>JAEPBF010000269.1:0-2400000 GCA_019739055.1 Passiflora organensis
TCCAGTTTTCAAAATCATTCCCTTTTCTTCGTTGGCTATGACATCCCAGGAATCCATTGCCGGTAACACTCCGACCGTGCATGCTGAACTAACGGTAAGTCGCTTGCAATCACTAACTGCTTACTAACTTTCAGTCCCTTTTACGCAGGTTCAGAGTCACCTGCGCATGTCTCTTCCCCTCACTCCGGTAAGTCGACACCCATTTATAGCCCATCGATTGCTTGGTACATTTATCTGTATCTGTTTTCCACCATCGGGCTACTTTCAACTGATTGTTAGTGTTGTTTATTTCCACTGCACCCATTGGAATCCCCATCATTTCAAACCCTCAGCCTAATAGGAGCAAGTGCAGTTGGTCGGAGGAGGACGCTCTTCTGATCCAAATATTGTTGGACCTGTTGGCGACGGGAAAATATCGGGTCGAGAGGGGGTTCAAACCCGGGTTGTACGGTGCCGTTAGGAGGGAACTTGAAGCACGAAAACCAGGGTGCGGTATTCGGGAGGATCCTCACATTTACTCGCGTATGAAGACCTTGAAATCACATTTCAGTATTGTCCATGATATGTTGTATGTGAACACATCAGGATTCGGCTGGGATCCGGTGACCAAGTGTGTCACTGCTGATGACGACGTCTGGGAATCATACCTTCAGGTACTCATTTTAAATCACATTTTTATCATTAAAATGTTCGATTGTCGCTTATTAATTACTTCGTTGTCAAACTGTTGTTGCTCACGCAGACCCACAAGAATGCTGCCCAGTTTCGTGGGAAGACCTTCAAGTTTTATGACGAGTTGTCGGTATCTTCGGTGTTGACCGCGCAAATGGTTCTGGTGCTGCTGATTTTGCTGGGCCCGCTATACCATCTGACCCCCCGAATGAGAGGGGTGCACAAGATTCTCCGCCATTATCATCTGGGTACTCGTTCGCTGATGCAAATGATAGGGGTGGAAGTCGAAGCACAAGGAAACGGTTGCGTAACCAAGACGACAACTTCATCGTTGCTGTGAAGGAGAATACAAAATTGCTTGTTGCTGCTATTGATGGTGCTGCAGATAAACTTGCCAATGCTATAATGAGGACCGACATCCACAACAAACGTTCCCAGTTATGGGATAAGCTGTGTCATATACCTACACTAACTAATTATCAGAGAATGAATGCCCACCGTATTATTGGCTGTGATCGTGATTTGCTGGATTGCTTCTTCTCCGTGCATGATAGCTACATCGAGGAGTGGATTCAAAATGTGTTGGAGTAAAGTTGTCCACCCTGAATCAGACCCGACTTTTACCTTTTGTGTTGGAACAAGCATGATACTTGTCTGTAAAACATTAACTATTTTGTATTTTGTATTTTGTATTTTGTATTTTGAACTCTGCTTGCATGTTTGTCGATTGCTTGGTATGCGTCGACCAATGGATGGAAATTTATAAAACGTGCGCTTGCCTTTTGCATTACTATATGCTTGTTACCTCCATGGGAATGTTGACACAGGAGAGATTGCTGCTCAAAATCTTTCCGATTTTGAGCCAGATAATGAGCATACTTTTAGTACAGGATCAACTTTACTTTGGTGTTTGAGGATGCTTTTAGTTTCATGGCGCACTTGGTCATGGTCTTTAGCACAGGGAAGCTCATTCTTGCATCATTGTATAAAGCTTACATGGAGAAGAAGTTTGACAGCTTTGGCACTGGATTTCTCAGGTTCTTGTACTACCACTGTGGCATCGGTTGCCAAAAAAAAATAGTATAAATGCCTAATGGTAGAAACATTACCATCGTTAAATACATTCAACTACAAATTGGAATGTATCCCCTCATCATTCATGACATAGAACTTCTCATATCTGTTAGAGCAACACACTGGAGGCAAACTATACTTGAAGTAACAGAATGCTTTGTACACTCTGGTCAGCATGCTAGTCGGCTATGTCTATATTGTCGACTCTTATACGTGTTCTTAAAGCTATGTCTACATTGTCGCCATGACAATAATTAAAAGGTTGTGTTCACTTCTGGGCACCTTTCCCTCAACTACGGTACTTGTGGCTTAATTAGCTTAACCCGCAACCGATAGCTAGCTCTTTACATAAAATGCAATTGCTTTGTAGGTTGAAGGAGCAAAATATATCTTTGAACCAAGAACAATTCTTAGGCATCGTATTGACAATAACATCAGCTGAAGACAATAACAATATAAATGAGCAGAAAGCATAGCAATCATCTAAAAATTATTCCAACATTCCATCAGCAACCCAAAACTACAGTGTTGTTGGTACACGATTCGCCATCATATCCGCAAACATTTGAGCGGCCATCGAATCTCTGAATTGGTTCTACTCGGTGGTTGAGTCAATTGTAGAAATCACGGGTACATCTGGCATCCCTGACTCGCCGGTACTATCGTCATCAGTGCCTACTCCAGTTTTGGTGCTCTTAACCAAATTATGTAGTAAACAGCAAGCAAGAACGATATTGGTTTGAATTGGAACCGGGTAAAAACAAGGGCTGCGCAATATCGCCCAGCGAGCCTTCAGTTGTCCGAAGCATCTCTCAATGACATTCCGGGCTGACGCATGATGATAATTGAAAATCTCACGTGGGCTCGAGGGGGCTTGGCAATCGCGCCACTCCTGAAGATAGTAACGCTCGCCTCTATATGGTGCGAGAAATCCAGTCGCATTTGCGAATCCCGCATCAACCAAGTAATACTTACCTATAAATATAATACAACTGTAACATATATACATCAAATAACCAACATTAGTGGGATTAAATTGCTTAAGGAGTTAGCTGCATACCTATGGGTACTTTCAGACCACTTGGTCTGGAAATTGCATCTCGTAGGACTTGGCTGTCACCTGCAGAGCCTTCCCAACCAGCCAATACATAGACGAATTGTTCATTCCAAGTACAGGCGGCTAAAACATTCTGAGCAATATCCCCCTTTCGATTCCTATAACGAGACCTCTCCGTGGTCGGGACTGTAACCTTGATGTATGTCCCGTCTAATGCACCAATACAATTCTGACAATGTCAATCGTCACAACATAGAATCAATATTGGCATTCAATTAACAAACCTTGATAAACCATACAAAAATGTTTGCACTATCAAGGGATAGGATCCACTAACCGTAAAGTAACGGAGTCTATGATCACCACACCCTGATGTGATTTCTTGTGGTTGCCGAAGCAACAAAGAATGCAACCTCAAAAGGGCACCTAACTCTTCTGAAATGCCTACTAATGGTTTCACAGGACCTATGGAAGTTGAACTTAATAACACGATTCTTGACATGGTGGGCTAGGATATGCAAGAACATTGCAACTTGCTCATCCACCTCGAGGTGTTTAGTGTGTTCCAATCCACCCTCAGTTTTCAGTAAATCACAAAGGACACCGAATGTAAATCTATCCATCCTAAGCTGCTCTATGCATGTGGCATCGTTATCATAAACAAGCTCATTGGGATATGTAAAGGATCCAAAGCTATACTAGACCGTAATATAAATCTTCGGACCAACAACATCTGCAAGTCTATACAACTGATGGCACATTGGGATATATGTAGCCACAAATTTAAAATTGAAACGATTTCACTATTATCTTCTGCTTCCATTATAAGAACATCCATTGATTCCGACATGGCCTATGGCAATGAACATAGTCGACAACACGCACATGAACATAGTCGACAACACGCACATGAATCAACATATACAGTCACAAAGATTGATGAACAATAACAATAATGCATTTACGACAAATCTACTACGACCGAAAGAGACTACAATAAGAGGGATTTGATTGATACGATAAAAAAGTGACCCATAGCCACATAAACCAGTTACCGTTAATCGTTGAAACGAGGGCGAGCCGTATGTTGGAGTTTCAGCCTGGTTTCAACCTCTTCGAATAACTCTACACACCGAAAAAAGTGAACCCGTCAGATCTAACCACGGACATGGACACTAGATGCACCGAAACAACAAAAACCTAAAGAACAAACATGTCCTTCACCTGGATGCGATTGTGGGAGAGTGGATGCAATAATCGATCTTCTTCTTCTTCGGGAAGTTACTCGAAAATCCACCCGTTGGAAAGCTGTAACATGACACAGGACATAGACATAAATCAAGTGGGTAGGTGTTGGTGTTGGTGTCAGTTCCAGGAGGGCATTAACGACAATGCCTGTAACTTAAGTTTTGAAATTTAAAAATCCATTTACGGGAGCTGTAGCACGTTGGATTGTAAACTCCAAATCCACCAACAATACAAACAAAGGTTTGGACGTCCACCTGTACGGCAAGGAAACCAACCCCACCAATTCCGTGGGGCCAAACAGAGCGTGGAAGTTCATTTTTTGTATACGGCGCCGACAATTATTTGCATACAAATTGTTGGAAAATTCATCCATATTTTTATTTTATTTTAATATTTAAAGTTATTAGTAGTAGTTGAAAAGGAAGATATAAGTACATGATTTGTTTAAAAAATTTATCCTTACATCCTCTCTGTTCCCCAGAAATGATCTCTAGGAAATAGAATTGGAATCCGACTCATTTCCATGCATTATTCATGTCGGATTCAAACTTTTTTTTTTTTCCGTTGTTCATTTTCTAGAACAGCAGAAACATGATAATCGCGGAAAGTATTTTTTTATAGTGTAAATAGACAGAACAATCCCTCCATAATCCATGTAATTTTATATCAATACCCTCAAAATTTTAAATAGGAAGAGGGATTTTCTCTTGGTTTTGCCATGAAGATCTTTTCGGATCTTTGTGAAATAGTCGTGATGCAGGAAGGTTTCCTGAAGATGTTTAATTACAGTAGAAAGATATATGTGGCGATGTTGAGGACACCGATATGGCCACATCTGTAGGAAGTGGAGATTTGGATGTTTATAAATTGAATGTATTTTTGTCAGTACACTTACTATGTTAGAATCAAACAATAGAAAATAGAAAATGGAAATACAAATACAATTCAGGGGTACCGAACAGGACGTTAGGGTGAATGATAAGTTGAAATTATAATCTAGGGTGGTTCACCTAATTGTGTATTACAGTGAAAAAGTTGAAACATGAATCAATTTATAAATATATGATGCATTTTCAATAGGGTGTATAGGAGAAGAGAAAAATAAACAAGAGTTGAATACAATTGTCTTCTCCAATTTGTTATTTGAGAGAAAATATTTGTATATATTTTTGTTAGTCAAATATTTTTAACTGATCAACCTTTTAACTTCATGGTAGAGGAGCTTATAAATGCATCTACCAAAGGAGATATCAGTATGCAAAGTTATGTTTCTTCTTCAACTCATGAAGTTCTAGTCACAACATCAATTTGCAACAACATGACAATAAACTGAAGCTGGAGCAGAAAAAATCTAAAACAAAATATCATGCTTACATGGATAAAAAATCAAGGAGTAAGAACTTATGGATTGGTTGACAGTGGATGCATGCATCATATGACAGATGATATAGCATTATTTAAAGAGTTAGATACCAAAGTTATAAGAGTCATTAACACTAGTTGAGGAGAAGTTTTGGAATCTAAGGGAGAGAAACGGTTGTGGTGGAATTCAATGGAGGTAAGAAGCTAATTCCAAATTTTTATTCGGCACAGTTTAAAGAAGATTTTTGTCACATACACTAGTTGACAAAAGTGGAATTGAAGTTGCTTGTGCTAAACTAGAAAAGCGTTGTTTTTGGCTTTTCATTTGATTTGAATGAAGAAAAAAATCAGGATTATTTTTGTTAACTTTGATGAAATATTGATTGAAAATGATTGATAATGCTTGAAAATGATTGAAAATGAAAAAAAACTAGGATATTTGAGACGCAAGAATTGTACAAGTCTGTCCTCTTGCTGAAGGCATAATAAAAAAACCGAGGGAAAAGGAGCATAAGTCTGTCCAAAACTATAATTTATCTCCATCTATCTCCTTTTCATCTCAATATAATTTTTCATTTTCATGGAAAATGGTAATTAAGAATATATCGCCATATATAAACAGAAACCCGCGCATTCCGAAAGGACAAAACCTTAGAAAAAGAAGCAGAAAAAAAAAAGCCTCTCTCCCTAAACCTCGATTCCCTAGCTTCTCCCCACTCACAGAACCTTGCCACCCAAAAAACCCTTACGCCCCACAACATCGGACCAAACTAGAGTAGACCAGTTCGGCGTACAGAAGTGATGGAATCCGCATAGGGTTTTTGACAACAACAGATTTATAACATATTTTGTGGACTTTCTACCACCGGACTGGAGCCCGAATAAGCTCATTCAAGTGATCAGTGAGGTAGAGCCGGTGGTTGATGTGTACATTCCTGGCAAGAGAAGTGCTAGAAATTCAAGATTTGGCTTTGTTAGATTCCTGAGAATGGAGGCGAATGAAGCAGCAAGGAAAAATAAGTTGAATAATACCTCCATGGGAGGCTTCCTTCTGGGATTCAACGTGGCTAGATACAGCAAGCCATCGAGTACAGGAAGCAGACAGAGTGGTGCTATGAGGGGGAACATCGAAAATGGCATAAGAGACTCATTGAGCAGAGGACGAACACAAGTAAGTTTTGCAACAATTATCAGAGGGCGATCCTACGCCATTGTGGTAGCTGGCAAGACAGACTAGGAGACAGGGGGAAATGATGAGATAATTGTTATAGAACCGTCGGAGGAGAACAAAGAGTGGCTGAACAGAAGTATGGTGGGCTTCGCTTACGACGGTGTCCTGAGAAAGAACCGTATGCCCTCGACAGCCCAGGTCAGAAAAATGGGGGATGGCCGATTCCTTATCACCTTCCAGTCCCATGATGTCATGCTGTCTGAAACATCCAGCAATATGAGCTTCTGGAGTGCTCTGTTCGCAGAACTACACCCTTGGAGGATTGAAGATTCGACTTCGGGTCGATACTGCTGGGTGCAGCTGAAAGGAATGCCTTTACATGTCTGGAACGTTGAGAAGATCAGAAAAATCATCCACGGCGTTGGCGAGTTGATCCAGGTACACTCGGAGACCTTAGCTATGACTCAGTTGGAGATAGCTAGAGCGTACATCCGCACCAACTCAGTAGACCCCATTGAGAAGAGTGTATCGATACTGGTTGAGGGCACATCATTCTTAGTTTCTGTGAAGGAAAGTGTAGCAGATAAAAGGAAACTTTTGTCCGAGAATAGAGAGATAGACGCCTTGTCTAATTATTGCAACACTGCGTACTCTCCATGCAAGGCAACTAAGTCCCCATGACGTAAAGTTTTGTTCAAAATGGACAATAATTACGTACAGAGGGCAACCTTACTTGTGGAAAAGCCGAGGGAAGAGCCGTCTGAGCCACAGGTTATCGACTTGGAACAAATGAGTGCTGATCTGGGTAAAGGCGGGCTAAGCAGAGAGGCCCATGTAGCTAGTGGGCTGAGAGAGGAGGTTGCATTCCAGAGTCTATCGAAGGAAGGAGATAGGGAGGGCCCAAGGCGCCAGAATACCCACCTTCCAGAGGATGGAAGTGAGCGGGGGGTCCTAGCAACACATGGAGTCAGAAGGGAGCCCGCTAAGATAGACCACATCAGTGGCTCACACGAACAACCCATTGCTTCACTAGGAACAAGATATGCCAATCCCTAAATCGATGACAAAAGAAAGCAAGGCAAGATCAGAGATGCTGCAAAAGGAAAAGGTAACTAAAATGACGAACCTAACTGAAATGGAAGAAGAGGCGGGAGAGAAAATGGGCAAGGAGCCAAACGAGAGGCAGACAAGCTTGGAGAGCATGAGCTTCGATTTAGAAACCTTTATTGCGAGAGCATATGCGGCTATAAAGGAAAAGCGTATCTTGGCAAAACAAGGGGGAATATAGCAGAGAAGTCAATGAACAAGGAGGCGTCTGTAGACTCTACTCCCCAATGTCAGGCATGGCAGAAGAAGCGATAGTTTTGAAACCATTATGGAGAACACAAGAATTCCAAACACAGAGGAAGATGGTGATCCGGACCATGCGGGGAACGAGGATATGGAAGAGGAAGTGGATGCCACCTTATACATGCTGGACAAGCTAGAATGATGCAGAGGAGTTCAAGGGAAAAATTAGGAAAAAAATATGTGAGATGGTGGAAGATGAGCACGAGGACTGGGACCTGCATCATGGTGAGGCACGCGTGAGAGGGTAACTCTCACCCCTTAATATTCTGGTGTGTATTCCAACATGTTTAATTTATGCTTTTGGAATGTTAGGGGTTTGGGAAGTAGGTGGAAAAAACTAGACATTGAAAATGTGATCGTGACAAATCAGCTAGCTCTTTGCTTTATAGCTGAACTAAGATTGACTTAGTCAAGGAGGCGACTATTGGGAAATTGTGGCATAGTGGGAATGTAGAATGGGTGGCTAGCGAAGCCAGAGGTCGATCGGGCGGATTGATTGCTATGTGGGATGGCACGAAGATAAAGGTGAAGGATAATGCTATCTTTGAGCGATGGATTATGCTGGAGGTGCATTCTCTGGATTCGGGATATAAGTGTGTATGCGTGGGGTTGCATGCCCGAATGTCTCGGCTGAGAGGGGTGAATTTTGGCAGGCTATCCTAGAAGTCAAGAGGAGCAGTAATCTTCCTTGGGTCATCTTGGGGGATTTCAACGAGACACTGGTAAGAGAGGAGAGGTTGGGACAGACCCTGGATATGCGGGGCGCTGAGAAGTTTAGACTATTTATACAGGAGGGGGGAATGGTGGACCTTCCCCTCCAAGGACGTCAGTTCACAAGATTTGCTGCGAACAGTGCATCTCGAATTGACAGAGGTCTGGTTAGCATGGAGTGCTAGCAGATAACAGAAACCACAACCTGTTTGCGGGCATAAAAGATTATCGGATCATTCCCGATCATCTTGAGGGAAGACTTGATGGATTGGGGACCGAAACCTTTCAGGACTTGGGACTTTTGGTGGGCAGAGCATGACTTTCATACCACTGTGAAGAACATGTGGGAGGAGGGAGGCGAAATATACCCGGAAGACACTCACTAATTCGGAAGTTGAGTTTCCTGAGAAGAAACTTAAGGAGTGGAAGAAGACAGGGAAAGAAGACCCGGGCTCTCAGCTTAGACAAGTCCTATGCGAAATAGACTCGCTCGATGTATCAAGGGATAGCCCAAGCGGCTGGAGTGAAGAGGTAGATGGACAGTATAGACAGCTCGTGGCAAAGAAATGGAACCTAAAGTCGCAAGTTGAAGCCATTTGGAGGCAGAATTCCCGCATACAATGGCTACGTATAAGGGATAAGAACACTCGATTTTTTCATGTTTCTGCGACTATAAGACAGAAAAGGAACTTCATGGGGACAATACTAGTGGAGGGTAGAATGTTAACAAAGCCAATTGAGATAAAAGAGGCAACAAGGAGTCATTTCCTCGAATCTTCAGCTCACGCAATGCGGTATGGGTTGAACCTGGAAGACTACAGTTTACCAAGATGAGGAGGGGGCTAGTCGAAGGCTTACAACAAAGTTTACGGAGGACGAGATAAGAAGTGCTGTGTGGAATTGTGGTAGCAGGAAGGCCTCGGTCCCGGATGGGTTTAACTTCTATTTCTTGAAGAAAGCATGGGACATTTTGAAGGGGGACATTATATCCATGATTGAAGAATTTTGGCGGACCGGGAAATTTCCAAAAGGCAATCAACAATTCCTTCTGATTCTTATCCCCAAGGTAGAAGGAGCCAAGACCCTTAACGAGTTTAGACCTATAAGCCTCATAAACAGCATGTACAAGATTGTATCAAAGCTCCTCACAAGAAGACTAAATAGAGTGGTGTCCCCACTAATATCCCCGATACAGTCTGGATTCATCAACGGGAGGAGCCTAAACGACTCGGTAATGATTGCTGGGAGGTAATACACTCACTCAAGGTGTCCAAGGCACAAGGCTGGTGTTTTAAGATCGATTTTCAAAAGGCCTACGATACAGTTAGCTGGAATGCTCTCATACTCATTATGGAAGCAATGGGGTTCAACGATATGGAGAGGATGGATTAAGGAGTGTGTGACGACATCGAGGACCACAGTCCTTGTGAACGCCATACACCGAAGAGATCAACATGGAGAGGGGACTGAGACAGGGTGACCCACTATCCCCCTTACTATTCGACTTGGTGGCAGAAGCATTGTCAAGAATGATGGACAAAGCTGAGAAGGAGGGCTTGATTCAGGGAGTCAAATTGGGTAAGCTGAGTATAACCCACCTACAATATGCAGACGATGTCCTTCTGTTCAGCCGAAATCATGAAGAGAGCATAAAGAACCTGAAAAGGGTTCTCCGATGCTTTGCGCTCCTCACGGGACTGAAGATCAATTTCTTCAAGAGTGCTTTGATTGGTATCAACGTTCAGATGGAAGAGGTAGCGAAACTAGCCTCGACTATGAAGTGCAGAGCCGGATCACATCCAATCAAATATCTCGGACTGCCATTGGGGGCAGACCCCAGGAAGGCTGAGACGTGGGGAGGAGTGCTAGCTACTTTGAGGAGGAAACTGTCTACTTGGAAAGGCAAGTTTTTGTCTCTCAGTGGCCGCATTATACTAATAAAAACGGTTCTCGCAGCATCCCACTTTTTTACATGTCCATGTTCAGAATTCCTAAGAGAGTTCGGGTGGAAATAAATAGAATGTCGAGAAGATTTATGTGGACATGGAAAGTAGACAGGAAATGTATAAACAAAGTGAAATGGGAGAGAGTATGCAAGAGTACTAAAGCGGGTGGTGCGGGGTTGGGAGTACTGCCATTAAAAAACTCGGCACTATCGGCAAAATGGTGCTGGAAGGTTCTCTCGGCCAAAGGAGGGCTATGGATAGACATTTTCCAGGAGCTATACAAGCCCAGATTAGGTCCAGATGGGATTGAACTCAATAATAGGCAAATATCGATAGTATGGAAAGACATACTAGCTTGTGTCAACGGGAATGATCCGGAAGCAAGAAGTTTGAGAGAAAGGTTACAATGGAGGCTAGGCAAAGGTAATGCAATCAGATTTTGGAGGGACAGGTGGTGGCGTGGCATCCCCTTGGCAAAGAAATTCCCGAGATTGTACGAGGTTTCAACTCAGAGAAATGAAGAAATCATGAAGATGGGGAGCTGGATCGAGCAAGTCTGGTGCTGGAACCTGCAGTGGAGACGCAGGCTGTTCGCCTGGGAAGAAGAGCTAGTAGGGGAGTTGCTCCAATGGTTGTCTGGAATTTCGATGAACAGAGAGGAGGAGGACAAGGTGGTATGGGGGTAGGGGGGTAGGGGACATCAGACTTCTCGGTTAAGAGCTGTTATGACTACTTGGAGAAGTCCCAATGTCCTGTGGAGGTTGAAGGATTGCTAAACGTCTGGAACAAGCAGGGGCCTTTGAAGAGCAAAGCTTTCCTTTGGCTAGCATGCATGGATAGAATTTTATCCAAAAGTAAACTAGCGAAAATGAGATTGCTTAATAACGAGAGTGTATCCTGCCCCTGGTGTGATGAAGTGGAGAAGGATGCAAACCATATATTAGTGCAATGCAGAAGGGCATGGTTATGCTGGTCTCACATGATGCAGAGACGGGGTGTGTACTGGGTTCAACCCCAGAACCTGATAGATCTTGTTAGTCAATGAGATATACTTGAGCAGGAAAAAGTCGATGGTTTGGGAGAGTCTACTGGAGCCTATGGATATCAAGAAATGAAAAAGTATTTAAAGATTGCACAAAGAGCCCCTTTGAAGTAGCAATGGAAGGGATGATGCAGGCGGCTAGCTGGGTAAGAGCTAACTCTGATGGAGATATGTGCACAAGCTCGGCTCTGGAGATTGGTATCAGATTCTAGGGTGAAAGAATTGTACTAGAGCAATTGAATCCTTAGGACTGTATTAGATAGAAAGACTATAATGTGGTGATGGAATACATTTTTCCTTAATAAATCGTCGCATTCAAAAAAAAAAACAGAAACCCGCTTAGAGGTACGTACAGATACGAAAGGATTTGATATTCATCTCAATATAATCCAGAACTGAGAAATTTAAAGTAGAAAATTAACAGTTCCTTCTACAGATAGATGAAAACAAATGCTATTAAACCTTTTAATTAATTAATTAATTAATTAATTAAACAGCTTGAACCACAGTTGAAGTCGAAGGTCCTTGAGGATCTGGTTCGTTATCGCCTGAAACCTCCTCCAATGACTTCCCTTTGGCCTCTGGAACAAGGAAGGTGAGAAGGAAACCCAACATGTTGATGAAACCGAGCACTAAAAGCGAATTTCTCATCCCGATACCAGCTGGATACCCAGCATCAGCCTTGGTCTTCTCCTGGTTCTGCGCCGCGTACAGGAACCCGAATGCTCCTATTATTGCCCCAGCCTTTCCAGAAGCTGCTGATATTCGTGTGGCAGTTGACCTCAACCGGGCAGGGAAAATCTCGGCAGGGACGATGAACGTGGTGCTATTAGGTCCAAAATTGGCAAAGAAGAAGGTCAGCCGTACATCACTACAAAACCGATGTGGTTTTCCTTGAGAGTCCAGTGATGGTATGGAATTGCCAAGGCGAACATGAACACCGTCATGAACAAAAATCCCATCAACTGAATGGCAAATCGTCCAATGTAATCTATGAGTAAAACTGTAACCCAATAACCTGGAACGGTGCCGCATAGTGCTATCAAGAACTGAGCTTTGGCGATCATGAAAACCTCGTCAAGTGCACTCATGGAACTTGCTGAGGGTAGCCATCCAACAGCGCTGAAAATATCCTTCTGAAACAGGTTTTGGCTGTAGTATGCAATGTCCAGCAAGAACCAAGTACTTGTTGTCCCCAATAGATGCAGTCCATAACGACGGAGAAATTCTTTTGTGCATAACCCAAAACGGTTTTCCTCCACCTTCGTGTTCTCTGCTACCTCTTTTTCAACCTCACTTCAATTTCCAAGACTCTGGCCATATCTTTTTTTTGAGAATATCGATTGTATTATATATAGATACAGATTACACCTTGTCAGCACTCAATAGGTAATGTGAAACTAACAGATACCATAGTGTACAGCATCTAAAAATTTCACACTCCATTCAGTTCAAGGAAGCCAAAGTGAACTAAAATCTCCTACTGATAATAACGTCAAACAATCTGGGCAGCCACCCTTCAAATTAAATTTTGCCCAACAAAAACCATGGCGAATGCCAGTGTAAAATAAATCTTCCGCGCTGCAGAATTCTCTTCGAAAAATCCTGTGATTGCGTCCCAACCATATGCTCCATGCCA
Organism: Passiflora organensis; assembly: GCA_019739055.1. NCBI lineage: Eukaryota > Viridiplantae > Streptophyta > Magnoliopsida > Malpighiales > Passifloraceae > Passiflora > Passiflora organensis. The sequence goes on from JAEPBF010000269.1 coordinate 13,273, forward strand.
AAGAAAAAAGTAATACATACCATAAATCCTGCCAGCGACCTGGAACATGGAAGCCTCCCCACTGCACAAATAGCTCTGTCATTGTTCGTGGCTGAACCCAACTTAGACCCCATTTATGAAATAGAATCGACCAGCAAGTCCAAGACATCCTGCAGTCCAGCAAAATATGGTTCGAATCTTCCTCCACTAAACCACACGCATCACAAACACCGGCCGAATCAGGGATGATGCCAAAGTTCATGAGCTGACGTTTGGCATATATCTTCTCCCTACACGCAAACCACATAAAAGCTTGCCATTTAGGAGCACCATGCTTTTGCCAAACATTTGGTATATTCAGCTCATTGTGTAGAGTCAAATGCTCCTCCATGGTCTGATAGCAATTGTGTACTGAAAACGGTTGCAGCTGGTATCCCCATGTAAGTTCGTCCTCCTGTAAGGGATCTGGTTTAAAACCTGTCAACAAAGATAGTAATCTGTTAGCTTCCTCCTCCTCCCATACGAACAATTGCCTCCGCCAAGCTAGTTTCCACTCCCATTCCAGTCCCACCACTGCTCCAAACTGCAGAATTGATCCCTCCTTCGCAAGGGATACGTCATATAATCTGGGAAACATGGATAATAATGGTCGATCACTGCACCAACTGTCCTGCCAAAACGCAATTAAACTACCCTGTCCCAACTTCCAGCGATGAAATTCAGAGAGACATTTCCCATTTGGTAAGACCGCTTTACTAGTTTGTACTATACCACGCCAAATAGCAGATCCGTTGTTTCTTGCACATTCCAATCCAGCAGGTGTTAATCTTGGTCTGTACTTCTGATTGATTACCTGTTGCCACAAAGAGCATGTGTCCGTGGCAATTCTGGTACTCCATTTCGTAAGTAAAGCCTGATTCCGTAACAGCAAATTGCCTATGCCAGCTCCCCCTGAGGCTTTCCCACGAACCACTACCGACCAGCGTACTCTACACATACATCTGGTTTCTACCTTTCCAGCCCACAAGAACCTCCTCATCCATTTTTCCAGTTCCAACCTGACACTTACTGGCATCTGAAAAAAAGTCATATAGTACACAGGAAGGCTATTTAGTACAGACTTAATCAATGTTATTCTACCCCCCAACGACAACAATGATCCCTTCCACGATGCAAGTTTGGTTTTAAATCGACCCATCACAGTGTTCCATGTACTCCTGCGGCGTGGGTTCGCCCCAAGTGGCACCCCAAGATAGAGGAAAGGTAGAACCTGCAGGCGGCAATGAATCCTGGACGCCAGAGTTGCTGCTTCTGCATTTGGTACATTGATACCTACCAATCCAGATTTAAAGAAATTAATCTTTAAACCGGATAATAATTCATAACAGCGCAAAATTCGCTGTAGATTGATAATTCCTTCCTGTCCTCCCCTGCTAAACAGAATTACATCGTCAGCATATTGTAAGTGCGTCAGATGCAGACCTCCCAATTGAATACCCTGAAACAACTGGCTGTCAGCTGCTTTAGTAAGCAACCTAGACAGGACCTCGGCTGCCAGATTAAACAGCAATGGTGAGAGTGGGTCGCCTTGTCGTAGTCCTCGCCCCGTAGAGAATTCAGTAGTTGGTGTTCCATTTATAAGTACTGCACATCGAGAAGAGGATATGCAATCCTGAATCCATTTCAGCCACCGCGTCCCGAAGCCCATCTGTCCCATAACCTCCAGCAAGAACGTCCAATTGACCGAATCATAAGCCTTTTGAAAGTCTAGCTTCAGGCACCAGCCGCTAGCATTGGTGTTCTTCATTGTGTGCAAAATTTCATTGGCCACCATTATTGAATCTGCGATGTATCTTCCTTCCATAAAGCCAGTTTGAAAGGGAGATATTAAGCGGTCCATCACTTGCTTAAGCCGCTTGGACAGTAATTTGGCAATTATTTTGTATAAACTACTTATAAGGTTGATAGGTCTGTAAGAACTAAATGCATCTGCACCTGGTAGCTTGGGAATTAACGTGATGAAGCTGTTATTTATCCCTCGAGGTAATGTGCCATTTGAATGAAATTCTTGTACCATTCTGATAATATCCCCACCAATCACTGACCAGGCCTTCTTAATAAAGTGAAAGTTGAAACCATCTGGACCGGGTGCCTTGTGACTACCACAATCCCAAACTGCGCCCTTTATCTCCTCTGCAAGGAAAGGAACTTGTAATTGTTCAGCCGCTGTGTTCGATAACTGAGGTAAAACCAAACTACCCAAACCAAACGGTCGTTGCCCATCAGCCGCAAAGAATTGCTGGAAATGTTCTACCGCTGCCTCCTTGATATCAGCGGGTTTGACCAACTCCATATCATGTACCCGTATGACACCAATGAAATTAGTTGAGCGACGCAAGGTAGCACTAGTGTGGAAGTATTTGTTGTTTCTATCCCCACACCTAAGCCACTGCTGTCTAGATTTCTGTCGCCACATAGCCTCCAGTTTGTGTTTGATCTCCCACTTCTGTGTCTGTAAAAATCTATAGCTGTTGCTCACTTCAGTTCCATACTCCCTTCTGTTTTGATCTAACACATCAATCTCATCCAGTACTATTTTCAGTTTGCCTTCTAGTGCACCAAAGTGTTCTGTATGCCACCCTTGTAGTTTTCTCTTCAAGAACGCTAGCTTCTTGATTACACTAAACTCACCAGGGAAACTAATACCCGCCTCCCTCCAGAATTCTTCAACTATCTTGATGAAGTGCTTATCCTCCCACCATAAATCCCAGGATCGGAATGGCCGACGACCCCAATGAATAGAGTCTGCCTTCAGAATTAATGGAACATGATCTGAAAATCCCTTAGCCCCTGCATACAATCGATGACAACTAAAATGAGAACACCAGCTAGGAGATGCCAGCACCCTGTCAATGCGAGAAGCACTGTGAGAGGTAAACCAGGTGTAGGTTTTACCAATGAGTGGCAAATCAATTAACCCACTCCTATTGATGAAAGTCTGGAAACGATTCGCTGCCGTGCTATTGAAAGAATTCCCAAGTCGCTCTGCAATCGTGAGGGATTCATTGAAATCACCTAAAAGAACCCACGGTAAGCTAGTTTGAGCCTTCCTCCGTTGCAGCTCGTCCCAGAGTAACCTGCGCTCAGCCACGATATTTGGGGCATGGAGACCCACACATACAAACTGAAAACCAGTAGCCCGTATACGTAGCTCCACCAACAGCCACTTCTCTAGTTTTTCAATACCAATAACCTCTACCTGTAAATCATTCCACATACATAGCATACCCCCAGCTCTCCCCCTAGCATCAATGGCCTCCCATTTAATAGAATTTCCAGCCCATACTCTGGCCGCCAACCTCTCAGAGAAACTCTCCCTCTTAGTCTCACATAAAAACAATACACTTAGCTGTTGCTGAGATATAAGATTGCTAATCTGATTCAACTTCAACCTCCCTCGACATCCTCTAACATTCCAGAAAGCGAAATTGATCATTCAAGATGTAAACTCCCTGGGCAGAAATACCGAAATTACCTTAAGTATTACAATGGTCCTGCCATTCCTTTCTTTCCTCCATGATCTGTGCCTTCATCTTCCTTCGGATTGCTGCTTTCGTGGTCTTTCTACTGAGTCCCAATTGATCCGCAATAGTCAAGGTTTGCTGGACCTCGGGCTCCACTAGAAACACTGCTTCAGCTGACTGTCCCGGGCAACCATCAGCTAAAACTCCTTCTCCTTGTTCGGTCTGGGTGACTAGAAAAGAGGGATCTTCCACCAGCTTATGCATCACCTCCATATCTGGTTGGCTGGCTTGTGCTGATGATAAACTCCCCGTGGGTTTGATATGCTTAAGTTTTTTGTGTTTGCCAGGCCTTCTATCTCCAACCAATCCCTTATTCGCCACCCGTGAGGCTTTATCTCCCTCTTTTCTCATTTTAGTGAACACCATTACTTCAGATGAGGATATGCACCCAGAATTATCACCTGCGCATTCACCTTGAGCTCCTTCCGAGACCATCTTACGAGGGACCTGAAGTGAGCAGTCCGCAAGCAATTCATCAGGGGTATACTCTGGTGCAGTGAAATGACTAATGGGTCCTTCACCAGGCATAAAATGTCTCCTATATCCTTCTGTCTGATGAGACCTATTAACTTGTAAATGAAGGGGAGATGCTAGCGTGGGTAATTGTAATGGGTTTGGCTGGTTAGGACCCACCACACCAGCAGATAATGGACTAGTGGGAGCAGCCAACACCTTTTCCTGTGCCATTTTATCTATCCGACATATTCCTTGTTGCCTTTCTGCAACTTGACTTGCCTTTCTACCAGCCATACTGTGTTGTCGTTCTTGTGCTTGTTGAGATGTGTGTGGGACACAAAAACTATTGCTCCCACCTGACCCTGTCCCTTTCTCACCAATCTCAGGTGTCTCAAACACTTTAGCTTGGACTTCCTTAATCTGTACTGTGCACTCCCTTCCTTCTATCCTCAGCTTCATCCTTGTACCAATAGCCAAAGAACTATCGATAGCTATTTGCAGAACCGCCACCTCCAAAGATCTCCACAAAGCAGTTGTAGGATGAACTTGTACTAATGAACCAAGAGGGCTGATTAATGTCCTAAAGGCAGCTTCATACCATGCATTGAGAGGAAGGCCAAGAACCTCTATCCAACATAACCTTCTGAACCCAGTATCCTCAGCACTCCAGGGATGAATATCAAAGAACTTATCATTCCAAAAAGCAAAGTTGTGCTTAAGCTCATATCGCATGTTCTCAACTGTCTCAAATATGATGAGTTTTTTATTCTGACCCATGTCAATGCATTCTACCTCCGCTGGTAAACCCATGTTTGCATTATATGGGGCACGATAAATACCAACTGCACTTCTTTGTAGACGAGCACTGATCTTCTGATCTGAAAAAAGCTCCATTGTTACTTCTTCTGACTTCTGCATCTTCAACGTAGTTGTGACTTCTGCATATGTACGTTCATCACGTTCTCGCATAAGCACACTCCTCATAACTGGTTGCTTCTGAGCTGTCTTCGGTAATTCTTGCAATCGAATATTATCATCATCTGACACTCTTTGATACCTTGTGCCCATTGCAAACCGAGCTACATTGATACGCTTCCATGCATAGCCACCAAAACGTGTATGCAACCTCCTCTGGCGAGCCTCTTCCTGTACCCCGCAACGAACGAACTTAATAAAACCAAAGCGTAAGCCTCGCTGTGACTGACGACCAGAAATGAAGACATCCACTACCGGTTCAACCTCAGCTATTATCTTGAATAAGTGACCTGAAATCCATCCCTCAGGTATCCCTTCAATGAAATAGGAGATATATCGATCCTCACGAAGCACCTGGCTGGGCATCCATTTGGCTTGACCCTGACTATTCTTGACAAAGGAACGTATCGGAGTTTGATTGGGGGCTGTTGAAGGACCCACAATCTCAGCATCAGCACGGAGGGGAGGGAATGGTGGGGTAAGGACTGTGTTTGGGACTGTGTTTGGGTTAATGTTGGTGAGGGGAATAGAGAGTGGGGGGAGCGTGGGGGCGGTGAGAGAAGCCATTTTTTTACTTGGGCGAAAAGTTTAGAAGAGATGAAGTTGATGAGGGCAAAGTCATGCTCACCAACCTTGTCAATCTTTGCTTGATTGAAGCAGAAGTTGACTATATGAAAGTGAGAATGCATGATTTGATAAGGGATATGGCTCTTGAAATATTAAGAGAGGAGTCATCGGTGATGGTTGAAGCTGGCAAGGAATTGATGGAATGCCCAGATGCATATAAGTGGGACCAAAGTCTTGTTAGAGTCTCATTAATGGAAAACAAGATCATGGAAATTGGTTCTGATGATTGCCAGCCAATATGTCCCAATTTGTCAACATTGTTGTTGTCTCAAAATTTCAGACTGGAGATGATTTCAGATAGTTTTTTTGAAAGATTGGATGGTCTCAAGGTTCTCGATCTTTCTCGTACAGGTATCCAGAGATTGCCTGAATCCATCTCTAATCTGGTGAGGCTTTCTGGATTGTTGCTCCGAGAATGTGATGAATTAGAGCATATACCATCGCTTGGTGAGCTCAAAGCGTTGGAGACGTTGAATCTCATAGGATGTAGGAGTATTAAGAAAGTGCCCCATGGTATGGAGTTTCTGCATAAGCTCAGGTGTTTAGATCTTCGACATTGCATCCAGTTGAAGGAGTTTCCGGCAGGTATACTGCCCAATCTTTCCCGGCTACAAGTCTTGAGAGTTAGAATGAATTTAAAATTGAAAGGTGAGGAGGTGGGATACTTGAAAAAACTGGAAGATTTGTCATGCAGTTTCCCTAATCTAGCAGAGTTCAACAACTATCTCAGATTTGCAAAACCACTGCATAAATTCCAAATTTATGTGAATCCAATAGATGGACAGGATTATGACAGTGAGATGGCTGATACTGCTGATTTTGAGATGGACGATATGAATATTTTGAAAGTTTGGGAGAGTGATCTCCGCACGGGTTTGCATAAGCTTCCAGAAGGAATAAAATATCTCCAATTCAGTAACTGCAAATTGACTGCAATCAGAAAGAGACTAAAGAATTATCTAGTGAGGGTGCTCTCAAAAAAGTAAGAGAGAGAGTTGCGGAAAAACAGCTCACCGCATGCAGTGGGTAGGTTGGAGTTGCCCATTACATGTTTGATAATATTCCACGCCAGGGGAAAGAAATAGAATGTCGGATACTCTCACCATAGCTGACCATGCGGACTGCCGTCCGGAACCAGCTCCACCAGATGACGATATACAAATGGAGGACAGCCACCAGTCCTATAGAGATTGTGTGGCTGGAGGTTCACCTCCTACTCCTAGGGAAGCTGTAATAGACTTTGAAGATGGTGACCTTGTAGTCACTAGGGATAATTTAGGACCCAAGATATTCCTCTCGGATCGGATTTTGTTGGAGATGCAGGTACCCTGGAAGCATACGGTTGTGGTTAAACTTCTTGGAAGAGACATTGGCTACCGTATGTTGTATTCAAAAATACAAACCCTTTGGAACCCAACGAGCATGCCCAGAGTCATCGACATGGAGAATGGATTCTACTTGGTTAAATTTGATAATGAGGCGGACAAGCAAGCGGCTTTACTGGGAGGTCCTTGGGTCATCCTAGGCCACTATCTTATGGTTCAGGAGTGGCACCCGGCGTTCCGGGCCAGCACTGCTGAAGCGTCGAGGGTCGTAGCATGGATAAGGCTCCCCGATATGCCGCCATTCATGTATCAAGAAAAACTCCTATGGACCATAGGCAACCTTGTAGGCAAAACTATCAAGGTAGATATCAACACCAAGGATGTACAAAGGGGAAAATTTGCACGTATTGCAGTCGAAATCGACTTAAGCAAGCCGATCCTTCCGAAGATACGTATCAATGATGCCTGGCAGCGCATAGCATACGAGAACTTACCACAGATTTGCTTCAGCTGTGGACGTGTGGGTCATAGCCAAAGCATGTGTTCATCTCATGGGAAAGATATGGCTAGTAATAGGCCTGCTTCCCCCAAGAATGCAACATCACAAGCTGCATCGAGCTCCCAGCAGCAGTCTCCTAGCCCAGATAAGGAAAGCCTGTTTGGACCTTGGGTACAAGTTACAAGAAGGAGAGGCCGGATTCCGGTAAAGAACAGTGAAGAACTAGCGGAACCGGCAAGGAAGGAACAAGAACACGCAGATTTAGGGTCACGCTTTAGTGTCCTTGGTGCTGCAGAAATTCATCCCAAGAGGAATGTTGGTCAAGGGAAACAAGGTCCCAACATAAGGCCTCCAGATGCTGCATTGGCCCCTAAAGCCCACGCCCAAGGTAAGTCTTCCAAGTCCACAGGGAAGCCTTTGCATTTTAACTCTATAGCCCCCTCAAAAGAACCTACGACCCAGGTCATAGCTGGACCTCCCTCAAGCCTTAGCCAAAGTGAACCCAATCTGCAAAAATTAAATGCTACCCAAACCGTAGCCCAAGAGGAAACAACTCAGATAGGAGCAGCCCATAAGCCTGTCGTTCATCAGCCTACCAAGCTCGACCCGCCTCTGGCACAAACCGTAGGCAAGCCGGTGGCCTCTGCGCACGATGCCTCCTTCAGCGCCTCTGGTAGCAAGACCACGACAACCGTCTGGGATAAGGCAGTTTTTTCTACCGGAAGAACAAAGAAAAAACCCAGTTCAACTCGGAAACAGGCTATCCCGAAACCAACCGCCGACGAGGCAGGTCGGGGAAGGGAGCTGGTGATGATGGCGACGAACGGGGAACGTCTCTTGTCCAAGAGGTCCCGCCGCGATGTGGCTGCCGGTGAAACGCTCACGGAACTCGCTCTGGTGACTTTGCCGAGCTTCGTGGGTGGGGACGGGAGCTTTACCGACGCTGGCAAGGGCAAGGACAGTAGTGTTAATGGTGATGCAATTATGGAGGTAAGCGGTGAATTAATGACAAATATGATAGTTAATGATATGCCCTGTATGAAGAGCATAATTGCCAAGGGGAGTGACACGGCTTCCTCCAAGGTTTGACTTTGTTTATTGGTCAATTTTATATTTATAAAATTTATGCTTATATTATCTTGGAATTGTCAAGGGGCTGCTAGCCCACTTTTCAGGACTTGTGCGCGGGAGTTAATTCGTGAACATAAACCTGATATATTCACTGTATTGGAACCTCGTATTAGCGGAGCCAAAGCCAAAAAAGTTTTGGACAAATTAGGCTTCCAGAATAATTTTTGTGAAGAGGCACAAGGTTTTTCAGGTGGTATTTGGCTTTTATGGAATAACAATGTTACAACTATTACGATCCTCCAAACCCATCGCCAGTTTATACATTTCGAGTGGAACTCGGGTACCTCGGTAGGCTTATGTACTGCAGTATACGGGAGCCCTAACCCGGTTACTAGGAAAGGTTTATGGCAAGCCCTTGAGAACATCAATGCCTCTACCTCCACTCCGTGGTGCTTAATCGGTGATTTCAATGCTGTGTTGGCAGCATCAGAAAAAAGGGGAGGCTCTTCTTCTACTCCTGTGGGCACTCGTGATTTTATTTCTTTTATATCTGATACTGCTCTCATTGATATGGATTTTGCAGGCCCCAGGTTCACTTGGTTTCGAGGGTCGATCAAAGAACGGCTCGACCGAGCTTTGTGTAATATGGTGTGGCGTCAAGCATTTCCTGAGTCATATGTGCAGCACCTGCCAAGAATAAAGTCGGACCACCGACCGATCATTATGTCCACCAATCCGGATGCCTGTGCAGGGAGTATTAAACCTTTCCGCTTCCAAGTGGCTTGGCTTACACATCCTGAGTTTTCTGATTTTTTAAAATCCTCTTGGCCTCCCGAAGAGAACTGGTCTAATGCATACTCTAGTTTTGTTTCAGATGTGGTACTTTGGAACAGGAATGTGTTTGGAAATATTTTTCGGAGGAAGAGTATGTTGAAGAAACAGATGGTTAACATTGAAACTGTGCTCGGGAAGAGAGACTCACACGTGTTGGATGAGAAACTCCGAATACTGAAAAAAGAATTCGAAGACACCCTCCTCCAGGAGGAAATCCTTTGGTTTCAGAAATCCAGATCTAAATGGATTAGTTTTGGAGATAGAAATACGCATTTCTTTCATACTTCCACAATTATTAGACGCAGGGCTAATAAAATCTCAATGTTGCAGGGTGCGGATGGGGGTTGGATTTCTGATGATCTACGGCTTCAGGAGATGGCTGTAAGTTATTTCCGAAATTTATATTCCGATGACACTGACACGCTCTCTTCTCTATTCACATCGCAGGGTTTCAAGAAGGTATCAAATGACACGAATAACCATCTCCTTTGTGATGCAAGCAATGATGAGATACTCAAGATAGTCAAAAGCATGGGCAGCTTCAAAGCGCCAGGTGTCGATGGTCTACAACCAATCTTCTTTCAGAGTCAATGGGACCACGTGGGTCATACTGTCTGCCAAGTTATCTCGAACTTCATCTCTACTGGCTTCATGGATCGAGCACTTAATGAAACTCTCATTGTCCTAATTCCAAAAATTAGGAATCCGGTTTGCTTATCTAATTTTCGTCCTATTAGCTTGTGTAATGTCCTTTATAAGATTATCACCAAAATTTTTGCGAATCGGTTGAGACCTATCCTAAACTCTCTTGTGGCTGACACACAGTCTAGCTTTGTTATAGGTAGAAACATATCTGACAATATTTTGATTGTGCAGGAAGTGATTCATTCAATGAGAAGAAAGACCGGTCGTGTAGGCTGGATGGCATTAAATATTGATTTGGAAAAAGCCTACGATCGAGTCAATTGGGACTTTATTGAGAATACTTTATTGCATACTGGCCTTAGTTGTACCTTTATTGACAGAATTATGTCTTGTGTGCGTAGTTCAACAATGAAACTACTCTGGAATGGTGCGGCAACTGATGGTTTTGTCCCATCCAGGGGGTTGAGGCAAGGAGATCCCATATCTCCCTACCTCTTCGTCCTTTGCATGGAACGTCTGAACCACCTAATCCGTGATAGACTTCAGAGCAAGAGCTGGGCTCCCATTAGGCTTAGTAAGTCTGGCCCTCCTCTTTCCCATCTATTCTTTGCTGATGACCTGTTCTTATTTGCAGAGGCTTCCATAGAGCAGGCTCAGGTGATCCAGGATGTCCTTCACACTTTCTGTAGTAGTTCGGGACAGCGTGTGAGCATAGAAAAAACCAGGATTTACTTCTCAAATAATGTCAGTCCTTGCAGGGCTCAGGATATTAGTTCCTTCTTTGGCTTTAGTGTTACGAAGGACCTTGGTCGGTACCTGGGTACCCCGCTCATACATGGTCGGAAATCGAGATCTCTATATGATGACTTGGTGAACCGGGTTCGTATGAAACTGACAGGCTGGAAAGCCAAGAGTCTCGCTCTCTCAGGGCGAATTACCTTGGCGAGATCTGTCCTGCAGGCTATCCCTTTCCACACTATGCAGACCACTATGTTGCCACAGAAAATTCTCTCTGAGCTGGATAAGATCACAAGAGACTTCATTTGGGGCACTTCAAGTGACAAGAAGAAGTTGCATCTGCTAAGTTGGGAAACTATCTGCTCTCCAAAGAACACAGGTGGGTTAGGTATGTACTCGGCTACTCAGTTGAATAAGGCATGTATGTTGAAACTTGCCTGGCGTATCAGAACAGAGTGTGACAGCCTTTGGGCAAGAGTGATCCTAAACAAGTATGCTTGGCCCGTTTCTTCTCTTATTAAACCTACGGCTAAGTCATATAATTCGAACACTTGGAGAGCTATTTGTGCTCACTGGTCAGTTGTCAATCATAATTCTACTTGGAACCTTGGCAATGGTAGAAGCGTGAGGTTTTGGGAGGATCCCTGGATTCCACAACTTGGCCCCTTGGTTCATCATACCTCCAGAGAGGTTCCACCTTCGTTCTGTGGTCGGCCGGTGTTCTTCTTTGTCACGGAGGCAGGTAGTTGGGATTGGGCTAAGATACAAGAGTTTTTGCCGTCCCATGCTTGCTCAACAATTGCAGAAGTTTCCCCTCCAGCCCCTGGTGACCACCCTGACACTCTGGTTTGGAACCTTTCTTCTAGTGGTACTTTTACTCTTAAGACTGCTTTGTCTATTGATTATGCAGATTTGCAACCCCAAGATAGACTGTGGGACCGTATTTGGAAGCTGAAAGCACCGGAACGGGTGAGATCTTTCCTTTGGCTTGCAGCTCATGATAGATTACCTACTTGTGTCCATTGTAAAAAATGTCACATAGTTGCTTCTGATATTTGTTTAAGGTGCCAGGATAGCGAAGAGACAACTTTGCATGCTCTGAGGGATTGCAGCTACGCTAATTCCATCTGGTCCCAACTGTTACCCCAGGGAGGCCCTACCCATTTCTTTTCTCAGTCTCTACATGATTGGATTATGTTTAATGTTTCTGGCCCTAACAATTGTGCTAATGGCCCTTCGTGGCCCCTTATTTTTGCTGTGGCAGCCTGGCTAATATGGAGGTGGCGAAATGAAGCGGTGTTTCAAGAAAAACCAGCGCATATTAGTACACAGGTCCAGTCGATTCTACACACTGCCAAGGAATTCTGGTTTGCAGCTACGACATTGGCAAGGTCAAATCTTATCAAAGGCCGTCAGGAAGATCGATGGGTTTCTTTGGATCCCACCAATTCCGGGATGGATAAAACTTAATTGTGATGCGGCTACATCTACCCATAGAATGGCTGCAGCTGGTGTTTTCAGGGACTCTTCAGGTAATTGGGTAATGGGCTACACTCAAATCTGGGAGGGCCACAACGTTTGGGAAGCAGAACTTATAGCAGTCATTAATGGCCTCAGATTTGCAATCCGACGAGGCTGGCAGAAACTTTTCATTGAAACAGATGCCTATTCCATTGTGGAAGGCCTCAAGAGCAGAGATCCAAACAGGTTCCAACACCCGTTATTCATACAAGGGAGGCAACTCTTACAACTCCTCCCTCAAGCTCATCTCTCTCATGTCTATCGCGAATCCAATCAATCCGCTGATCATTTAGCTAGATTTGGCCTAACTTGTAACATTGGCTTACATGATTTTCAGGTTCAACCCTACTTTATGTATGACTTTGTTGAATTTGACAAGCTTGGCTTGTCCTTTATGCGTCCAGGCGCTTAATCCTGTGCTTTCTTACCAAAAAAAAAAAAAAAAAAGTAACTGCAAATTCGAAACGGGGAGCTTAAGTGACTTCGAATGGGTGTTAAATGGTACAAATGAATTGGAGAAAATTGAACTTGAGAGGTGCGAGGGAGTAAAGTGGATTGCGTCCGTACGAGGATTGTCAGCTAATATATTTTCAACACTCAAGGATATATCTCTTAGTGACTTGAGCAATTTACATAGCCTTATTCCGTACGAGGATGAGGATGAGGATGAGAATGAGAATGGTGGTCCTCTAGTATTGCCTTTTACGGAGAGCTTTGCTTGTCTCAAGAAAATCAAAATAGAAAGCTGTCACAGCATGAAGAAGCTGTTTCCTCGGGGCTTGTTGCAGAACCTCCAAAATCTGGAAAATATTAGTGTTGATGGATTAGAGGAGATAATAAGTGAAGAAATCAGCAGCGATCACTCTTCCCATTCCCTCACTCTCCCCAAATTGAAGACACTGTTTCTATTTCGCTGTCACAATATGAAAAAGCTGTTTTCTCGGGGCTTGTTGCAGAACCTCCAAAATCTGGAACATATTTTAATTGAGCAGTGTGATGGATTAGAAGAGATTGTAAGTGAAGAAATCAGCAGCGATTACTCTTCCCATTCCCTCACTCTCCCCAAATTGAAGAAACTATCTCTATTTTTCTGTCACAATATGAAAAAGCTGTTTCCTCGGGGCTTATTGCAGAACCTCCAAAATCTGGAACATATTTCTGTTTGGGAGTGTGATGGATTAGAGGAGATAATAAGTGAAGAAATCAGCACCGATTACTCTTTCCATTCCCTCACTCTCCCCAAATTGAAGAAACTATCTCTATTTCGCTGTCACAATATGAAAAAGCTGTTTTCTCGGGGCTTGCAGAACCTCCAAAATCTGGAACATATTTCTATTGAGAAGTGTGATGGATTAGAGGAGATAATAAGTGAAGAAATCAGCACCGACTCTTCCCATCCCCTCACTCTCCCCAAATTGAAGACACTGTCTCTATTTGGCTGTCACAGTATGAAAAAGCTGTTTTCTCGGGGCTTGTTGCAGAACCTCCAAAATCTGGAACATATCTCTATTGGGCAGTGTGATGGATTAGAGGAGATAATAAGTGAAGAAATCAGCACCGATTGATCTTCCCATGTTGTGACTTTCCCCAAATTGCGGAGACTTGCTCCATCAGATTTGCCAATTCTCCACAGCATTTATAGTGGGAAACTGATTTGTGAGTCTTTGGAAGTCCTTGAACTTGGAAGATGTGACATGCTAAAGACGATACCCATTTCTCTTCCTCTCCCATCTATTTCTCAAATCGAGGTTGGTCCAAGAGAGTGGTGGGAAGAAGAGGTGAAGTGGGACCATCCCGAAGCCAAACTAATCCTCAAGCCTTGTGTCAATTTTCCTTACTGGTATTCACTGGCACGATAAACTATAGTCTCTTTTCCAGAATCAAAGTGTAAAAGTATATTACTGTAGATTTTGTTGTTCACTTAATATATATGATTCTGCTCCTCTGTTCAAGAATGTTGGTCGTCAAGAATTGATGTATTCTTCATTAACAAAACAGTTAATGGATTATGTTCATTACTTTATATGCATGTCAAGATAAAAATTCAAAAAATGAGAAGTCTTCAACTGATAAAAGTTGTGATTTTTTCTCAGATATCCAGATAAGCGTGTCCCTTCGGAGACAAGTAAACAGGGATTTCTGATCATTCAGCCTGTGATTTACAGGTCAAACAGTAGTCTGGGCACAGTTTATTTTCTGGTTATGAGAGCCATTGCAGAACAAACACAATCAGATGCCATGATCTGTCTGATCAATTTAAGTTTACAAGCATTAAAGGATTTCCCTCAGCTCGTCATGGTTCGTTCACCAACTTAATCAGAACAGCCTGATGATCCATCCGACCAATGAGTAATACAAAAATTGTAGTAGGAAGTCATTTTGTAGTCCTGCGAAGGTAGATATTAATGCCCACAGACACAATATGTGTGTAACGTACTTGCACTGGGAATCACTACATTTCAGGGCCAAGTCCTCGCAGGTATCAGGGCACCCTTCACATTTAGGAGAGTGATAATCTTTTGAGAAATTGACAAAGTAAGGTATCAGGGATCACTCATGTGCATGACTACAGTGCTTGATTGCCTCTGACTAGAGTGCTAACGATAGTGAAGATCATGCTTCATATGCAAGTGGCTCTTACTATTCCTAGGCAGCTTCCAACATTCATCGTGATAGTTGCGGCAGATGCTGGATTCATTAGCCAATGCGTGGTACTTCGCAAGCACTGCACTTGACAGCTTTTTCATTAAAACAGCTTGGATCTTCCTTGTCCCTCAATGTCACTGCACTTAAAAATGCATGATTTGATGGGGTATGTGTTTCTGTTCATCTCAGTTATTTTCAGGTGTGCATGTCGATTTTGGTTTGGTTTTGGCACATGGGTTTTATTTGCAAAGCTCTCTGATGGTGTTGTTTTTGTTCTTTGCTGATAGGAACTCCGGTAACTCGCTGGGCAGCTGTGGCACTTGGTGCTGGAGTGGGCATTGGCTCTGCATACTCCAACTGTTCTCGAATTTTTGGTGAATCTCCACAGAGTCCTCCTCCAAAGTGCTCCACTACTTCACTGGAATCTGCACCTCTCCGGACAGTCGGTGTTCCTACACATGAAGTTCAGTGCTAACCCCCTTCTTTCACCTGCCTTAACATACAGTGTATAGTTCTGTTGATTTCATGTTCTTTCTATCAGTTCGATAATCACTTAGAAGGGAAAGTTCTTGTTCATGTTCATATTCATGTTATGCTCTTTTTCTACCAGGATGGCCAGGAGTAAGAGCTAAAACCTGAAGCTACACTCAAGTTTGTTCTGTTCCAGGTCAGAGCTTCCTTATAAATGAGATAGTTACTGTTTCATCTTTTTGCCCTTCGTTTTCCCTGCTCGTAAATGTAGCACAACCAGAATATTAAGTAACGGTTCTCTTTTGTTGCCATGGATGGGGTTCATAATCTGTACATCAACTGAATCTTCTTTTTTTTCTGTTTCTGAAGACTTCTTATTTACCGCATTCCTAATGATTGGATGGCAAGTTTGGCTGCAACCATTGAAACGTTGTTGTTAAGAAACTCCAGGGACTGGTCCAGTCTTTGTACTGTTTCCCTCACATCCCACAACAAAATCATAAGAAAATTGGCTTGATATCAAGTATAGTCTTAGGACAGAGAGTTAGCTCAGATGATTATGATATTTTTGTTGGACAATAGCATATTCCTTTGGGCTGATAACTACTGCATAATCAATAACAAATAATTTAACTGTAAATGTTTACAAGAGCCCAATTTGGTGGTATGTTCTGTCAACTTATAAATTATTTGTTTCTTATATGATTATGAAATTTTTGCCGGATGATAGTTACCTTCCTTTGGGCCGATAATTGTGAAATTCTTGCCTGACGATAACTATTTTTCTTTGGGCTGATAATTATCTGTATGAATATCATAATCCTTTAATAAATAAAATAATTAATCTTTATAGTTTACACAAGAGAGTCCACTTTGATGAGATGCTGCTATAACCTATAAATTATTTGATATTTCATGTTGTAGAAATTAAAAGATTTAGACTTGTAAATAATCTGGATTTTGTAAAGGAAAAACATAGGTTATCAAGATAAAAATGAGAGATTTCATTTTCTTATTATTTTTTCTTTGAATATATCGCATCATACCACAAGATTTTCCAACGAAAGTTGTGTGTGTTCCAGCCGATATATTCAAAATAATACGAAAAATGAAATTTGGACTAATTTTCCCAAATTTTAGGCCAAAATAGCTTATGTCAAAAACTTTAGAATATTACCCAAAATAGAGCCAAAATTTCCTTTATAGCTTTAATTTCAATTCTTTAAATCAATCTTTGATTAATTTTAAGTCTAAAATAATCCCTTAAAATTAAATTTAAAAGAGGAGAAATTTCTTAATTTAAATTTAGACTAATCTTAAAATTTTATGGTCTAAAATTAAATTAAGACTTTAATAATTATATCTGAGTTTAATGACTTAAAATAATTTATTTAATTCAAAATATTATTTGAATCTAATGACCCAAATCTTGATTTGATCCAGATTTTAATTGGGTCAAACGGCCCAATATATAAATATTGTAGTATATTATTTTAATTGAGTCTTATTCCCCAATTTTATTATAAACTAAATAATTAATGAGGGCTGATCAATATTTATCTAAATATTTGATTGAATCATATAATTCAATATTTATTTAGATTTAATTTAATCTAAAATATTAATTTATTCCAATGACTAAATTTAAATTAGATTAAATATTTTAATTCAGCCTACGATCTTAACTTAAAATTTGATATAAGTTTGATCAATTAAGACCCATCATGGCACAATTGTATTTAAAACTACAGACTTTAAAATGATCCCAATGACCCAAATGATAAATATTAATTAGATCTGATTTTAATCTTGTAGATTAAATAAATCATTTTGAGCAAATTTAGTTTACCTTATAATTCAACTATAGCTCAAAATAATTTATTTTGATCTATTGGATTTTTTTATAGTCTAGAATCATAATTTGGATTCAATGACCCAAAATATATCCACAATATAATTGTAATAGGCCCATTCTATATGACTCATTATAATTCTTAATATTGAGAATTAATCCAATCATATTATCCTTTTGATTATTATAATGAATGCATACTAATTTTATGATCCCCAAGAAAGTTTTTTGAGTGAACTCCTTAGATAGAACTATAATTCTATGATATTCCAAAATAAATTGGAGAGATAACATTTGTCCCACTTAAAATCCAATTTTCCTAGACAGAATACATTATACAGTATTTATTCATTTTAATAGTCTAAATATGATTTGATTTAATCATAATTAAATCATGTATTTTGGACTCTAATTATTTAAGCCTAAGTAAAAAATATTTACTCAAAACCATATAGGCTTGAATTTAAACCAACAATGTATTTTTGGCTAACATTTTTAATAATCTAATATTTTTAATTTTATTAAGCCCATAACTTTATACCCAAATGAAACCAAATAATGAAACCCTTATAAATCCTAGAGTTTCTTTGTAAGGTTTCATAATAATGAAACCCTAGTCGCTAGCCTTCACTAGCCAACCAGCCAGTTGGCAGATCTACCAAACCATGTCGCTAGTGACCATCGGATCTGGTGGCTAGAGTGCAATCTGAAGTCAAGCTCACCTTAGGAGCAGTGAGAGCCACCTGCTTGCTCTGGTGCGAGACGTGTGGCTCGCTTGAATGTGTGGGTTACCCAATCCCACATCGAAAAGGAGTGAGGGAGGTCTTGGGCCGGGTCACTACAAATGGTAGCGGAGTCGATCTCGTTCCCTCTTCCGGGTGGGCTTGAGCCGTATTGTGTGTTCACTTTTGGGCCCAAGGCAGTTATGTTTGGGCTTCCCTCGTGAGGACACGAGGTCTATAAATAGGGGAGATTGTGATACCCAGCCCGTAGGGAGGGTCAGGTTACCCAATCCCACTTCGGAAAGGAGCGAGGGAGGTCTTGGGCTTATATGTGTTGTGTGATGGTATCATTTGTAACAAGATGCATCTTTTGGGCCCTGTGGTTAAAAGCCCAACTAAGCGTTGCAGTTGTGATTCATCACGAGTACATATATGTCCGGGTCTGCTGGGCCGAGGGTTCGGGGGGCCGGGTTGTGAAAAATGGTAACGGAGCTGATCTCGTTCCCTCTTCCGGGTGGGCTTGGGCTGTGTTGTGTGTTCACGTTTGGGCCCATGACAGTTACGTTTGGGCTCCCCTCGTGAGAATACGAGGTCTATAAGGAGGGGAGATTGTGAGACCCAGCCCGTAGGGAGGTCAGGTTATCCAATCCCACATCAAAAAAGAACGAGGAAGGTCTTGGGCCGAGTTGCTACAGTTCTTCCTTTTGAACTACTCCAATGAAAACTATATGAATGATATATATGGAAGGGCGGTGTTATTGAAGACAGAGTCTTCGCTGTACATTATTAATATTTTATAAATGGCTAGGTGTTCAATCTCTTTTTCCTATAGTTTATTATTAAATTTTTTAAAAAATTAATGACAAAAAAAAGCTTCAGTTCCTTGTAAGAATATTTTAATTTGTGAATGAGATTTTTGTATTTTTTTTCATTGCATACTAAGACTAAATGTATAAGTCAATTGTTTATTTTATAAGACAAGAACTTCACGTAATAAAGATATTCCATAACTTTAAAATAGTGGGAAAATAAGTTATTTTTTAAAATAAAAAATATCCATATCCCACGAAATCAGGAGATGATAAGGGTATTGACTGAAATATTGCCTCTTTCTTTAATTCTGTCCATTTGGCTCCAGCTTTTTGCTATTAAGAATCTATATATTATCTAGTTATCAAACAAAAGTCATACATGGGCACATGTAATGCATAACTAAGTGGATGTCTAAAATGAACATGTAATAAATATGGAAATTGGAATAAGAATGTAAAATCCAAAAGCCCAATCTGTTTCGATCTTAACTGTCTTGTTCGAGATGATTATATTACAAGCCCAAACTATTGGGTTTTATGCTGGTGGCCCGAAAATGAGGTACGGATGTTTCCCAAGAAGACAGTCAGGATGAGCATCAAACTGCATATTTTACAGCAATAAAACCAATGGGTGGGGTCTCTTTCTTTTGCACAAATGAGACAGTAATGTTTATCACACCTGTCATCCTCTTGTTGATAAGTGAGGGATAGAGGACCCTCATCATACTTGTCGTCTACTGACTTCATGTGGTAGATTGGCACATTTGAGGTCCAGATTGAAGTTGCAGATTTCATATCTTAGTATATGATCCTGATATCTACGACAAGCAGTACAGCTCATGTGAAGATCCAAACCTGGATTTTGGGCTTCTCATC
The DNA here is from genome assembly GCA_019739055.1 of Passiflora organensis. Lineage (NCBI taxonomy): Eukaryota > Viridiplantae > Streptophyta > Magnoliopsida > Malpighiales > Passifloraceae > Passiflora > Passiflora organensis. The sequence goes on from JAEPBF010000269.1 coordinate 32,906, forward strand.
ACCGTGCAGCCCCAATTGCTCAACTTGTGGCCCAACTGGAATCACACAAGGCTTAATCTCAAATTCAGTTCCCAAAAACATATAGAAATAAATAAAAGCTTGAAAATTTTCTTTTAAAAGGAGCTTGACATTAAATATAATACACTCGGTAAATATACATGAATGGAGTAACAAACATTCAGCATAAGTCTTAAAAGTACACACAACAGGCTACATGACCCCATTTATGCAACACACAAAGGATCCATACTCACAAGCCCAATAGATCAAAAACATGCTCAAGACACCATGCTCATCTCATATATATATTAAATCTAAAGAGAAAATACATGTATGTTCAAAACGAGCAATTAACCAAGCCCACTAAGGGGTCACAACAACCAATGCATAGACATACGATATAAAATAAGCATGCATATCATTATCCAAAATACAAAAGAGATGTTGAGTTTCCAAATGTGATATATGCAGTAGTCTAGCCTTATGAAAAACCAGGAACCTTGACCTCAAAAGAAATCTTATGCACGAGCATGCGGATCTAAGCCTGAAAAACAACAATAAAAGGAAGTGAGATCTAGAGTACCTTAGTGAGAGTCACTGTGTCATAAGCAATAATGGGAGAATAGAGGCAAATGCTTAAACAATTGCAAAATGTTTATTAATAAGAACATAGTCTGTTCGTGCTTGCTACTTATGCCTCCAATCCAATCACTCAAGGTAATCTAGTGTAGATGCATGAGTTAAATAACATAAGTTATGTGATGTAAGCCCAAAAGGTATGCAAATCCATGTTCTTATTCTCCTAGGCAAATATGCCCAAAATCTATGGGGCGGTCCTTAAACCGTTTTCCTAATAACCCCGGGCTTAGGGAAATTGGAAGCTTCATCGGTGGTTAATTTTAATGTAATTTTCAAAATAGATACACAAGCCTCACCACTAGTGTTGTCTGCAGAATACATGGAGAAAATACACAATCACATATGTTCCACACGCACGCACAACTCGAAAAGCCCAAAGGTAAAATTTTGTAGCCTACCATACATATATCCACTAGGCATACATGTACTACCCAAACTTCTAGGTAAGCAATTGTCCCCTCAGTTGGGATCCCATATAATTACCTCACATTGGTCAAGTGCTATTCATCAATTTCAGGTCATTACTTAGAAAATATGCATATACATGTTCGTGTATAGCTCATAAATACAGAGGTGCATATGATGCACGTTGCCTTGATCACAAAATCAATTCATGAGGAGGAAATGTTTAATGTGATCTCATACATAAAATATACTTATGCTCTTGCAATCAATCCACTCAATTATGCTTGCACAAGTGAAAGTACACACTTCTCTTTTCCCTTCAATCAGTTCTTTTATGCTCTCATGCATTAATATCTACTTTTTTCTCGCTCCTATAGCCATTATAGAACAACAAATTCTATAGTCATTAGATACAACAACCAGATCCAATAATGGAAATCAACCAAAGAAAGCCCCAACAAGAAGCATACATAATCACCACATTCACCACTCATAAATTTCAACTTAAGCTCTAAGGGGTATAAATAATTCAAAATACTCTAAAAAGGAATCATAACAGGTCACAATAGGCTTGGAGACATGGGTTAATCATACTCTATTCAAAAGATCAAATTATACATTCAAATGATAGCTCTCTATTATACTATATTTCTCCAAATTCATGCCATCAAGCTTAGGATTCTAAGGGTACAATACATGAAGGACACTCATGGGAACTCATCAAGGGTTAAGGGAAGTGTATGATAGGGTTATTGAAGGGGGTTTGCCAAGCATAGGGTTAAACTAGCTTAATCGTAACAAGAAAAGGTGAAGAGGGTAAGATTACAGAATTTTAACCGGTCTAAATGTTAAAATTCTACCGGCCTAAGAGTTTAGTTTCGACCGATTGTTGAGCTTTCTGGAAAATTTTATAGATTTCCAATCTAAAAGTTGAGGGTCAACCAGTCTAAGTTCTCGAAAAATTTTGACTAGTCTAAGGATTTGGTTTCAACAAATCTTAAAGCTCTCTGGAAATTTTTTGGGGTTTCAACTGGTTTTAAGGACTAAGGTTTCGACCGGTCTAAGGTGTTTAAGTTGAAGTTCGATCGGTCTAAAGTATATAACTAGGATTTAGACCGGTCTAAGGGTATAGTTTTGACTGGTCTAAATGTCGACACTCTGATTTTTTTTAATTTTCCTCACCGATTCAACACCTAACCGAAAGCTATGCACACCGAACACAATCCTCATGGGTTTACATGCAATTAAACATGATTGACAACTACCAAACCTCAAATATTTTGCATCAAACATGTGATCACACAACTCATAGAATGAGGTTACTCACAATGCATCAATAATACTTAATCATGCATAAACGATTCACAAACATATTTGATGTACCCAAAACGTATTAAGCAAACCAAATGAACCTAACATGATGTTCATACACAATGGGATACAATATCTCTGTTCAAAACCACATGTTTACCAAACAATTCCGAGCATGCTAATAAAACTTAAACTTCCACCCATTGTCACGCGGACGACTCACTAACGGCTACACCCTTGCCCTTATCTCGAGCTAACGCACCACCTAAAACATGGCAAGGAACCGGAACAACTCAATCACAAAAACAAGCATAAAGCATAAAACGACTCGAAAATGAAAACGAAACCTATGACCCCTTCCGACACTCTCTTTATCACTCAACCTATCCACAAACACTTAACATAACAATAATAACCTCAAGAGGCCAACTGCACTCAATCTGCTAATGGAAATGGTCATCGACAAACCCAACACAAGCCAAAATCCACCCCAGCTCAAACCAATGGCACCAAGGCCCGCAAACACACTCTACAAACTCAAGGGAACCAAAATCAAAAATACAAAAACACAAAAACACAACTGGGGTCAAAATCCACCTAGACCCATATGCAAACCACTACCTCCAAGCTAATAAACGCCACAAATCACCAAACCAAATAAAACCAACTATCAAAGCATCCTAGACAACATCACAGCAAGCTAATGCAACCAACAATCGACCAAGAAAGGGAGGAAATTGAGCACTTACCTCTCAAGCTCAATTTTGCCCTAAAAAGCTCAAAATCGGGAAAACTGCAACAAACAAAGCTATCACCAGTAAATCCATCAATTAGGGTTAGGAATCAAGTGAGGAAGGAAGCTCTATCGAAGAGAAAATGGGTTTTGAAGTGGCTGGGTTCTTCTTTGGGTGAGGGTTGAGAGAGAAATGGGGAAGAGGGATTTTTTTCTTGGGATGCCAACAATTAGAAAAATTTCTAAATCTTGGGCGGGCTTATATGTCTTGGGACCCGAAACCCGAAATGAGTTTTAAAATGATCCACATGCCTTAAGCGGGCCAAAATAATGTTTAGGATTTGAAAGTAATAAATTGAGCTTTTAAAATGAAATTGGGCCCTGTGAATAGTGATTGAACCCACATATAACAAATCCAGCCCAAAGGCCTATGACCACTCAAAACAAGCCCACAAGGTTATAATTCGGGTCAAAATAGGTGAAATGGGTATTTTACAGGACTCAGGCCTCGAAAAACACATAGATCACACTAATGCATGCTAAGACCCCAAACAACGCATCGTGCATGACTATTGACATACTACCGATGACAAGACACTTAAGGCAACCTAGACTTGACATTTAGACTCTATAACTATGTCCATGTCACTCGGTCAACTGGTCAATACTCGGGTCCACTGTCTAGCTAACTGGTCAAGTGGTCAAATCTGACCGGTCAATTGGTCAAACCCTCTGAGATGGACCAATAAGATGAATCCAACTTTACTCGAATGCTGACTGGACTCTCCGAAAGATAGGGTCTCAGAGCTCACATTATATCTTGACTTCATATTGTTGAGGTAAGTTGATGCAGGTTTTGGCTAGAGAGAAATTACACTCCCTACAAGCATAAAACGGAGCTAGGAGGATCGGTAGTGGGCATCCATTACATCATTTGTCATCTTCATCAATGAGGATTAACTCGTGTTCATGACTAGAGTGCTTGATCGCTGCTGTCGGAGGAGCCATCTCATCCTCCACGACCACTAATTTTTTCATGGAAACTGTTACCTCCATAACCTCTTTGTCTCTATTGACGTATTTAAGTGCACAAACCACATGGCTGACAAAGTTGCAAGATGCACATCATCCAGATTGAATTCTGATGGCAAATTCCACAAGACTACTGAGGCTTTTCATGGCAGTTGGATTATCTTGAAAGATGTTGTAGGTGAGGGCAATTTGATGAGGATGGTGGGATTCAGAAAGATGCATTTATAGTGTACTACGCATTGACAGGCATTGCACATACGAGGGTAGTTATACCAATCCCCGTTGGTGCCACAGGAGTTGCAAGTGAATGACATTGATTCCATCAAGTCATTTAGCAGTCGGATAAGCTGATGTTCTTGATCTGATGCATTTAATACTATTTTTTAATCTTTTTTTAGGAAATATTTTTTTTGGTCTTATTCTCGTGTCAAATGGAAGTTTTCTTTTGCTAAAGTTCTACGCCCATAAAAGTCCCAATTTCTTTCTTTATGACCTGTGCTCCTTTTAAGTATTTAACCAGCCGAGTTTTAGAGCTATGAATACAAATTTTTCTGTTTATAATGTGTTCACAGTCCATGGAAAGCTTAAAAGTTTGATTCATCTCCTTGTATAGATGTTATTATTGAAAAATAAAAAAACTAATATGTAAAATATTTAAAAATAATAATTTAAAAGATTCTAAAATAGTGCACAAAGCGAAAGCATTGAAGATAAGTGGGTAACCCAAGGGTGAATTAAATTTTCCTTGAGCAATATATGTGTGAAACGAAGTTGCAGTGGGAATCACTACATTCAAGGGCTAAGTTGGGGCAGCGATCATGACACACATGACAATCAGTATTGTAATCATCTTCTTCTGAGAATTCCACTAAACTGAGGGGGTGGGGATGATCAATGAAGGTGTTACTGCTCCCAAGTCTGACGTACGGATTTTTTCCAACAAGACAATCAGGATGAGCATCAAAACCGCAGGTTGCACAACAGTAAAACCAGTTCTTGGGGTCTCTTTCTTTTGCACAAATCAGACAGTAATATTTATCACACCCATCATCCATTTGATGATAGGTGAGATACAGAGGATGTTCATCATACCTGTCGTTTATGATTTTGTGCGGTAGAGCGGCACATTTGAAGTCCAGACTGAAGTTACAGATTTCACATCTTAGTATGTGATAACCCTTCTTGCCGCAAGCATTACAAAGCATAAAATCTATTTTTTCATCTACTCTTCCAACGGTGTAGAAAAGCTGATGATGATGACCTTCGTGCATAAGACCTGCTGTTTTCATCAAAAACTTGGCGCATCGAACATCCACACCAGTTGTTATACCGAGCTCTGATCCACTTTCAACATAATGAAAACCGATCTGAATATATTGATCACAATAGAAGCATCTGATAAGATCACAGATCTGTAAATCAGTGGCCTTTGGTCTAAGAACCAAATTATGAAAATATATATCCCTCCATCCTTGTGGTAAGTTGATGCAGTTTTTGTCTAGACAGAAATTACACTCCCTGCAAGTATAAAAAGGAGGAAGGATTTGTAGCAGGCATCCGTTACATCGTTTGCCATCTTCATCACTGACTTCCTCGTCAACAAGGATTAACTCATGCGAATGACTAAAGTGTTTGATCGCCGTACCTGAAGCCATTTCATCCTTTGCGGCCTCTTTTGTCTTGGCAGTCATTTTCTCCCAAACCGCTCTCTCTGGATTGACGTACGCAAGTGCACAATCCACATGGCTAACAAAGCTGCAAGATGCACAAACGTAGCCTCCGTACTCTGTTTTGAATTCTTTCTGGCAAATTCCACAACAACTGTTTTGGATTGGAGTATCAGCAGGATTATCTTGAAAGATGTCGTAGATGAGGGTAATGGGATGATGATGATGGTTGATTCGGATGGTGGGATCTAGATTGATACATTTGCTGTGAACTATGCATTGGCAGGTGGTGCAAATACAAGGATTGCTGTCTAAATCGCCGAGGGTGCCACAGGCGTTGCAAGTGTATGAGATTGATCCCAATAAATGATTTAGGAGGACAACGAAGTGATGTTTATGATCTTGGAAGATGCAAGGTGGACGAGCGCAATTGATGTGTAAATCAAAGTCGCACTCTCTACAAGAGTAACCATCAGCTTTGATTTTCTCATTGCACAAATCACAGGTAACGGACGAGAAAAGTTCATCAGACGAATAGACAAGAGGATGGTTCATATGCAAGCGGCTCTTCATCTTCTTAGGCAGCTCTAGACATTCCTTGACAGCTTCTTCATTACAAGAATTTGGAGCATCATGGCACTGTCCACCCTTCTTCTCCATCTCTTTCTCTCCTATCTTCCTTCTTCAACTGCTCCAATATGTAATGACATCGCCTTTGCATATTTGGTATAAAAAAAAATAAAAGTCAACCAAAACCAATCAAGTCGCCTTTTAATGTCTTTGTCAGTCTCAAGGCCCTCAACCCCATGCCTTTTTATATCTGTCTTTACTATTTCCATAATCAAAATATTCCCATTATATTTTTTTTTTTCTCTTTCGTTACTTAATTTTATCTCTCTGGTGAGGCAGTCAATGTGTCCGGAATATCGTGGCCTAGACCAAAATGAAAAAACAAAAAAGCTTCTTACGACGTGATAAAGACTAAAGTGTAGGTAATGCTGAGAATATAAAATGAAAATGAGGTGTTGCTGCACCGGTAGTTGCTGGCATAGGCACATGACTGTAGAAAACATAAATTAATTTTCATTCACCCAAGATTCTCGGCTTGGCCGAACAAGGTTTTTAATATTTGGTACAGAAAACGAAAGATTAACTAAACCCACCAAGTTGTCTTATGACATGGTCGACCTCGACCCCATGTTAGGTTACTCTGAGTTGTTTCTGGTATCTGCACTTTGGGTTAAGGATTAAATATATAGGCTTCCACCAAGATTCAACGCTTCTGTGTGATGCGGGTGGCTATTCAGGGATATGTAGAGCTAATATAGCGAAAGATTGGATCTTGATGGTCGTTCATCGGAAAAACCCTTATTGGGCTTATGGAGAAGTTAAACATGTTAATACACCCTTTGGCTGATTTTTGTATAAATTTAAGTTGGTAATTGCGTAGAATTCAAGCACTCTTCATTCTTCGTATTTTCTATATTGTTATTTGACCTTTCTTTTTTACTGTGTCAACCATCATAATTAATTTACTGTCCGTCCTTCTTCACAGTTTGTTTGCATAACCCCAATAGTCTACTGTATCTAAAAATCCCTAGTGCCAAGAGCATGATAGAAACCACACAGATACAGAGCAAGGACAGGAGAAAAGAAACAAATTAAGAGATTCAACTTATTGAGAATAGCATAGCAGTAAACAGCAAAACAATCGTCAAAGTAAAAAACCATACCTGTGGCGGATGATAGAGGGAAGACGACACCTATGATAAACAGGGCAGTGAATTGAGTTAAATTGAGGCTGGAAATAAAATTCACTGTAAGCAATCTATATGTGAAACGAAGTCGCAGTGGAAATCACTGCATTCAAGGGCCAAGTTGGGACAGGGATGGCTACACACATGACAATCAGTATTGTAATCATCTTCTTCTGAGAATTCCACTAAACTGAGTGGGTGGTGATGATGATCATTGAAAATTCCACTGCTCCCAAGTCTGACGTAAGGATTTTTCCCAACAAGACAATCGGGATGAGCATCAAAGCCGCATAATTACAAAGCAGTAAAACCAGTGGGAGGGGTCTCTTTCTTTTGCACATATTGCTCTTTCTTTCTTTTTTTTCTTTTTTTTTTTTCTTTTTTTTTTTTTGAATGTGTAGCGATATATATATAGATAATAACAAAACCATAATACAAGTATGTCCTTAACCAATATCAGTTCCATAGACCAGGTGAAAATTCAAGATACCTGCACTAAAGTAAGCATCTGAAATTTTCACCAGCCGTTCCACCTAGTGAAACCAGAAAAAATTAAAATCCCCTGAAGGCAATAGAGACAGACAATCAGGACAGCCCCCTTGCAAATTATACTTAGCCCAAAAGAAACCATGCCGAATAGCATTGTAAAACAAATCTTCTACGTTACAAGTGACTTGGCGGAAGATTCTTGCATTTCTCCCCAACCAGATGCTCCATGTTAACGCAAAAAGTAGCACGTACCAGAGACTTTTCCATCTAGCTGGAATAGAAAATCCTCCCCACTGGGTGAACAAATCGGACATGCACCTTGGCTATACCCAATTTAAGCCCCATTTGTGGAAGAGGAGGGACTCCAGGACATTTTACAGTGAAGTAAAATGTGATTTGAATCGCCTTCGTCCAGGCCACATCCCCACAATCCCTATCTGAAGCTGATAGTATACCAAGGCGAATAAGCTGACATTTAGCTGTAATCTTTTCCTGGCAAGCCAACCACATGAAAGCTTGCCATTTGGGAGCGCCCTGCAATCTCCACACATTTGGAATCAAAATCTCCACACATTTGGAATCAACGGTTCACTGGGCGGATAAATGAGAGCTTCCATTGTGGTGTAACATGCTCACCATACCTGTCGTTTATGACTCTATGCTGTAGAGTGGCACATCTGAAGTCCAGATTGAAGTGGCAGATTTCGCATCTTAGTATGGCAGTACACATCTTACCACAAGCATTACAGGGCAGATTATCTATTCTTCCATCTAATCTTCCAACGGTGCAGAAAAGCTTATGAGGATGGCCTTTGTGTATAAGACCGCTTGTTTTCATTAGTAACTTGGCGCATCGAACATCCACACCCCTTGTTCTACCGTGCATCATATGACCTTTTACATAATGAAAACCGAATTGAATATCATGTCCACAATAATCACATCGGATAATATCACAGACCTGAAAATCAGCTGTTATTGTTCTAAGAACCAGATCATCCAAATATGGTTCCTTCCATCGTCGAGGTAAGTTGATGCAGGTTTTGTCTAGATAGAAATTACACTCCCTGCAAGTATAAAACGGAGGGAGGATTGGTAACATGCATCCATTACAACGTTTTTCATCTTGATCGCCGACCTCCTCGTCAACGAGGATTAACTCGTGTGCATGACTATAGTGCTTGATCGTCTCAGCCAGAGGCTTTTTATTCTTGGCTGCTGTTTTCTCCACATCCTTGAAACTAGTGATGTACTTGAATGCACAATCCACATGGCTAACAAAGTTGCAAGATGTACAAACATAGCCACCGTACTCTGTTTTGAATTCTCTCAGGCAAATTTCACAAAAACTATCGAGGGTCGTAATACCAGGATTGTCTTCAAAGATATTGTAGGTGAGGGTAATGGGATGATGATGATGATGGGCGATCTGGATGGTGCGTTTCAGACGGATGCATTTATTGTGTACAACGCTTTGGCAGATGTGGCACAAATTTGGCTTGCTATCCCAATCGCCGAGGGTGCCACAGGCGTTGCAAGTGTATGAGATTGGTTCAAATGAGTGATTTAGCAGGGGCATAAACTGATGGTTTTGATCTTGGGAGATGCAGGGTGGACGAGCACATTTGATGTGAACATCAAAATCGCACTCTCTACAAGAGTAACAATCAGCTTCGATTCTGTATTTGCACAAATCACACCCCAAAGACAAGTTAAGATCAAAAGATGAATAGACAAGATAATGCTTCTTATGCAAGTGGCTCTTCATCTTTTTAGGCAGATTCAGACATTTGATGTGATAGTTTCCATTGGAGAGGTATGTAAGACCCAATATGGGTTCCTCGCAAGCCTTGCACTTGGCAGCTTCTTCATTAGAAGAATTGGGAGCATCCTTACAAGCAGAGCATCTTCGCCATGTCCACCCTCCTCCTTCTCCATCTCTTTTTCGCAGATCTTCTCTCTTCAACTGCTCTAACAATGATATCCTTTTTGTATATTTTGTCAAGAAAAATGAAGAATCAACCAAAGCCTATTGTACACAATACATTGCTTCTTATGTCTTGGTCAACCTATGTGAGCCTGCCTTAGTTCTGCCTGTCCGAATATTCACCAGATCATAACTTTTTGTCGGTAAGCTAATAATTTTATAATATAATAAAGAATACAGGTCATCTAAGTTGTTTTATTATCTATATAATTAAAGATTAGTAATATTTATTACACCCATCATCCTGATAAGCGAGGAATAGAAGATGCTCAGAGTACTTGTCGTTTATGACTTTATGGGGTAGAGTGGCACATATGAAGTCCAAAGTGAAGTTGCAGATTTCACATCATAGGATCTTATCATAAATATTCTGACCACAAGATCTACAACACACAGCATGGCCTAATCTTCCACCAGAGTAGAAAAGTTCGTGCTCGTGACTTCTGTGCATAAGACCTCCTGCTTCCATTGAATACTTGGCGCATCGAAGAGCCACCTATATATATATATATATATATAGATATATATATATAATGAAAACCAATCTGAATATATTGATGACAGTAATTACAACTGAAAATATCGCAGATCTGCAAATCAGTAGCCTCTGCTCGAAGAACCATACTCAGGGAAAATCTTCCATTAGACTTTTGAGGTAAGTTGATGCAAGTTTTTTCTAGATAGAATTTACATTCCCTGCAAGTATAAAAGGGAGGGAGGATTGGTAGCAAGCATCCATGACAACGTTTGCTTTCATGATCACTGACCTCCTCGTCAACAAGGATTAACTCGTGTGCTTGACTACAGTGCTTAATCACCACAACTGGAGCCATTTCATCCTCTGCAGCTATGTTCTGTTGGCAGCCAGTTTACCCTGAACAATCTTTTTTTCCCCAAGTGATGTACTTAACTGCACAATCCACATGGGTTACAAAGTTGCAAGATTCACAAATATAACCTCTGCACTCTGTTTTGAATTCTATCTGGCAAATTCCACAGACACTACTGAGGTTTGTTTCATCAAAATTGTCGCGAAAGATGCTATAGGCATGAGAAATGTGATGGAGATGATGCTCGATCTTGGTGGTGGGATTAAGATGGAAGCATCTCCCATGTACTATACTTTGGCAGGTGATGCACATAGAAGGCTCGCTATCTTAATTAGGGGTGTTCATCGGGACGGGACGGTAATTTCTGACCCGTTTATTTCGGAAAATAAATTTTCCGTGGGAAATATTTCCCAAAGATTCCAATTCCGATCGGTAAATTATAAGAGTTTCTTTCGTTCCTAACTTGTACCAGTCGGGAAAAGTAATGTTCCGCAGGAAATTTTCTTGACAATTGTCATTCTTATCGAGAAAATTTTTTGTCCTATTTTGTTATCGACCCGTGAAAATACATGACGGGTCGGGAAAAATAAAAATTCTGACCAACCTATTAACACACACTATACTACTAGTAAACGAATTCATCGTAAATCTTAAAAAGAAATATACAAGTAGGAGAATGCTGAAACATAAAAGTTGCATATGAGGCTATATTATTTCCTACTCACTCAGTGCCTGCTACTAGTCATGCCAGGTTGCTAGTTTTGCCTTGCTTGCAATGTCCAGTGGTTGGTTCTTCATAGTGACAGGCTTAGGGGTCGGCTTTGTTAGGCTGCCAGTTACAAAATGCAAAGTAGAAACCACATAACATAGTCCTATAAGCAGCACAACGAATACATTAGTTAATAGTTAGTAATAAAATAAGTAATTATAAAGAACCATAAACTAACTCAATAAGGAATCTAATAATAATAAAATAACAATGATACTCACACCTAACACCCCTGAGACACCTCTGTGCTTCTTCATAATTCAATTGATGAGTCCACTGCCAAATCTGCCACATCTACATCAACAATTTGTAGTAATCAATTTAAGAGGGGTATTGGGTAGACAAAGAAATAAAAAACAACAACAGTTATATTGCAATAATCCACTCACCAACTTCAAGCTTCTCTATGTCTATAGGAGTTTCTTCAAAAATAATATTCGAAACACCATTATTGAGCCAGTCTGGTGTGCAAATAAGTGCTTGCACAAGTTTAGGAGACAATGAACTTTTGTAGGGATTAAGAATTCTCCCACCAGTGCCGAAGGCCGACTCTGAAGCCACTATTAAAATTGGGACAACAAGTACATCCTTGGCATGGTAGACAGTATAGGAAACCTCGGGGCATTCAATTTCCACCGACAAAGGATATCAAAATCCTCTGAATAATCCTCCACATCCTCACTGCCATATTTCTCCAACTCAGTCTTGCTTTCATTTTCACGGTTATCACCATTCTTGCTTTTCTTCCACAATGTCATTATCTCCAGTCGAGCTTTCTTCCTCTTTTCCAGTACCGTCTCCTCTGGTGAAATCACTAAATGGTCGTGAGCAGTTGTGGAAGTAACCTCATCTATCTCACTGGATTTGTAGGAAACTAAAGCTTCATTTGGAGGAAATATTGAAGCCCTATATGCATGGAATAACTCAACATTTTTTATCTTTTGCCAAATCGTCTCACTAATAGATTCACCATATGCTTGTTTGACTGAAAACTGTACATAATCAAATTTGCATCTAGGATCTAAAATTAAGGCCACATATGTAATCATATTACATTTGTCAATATCACCCCAATATTTTTCCCATTTTGTAAGACCCCGAATTTTGAGTCCTAGAAGTCCAGAAGCCAGTGCAGGTGAAAAGACGATTTTGCCCCTGAAGGAAAGGATGTGTGATAGCCGAAATTGGTAAGATTGTTTAGTAAATTATTTTGTTTCTAATTTCTTTAGATCTAGGTTCTTGTAGATGAGTAATTTCCTTAGGAATCATCCTTAAGGCTAGATAGTTGCCTTATAGATTAAAGTCCCTAAAAATAGGGGAAGATAATTAAAGAGTTTAGAGTTTAGTTATCTAGTAAATTATCCTATTTAGATAAAGTGATTAAAGTAGTAATCATAATTCTATACCCATTCATTATAAATAGGAAGCCAACCTCACAAAGAATTATTCATAGAAAACCTACAAATTTCGTATAGGCTTAAAACCCTAAACCTCCCTATAGCCACCATAATTTGCAGAAACTTCAAACCAGCATAACTCACTCATCGTTCGTTGGATCTCTGCGAGTAATAGCTTGTTGGAAAGATCTCTTCATCCTCTTTCCAACCATATTTTGGTTTTCGTCAGGAGATTAGTATTTATTTGTCTAAAGTCACTTTGAAAATCGGCGGCTGAATTAGGTTTCCGCCAAATCTTCTTGAACTTAAAAATAACATAACTTTCTGGTCGCTTGTCAAAATCTTACAAATAATATCTCGTTGGAAAGATATTTTCATTCTTTTTCCAACCATATATAAAGCGCAGCTTGTAGATAAATATTGCGTTGTAAGTCGAGACAAAATCGTCCTATGCCCTACTTTTAGCAACAGGTTTTGCATAGTTAATTGGAATGGTAAATTCGGGTTGAATCTTGATAAGTTCCTGGCTATCACATTACACATCCAAGGGGGAGACACCTGAGACTTCTGATCACTGGTTTTCTGATAGGTTTGGTGAGTGGTATTGGTAAGGAAATAAGGTATTCAATTGATTATTGAATATGCATGCTTAGTTTGTTTTGTCTTTGCCTGGTGATAATTTAGGTGGTTCGGATTTACTTAATAAAGGCCAAGGATTAGCTTATTGTTCAGAGACAAGAGAGGTAGGATCTATGCCTCATCGGTTTCTCCAGAAACCCCGCTCTTATCTGATGTTTTTGTTACCTGCCTTGTTGTATTGTTTGTGATTGGATTATATGGTGAGAATATGGAATCCGGAATGAGATATGAATCTCCTAGGCCGTATAGAATCCCTGAGTTAGGAATTGAGTGCCTGGGATGCTATTGTTATATGAATTGGATGTGTTGATTATTTCCTGACGTGATTGAGAATACCCTGTTGTGGTATTATGCTTTGTACTTGCCCGTGTGTGCTTGTACGTGTTTGTGTGTCAGGATCCTATTCCGGTGGCCACGCAGGGTAAGAACTGATGCTCCTAGGGAGAGGAGAGGTTCTTATCGGTTTATGGGAGGTGTATGGGTGTTGAACCAGCAAGTGCACGCTGGATATCTGTCCTTGCGAGGCCGGATCCCTGTCTTGCGAGATAGGAAGCCCTTATCTTGCGAGATTTGGGGATGCCCTGGTTGCGACTAAGAGAAGACTTGTCCATGAGGGGCTAGTCGACTTGTCCTTGCAAGGATAAGGTGAAAAACTTACTGATTAGTTTGTGTGTTAACCATCTACCCTTTGTGCAGTAAGTCTTGGACAACACAGGTGGAAGGGGATAACCTTTTCTTTTTCATTGAGAGCGATTTTGTTGTATTTCACCTGCCTGTGTACTTCTGAACTTTCGGAAGTGTGGTCCTCCCGCAGCCATAATCTCGGCCTTAACCTCTTTTGGTCTATTGTTGAATTGCGTGATCCCTTTAGTTGTTTAGGGAATGATCTTATGTGAATTGGGAGATTTGTGTTTAGGGATTATGTAGATCTTATGATGCTGCGACCCTACTGAGATTCTTGTAATCTCAAACCGTTATTTTTACCATTTTTCAGGCTTAGGTACATCCTCTGATCGTGGTACCAGTGTGTGAGATCAAGGCTGCACGACGGGGCGATATCGCATCACAATTGCATACTTACTTGCGCATATAACATGAATGATTGGGCAACTTTCTGGTTTATTTTAAGCACTCTTCTTTGCTTGCTATTTCCAAAACTTGTGAAGAATTTCTTGCTGGTTATTTGGATCCCTATGGGACTTGTGTGTTATGAACCCAAAGGATTAATTTAAGACTTCTGCTGATGTTTTTATTTACTCCGTATGTTACCAGAATATGTGTCCAATATCATGCTCCAATTGATTGAAAAGCAACAAAATAAACAAGTTTAAAATCGGTATCTTATGAGTAGCCTTGTGGAATTTTAATAGGTCTTAGGTGTCGTTGAGGCTTATTTGGGTTTCACGGCGATAATGACCTTAATCGGAGCAATTAAGAATAGTTAGGAATTGGGGTCGTTACAAGTTTGGTAGCGGAGCATGGTTTAGGGATTATAATTTGTTATGTGTTAACTTATTTGTTGATTTTGGTGATTTCAGGTGGTGATTTCAGGTAAGAACATAGACACACACTCTCTCACTTAGTGGCTAATACTGAAAGGGAACTAACACTAAAACGTGATTAAGTTGTAACTAATGTGCTGATTGTTCATATGCCTTCATATGTCTTTC
The DNA here is from genome assembly GCA_019739055.1 of Passiflora organensis. NCBI lineage: Eukaryota > Viridiplantae > Streptophyta > Magnoliopsida > Malpighiales > Passifloraceae > Passiflora > Passiflora organensis. The sequence continues at coordinate 48,231 of JAEPBF010000269.1, forward strand.
TTGTCATTACCGAATGCATGTGCATGTGATTGATGATGTGAATTATGGAATGTGGATGATGTGTGAGTCTCTGCTTGCTTGATACCTGATTTCTTTAAGTATTGATGGAATTGACAAAAAAGTACCTTTGCATGTGTGCATGTGATTTCCAAAGAACTTTGTATATTGTTTTCCAGCATATGCGTATCGTCCGGTGCATGCCTCTCCACCAGGTACCACTTCTGTTTATCATATTTAGTTATATGTTAAGGAGTAAAGGTGTATTCGTGTAGTATGGCACGCTCGAGGCTATAAGTGTTATCATGTCTCCAGTTAACTTTTAGTTTTGGTAGTTCTATGTGTGATAACCCAGGAATCTCGACCCATGTGGAAATTTCAAGGCTAAAGCTAGTAACCGATGCCGCTAGCTTGTTGTCTAAGCCTATAAGGTCTGTTTCTGAAGGCACTGAAAGCTATACTGGCACTACAAATGATGCGAACTTCATCACCAGAAGACTTGTTATGACCAAGTACTCAAAAACCCTCCAATATCTCCTCCTGTATATTGTCACATTGTCCATGCATGCCTAGCCACCCTTCCTATATTTTAATGGGAAAAGGAAGCGACCCTTTTGTGGTATCACATGCAGTGTCTGATGGTACTGATGCAGAGTGGAACTTTGCTTGACCGTACGATTATTATATCATGGTCTCTAATGGATCTGATACAAAAGCATCTGCAGTGCTTCTGAAATTACTAAGTGAAAATCCCTGAAGAACCCATCTGATTGTGATAGGATTAACATCTCTTGATGCATCTTGGATCAACATTACTCTTTGAGCTTCTTCAGCCATGATTTGTCTTGCAAAAGCCTTGCTTGGAACTCCAAAGATGATACTCTATTATATGAGCATTAGCATACCATCTGTACAGTACTGTTTTGTGCTGGACTACCTACCCCTTTTGAGGTTCTGTATACGCGAAAGAAGAACAGGAATGGAAGACTCTATACCAGTTGTTCCACATTTTGCAAAACTTCCTATCAAAATGCTATTTGGTGCTTCAAGTGGAATGGATGACTTCTCAAAGCGGAAGAAAATAGCTCCTGAAGCTGCAAGATAAGGTATTGGCAAAATTACCAGCACACCTTATAAGTTGCAAGTCTCGTTTTTGGCGCCATTCCAGGGGCTACCGCATGAGCGTAGCCCAAGGAGGATGCAGGGAACACATAACGGCCAGCTGCAATGGAAGCGGAATGGCGCAGCGGAAGCGTAAAAGAAGAGATACACTTAAAGAAACAAATGAAAGAAAGTACAGCAGCTTTCCTGCGGTGAGCTATGCATCAATTGAATAAACTGTTGTTTGGGAAACAGAGATGATCTTGGCTAGGGGAGCGAAAGTGAGTTAAGTTTCTATAAAAGATACATGAATCACACATTGGACTACAATAGCTACACCCTGGACTGCAAAAGTCACACTAGCCACGACCGCAGCTCACCATCATATGCATTGAACTTGAGGTTAAGTAAACAGTGATCTGAATGCATGATACATAATGTACCGGAAACAACTTACGTTACCCACATACGCACACCATCCAATCATAAACAATCCGTAATGGTGATTGTCATTATTGATCGTCAAGGCTGTAACCATCTTCAACTACCTCGCACCCCGAGCATAGCCATACTCGGGAAGCTCAGCTTCCTCGTCAGGCTCATCCTGACAGTCCGGGTCCAGTGGTGCAGCCTCGTCCCAAATGGGAGCCGGCCAGAATCTTCAATGAAGAACGTTACATTTCATACTATATTGATAACATCCCAGGGGATTGGGGTTCGACCAGATTATTCAGAGAGATCGCAACCATTGAGCCTGTAGCGGATGTGTATATTCCAAATCGTACTTCCAGCAGGGGAGTGCGTTTTGGCTTTGCCAAATTTGTGCGTTGTGGTACTCAAGAACACCACAGACAAAGACGGTTAACAGGCCTTTTAGGCACGACTCATCAGATGACATTCAGTGTAGCTTGCTTTCCAGCCAGAGTGGGGACGCGTGCGAGACTAAATGATACGCAAGAGCGAGGAACACAGGTCGCTGTTGGCGGACAGGCGGTAGATGTGGGACAGATTCTGCGAGAAAGAGATGGCCGTTCCTATGTTGAGGCAACTATAGGTATGGTTCATCGGGATCAAAGTGAGGGGCTGATAGAGCTTTCTGTACATCCTGGAAACTTGGAGAGACTCAAGCGCAGTATGGTGGGATTCTTTCGAGGAAATCTCAAGGATGAATGTTCTCTTCCACCCGGAGTGGAGTGCATAACAATGGGAGGGGCACAGAGATTGATCATATTTCCCACTGTTGAACTGATGGAGCGGGAAATGCAGGCCAACGGGAATTCTTGGACAGATAAGTTTGCTGGTTTACATCCGTGGAGTCCAGTTGATGTGGGAGGTAGACGGATATGTTGGGTGGATGTCATCGGGCTTCCACTTCATTTATGGACTGAGTTGACATTCTCCACGCTCATTCAAAAGATCGGGTCCTTAATCCGGATGCATGCTGATGCTGTTTCCTGGACTAGATTGGATAGCGTTAGATTACAAATTGCAACTCATCTTCCCTTAGCAATACATGAGATGGTACAGGTGCAAGTTGATGGATGTAGTTTCCAGGTATGTGTAAAGGAAGCTACTGATGTAACGGGGATAGACCCCACTGAGGGTGTACATGATCCGGATGCTGGAGATCCCACTAGCCGTCCTACACCTGATTCATCTCCATTGTTAGGCAGCCACCAGGAAAAGACTGGAAAGGAGCAGGACCATACCTTCTCAGCAGGACATCCTGAGGTCTGTCAGAGGGAGTGTTTAGTACCTAGCGGATCAGTAGGAGCAAGTCTGGAGGCCATTAAAACTAGTGTGGTGGGCCTTAAGCATTCTGACTCACTTGGGTTATTGGCCCAGTCTGGGCTGGCGAGCCATCAGTTTAAAGCCCATAGGACCCAAGTGGACCTGCCCAGCTTTCCTAGTCCCAGTAGGGAGGGGATCAGTACCTGTGCTGAACCAGAATTGCTTTTGGTTCGTGAGGGAAATGTGTGCGGGAGCCAGCTCCAACTGACGAGGAGGAATCAGCCTGCCAGGAACAGCATGACTTTGTCTGTGGAGGATCCGGAAATGAATTTGTTACCTATGGCGACAACGTTTGTTGAGATGAGGAAGAATGGGAAAAAGGCTGCGAGGTGTGGATTTAAGGGTTGGACAGCTCACAGTAGGATGGTGAAGCAGAAGAAACTTAGGCATCTCAAGCCCACAGGCAGCCTCTCATCAGGTCGTGCGAGTCAAATGGAGAGAGCCGGTACTTCGCAGCTGGCAGAGGATCCTTCTTTTTTAAATCTCAGTAGTGATCACACGGAAGGCATATCGGGACATGCTAGCCTCAAGGATGTCGACTTGCCTCAGTGTTCGTTGGAAGAAGAGGCACAGATGGCGCTGAAAGTGGCAGACCAACTTGGACTTCGCCCCAAGCAAACGAAAGATGCCATAAGACAGAAACTGAAAGGGCGCATCGTGGAGGACAGATAGGCATGGCAGAAGCATTGTGCTTCATAGAATCGGGGAGGTATGTGCCTAATGGGTAATCATTTCTGATGTTTAATCTAGCTATATGGAATGTTAGGGGTTGTAGGGGTAAGTTAAAGGAACATCAAATTCGCAAGTTAATTGTTGCAGAAAACTTGAGTATATTGATATTATGTGAGACCAAGTGGGAGGAGTTTCCAGTGAGATTGATAAGTCGATTGTGGCCTGGTTTGGATATACAGTGGGCTGCCATTGATGCCCATGGTACGTCTGGCGGTATAATGTGCACGTGGGATGAGACAAAAGTGATGCACCTGGGAACAGAGAAGTTTGAGCGCTGGATATTACTGGACTTGCAAGAAAGGGCTTCTGGGTTTAGATTCAGGTGTGTAGGACTATACGCGCAGACTCTAGAGCTGGAGCGTCAACAATTATGGGAGGAAGTGCAATATCGCAAGTCCATGGATATGATGCCCTGGGTAATCATGGGAGATTTTAATGAATCCCTCATTGCGGAGGAAAGAATGGGACATTCTTTTAATCGGCGTGCTGCCCGACGCCTTCAGAACTTTATAAATCGCAATGGTTTGATCGATATGCCCCTCATAGGCAAGACTTTCACATGGTTTACTGCATCGAGAGCGTCCAGAATAGACCGGGTACTGGCTTCGTCTGAGTGGTGCCTTCATTTCCATAGGCATAGGTTGTTTGCAGGAGATAAAGGATTTTCTGATCATGTGCCTTTGATATTGAAAGCTGATGAATATTCATGGGGAATCAGACCATTTCGGTCGTGGGATGTGTGGTGGGAAGATAAAGATTTCTTGACAAGGGTGACTGATTGGTGGCAAGAAGCTGGCCACTGTTTTCCGGGGGATTTCCAGGTGATTAGGAAGATGGCCTTTATGAAGAGGAAGTTACAAGCATGGCATTCTGATCCCAGTCGGTCATTGGACTCTCAGCTGCAATCAGTCCTAGCCGAGATGAATAGGCTGGACGAACAGAGGAGAGTAGTGAGTACTGATTCTTCTATGCGGTATGAGATTCTGCAGGATCAGAAGTGGGCCTTCAAGAGGAAGATTGAGGCTAGGTGGCGTCAGCAATCCCGACAACAGTGGCTACAACTTGGTGATAAGAATAATAGGTTCTTTCATACATGCGCTACAATACGAAGATGTCGCAATTTCATTGGGATGTTACGGGTACAGGGACAGGAATTAAAACAGCCTGAGACAATCAAATCTGCAGCAGTCGATTATTTCCAGAAAGTTTTTGCTGCGGAGGAAGGCAGAGGTTTTGAGCTAGGGGAGTTGAACCTACCGCACCTTTCACAGGAAGCTGCAGATGTCCTTGAGCAGCCTTTCACAGAAGAGGAGATTAAGAAGGCAGTGTGGGCGTGTGGAAGTCACAAGGCACCGGGCCCGGACGGTTTCAATTTCTTCTTAATTTAGAAAGCGTGGTCTGTAATTGGAGCGGAGATCATCATTATGATCAAAGCTTTTCACAGCAGCAGAGTGTTGCCAAGAGGGATCAATAACAACTTTCTTCTACTAATTCCGAAATGTAGTGGTGCAGTGGAATTGACAGATTACAGACCAATAAGCCTTATCAACAGCTTATATAAAGTCATAGCGAAGCTTTTATCTACCAGACTTCAAGTGGTGATGGATCAGCTTATCTCCCCTGTCCAGACCGGGTTTATGGCAGGACGTCATATTGCTGATACTATGATGATAGCCAACGAAATCATTCACTCTATGAAAAAATCTAGACGCCAGGGCTGGTGTCTTAAGCTCGATTTTCAGAAGGCGTATGATTCGGTGGACTGGGATTTCTTATCAGGGGTAATGCATCGGATGGGTTTTGGGGAGAGATGGTGCAGAGGGATTCAGCAATGTATTGCTTCAGCCCGATGTTCAGTCCTAATAAACGGATCGCCCACAGTAGAATTCAACTTGGGAAGAGGATTAAGGCAGGGTGATCCGCTGTCCTCATTACTCTTTAACTTGGCAGCTGAAGTCCTATCCCGCATGCTTGATAAGGCAGCTGATTGTCAGTTATTCAGGGGTATCAACATAGGCAACATCCAGATTACACATCTACAATACGCGGACGATGTAATGCTATTTTTTGAAGGGGAACAGCAAGGTATACTCAATGTGCAAAGTGTTCTGCGGTGTTACGAATTCCTCTCCGGCCTTAGGATTAATTTCTTCAAATCAGGCCTTGTGGGAATTAATGTAGACACACACACTACTGCAGGGGTGGCCTCATTAATTCATTGCCGAATGCAACACTTTCCTTTCTCCTACCTCGGGGTGCCATTGGGGGCCAATCCTCGTCGCCGTAGTACGTGGGAGTCGGTGATTACTCGATTTAAAGGAAAATTAGCGTCCTGGAAGGGTGCTTTACTGTCTCTTGGGGGCAGAATTACTTTGATCAGGTCTGTACTCAATATTTTGCCTGTGTATTATATGACATTTTTCCAGGTACCGGTGGGGGTGAGGAGGGATTTCGAAAAATGGATGAAACGATTTTTGTGGGTTGGGACTATAGATAAAAGATGTTTTGCCAAAGTGAAATGGGCTAAGGTGGTTCAGCCGGTTAGTAGTGGGGGTGCAGGGGTGGGTTGTTTGCAGAGGCGGAATCAGGCCCTACTCATGAAGTGGAGCAACCGGATTGCCAACAATACATGTTCCCTTTGGAGCCGGGTCATCAATAATAAATACAATCCCAAGCTTCGATCTGAGGGCATTGTCTGTGACGATAGTAGAGGGTCTGCAATGTGGACTGGAATTTGTCAGGACTAGTCGCCTATCATTATCAACTGGCCAGTGTATATCTTCATTTTTTCATTGGAAATTGGGTAGGGGAGATACCATTTTATTTTGGGAAGATGCCTGGTGTCATGCTTCCACCTTGCAGATCCTCTTTCCACGATTGTTTACTATTTCTATGCTGAAGGATGGGTCAGTTTTCCAGTATGGGTTGTGGGAGAGTAATGTGTGGAGATGGCAGCTCCGGTGGCGTCGTGAGCTGTTTGTTTGGGAGGCTGAGGAGGTAGAGAGATTAAGGATGATTTTGGAGGACTTCAGACCAAACCCACAGGAGAAAGATGTGCTTCAATGGGAATTACAGGGCAGTCCATTCTCGGCCAATCTGTGTTACAGGACATTAGTGGCGAATGTGGTGGAGATAAGGGAGACGATGATTCCTAATGTGTGGTGTAAGCCGGGGGCGCCCAAATGGCAGGCCTTCTTATGGAATGCTTGTTTGGGGCGACTTCCTACCAAAGGATACCTACGAAGGATTGGCATCTTATCTGATCAAGATCATCTTTGTGAGGCCTGTGGTAGATTGGAAGAGGATTCTAACCATGTGCTGCTTGATTGCCGGATTGCATGGACGTGTTGGTCCTTTGTTTTCAACCAATGGGGTTTCTGCTGGGTCCAACCGCGATCTGTGGCTGAATTGTTTGTTCAATGGGATGGTTTTAACATTCCGGGTAGCTATCGGCGTTTATGGTACGTGCTGCTGTTTTCTTGTGCCTGGAGTATTTGGCTAAGTCGCAACAAGCGTGTTTTCAACGGAGAAGAGAGCAGTGCAGCTGATATGTATTATGCTGGTATGAGGCATGGGTTCCAGTGGGCTAAGCTGAACCTGCAGGAGGTTAACTTGGACAGCTTGGAAGTTTGACCTGCTAGAGATTTTGCTTTGTTGTTGGCTAGGTAGTGTGCTAGGAAGGTGACAGTTGCAGATACTGAATTCCAGCAATAGTATCTGGAAGTTTCATTTTGATAGCGCTGGATAATATTCTATTATCCTATCATCTTGTATAGCTGTATATATATGCCAGTTAATATATCTCGTTATTCTTCAAAAAAAAAAAGGGAGTCCACCAGAAGCTCTCCTTCCTCAAAGGTGAATTTGTTCCTCTGAAAGCAGATGTTCAAGAGATGAATGATGAACCAGAAGATATTGAAACCGCCGGAGCTTCCACCAGAGATTCCGGATGACAAAATTCAAGTTTCGGACGAGGACGTAGAATTCTTTCACGAAAATCAAGACTACGCTGGCTTTTTTTTTTTGAATAATATCGAATTGTATTATAATAGATATCAGTACAGGTGCAGGACAAAGAAGCATTGTGCCCGCCCAATTACATAATGCAAATTACAGATGCCAAATATGGGTATCGGTTTCTGCTAGTTGCTCCAGCCCTGTAGTCTAATTAGCAAGTAATGACAGAAAATCGCCTGAAGGCAGTACGTCCAGACTGTCCAAAGCCACATCCGGTAGATTTGTCTTTGCCCAATAGAACCCATGGCGCATACCATTATAGTATATGTCACGTGCACAAGTATCTTCTCCACGAAAAATTTTATTGTTCCTAGCCAACCAGATACTCCAAGCACATGAGAATAATAAAACATACCATAGTCCTCTCCAGCGAGAGGGGATTGGGAAACCTTGCCACTGCACGAATAGATCTGCGATTGATGGTGGCTGAACCCAGGTGAGACCCCAATTCCGAATCAGCAAAGACCAGCAAGACCATGCCTTGTTGCAGTTCAAGAGGATATGAGTGGAGTCTCCTTCCACACAGCCGCAGGCATCACAATATTGTTCGGATGCTGGTAGAATGCCTAGTCTGGTTAAGTGGCCTTTTGTTGACAACTTCTCCCTACACGCCAGCCACATGAATACTTGCCATTTGGGGGCGCCCTTTTTACTCCACACATTTGGAATCATCCGTTCATTATCTATCATAGCATTCGCCTCCAGTGACTGATAACAGGCTTTGGCTGAGAAAAGTTCCAGTTTGTCTCCCCACCTTAAGCTGTCATCCACCACTGGATTTGGTCTGACACCATTCAGTATCTGGAGCAGTCGTCCAACTTCCTCTTCCTCCCAAATAAATAAACCACGCCGCCAAATGAATTGCCACTGCCAGGCCGTGCCATTCATCTCCCCGAACTGTGCCACTACACCTTCCTTTACCATGGCTAATGCATATAATCTTGGAAAAGCTACACGTAATGGCTCTGAGCCACACCATACATCATGCCAGAAATTAATTGAGCTGCCGTCACCTAATTTCCAGCGGAACAAAGAGGATATGCAGTTGCCATTTAGAAGTGCCGATCTGCTAGTCCTCACAATTCCCTTCCATATAGTCGACACATTCCTTTCAGCACATACAAAACCCGCAGGACTCAAAGTAGGTTTATACTTCTGTAAAATTACCTTGCTCCATAAGGAACCAGGATCAGTGACAAGCCGATGACTCCACTTGGTAAGCAAAGCGGTGTTCCTTAATTTTAAACAGCCCACGCCTGCACCTCCGCTGTCCATTGTTCGGCTTACCGTTGACCATCGCACTTTGCACATGCATCGTTTCTCTGCTGTTCCTGCCCATAAGAATCGCTTCGTCCATTTTTCAAAGTCTTTCCTGACACCCTCAGGTAGCTGAAAAAATGTCATATAGTATACAGGCAAGCTATTAAGCACCGCTTTCACCAACGTTAATCTGCCACCCAAAGATAATAATGAACCTTTCCACGAGGCTAGCTTTCCTTTGAAGCGAGCCATCACCGTGTCCCATGTGCTACGACGTCGTGGATTGGCCCCGAGTGGTATGCCCAGGTATTGAAATGGTAGTGTCTGTAATCTGCAATGAAGAGATGATGCCATGGTCTCGGCCTCTCTGGATGTAACATTTATCCCTACTAATCCTGACTTGAAAAAATTAACTTTGAGCCCTGACAGTAGTTCATAGCAACGTAGTATGCCTTGGAGGTTGAGGAGGCTCTGTTGATCACTAGTGCTGAACAATATAATATCGTCAGCGTATTGGAGATGTGTCAGCTGTAAGGTGCCAATGTTCATACCCTGAAATAGTTGGCATTCAGCAGCCCGACTCAACATACATGACAGTACCTCTGCTGCAAGATTGAAGAGGAGAGGTGAGAGGGGGTCTCCCTGACGCAAACCTCTCCCTAAAGTAAATTCCTCAGTTGGTACGCCGTTAATCAGTACTGCACAGCGAGCATTCGAAAAACATGCCTGTATCCACTTGCGCCATTGTTCCCCAAATCCCATCTTTTCCATCACTTCCACTATGAAATTCCGATCTATCGAGTCGTAAGCCTTCTGAAAGTCCAGTTTCAGACACCAGCCACACCGTTTGGACTTTTTCATAGAATGAAGAATCTCATTCGCCACCATTACTATGTCCGCAATGGACCTACCCTGCATGAAACCAGTCTGCCATGGAGAGATTAGTCTGTCCATTACCTGCTTAAGACGGGAAGTGAGGAGCTTTGCAATGATTTTGTATAAACCATTGATTAGGCTAATAGGTCTGTAATCTGAAAATTCAGCAGCCCCCTGTATCTTAGGAATTAAAGTCAAGAAGCTAGTGTTAGTTCCTCTTGGAAGTTCTCCTCTGGAATGGAATTCCTGCACCATCCGGATAATGTCTTCACCAATAACTGTCCATGCCTTTTTAATAAAATAGAAATTAAAGTCATCTGGCCCAGGGGCTTTATGGCTGCTACAGTCCCAGACAGCTCGCTTGATTTCATCTTCTAGGAATGGTTGTTCTAGGCCTTGAGCGACATCAGAAGGCAGACGGGATAGAGACATACTTCCCAAGCCATAGCTCTGCAGGCCGGGATCCTTAAAGAATGTCTGGAAGTACTGGACAGCTGCAGCCTTAATTGCGGTAGGCATGAATAAGCACGTGAATCGCGTGGCTGATGTTGAGGAGTTATACGAGAAGAGAAAGAAGTCTCAGAAGCAAGAGCATGCAGAAAACGAGCTGCAAATCAATCCCGTTGAGGAACTTCCTGTCAAGATGGACGGACAAGTCATTTATAGACGCCTCTCACAAGGATTCTGCAACCTGCACTTGGTGGAAATGCAAATACAGCCAAAATTTACAACATTACCCTTGTACAAATTCATGCAGATGAGACAAAAAGTAGTCTGCAATTTTGCATGGTCTAGACACTCGTGGACCTGTTATAAATGAGTCTGAAGATGACGAGGATGCAGAAAATAATTTAAGCTCGCGGGTGGTGCAACAAAATGAAAGAAGTGAGGTTTTTGGTGATAGTTATGATGCTGGACATGTTAGACCTAGTGCTGCAAGGTTTGATCAATTGCCTGACTATGGTGATGACATAGAAGGAGAAATGGTTCGAGCTGCCATTGAGGCTTTAGAGAAAAATCATAGCAATTAATGGAAGGGTTCTGGCAGGAAACTCCTTTGTCCGAGAAGAAGATGATGTGGAGGAGCTGCCTCTTGTTAGGCACAGATCAAGGCGTACTTCTTCTACTAAATCTGTTGATGCAGTTAGAGTTATTGAGGCTAGCTCACCACCAAGTCCCAGAAACAATACTGTTGTTCACCCATTGAACAATGGAGATGCCTTTCCATCCGATGAGTGGGGAGGCATGTCCTCTGAGGAGCGTGATGAAGCAGTTATGCTTGAAGCTGCAATGTTTGGTGGAATATCTGAACAGCCTGGATACCGCATTCCTTATACTCCTTATCAGTTCATGCAATCCAATGACCATTATCCCAGGCCTGCACCTCACCCTCCATCCCCATCTTTGCAAGCTCAGCGCTTGATCCGTGAACAGCAGGATGATGAGTATCTTGCGTCGTTGGCTGCTGATAGAGACAAAGAGATAAAGGCAATGGAGGAAGCTGAAGCTTGTCGTTTGCAAGCAAGGCAAGAAGAGGAAGAGGAGCAGGCAAAGATGAGGGAATCTGTTGACAACCAAAAAGGACGTGGCTTTAGAAGAGATGAGTATTCCAACAGCTAGAGGAGCACAAAAACAAGTGAAAGCAAAAACGTTGAAGAAGCATGAACAGCTCTGTGGACCAAGTCGTGCATTGGCTGTTCTAGGTTCTGCTTCTTTAGTTAGCATGGAGCGGGAAGAGTTTCTGAGACTTGTGAACAAATGGATAATTTGTATGGTGGAAAAAGAAAGCACAGAAGATGAAGAAGCAGCCAAGAAAGCATACAAAGCTGCCAGAAGGGAGAGCAATCGTGCTGCTGAGAACTGCCACTTCCAGGCTGGTGGTGGTCGACCGCAAGGTTTACCTGGAGAAGCACCGCAAGTGGTTCCAGAGTAGGGATACCTTTACCATCTGGCGCATACTACAGCTGTTGAGAAGGTACCCTGGATGCCTGCCTGACTTGGATATCATGTTTGATTGCGTTGATTGGCCTGAGATCAATATAAAGCCTTGGCCGGATTTTTTGGAGGACATGCAAGAAGGAAATAAGAGGATGAACTAGATTGAAAGAGAACCTCATGCTTAATGGAAAGAGAACCCATCTGTTGCTGCCTCAAGATAAGATCTAATGAAAGGCAATGTCACCCCAACTCGGGACTGGAATGCTTGGGTGTTTGCTCAGGATTGGATTCGAGAATCACAGCAAGGCTACAAGGAGTCAGACTTGGTCAACCAATGCAATTACCGGTACAAGATCTATACTGAAGGGTCTGCATGGTCAGTGAAGCAAGAAGTATATCCTTGCCTGTGATTCCATGACTTTGCTCGTTAAACCCCACTACTACGATTTCTTCACCAGAAGCTTGATACCCAAGGTCCGTTATTGGCCTGTCAAGGAAACTGATAAATGTAGATCTATTAAATTTTCTGTTGATTGGGGTAACTCTCACAAGGAAAAAGGCACGGGCTAGGGGAAAGGCAGCGAGTGAGTTCATTCAAAGGGAGTTGAAGTGGACTATATGTATGATTATATGTTCCATCTTTTAAAGTAGTATGCTAAGCTCTTAACATACAAGCCGGAGATACCCAGAAAAGCCTTCCAGTTGTGTCCAAAAGCAATGATCTGCCGAGCCCGCAACTTGGAAAAGAAATTCCTGATGGATTCCCTGGAGAAGAGTTAGAATTCGACCTTCGGAATTCTGAAAATCATTGACGCCAGAAAATTTTCAGAGGTTGAATTACAAAAGGATTACTGATATTTTCAAGGATGTGTTGACGAGAGCAACTAAATAGGGAATTTTATTGAAAATTTTCCAGAGAAAGGCTTAAGTTGTAAAGATGGATACGTGTTGGGCAATGACCAGATTGAGACTTTTGATGACTCAAAAGATGGAGAACTACCTGATATTAATTAAGCAAATGAAAACAATGTATTTCGCATTACAATGCTAAGAAAGTATATGCGAGATCCTGCTCATGTGTTTAAAGAATCGCTAGTTGAAGTTGCTGAAGACCTATCCTATCCCTTACAGCCAGTTGCCATACTACATCGGTCAGTTCGACAGCTTCGCAGTCGAAGCGTGCCTATGGTACGAGTTGTTTGGCGTAATGGCCAAATTGAGGAGAAGTCTTGGGAGACTGAGGAGTCTATGCATGCAAAATTTCCTTACTTGTTTGATTAGGTACTTATGTTGAAAATTTCGAGGACGAAATTCTCATAAAGAGGGGATGATGTAAGACCCCAAATTTTGAGTCCTAGAAGTCCAGAAGCCAGTGCAGGTGAAAAGACGATTTTGCCCCTGAAGGAAAGGATGTGTGATGACCGAAATTGGTAAGATTTTTTAGTAAATTATTTGTTTCTAATTTCTTTAGATCTAGGTTCTTGTAGATGAGTAATTGCCTTAGGAATCATCCTTAAGGCTAGATAGTTGCCTTATAGATTAAAGTCCCTAAAAATAGGGGAAGATAATTAAAGAGTTTAGAGTTTAGTTATCTAGTAAATTATCCTATTTAGATAAAGTGATTAAAGTAGTAATCATAATTCTATACCCATTCATTATAAATAGGAAGCCAACCTCACAAAGAATTATTCATAGAAAACCTACAAATTTCGTATAGGCTTAAAACCCTAAACCTCCCTATAGCCACCATAATTTGCAGAAACTTCAAACCAGCATAACTCACTCATCGTTCGTTGGATCTCTGCGAGTAATAGCTTGTTGGAAAGATCTCTTCATCCTCTTTCCAACCATATTTTGGTTTTCGTCAGGAGATTAGTATTTATTTGTCTAAAGTCACTTTGAAAATCGGCGGCTGAATTAGGTTTCCGCCAAATCTTCTTGAACTTAAAAATAGCATAACTTTCTGGTCGCTTGTCAAAATCTTACAAATAATATCTCGTTGGAAAGATATTTTCATTCTCTTTCCAACCATATATAAAGCGCAGCTTGTAGATAAATATTGCGTTGTAAGTCGAGACAAAATCGTCCTATGCCCTACTTTTAGCAACAGGTTTTGCATAGTTAATTGGAATGGTAAATTCGGGTTGAATCTTGATAAGTTCCTGGCTATCACATTACACATCCAAGGGGGAGACACCTGAGACTTCTGATCACTGGTTTTCTGATAGGTTTGGTGAGTGGTATTGGTAAGGAAATAAGGTATTCAATTGATTATTGAATATGCATGCTTAGTTTGTTTTGTCTTTGCCTGGTGATAATTTAGGTGGTTCGGATTTACTTAATAAAGGCCAAGGATTAGCTTATTGTTCAGAGACAAGAGAGGTAGGATCTATGCCTCATCGGTTTCTCCAGAAACCCCGCTCTTATCTGATGTTTTTGTTACCTGCCTTGTTGTATTGTTTGTGATTGGATTATATGGTGAGAATATGGAATCCGGAATGAGATATGAATCTCCTAGGCCGTATAGAACTCCTGAGTTAGGAATTGAGTGCCTGGGATGCTATTGTTATATGAATTGGATGTGTTGATTATTTCCTGACGTGATTGAGAATACCCTGTTGTGGTATTATGCTTTGTACTTGCATGTGTGTGCTTGTACGTGTTTGTGTGTCAGGATCCTGTTCTGGTGGCCACGCAGGGTAAGAACTGATGCTCCTAGGGAGAGGAGAGGTTCTTATCGGTTTATGGGAGGTGTATGGGTGTTGAACCAGCAAGTGCACGCTGGATATCTGTTCTTGCTAGGCCGGATCCCTGTCTTGCGAGACAGGAAGCCCTTATCTTGCGAGATTTGGGGATGCCCTGGTTGCGACTAAGGGAAGACTTGTCCATGTGGGGCTAGTCGACTTATCCTTGCGGGGATAAGGTGAAAGACTTACTGATTAGCTTGTGTGTTAACCATCTACCCTTTGTGCAGAGTCTTGGACAACACAGGTGGAAGGGGATGACCTTTATTCATCATTGAGTGCGATTTTTGTTGTATTTCACCTGCCTGTGTACTTCTGAACTTTTGGAAGTGTGGTCCTCCCTCAGCTATAACTTCGGCCTTAACCTCTTTTGGTTTATTGTTGAATTGCGTGATCCCTTTAGTTGTTTAGGGAATGATCTTATGTGAATTGGGAGATTTGTGTTTAGGGATTCTGTAGATCTTATGATGCTGTGACCCTACTGAGATTCTTGTAATCTCAAACCGTTGTTTTTACCATTTTTCAGGCTTAGGTACATTCACTGTTCGTGGTACCAGTGTGTGAGATCAAGGCTGCAACGTGGGGCGATATCGCATCACATTTTAAAACTTGTTACTTGCGCATATAACATGAATGATTGGGCAACTTTCTAGTTTATTTTAAGCACTCTTCTTTGCTTGCTATTTCCGAAACTTGTGAAGAATTTCTTGCTGGTTATTTAGATCCCTATGGGACTTGTGTGTTATGAACCCAAAGGATTAATTTAAGACTTCCGCTGATGTTTTTATTTACTCCGTATGTTACCAGAATATGTGTCCAATATCATGCTCCAATTGATTGATAAGCAACAAAATAAACAAGTTTAAAATCGGTATCTTATGAGTAGCCTTGTGGAATTCTAATAGGTCTTAGGTGTCGTTGAGGCTTATTTGGATTTCACGGCGGTAATGACCTTAATCGGAGCAATTAAGAATAATTAGGAATTGGGGTCGTTACACATTTATACTTCATATTTTTTGCCATGATGCATAAATCCTGATTTGGACTATTGACCCACTGATTCAATAACCTCAGAACATCTAAAATGTCATCTAAGCAACCACTACTTGTAACATAAGATGTCCTGGATACAAATTTAGTCAACTCATTAAAATTAGCAAGACAACGACATAACTTCTTGGCGGCCTCCCAATCTTCTTGATCAGGAGTACCTGTCCAATCTTCACACACAGGCACTGACTTATCCCGATCCATTATTTCCATGTCAGCATGAAAATTATCATCAACTTCACTCAACCTCTCAAAGACACTTTCAAACCTACAAGCTGACTCTAACATCATATAATTTGAATTCCACTGTGTAGGTACATTCAAAGACAACAAAGCTTTGGTAGTAATTCCTTCTGCTTCCACACAAGTTTTAAACCTCTGCAACCTAGATGGTGAACTCCTAATATATCTAACAGTCTTTTTTATTTTGTACACAGACTTTCCACTGAATTTTAGTCCATCATTTACAATTAGATTCACAATATGTGCAACACACCTAACATGAATATATTTACAACCGAGAATACTACCCTTCCATTTTGCAAATTTTTTTTTCATTGAAGTTACTACTACATCATTGGTAGAGGCATTATCCATGATTATTGTAAATATGCAAGTTATACCCCACTCAATCAAACACCTCTCAATAGCAGAAGCTATCTTCTCTCCCTTATGACTTCCAATGAGACAAAAATTCAAAATTGCTTTCCTCAAAATCCAATTAGCATCTATAAAATGTGTTGTCAGGCTCATATAATTAACTCTTTGGACAGAAGTCCAAGTATCATTGTCAAACACACCCTACCACAATTACTAGTCAAAGATTGCCTAAACCTCTTCTTCTCCTCCATATATAGCTGAAGGCAATCCTTGGTTATAGTTGACCTCGAGGGCATTCTGAATCTAGGACAAGTAGTCAACATTACTTTCCTAAAGCCCTTTGTCTCTACAAATTTTAAAGGTAACTCATCAGAGACAATCATCTCTGCAATTGACTTTCCTAGGTTTGAAAATCTAAAATTAGTAATTAATTCGATCACACCACAAAATTCCAATTCCAATTCCCAAAGGCAATTACTCAAGCAGAATAGAAGGAAAAGAAAAAACATGCATAACATACAGTAAGTGTCATGGAACTCAGAATGTATCTCATCATCATTTCCTTCAACATAGCATCACCACACACAAAAAAAAAATTGCCTGGAATGGAGGATGAATGCCAACAGCAAGACCGAGACAGTGTGGCGCTGATTCCAAGATCCAGGAATAAGTGAACATGATAAGGATAAGCAATGCCTATTCACTTATTTCTAGACTTTGGAATTAGGATCACATCGCTTGGTTCTTATTGTGGGCACTCACCCTCCATTCCAGACATTTCTTCTCTTGGATGGCATGAGGACATATGGTGATGCAATAAAACAAGCAATAGCAATCACACATTCAAACAAGCAATAACAACCAAGTAACTAACACACAATATATTAGTATAAGACAAGGAAATAAACATTAACCAAGGTGCATAGGAACTCAAAATATAGTATTATCACCGTTTCATGTGGATTTGGCACATCTAATGGCCCGAGAAGTGTGTACTGGGAGTGGTACGTGGCGTTGTTCCACCAGATGTATGATGCCCATGGCATCCTTAGGACACTTATCCCCGCAACCTCGGGTTTCCAGCCTAAACACCACCAGATAGTCTCGATAAGTCAGTTTTTTTTTAACGGACTAATGTAGTCAATAAAAAAATTACCTACCCGTATTTTCCATATCCAACCCCTCTCCCGACTGATTTCCCGACCAAAATCGGTCGGGTCGGGAGTCTTCCATCAGGTTGGATAAAAATAAGCACCCCTAATCCGAATCGCCCTGGGTGCCGCAGGCATTACAAGTGTATGAAATTGACTCCAATGCATAGTTTAGCAGAGGAGTAAACTGATATTGCTGACTTTGGGAGATGCTTGGTGGAGGAGCATATTTGATGTGCAAATCAAAGCTGCACTCTCTACAAGAATAGTAATCAACCATGATTTCGTTGTGGCATAACTAATTTTGATACCCATTTCTCTTCCTCTCCCATCTGTTTATTTAATCCAAGAAAGTTGTGGGAAGAAGAGGTAAAGTGGGACGATCCCGATGCCAAACTAATCCTCCAGCCTTGCGTCATATTTTCTTATTATTCCAACTGAATCCTGAAATCAAAGGTGATATTGTGTTACTGTGGCTGAGCAAGATTGGTATAGGAAGCTTTCTCAGCACCTTTCTTATATCTGTTATTTATAGAGCAACAATCAAATATATATTAACAAAGATTCATTCGGGAATTGGTTTGCTTTTGGCATAAGAAAATCATTCGGGAATATCACAAAGCCCTCATGTAATTGAGGGCTTACGGTGATGTTGACAACCACAGCAATTATGCTTTTGGTCTGCTTATGCATATTCAGCAAGCTGTCATACCGGACCCTTATGGTGATGGTGACAACCACAGCTTTTGGTGATAGGAAAGACAAAATTTCCATGAAAATGACTGGTGGTGATACGAAATGGAGGTATTATTGCAGCGCTAGTTCCTGCCAAGGCATCCCTGTGGAAAACAAGAACTAATTTTGATCGATTCAAAGAGCCGTCTTGGCTGACCAAGTCTTTTTATATTCGGTACAGAAAGATTAGGATCAACCGACCCCACCGTACCTAGCCTGAGTTGTGTTTGCAGAATTCTACTACTAGATACGAGTGTGAAGAGTAGAGAAAGCATAATCTTTAAATCATTGTTCTACTCTTCGAAAGAAAAAAGATATTTCCATGAAATTTCAGTTCTTCTACCTAGCACTTGCCTCCATATTACCTAGCACAAGCTAACCCATTCTTCGCCCTTCTCCTCTCTACAAAGGTTAATCATTCTTGTTGAGCTGAGTGGTAAGGTTAGTAGATCTGATTCTCATCTCCTCTGTTTCTTATATGCTTTTTTGATCTTGTTTTTATTTCCTTTCCATTAAGCAACAGAGCATTAAGGATTTTGGGTTTTCAAATAAATATACATCAGACTATCACACAAAGAGCTGTTAATTACTACCAGTAATACTAATATATACTGTAATCGATTGCTAACAAATTTCTTGCAGTTACACATCATACTGTTTAGGTCTTTCTTGATTGCTCAATATGAACTCCTCCCAAGCCTTATCGTCCATGTCTCAACCTTCCCAAGTATTCTTGAGTTTTCGATGTGATACCCGACATAATTTCACAGATCAGTTCTACACAAAGTTGGTAGATACAGGATATCAAGTGTTCAGAGACGAAGAAGGGATTGAAAATGGACAGATGATTAGACCCACTCAAGTGTTCAAGGCATCAAAAGTTTGCATAGTTTTGCTCTCTGAAAACTATGCTTCTTCAAGGTGGTGCTTGGAAGAACTGGTGATGATTATGAATCGTCGCGAAAGTGGACTGTGCATTGATATTCCGGTTTTCTATTACGTGGATCCATCTGATGTGAGACGTCAGAGAGGGAGCTTTGCCGAAGATTTTGCTGGACATAAAGAGTCCAGAAAAAGGAAAAAGTGGAACGCTGGATAGCCGCTTTTGCAAAAGTTGGAGAAATAAGTGGAGAACACCTTGATGTTTCACAAAAAAGGTACAATACAAATACAACTCTGTCTCCATAGAAAGAATGATGCATTTTTCCTCTTTTTTTTTCTTTTATTTTTGAAGTAAAGAATTATTTTTCTATTAACGTTTGTCATTTGAAAATGCTGTAAATCGATTTGTACTTTCCTTACAAATTGTTCTCTCCTTGTTCATATAGATATGAGTCAGAGGTGATTAAAAAATTCGTTGAAGATGTTGGAAGAATCAATGGTAGATATTTGATGAATTCTCAATGTATAAGAATTTTTATTAATTAATGATTTTTCATTTTATCATAATATCAATCTTTTATGGTGTTGAAACAGGACTAAAAAAACTAAAATATGCATTCAACGTACCAGAGATGGTGGGTCAAGGTTTTAGAGGAGCTCTCGATAATATTTGGTCAATGCTGACGCAGTATGATGTACCACGGATTGGAGTTTGTGGTATGGGTGGGATAGGAAAAACAACACTCATGAAGCATATCCACAAACAACTTCAGGAAACATCACAACAATTCCCTCACGTTTACTGGGTTACTGCTTCCCAAGATTGTGACATTCTCAGGTTACAATATCGTATTGCTAAAAGAATGCAGTTTGATATTTCGGAGGAAGAAGATGAGATACATAGAGCAGCAAGACTGGCTGATGACTTGACTCATAAAGGGAGTTTTGTTCTCATTATCGATGATTTGTGGGATTATTTTGATTTAGAGGAGGTGGGACTTCGTGAAGGAGGATATAAGTTGATGTTCACAACTAGATCAATTGATGTTTGCCGGAGAATGAATTGCCACGAGGAAAACATAATCAAGGTTGCGTCACTTTCTCGTGAAGAAGCTTGGGAATTGTTCAAGGAAGAACATTACAATCTGGGAAAGACAACACTGAGAGGATAAGTACCACACCAGACATCATGCCAAAACATAATAGAATGCCCTTTACCCAATTTCCAGTAAAACAAAGAAGAGATGAACCGGCCATTAGCCAGGGATAGCCGGCTAGTCCGCAATATGCCAGTCCATAGTGCGGAACCATTCCTTACTGCACAAGCAATTCCAGATTGACTAAGTGTGGGTCTGTACTTCTGCAGTATCAACCGACTCCATAACGAATCTGGTGCACTGACCAAACGATAGCTCCACTTCAGAAGTAGCGCAGTATTTCTTAGCTTCAGACATCCTACACCTGCGCCTCCCCTATCAGTTGCTTGAACAACCGTTGTCCAGCGCACTTTGCACAAACATTGTTTCTCTACTGTCCCCGCCCACAGGAAACGCTTCATCCACTTCTCCAAGTCCCTCCTCACTCCCACAGGCAACTGAAAAAATGTCATATAATAAACGGGTAAACTGTTAAGCACGGATTTAATCAACGTAAGTCGCCCACCCAGCGATAACAATGAACCTTTCCATGCTGCAAGCCTGCCTTTAAACCACGCCACCACTATATCCCATGTACGGCGTCTACGCGGATTAGCACCAAGAGGGATCCCAAGGTATTGAAAGGGTAAGGATTGCAATCGGCAGTACAGAGAGGATGCCACCCTTTCCGCCTCGCTACTTGAGACATTAATCCCCACCAGACCTGATTTGAAAAAATTGACCTTGAGACCAGACAATAATTCATAGCAACGCAATATACCTTGCAGATTGTGTAAACCCTTTAAATCGCCAGTGCTGAATAAGATAATATCATCAGCATATTGGAGGTGCGTCATCTGTATGTCACCAATACGCATACCCTGAAAAAGATGACACTCAGCTGCACGTCCCAGCATACACGACAGTACCTCCGCCACGAGGTTGAAGAGTAATGGCGATAAAGGGTTCCCTTGGCGCAAACCCCTCCCTAGACTAAATTCCTCAGTGGGCACACTGTTGATCAATATTGCACAGCGCGCAGATGAAATGCACGCCTTTATCCACCGACACCATTGTTCTCCAAATCCCATTGTTGCCAATGTTTCCAGCAAAAAATTCCAATCAACGGAATCATATGCCTTCTGAAAGTCCAGTTTTAGGCACCAACCTCTGCGTTTGGACTTTTTCATGGAGTGAAGTATCTCATTTGCCACCATCACTGTATCCGCAATGCACCGTCCTTCCATAAAACCGGTCTGCATCGGAGAGATTAATTGGTCCATCACCCTTTTGAGACGATAAGACAGGAGCTTGGCTATGATTTTGTATAATCCGTTAATAAGACTGATAAGGCGATAATCCGTGAACTCCACAGCACCCGGACTCTTGGGTATTAAGGTTAGAAAACTGGTGTTAATACCTCTTGGTAGGACACCGCTGGAATGAAAAGCCTGAACCATTTTAACAATATCCCCCCCAATCACATTCCAGGCCTTTTTGATGAAGTAAAAATTAAATCCGTCCGGACCAGGGGCCTTGTGACTACCGCAATCCCAGACTGCTCGTTTAATCTCTTCCTCAAGGAAGGGATCCTCCAGCCCGGCTGCGACATCTACAGGTAGCCTAGGCAATGTCAGACCACCCAGCCCATACCACTGCGGTCCCGTAGCTGCAAAAAAGTTCCAAAAGTAATCAACTGCAGCTGCTTTATTCTCAGCGGGCCTAGACACCTCCTCAGCATTGATACGGATGGTTCCAATAAAATTTCTACATTGCCGTATTGTAGTACAGGAGTGAAAAAATCGGCTATTCTTATCCCCGAGTGAGAGCCATTGCTGGCTGGATTTCTGACGCCACATAGCCTCGATCTTTCTCTTTAGCTCCCACTTCTGAGTCTGCAAATCTGCGTAACGACCCACTGGCGTAGGCTCCTGACTGTCTCGCTGCTGATCAAAACGGTCCAAATCCAAGAGGGTCTGCTTGAGCTGGCACTCTAAAGAACCAAAGGATTCCTTGTGCCAAACCCGCAACTGGTGTTTAAGGGCAGCCAATTTTCTTACCACACTATAGTCACCTGGAAACCTCACTCCCGCTGCTTGCCAAAGCGTCTCCACGCGTTGCAGGAAGCATTTATCCTCCCACCAAATGTCCCATGTACGAAACGGTTTATGGCCCCAAAAGAAAGAATCTGCCCTCAGAATTAGGGGCACATGATCCGAAAACCCCTTGTCCCCTGCATACAATCGATGATGACTAAAGTGTAGCAGCCAATTGTGGGATACCAATGCCCGATCAATCCTGGACGCACTGCAAGAATTAAACCAAGTGAACATCTTTCCATGCAGCGGTAAATCTACTAGTCCATTGTTGTTAATGAAATTAGCGAAACGTCTGCCTGCACTCTGATTAAAAGATCGACCAAGTCTCTCCTCCTCCGAAATGACTTCATTAAAGTCGCCGATAATCACCCAAGGGGCCGAATCAACCGCTTTCCGTCTCTGTAATTGAAGCCATAGTGACCGGCGCTCAGCCGCCACATTCGGAGCATGCAGCCCAACACACACAAAATGAAAAGAAGAAGAACGAACCTGCATCTCCATTAACATCCAACAATCAGCTTTCTCAACCCCCATATTCTGAATCTGATCATCATCCCACAAACATACAATTCCCCTTGCCCTACCATGTGCATCTATAGCTTGCCATTTTATGTTGTTACCTGCCCACAAACTCCTCGCCAGCCTATTAGAGAAGTGTTCTTGCTTTGTCTCACAAATAAACAACATACTAAGGCGTTCTTTAAGAATGAGTTGTCTAATCTGAGTCACCTTCAGTTGACCATTACACCCACGAATATTCCACATTGCAATATTAATCATGAAGAAAGGAAATCCCTAGCACATACCGTTTACTGGAAGGTACTACATCGCTCAATGACTTTGCCAAGCCTGTTCGTCCTCTACAATTCTCCCCAACAATTTTTGACGAATTGCTGCCTTTGTCTGCTTTCTGCTAAGCCCTAGTGTGTCAGCAATTTCCAAAAACCGCTGAATCTCTGCCTCAACGAAATCCTGACCCGAAGCTGATCCTCTAGAGACAGGGGTCGCCGAAGCACTAGCCGTAGGTTCACAAGTGTTTGCCAAGAAAGAGGGATCTTCAACCAATGAACAAGCACCAGCCTTTCCCTTTGGGCTCAGCCGTCCCGACGAAAGACTGCCAGTGGGTTTGAGATGTCGAAGTTTTTTCTGTCTCCGTAACCTGCGATAGACCATCCTACCCGAGTTTCGTATTTGAGGAGCCTTGTTTCCTGCCTTCCGCATTCGAGAAAAATCAGTATCAGCAAGACAAGAATTGGATTCCGGAACCTCTTCCATGCCTGGAGTAGTCGTTCTCGCAGATAGGGTCTTCCATAAAGATTGCATCTGGCCTCCTCCATGAGAGTCCGTCCTCACCAGTAAGAATTCGGGAGCTGAATACGTACTGGTTCCTTCTCCACTAGATAGAGAAAGACCACAATGACCTTCATGAAGTGGTGGCAACTGTTGAGAAGTTCCCACGTGCATGAACTGGTCTTGTGTTAGTGGTTGAGTCGACACAGTAATCCCTGGGTCACCAATTTTGACTTTTACCTTGTCTACTCTATCCGCTACACAGAACAGACTGGCCTCGTTCAGACAATCTTCCTTTTGTTCCATAGGATACGTGCGCCGTTGCCCAGTGATAGACCTGTCCACACCCTTTGAGACGGAGAGGTTGATTTGTGCAAACTGACCCTTGTACTCTGCTGACCCAGGGGGCGCCTCACCAACCCCTGTACCCACGTGCCCACTTGCGTTTGCTTCCACTACCCGCACTGTGTACTGTTGACCATCTACACACAATTGCACCTGCTCCTGTATATGTTCCAAACTGGACGTAGCCACCTGCAGTTTAGCCAGAGCAAGAAACTTGTGGGTAACTGTGAGTGAGTGTATCTGGACCAAAGTGTCAATCGAGGTTACTAGTTTTTGAAAAACCTTTTCATGCCATGCATGGAGGGGGAGGCCTGTCACCTCTACCCAACATATTCTTCTGCCGCCCACATCTGCTGGGTTCCATGGGTGAAAAGCATGGTATCTCGCGGTCCAGAAGCAAAAGTTGGAGGTAAGAGCTCGCTGTAATAAATCAGCTGTGTCAAAAATAAGCAAACGTTGTGTTCCTCCCATAGAGCGACTCTCCACACCCGAAGGTAGAACCAGGTCGTCAGAATAATCATCTCGGAGAAAAACCACGGCACATCGATGAAGCCAATCCTTAAGCCCCACATTAGAAGAGACAACTATAGGCCTTGCATCGGGTAGTTCGGAAATCTGTCCAGTAATAACTTCTGCATAAGTACGTCCGTCGCATTGCTTGAAAGGCATCCTGGAGATCCCCGGGGAGGGGTTCGGTGGGGCACCTGGAATGTTCTCAGTGTCTTGTCTGCCTCTCGAGGGGGAACCCCTCCTGCCCATGACCGCAAACCGAGCTTCATTAAAACTCATCTGTGTATGCCCTCTAAAATGTGAAGTAGGCCTCCTCAACCTGTGCGGTTCCTGAGTACCACACCTGACA
Organism: Passiflora organensis; assembly: GCA_019739055.1. Taxonomy (NCBI): domain Eukaryota; kingdom Viridiplantae; phylum Streptophyta; class Magnoliopsida; order Malpighiales; family Passifloraceae; genus Passiflora; species Passiflora organensis. The sequence goes on from JAEPBF010000269.1 coordinate 72,834, forward strand.
AACTTGGCAAATCCAAAGCGTAATCCCTTCAGAGACTTACGATTCAAAATAAACACGTATGCTACTGGTTCGATTATAGCAATCTCCTTAAAGAGCTTGTTTGATGTCCAACCATCTGGGATAGCTTCAACGAAATACGAAATATACCTGTCTGCACTGAACACCTTACCAGGATCCCACTTTGGGATGGACGATCCGGGTGAGTTCGGTACGTCCGGATGTACCGAACTTGGCAACGGTACTTTACCGGCTATCTGATAAGGAGGATTGTGGTGATGGAGATGATGACCGGTGCGGTGAAGTGGTGCGTTGGGGGGACCGAAATTTGGTGGTGATGGAAGGCTTTGAGAGGCGAGAGATGGCATAATTTTTTTTGAATAAAGTATCAGGAGTGGGATGAGTTAATAGAGTTGTTGATTGTTGAGGGGATAATAAAGAGGAAAAAGTGCAGAAGAGACGAAGTTGATGAGGGCAAAGTCATGCTTACCAACCTTGTCAATCTTTGCTTGTTAGAAGAATATAGGAAAGTGAGAATGCATGATTTGATAAGGGATATGGCTCTTAAAATACTAGAAAAGGAGTCATCGGTGATGGTTGAAGCTGGCAAGGAATTGATGGAATGTCCAGATGCAGAAAAGTGGGACCAAAGTCTAGGTAGAGTCTCATTAATGGAAAACAAGATCATGGAAATTGGTTCTGATGATTGCCAGCCAATATGTCCCAATTTGTCAACATTGTTGTTATCTCAAAATTTCAGACTGGAGATGATTTCAGATAGTTTTTTTGAAAGATTGGATGGTCTCAAGGTTCTCGATCTTTCTCGTACAGGTATCCAGAGATTGCCTGAATCCATCTCTAATCTGGTGAGGCTTTCTGGATTGTTTCTTCGAGGATGTGATGAATTAGAGCATATACCATCGATTGCCAAGCTCAAAGCGTTGGAGATGTTGAATCTCAATGCATGTGGTATTAAGAAAGTGCCCCATGGTATGGAGTTTCTGCATAAGCTCAGGTTTTTAGATCTTCGAAATTGCTTCGAGTTGAAGAAGTTTCAGGCAGGTATACTGCCTAATCTTTCCCGGCTACAAGTCTTGAGAATTAGCATGAATTTAAAATTCAAAAGTGAGGAAGTGGGATGCTTGAAAAAACTGGAAGATTTGTCATGCCGTTTCCCTAATCTAGCAGAGTTCAACAAATATCTCAGATTTGCATAGCCACTGCATAAATTCCAAATTTATGTGAATCCAATATACAGACAGCAATATGACAGGGAGATGGATGATACTGCTGATTTTGAGATGGGCGATATGAATATTTTGGAAGTTTGGGAGCGTGATCTCCGCACGGGTTTTCATAAGCTTCCAGAAGGAATAAAATATCTCAAATTCAGTAACTGCAAATTCGAAGCGGGGAGCTTAAGTGACTTTGAATGGGTTTTAAAAGGTACAAATGAATTGGAGAAAATTGAAGTTGAGAGGTGCGAGGGAGTAAAGTGGATTGCGTCCGTACGAGGATTGTCAGCTAATATATTTTCAACACTCAAGAATATATCTCTTAGTGACTTGAGCAATTTACATAGCCTTATTCCGTACGAGGATGAGAATGAGAATGAGAATGAGAATGAGAATGGTGGTCCTCTAGCATTGCCTTTTACGGAGAGCTTTGCTTGTCTCAAGAGGATTGTAATATCAGGCTGTCACAGCATGAAGAAGCTGTTTCCTCGGTCCTTGTTGCAGAACCTCCAAAATCTGGAACATATTTATATTGAGTGTTTAGGATTAGAGAAGATAGTAAGTGAAGAAATCAGCACCGATTACTCTTTCCATTCCCTCACTCTCCCCAAATTGAAGAGACTGTCTCTACGTCGCTGTCAAAGTATGAAAAAGCTGTTTTCTCGGGGCTTGTTGCAGATCCTCCAAAATCTGGAACATATTTCTATTGGGCAGTGTGATGGATTAGAGGAGATAATAAGTGAAGAAATCAGCACCGATTACTCTTCCCATGTTGTGACTTTCCCCAAATTGCGGAGACTTTCTCTATCATATTTGCCAAGTCTCCACAGCATTTATAGTGGGAAACTGATTTGTGAGTCTTTGGTAGCCCTTACACTTGGAAAATGTGGGATGCTAAAGAGGATACCCATTTCTCTTCCTCTCCCATCTATTTCTCAAATCGAGGTTGGTCCAAGAGAGTGGTGGGAAGAAGAGGTGAAGTGGGACCATCCCGAAGCCAAACGAATCCTCCAGCCTTGCATCGAATTTCCTTTCTATTATCAAACTGAATATTGAAATCAAGAGAGATATTGTGTGATAAACTACAATCTTTTGTTGTTCACTTAATATATATGATTCTGCTCCTCTTTCAAGAATGTTGGTCGTCAAGAATTGATGTATTCTTCAATAACATAACAGTTAATAAATCATAGTTCCGAGGGAGCTATCATGTCTCTCTCTAAACACCCCACCCTCCCACCGCTCTCTATACCTTCCACCAACCACACTCACACCCCTGCTCTTTCATCAACTTTTCCGTTGCAACATGTGCATGAAAAACATGCGGGTCCTTCCTCAGCCTCTCCACTGCCCAGTCCTCCTTCCCCTGTCCCTCTCGGACCTAGCCAATCCCCATGGACCCCGGCACAGGTGTTTACAATCGGTATATCTCCTATTTTGTTGAAGGAATTCCAGAGGGTTGGAACTCAGCCAAATTATTCCGGGCAATAGCCGAGGTAGAGCCTGTGGTAGACGTATTTCTCGCTGGACGATTATCCAGGGGAGGCTTACGCTTTGGCTTCGTCAAGTTTGTACGTTGTGGGGTGCAGGAAGCTGCCCGACTTCGGAGGTTAAACTCACACCTTGGTGGTCATGCGTGGACACGTATCAATGTGGCTCGGTATGCAGCAGGTGCAGGGGCTTCACGGGTACAGAAAGTTCCAAATGCTCCAGTTGCTGATTCCTCTAAGTTACCTTCAAAACGTTCCTTCCCAGGTCCTAAGCTTTTGAGGGAGAGGGATGGCAGATCCTATGTTGAAGTCACTGCAGTCCCGTCCAAAAATGTTTCTGAGGATACTTTGGTCGAGCTCTCTTCCGATTCAGGACTTTCGGCGCGCCTTCAGCGAAGTGCAGTCGATCTTCTTCGCAGGCCTTCCACCACCCAGTTGAATTTCCCAGCTCACGTTGAATGTTTTGATATGGGTCTTCAGCAGAAACTACTTGTCTTTGAGTCAGCTGAGGCTATGCAGGCTGAACTTACACGTAATATAGCTTTCTGGACTGCCAGGTTCTATGATTTGCATCCATGGAGCATAGCCGATACGGAGGCTAGACGATTATGCTGGGTGAAGATAGTTGGGCTTCCTCTTAATGTATGGTTTGAAGCTGCCTTCAAGCAAATTATACAGCCCATTGGTGCTTTGGTTCAGGTTCATTCATCCGAGCACAGCAACATGGACTCACCTAGAGAGTGCTTTGTTGCAAATCGCCACCACCAACCTGTTGGAAATTCAGCAGAATTTGAAACTGATGATTGATGGCCAGCCATGCACAGTGCAGCTGTTGGAAGTTTCAAACACAGCCATTGCGGAGCCCGAGGTAGGTAACAAGGGCTCTGTGTCAGGAGGGTGTGACAGCCTTTCTGTTCCACTCCAACCCAACCCTTCAGTTGACAGGCACAGTTGTGTTGGTAAGAGCTTGGGCAGTACTCCTGCAGTTAAAAATCAGGCTGGTTGTCAGAAGGAGATCCTGGGGCATGGCAAGAAGATGGCGGTAGGTATTTCTCCCATCTGCTGGGGTGGGGGGGCTCATACTCAGTCCGTTCAGTTGGGAGTGCCACAACAGCAAGTTATAGAGGGACTGACTCAGCATCCTGGTCAGCAGAAGGAAGGCCACTTATGTCAATTTACGAGTAGTGGGGGATTCTTAAGTAATTTTACTGCTCTTGTACTTACCCCTGAGACCTTGGTTTCTTCGGATCAGCTTCCTCTTCCTCGTAAGGCCATATCTGTGTGTGCTCCAGGAGAACTCTCAGCTGACTCTTGTGCCTTACACTCTTCCTCTGAGGACATGACTTTCACTCGCATGCGGTTAGAGGGTGACAAGGCATCGCGGGTAGAGTAGTCCAGCAAGCCTGGCACACGCCGGACTGGTAGGTCCAAAAAACACAAACATATTAAACCTATTGGGAGCCTCTCTTCCGGGAAGGTTAGCCATCCGATTGGTGATGGGCTGTCTGTATTAGCCGATGACTCTTCATTTCTCGTCGAGCCTGTTGATAAATGCAATGATTCCCAGCCTCGTATGGACAGTGTACCCTCGGATGAGGCTGTCTGTTTAGTAGACTTGGAAGTACAGAGAACAATGGCTGTTGTGGAACAATTGGGTCTCAGTCGTAAAAATACGAAAGCCGCAATCCGACGTAAACTGAAGGAACAGATCGTTGAGGAGCATAAGGAGTGGCACACTCATTGCACTACATAATGTAGTAGTGGTGGCTTCTGGTTCGGGGTCTTTCCATCATATGGTTAATATAGCTTTCTGGAACATCAGAGGATGTAGGGGGAAGATGAAGGAGAGTCAAGTTCGTTCTCTTATCAGGCAAGAACAGCTTAGCATTCTATTTTTATGCGAGACCAAGAGGGAGACGTTTTCTGACAGATTGGTGGCCCGATTTTGGGCTGGTCCTTCCATTAAATGGGACACCATCGATGCTTGTGGGAGTGCTGGGGGTATTGCATGCTTCTGGAATGAGTCAGTTGTGCAAGTTATCGGAGTGGAAAAATTTGAGCGTTGGATGCTACTTAAGCTACAAACTCGGGATACTGGGTTCACATTTGTATGTGTGGGGTTGCATGCACCTAATTCAGCGACGGATCGACGAATACTTTGGGAGGAGATGGAACGAAAGAAGGAAGCGGATACCACTCCGTGGCTGATTCTCGGCGATTTGAATGAGTCCATTGTGGCGGCGGAAAGGCTGGGTACGTCCTTTAATCAATTAGCTGCATCTCGCCTGCTGATGTTTATTCACAGGAACGGTTTGGTTGATTTACCTCTCATTGGTAAGGATTACACCTGGTTTACTTCTCATTGTGCTTCGTGGATAGACAGAGTATTGGCATCCCCTCACTGGTGTTCCCAGTTTAGTCATCATCGACTTTATGCAGGTGCTAAAGGGTTCTCAGATCATGTGCCTTTAATAGTGAAGGCCGATACTTTTCAGTGGGGTAGCAAACCGTTTAGATCATGGGATATCTGGTGGGAGGATCCTTAGTTTCTGCCGACCGTGGAAAGTTTTTGGGGGGAAGCTGGAGTTCGCTTTCCTGGAGATTTTTGCGTGGTGAAGAAATTTTCTTTTCTGAGAAAAAAATTACGGGAGTGGCATCTGAATCATTTCGGTGCATTGGAGAATAAGCTGACAGCCTTACTTGCTGAAATTGATTCTGTTGATCAGCATAGAGGGGAGCTGGGAGCTGGCTTGAATGATAGATACCACGAGTTACAAACTCAGAAGTGGGATATAAAGCAAAAACTTGAGTCCATGTGGAGACAAAAGTCTAGGCAACAGTGTTTACAGTTGGGTGACAAGAACAACAAATTATTCCATCTGAGTGCTAACCTGAGGCCTGCATATAATTTTATTGGTTCCATCCGTGTGCAGGATAGACAGCTCTCAACGCCTGCGGAAATTCGAGGAGCTGCTGTGGATCATTTTCAGCGGCTGTTTGCGGATGAAGGTTTTCGATGGTTGGGTTTGGGTAGTCTTAATTTACCCCGTCTATCCACTGCCTCGGCGGATCAGTTGCAGGCTCCTTTTCTCGCGGAGGAGATTAAGAGTGCAGTATGGGATTGTGGCAGTCACAAAGCACCTGGACCGGATGGTTTCAATTTCCATTTTATCAAGCAAGCTTGGTCTGTAATTGGCAGGGACATTGTTGCGCTGGTGAATGATTTTCATGGCAGCGGGGTGCTTCCTAAGGGGATCAACAATAGCTTCATCACGTTGCTGCCAAAGATAGCAGGTGCGGCTGATTTCAATTCGTACAGACCTATTAGCCTTATTAATAGTCTGTATAAGATAATTGCCAAGCTTTTGTCTAAGCGGATGAAGAGCGTGATGGACCAGCTCATTTCCCCGTTTCAAACGGGATTTATGGAAGGCCGCTACATTGCAGACTCTATCATGATTGCAAATGAGATCTTACACACCATGAAGAAGTCCCAGCGGCAGGGTTGGTGCCTGAAATTAGATTTTCAGAAGGCCTATGACTCGGTTAATTGGGCTTTCCTCATTGAAGTTATGGAATGCATGGGTTTTGGAGTGCAGTGGCGGAAATGGGTTCATGCTTGCGTTTCATCGGCTCGCTGCGCCATTCTCATCAATGAGGCGCCAACCACTGAGTTTTCAGTTGGCCGTGGTCTACGTCAAGGTGACCCGCTCTCGCCTTTGCTGTTCAATCAGGGCTATTGATCAGAGCTGCGGAGTGTAATTTATTTCAGGGCATTCCCATTGGCAGTTTTGTCTTATCACACTTACAGTACGCTGACGATGTAATTTTATTCAGTAATGGTGATCCGCAGGGTGTGATTTGCTTACAACAGATACTGAGATGTTATGAATTACTCTCCGGGTTGAAGATCAACTTTTATAAATCCGGTTTAGTTGGCATTAACGTATCCCATGATGATGCGGCGGCCCTGGCTTCTAAGATCCATTGTAGGTTGCAGGCTATGCCATTTTCTTACCTTGGAATCCCCCTTGGAGCGAATCCTCGTCGTCGTAGCACGTGGAAAACGGTGTTGGACAGATTCAAAAGCAAATTGAGTTCTTGGAAGGGGTCCTTGTTATCAATGGGAGGAAGATTGACTTTGATTAATTCGGTATTGAATAGTATTCCTGTTTACTATATGACTTTTTTTCAGATGCCCGTCAGCGTACGCAAGGAGTTGGAGAAATGGATGTGCCGTTTCCTGTGGGCTGGGAAAATAGAGAAGAGTTGTTTGTGCAAAGTGCGCTGGTCAGTGGTGGTTCGTGCAAAGGATAGAGGTGGTACTGGGATTGGTTGCTTACAATTGCGGAACCAGGCCTTACTTACCAAGTGGTGTGCCAGAATTGCTACTAAAAACTACTCCTTGTGGAAACAGGTGATCCAGCAGAAATATCATCCTCGCCTGAACCATGATGGGATCGATTGCACAGTGACGAATGTCTCTGCGATTTGGCAAGGGATAGTGAAGACCAGTCGCAGCCTCTTGCCTAACGGCCAGTGCCTCTCTGAGTTTCATCGCTGGCGAGTGGGTCAAGGTAATTCTATTGCTTTTTGGCAGGATATTTGGTGTGCCACTCGGCCTCTCTTGCTGTTGTTTCTTAGATTATATGATCTATCGTTGGCGAAAGAAGGCTCCTTGGTACAGTTTGGGGTACTAGTGGATCAGGTGTGGGAATGGCGTCTGTTATGGCGGCGAAGATTGTTTGTGTGGGAGGAGGAGGAGGTTACTCGGTTACTCTCTGTGTTGACCCCTACTATGCCGCGGGTGGGGCAGGATGATGAGTTTCTGTGGGATGATCAGCTGACACCATTTACAGTCCATAACTGTTATACAACGCTGGAAGCACATATGTTTCTGGTTGATGAGCAGCGGGTTCCCAATGTTTGGTGCAAACAAGGGGCACCCAAGTGGAAAGCTTTCATGTGGCTGGCCTGTCGGGAGAAGGTTCAGGCCAAAGCACAACTCATTCGCATGGGGATCTTACCAGAGTCTGCAGGGGCATGTGAGGCTTGTGGTTTGGTGGAAGGTAACTCTAATCATATTTTACTGGATTGTCATCTGGCATGGAAGTGCTGGTCACTATTATTCCAACATTGGGGTTTAAGTTGGGTTCAACCCAGGTCTGTGGTAGAATTGTTTGTGCAGTAGGCAGGTTTCTCCTTCCCATCCCGATGCCAGGGTCTTTGGTACGTGATACTCTTTGCGTTTACGTGGAGCATTTGGTTGGGAAGAAATGCCCGAGTCTTCAGGCGTGTGGTTTGCAGTGCGGAGGATTTATTTTACAATGCCATTCGGCATGGTTTTTGCTGGGCGAAATATAATCTGAAGGGGGGATGTCCTGATTGCCTGACTTTACTGCCTTTAGGCGATTTCATATCCTTAAGGGCTATGTAGGGGTGTGGTAGTTATGTATGGCTGGTGAAAACTCCAGATGCTGTATGCTGTCTATATGGTATCTTGAGGTTTCATCTGGTCTATCGCGTCACGACAATTTTCTTTGTCTGTCGCATATGTAATACAGTTCTTCTTTTAATACAATATCGAATTCATTCAAAAAAAAAAAACATAACAGTTAATGGATTATGTTCATTTCTTTATATGCATGTCAAGATAAAAATTCAAAAAATGAGAAGTCTTCAACTGATAAAAGTTGTGATTTTTTCTCAGATATCCAGATAAGCGTATCCCTTCAGAGACAAGTAAACAGGGATTTCAGATCATTCAGCCTATGATTTACAGGTCAAACAGTAGTCTGAACACAGTATATTTTCTGGTTATGAGAGCCATTGTAGAACAAACACAATCAGATGATAATGATATTTTTGTTCGACAATAGCATATTCCTTTGGGCTGATAACTACTGCATAATCAATAACAAATAATTTAACTGTAAATGTTTACAAGAGGAGAGCCCACCTTGGTGGGATGTGTGTCTAACCTATAAATTATTTATTTATTATGTGATTATAAAATTCTTGCCTGATGATAGTTATCTTTCTTTGGGCCGATAAATATTTGCATGAACGACATAATCTTATATGATTGTGAAATTCTTGCCTGCCGATAATTATCTGCATGAATATCATAATCTTTTAATAAATAAAATAATTAATCTTTATGATTTACATAGGAGAGTCCATTTTGATGAGATGTTGCTATAACCTATAAATTATTTGATATTTCATGTTGTGGAACTTAAAAGATATTGATAATAGGCAATTGTTTCGAAATCAAAGCAGTAGTCCAAAAGATATTGCCATGGAAGGCTTGCTAAGGGGTCTGGAATGGGCAAGAGTTACCAGTGGAGCAAAGGGATACACGGGAACTGAGCTGCTTGCCATTGACGATTGGTTCCAGGTAGTCTATTGATCGGGAGCTAGTGTATATAGGTAAGACATTAGACTTGATGTATCTTTGTGAATATTCAAGCTACTTGGTAGCAGGTATCTGGCAGCTTTGGTATTCATAGATCTGGTAGTTTTTGTGGTAGCATTTGTGTATAATGCTTGAGATGCAGGGAGGCGCTATATGCTTCAGTTGCATATAGAGGTGTATTTCAATCTAGATTGAAATAATATAACCATCCTTTTGTAAAAAAAAAAAAAAACAAAATGGAAACTTCCGTGAAATTTCTGTTCGTCTACCTAGCACTTGCCTCGATGTTACGCTTGCTTTGAACTTTGAAGGAAATAGTAGGAATAGAGAAAGCTTTACGATTAAAGACTACAAAGCTTCGACATCATCTCATTGTGCTTATAGAAGCCACTAAGCATTGACGGAATAGTCGATGATTGCAAAAAGAATGTTATTTAATTATGGCGGCCAAATGATGGAGTCTTGGTAGCTTGTCGTGGATTGGTTTGGTTTTGACTTAGGAAAACCATTCGGGAATATCACACAGTCTTCAAAGGTTAGTCTTCTGAATTAAGTCGCTTTTATATTCATAACGTTTTCTTGTTTTTTTTTTTTTTTTGAAATATGTCGATTGCATTAATATGAAAAGTAATAATACAGAGGAGTGGGACAACGAAATAGTGTACCCACAGGAAACAAAACAGAACTGACTGATACCATAAGGATATATAGCATCAGTAAGTTCCAGAAGCTAAAGATCAACGATGTTGTCCACCCAGCAAGGAGGCAAAATCTCCTACAGGCAATAGGTCTAAGCTATCTAAATGTACATCTTTTAAATTTGACTTAGCCCAGCAAAAACCATGTCTCAATCCATTCATGAACATGTCAGTTGAACTAAGCACATCTCCCCTGAAGATACTATGATTTCTACCTAGCCAAATACTCCAGGTGAAGGAGAACAGCAGAACATACCACACCTGTTGCCATCGACGAGAGGTTGAGAAGCCAGACCACTGTAAGAACAGGTCAGTCATGGAGCATGGTTGGACCCAGCTGATGCCCCAATGTTTGAATAGTAAGGACCAACATGCCCAGGCGTTCCAACAGTTGAGTAGAACATGATTGGAGTCCCCCTCCTGATATGCGCAAGCATGACAAACACCTGCGCTGGCAGGTAGAAGTCCAAGACGTATCAAATGACCTTTGGTGGCCATCTTCTCCCGACATGCTAACCACATGAAAGCCTGCCATTTCAGAGCTCCCTGTTTGGTCCAGACGTTTGGGATTGGCCTGACCTCCGGTTGGATAGATAAGGCTTCCAAGGATTGGTAACAAGCGCGGGACGAGAAGTTACAGAGCGAATCACCCCATAACAACCGATCTTCTTCGATGTCCTTCGGTGTGTACCCATCCAACATCAATTGTAAACGGTGAACTTCAGTTGTCTCCCATGCAAAAAGCCGACGTCTCCAGATGAGGTCCCACTTCCAGAAAGCCCCTTCCAGATGCCCAAAGCGTAAGATGGAACCCTCTTTGATCAGTGATAGCGCATATAACCTTGGGAATAAGACCTTCAATGGTGACACGCTGCACCAAATATCATCCCAAAAGGAGATTATGTCTCCTTTGCCCAGCTGCCAGCGAAAGAGTGTGGAGATACACTGACCGTTGGGTAGAGTGGATCTGCTCATTTTGACAATGCCATGCCAAAGAGCTGAAGCATGTCTCTCCTCGCCTATAATTCCTTCAGCTCGCAGCCTGGAACAATATTTTTGCGTTATAAACTGATGCCACAACGTGAAGGGAGCAGTGGCCAAACGATAGCTCCACTTGGTGAGCAATGCCATATTTCGCCATTGCAAACAACCCAGTCCAGCACCCCCATTTTCTTTAGCACGAACTGCAACCTGCCAACTCACTTTACACATGCACCGCTGATCTGCACGCCCCACCCAAAGAAAACGTCTCATCCATTTCTCTAAATCCCTCCGGACCATCACCGGCATTTGGAAGAGCGTCATATAAAAAATAGGGAGACTATTTAAAACTGACTTCAGCAAGACAATCCGGCCCCCCAATGATAACAATGAACCCTTCCAGGAGGCCAACTTGCGTTTAAATCTGAGAATTACTGTCTCTTATGTTTTATATCTGCGGGGATTTGCCCCTAGGGGAATCCCTAGATACTGAAAAGGAAGGATTTGCGGCTGGCAATGTAGCAAAGATGCCGTATGGGCCACCTCCCCGGTAGACACATGGATCCCTACTAATCTAGAATTGAAGAAGTTTATCTTCAAGCCGGACATCATCTCATAACACCGCAACAGACGCTTCAAGTTGAGGATCCCCTGGCTGTCACCCTGACAGAATAGAATGACATCATCCGCGTACTGTAAGTGTGTTAGGGATAACGAACCTACCTTGATCCCCTGTAATAATTGCCGCTCAGCCGCTGTGACAATTAATTTGGACAGTACCTCCCCTACCAAATTAAACAGCAATGGCGACAACGGATCCCCTTGACGTAAGCCTCGCCCCGTTGTAAATTCCTGTGTCGGTGAGCCATTGATCAATACAGCACACCTTGCTGTGGATATACATGCCATTATCCACTGACACCAACGTGAACCAAAGCCCATCGTCATCATGACCTCCAACAGAAAATTCCAATCAACGGAATCATAGGCTTTCTGAAAATCCAATTTGAAGCACCAGCCACGCTGTTTTGATTGCTTCATAGTATGAATTAATTCATTAGCGATCATGATGGAATCAACAATATAGCGACCTTCCATAAAACCAGTCTGGAAAGGGGAGATGAGCTGATCCGCCACACTCTTCAGCCGATTGGACAATATTTTTGCAACGATCTTGTATAGACTATTAAGCAAGCTGATAGGCCGATAAGAATTAAAATCAGCGGCACCTGGTATCTTAGGAATCAATGCAATAAAACTGTTATTAATCCCGCGCGGCAGTGTTCCACTTGAATAAAATTCTTGGACCATCGTGATAATATCTTGACCAATGACAGTCCATGCTTTTTTCAGGAAATAAAAATTGAACCCGTCTGGTCCCGGGGCCTTATGACTGCAACAAGCCCAAACCGCCTGCTGGATTTCCTCCTCAGTGAAAGGTGTTTCCAACAGAGTAGCCTCATCAGATGAGAGCCGAGGTAATGGTAAGCTACCCAAGCCTAACCAACGCACCGAATCACCTTTGAAAAGCTGCTGGAAATGGGTGAGAGCGGCAAGCTTAATCGCAGAGGGTTCAGTTATCTCCACCCCATTGACCTTCACGACACCAATAAAATTAACACATCGACGTAAAGAAGCACATGAGTGGAAGAACTTGCTATTCTTATCACCCAACTTTAACCATTGCTGTCTGGATTTCTGCCGCCATAGAGCCTCCAAACGCCGTTTAATCTCCCATTTCCGGACCTGCAACAGATTGTATCGCCCCGTCATTGCTGGCCCCAAAGTTTGTCTGTCCCGATCCATGGTGTCAAGTTCAGTTAATATCTGACGCAACTGAATATCCAACGCCCCAAACTCTTCATGATGCCACACCGCAAGTTTCTTCTTTAAGAAAGCTAGTTTCTTGATCACCCTGAAATCACTTGGAAAGCATTGGCCTGCCTCATGCCACATGTTCTTGATCACCTCCAGAAAATTTCTGTCATCCCACCAAAAATCCCACGAACGGAATGGAGGAAAGCCCCATGAGAAAGTATCTGCTTTCAGGATGAGGGGGACGAGGTCCGAGAAGCCTTTATCACCGGTATATAGTCTATGTCGACTGAAGTGTTGACACCAGGTAGGAGATGCGAGAACCCTATCTATCCGAGAAGCGCTATGGGTGGTGAACCACGTAAATTCCTTTCCCACGATGGGCAAATCAACCAACCCACTTCCATGAACAAAGTGAAGAAAATTTCCGGGCTGCAATGCTATTGAAATGGCTGCCAAGTCGTTCTGTTGCGCTTACTGTCTCGTTGAAATCCCCTAGGAGTACCCAAGGATCGGTATCCAGTGCCTTCCGTTGCTGAATTTCTTCCCACAATATTCTGCGATCTGCCTCAATATTGGGAGCATGTAAACCAACACAAACAAAACAGAAACCCAAAATTCTCATACACATCTGCAATAATATCCACCGTTCATATCTCTCCACTCCAGTAATCTGAACATTTGTGTCATCCCATAAGCAAGCAATGCCACCTGCCCTCCCTTGTGCATCAATAGCCAGCCATTTAACGGTGGTTCCAGGCCATATGCTACCTGCAAAACGATCAGTGAAGCCCTCGTGTTTCGTCTCACAGAGGATTAGAACACTGAGCCTCTCCTTATTGATTAACATACGAAGCTGATGCTGTTTTAATTTCCCTCTACACCCTCTGATGTTCCACATAGCAAAATTAATCATAGACAGACAATAAATCTTGGCGCAAATATCCATTCACTGCACTATCAAGTGCAGTGATTTTGCCACTCCTTACCTTCCTCTACAATCCGAGTTCGTAGTTTTTGACGAATCGCTGCTTTTGTTTGCTTCTTACGAAGTCCCAGAGTATCCATGAGCGCCAATGTCTGGTGGACTTCCTTCTCCACAGGACATATTTTGGTATCTACACTCTGGGACTGTGGCATCACCTCTACACCCAGAGTACTGTCGCAAGTAGCAGCCAAAAAGGAAGGGTCCTCCGCCACCTATGGAGCAGAGAACAGCACCACTTGACTACTGCGAGCCGAGGACAAGCTGCCATTGGGTTTGAGGTGTTTAAGTTTCTTTTGTTTGCCAACTCTGTTGTTTGCAGCTCTGCCTTTCTCACCCATACACGAAGCCTTGTTACCCTCCTTACGCATTTTTGCGAATACCATATCATCAGGAGAAAGCAGAGGTGTGCTGGAATCTTCACCTGAATTGGTTGGCAGCAGCTCAGAGACCGCCATGCGAGGAACAAGAAGCTTGCGAGCAGCACTCTCCTCTTTTCTCCCTTGATACAACTCAGGAGCAGTAAAGTGGCTGAAGGGTCCATCTTTTTACGATGAATGACTAAAGAACCCTTCAGTAGACTGTAGCTCCTGAGATGAAGGACCCATGGGTAATTCCAAATCCGGACCCAGCATCTTGAATATCCCACTAGTTCCCTCAAATTCTGCATGAATGTTTGGCACTACGTCTACCTTTGCACTTGGGGCATCCTGATCATGCTTAGAGCAAGAGCCTTCTTTGCCTTCTGGTCCAGCAGGAGATATACTGCATCTGTCCACACCCAACCCACTCTTTCTCACCTCGGACACTGGGGGGTTGATGGGAACTGGAAGAATGTTGCTAGCACCTGAAGCAGTTGCTTTCTTGTCCACCTCGGGTTCCACACCTGGTTGCTCCTGAGTTTCCTTAATACAAACTGAAAACTGTTGTACAGCCACCAAAACCTGAAGCTGAAGATGAATTTCTGATAGAACTTCAGTAGCCACTTGGACCACAGCCGCTTGGAGATGAGTCCAACCAATAGTCTGCTTGTGCACCTGAACCAATGAACCAACCTGATGAAGGGTTTGCCGAAAATCTGCCTCACCCCAGACAGTCAAAGGCAGTCCTTCAATCTGAACCCAGCAAAGCCTTTTCTGCTTCATGTCCGCTTGCTGCCAGGGATGAATGTCAAAGAAAAGTTCATTCCAGAAACTATGATTATTTCTGAGCTCACAATGCATCTTCTCCGTGGACTCAAAAGTAATGAGACATTGCTGTCCCCCCATGGGTACACATTCCACCGTCAAAGTAGAGCACAGCTCATTCCAAGATCCTGCACGGTATATTCCTACAGCACTTCTCATCAAGCGAGTCTGAGCTCCTGCATCGGGATAGAGCTCCATTACAGCGCAGGCAGGGATAGGAGAGGTGGCTGCCATTGTAGCCTCCACGTACGTTCGACTATCACGCTCCCTGATATGCCTAGAAGGTGCGACAGGGTGGGGATGGCGAAGTTCAGCTGTCATAGGGTGGCCCGAATTGGTGGTCTTTCTCGTACAGGTATCCGGACATTGCCTGAATCCATCTCTAATCTGGTGAGGCTTTCTGGATTGTTGCTTCGACAATGTTATGAATTAGAGCATATACCATCGCTTGCCGAGCTCAAAGCGTTGGAGACGTTGAATCTCATAGGATGTAGGAGTATTAAGAAAGTGCCTCATGGTATGGAGTTTCTGCATAAGCTCAAGTGTTTAGATCTTCGACTTTGCTTCCGGTTGAAGGAGTTTCCGGCAGGTATACTGCCCAATCTTTCTCGGCTACAAGTCTTGAGAATTAGCATGAATTTAAAATTGAAAGGTGAGGAGGTGGGATACTTGAAAAAACTGGAAGATTTGTCATGCAGTTTCCCTAATCTAGCAGAGTTCAACAAATATCTCAGATTTGCAAAGCCACTGCATAAATTCCAAATTTATGTGAATCCAATAGATGGACGATATGAATATTTTGAAAGTTTGGGAGAGTGATCTCCGCACGGGTTTGCATAAGCTTCCAGAAGGAATAAAATATCTCAGATTCAGTAACTGCAAATTCGAAGCGGGGAGCTTAAGTGACTTTGAATGGGTTTTAAATGGTACAAATGAATTGGAGAAAATTGAACTTGAGAGGTGCGAGGGAGTAAAGTGGATTGCGTCCGTACGAGGATTGTCAGCTAATATATTTTCAACACTCAAGGATATATCTCTTAGTGACTTGAGCAATTTACATAGCCTTATTCCGTACGAGGATGAGAATGAGAATGAGAATGGGAATGAGAATGGTGGTTCTCTAGCATTGCCTTTTACGGAGAGCTTTGCTTGTCTCAAGAGGATTGAAATATCAGGCTGTCACAGCATGAAGAAGCTGTTTCCTCGAAGCTTGTTGCAGAACCTCCAAAATCTGAAAGCTATTGGTATTGAGGAGTGTGATGGAATAGAGGAGATAATAAGTGAAGAAATCGGCACCGATTACTCTTCCCATTCCCTCACCCTCCCCAAATTGAATATACTGTCTCTACGTCGCTGTTACAGTATGAAAAAGCTGTTTTCTCGGGGCTTGTGGCAGAACCTCCAAAATCTGAAAGCTATTCGTATTAAGGAGTGTGATGGATTAGAGGAGATAATAAGTGAAGAAATCAGCACCGATTACTCTTCCCATGTTGTGACTTTCCCCAAATTGCTGAGACTTTCTCTATCACATTTGCCAAGTCTACACAGCATTTATAGTGGGAAACTGATTTGTGAGTCTTTGGAATCCCTTACACTTGGAAAATGTGGGATGCTAAAGAGGATACCCATTTCTCTTCCTCTCCCATCTATTTCTCAAATCCAGGTTGGTCCAAGAGAGTGGTGGGAAGAAGAGGTGAAGTGGGACCATCCCGATGCCAAACTAATCCTCAAGCCTTGTGTCAATTTCCCTTACCGGTATTCCTAATGAATCTTGAAATCAGGGGTGATATTGTGTAACTGAGCACGATAAACTATAGTCTCTTTTCCAGAATCAAAATGTAAAAGTATATTACTGTAGAATTTGTTGTTCACTTTTCATATATATGATTCAGCTCCTCTGTTCAAGAATGTTGGTCGTCAAGAATTGATGTATTCAAGGTAGGTAAAAAATATGGGTTCTCTCTCCTCACAAAACCTCCCCCTTCTTTCTAGACCTTGTCCCTCACGGAATCTCAACCATATTCACAAGCCAGTTTCAACTCCCTCGCACCCAGAGCGTAGCCATATGCGGGAAGCACAACTCCCTCGTCAGGCTCTTCCTGACAGTCCGGGTCCAGTGGTGCAGCCTCGGTCCAAATGGGAGCCGGCCAGAATTTTCAATGAAGAACGTTACATTTCGTACTACATTGATAACATTCCAGGGGATTGGGGTTCGAACAGATTATTCAGAGAGATTGCCACCATTGAGCCTGTCGCGGACGTGTATATTCCAAATCGCACTTCTAGCAGGGGAGTGCGTTTTGGCTTCGCCAAATTTGTGCGTTGTGGCACTCAAGAACAACACAGACAACGACGGTTAACAGCCCTTTTAGGCACGACTCATCGGATGACATTCAGTGTAGCTCGCTTTCCAGCCAGAGTGGGGACGCGTGCGAGACCAAATGACACGCAAGAGCGAGGAACACAGGCTGCTGCTGGTGGACAGGCGGTAGACGTGGGACAGATCCTGCGAGAAAGAGATGGACGTTCCTATGTTGAGGCCACTATAGGTACGGTTCATCGGGATCAAGGTGAGGGGCTGATAGCGCTTCCTGTACATCCTGGACACTTGGAGAGACTCAAGCGCAGTATGGTGGGATTCATTCGCGGAAACCTCAATGATGAACTGTCTCTTCCGTCCGGAGTGGAGTGCATAACAATGGGAGGGGCACAGAGATTGCTTATATTTCCCACGGTTGAATTGATGGAGCGGGAAATGCAGGCCAACGCGAATTCTTGGACAGCTAAGTTTGTTGGTTTACATCCGTGGAGTCCAGTTGATGTGGGAGGTGGACGGATATGTTGGGTGGATGTCATCGGGCTTCCACTACATGCATGGACTGAGTTGGCATTCTCCACGCTCATTCAACAGATCGGATCCTTAATCCGGATGCATTCTGATGCTGTTTCCTGGACTAGATTGGATAGCGTAAGATTACAAATTGCAACTCATCTTCCCGCAGCAATACAGGAGCTGGTACAGGTAAAAGTTGATGGACGTAGTTACAGGGTATGGGTAAAGGAAGCTACTGAAGTATCGGGGATAGGCCCCACTGAGGGTGTACATGATCTGGATGTTGGAGATCCTACTAGCCGTCCTATACCTGCTTCATCTCCATTGTTAGGCAGCCGCCAGGAAAAGACTGGAATGGAGCAGGACCATACCTCCTCAGCAAAACATCCTGAGGTCTGTCAGAGGGAGTGTGTAGTACCTAGTGGATTCGTAGGGGAAAGTCTGGAGGCCATTAAAACTAGTGTGGTGGGCCTTAAGCATTCCGACTCACTTGGGTTATTGGCCCAGTCTGGGCTGGCGAGTCATCATTTTAAAGCCCATAGGACTCAAGTGGACCTGCCCAGCCTTCCTAGCCCCAGTAGGGAGGGGATCAGTACCTGTGCCGAACCAGAATTGCTCTTGGTTCGTGAAGGAACTGTGTGCGGGAGTCAGCTTCAACCGACGAGGAGGAACCAGTCTGCCAGGAACAACACGACTGTGTCTGAGGAGGATCCGGAAATGAATTTGTTACCTACGGCGACAGCGTTTGTTGAGATGAGGAAGAATGGGCAAAAGGCTGCGAGGTGTGGATTTAAAGGTTGGACAGCTCACAGTCGGATGGTGAAGCAGAAGAAACTTAGGCATCTCAAGCCCACAGGCAGCCTTTCATCTGGGCGTGCGAGTCAAATGGAGAGAGTTGGTACTTCGCAGTTGGCAGAGGATCCTTCTTTTTTAAACCTCAGTAGTGATCACACGGAAGGCATCTCGGGACACGCTAGCCTCAAGGATGTCGACTTGCCTCAGTGTTTGTTTGAAGAAGAGGCACAGAGGGCGCTGAATGTGGCAGACCAACTAGGACTTCGCCCCAAGCAAACGAAAGATGCCATAAGACAGAAATTGAAAGGGCGCATCGTGGAGGACAGAGAGGCATGGCAGAAGCATTGTGCTTCATAGAATCGGGGAGGTATGTGTCTAATGGGTAATCATTCCTGATGTTTAATCTAGCTATATGGAATGTTAGAGGCTGTAGGGGTAAGTTAAAGGAACATCAAATTCGCAAGTTAATTGTTACAGAAAACTTGAGTATATTGATATTATGTGAGACAAAGTGGGAGGAGTTTCCAGTGAGATTGATAAGTCGTTTGTGGCCTGGCTTGGATATATAGTGGGCTACCATTGATGCTCATGGTACGTCTGGAGGTATAGTGTGTATGTGGGATGAGACAAAAGTGATGCATCTGGGAACAGAGAAGTTTGAGCGCTGGATATTACTGGACTTGCAAGAACGGGATTCTGGGTTTAGATTCAGGTGTTTAGGTCTATACGCGCAGAATCTAGAGCTGGAGCGTCAGCGCTTATGGGAGGAAGTGCAACATCGCAAGTCCATGGATATGATGCCCTGGGTGATAATGGGAGATTTTAATGAATCCCTCACTGTGGAGGAAAGAATGGGACATTCTTTTAATCGGCGTGCTGCCCGGCGCCTTCAGAATTTTATAAATCACAATGGTTTGATTGATGTGCCTCTCATAGGCAAGTCATTCACATGGTTTACTGCATCGAGAGCGTCCAGAATAGACCGGGTACTGGCTTCGTCCGAGTGGTGCCTTCATTTCCATAGGCGTAGGTTGTTTGCAGGAGATAAAGGATTTTTTGATCATGTGCCTTTGATATTGAAAGCCGATGTATATTCATGGGGAATCAGACCATTTCGGTCGTGGGATGTGTGGTGGGAAGATAAAGATTTCTTGACAAGGGTGACCGATTGGTGGCAAGAAGCTGGCCACTGTTTTCCGGGGGATTTCCAGGTGATTCGGAAGATGGCCTTTATGAAGAGGAAGTTACAAGCATGGCATTCTGATCCTAGTCGGGCATTGGACTCTCAGCTGCAATCAGTCCTAGCCGAGATGAATAGGCTGGATGAACAGAGGAGAGTCGTGAGTACTGATTATTCTATGCGGTATGAGATTCTGCAGAATCAGAAGTGGGCCTGCAAGAGGAAGATTGAGGCCAGGTGGCGCCAGCAATCCAGACAACAGTGGTTACAACTTGGTGATAAGAACAATAGGTTTTTTCATACCTGTGCTACAATACGAAGATGTCGCAATTTTATCGGGACGATACGGGTACAGGGACAGGAATTAAACCAGCCTGAGACAATCAAAGCTGCAGCAGTCGACTATTTCCAGAAAGCTTTTGCTGCGGAGGAAGGCAGATGTTTTGAGTTAGGGGACCTGAACCTACCGCACCTTTCCCAGGAAGCTGCAGATGTCCTTGAGCAGCCTTTTACAGAGGAGGAGATTAAGAAGGCTGTGTGGGCGTGTGGAAGTCACAAGGCACCGGGCCCGGATGGTTTCAATTTCTTCTTCATTAAGAAAGCGTGGTCTATAATTGGAGCGGAGATCATCACTATGATCAAAGCTTTTCACAGCAGCGGAGTGTTGCCAAGAGGGATCAACAACAGCTTTCTTCTTTTAATTCCGAAATGTAGTGGTGCAATGGAATTGACAGATTACAGACCAATAAGCTTTATCAACAGTTTATATAAAGTCATAGCGAAGCTTTTATCTACCAGACTTCAAGTGGTGATGGATCAGCTCATCTCCCCTGTCCAGACCGGGTTTATGGCAGGTCGTCATATTGCTGATACTGTGATGATAGCCAATGAAATCATCCACTCTATGAAAAAGTCTAGACGCCAGGGCTGGTGTCTTAAGCTTGATTTTCAGAAGGCGTATGATTCGGTGGACTGGGATTTCTTATCCGGGGTAATGAATCGGATGGGTTTTGGGGAGAGATGGTGCAGATGGATTCAGCAGTGTATTTCGTCGGCCCGCTGTTCAGTTCTAATAAATGGATCGCCCACAGTAGAATTCAACTTGGGAAGAGGGTTAAGGCAGGGTGACCCGCTGTCCCCATTACTCTTTAATTTGGCAGCAGAAGTCCTGTCCCGCATGCTGGATAAGGCAGCCGATTGTCAGTTATTCAGGGGTATCAACATAGGCAACATCCAGATTACACATCTCCAATATGCGGACGACGTAATGCTATTTTGTGAAGGGGAACAGCAAGGTATACTCAATGTGCAAAGCGTTCTTCGGTGCTATGAATTCCTCTCCGGCCTTAGGATTAATTTCTTCAAATCAGGCCTTGTGGGAATTAATGTAGACACACACGCTGCTGAAGGGGTGGCCTCATTAATTCATTGCCGCATGCAACACTTTCCTTTCTCCTACCTCGGGGTGCCACTGGGGGCCAATCCCCGTCGCCGTAGTACGTGGGAGTCGGTGATTACTCGATTTAAAGGAAAATTAGCGTCCTGGAAGGGTGCTTTACTGTCTCTTGGGGGCAGAATTACTTTGATCAGGTCTGTACTCAATAGTTTGCCTGTGTATTATATGACATTTTTCCAGGTACCGGTGGGGGTGAGGAGGGATTTTGAAAAATGGATGAAACGATTTTTGTGGGTTGGGACAATAGATAAAAGATGCTTTGCCAAAGTGAAATGGGCAAAGGTGGTCCAGCCGGTTAGTAGTGGGGGTGCAGGGGTGGGTTGTTTGCAGAGGCGGAATCAGGCCCTACTCATGAAGTGGAGCAATCAGATTGCCAACGATACATGTTCCCTTTGGAGCCGGGTCATCAAAAATAAATACAATCCCAAGCTTCGATTTGAGGGTATTGTCTGTGTTGATAGTAGAGGGTCTGCAATGTGGACTGGAATTGTCAGGACTAGCCGTCTATCATTATCTACTGGCCAGTGTATATCTTCATTTTTTCATTGGAAATTGGGCAGGGGAGATACCATTATATTTTGGGAAGATGCCTTGTGTAACGCTTCCCCCTTGCGGGTCCTCTTTCCACGATTGTTTACTATTTCTATGATGAAGGATGGGTCAGTTTTCCAGTATGGGTTGTGGGAGAGTAATGTGTGGAGTTGGCAGCTCCGGTGGCGTCGGGATCTGTTCGTTTGGGAGACTGAGGAGGTCGAGAGATTAAGGATTATTTTGGAGGATTTCAGACCAAACCCACGGGAGAAAGATGTGCTTCAGTGGGAATTACAGGGCAGCCCATTCTCGGCCAATCTGTGTTACAGAACATTAGTTGCGAACGTAGTGGGGTTAAGGGAGACGGTAATTCCCAATGTGTGGTGTAAGCCGGGGGCGCCCAAATGGCAGGCCTTCATGTGGATTGCTTGTTTGGGGCGACTCCCTACTAAAGGATACCTACGACGGATTGGTATCTTATCTGATCAAGATCATCTTTGCGAGGCCTGTGGTAGATTGGAAGAGGATTCTAACCATGTGCTGCTTGATTGCCGGATTGCATGGACATGTTGGTCCTTTGTTTTCAACCAATGGGGTTTCTGCTGGGTCCAACCGCGATCTGTGGCTGAAATGTTTGCTCAATGGGATGGTTTTAACATTCCGGGTCGCTATCGGCGCTTATGGTATGTGCTGCTGTTTTCTTGTGCCTGGAGTATTTGGCTAAGTCGCAATAAGCGTGTTTTCAACGGAGAAGAGAGCAGTGCAGCTGATATGTACTATGCTGGTATGAGGCATGGGTTCCAGTGGGCTAAGCTGAACTTGCAGGAGGTTAACCTGGACAGCTTGGAAGTTTTACGTTGCTAGTGATTTTGCTTTGTTGTTGGCTAGGTAGTGTGCTAGGAAGGTGACAGTTGCAGATACTGAATTGCAGCAATAGTATCTGGAAGTTTCATTTTGGTAGCACTGGATACTACTCTATTATCCTATCATCTTGTATAGCTGTATATAAATGTCAGTGAATATACCTCGATATTCTTCAAAAAAAAAAGAATTGATGTATTCTTCAGTAACATAACAGTTAATGGATTATGTTCATTTCTTTATATGCATGTCAAGATAAAAATTCAAAAAATGAGAAGTCTTCAACTGATAAAAGTTGTGATTTTTTCTCAGATATCCAGATAAGCGTGTCCCTTCAGACACAAGTAAACAGGGATTTCAGATCATTCAGCCTATGATTTACAGGTCAAACAGTAGTCTGAACACAGTATATTTTCTGGTTATGAGAGCCATTGTAGAACAAACACAATCAGATGATAATGCTATTTTTGTTCGACAATAGCATATTCCTTTGGGCTGATAACTACTGCATAATCAATAACAAATAATTTAACTGTAAATGTTTACAAGAGGAGAGCCCACCTTGGTGGGACGTGTGTCTAACCTATAAATTATTTATTTATTATATGATTATAAAATTCTTGCCAGATGATAGTTGTCTTCCTTTGGGCCGATAAATATTTGCATGAACGACATAATCTTATATGATTGTGAAATTCTTGCCTGCCGATAATTACTTTCCTTTGGGCCGATAATTATCTGCATGAATATCATAATCTTTTAATAAATAAAATAATTAATCTTTATGGTTTACATAGGAGAGTCCATTTTGATGAGATGTTGCTATAACCTATAAATTATTTGATATTTCATGTTGTGGAACTTAAAAGATTTAGACTTGTAAATAATCTAGATTTTGTAAAAGAAAAACATAGGTTATCAAGATAAAAACAGAGAGATCTCATTTTCTTATTATTTTTTCTTTGAATATATCTCATTATACCACAAGATTTTCCAACGAAAGTTGTGTGTGTTCCAGCCGATATATTCAAAATAATACAAAAATGAAATTTGGACTAATTTTCCCAAATTTTAGGCCAAAATAGGTTATGTCAAAAACTTTAGAATATTACTCAAAGATGAGTTTTGAACTTATAACCAAAATTAAGGCTGAAAATTTACTTATGTCCCAATTTTATTTGAGCCCCTATTTCTACATTATTTTAAAATAAATTTAAGCGGAAATATTATTCTCATAAGCAAAGTTACATTTTAGCCAAAATAATCTTATTACTAAAATAACTCATAATTGATTTATCTTATGACTTTAGATCAACTTTAAGAGCCAAAATTTTCTTTATAGCTTTAATTTCAATTCTTTAAATCAATCTTTGATTAATTTTAAGTCTAAAATAATCAATAAGGCGCAAAATTAATTTTAAAAGAGGAGAAATTTCTTAATTTAAATTTAGACCAATCTTAAAATTTTATGGTCTAAAATTAAATTAAGAATTTAATAATTATATTTGAGTCTAATGACTTAAAATAATTTATTTAATTCAAAATATTATTTGAATCTAATGACTCGAATCTTGATTTGATCCAGATTTTAGTTGGGTCAAATGGCCCAATATATAAATATTATAGTATATTATTTTAACTGAGTCTTATTCCTCAATTTTATTATAAACTAAATAATTAATGAGGGCTGATCAATATTTATCTAAATATTTGATTGAATCATATAATTAAATATTTATTTAGATTTAATTTAATCTAAAATATTAATTTATTCCGATGACTAAATTTAAATTAGATTAAATATTTTAATTCAGCCTACGATCTTAACTTAAAATTTGATATAAGTTTGATCAATTAAGGCCCATCATGACACAATTGTATTTAAAACTACAGACTTTAAAATGATCCCAATGACCCAAATGATAAATATTAAGTAGATCTGATTTTAATCTTGTAGATTAAATAAATCATTTTGAGCAAATTTAGTTTACCTTATAATTCAACTATAGCTCAAAATAATTTATTTTGATCTATTGGATTTTTTTATAGTCTAGTATAATTTTGGTTTCAATGACCCAAAATATATCCACAATATAATTGTAATAGGCCCATTCTATATGACTCATTATAATTATTAATATTGAGAATTAATCCAATCATATTATCCTTTTGATTATTATAATGAATGCATACTAATTTTATGAACCCCAATAAAGTTTGTGGAGTAAACTCCTTATACAGAACCATAATTCTATGATATTCCAAAATAAATTGGAGAGATCACATTTGTCCCACTTAAAATCCAATTTTCCTAGACAGAATACATTACACAGTATTTATTTATTTTAATAATCTAAATATTATTTGATTTAATCATAATTAAATCATGTATTTTGGACTCTAATTATTTAAGCCTAAGTAAAAAATATTTACTCAAAACCATATAGGCTTGAATTTAACACAACAATGTATTTTTGGCTAACATTTTTAATAATCTAATATTTTTAATTTTATTAAGCCCATAACTTTATACCCAAATGAAACCAAATAATGAAACCCTAGTCGCTAGCCTTCACTAGCCAACCAGCCAGTTGGCAGATCTACCAAACTATGCCGCTAGTGGCCATCGGATCTGGTGGCTAGAGTGCAATCTGAAGTCGAGCTCACTTGAGGAGCAGCGAGAGCCACCTACTTACCCTGGTGCGAGACGTGTGGCTCGCTCGAATGTGTGTGTGAGACCTAGCCTGTAGGGGGGGTTCAGGTTACTCAATCCCACATCGGAAAGGAGCGAGAGAGTTCTTGGGTCGAGTCATTACAAATGGTAGCAGAGCCGATCTCGTTCCCTCTTCCTGGTGGGCTTGGGCCGTGTTGTGTGTTCACGTTTAGGCCCGTGAGTTTGGGCCCAAAGAAGTTACGTTTGAGCTCCCCTCGTGAGGACACGAGGTCTATAAACAGGAGAGATTGTGATACCCAATCCGTAGGGAGGGTCAGGTTACCCAATCCCACTTCGGAAAGGGACAAGGGAGGTCTTGGGCTTATATGTGTTGTGTGATGGTATCATTTGTAATAATATGCATCTTTTGGGCCTTGTGGTTAAAAACCTAACTGAGCGTTGCAGCTGTAATTCATCACGCACACATACACGTCCGGGCCTGCTGGGCCGAGGGTCCGGGGGGGTCGGGTAGTGAAAAATGGTAATGGAGCCGATCTTTTTTTATAAATGGTGTTACTGAAGACAGAGTCTTTGCTGCATATTATTAATATTTTATAAATGGCTAGGTGTTCAATCTCTTTTTCCTATAGTTTATTATTAATTTTTTTAAAAAATTAATGACAAAAAGAAATCTTCAGTTCCTTGTAAGGATATTTTAATTTGTGAATGAGAATTTTGTATTTTTTTTCATTACATACTTAGACTAAGTGTCTAAGTCAATTGTTTATTTTTTAAGACAAGAATTTCACGTAATAAAGATATTCCATAACTTTAAAATAGTGGGAAAATAAGTTATTTTTTAAAATAAAAAATATCCATATCCCACGAAATCAGGAGATGATAAGGGTATTGACTGAAATATTGCCTCTTTCTTTAATTCTGTCAATTTGGCTCCAGCTTTTTGCTATTAAGAATCTATATATTATCTAGTTATCAAACAAAAGTCATACATGAGCACATGTAATGTAATAAATATGGAAATTGGAATAAGGATGTAAAATCCAAAAGCCCAATCCGTTTTGATCTTAACTGTCTTGTTCGAGATGATTACATTACAAGCCCAAACTATTAGGTTTTATGCTGCTGGCCCGAAAATGAGGTACG
The DNA here is from genome assembly GCA_019739055.1 of Passiflora organensis. Taxonomy (NCBI): domain Eukaryota; kingdom Viridiplantae; phylum Streptophyta; class Magnoliopsida; order Malpighiales; family Passifloraceae; genus Passiflora; species Passiflora organensis. Next base: position 99,113 of record JAEPBF010000269.1, read on the forward strand.
GATGTTTCCCAAGAAGACAGTCAGGATGAGCATCAAACCGCATATTTACAGCAATAAAACCAATGGGTGGGGTCTCTTTCTTTTGCACAAATGAGACAGTAATAGTTCTCAGGTGCTACGAATTCCTCTCTGGACTTCGGATCAATTTTTTTAAGTCAGGACTTGTGGGCATGAATGTAAACACACATGTTGCTGAGGGGTTGGCCACTTCAATACACTGCCATAGGCAACAGTTCCCTTTCTCGTATCTCGGAGTGCCATTGGGGGCCAATCCCCGTCGCCGCAGTACGTGGGATGCGGTGATGACTCGCTTTAAAGGTAAATTAGCGTCCTGGAAGGGTGCCTTACTGTCTCTTGGGGGAAGACTCAACTTGATCAGATCGGTACTCAATAGTTTACCGGTATACTATATGACATTTTTTCAGCTACCGGTGGGGGTGAGGAGGGATTTTGAAAAATAGATGAAACGGTTTTTGTGGACTGGGACAATTGACAAAAGATGCTTTGCCAAAGTGAAATGGGCAACGGTTGTCCTTCCGGTTGGTAGTGGGGGTGCAGGGGTGGGTTGTTTGCAGAGGCGGAACCAGGCCTTACTCATGAAGTGGAGTATTCGGATCGCCAACGATACTTGTTCCCTCTGGAGTAGGGTCATCAACAATAAATACAATCCTAAACTTAGACCGGCTGGTATTGTCTGCAATGATAGTCGAGGTTCAGTCATGTGGACTGGCCTTATCCGGACTAGCCGACTGTTACTCCCAAATGATCAGTGTATATCTTCACTTTTCCACTGGAAATTGGGCAGGGGAGACGGTATTATATTTTGGTAAGATTTTTGGTGTCAGGATGCTCCTTTGCGTGTCCTCTTTCCCCGATTGTTTACCCTTTCTATGATGAAGGAAGGGTCAGTTACTCAGTTTGGGTTGTGGGAAACTAATGAGTGGAGATGGCAGTTCCTGTGGCGACGGGATCTATTTGCATGGGAGGCCGAGGAGGTTGTGCGCTTGTCGCTTATTCTGGAGGTAGTCCGGCCTAACCCACTGGAGGAGGACTTGCTTCAGTGGGGCAGTTCGGATAGTCCATTCTCGGTCAGGATGTGTTACAGGTCTTTAGTTGCGACTGCAGTGGTGCCAAGGGAGCTGGCGATCCCCAATGTGTGGTGTAAGCTGGGGGCACCCAAATGGCAGGCCTTTATGTGGATTGCCTGTTTGGGGCGGCTACCCGCTAAGGGATACTTACATCGGATTGGCCTCATATCTGCTTCTGATCAACTCTGCGCGATCTGTGGTAGATTGAAAGAGGATACTAATCATATTCTGCTTCATTGTCGGACTGCATGGACATGTTGGTCCTTGGTTATCAACCATTGGGGTTTTTGCTGGGTCCAACCTCGATCTGTGGCTGAGCTGTTTGTTCAGTGGGATGGTTTTCATATTCAGGGAAGCTATTGGGGTCTGTGGTATGTGCTGTTGTTCTCTTGTGCCTGGAGTATCTGGCTGGGGCGGAACAATCGTGTTTTCAAAGGAGTTGAAAGCAGCGCAGCTGATATGTACTATGCTGGTATGAGACATGGATTCCAGTGGGCTAAGCTAAATCTGCAGGAGGTTCACCTGGATAGTTTGGCAGTCTTACCTTCTAGTGATTTTGCTCTGTTGTTGGCTAGGTAGTGTGCTAGGAAGGTGACAGTTGCAGATACTGAATTCCAGCTTCATTATCTGGAAGTTTCATTTTGATAGCTCTGGTTAATCCCTATAACCATGTCCTTTTGTATAGTTGTACATCACTGTTCTTTAATACATCTCGATATTCTTCAAAAAAAAAAATGAGACAGTAATATTTATCACACCCGTCATCCTCTTGTTGATAAGTGCCCAAATATCTGTTGTTGTTTATGAACTCAAAGAGTATTAAAACAAGCAATACAAAGGATTTTATTAAAGAGAGAGAACAGAAGAGTGAAGTCTCATCATTTTCTGATGATTTTCTTCGTTGGGTTCATGGGTTTATATAGGCAGAGAAAGTAAGTGCGGGTGCGCTTTGTTGGGCCCCATCGTCCACTTGGTTTTCTGCCTATACAAATGACAAAGGACAACTGGAAAGATAAGATTCTTTCTTATCTTTGCAGCTTGTCCGTTACACAAACGACAAAGGACAGCTGGAAAGATAAGATTCTCTCTTATCTTTGCAGCTTGTCCGTTATACAAACGACAAAGGACAGCTGTAAAGAGAAGATTCCCTTCTCTTTACGGTAGACATACAGATACAGAGTATGATACAAGTAGTATACGGATGACCTCATGGTGTGCTCATGCTGATGTCATCGCTGATGTCATCACTAGGGTTGGGTGTCTTCTTTGTGGTCACAATCAAATTTGGAAAAGATAGAAGCTGTACCAACCTTCTGGATAATGGTATTGATGCCTGGCAGTGAGTACTGATCTTTGTATGTATTATCATTTAGAGTGCGATAATTACATACCATTCGTTCTTTGCCTTTCGTTTCTTTCCCGGTGACTGGGTCCATTGTTGTGCCTGAGTAGACAATGATGGCCATGGTCCGATGTCTACTCTTACTTGGTCGGATAACTCCTAGCTGTAATAATACATCAATATGGCGTTTGAACTGTTCCTTCATGGCTGGGGTTACGTGCTTCATTGGCTTGTCCTGAATAGTAATATCTTCATTGATGATATCCAAGTGACAAGTAATCTTGTTTTTCGCCCAGTGTTTGAGTGGTTCTTCCCCAATGTAGCCTTGTTACAGCAATTGTTGATGTATATTGGAAAAGTGGCGAATAAAGCGTGGACTGGCTTTTGGTCCAATGTTAATAGCAGCCACTTCATCTTGTGCCCAGATGTATTCTTCTTCGTTCATGTGTAGTTCCGGGATAGCTAAAGCAGCTATTTCTACTTCTGGAAGAGTATTAATCTGAGTAATATTCTTATAGAAAGTAATTGTATTACCTTCTATGCGTAATCCTCCTTGCATTGCGCGAATGAAATTGTAACCGATCAACATTTCTATGCCATCGGTCATCATTCCAAAAGCATAGACAAACGGGATGTGGAATTTATTGCCTTCAATGATCATTTGTCCTCCCTTTAGTTTCTTTGTCGCAATATCTTTTGAGTTGATACCGGTGAATCGGGTAGGTATTGGACTGTCTTCCAATGCCTCTGGTGGGACAGACCCGATATTGATACAACAGGTGGTGCAACCAGTATCCATGATTACCTGTATCTTAAATTCTTTGATTGTCGGAATATTGAACACTACCTCAAGATTGTAGAGATTATTCAGCTTTCTTTTGCTTGTGGTTACCAGGGCTGTTTCCTGTTGTGATGTTTCCTCCTCCTGTTCTGTCTGAATTGCTTTGCCTTTCCTTGCTCGTTCAAGTGTGTCAAAATCTTGTTGCAAGTCGTGTTCAAGCAGTTGTTCCCTGAGCAAAGTATTTTCTGCTTGCAACCTTTCGTTTTCTGTAACGAGATAATCTGTGTACCGGAGTAATTCTCCGATTAATTGTTCCTTGGCGTTGTAGGCTGCTGGTTGTCTTTTGGGTGCCGGTATTTCTATCTGTAAGTGGACTTTGGCACACATGGGGCATAGTAGTAATTGACAATTGGGACATAAGAGTTTCATGGTAATGCCTACCTCCACATGACAACTTTGGCAGCGTTGTAAAGTTGTAGTGCCGCTGAATTGTTTATTGGAATGTGTACACTGCCATTGTTTTTCTTGTAGCTTGAGTTCAGGTAACCATCTGATGTCTTTTTGTAGCATGAGAGGAAAATCGTCCGTTCCCAGGTGTCCTGCAACATCTCCAGTTTCTCCATCGAGATAACTATAAATGTCAATAAGATCATCTTCATTCAGATCAACGGACACTACATCTAGCTCATCCGCCAGGGCTAGTTCATTGATGACAGCCTTTCGTGCCATATTACCTACTTCACTTTTGCATTCTCTTGCGAAGTGTCCTTCTTTGCCACAAATGTAACACTTACATTTGCGGACTCTTCCTTTTGCTCCGTCTTTCCTTTTGAATACCAGCACATGCGTTTCATGTGGTTTCCCTTTGTATGTTTGAGATTTCCTGAGTTTGTATTGTTTCTTTTCTCCATAGTAGCCTGGTAGTGGTATTTTACACAAAAGGAGAGTTCCTTTATTCCTCTCTGAATAGCTGCCTTCTTACAAATCTCTGCTAGATAGTTGTAAGCAAAGGTGATTCGAGGGATTATTCCTGCAACCGGAACTCGTTGTTTTTGTAGCTAGGCATCTTCCAGCTCCTTTCCTATCAATGGGGGTAATTTGCGGAATAGTTTGTCTGATAACTCCATTCCTAAATACATACGTCCAGATTTTGCTGCAAGAGTTTTGTAGTCTTTGAAATAATCCCAGATATTTCTGAGATTATGGCATGTGAGCCTTTCCAATTCCTTGTAAGCCCTGTCCTGTTCATCTGTCATTCCTTGGTAAGGATCTTCCAAGAAAAAGATTCGTCTTACCTGAGAAATAATGTTCTGTGTTTCTCCTGCTTGATGTAGCACTTCTGCGTACGCTTCAGGAAAATCTATTCACCATTGGATCCATATCAGCTTTTCATCTTCTCCTAATAAGTTTTCAATATAATCAACTTTGGCCTTTTCATCATTCCATACTTTGCTAGGATCATCCATATGATTGAGCGTGATTTTCTCCCATCTGTCAAAGACTTCTCGGTATAGGCCAATATCATCTGGTAAAACAAGAATGGCTTCTTGATTTTGTTGGGCAGATGGTAAGGTCCACATATTGGACGTATATCCTTTCGCTCTTGTTTTCAGCTTGCTAGTATCATATCCTGTGAGAGGATTATGCTCATAGGGTGTTGATGCTCCTCGTGCGGGAGGGTATTGTACACCTTGCCGCATATTCTCATCCTGTGGTGGTTTGTATGGGGAAGAAATGACTTCAGAGCTACTCATATGAGCCCGATTTACTGATTCCACTTGTTGTTGAAATTCCCGGAAGATGGGGTAATCAAGCTCAATTAGACCATCGGTGAGTGCATAGTTGTATTCGAACAGATATTCTTCTTTATTTTCTTCCGGACTTGATTCCGACGAAACATCAGGTGATTGGTCCCATACGGGATTGTGTGAGGGATAGAGGATCCTCATTATACTTGTCGTCTACTGACTTCAAGTGGTAGATTGGCACATTTGAGGGTCAGATTGAAGTTGCAGATTTCATATCTTAGTATATGATCCTGATATCTACGATAAGCAGTACAACTCATGTGAAGACCCAAACCCGAATTTTGGGTTTCTCATCACCGTGCAGCCCCAATTGCTCAACTTGTGGCCCAACCGGAATCACACAAGACGTAACCTCAAATTCAGTTCCCAAAAACATATAGAAATAAGTAAAAGCTTGAAAATTTTCTTTTAAAAAGAGCTTGACAATATATATAATACACTCGGTAAATATACATAAACGGAGTAACAAACATTCAGCGGAAGTCTTAAAAGTATACACAGCAGGCCACACGACCCCATTTATGCAACACACAAAAGGTCCATACTCACAAGCCCAATAGATAAAAAAACATACTCAAGACACCATGCTCATCTCATATATGTATTAAATCTAAAGAGAAAATACATGTATGTTCAAAACGAGCAATTAACCAAGCCCACAAAGGGGTCACAACAACCAATGCATAGACATACGATATAAAATAAGCATGCATATCATTATCCAAAATAAAAAAGAGATGTTGAATTTCCAAATGTGATATATGCAGTAGTCTAGCCCTATGACAAACCGGGAACCTTAACCTCAAAAAAAATCTTATAGACGAGCATGTGGATCTAAGCCTGAAAAACAAGAATAAAAGGGAGTGAGATCTAGAGTACCTTAGTGAGAGTCACTGTGTCATAAGCAATTACGGGAGAATAGAGGCAAATGCTAAAACAATTGCAAAATATTTAGTATTAAGAACATAGTCTGTTCGTGCTTGCTACTTATGCCTTCAATCCAATCACTCAAGGTAATCTAGTGTAGATGCATGAGTTAAATAACATAAGTTATGTGATCGGGTCTAAGCCCAAAAGGTATGCAAATCCATGTTCTTATTCTCCCCAGAAAATATGCCCAAAATCTATGGGGCGGACCTCAAACCTTTTTCCTAATAACCCCGGCCTTAGGGAAATCGGAAGCTTCATCGGTGGTTAATTTTAATGCAATTTTCAAAATAGATATACAAGCCCCACGACTAGTGTTGTCCTCAAAATACTTGGAGAAAATACACTATCACATATGTTCCACACGCACGCGCAACTCGAAAACCCAAATGCAAATTTTTGTAGCCTACCATACATATATCCACTAGGCACACATGTACTACCCAAACTACTAGGTAAGCAATTGTCCCCTCAGTTGGGATTCCATATAATTACCTCACATTGGTCAAGTGCTATTCATCAATTTCAGGTCATTACTTAGAAAATATACATATACATGTTCGTGTATAGCTCATAAACACAGAGGTGCATATGATGCATGTCGCCTTGATCATAAAATCAATTCACGAGGAGGAAATGTTTAATGGAATCTCATACATAAAATATAGTTATGCTCTTGCAATTAATCCACTCAAACATGCTCGCACAAGTGAAAGTACACACTTCTCTCTTTCCTTCAATCAGTTCTTTTATGCTCTCATGCATGAACATCCATTGTTTTCTTGCTCCTATAGCCATTATAGAACAACAAATTCTATAGTTATTAGATACAACAACCAAATCCAATAATGGAAATCAACCAAAGAAAGCCCCAACGAGAAGCATACATAGTCACCACATTCACCACTCATAAATTTCAACTTAAGCTCTAAGGGGAATAAATAATTCAAAATACTCTAAAAAGGAATCATAACAGGTCACAATAGGCATGGAGACATGGGTTAATCGTAGTCTCTTAAAAAGATCAAATTATACATTCAAATGATAGCTCTCTGTTATACTATATTCCTCCAAATTCATGCCATCAAGCTTAGGATTCTAAGGGTACAATGCATTAAGGACACTCATGGAAACTCATCAAGGGTTAAGGGAAGTGTATGATAGGGTTATTGAAGGGGGTTTTCCAAGCATAGGGTTAAACTAGCTTAATCATAACAAGAAAAGGTGAAGAGGGTAAGATTACAGAATTTTGACCGGTCTAAATGTTAAAGTTCTACTGGCCTAAGAGTTTAGTTTCGACCGATTGTTGAGCTTTCTGGAAAATTTTATAGATTTCCGGTCTAAAAGTTGAGCTTCAACCTGTCTAAGTTCTCGAAAAATTTCGACTAGTTTAAGGATTTGGTTTCAACCAATCTTAAAGCTCTTTGGAAATTTTTTAGGGTTTCGACTGGTTTAAGGACTAAGGTTTCGATCGGTCTAAGGTGTTTAAGTCGAAGTTAGACCAGTCTAAAGTATATAACTAGGATTTAGACCGGTCTAAGGGTATAGTTTTGACTGGTCCAAATGTCGACACTCCGGTTTTTTTGAACTTTCCTCACCGATTCAACACCTAACCGAAAGCTATGCACACCGAACACAATCCTCATGGGTTTACGTGCAATTAAACATGATTAACAACTACCAAACCTCAAATATTTTGCATCAAACATGTGATCACACAACTCATAGAATGAGGTTACTCACAATGCATCAATAACACTTAATCATACATAAATGATTCACAAACATATTTGATGTACCCAAAATGTATTAAGCAAACCAAATGAACCTAACATGATGTTTATACACAATGGGATACAATATCTCTATTAAAAACCACACGTTTACCAAACAATTTTGAGCATGCTAATAAAACTTAAACTTCCACCCATTGTCACGCAGACGACTCACTAATGGCTACACCCTTGCCCTTATCTCGAGCTAACGCATCACCTAAAACATGGCAAGGAACCGGAACAACTCAATCACAAAAACGAGCATAAAGCATAAAATGACTTGAAAATGAAAACGAAGCCTATGACCCCTTCTGACACTCTCTTTATCACTCAACCTATCTACAAATACTTAACATAACAAGAACAACCTCAAGAGGCCAACTGCACTCAATCTACTAATGGAAATGGTCATCGACAAACCCGACACAAGCCAAAAACCACCCCAGCTCAAACCAATGGCACTAAGGCCCGCAAACACACTCTACAAACTCAAGGGAACTAAAATCAATCATAAAAAACACAAGAACACAACTGGGGTCAAAATCCACCTAGACCCATATGCAAACCACTACCTCCAAGCTAGTAAATGCCACAAATGACCAAGCCAAATAAAACCAACTATCAAAGCATCCTAGACAACATCACAGCAAGCTAATGCAACCAACAATCGACCAAGAAAGGGAGGAAATTGAGCACTTACCTCTCAAGCTCAATTTTGCCCTAAAAATTTCAAAATCTGGAAAACTGCAACAAACCAAGCTATCATCAGTAAATCCATCAATTAGGGTTAGGAATCAAGTGAGGAAGGAAGCCCTATGGCTATCTCGAAGAGAAAATGGGTTTTGAAGTGGTTGGGTTCTTCTTTGGGTGAGGGTTGAGAGAGAAATGGGAAAGAGGGGGTTTTTTTCTTGGGATGCCAACAATTAGAAAAATTTCTAAATGTTGTGTGGGCTTAAATGTCTTGGAGCCTGAAAAACCCGAAACGAGTTTTAAAATGATCCACATGCCTCAAGAGGGCCAAAATAATGTTTAGGATTTGAAAGTAATAAATTGAGCTTTTAAAATGGAATTGGGCCTTGTGAATAGTGATTGAACCCACATATAACAAATCCAGCCCAAAGGCCTATGACCACTCAAAACAAGCCCACAAGGTTATAACTCGGGTCAAAATAGGTGAAATGGGTATTTTACAGGACTCAGGCCTCAAAAAACATATAGATCACATAATGCATGCTAAGACCCCAAACAATGCATCGTGCATGACTATTGACACACTACCGACGACATGACACTTAAGGCAACCTAGACTTGACACTTAGACTCTATACCTACGCCCATGTCACTTGGTCAACTGGTCAATACTCGGGTCTACTGTCTAGCTAACTAGTCAAGTGGTCAAATCTGACCGGTCAATTGGTCAAACCCTTTGAGATGGACCAATAAGATGAATCTGAATTTACTCAAATGCTGACTGGACTCTCCGAAAGATAGGGTCTCTGAGCTCACATTATATCTTGACTTCATATTGTTGAGGTAAGTTGATGCAGATTTTGTCTAGAGAGAAATTACACTCCCTGCAATTATAAAATGGAGCTGGGAGGATCGGTAGCGGGCATCCATTACATCGTTTGTCATCTTCATCATTGATCTCTCTATCAATGAGGATAACTCGTGTTCATGACTAGAGTGCTTGATCATTGCTGCCGAAGGAGGCATCTCATCCTCCACGACCACTAATTTTTTCATGGAAATTGTTACCTCCATAACATCTTTGTCTCTATTGACGTATTTAAGTGCACAAACCACATGACTGACATAGTTGCAAGATGCACAAACATGAAGTCTCCGTAGTCTGTATTGAATTCTTTCTGGCAAATTCCACAAGAACTAGTTGGGCTTTTAATGGCAGCTGGATTTTCTTGAAAGATGTTGTAGGTGAGGGCAATTTGATGAGGATGATGGCCAATCTGGATGGTGGGATTCAGAAAGATGCATTTATAGTGTACTACGCATTAGCAGGCATTGCACATACGTGGGTAGTTATACCAATCCCCGCTGGTGCCACAGGAGTTGCAAGTGAATGACATTGATTCCATCAAGTCATTTAGCAGTCGAATTAGCAGATGTTCTTGATCTGATGCATTTAATATTATTTTTTTTCTTTTTTAGGAAATATTGTCTTTGGTCTTCTTCTCGTGTCAAATTGAAGTTTTCTTTTTCTAAAGTTCAACGCCCATAAGAGTCCCAGTTTCTTTCTTTATGACCTGTGCTCCTTTTAAGTATTTAACCAGCCGAGTTTTAGAGCTATGAATACTGATTTTTCTGTTTATAATGTGTTCACAGTCCATGAAAAGCTTAAAAGTTTGATTCATCTCCTTGTCTAGATGTTATTATTGAAAAATAAAAAAGCCAATATGTAAAATTTTTAAAAATAATAATTTAAAAGATTTTAAAATAGTACACAAAGCGAAACCATTGAAGATAAGTGGGTAACTCAAGGGTGAATTAAATTTTCCTTGAGCAGTGTATGTGTGAAACGAAGTTGCAGTGGGAATCACTGCATTCAAGGGCTAAGTTGGGGCAGCGCTCATGACACACATGACAATCAGTATTGTAATCATCTTCTTCTGAGAATTCCACTAAACTGAGGGGGTGGGGATGATCAACGAAGGTGTTACTGCTCCCAAGTCTGACGTACGGATTTTTTCCAACAAGACAATCTGGATGAGCATCAAAACCGCAGGTTGCACAACAGTAAAACCAGTTCTTGGGGTCTCTTTCTTTTGCACAAATCAGACAGTAATATTTATCACACCCATCATGCTTTTGTTGATAAGTGAGAAACAGAGGATGTTCATCATACCTGTCGTTTATGACTTTGTGCGGTAGAGCGGCACATCTGAAGTCCAGATTGAAGTTACAGATTTCACATCTTAGTATGTAATAACCCTCCTTGCCGCAAGCATTACAAAGCATAAAATCTATTGTTTCATCTTCTCTTCCAACGGTGTAGAAAAGCTGATGATGATGACCTTCGTGCATAAGACCTGTTGTTTTCATCAAAAACTTGGCGCACCGAACATCCACACCAAGTGTTCTACCGATCTCTGATCGACTATGAACATAATGAAAACCGATCTGAATATATTGAGCACAATAGAAACATCTGATAATATCACGGATCTGTAAATCAGTGGCTTTTGGTCTAAGAACCAAATTATGAAAAAATATATCGCTCCATCCTTGTGGTAAGTTGATGCACGTTTTGTCTAGACAGAAATTACACTCCCTGCAAGTATAAAACGGAGGAAGGATTGGTAGCAGGCATCCGTTACATCGTTTGTCATCTTCATCACTCATCTCCTCGTCAACAAGGATTAACTCATGCGAATGACTAGAGTGTTTGATCGCCGTACCTGAAGCCATTTCATCCTTTGCTGACTCTTTTCTCTTGGAAGTCAATATCTCCAAAATCTCTCTCTCTCTATTGAAGTACGGAAGTGCACAGTCCACATGGCTAACAAAGCTGCAAGATGCACAAACGTAGCCTCCGTACTCTGTTTTGAATTCTCTCAGGCAAATTTCACAAAAACTATCGAGGGTCGTAATACCAGGATTGTCTTCAAAGATATTGTAGGTGAGGGTAATGGGATGACGATGATGGGCGATCTGGATGGTGCGTTTCAGACGGATGCATTTATTGTGTACAACGCTTTGGCAGATGTGGCACAAATTTGGCTTGCTATCCCAATCGCCGAGGGTGCCACAGGCGTTGCAAGTGTATGAGATTGGTTCAAATGAGTGATTTAGCAGGGGCATAAACTGATGGTTTTGATCTTGGGAGATGCAGGGTGGACGAGCACATTTGATGTGAACATCAAAATCGCACTCTCTACAAGAGTAACAATCAGCTTCGATTCTGTTTTTGCACAAATCACACCCCAAAGACAAGTTAAGATCAAAAGATGAATAGACAAGATGATGCTTCTTATGCAAGTGGCTCTTCATCTTCTTAGGCAGATTCAGACATTTGATGTGATAATTTCCATTCGAGAGGTACGTAAGACCCAATATGGGTTCCTCGCAAGCCTTGCACTTGGCAGCTTCTTCATTAGAAGAATTGGGAGCATCCTTGTGCCTTACAAGCAGAGCATCTTCGCCATGTCCACCCTCCTCCTCCTCCTTCTCCATCTCTTTTTCTCAGATCTTCTCTCTTCAACTGCTCTAACAATGATATCCTTTTTGTATATTTTGTCAAGAAAAATGAAGAATCAACCAAAGCCTATTGTATACAATACATTGCTTCGTATGTCTTGGTCAACCTATGTGAACCTGCCTTAGTTCTGCCTGTCCGAATATTCACCAGATCATAACTTTTAGACAGTAAGCTAATAATTTTATAATATAATACAGAATACAGGTCATCTAAGTTGTTTCATTATCTGGATAATTAAAGATTAGTAATATTTATTACACCCATCATCCTGATAAGCGAGGAATAGAAGATGCTCATAGTACTTGTCGTTTATGACTTCATGGGGTAGAGTGGCACATATGAAGTCCAAAGTGAAGTTGCAGATTTCACATCATAGGATCTTATCATAAATATTCTGACCACAAGATCTACAATACACAGCATGGCCTAATCTTCCACCAGAGTAGAAAAGTTCGTGCTCGTGACTTCTGTGCATAAGACCTCCTGCTTCCATTGAATACTTGGCGCATCGAAGAGCCACCTATATATATATATATATATATATATATAGAAATATATAATGAAAACCAATCTGAATATATTGATGACAGTAATTACAACTGAAAATATCACAGATCTGCAAATCAGTAGTCTCTGCTCGAAGAACCATACTCAGGGCAAATCTTCCATTAGACTTTTGAGGTAAGTTGATGCAAGTTTTTTCTAGATAGAATTTACATTCCCTGCATGTATAAAAGGGAGGGAGGATTGGTAGCAAGCATCCATGACAACGTTTGCTTTCATGATCACTGACCTCCTCGTCAACAAGGATTAACTCGTGTGCTTGACTACAGTGCTTAATCACCACAGCTGAAGCCATTTCATCCTCTGCAGCTATGTTCTGTTGGCAGCCATTTTACCCTGAACAATCTTTTTTTCTCCAAGTGATGTACTTAACTGCACAATCCACATGGGTTACAAAGTTGCAAGATTCACAAATATAACCTCTGCACTCTGTTTTGAATTCTATCTGGCAAAATCCACAGACATTACTGAGGCTTGTTTCATCAGGATTGTCGCTAAAAATGCTATAGGCATGAGAAATGTGATGGTGATGATGCTCGATCTTGATGGTGGGATTAAGATGGAAGCATCTCCCATGTACTATACTTTGGCAGGTGCTGCACATAGAAGGCTCGCTATCTTAATTAGGGGTGTTCATCGGGACGGGACGGTAATTTCTAACCCGTTTATTTCGGAAAATAAATATTCTGCTGGAAACATTTCCCAAAGATTCCAATTCCGATCGGTAAATTACAAGAGTTTCTTTTGTTCCCGTCCCGCACCAGTCGGGAAAAGTAATATTCCGCAGGAAATTTTCTTGACAATTGTCATTCTTATCAGAAAATTTTTTTGTCCTATTTTGTTACCGACCCGTGAAAATACATGACGGGTCGAGAAAAATAAAAATTTTGATCGACCCATTAACACATACTATACTACTAGTAAACGAATTCATCGTAAATCTTAAAAAGAAATATACAAATAGTAGAATGCTGAAACACAAAAGTTGCATATGAGGCTATATTTATTTCCTACTCACTCAGTGCCTGCTACTAGTCATGCCAGGTTGCTAGTTTTGCCTTGCTTGCAATGTCCAGTGGTTGGTTCCTCACAGTGACAGGCTTAGGGGTCGGCTCTGTTAGGCTGCCAGCAACAAAATGCAAAGTGGAAACCACATAACATAGTCCAACAAGCAACACAACGAATACATTAGTTAATAGTTAGTAAGAAAATAAGTAATTATAAAGAACTATAAACTAACTCAATAAGGAATCTAATAATAATAAAATAACAGTGATACTCACACCTGACATCCCCGAGACACCTATGTGCTTCTTCATACTTCAATTGATGAGTATACTGCCAAATCTTCCACATCTACATCAACAATTTATAGTAATCAGTTTACGAGGGGTATTGGGTAGACAAAGAAATAAAAAATAACAACAGTTATATTGCAATAATCCACTCACCAACTTCAAGCTTCTCTATGTCTATACGAGTTTCTTCAAAAATAATATTCGAAACACCATTATTGAGCCAGTCTTGTGTGCAAATAAGTGCTTGCACAAGTTTAGGAGACAATGAACTTCTGTAGGGATCAAGAATTCTCCCACCCGTGCCGAAGGCTGACTCTGAAGCCACTGTTGAAATTGGGACAGCAAGTACATCCTTGGCCATGGCAGACAGTATAGGAAACCTCAGGGTATTCAGTTTCTACCAACAAAGGATATCAAAATCCTCTGAATAATCCTCCACATCCTCATTGCCATATTTCTCCAACTCAGACTTGCTTTCATTTTCATGGTTATCACCATTCTTGCTTTTCTTCCACAATGTCATTATCTCCAGTCAAGCTTTCTTCCTCTTTTCCAGTACGTCTCCTCTGGTGAAATCACTAAATGGTCGTGAGCAGTTGTGGAAGTGACCTCATCTATCTCACTGGATTTGTGGGAAACTAAAGCTTCATTTGGAGGAAATAATGAAGCCCTATATGCATGGAATAACTCCTGACATACATTTTTTATCTTTTGCCAAATCGTCTCACTAATAGATTCACCATATGCTTGTTTGACTGAAAATTGTACATAATCAAATTTTCATCTAGGATCTAAAATTGAGGCCACATATGTAATCATATTACATTTGTCAATATCACCCCAATATTTTTCCCATTTATACTTCATATTTTCAGCCATAATGCATAAATCCTGATCTGGACTATTGACCCACTGATTCAATAACCTCAAAACATCTAAAATTTCATCTAAGCAACCACTACTTGTAACATAAGATGTCCTGGATACAAATTTAGTCAGCTTATTAAAATTAGCAAGACAACGACATAACTTCTTGGCGACCTCCCAATCTTCTTGATCAGGAGTACCTGTCCAATCTTCACCGACGGGCACTAACTTATCCCGATCCATTATTTCCATGTCAGCACGAAAATTATCATCAACTTCACTAAACCTCTCAAAGACACTTTCAAACCTACAAACTGACTTTAACATCATATAAGTTGAATTCCACCGTGTAGGTACATCCAAAGACAACAAAGCTTTGGTAGTAATTCCTTCTGCTTCCACACAAGTTTTAAACCTCTGCAACCTAGATGGTGAACTCCTAACATATCGAACAACCTTTTTTATTTTGTACACAGACTTTCCACTGAATTTTAGTCCATCATTTACAATTAGATTTACAATATGTGCTACACACCTAACTTGAATATATTTACAACCGAGAATACTACCCTTCCATTTTGCAAATCTTTTTTTCATTGAAGCTACTACTACATCATTGGCAGAGGCATTATCCATGGTTATTGTAAATACACAAGTTATAACCCACTCAATCAAACACCTCTCAATAGCAGAAGCTATCTTCTCTCCCTTATGACTACCAATGGGACAAAAATTCAAAATTGCTTTCCTCAAAATCCAATTAGCATCTATAAAATGTGCTGCCAAGCTGATATAATTAACTCTTTGGACTTCTCCAAGTCAGACACACCCTACCACAATTACTAGTCAAAGATTGCCTAAACCTCTTCTTCTCCTCCATATATAGCTGAAGGCAATCCTTGGTTAGAGTTGACCTTGAGGGCATTCTGAATCTAGGACAAGCAATCAACATCACTTTCCTAAAGCCCTTTGTCTTTACAAATTTTAAAGGTAACTCATCAGACACAATCATCTCTGCATTTGACTTTCGTAAAGCCTCACTATCAAACCTATATGTTCCAATAGTTTCCCTACCAGTCCCAGTACCACCATCTTCATCATCATACTGAATGCTAATTGTGATTTCCTCATAATGGTATGCTTCCTAAGACAACTATTGGCATGATATATTAGCCCAGAATTCCTATGTTTTTTAGGATCAACCTTGAGCTCCTTCCCACAATACTTATATTTAGCCATCACAGACCTACTAGGTAACACTATTCTAGTGAAACTATCCCATGTTTGATTTACACCTAAACCTATCATCATCTGAAACCTTTTGTTTTTCTACAACTATAGGCTCATCATGAACCGCCACTGAGGTACCAGGTGTTTGGAAATGCTGATCCTCATTGCATGAGGGAGATTGAACAAGGTCAATGGGACTCACAGGGGTAGAACTTCCAACATCAGATGACTGTGTGTTCATTTTCCAAGGTTTGAAAATCTAAAATTAGTAATTTAAATTCGATCACACCACAAAATTCCAATTCCCAAAGGCAATTACTAAAGTAGAATAGAAGGAAAAGAAAAAACATGCATAACATATAGTAAGTGTCATGGAACTCAGAATGTATCTCATCATCATTTCCTTCAACATTGCATCA
Source organism: Passiflora organensis (assembly GCA_019739055.1). Classification (NCBI taxonomy): domain Eukaryota; kingdom Viridiplantae; phylum Streptophyta; class Magnoliopsida; order Malpighiales; family Passifloraceae; genus Passiflora; species Passiflora organensis. The sequence continues at coordinate 115,428 of JAEPBF010000269.1, forward strand.
CCACACCCAAAACAAGAATTCTCTGGAACTCAGACCTATGCATGTTTCTAGTCCACTACCCATCCTACCATATATACCTAACAGGTTAAGTTGGTTAACAGTATAACATAGTAACACTAACAGACATCAGTAGTAGCCAACAAACAATCAACTACCTAACACAGCCAGCACTAACACACAACATATTAGAGTAAGGCAAGCCATAAGGGGAAGCAATAAAACCACATAATATGAACATTAACATATCAACAAGCAACATCCAACAATGATAAATAAACATTATACATATGTAATAAATAATATACAACGACAATAGCCAATAAGAAACATCAACAATTCAACAACATGTATGAATAATTATATACAATATAAAATAAATTTTAAAAAAGTAGTTTAGACATTACAAAAACCCTGTTATGCGTGATTTACACTCTTGAACACTCCTACTTGACTCTGTCTCGGTGTCACGAAGTATCAACAATCAGATGTCCAGCCCAACCGTCCAGAGTCCGAACTCTTCTTCACTCAAATGACGTCCTGCACATGTAAAGTATTTGTTAATTCCATAACATACGTGATCAATTATCAATTAGAAGACAATAATCAAAACTAACAAAGCCCTAAAAATTAGAATAATTAACTTAATTTACTAATTTGGGGTTGGAAAAAGGGTCAAATTAGAATTAGGGTTTCAGTTCGGATTATGGTTGACTGAGGATTAAGGTTTCAATCGAGATTGTGGGGGGGGGGGGGGGCAATTTAAGGTTCAAGGATGAATTTATGGATGGATTACAAAAATTGACCGATAAGGGTTTACAAATTAGAGGTTTTCAAAATCGAACCCCCAAATCGATAGAATCCACTCCAGAAACTCCAATAACACAACTAGAACCAAAGGCGAAGGACGAATTAGGAAAAAAATAGATGATTAGGGTTTTCAATTTGGGGCTTTTCCAAATAAAACCAAATTGACAGAAACCACCCGAAGGCCCTACAACTCTAAACACAATGTAAATAGACGAATGAACAAAGAAAGCAAACCCTATAAATACAATACAAAACAAAAAATCAGACCGGAGGAGACAAGACGAAGTCAAACAAATAAATAAATACTGAGGGATAAGGACAAGAAGAAATAAATATATAGGACGAAGGAGGAGAAGACGATGGAATAGAGAACAAGGGAAGGGAACAACAATTTGAGTTTGATCGGATCGGAGATTCAGAAGGGGAGAGAGAAAGACAAGTCATGGGCAGCAGATCGGGAGGTAATGTTGAGAGAATAGATGACTGAGACGAGAAGAGAAGAAGAAGGGATTCAGGGGACCATAGGTAAAAATGGAAAAAAACTCAGGGAAGGGTCTTCTATACTCGGTAGTCGGGTCGGTAACTGATAGTCTCGATAAGTTGGGTTTTTTTTAACGGACTAATGTAGTCAATAAAAAAATTACCTACCCGTATTTTCCATATCCAACTCCTCTCCCGACCGATTTCCCGACCAAAATCGGTCAGGTCGGATAAAAATAAGCACCCCTAATCCGAATCGCCCTGGGTGCCGTAGGCATTGCAAGTGTATGAGATTGACTCCAATGCATAGTTTAGCAGAGGAGTAAACTGATGTTGCTAACTTTGGGAGATGCTTGGTGGAGGAGCACATTTGATGTGCAAATCAAAGCTGCACTCTCTACAAGACTAGTAATCAGCCATGATTTCGTTGTGGCATAAATAAAAGAAAGCAAGCCAGTCAGAACCAGATAGTGAATATTGAAGACTATGTTGCTTGTGGAAGTGGCTCTTCATCTTCTCGGGTAACTCCAAACATTGGTTGTGATAATTGCCATCGGAGAAGCATGTAAGATCCATTATGGGTTCCTTGCAATTCTTGGACTTATCAACTTTTTCATTAGAAGAATTTGGAGCATCTCTAGCATCTTTGTCCCTCAATATCAAAGTATTATCGCCAAGTCCATCCTCTTCCTCCATCTCTTTCTCTCTGATCTCCCCTCTTCTAATGCTCCAATAATGATGATTCCTCTCTATTCATACCAAGCTCCAGGTCTTGGTCAATTGCAACCCCATACGAGTCTGGATTAAGATAAATATAAGTTTACTTGTGATCGAGTCGTTCATATTGGGTAATTGCGTTATTCAAATCCATCTCGATCTCTATTACATAATGGTCTACAAGAAAATCTATAAAATATTAATTTGGGAGGGCAATAAGATAGAAAATCTTATACTTATAGTAAGGGTTAGTCATAATTACATATTTTTTTATAAATACAATCAGACCTATTAAATTTATTATTATCTGTGGGAAAAAATTATCAATTATTGAAGATTATTAATTAATAAAATTATTTTTTATAATTAATATATTATTAAATAGTAAAAGATCATCATATAATTAACTGAAATTATAGAAGATAACATTATTAAATAATAATATATTATTATAATGTAGAAGCAAATCACAGCATATCTCAAGAGTGAGAAGTCTTTTTATATTCTGTACAAAAAGAAAAGGATCAACCCACGAGTGGACAATCATAATCTTTAAATCATTGTTTTTTTAAAAAAATGGAAACCTCTGCTCTGTTCTTCTAGGTATTACTAGCCTCGATATTAAGGTTGCTTTAAACTTTGAAGAAAATGGTAAGAACAGAGAAAGTTTTACGGATTTAATACTAATTGTTTCGGCATCATCATCTCATTAGAAGATAAAACCATTCTTTAATCTTTGCCGATAGAAGCCCACTAAGCATTGTCGGAATACTCGATGATTGTAAAAGAATGTTATTTAATTAAGCCCGCCAAATGATTTTATTTCCTTTCTCTCTCCTCTATGCCAACCAAACGATGGAATCTTTTGGTTTGCTTTTGGCATAAAAAAATCATTCAGGAATATCACAAAGCCCTCATCTAATTGTCCGCACAAGCCAACCAATTCTTCGCCCTTCTCCTCTCTACAAAGGTTAATCATTCTTGTTGAGCTGAGTGGTAAGGTTAGTAGATCTGATTCTCATCTCCTCTGTTTCTTATATGCTTTTTTGATCTTGTTTTTATTTCCTTTCCATTAAGCAACAGAGCATTAAGGATTTTGGGTTTTCAAATAAATATACATCAGACTATCACACAAAGAGCTGTTAATTACTACCAGTAATACTAATATATACTGTAATCGTTTGCTAACAAATTTCTTGCAGTTACACATCATACTGTTTAGGCCTTTCTTGATTGCTCATTATGAACTCCTCCCAAGTCTTATCGTCCATGTCTCAACCTTCCCAAGTATTCTTGAGTTTTCGATGTGATACCCGACATAATTTCACCGATCAGCTCTACACAAAGTTGGTAGATACAGGATATCAAGTGTTCAGAGACGAAGAAGGGATTGAAAATGGACAGATGATTAGACCCACTCTAGAAGCGGCCATCAAGGCATCAAAAGTTGGCATAGTTGTGCTCTCTGAAAACTATGCTTCTTCAAGGTGGTGCTTGGAAGAACTGGTGATGATTATGAATCGTCGCGAAAGTGGACTGTGCATTGTTATTCCGGTTTTCTATTACGTGGATCCATCTGATGTGAGACGTCAGAGAGGGAGCTTTGCCGAAGATTTTGCTGGACACAAAGAGTCGGAGGAAAAGGAAAAAGTGGAACGCTGGATAGCCGCTTTCGCAAAAGTTGGAGAAATAAGTGGAGAACACCTTGATGTTTCACAAAAAAGGTACAATACAAATACAACTCTGTCTCCATAGAAAGAATGATGCATTTTTCCTCTTTTTTTTTCTTTTATTTTTGAAGTAAAGAGGATACCCATTTCTCTTCCTCTCCCATCTATTCATTATATCCAGGTTGGTCCAAGAGAGTGGTGGGAACAAGAGGTGGAGTGGGATCATCACGATGCCAAACAAATCCTCCAGTCTTGCATCACATTTCCAGACTATTATTAAAACTGAATCTTGAGATCAAAGGTGGTATTGTGTAACTGTGTAAGATAAACTCCATATATGTCTATTCAGCAAGTTGTCGTCCTGGACCACACTTGTGGATAGCTTGTGGTTTTATTTGTGTATTGCTTATCTAACTTTTCTGGCGTTCTTTCTTTACTGTAAAAATTCCCTTTCCAATATGGTACCTCTCGGTTCTGTCATTTGCTCTCAACCATTGCTTTAAGTGATTGGAAAATTAGATGTTTCCTTGAAAATTGTGACAAGAGAATTATTTCCTGCCCACACCAGATAATTATTTGAGAAATTAAAAAATAAGCTGCGCTATGCATTATCACATTAGAAAATAAAAATTTTCTTTCATGTCTCTTCTCCTTGAAACCTACAAAACGCCAAGATTGCTTTTGCTTGGGCTTACCCATCTGAACAGCTTTCATTTTCCTTTTACCATACGAAAAACCATTCAGGGTTATCACGAAGCGGTGATCAAATTTTCAGTTCAATCCATTGCTCGCACACATCTGATCTCAATAAAGGTTAGTGATCTGAATTAATTTGCTTTTATATTCGCATCTTTTCCATAACGTTGAACCGCAGGGTGATCTCCTTCAAAATAATTGTCTCTGTTTCATCTGGATCCCCATCTCCTCTGTTTCTTACATGCTTTCCTCATCTTACTTTTTTTCTCTTTCCACAAAGCAGCGAAGAATTTAGAATTTTTGGTGGTGAACATATTGTTAGTTGACAATAGTAACAAGTCAATGTTTCTTATCTGTTGCTAACATATTTATTGAGGTTGCATATTTTCTAGGGCGTTTCGCTGTCACAATATGAAAAAGCTGTTTTCTCGGGACTTGTTGCAGAACCTCCAAAATCTGAAACATATTTATATTGAGGAGTGTTTAGGATTAGAGAAGATAGTAAGTGAAGAAAGCAGCACCGATTACTCTTCCCATTCCCTCACTCTCCCCAAATTGAGTAATCTATATCTATTTGATTTGCCAAGTCTACAAAGCATTTGTAGTGGGAAACTGATTTGTAAGTCTTTGGAATACTTTGTACTTGGAAAATGTTGGATGCTAAAGAGGATACCCATTTCTCTTCCTCTCCCATCTATTCATTATATCCAGGTTGGTCCAAGAGAGTGGTGGGAAGAAGAGGTGAAGTGGGACGATCTCGATGCCAAACAAATCCTCCAGCCTCGTGCCAATTTTCCTGACTGTTATTTATATTAATATATATGATTCTGCTCCTCTGTTCAAGAATGTTGGTCGTCAAGAATTGATGTATTCTTCAATAACATAACAGTTAATGGATTATGTTCATTTCTTTATATGCATGTCAAGATAAAAATTCAAAAAATGAAAATTCTTCAGCTGATAAAATAACTATGTCCCTTGAGAGACAAGTAAACAGGGATTTCTGATCATTCAGCCTGTGATTTACAGGTCAAACAGTAGTCTGAGCAAGTTTAATTTCTGGTTATGAGAGCCATTCGAGAACAAACACAGTCAGTTGCCGCCATGATCTGTGTGAGCAATTTAAGTCAACAAGCATTAAAGGACGGACATCTACACTGAAACGAGCAAGCCCATCTTGCACTTGGTTCCAATCCGTTGCTTCAGCTGCCATTAACAGCCCACCAAGAATCTGATACTGGCCCTAAAGAAAGGTGCCTGAACTACATATACTGTACACCTTTTAAGGGTTTATTTTTCAGCAGATTACAGCCATTGAAGATCACAGAACACTGATCTCGACCATATTCCTTGCTTCAAATATCAAAGGATAAAGGCTAAGCAAACATAAAAATATGCCATTTTGGTCACTGCTGCATATTCATTCTTTTGGTGTTGTATGAAAGAATTTTGTCATAAATATGGTATTGTCCGATTTAAATTCAAAATAATACTATATAATTTAAATAAAAATCTTATATATACATATAAGAATATTTTTATAATAACAGACAGAGAGAGAGCTAATTATTTATTTTTAAATAATAATAATAATCATTTGCATGAATATTTTTCTTTTTTTTAATTTCTGAAATATCATTACATTCATAAAATGGGTCATATAGCTATCATCAATTTTGAGTGGGTTTTGATTAATTTATTTATCAAAACTATATTTTATAAAAATAAATATTATAAAAAAATTTACCAAAACATTTTATATGGCTTGGATTTTGATGGCAATAAAGTAGCTGAAACCATTAAACCAGTACAAAAACCACTACTATTATACCAAATAAAAGTTATTAAATAGGAGAGAACAATAGAAATTTATGAGGTTCGGCCAATTTGACTTACGTCGTCGGACACTACTGAATAATATTTATATAAAAATATTTCAAAGAATAGGAAAAGAAGAGAAAGCATTAGACAAATGCTTTTTGGGATGATGAAACAATATGGTAGGGACTTTCTTTTATAGGTGAAGGAAGCCCCATCCCTTCACTAATTAAGGAGTAAGTCAGTCACGTATGTGGCTGACTTATTCATCTACTAACAAATCTCCACCTTGGCAAATTTCACATTCTATCTTGTACTCGTTCACCAAAATATCCCCAGTGTCTTCAATCAATTATATTCAAATTATGACAATATTCATCAAGTTTAAACAATGTTGAAACTTGATTGCAGTTACTACCTTCGTCATCATATTAACACGATTCTTAGTGGTCATAATCTTATATATCTGAACTCTACATTCTTCCAAAATCTCACGAACATCAATGTGCTTTGTTCTTGCATAAAAGACTTGATTCTTGGCTAAGTGAATAGCACTTTGATTATCACAATATACTTTGACATGTTTCTGATCAACTCCCAAGTCTTTAAGCAGTCGTTGAAGCCAAGTCGCTTCTTTTACAACTTCTCTAACTGCCATATACTCTGCCTCTGTCGTAGACAAAGCCACAGTTGACTGTAAAGTAGACTTCCAGCTAACCGGTACCTTAGCTAAGGTAAGCAAATAGCCAGTTGTAAAGCGTCTTTTATCTATATCACTTGCATAGTCAAAATCACAATATCCAACTGTATATTGAACAAGTGATTCATCTCGCTCAAATGTCGTCTATAATATTTTGGACATACCGTAGAATCCATTTCACAGCCGGCCAATGACCTTTTTCTAGATCATGCATGTATCTACTAAAAACTCCAACAGCTTGTGAAATATCAAATCTCGTACACACCATAGCATACATCAAGCTTCCAACTGCATTTGCATATGAGACTTTTTCCATGTATTCTGGTTCTTCAGTTGTCTTCGGAGATAATTGATTACTCAGTTTTAAATGATAAGCAAGTGGAGTACTTACAGGTTTTGAATCTTTATTTATACCAAAATGTTGTATTACTTTCTTCAAGTATTCCTTTTGAGTTAGACAAAGTTTGTTTCTCTATTTATCCCTACTTATCTCCATTCTGAGAATCTTTTTGGCTTCTCCCAAATCCTTCATCTCGAACTCTTTGCTCAATTGTGTCTTCAGTCTGTCAATATCTACTTGATTCTTTGATGCTATCAACATATTATTCATATATAAGAGTAAGTAGATATAGGACCCATCTTGTAATTTGTGAAAATATACGCAATGGTCGTACTTGCTTCTCGTGTACTTCTGGCTCTTCATGAATTGATCAAATCTCATATACCACTGTCTAGGTGATTGTTTCAATCCATACAGTGATTTCTTCAGTTTGCAAACCCAATCTTCTTTTCCAGCAACTTTGTAACCATCTGGCTGATACATATAGATTTCCTCCTCCAAATCCCCATGTAGAAATATGGTCTTCACATCAAGTTGAACTAGCTCCAAATTCAACTGTGCCACCAAGGTCAACAAGATTTTAATATAGGAATGTTTAATGACTGGAAAAAATACCTCATTATAATCAACTCCTTTCTTTTGAGCATAGCCTTTAGCTACCAATCTTTTTTTGTAGCGAATATCATTATTGGGAATTCCATATTTCTTTGCAAATACTCATTTGCATCCAATTGCCTTCTTCTCCTTCGATAGTAGTGTCAATTCCCATGTCAGATTCTTCTGAAGTGATTGCATATCTCTTCATCCATTGCACCTTTCCATCTTTCATTTTCTGTACTTCGTACTGCTTCAAGAAAGTGGATGGAACATCATCTAATACTGAAAGTGCGTAGGCCACCATATCAACAAATAGAGTAGGTTTTTGTATTTGTCGTCTTGGCCTATCAACAGCAATTGACTCTGGTTTCTGTTGAGGCTCTTGGGTTGTAACCTCTTCTTCATCTGACTCTTCTTCTGCTATAGGAGAGTAGTGAGACCCCAAATTTTGAGTCTTAGAAGTCCAGAAGCCAGTGCAAGTGAAAAGACGATTTTGCCCCTGAAGGAAAAGATGTGTGATGGCCGAAATTGGTAAGAGTGGTATGGTAGTTAATTCTGGTATAAATTCCCTTTAATCTAAGTCCTTATAGATAGATAATTGCCTTAGAGATTAAAATCCCTAAGAATAGGGGAAGATAATTAAAAATTTTATTTATCTTGTAATTATCATATTTTTAATAAAATTTTAAAAGTAGTAATCATAATTCTATACCCATTCATTGTAAATAGGAAGCCAACCTCAAAAACATCATTCAGGGAAAACATACAAAATTCGTATAAGCCTAAAACCCTACACACCTTTCTATAGCCGCCATAATTCGCTGAAACTTTAAGCCAGCATAACTCTCTCATCATTCGTTGGATCCCAGCAAATAATAGCTTGTTGGAAAGATCTCTTCATCTTCTTTTTAAAAATATTTGATTTTTAATCAGTAGATTAGTATTTCTTTCTCTAAAGATAAGTTGAAAATTGGCGGCAGAATTAGGTTTTCGCCAAATTTTCTTGAACTTCAATATAGCATAACTCTCTCATCGTTTGTCAGATCCATAAAAATAATAGTTTGTTGGAAAGATCTTTTCATCCTGTTTCCAACCATATATGTTTCATTGTTTGGAAGTAATTATTTCATTTTTTAAGGTTAAGTTTAAATCGGCGACAAAATTAGGTTTTTAGATTTCTACAGTTTTTGTCTTCGGTTGATTTCTGTTGACATTTCATGTGTTCTTATGAGTTTTTAGCATCTATTCATGATGTATGATCATGAATTTCCATTTTTTAAACTTCTGTATGCTTAAAGTCGAAATCTTATGTCTTACTTTTAGAGACAAAATTTGCATAGTTAATTGGAATGGTAATTCAGGTTGAATCTTTGTTAAGTTCCTGGCTATCACATCACACATCCAAGGGGGAGGCACCTGCAGCATCTGATCACTGGTTTCTGATAGGTTTGGTGAGTGGAATTGGTAAGGAAATAGGGTATTCAATTGATTATTGAATATGCATGCTTAGTTTGTTTTCGTCTTTGCCTAGTGATAATATAGTTGGTTCGGAATTACCTAATAAAGGCAAAGGAGTAGCTTCTTGTTCAGAGATAAGAGAGGTAGGATCTACGCCTCATAGGTTTCTCCAGAGACTCCTATTATTTTCTTGATGTTTTTGTTACTTGCCCTTGTTGTATTGCATGCGATTGGATTATAGGGTGAGAGTATGAAATTCGGAGTGAGATATGGATCTCATAGGCTATAACGAATCCCTGAGTTAGGTATTGAGTGCCTGGGTTGCATATGTTATATGAATTGAATATGCTGATTGTGTTCTGACATGATTGAGGATACCCTGTTGTGGTATTATGCTTTGTACTTGCTTGTGTGTGCTTGTACGTGTTTGTGTGTCAGGATCCTTTTCCGGTGGCCATTCGGGGTAAACGCTGATGCTCCTAGGGAGAGGAGAGATTCTTACTGGTATGGGAGTTGTATGGGTGGCGAAACCCTAGTAAGAGCTCACTGGATAACAGGTCCTTGTGTGGCCGGAACCCTGTCCTTGTGTGTTAGGAAGCCCTTATCCTTGTGTGGTTTGGGATGCCCAAGTCCATGTGTGGCTTGGGAAGACTTGTCCGTGTGTAACAAGACGACTTACTAGGCTTACTGAATAACTTGTGTGTTAACCGTTTATCTTTTATGCAGTAAACCTTGGACAACACAGGTAAGGGGATGACCTTTCTTCTTCATTGCCGAGAGCAATCTGATGAGTTCCACCTACCTGTGTACTTCTGATACTTTCGGAAGTGTTTGTAGTTCCTCCTACCTCGGTCCTAACCCCTTTTTGATTGATTCTTGAATGGCGTGATCCCCTTTAGATGTCTAGGAATGATTGTGTTTAGAGTTTCTGCAGATCTTATGATGTTGCAACCCTATTGAGATTCTTGTAATCTCATACCGTTGTTTTTACTATTTTTCAGGCTTAAGTACATCCACTGTCTGTGGTACCAGTGTGTGAGATCAAGGCTGCACGGTTGATCCTTGTTTAGTTGCGCATATAACATGAATGATTGGGCTACTTTCTGGTTTATTTTCAGATCCTTCCTTTTCTTGCTATTTCCGAAATATATATTTGGAGGATTGTTTGTTGGTTGTTTGGATCCCTATGGGACTTGTGTGTTATGAACCCAATGATTTAATCTAAAGACTTCCGCTGATATTTTATTCACTTCGTATGTTACCAAAATAATTGTCCAATATCATGCTCCAATCGTTGTTAAAAAAAAATTAGAAAAAAACATGCTAAAAATCGAAAGTTAATGGTAAGCCTGGTGAGATTCAGATAGTTCTTAGATGTCATTTGGGCTATTTGGGTTTCACGGCGGTGATGACTTTAATCGGAACAAATAGTAATAGTTAGGAATTTGGGTCGTCACAAGAGTTGCTGGAAACATTACTTGCTAGGTTCACCTCTATCTGTTCAAACTCCACCTACTTTAGTGTATTGTCGATTTCTTTCTTTGTTACCTTGTTTAACATGGTAGATTCATTAAAGGTAACATCCCTACTAATGATGGCCTTCTTTGCTTCTAAACACCAAACATGATATCCCTTCACTCCATGATTGAATCCCATAAAGAGAGCCTTCATCGCTTGTGGATCCAATTTTGATTTGATGACATGATAATATACCATAGAACAAAATATGTGCAAAGAATCATAATCTATCGTAGGCTTTCCAAACAAAACCAGTTTTGCCACCTATAGCAGATGATGACAAACAATTGACGAGGTGTTGATCATATGTCACAGCATCAGCCCAAAACTTCCTGCCTAACCCAGCATTAGACAACATACAGCGAGCTTTCTCTACTAATGTCTTGTTCATATGCTCTGATACCTCATTCTGTTGTGGTGTTTCTCGAATGGTAAAGTGTCGAACTATGTCGTATTCTCGGCATACCTTCTGGAATGAATTACTTGTGTACTCTCTGCCATTGTCAGTTCGGAGAATTTTGATTTTCCTTCCTGTTTGGTTCTCCACCTGAGCTCTCCATTTAAGAAAGATCTCGACCACTTCGTCTTTATTCTTCATCGTAAACACTCATACTCTTCTTGAGAAATCATCAACAAAGGTGACGAAATAATAGTTGCCTCCAAGGGATGGAGTCTTCTCAGATCCCCACACATCTGAGTGTACATAATCCAAAATACCATTGGTATTGTGGATAGCAGAACCAAACTGTACTCGCCTTTGTTTTCCCATTATACAATACTCACAATTTTAATTTGCAAGCCTTCACATCTTTCAATAGTCCTTGCTTGGCAAAAAGTTGCAAGGATTTTTCTCCTACTTGTCCCAACCGCATATGCCACATCCTGGTTATATCTGTGTCCTTTTGACTACTAATAGTTGTTGTTGTTGTTGCTGTCCCAATAACTGTACTACCTTGATAGTAATACAGATTATTCTTCCTGATACCTTTCAACATCACCAATACACCAGAAGTCGCCTTGAGAACTCCATCTGTCATTGTCACAACTAGACCTTTTGACTCCAAGGCCCTTAACGAAAAAAAAAACTTCTTTAAATTTGGCACGTACCGGACATTCTTCAAGATTCTAATAGATCCATCCTGATTCTTCAGTTTGATTAAACCTATCCCATCATTTTTACATAGATTATCATTACCTATGTATACAACTCCACCATCCAGTTCTTCAAAGTTAAAGAACCATTCTTTGGAAGGGTATATATGATAAGTGCAACCTGAATCCAGAATCCACTCATCTGAATGAGAAGTTGAAGATGATACCACCAAAGAAAAATCCGAATCAGCCTCACTTTTGCATTCGGCTATGTTTGCATCTTGTGGAGCTTTCTCTTTCTTCTTTAGCTTGGGGCAATTCTTCTTCCAGTGCCTTTTTCTTGACAAAAGGCACATTCATCCTTGCTTAGTCTGGACTTCGACTTGCTTCTTCCTCTCCTTGCTCTACTTTGGCTTTGAGAATGACCTCTCACAGCTAGGGCTTCTATAGCACCACCTGTGCTTTCTTGCTTATCTTTTCTTCTGAGTTTATAGCTATACAAAGCCCCATATACTTTCTTGAGAGATACCTCGACTTTCTCATAAAGTAGAGTAGTTTCAAGAAACTCAAACTCTTCGGGAAGGGATCCCAACAACATCAAAGCCAAATCTTTATCCTTAAAAGTCACATCTAAATTCAATAAATCAATCACAAGATAATTAAAACTGGTGATATGATCATTTAATATAGTACCTTGAACATATGTGAAGCGAAACAATCTTTTCTTCAAATACAACTTATTTTGACTGCTTCTCTTCAGAAATTTATCTTCAAGTGCTTTCCATAGCTTTCTCGCAGAAGTTTCTCTAGAGAATGCATATTTTTGCTCTCTGGAAAGGCACGTACCACATGCCACATGATTCAGAGTCTTCCAATCTTTCTCTTCAGCGTCATCTGGTTTTTCTTCTTCAATGATAATGTATAGACCTTGTTGAAAGAGGGCGTCTAGAACCTCACTTTGCCACATTCCAAAATGACCTGTACCATTGAAAATCTCCACTGTGAACCTTGCATTTGTAATTGTTGGTATCATAGGTCTTCCAAGAAAAGACACTACTGATGTGGAGCCATTTTTGCTATCTGTCATTTTTCCTCCAACTTCTATTAATAACTATCAATATGGAATAATGAGCCAAGAAAAAAATTTCTGATGTGGCAGATCAGATAGAACTGCAACCACAGAGCATACTCAGTATGACCTTAGGCTCCGTTACCACTTGTTGGGAATAACAACCGAAAAGGTAAGAGAGTGAATGATTGTACTAGATATTTTTTTATAAGAAAAATAATCAGCACAATAACCACTATTACTATACCAAACAAAATCTATTAAATAGAAGAGAGCACCAGAAATTTACGAGGTTCACCCAATTTGGCTTAAGTCCTCGGTCACCACTGAATAATATTTCAATAAAAATATTACAAAGAATAGGAAAAAAAGGGAAAGTAGTATGCAGAAACTTTTTGGGATGATAAAACTCCATAGGACTTTTTGGGATGATAAAACTCCATATTAAGGAGTAATGTGGCTGACTTATTCCTAGGATTGGTAACAGGCATCCGTTACAACGTTTGTCATCTTGATCAGTGACCTCCTGGTCAACAAGGATTAACTCGTGCGCATAATTAGAGTGTTTTATCGCCGCAGCCAGAGGAGCCATCTTATCCTCCACGGCCTCATTATTCTTGGCAGTTGTATTCTCCACAACCTTGTACTTAGTGACGTACATAAGTGCACATGGCTAACAAAGTTGCAATGTGCACAGGCATAGCCTCCGTTTCTGAATTCTGTCCGGTAAATTCCACAAGAACTATCGAGGGTTGTAGCGGAAGTAGGACTATCGTGAAAGATGTTGTAGGTGAGGGTAATGGAATGATTATGATGAGCGATCTGGATGGAGGGATTCAGACGGATGCATTTACTGTGTACTATGCATTGGCAGGTGGAACACATACGAGGCTCGCTGTCCCAATCACCGAGGGTGCCACAGGCGTTGCAAGTGCACGAGATTGATCCCAATGAGAGATTTAGCAGGTCAACAAAGTGATGTTTTTGATATTGGAGGACGCAAGGTGGATGAGCACAACTGAGGTGTAAATTGAAGTTGCGCTCTCTACAAGAGGCTCTTGACGTATGGCAGATTCTTCATTAGAAGAATTTTGAGCATCCTTGTCCCTTTCAATCAGAGCTTCTTCGCCACGTCCACCCTTCTTCTCCTCTCTTTCTCTCCGATCTTCCCTATTCAACTGCTCCAATAATGATATCCCTTTTGTATATTTTGTCAAAGAAAACTTAAGAATTAACCAAAACCTAGCTATTACATAAAACATATTGCTTCTTATGTCTTGGTCAACCTATGTATGAGCCTGTCTGGGTTTTGCCTGTCCGAATATACACCCGATCATAATTTTTTGTCGGTAAGCTATTGGTTTATAGTATAATAAAGAATAAAGATCATCTAAGTCTGTTTCAGTATCTGAATAATTAAAGGTTAGTCATCAAGTTGGGATAAGTTTATCTGTATTTCTTATCTACCTTTTGAACTGCTCCAATGACAACTCTGTATAGCAAAGGACATGCTAAAAACCTCTTACTATGTGACAAAGGGGTGGAAGATAAGAAAGGAAGGTATTATTGAAAATGCAAATTAATTTTCATTGACCCGAAGGTCTCAATTGAACAAGTCTGTTCATATTTGTCTTCTATTAAAATAATAATATATTACAATTCCCACTATAAAATTTATTCTCTTTCTTTCATTATTTAATTTTATTTTTTTGGGTCTTTTGAGTTTTCTTTTTCTAAAGTTCTACACCCATGAGAGTCTCAGTTTCTCTCTTAACACCTGTGCTCCTGTTAAGTATTTAACCAGCCGAGTCTTTTTTTTTTGATGAATATCGAGTAATATTATAAGGAAGATCAGTACAAACACAGATCAATAAAGCATTGTGCCCGTGTAAGGGACAAAGTGCAACCTGCAGATACCAACAATATAATCCGGTAACTGCTGCTTACACCAGCCTTGTATACTAGGCAGCTAATAACAGAATAAAATCTCCTGAAGGGATAACATCCAAGCTATCAAAACCCACCTCCAGGAGGTTGGTTTTTGCCCAATAAAATCCATGACGCATGCCATTAAAATACATATCAGCAGCAGTACTGTCTTCCCCACGAAAAATTTTATTGTTCCGTCCTAACCAAATACTCCAAGCGCAAGAGAATAACATCACATACCAGAGTCCTCTCCATCGGTATGGGATTGGGAAACCTTGCCATTGGACAAATAATTCCGTCATGGATTGTGGCTGCACCCAGGTAAGTCCCCAGTTTCGAAATAGCAAACACCAGCAAGCCCACGCCTTCCTGCAATTTAAGAGAATATGGTTGGAATCGCCTTCCTCACCTCCACAGGCATCACAGTATTGCTGCGAATCTGGAAGAATGCCTATCCTGATCAGGTGTCCTTTGGTTGACAATTTCTCTCTGCATGCCAACCACAAGAATGTCTGCCATTTGGGTGCACCCTGATGGCGCCAAACGTTGGGTATCGGCCGATCATTGGCCATTGGAACACTCGCCTCCAGCGATTGATAACAGACTTTGGCTGAAAAAGGGTCTAGCCGTTCACCCCACCTTAGGCTATCTTCCTCCGCTGGATTAGGTTGAAACCAACCTCTCTAACAGACAACCAACTTCCTCTGCCTCCCACATGAATAATGCGCGTCGCCAGCTGAAGTGCCAATTCCAGACTGTACCGAGCCACTCCCCAAACTGCGTCACTGGTCCCTCCTTCAACATAGATACAGCATATAGTCTTGGAAATGCCAAGCGTAAGGGACCTGTATCACACCATACATCATGCCAAAATTCAATGGAACCACCATTACCCAGTTTCCAGCGGAATAGTGAGGATATGCAGCGCCCCGAAGGCAATAGCAATCTGCTGATCCTCACTATTCCAGTCCATAAGGCCGACACATTCCTAGTGGAACAGACTATCCCTTCCGATCTGAGGGAAGGGTTGTACTTCTGTTGGATGACCTTGCTCCACAAAGAACCAGAGTCGCTAGCAAGGCGATAGCTCCATTTCATGAGTAGAGCAGTATTGCGAAGCTTCAAACATCCCACGCCAGCACCCCCATTGTCCTTTGTGCGGATCACCGTTGCCCATGGCACTTTACACAAGCAACGTTTCTCTGCTGTTCCAGCCCACAGGAAACGCTTCGTCCACTTCTCCAGATCTTTTCGTACTCCCTCAGGTATCTGAAAGAATGACATGTAGTAAACGGGCAGACTGTTCAGCACCGCTTTAACCAAGGTGAGTCTGCCACCCAGGGAGAGCAGGGAGCCTTTCCACGAGGCTAACTTGGCTTTGAAGCGAGCCACTACCGAATCCCAGGTGCTACGTCGTTGTGGACTAGCTCCGAGGGGAAGGCCGAGATATGGAAATGGTAAGGTCTGTAATTGGCAATGGATAGAAGATGCCATCCGCTCTGCTTCTCGAGTTGGGACGTTAATTCCCACGAGTCCGGACTTGTAAAAATTGACTTTGAGTCCTGAAAGTAGTTCGTAGCACCGCAGTAATGCTTGAAGATTGTGCAGTCCCTGTTGGTCACCAATGCTGAATAATATCATGTCGTCAGCGTATTGGAGGTGGGTCAGCTGAAATGTGCCAAAACTCAGGCCCTGGAATAAGTGACAATCTGCAGCCCGTCTCAACATACAGGACAGCACCTCCGCAGCTAGGTTGAAGAGAAGCGGTGACAATGGATCGCCCTGGCGCAGACCTCGTCCAAGTGAGAATTCCTCTGTAGGTGCCCCGTTAACCAAGACAGCGCAACGCACAGTGGAAAGGCATGCCTGCATCCATCTATGCCATTGTACCCCAAAGCCCATCTTGTCCATCACATCCAATAAGAAAATCCAGTCTACGGAGTCGTAGGCCTTCTGGAAGTCCAGCTTCAAACACCAGCCACGACGATTGGATTTTTTCATAGAGTGGATGGCCTCATTGGCCACCATTACTGTGTCCGCAATGAGTCTTCCTTCCATAAACCCAGTCTGCCATGGGGAGATTAAGCTTTCCATAACTTGTTTGAGACGGGATGTCAGGAGCTTGGCAATAATCTTGTATAAGCCATTGAGGAGACTAATAGGCCGATAGTCTGAAAATTCAGTCGCTCCTTGTATCTTGGGTATCAAAGTCAGAAAGCTATTGTTGATGCCCCTTGGTAGAATCCCACTAGTATGAAATTCCTGAACCATCTTAACAATGTCCCCACCAATGACTGTCCACGCCTGTTGGATAAAATAGAAGTTAAAGCCATCCGGTCCAGGGGCTTTATGACTACCGCAGTCCCATACTGCACGCTTTATTTCATCCACTAAAAATGGTTGCTCCAAACCCCTAGCGATTTCTGTAGGCAACCGAGGCAAGATCAGACTTCCCAGACCATAACCCTGTGGACCCGGATCTGCAAAGAAATTTTGGAAGTGCTGTACAGCTGCAGTTTTGATGTCGGAAGGTGTTGAGAAGGTTTCCCCCTGAAATCGGATCATTCCAATGTGGTTCCTGCAATGCCTTATGGTGGCGCATGAGTGGAAGAATTTGCTATTCTTATCTCCGAGGCGGAGCCACTGCTGTCTGGATTTTTGTCGCCACATTGCTTCAATCTTCCTTTTAAGATCCCATTTTTGATTCTGCAATTCCTCATATCGCTCCACGTACATAAACCCCTAACTGCTTCTATGCTGGTCGAATGTATCCAATTGTGCTAGGATTTGTTGTAACTGATGTTCCAGTGAGCCAAAAGATTCTTGGTGCCAAGTCTGCAGCTGCTTCCTTAGAAAAGCCAATTTCCGTACCACACTGTAATCTCCTGGAAAAAACCGGCCTGCCTCCTGCCAACCCTCCTTCACTCTCTGTAAAAAACTTCTGTCCTCCCACCAGATGTCCCACGATCGAAACGGTTTTTTACCCCAGAATGAGGAGTCCGATTTCAGAATGATTGGCACATGGTCTGAGAATCCTTTGGCTCCTGCATAGAGCCGATGCTGACTGAAGTGAATGAGCCAATTGTGTGAGACAAAAGCCCTGTCTATCCTAGAAGCGCCATGAGAATTAAACCACGTATACGCCTTTCCATGGAGCGGCAGATCCACCAATCCATTCCTGTTGATAAAGTTGGTAAGGCGGGTGGCGGCTCTTTGACTGAAAGATCGCCCTGTGCGCTCTTCAGCTGTAATTGTTTCGTTGAAGTCTCCCATAATCATCCAAGGGAGCTGATCCGAAGCTTTCCGACACTGCAACTCAATCCATAATGCGCGACGTTCCTGGGCTGTGTTTGGTGCATGTAACCCCACGCATATGAATTGAAATCCGGTAGTACGGACAATCAACCTCAACAACACCCATCGATCAAATTTCTCAATGGCAGAAACCTGTAGCTGCGCATCATCCCACAAGCAAACTATCCCTCCAGCCCGCCCTTGAGCATCTATTGTTGTCCACTGTATATCCCTGCCTGCCCATAATCTACGTGCTATTCTAGTGGAAAATTGCTCCCTCTTCGTTTCACATAAAATCAACAAGCTAAGTCGTTCTCGACCAATCAATTGTTTTATCTGAACTTCCTTTAATCTACCACGACACCCTCGAATGTTCCATAGTGCGAAATTAATCATGATATGAATACAATCCCAAATCGTGACGGGTATACCTGGAAAGAATTACGGGGCGCAGTGACGTCTCCAAGCCTTTCCATCTGCCACAATTCTTCCCATCAATTTTTGTCTGATTGCCTCCTTGGTTTGCTTGCAGCTGAGCCCCAAGGAGTCAGCAATATCCAGCGAACGCTGAATCCCATCCTCAATGGAGCATTGGCCCGAGCCGTGACTTCGGGAGACAGGGGTCTCAGTATGATCAGCCGATTGGTCATGATTGGTGACAAGGAATGATGGGTCCTCGGCAATTTGTACCGAACCTTCCGTTCCCATATTGCTAGGCCGTCCTGACGAGAGACTGCCAGTGGGTTTGATGATTCGAAGCTTCTTCTGTCGACTTACTCTACGAGAAGATGAAAGACCCGGGTGTTTTCTCCTCAACACCTGTAAACCTGCCTTCCTGACTCGAAGGCAATTAGTATCTGCCGGGGAAGGATCGGGAACTGGGAAGCCTTCCATGGATGCGGGGAGGTTTCTCGGTAGCAAAGTCTTTGGCGAGGGCTGTAACTGGTCTCCTGCCAATGATTTCGTGCGGACTAACAAGGATACAGGAGCAGAGCACGTGCTAAGGTTTTCTACACTGGATGGTGAAAGACGCAAATGACCCTCCTTAGCTGCTGGTATCTGTTGACCCGAACCCACGTGCATCCAATGACGCGATGAGTGTAGTTGGGAGTGCTCTGCTTGTCCCTGTTCAGCAAGTTTGAAACCTTCCTCCTCAGCACTTCCTTCTCCAACATGCAGCATTAAATCCTTCTGACAAACATCCTTCTTAGCCGTCGGAAACATGCACTCCTTGCCCTTAGATGTCCTATCCCTACTGTCCCTTGATGGTGAAATGTGCATCTGGGCAGAACGGCTACTGCAATGGCCTGGTACTGTACGCTTTTCACCAACCCCAGAATGTTTCTGCTCAACATCCGTCAGTTCCTCAATATTTACCAGGAAAATTTGACCATCTACATTCATCTGTAACTTCTCCTGGATATGATTTAATCCTGTAGTAGCCACTTGTAACTTAGCCGAATCCAGAAATGTCCGAGCTGCTATACTGGGGTGTACCTGTACCATCGTTCCAATTGTTGAAATGATCATCCTAAATACTTCTTCTGTCCATACTTGGATTGGTAAGCCAAGAACCTCCACCCAAACTATGCGTCGACAGCCCACATCTGTTGGCTTCCAAGGGTGGAGGTCGTAAAATCTCTCATTCCAAAAGCAACTGTTGGAATTGAGTTCCCGCCTCATGATTTCTTCACTAGTGAAAACAAGTAATCTTTGTGTCCCTCCCATGTTTATACTTACTACGTCCCTAGTGAAAGACAAATCATCCATGCTTTCATCCCGGAGGAAGCCAACTGCACTACGTCGTAACCATGTCAAGTTCTCTGCATTAGATGATATGGTTATTGTCCTGACATTAGAGTTGTCATGGGGCCTCCCACCGACTACCTCCGCGTAGGTTCGGCTATCACATTCTTTGGGAGGCAAGCGTGTGACTCCCGTGGTAGGTTGCTGTGGTGGTGTAGTGGCCGAAGCTATACCATGGTTACTACGTGTGAGGGGGCGGCGCCCTGACTTGGCAGCATAATGGGCTTCGTTAAAACGCATACCAGTATGGCTACCGAGAGTCTCCATAAGCCTCCGCAATCTGTTGTGTTCTTGTGTACCACAACGCACGAACTTGAGGAATCCAAATCGTAAACCCTTGCTAGATTTACGCTTTGAAATGAACACATCAGCCACTGGTTCTATGGTAGCAATCTCCTTGAAGAGGATAGCAGTTGTCCATTCCTCTGGGATAGCTTCAACAAAATAAGATATGTATCTGTCTGTGCTGAGAGCCTTCACTGGATCCCAAGCAGGAGCAAACCGTCGATGGGTATCATTAGCTACTTGTGGAATCGAACAAGTGGTAACTGGATTTTTCCCAATGCCCCGTAGAACATGGTGAGGTGTGTGGGTTGACGAGTTGGGTTTGGGGTGGGTTGTAGAGAGAGGTGGGAGGTTTTGAGAAATGAGAGACATATTTTTCTGAAAGAGTTATATATCGATAACCAGCCGAGTCTTAGAGCTATGAATGCAGATTTTTCTGTTTATAATGTGTTCACAGTCCATGGAAAGCTTAAAAGTTTGATTCATCTCCTTGTATAAATGTTAATATTGAAAAATAAATAAAAAACCATATGTAAAATCTTTAAAAATAATAATTTAAAAGATTCTAAAAAACCAATTGCAAAAATTTATGTAGTCATCGAAGGGGATACTTTTTACTAATATAGCGAAAGATTGGATCTTGATGGTCGTTCATCGGAAAAACCCTTATTGGGCTTATGGAGAAGTTAAACATCTTATACACCCTTTAGCTGATTTTTGTATAAATTTAAGTTGGTAATTGCGTAGAATTCAAGCGCTCTTCATTCTTCGTATTTTCTATATTGTTATTTGGCCTTTCTCTTTTACTGTGTCAACCATTTAGTGTCTGTCCTCCTTCACAGCTTGTTTGCATAACCCCAATAGTCTACTGTATCTAAAAATCCCTAGTGCCAAGAGCATGATGGAAACCACACAGATACAGAGCAAGGACAGGAAAAAAGAAACAAATTAAGAGATTCAACTTACTGAGAATAGCATAGCAGTAAACAGCAAAACAATCGTCAGAGTAAAAAACCATACCTGTGGCGGATGATAGAGGGAAGACGACACCTATGATAAACAGGGCAGTGAATTGAGTTAAATTGAGGCTGGAAATAAAATTCACTGTAAGCAATCTATATGTGAAACGAAGTCGCAGTGGGAATCACTACATTCAAGGGCCAAGTTGGGACAGGGATGGCTACACACATGACAATCAGTATTGTAATCATCTTCTTCTGAGAATTCCACTAAACTGAGCGGGTGGTGATGAAGATCATTGAAAATTCCACTGCTCCCAAGTCTGACGTACGGATTTTTCCCAACAAGACAATCGGGATGAGCATCAAAGCCGCATATTACACAGCAGTAAAACCAGTGGGAGGGGTCTCTTTCTTTTGCACAAATGAGACAGTAATATTTGTCACACCCATCATCCTCCTGTTGGTAAGTGAGGAATAGAGGATGCTCATCATACCTGTCGTTTATGACTCTATGCTGTAGAGTGGCACATCTGAAGTCCAGATTGAAGTGGCAGATTTCGCATCTTAGTATGGGAGTACACTTCTTACCACAAGCATTACAGGGCAGACTATCTATTCTTCCATATACTCTTCCAACGGTGTAGAAAAGCTGATGAGGATGGCCTTTGTGCATAAGACCGCTTGTTTTCATTAATAACTTGGCGCATCGAACATCCACACCCCTTGTTCTACCGTGCACTATTTGACTATTTACATAATGAAAACCGATTTGAATATCATGTCCACAATAATCACGTTGGATAATATCACAGACATGTAAATCAGCTGTTATTGTTCTAAGAACCTGATCATCCAAATATGGATCCTTCCATCGTCGAGGTAAGTTGATGCAGGTTTTGTCTAGATAGAAATTACACTCCCTGCAAGTATAAAACGGAGGGAGGATTGGTAACATGCATCCATTACAACGTTTTTCATCTTGATCACTGACCTCCTCGTCAACGAGGATTAACTCGTGTGCATGACTATAGTGCTTGATCGTCTCAGCCAGAGGCTCTTTATTCTTGGCAGCTGTTTTCTCCACATCCTCGAACCTTGTGATGTACTTGAGTGCACAATCCACATGGCTAACAAAGTTGCAAGATGTACAAACATAGCCACCGTACTCTGTTTTGAAATCTCGCAGGCAAATTTCACAAAAACTATTGAACAATTCAATACCAACTGTTACGGAATCTTACCTAGTCTTTAGTCTTACTTGTTTAGTGGAAGAATAAGTTAGATTGTTAGCTTGATAGTGGCTGAAAATAAGGAGATCTAAAGGCTGAGTTTGTTAAAGTCATCCCTATATAAAGCCACCAAAGGAAAGTAATGTTATTATTATTTCATTCCCGTCCCACTTCGTTGTTGAGTGCAAGAGCTTATTTCTTTAGTCTTTTCCTTTCTCTTGCCTACTTTTCTCCGTGTGTGTTCAACAATCTGGTAGCGGAGCCTCCTTATTATTTTATTTTTTGATCATCTAGTGTGGTTGAGTGAAATCTCCTTTGTCAACATCATGACCGACCTACAAGTTGTTGGTGGAATGAGAAAATTGAACAACAACAACTACACTACATGGTCAACTTGCATGATGTCTTACATGCAAGGACAAGATCTGTGGGAAGTTGTCAACGACAGTGAGGTGGTAGAACCAGCACTCGAAGATGCAGCTGGCACACTACGAAAATGGAGGATAAAAGCAGGGAAGGCACTGTTTGCTCTGAAAACGACTGTTGAAGAGGATGTGTTAGAACACATTCGAGATGCCACAACCCCAAAACAAGCCTGGGATATATTTTCCAAGTTGTTTTCGAAGAAGAATGACACAAGGCTCCAACTCTTAGAAAGTGAGTTACTCTCAATATCTCAGTGTAACATGACAGTCACACAATATTTTCATAAAGTAAAGATGTTGTGTCGAGAGATCGCAGAGTTTAGACCCACAATCTCCAATTGGAGAGGCGAGGATGAAGCGAATTATCATCCATGGTCTGCGGCCTGAGTATAGAGGCTTTGTTGCTGCTGTACAAGGGTGGCAAAATCAGCCATCACTTGTAGAATTTGAGAATTTGCTAACTGGTCAAGAAGCTATGGCTAAGCAAATGGCAGGAGTCTCAATAAAGAAAGAAGAAGAGGCTTTTTTTGTCAGTAAAGATAGGTGGAATTCTAAGCGGCATATTGATGGGAGATTTAAGAGGAATGACGATGAAAAAAGAGATCGTCAAAGTGACTGGAGCACTCGTGGAGGGGGAGGGTGGAAGTATCGAGGTCAGGGCAGAAAATTTGAAGTACAATGTTTTAATTGCAAAAAGAAGGGGCACATGGCAAGAGAATGCAACTTGAAGAAGAAGACTGTGGAGAGTAATGTTGCAACTTCCAAAGTCGAGGAGGAATGGGATGCTGAGGCATTCTTTGCAATTGAAGAGGGGGAATTAGCCTTTATGGCTATTACATCCAATCAAATTGATTATGAAAAAGATTGGATAATGGACTCTGGATGCTCAAATCACATGACAGGTGACTTGGAGAAACTAGACAATCTGTCCAATTACAAAGGTGGTCGTGTGGTAGTTATTGCAAACAACTCAAAGTTACCAATAGCTCACGTTGGTAGTACGACTGTATCTCCCCAGTCCACTGATGATAAAATGCAACTCCAAAATGTCTATCATGTCCCAGGTATGAAGAAGAATCTTCTCTCAGTAGCACAACTAACATCTTCTGGTCATTTTGTATTGTTTGGTCCACAAGATGTTAAGGTATATCGTGATCTTGAAGTTGCTGAAGAGCCACTAATACAAGGAAAAAGGCTAGAATCAATCTATGTGTTGTCAGCAGAGACTGCATATGTGGACAAAACAAGGAAGAACGAGACTGCAGACTTATGGCATATGCGACTTGGCCATGTAAGCTATTCCAGACTAGATATGATGATGAAGAAGTCAATGGTGAAGGGACTTCCTCAAATTAAAGTGAGAACAGACACGGTATGTGCAGGATGTCAATATGGAAAAGCACACCAATTGCCATTTGAAGAGTCCAATTTCAAAACAAAAGAACCATTAGAGTTGATACACTCTGATGTGTTTGGACCAGTGAAACAAGCTTCCATTGGAGGAATGAAGTACATGGTGACCTTTATTGATGACTTCTCAAGGTATGTGTGGACTTATTTTATGAAAGAAAAATCTGAGACTTTCTCTAAATTTATTGAATTCAAGAAGAAAGTAGAAACAGAGATTGGTGGCAGGATTTGTTGCCTACGCACTGACAACGGAGGAGAGTACACTTCGACTGAGTTTTCAGATTTTCTTCAAGATTGTGGAATACGACATCAATTCACATGTTCTAATACTCCACAACAAAATGGCGTCGTAGAAAAAAAAGAATAGGCACTTGACAGAAATATGTCGAAGTATGCTTCATGCTAAAAATATTTCTGGATGTTTTTGGGCAGAAGCAATGAGGACAGCTGCATTTTTTATCAATAGACTTCCGCAACAAAGAATGAGTTTCTTTTCACCATTCGAGAAGCTGTGGAATGTGAAGCATACTATAAGTTTTTTTAAAGTCTTTGGTTGTGTATGCTATGTATTTGTACCTGACCACCTACGTAGCAAGTTGGACAAGAAGGCTGTTAGGTGTATTTTTGTAGGCTATGACAGTCAAAGAAAAGGATGGCGATGTTGTGATCCAGCGACCGGGAAGTGTTATACATCTCGTAATGTGATATTTGATGAGACTTCTTCATGGTGGTCTTCAGATAAGGAAGCATTACCAGATTCAAATGTTTTTAAGGAGGCATTAGAAGCCTCTCAAATCCACTTGAGTCTAGACAGTACTGAAGCTGCAGTTGATATTGAAGAAGAGGTGATTTTAAATCCTTGGCAAACCGGTTTACATCAACAACCAACAGAAAAAGGTGGTTTTAGTGAAGAACAATCACCAACTATACTAAGAAGGTCAACAAGAACTAAGAAGCCAAATCAGAAGTATGCTAATGCTGCCATTATAGAAGAAGTGTATGAAGAAGAACCAGAGACATATGAGGAGGCATCTCAAAATCCAAAATGGATTAAAGCTATGGAGGAAGAGATTGCAGCGTTAGAACAAAATCAAACATGGGAGCTCATGCCAAAGCCAAGAGATGTCAAACTTATTTCCTGCAAATGGGTCTATAAGATAAAGTGTAGAACAGATGGATCAGTTGAAAGGCATAAGGCTCGTCTTGTAGCTCGAGGATTTTCTCAACAATATGGACTAGACTATGACGAAACATTTAGTCCAGTAGCAAAGCTTACAACTGTTCGAGTCCTACTTGCACTAGCGGCTAGTAATGGTTGGCTACTATGGCAAATGGATGTGAAGAATGCGTTTCTACATGGAGAGTTAGATCGGGAGATCTATATGTGTCAACCGTTGGGCTTCCAAAAACAAGAACATCCTGAGTATGTGTGCAAGCTTCGAAAGGCACTCTATGGATTAAAACAGGCGCCGAGAGCTTGGTATGGTAAGATTGCTGAATTTCTTACTCACAGTGGCTATTCAATAACATCAGCAGATTCCAGCTTATTTGTCAAAGTTGTTGGAAGCAACCTAGCTATTGTGCTAGTATATGTAGATGACTTGATCCTTACAGGAGATTGTGAGGAAGAAGTTCTCCAAACAAAGGAAAATTTGTCAATACGCTTCCAGATGAAAGAGCTTGGAGAGCTTAACCATTTTCTTGGTTTGGAGGTTGACCGTAATGAAGAAGGAATATTTCTTCATCAGCAAAAATATTCCAAAATCTTGTTGACAAAATTTGGAATGCTTAATTGCAAGCCAATTTTGACACCATTAGAGCCAAATGTCAAGATGTGTGCTCATGAAGGTAGAGACTTAGAAGATACTACAATGTATCGACAACTGGTAGGCAGCCTAATCTACCTAACTTTAACAAGACCTGACATCTCATATGCAGTTGGTGTGATGAGTCGATACATGCAAAATCCTAAAAAGCCTCATTTGGAAGCAGTTAGAAGAATTCTAAGATATGTGAAAGGTACACTTGGCTATGGTATTTTCTACAAGAAAGGTGTAGACTGCAAATTAGTTGGTTTTTGTGATGCTGATTATGCTGGCGATCATGATACCCGACGCTCAACCACTGGATACGTTTTTCTACTTGGATCGGGAGCAGTTTCTTGGTGTAGCAAAAGACAACCAACAGTATCTTTGTCAACAACAGAAGCAGAGTATCGAGCAGCATAAATGGCAGCCCAAGAGAGCACTTGGCTTATACAGTTATTGAGGAACATGTATCAGCCAATGGAGTACAGAATCTCTTTATATTGCGATAACCTGTCAGCAATCCGATTGGCAGAGAATCCAGCTTTCCATGCAAGGACTAAGCATGTGGAGGTACATTATCATTTTCTCCGAGAAAAAATATTACAAGAAGAGATCGACTTGAAACATGTGATGACAGAAAATCAAGTTGCAGATGTATTCACAAAAGGCCTATCCTGGCGCAAGTTTGAACATTTTCGTCATCAACTTGGCATGATAGAAGAAGTTAAAGTTGGCATTGAGGGGGAGTATTGAACAATTCAATACCAACTGTTACGGAATCTTACCTAGTCTTTAGTCTTACTTGTTTAGTGGAAGAATAAGTCAGATTGTTAGCTTGATAGTGGCTGAAAATAAGGAGATCTAAAGGCTGAGTTTGTTAAAGCCATCCCTATATAAAGTCACCAAAGAAAAGTAATAATATTATTATTCCATTCCCGTCCCACTTCGTTGTTGAGTGCAAGAGCTTATTTCTTTAATCTTTTCCTTTCTCTTGCCTACTTTTCTCCGTGTGTGCTCAACAAAAACTATCGAGGGTCGTAATACCAGGATTGTCTTGAAAGATAATATAGGTGAGGGTAATGGGATGATGATGATGGGCGATCTGGATGGTGCGTTTCAGATCGATGCATTTTTTGTGTACAACGCTTTGGCAGATGTAGCACAAATTTGGCTTTCTATCCCAATCGCCAAGGGTGCCACAGGCGTTGCAAATATATGAGATTGGTTCAAATGAGTGATTTAGCAGGGGCATAAACTGATGGTTTTGATCTTGGGAGATGCAGGGGTGGACGAGCACATTTGATGTGAACATCAAAATCGCACTCTCTACAAGAGTAACAATCAGCTTCGATTCTGTATTTGCACAAATCACACCCCAAAGACAAGTTAAGATCAAAAGATGAATAGACAAGATGATGCTTCTTATGCAAGTGGCTCTTCATCTTCTTAGGCAGATTCAGACATTTGATGTGATAATTTCCATTGGAGAGGTATGTAAGACCCAATATGGGTTCCTCGCAAGCCTTGCACTTGGCAGCTTCTTCATTAGAAGAATTGGGAGCATCCTTGTGCCTTACAAGCAGAGCATCTTCGCCATGTCCATTCCTCGTCCGAACCGACAAAAATGGATTCTCTCACATCACAAAACCTCCCACCTCTCACTAAAACACTACCTCACACTACTCCCCTTCACCCATCACCTGCACCCCAGCCTCCATCACACACTCGACTCCCTAACCCTCCATCCTTCCAGCGACAAGCTGGTATAACTTCAGGCTCTCGTATGGTTTCATCGCATGCTAAGGATCAGGCAAACCGGCCAGTTCCAAAGTGGGATCCTGCGAAAGTTTTTGGTACGGACCGTTATATCTCCTATTTTGTAGAAGACATTCCAGAGGAGTGGACATCCACCAAACTGTTCAAGGAGATTGCCAATATTGAGCCAGTTGCAGACGTTTTCATCCCTAACCGTAAGTCTCGCAGAGGTTTAAAGTTTGGTTTCATCAAATTTGTGCGATGTGGAACACAGGAAAGACACAGGCTACGAAGGCTGATGGATACCTTTGGTGGGCATACCAGAATGCGCTTTAACGAGGCCCGCTTTGCTGTCATGGAGGGACGTCGACCTTCGCTGAGGGGTCGACATGGCAAGGAACCCATTAACTTATCTTCACAGCCCCCTGCTCTGGACACTACCAGGATACCTGCAAAGGAATGTGACGGACGAACATATGCAGAAGTTATCACAGGACCACCTTATACCTCCTCCGAAGCCAGCCCTTTACGGGTATCTTCTAATGCGGGGGCGCTAGAATGGCTTCATCGCAGTGCAGTGGGATTCCTCCGTGAAACTATGTTAGAAGAACTCCCCCTTTCCATGAATGTCCAGTGTCTCTCCATGGGAGGAACACAACGTTTAATCACGTTTGCAAGTACTGAGTCACTGCACATGGCACTCACCTCCAACCTTCATTTTTGGACTGAGCACTTCCATGCTTTTCACCCCTGGAATCCCACTGACGTGGGTGGCCGTCGAATCTGTTGGATCGGGGTGCGTGGATTACCATTACATGCCTGGACCGAAGAGGCCTTCCAGACGTTAGTCAAGCCAATGGGATCCTTGGTGCAGATACATCCTAAAACAGCTGCATGGGAAGCCCTTGATATGGCTCGGCTTCAAGTGATCACAGCGGATGTCAAGCTTACACAGGTTGAGGTACACTTGTGTGTGGATGGGCAACAGTTCACAATCCGTCTGGAGGAGATAACGGATGGGGAACGGACGAGTAACGGGACTGATGCAAAGGTTCCTGTGCCAGAAGCTACCAGTAGCCGTTCTACACAACCCACCATATCACCATCAAAGGACAGGTCTCCAACAGATATGGGGCGCACGCATTCTCTGGATAAGAAGAAGGAGTGTCGGAAGGAGTTAATGATGGCCAATTTAAAAACGGCACAAGTCAATTGTAGTGATCTGGGACAGCCTTCGTGTACTCAGAACTGCACATTGGAACAGCTCCCACACGTGGGATTTGGTAAAAATTTGGTCCACTCTAAAGAGGGCCAATTTGGTCATTCTTGGTCTCAAGCTGAAGGCATCAGCACGTGCTCAGCCCCAGCCCTTGTTTTGTCCCGAACTGATTATCAAGAAGAGGGTCAATCCTCACTTCTTCGGACTTCCTTAGATAAGCGAACACTTCCAGCTCCCATGGCAGAGCATGCGGCTTCTGCTCTGTACTCTGCAGATACTGATTTCATTTACATGAGGAAGGCAGGCTACAAAGCTTCAAGGCTTGGGTGCATGGGTAGAGTTAATATACGCAAGGCTAGGACACAGAGGACACTTCGTAGACTCAAACCAACTGGTAGTTTATCCTCTGGGCACATGAGTCTCCTAGAGAAGGATAGTTCAGCTCCTGTAGTCGAAGATCCCTCCTTTCTGGATATTACCCGGGCTACTATGACAGAGGTATCAGAGACTCACGCATCTGGAGGCTCTGCCTCTGGTCAGTGTTCCATAGAGGCAGAGACACAGCGCTCGATGACTATTGCGGACACTTTGGGTCTTAGCCGCAAGCTGACCAAGGAAGCAATCCGCCAAAAGTTGATGGGGAGAATTGCGGAGGATGGCCAGGCTTGGAGGACTCACTGCGCCACGTAGTGCTTCCAGGTTTTTACTTATGGTTGGGTTTTCTTTTATGCTATGATCAATTTTGCAATGTGGAATATTCGTGGGTGTCATGGTAGGATGAAGGAATTACAAATTAGACAGTTTATTAGTAAGGAAGGGCTTAGCCTCTTGATCATTTGTGAAACCAAGAGGGAGCAATTTTCTGATCGTATAGTACGTAGATTGTGGGCGGGCAATAATATTCAGTGGACTGCTATAGATGCACAAGGCAGGGCTGGTGGATTGGTGTGTTTATGGGATGACGATCAGATTCAGAATATTGGGATTGAAACATTTGAACGTTGGGTGAGATTGGAGATGAAGGTTCGGGCAACGGGTTTCCATTTTGTGTGCGTGGGTCTTTATGCATCAAATGTAGTGGCTGAGCGACGCTCATTATGGATTGAGCTGCAGCGCAGGAAAGCCACGGACACGGTCCCATGGATGATTCTGGGCGATTTTAATGAAATTACTGCTGCTGAAGAGAGGACTGGTCGGACTTTTAATCGGACTGCAGCTCGTAGCCTTACCAATTTTATTAATCGGAATGGACTGGTGGATCTGCCGCTTCATGGCAAGGCCTTTACGTGGTTCAGCGCTCGCAATGCTTCCAGAATTGATAGGGCTTTAGTTTCACATGACTGGCTTCTGCATTTCCGTCATCATCGGTTATACGCAGGGGACAAGGGATTTTCAGACCATGTGCCAATAATCCTAAGCGCGGATTCAGTCTTTTGGGGCATCAAACCGTTTCGTACATGGGATATTTGGTGGGAGGATCACAATTTTTTACAGATTGTGGATAAGATTTGGCAAGAAACAGGGCGGCTTTTTCCTGGCGATTTCAGTGTTGTGAAGAAATTGGCTGTCTTGAGAAAGCACTTGCAAACCTGGCACAAAGCTTCTTTCGGATCCCTGGAGTCTCAACTTCACACGATACTTGTGGAATTGGACCTGCTTGATCAGAATAGAAGAGAGGTGGGGCTTACATCAGTGGCGAGATATGAAGAACTACAGTTACAGAAGTGGGATTTCAAACGGAAAATCGAAGCAATGTGGAGGCAAAAATCCAGACAACAATGGCTTCAACTGGGGGACAAGAATAACCGATTCTTTCATTCATGTGCTACTATCCGGCATTGCAGGAATTTTATTGGGAATATTCGCTTCAATGGTGAGGCATTTTCTACCCCTGCTGGCATCAAAACCGCAGCTGTGCAGTATTTCCAGCAATTTTTCCAGGATCCGGGTTTACAGGGATATGGCCTGGGTAGCTTGGCCCTTCCTCGGCTGACATCAGAAGCTGCCATCAGTTTAGAGACACCATTTCTTGCGGATGAGATTAAATGCGCCGTCTGGGACTGCGGCAGCCACAAAGCTCCAGGTCCGGATGGTTTCAATTTCCATTTTACCAAGAAGGCGTGGACTGTGATTGGACAGGATATAATTAAGATGGTGCAAGAGTTCCATTCCAACGGAGTCCTTCCGAGAGGCATCAATACAAGCTTTTTGACTCTAATTCCCAAGAAGAAGGGTGCGGTTGAGTTTTCGGACTACCGGCCAATTAGCCTCATCAACGGATTATACAAGATCATCGCCAAAATTCTCTCTTCTCGTCTCAAGCAGGTACTGGATCGGTTAATTTCGCCGCTGCAAACTGGGTTCATGGCAGGAAGGTTTATTGTGGATACGGTGATGGTAGCTAATGAGATTATACATTCCATGAAGAAGTCTAAACGCAGCGGCTGGTGCTTAAAACTGGACTTCCAAAAGGCATACGACTCGGTTGCTTGGTCATTCCTGATGGAAGTAATGGAGAACATGGGCTTTGGGGATCGCTGGTGTAGGTGGATTATGGCATGTATCTCTTCTGCCCGATGTGCAGTTTTAATAAATGGTGTGCCAACCGAGGAATTCCCATTGGGAAGAGGTTTGCGCCAAGGTGATCCCTTATCACCACTTCTCTTCAATCTTGCAGCTGAAGTCTTGTCCCGCATGTTGAGGAGTGCAGCGGAACGTCAGCTTTTCCAAGGAATGACTATTGGTAACCTACAGTTGACCCATCTCCAATATGCTGATGACATCATGTTGTTTTGCACTGGTGATACACAAGGCCTCAATAACATCCAAGGTATATTACGCTGCTATGAATTATTATCTGGTCTTCGAATTAATTTTTTCAAGTCAGGATTAGTGGGGCTTAACGTCACACCTAGTGAGGCGGCAAGGATGGCATGTTCTCTCCACTGCCGACTGCAGCAACTACCTTTTCCATATCTCGGGATACCACTTGGGGCTCACCCACGTAGGCGCAACACCTGGGACATGGTGGTTAACCGGTTCAAAGGCAAGCTAGCTTCGTGGAAAGGCTCACTGTTATCGATGGGGGGGAGACTTACATTGGTTAAATCAGTGCTTAATACCCTGCCAATTTATTACATGTCTTTTTTCCAGCTACCAACGGGAGTACGGAAGGATTTAGAGAAATGGACAAAGCGGTTCTTGTGGGCGGGGAACGCAGACAAGAGATGTCTTTGTAAAGTACGCTGGCCAATGGTTACTTGCGCTACTGATAATGGCGGGGCTGGTGTGAGTTGCCTGAAATTCAAGAACTCTGCTTTACTTATGAAGTGGAGTCACCGCCTTGTTAATGATCCTGCTGCGTTATGGAGTCAAGTAATCATGCAGAAGTATAGACCTATCCTACGTCCAGAAGGTTTAATATGTGCAGCCCGGAATGTTTCAAACACCTGGAATGGAATTATGAAGACCAGTCGATTGCTCTTGCTCAATGGCAGGTGCCTCTCCTCGCTGTTTCATTGGCAATTGGGTAATGGGAACTCTATTCTTTTTTGGCGTGATGTCTGGTATGGGTCGACTCCTTTGTGTGTGGTCTTCCCCAGACTATATGCACTGTCCATGGAGAAGGAGGGGTCGGTGATGCAGTTTGGGGAGCTGACTGATAATATCTGGAAGTGGAACTTTACTTGGCGGCGTAACTTATTTATTTGGGAGGAAGAGGATGCAGGTTGCTTGCTTGAGATGTTGGATGGAATCCGGCCTAACCCAGATAGTATCGATTGTCTCATGTGGGGAGATCAGTTGGCACCTTTCTCAGCCAAGGTCTGTTACCAGTCACTGGAGGTGAGCTACCATATACCCAGCGAAAGGATAATCCCTAATGTATGGCAGTATAAGGGTGCTCCTAAATGGCAAAGCTTCTTGTGGTTGGCGTGCAGGGAGAAGCTGTTGACCAAAGGATACCTGTTCCGGATAGGTATTCTAACGGAATCTGAGCAACATTGTGATGCTTGTGGTTGTGTGGAAGGGGACTCCAATCACATTCTCTTGGATTGTAAGAAGGCATGGTCTTGTTGGTCATTGCTGATGCGACAGTGGGGTCTCGTTTGGGTCCAGCCACAGTCTATCGCTGAATTATTCATTCAGTGGCACGGCTTTCCCATCCCCAATCGTTGGCGAGGCCTCTGGTATGTACTCCTCTTCTCATGTGCTTGGAGTCTTTGGCTGGGTAGGAACAATAGAATTTTTCGTGGAGAAGAAAGTAGTGCCAATGATCTGTATTACAATGGCATGCGCCATGGCTTCTATTGGGCACGTACTAATTTACCAGAAGTTGCATTAGATAGTTTGGATGTATTACCATCCACTGATTTTCTGACCTTGTTAGCTATCTAGAATCATGGCTGGTGCAAGTATCAGATATTGCCACTTTGTTTAGGTATTTGCTGGTTGGTGTATCCTCTGCGGGTTTTGTGGTTTACTCGCTGTTTTTACAGAGGATTGTGTGGTTCTTTGCTTGTCCTGGGGCTGTTGTATAGCTGGATTTGGTGTTTTGAAAATTATAGATCCTGTAACTTAGTCATAGGATCTGTTTTGTTTCATTTTGGCCATTGTGCTGATACAATGCTCCGTTGTACATTCTGTATGTATTCTTATTACATCTTAATATACATATCGATATTTCTTCAAAAAAAAAAATCTTCGCCATGTCCACCCTCTTCCTTCTCCATCTCTTTTTCTGAGATCTTCTCTCTTCAACTGCTCTAACAATGATATCCTTTTTGTATATTTTGTCAAGAAAAATGAATAATCAACCAAAACCTATTGTATAAAATACATTGCTCCTTATGTCTTGGTCAACCTATGTGAGCCTGCCTTAGTTCTGCCTGTCCAATATTCACCAGATCATAACTTTTTGTAATATAATAAAGAACACAGATCATCTAAGTTGTTTCATTATCTGGATAATTAAAGATTAGTCATTTTAATTAGTTTGCTTTTATATATCAATGAAGAGGACATAGAGAACCATGAGTTGCTTCAAATTTGACGCAGATAATGTGTAGTATAGAAATCACCACCAGTATTAAACTTTCCCAAATCGTTTGCCTGTGATCAAGTTGGATTTGGTTTGTGATATCTGCAAAGGTGATGCAGGTGTTATCAATGGACATATCTATATACACCAATGATTTGATCGATCTTTGTCTTTAAATATGAAATATTGCACTCCCATCTTACGAGGTGAGGCAAACAATGTGTCCAGCATATTGTGGTCTAGACGAAAATGAAAAAAGGAAAAAACTTCTTACAACGTGATAAAGTGTGAGGAATGTGGAGGGATATAATATGAAAATGAGCTGTTACTGCACTGGAAATTGCTGGCACAGGCACATGACTGTGAACAAAGCATAAATTAATTTTCATAATCACTCAATATCTCATAAGATTTAAGGTCCGAACAAGCCATTGTTTGCTCATCTAAGTTGTTTCATAATCCGAATCAAGGTTAGTCATCTGAATTAGTTTGCTTTCATTCACTTGTTGCTTGTCATCTACGTTAACTGACCGGTGAGCATTGCCTCTTTTTCCTATGTACTGATCCCGACTCCCATGCTTCTTACACGCTTTTTTCATCCTGTTTTTCTTTCCTTCCCACAAAGCAGCAAATAATTTAGAATATTGGGTTGTGGATCTCTGCTTTATGGTAGAAATAGAGAAAGCTTTGAACTTAAGGAAAATGGTAGAAATAGAGTAAGCTTTAAAAGTTAAGTAGAAAGCTTCGGCGTCATCTCATTGGAAGATTCAACGATTCTTTAACCTGTGCCGATAGAAGCCCACTAAGCATTGATGGACTACTCGGTGATTGTAAAAGCCCACTAAGCATTGATGGAATACTCGATGATTGTAAAAGCCCACTAAGCTCACGATTCTTTAATCATTTGGTTCGGCCCATGATTTTATTTCCTGTCTCTTTCCAATATGCCGGCCGAATGATGGAGTCTTCATAAATTGCCGTGAATTCGTTTGCCTCCGACTTTCGTAAACCATTTGGGGATATCAAATTGTCCTTCGCCCTTCTCGCCCTTCTCATCTCAACATAGGTTAGTCATCTGAATTAAGTCGCTTTTATACTCATATCGTTTTCTAGGTGAACTGAGTGGTAAGGTGAGTCATCTGATTCTCATCTATTTCTTATATGCTTTTTTCATCTCGTTTTTTTCTTTCCTTTCCATTAAGCAGCAGAGCATTAAGGATTTTGGGATTTCAAAATATAAATCAGATTATCAGACAAAGAGCTGTTAATTACTACCAATAATACTAATATATACTGTAATCTTTTGCTAACAAATTGCTTGCAGTTACCTATTATATTGTTTAGGCCTTTCAGAATGAATTCATCGGAAGCCTCATCATCATCTATGTCTCAATCTTATCAAGTGTTCTTGAGTTTCCGAGGTGAGGATACCAGGCACAATTTCACCGATCACCTGTATACAAAGTTGGCAGAAACAGGATATCAAGTATTCAGAGACAAAGACGGGATTGCAAATGGACAGATGATTGAGTCTACACTAAAAGGAGTTATCCAGGTGTCCAAAGTTTCCATAGTTGTGGTCTCTCAAAACTATGCTGCTTCAAAATGGTGCTTGAAAGAACTGGTGATGATTATGAATCTTTACGAACAAGGACATTATACCGTTATTCCAGTTTTCTATTATGTGGATCCATCTGATGTGAGACATCAGAGAGGGACCTTTGCCCAAGCCTTTACTCAACATGAACATTCTGAAGAAAAGGAAATAGTGGAAGGTTGGAGAGCCGCATTAGGAAAAGTTGGAGAGATAAGAGGAGAACATTTTAATGTTACACAAGAAAGGTACAATACAAATACATTATTTAGATTTTCCTCGTTTTCTTTTTTTTTTAAGTGAAGATTTATTTTTCTATTAATGTTTGACATTTAAAGATGCTGTGAATCGATTTATAAGTTCCTTATATATTATTCCCTCCTTGTTTATATAGATACGAGGCACCGGTGATTACAAAAATTGTCGAAGATGTTGGAAGAATCAGTGGTAAAGTATTTGATGAATTCTCAATGTATAAGAATTTTTATTAATTAATTGATATTTATTTTATCATAACGTTAATCTTTTATGGTGTGGAAGCAGGACTGAAGAAAAGTAAATATACATTCCTCGTACCAGAGATGGTGGGTCAAGGTTTTAGAGGAGCACTGGATAATATTTGGTCAATACTGACGGAGGATGAAGTTGCACGAATCGGAGTTTATGGTATGGGAGGGATAGGAAAAACAACACTCATGAAGCATATCCATAAACAACTTCAGGAAATATCAGAACAATTTCCTCACGTTTATTGGATTACTGCTTCACAAGATTGTGACATTCCCAGGTTACAATATCGTATTGCTAAAAGTATGCAGTTAGATATTTTAGAGGAAGAAGATGAGATACATAGAGCAGCAAGATTGGCTGATGAATTGGCTGGTAAAGGGAATTTTGTTCTCATTATAGATGATTTGTGGAATTATTTTGATTTAGAAGAGGTGGGACTTCCTGAAGGAGGATATAAGCTGTTGTTCACAACTCGATCACTTGATGTTTGTCGGCAAATGAATTGTCAAGAGGAAAATATAATCAAAGTTGAGTCACTTTCTCGCGAAGAAGCTTGGGCATTGTTCGAGAGAGAACATAGAGTCTCTGCCATCAAGGTGGAATCATATGCAAGAGCAATTGTGGAAAAATGTGATGGTTTACCACTTGCTATTAAAACAATTGGGAGAAGCATGAGAAGAATCAAAGATGATCATGGATGGAGAGTAGCATCGAACAAAATAACAGATTCAACACATGGAAAAAGAGACATGGATAAAGTCTTTTCCTCACTGAGATACAGTTATGATTGTTTAAATTATGATTTATCTTTGCAACAGTGTTTTCTATATTGTGCACTGTTTTCAGAAGATCATATGATTGAGAAGGAGGAAATAATAGAGTTGTTGATTGTTGAGGGGATAATTAAGAGGAAAAATTGCAGATACCAAGAGACTGATGAGGGCCATGACAAGCTCACAGAGCTTGTCAATCTTTGCTTGTTAGAAGCAGATAATGATTATGGGGGAGTGAAAATGCATGATTTGATAAGGGATATGGCTCTCAAAATACTAAGAGAGGAGTCATCGGTGATGGTTGAAGCTGGCAAGGAATTGATGGAATGTCCAGATGTAGATAAGTGGGACCAAAGTCTTGTTAGAGTCTCTTTAATGGAAAACAATATCATGGAAATTGGTTCTGATGATTGCCAGCCAATATGTCCCAATTTGTCAACGTTGTTGTTATCTGACAATCACCAACTGAAAATGATATCAGATTGTTTTTTCGAGAGAATGGATGGTCTCAAGGTTCTTGATCTTTCTTATACAAGTATCCAGAGATTGTCTGAATCCATCTCTAATCTGGTGAGGCTTTCTGCGTTGTTGCTTCGAGGATGTGATAAATTAGAGCATATACCATCTGTTGCCAAGCTCAAAG
Organism: Passiflora organensis; assembly: GCA_019739055.1. Lineage (NCBI taxonomy): Eukaryota > Viridiplantae > Streptophyta > Magnoliopsida > Malpighiales > Passifloraceae > Passiflora > Passiflora organensis. Next base: position 153,070 of record JAEPBF010000269.1, read on the forward strand.
CATTGGAGATGTTGGATCTCATAGGATGTAGTGAAATTGAGGAAGTGCCCCATGGTATGGAGTTTCTGCATAAGCTCAGGTATTTAGATCTCCGAGATTGCAGGCTGTTGGAGGAGTTTCCGAGAGGTATACTACCAAAGCTTTCCCGGCTACAAGTCTTGAGAATTGACAGTAGGTTAAGCTTGGAAGCAGAGGAGTTGGGATGCTTGAAAAAACTGGAAGATTTGTCATGCCGTTTTCCTAATCTAGCGGAGTTCAACAAATATCTCGGATTTACCAAGACACTGCATAACTTCGATATTTATGTGAATCCAATAGATGGACACGATTATTTCGATGAGAATGCAGATATTGAAGGGATGCATTATTCGAATAGGTTGAATATCTGGAAGAGTGGTCTCCGGATGGGAGGAGCTTTCCGTAAGCTTCCAGAAGGAATGAAATATCTCAGATGCATTGACTGCAAATTTGACGCAGGGAGCTTAAGTGATTCCGCATATGTTTTAAATGGTACAAATGAATTGGAGGAAATTGTACTTCACAGGTGCGCGGGAGTAGAGTGGATTATGTCTGTGTCTGGATTGTCAGCCAATATATTTTCAACGCTGGAGAAATTGAAGCTTGAAAGCTTAAGCAATTTACGTAGCCTTATTCCATATGAGGATGAGAATGAGAATGAGAATGGTGGTCCACTAACATTGCCTTCTACAGAAACCTTTGCTCGTCTCTATAGGATTGAAATATCAGACTGTGATAACATAAAAAAGTTGTTTCCTCGGGGCATGTTGCAGAACCTTCGAAACCTGAAGTTCATTGGAGTAAATAGGTGTGGTGGATTAGAGGAGATAGTAACAAGTGAAGAAAGCAGCACCGATTACTCTTCCCATTCCCTCACTCTCCCCAAATTGACGAATCTATATCTATTTGATTTGCCAAGTCTACAAAGCATTTGTAGTGGGAAACTGATATGTGAGTCTTTGGAATACTTTGTACTTGGAAAATGTGGGATGCTAAAGAGGATACCCATTTCTCTTCCTCTCCCATCTATTCATTATATCCAGGTTGGTCCAAGGGAGTGGTGGGAACAAGAGGTGGAGTGGGATCATCACGATGCCAAACAAATCCTCCAGTCTTGCATCACATTTCCAGACTATTATTAAAACTGAATCTTGAGATCAAGGGTGATATTGTGTAACTGTGTAAGATAAACTACAATCTCTTTCTTTTCCAACATTCTTCGCCCTTTCTCATCTCAATAAAGGATAGACATCTGATTTAGCTTGCTTTTATATTAATATGGCGTCCATGTTGCACAGTGTCATCTTCTTCAACCGAGGGGTATAAGAGTTGCTTCTTATGTTCTTTTTTCATCTTATTTTTCCATTTAGAAAATAAAAAAGATTCTTTCTTGTCTCTTCTCCTTGAAGCCTACAAAGCGGCTAAGACTGCTTGCGCTTGGGCTTTTTCATCTGAACTACTTTTCGTTTGCTTTTATCTTACGAAAAAACATTCAGGGTTATCACGAAGCCTTTGATCGAATTTTCTGCTCAATCCATTGTTCACACACATCTGATCTCAATAAAGTTCAGTGATCTGAATTATTTTGCTTTTATATTCATATCTCAATAAAAGTCATCTCCTTCAAAATAATTGTCTCTGTTTCATCTGGATCCCCATCTACTCTGTTTCTTACATGCTTTCTTCATCTTGCTTTTTTTCACCTTCCACAAAGCAGCGAAGAATTTAGAATTTTAGGTGGTGAACACATTGTTAGTTGACAATAGTAACAAGTCAATATTTCTTATCTGTTGCTAACATATTTATTGAAGTTGCATACTTTCTAGGCGTTTCTTGATTGGTCAATATGATCTTCTCCGAAGCCTCGTCATCATCCATGTCTCAACCTTACCAAGTGTTTTTGAGTTTTCGAGGGGAAGATACTCGGCATACTTTCACCGATCACCTTCATCAAAAGTTGGTAGAAAGAGGATATAAAGTATTTCGAGACAAAGAAATGATTACAAATGGACAACACATTGGATCGACGCTACAAGAAGCTATCAAAGAGTCAAACGTATCCTTAGTAGTGTTCTCCCCTGATTATGCTTCCTCCAAATGGTGCTTGGATGAAATTGAGACGATTATAAATCGTCGCGAACAAGAAGCGCATAAGGTTGTTCCTGTTTTCTATCATGTGGAGCCTTCTGACGTGAGAAGTCAGAGAGGGAAGTTTGCAGAAGCTTTTCTTAAACATGAAGAATCGTTCAAAGACAACAAGGCAAAAGTGGAGCGATGGAGAGCGGGTTTGCGGAAAGTTGGAGAATTAAGAGGAGAACACATTACAGAGAAAAGGTATAATATAAAGAAATAAATACATAGCCACTTAGGCTTTTCTCACTGCTTTCGGAAATAGTCATTTGACTTGTCCGCTATAAATGTTTCTTTTCTTTTCTATCGATTTTCAATTTACTTATGAACTGTTCTCTCCCTATTATATGTTTTATGTAGTTATGAGGGAGAAGTGATTCAAAGAATCGCCGATGATGTTGGAAGAATCATCGAGAAAGGTAAAGTTTGAAATTACTTCCCAATGTATAAGCACTTTTATTATAATTAGTTAATGATTTTTTAAGTTTTCATGACCTTAATCTTTTATGGTGTAGAGGGAGGACTAAAGAAAAGAGAATATACGTTCCGTGTATCAGATGTAGTGGGTGAAGGTTTTGAAAGAGCTCGGGATAATATTTGGTCTTTGCTGAGGGAGGACGAAGTTGTACGGATTGGAGTTTGTGGTATGGGAGGGATAGGGAAAACAACAGTGATGGAGCATATCCATAAACAACTACAGGAAACATCGCAACAACAATTTCCTCTCGTATACTGGATCACTGCTTCACAAGATTGTGACATCCGTAAGTTACAAGATCATATTGCCAAGATTATTCATTTGGATATTACAAATGAAGTAGATGACAGACATAGAGCAGCAAGACTGGCCAACGAATTGACTGGTAAAAAGAATTTTATTCTTATTATAGATGATTTGTGGCAGTTTTTTGATCTAAAAGAGGTGGGACTTCCTCATGAAGGCTATAAGTTGATGTTCACAACTCGATCACTTGAGGTTTGCAGGCAAATGGATTGCCAGAATAATATAATCAAACTCGAGCCACTTTCTCTGGAGGAAGGATGAGAATTGTTTGAAAGAGAACTTGAAGACTACAACATGAATGTGAAATCACTAGCACAGGAAATTGTAAATGAATGTGGTGGTCTACCTCTTGCTATCAAAACATTTGGGAGAACCATGAAGGGAGTTAATGATGAATCTGAATGGAGAAATTCAGTGGTTAAACTGAAAGATTTAAAGCCTGGAGAAAGTCGTTTGGATCCAGTATTTGACATACTGAGATTCAGTTATAATCGCTAAACTGATCGTTTGCAGCAATGTTTGCTATATTGTGAACTGTTTCCAGAAGATTTTGAGATTAGCAGGAAGCAGTTAATAGAATACATGATTCTTGAGGGTATAGTAGAAAGAGAGGAGTGCAGAATGGAAGAAGTTGATGAGGGCCAAGTCATGCTTAACGGACTCGTTGATCGTTGCTTGTTAGAATATGGTCATCATGGTTATGTGAAAATGCATGATTTGATAAGGGATATGGCTCTTAAAATATCAAGTGAGGAGCCATCGGCGATGGTTAAATCTGGTAAGGAATTGATGAAATGTCCAGATGAAGGTAAGTGGAAGCAGAGTCCTGTTAGAGTCTAGTTAATGAGGACTGATATCAAGGAAATGGGTTCAAATTATTGGCAGCCAGTATGTCCCAAATTGTCAACATTGTTGCTATCAGGCAATCGCAAACTTAAAACGATGAATACTAATCTAGGAGGGTGATATCAAGGAGATACCAATTTCTCTTCCTCACCATATTTTTGTAAAATCAAGGTTGATTCAATGTGGTGGCGGAGGGTGACGTGGGACCCTCCCAATACTAAACAATTCCTCCAGCCTTTGGTCAGGTTTTATGAAGGAGGCGAAGGAGGAGAAGAAGAAAGTGAAAAAAGAAGGCAAAAACAGAAGAGTGGAAAGCGAACAACGAACAAAGCCAAGAAAGCGAAGAAATTGAAGAAATTGAGTAAGTGGGTAAGATCAATGTTGAAAAGAAGAAATAATTATTCTTGTATAGCGTAAGAGCAGCAAATTGAGACCACAACAAATGAATGAATAAAAGATCAATGTCATGGTGTTCAAGTCAAGAAAACTGTGAAAGAAATTATTTTGTGATTATAGAAGAATTTAAAAAATATTAATGAAATAATGAATTTAAATAAATAGTTTTGATAAAAGAAGTTGTGATTACTGAATGATTGGAGATGAGTCATAAATCAAATAAGTGGATAACAGACTTGCAACTTTTCTATCGATATAGATGAGAAAGTAGAATAAGTGGGTACAACCAAATCCTTCAGCCTTGGGTAAGCTTTCAAGAAAGTAGAATAGGTTAGTAGATATTTATTTACAGGAAGACATATACAGCGGAGAAGTTTATGCAAACCAAGTCACAGAAAGCGTAATTTTAGTCTGGAATTTCCCACAAAGGAAGAAATTCAACGTTGAGAGAAAAATAGCCAAACCAAGAAAGTATTCAAGGGCTGAGTTACAAACCAAGAATTTCCTCAATGTCTTTGCTGGAAAGAATAGCCGAAAACTTGGCATGATTCCTGTCAATTCTCCAGCCTCTGGGTTTTCTTTATCCATCACCAACTCAATGGCTTTGCTCAACTCTTGCTTGGAAAACCACATGCTCTCCTCTATTTCCACATCTGCTGCAACTTTAAACTCGTCAACCAAGAACCTCGCGCTCAGGATTTGTTCAGCCTCGAAACGAACTAGCACAATCTGACAGTCGCTGCTCAGTGACTCCCACATGGAACATAACCCACAGTGAGGCCATCCACAGGTGGTATTGCCGGATTGCATGGACGTGTTGGTCTATTGTTTTCAATCAATGGGGGTTCTGCTGGGTCCAACCGCGATCTGTGGCTGAATTGTTTGTCCACTGGGATGGTTTTAACATTCCGGGTCGCTATCGGCGTTTATGGTACGTGCTGCTGTTTTCTTGTGCCTGGAGTATTTGGCTAAGTCGCAACAAGCGTGTTTTCAATGGAGAAGAGAGCAGTGCAGCTGATATGTATTATGCTGGTATGAGGCATGGGTTCCAGTGGGCTAAGATGAACCTGCAGGAGGTTAACTTGGACAGCTTGGAAGTTTTACCTGCTAGAGATTTTGCTTTGTTGTTGGCTAGGTAGTGTGCTAGGAAGGTGACAGTTGCAGATACTGAATTCCAGCAATAGTATCTGGAAGTTTCATTTTGATAGCACTGGATAATATTCTATTATCCTATCATCTTGTATAGCTGTATATATATGCCAGTTAATATATCTCGTTATTCTTCAAAAAAAAAAACTGGAAAGAAGTGAATAAGATCTGGTGGTACGGCACATATTTTTTTTATTTTCTCAAATAATGATCCAGTGTCGGTAGGAAATAGAAGGTTAACGGTGAATAAAAACGCTCGGTGGCCATGCGTGGACACGTATCAATGTGGCTCGGTATGCAGCAGGGGCAGGGGTTTCACGGGCACAGAAAGTTCCAAATGTTACAGTCGATGATGCTTCTAAGTTACCTTCAAAACGCTCCTTTCCAGATTCTAAGCTCTTGAAGGAGAGGGATGGCAGATCCTATGTTGAAGTCACTGCAGTTCCGTCCAAAACTGTTCCTGACGATACTTTGGTCGAACTCTCTGCCGATTCAGGACTTGCGGCGCGCCTTCAGCGAAGTGCAGTCGGTCTTCTTCGCAGGCCTTCCAACACACAGTTGGATTTCCCAGCTCACGTTGAATGTCTTGATATGGGTCTTCAGCAGAAACTACTTGTCTTTGAGTCAGTTGAGGCTATGCAGGCTGAACTTACAGGTAATATGGCTTTCTGGACTGCCAGGTTCTATGATTTGCATCCATGGAGCATAGCCGATACGGAGCCTAGACGATTATGCTGGGTGAAGATAGTTGGGCTTCCTCTTGATGTATGGTTTGAAGCTACCTTCAAACAAATTATACAACCCATTGGTGCCTTGGTTCAGGTTCATCCGCGTACAGCAACATGGACTCACCTAGAGAGTGCTTTGCTGCAAATCGTCACCCCCAACTTGTTGGAAATTCAGCAGAATTTGAAACTGATGATTGATGGCCAGCCATGCACAGTGCAGCTGTTGGAAGTTTCAAACACAGACATTGCGGAGCCTGAGGTAGGCAACAAGGGCTCTGTGTCAGGAGGGTGTGACAGCCTTTCTGTTCCACTCCAACCCAACCTTTCAGTTGACAGGCACAGTTGTGTTGGTAAGAGCTTGGGCAGTACTCTGGCAGGTAAAAATCAGGCTGGTTGTCAGAAGGAGATCCTGGGGCATGGCAAGAGGATGGCGGTAGGCATTTCTCCCATCTGCAAGGGTGGGGGGGGGTCCATACTGAGTCCACTCAACTGGGAGTGCCACAACAACAAGTTATAGAGGGACTGACTCAGCATCCTGGTCAGCAGAAGGAAGGTCATTTATGTCAATTTACAAGTAGTGGGGGTTTCTTAAGTAATTTTACTGATCCTGTTCTTAACCCTGAGACCTTGGATTCTGCGGATCAGTATCCTCTTCTTCGTAAGACCATATCTGCGTGTGCTCCAGGAGAAATATCAGCTGACTCCTGTGCCTTTCAATCTTCCTCTGAGGTCATGACTTTCACTCGCATGCGGTTAGAGGGTGACAAGGCATCGCGGGTAGAGCAGTCCAGCAAGCTTGGCACACACCGGATTGGTAGGTCCAAAAAACACAAACATATTAAACCTACTGGGAGTCTCTCTTCCGGGAAGGCTAGCCATCCGATTGGTGATGGGCTATCCGTATTAACTGAGGATCCTTCATTTCTCGTCGAGCTTGCTGATAAAAGCGATGATCTTCAGACTCGTATGGATAGTGTACCCTCTGATGCGGCTGTTTGTTCAATAGATTTGGAAGTGCAGAGAACAATGGTTGTCATGGAACAATTGGGTCTCAGTCGTAAAAATTCGAAAGCTGCAATTCGACGTAAGCTGAAGGAACAGATTGTTGAAGAGCATAAGGAGTGGCACGCCCATTGCACTACTTAATGTAGTCGCGGTGGCTTCTGGTTCGGGGTCATGCCATCATATGGTTAATATAGCGTTTTGGAACATCAGAGGATGCAGGGGGAAGATGAAGGAGAGTCAAGTTCATTCTCTTATCAGGCAAGAACAGCTTAACATTCTATTTTTATGTGAGACCAAGAGGGAGACGTTTTCTGACAGATTGGTGGCCCGATTTTGGGCTGGTAATACCATTAAATGGGACACCATCGATGCTTGTGGGAGTGCTGAGGGTATTGCATGCTTCTGGAATGAGTCAGTTGTGCAAGTTATCGGAGTGGAAAAATTTGAGCGTTGGATGTTACTTAAGATGCAAATGCGGGATACTGGGTTTACATTTATATGCGTGGGGTTGCATGCGCCTAATACAGCGACGGACCGAAGAACACTTTGGGAGGAGCTGGAACAAAAGAAGGAAGAAGATACCATTCCGTGGCTAATTCTCGGCGATTTCAATGAGTCCATTGTGGCGGCAGAAAGATTGGGTACGTCATTTAATCAATTAGCTGCATCTCGCCTGCTGTTGTTTATTCACAGGAGTGGTTTGGTTGATTTACCTCTCATTGGTAAGGATTACACCTGGTTTACTTCTCATTGTGCTTCGCGGATAGACAGAGTATTGGCATCCCCTCACTGGTGTTCCCAGTTTAGTCGTCATCGACTTTATGCAGGTGCTAAAGGGATCTCAGATCATGTGCCTTTAATAGTGAAGGCCGATACTTTTCAATGGGGCAGCAAACCGTTTCGATCATGGGATATATGGTGGGAGGATCCTCTGTTTCTGCCGACAGTGGAAAGATTTTGGGGGGAAGCTGGAGTTCGCTTCCCTGGAGATTTTTTGCGTGGTGAAGAAATTATCTTTTCTGAGAAAAAAATTAAGGGAGTGGCATCTGACTCATTTCGGTGCATTGGAGAATAAACTGACAGCCGTACTTGCTGAAATTGATTCTGTTGATCAGCATAGAGGAGCTCTAGGAGCTGGTTCGAATGATAGATACCATGAGCTACAAACTCAGAAGTGGGATATAAAGCAAAAACTTGAGTCAATGTGGAGACAGAAGTCTAGGCAACAATGGTTACAGCTGGGTGACAAGAACAGCAAATTCTTCCATCTGAGTGCTAACCTGAGGCGTGTATATAATTTTATTGGTTCCATCCGTGTGCAGGATAGAGAGCTCACAACGCCTGCGGAAATACGAGGAGCTGCTGTGGATCATTTTCAGCGGTTGTTTGCAGACGAAGGCTCTCGTTGGTTGGGTTTGGGTAGTCTTAATTTACCACGTCTATCCACTGCATCGGCGGATCAGTTGCAGGCTCCTTTTCTCGCGGAGGAGATTAAAAGTGCAGTATGGGATTGTGGCAGTCACAAAGCCCCTGGACCGGACGGTTTCAATTTCTATTTTATCAAGCAAGCTTGGTCTGTAATTGGCAGGGACATTGTTGCGATGGTGAATGATTTTCATGGCAGCGGGGTGCTTCCTAAGGGGATCAACAATAGCTTCATCACGTTGTTGCCAAAGATAGCAGGTGCGGATGATTTTAATTCGTACAGACCTATTAGCCTTATTAATAGTCTGTATAAGATAATTGCCAAGCTTTTGTCCAAGCGGTTGAAGAGCGTGATGGATCAGCTCATTTCCCCGTTTCAAACGGGATTTATGGAAGGCCGTTACATTACAGATTCTATCATGATTGCAAATGAGATCTTACACACCATGAAGAAATCCCAGCGGCAGGGTTGGTGTCTGAAATTAGATTTTCAGAAGGCCTATGATTCAGTTAATTGGGCTTTCCTCATTGAAGTCATGGAATGTATGGGTTTTGGAGTGCAGTGGCGGAAATGGATTCATGGTTGCGTCTCATCGGCTCGCTGCGCCATCCTCATCAATGGGGCGCCAACCAATGAGTTTCCAGTTGGCTGTGGTCTACGTCAAGGCGATCCGCTCTCGCCTTTGCTATTCAATCTCGAGGCAGATGTGCTATCTAGGTTATTGATCAGAGCTGAGGAGTGTAATTTATTTCAGGGCATTTCCATTGGCAGTTGTGTCTTATCACACTTACAGTACGCTAACGATGTCATTTTATTCAGTAATGGTGATACGCAGGGCGTGATTTGCTTACAACAGATACTGAGAAGTTATGAATTACTCTCTGGGTTGAAGATCAACTTTCATAAATCCGGTTTAGTTGGCATCAACATATCCCATGGTGAGACGGTGGCCCTGGCTGCTAAGATACACTGTAGGTTGCAGGTTATGCCATTTTCTTACCTTGGAATTCCCCTTGGAGCGAATCCTCGCCGTCGCAGCACGTGGAAAACAGTGCTGGACAGATTCAAAAGCAAATTGAGTTCTTGGAAGGGGTCCTTGCTATCAATGGGAGGAAGACTGACTTTGATTAAGTCGGTATTGAATAGTGTTCCTGTTTACTATATGACTTTTTTTCAGATGCCTGTCAGCGTACGCAAGGAGTTGGAGAAGTGGACGCGCCGTTTTCTGTGGGCTGGAAAAATAGAGAAGAGTTGTTTGTGCAAAGTGCGCTGGTCAGTGGTGGTTTGTGCAAAGAATAAAGGCGGCACTGGGATTGGTTGCTTACAATTGCGGAACCAAGCCTTACTTACCAAGTGGTGTGCCAGAATTGCTAATGACACCTGCTCATTGTGGAAACAGGTGATCCAGCAGAAATATCATCCTCGCCTGAACCATGATGGGATCGATTGCACGGTGACGAATGCTTCTGCGATTTGGCAAGGGATAGTGAAGACCAGTCGCAGCCTCTTGCCTAATGGACAGTGTCTCTCTGAGTTTCATCGCTGGCGAGTGGGTCAAGGTAATTCTATTGCTTTTTGGCAAGATATTTGGTGTGCCACTCGGCCTCTCTTGTTGTTGTTCCCTAGATTGTATGATTTATCGTTGGAAAAAGAAGGATTCTTGGTACAGTTTGGGGTATTAGTGGATCAGGTGTGGGAATGGCGTCTGTTATGGAGGCGACGATTGTTTGTGTGGGAGGGGGAGGAGGTTACTCGGTTACTCTCAGTGTTGACCCCTGCTATGTCGCGGGTGGGGCAGGATGATGAGTTGCTGTGGGATGATCAGCTGACTCCATTTACAGTACACGGCTGTTACACAACACTGGAAGCACATATGTTCCCGGTTGATGAGCAACGGGTTCCCAATGTTTGGTGCAAACAAGGGGCACCCAAGTGGCAAGCTTTCATGTGGCTGGCCTGTCGGGAGAAGGTTCTGGCCAAAGCACAACTTATTCGCATGGGGATCTTACCAGGGTCTGCAGGGGCATGTGAGGCTTGTGGCTTGGTGGAAGGTAACTCGAATCATATTTTACTGGATTGTCACCTGGCATGGAAGTGCTGGTCACTATTATTCCAACATTGGGGTTTAAGTTGGGTTCAACCCAGGTCTGTGGCAGAATTGTTTGTGCAGTGGGCAGGTTTTTCCATCCCATCCCGATGGCAGGATCTTTGGTATGTAGTACTCTTCGCGTTTACGTGGAGCATTTGGCTGGGAAGAAATGGTCGAGTCTTCAGGCGTGTGGTGTGCAGTGCGGAGGATTTATTTTACAATGCCATTCGGCATGGTTTTTGCTGGGCGAAATATAATGTGAAGGGGGGTTGTCCTGATTGCCTGACTTTACTACCTTCAGGGGATTTCCTATCTTTAAGGGCTATGTAGGGGTGTGGTAGTTATGTATGGCTGGTGAAAACTCCAGATGCTGTATGTTGTCTATATGGTATTTTGAGGTTTCATCTGGTCTATCGCGTCACGACAATATTTCTTTGTCTGTCGCATATGTAATACAATTCTGTTTTAATACAATATCGAATTCATTCAAAAAAAAAAATAGAAGGTTAACGGGTATATACTGTTACTTATGTTTGGTGATATGCTTCACTGGTTTTTAATTTGATCAGAGATTTTTTCTTCCAGGGGCTAGGCTTGCTGACTCTATCAGCTGTGCTAAATTCTGCTGATGCACATTTTGTCAAAACACCAGAAATAGCATATCCTGTTCTCCACCTTGGTTCCAAGTCTTCTTGCTATTTTCCTTTCTTTACCTGGTGGCAATAAGGGTAGGTGAACTGAACTTCTCAATACAGTTGAAGAAGAGCAAAGATCTATGCTCTAACTCCGCAAAATGAAAACCTAAGATACAATCTACATGTCAGATAGGATCCTAGATTTTCTTTTTTTTTTGAATAAGGATCCTAGATTTTCAATTCAGCTACTTCTGCAGTAACGAAGTAAAATCACTAGTCGGCAATAATTGTATCCCATTTGCGCCAACCTCTATTCCGTTCTGATTAGCCCAGCTAATGCCGTGCATAAATCCTTCCAGGAATAAATCTTGTGCTGACTTATTTCCTTGATTGAAGGTACGGTCATTCCTTCCTACCCGGGCAAATAATATCACATACCAAATCTGTTGCCAGCGTTTGGGATTCCACGAAGAGATTAATAAGAGCCTTCCCAAGTAACAATCTTGCTTTTAAACCTAAGAATCAGACTCCGCCATGTGCTCTTGAGTCAGCTCCGATCGATATGCCCAGATACGTAAAAGGTAGATCTTGTGTCCGACAGTGCAAAATTTCTGTAGTTGATTCGGTATCTTGTCTTCTAACATTGACCCCAATCAAAGCCGATTTATGAAAATTGATCTTAAAGACCAGATAAGAGTTCAAAGCTCATTAAAATCTTTTGGAAATTCCGCAATCCGGTATCATCATCATCTGCAAAATGAATGATATCGTCGGCGTATTGCAAGTGGGTCAAATGTAAACTTCCAATTCTGATGCCTTTTATCAAATTAATCTCTGAAGCATTCGACACCATCCTTGACAAAACTTCTCCCACTAGGTTAAAGAGTAATGGAGATAAGAGATTTCCTTGTCTAAGACCCCTGCCATGCCGAATTTCTCTGTCGGAGCACCATCCAAATTCCATCACCTTTATGAGAAAATTTTGTTCTACCGAATCATAGGCCTTCTTAAAATCATGCCACCATGATGGAATTTGAAATGACCACATGGTCCAGATTGCCCGTGAGAAATCATCTGCAAGGCAAAGAAATAATATGCTTCAGTTAAGGATGGTCTTTTATATCTCCCCTATACATCGCAGAGCACAATCTCAAACGGTTTACTGGCATGATTGTTTGGCTCTATGATAGGTATCACAAATAGCATGATGACTTTTATTAATTAAATTATTACCAAAGGATAATTTATTCATATTCTTTATAAGAATATGGCCAAGTCTACGGTGCCATAATATGACATCCTCCTTAATTATATATATATTTTTTTTGAAGAATATCGAATTATATTAAGTTGAAATCTATACAAGTACTGGACAATAAAGCATTGTGGCCACCCATCTACCAAATGCAATCTACAGATGCCAGAAACATAGATCGGTATCTGCTACTTACATCAGTCCTGAGATCTAATGAGCTAATAAGAACATACAATCTCCTGAAGACAATACATCCAGACTGTCTAAGGAAACATCCGGTAGGTTGGTCTTTGCCCAAAAAAAGCCATGGCGCAAGCCATTATAATACAAGTCAGCTGCACTGCTTTCTTCTCCGCGAAAAAGTTTAGCATTCCTACCTAACCATATACTCCAAGTGCAAGAAAACATAAGCACGTACCATAAACCTTTCCAGCGAGGGGGGATTGGAAATCCTTGCCACTGGACGAATAATTCTGCAATAGTCTGCGGATGAACCCATTGGAAGCCCCACTTGCGTATCAACAAAGACCAACAATACCACGCCTTCTTGCAATTCAAAAGGATGTGATTGGAATCCCCTTCCACTCCACCGCAGGCATCGCAGTATTGCTCTGATGCTGATAGGATGCCTATCCTTACTAACTGGCCTTTGGTTGACAACTTCTCCCTGCACGCCAGCCACATAAATGATTTCCATTTGGGAGCCCCCTTTTGACTCCAAACATTTGGAATCAGCCGGTCGCTGTCCATCACTGCATTCACTTCCAATGACTGATAGCATGCTCTGGTGGAAAAAAACTCTAGCTTTTCTCCCCACCGCAAACAGTTGTCCTCATCTGGATGGAATCGAACTGCAGCCAATAACTCAAGCAAGCGTTGGGATTCCTCTTCCTCCCAAGTAAATAGCTCCCTTCGCCAGATATAATTCCACTGCCATACTGTTCCATTCATCTCCCCAAACTGTAACACTACACCCCTCTTTACCACAGCTAAAGCAAATAATCTTGGAAAAGCCAAACGTAATGGAAGAGAATCACACCAAACATCATGCCAAAAATCAATTGAACTGCCATTACCTAATTTCCAACGGAACAAGGAAGATATGCAAGTACCATCCAGTAATAACGATCTACTGATCCTCACAATTCCATTCCATAGTATTGACACATTCCTGGTAGAACATACAAGACCATTAGAAGTTAAGGTAGGTTTATATTTCTGTAAGATTACCTTACTCCATAAGGAATCAGGCGCTATCACAAGTCGATGACTCCACTTCATAAGCAATGCAGTATTCCTTAGTTTCAGACAACCCACCCCTGCACCTCCATGATCAGTTGCATGGATTACCGTTGACCATCGCACTTTGCACATGCATCGTTTCTCTGCTGTTCCTGCCCATAAAAAGCGCTTTGTCCATTTTTCTAACTCTTTCCTTACACCCACCGGTATCTGGAAAAAGGTCATGTAGTAAACATGCAAGCTATTTAGCACCGCTTTCACCAGCGTTAGTCTTCCACCCAACGATAACAGTGAGCCTTTCCACGAAGCTAACTTGCCTTTGAAGCGAGCCAGCACCATCTCCCATGTACTACGACGCCGCGGATTTGCCCCGAGAGGGATTCCCAGGTATTGGAATGGTAAATTCTGTAACCTGCAGTGAAGCAAGGATGCCATGCGCTCAGCCTCCATGGAAGAGACGTTGATCCCGACTAGACCGGACTTAAAGAAATTTACTTTGAGCCTTGACATTAGTTCATAACAGCGAAGAATGCCCTGAAGGTTGTGAAGGCCCTGACCGTCGCCAGTGCTGAATAAAATAATATCATCAGCGTATTGAAGGTGCGTTAGCTGTAAGGTGCCAATGGTCATTCCTTGGAAGAGTTGACACTCAACAGCCCGATCCAACATACAGGATAACACCTCTGCTGCAAGGTTGAAAAGGAGTGGCGACATAGGATATCCCTGACGCAGGCCTTTCCCTAAAGTGAATTCCTCGGTTGGTACTCCATTTATCAACACTGCGCAGCGCGTATTCGTGAAGCAGGCCTGTATCCATCTGCGCCATTGATCCCCAAATCCCATCTTATCCATCACTTCCAGTAAGAAAGTCCAGTCTATCGAATCGTATGCCTTTTGAAAGTCCAGTTTCAGACAACAGCCACGCCGTTTGGACTTTTTCATAGAATGGAGTATCTCATTCACCACCATTACTGTGTCTGCGATTGAACGACTCTGCATAAACCCGGTCTGCCATGGGGATATTAATCGATCCATCACCTACTTAAGCCGAGATGTCAACAACTTTGCAATGATTTTGTATAGTCCATTGATTAGGCTAATCGGTCTGAAATCCGAAAATTCAATAGCACCCCGCAATTTGGGAATTAGAATCAAGAAGCTGGTATTGATTCCTCTAGGAAGTGTCCCTGTGGAATGGAATTCCTGTACCAGCCGAACAATATCAGCCCCAATGACTGCCCACGCCTTTTTGATGAAATAAAAATTGAAGCCATCCGGCCCTGGGGCTTTATGGCTGCCACACTCCCAGACAGCACACTTGATTTCATCTTCAAGGAATGGTCTTTCCAGGCCATGAGCGACAGCAGAAGGCAACCGAGGCAGAGTCAAGGATCCCAATCCATAGCCCTGTACACCTGGGTCCGCAAAGAATTGCCGAAAATACTGGACAGCTGCAGCCTTGATTGCGGTAGGCATTGTCAAGAGTTCACCGTTGAACCAGATTGTCCCAATGGAATTCCTACATTGTCTTATGCTGGCGCAGGAATGAAAAAATCTGCTATTTTTGTCCCCAAGACGTAGCCACTGTTGTCGAGATTTCTGTCGCCATATTGCTTCTATCTTCCTTTTAAGATCCCATTTTTGTGTCTGAAGTTCGGCATATCTCGCCACTGAAGAAGGCCCCTGATGACTTCTTCGCTGGTCAAGTATGTCTAATTCTGCAAGGATCTTCTGTAATTGGGTCGGTAAAGAGCCAAAGGATTCTCTGTGCCATTCCTGAAACTTCCGCTTCAGGACAGCCATTTTACGCACAACGCTAAAATCCCCAGGGAATAGCCGGCCTGCCTCCTGCCATTTCTCCAACACCATCTGCAAAAATCTTCTATCCTCCCACCATATGTCCCACGTGCGAAATGGTTTTGTGCCCCAAAAGAATGCATCCGCTCGCAGAATTATAGGTGTGTGGTCAGAAAAACCTTTATCCTCAACGTGCAACTGATGTCGATTAAAGTATAACATCCAATTGGGAGAAACTAGTGCCCTGTCAATCCGAGATGCACTGTAGGAACTAAACCAAGTATATCCCTTGCCATGGAGCGGCATATCAACCAAGCCAGACCGGTTGATGAAATTGGAGAAACGACGTGCTGCACTCAGATTGAAAGTTCGCCCTGTCCGCTCCTCAGCGGTAGTGATTTCGTTGAAGTCACCCATAACCATCCAAGGAGTCGAGTCTGAGTCCTTCCTGCGCCGCAACTCAATCCACAATTCTCTGCGTTCAGTTGCTGAATTGGGTGCATGGAGGCCGACGCAGACGAATTGAAAACCTGTATCGTGAATCTTCAGCTCCAGCAACACCCAGCGTTCAAATTTCTCAATCCCCTGTATCTGAAGCTGGGCGTCATCCCACAAGCATGCCAATCCACCAGCCAATCCTTGTGCATCTATAGCTGTCCATTTTATACTACTACCTGACCACAATTTGCTGGCTAGTCGATTTGAAAAATGTTCCTCCTTTGTTTCACAAAGAATCAACAGACTAAGGCTTTCTCTAACAATGAGTTGTTTAATCTGGGATTCCTTCAGTCGACCATGACAACCACGTATATTCCATAATGCAAAATTAACCATAAACGTAAGCAATACCCTGAGCATGAATCAATACCGAAAAGACCTTACTTGGCGCAGTGAGTCCTCCAGGCTTGTCCATCCTCAACAATTCTCCCCAACAGTTTTTGTCGGATTGCCTCCTTTGTCAGCTTACAATTGAGACCCAGGGTCTCCGCGATGTCCATCGAACGTTGAGTCTCTACCTCGATAAAGCATGGGCCCGATTCGGGTCCCTTGGACGCTTGGGTCTCCATCATGCTTGCCCCATTTTCACCGATTTCGTCCAGGAACGACGGATCTTCTACGAATTGAGGGGCACCTTCCTGCACTGTAATGCTAACTCGGCCTGATGAAAGACTGCCGGTGGGTTTTAAATGTCGAATTTTTTTTTGCCTCCTGACTCTGTAAGCTAACTTGCTGCTCGATTTTCTTCTCCTCAGTTCTTTGTATCCAACCTTCCACGAGGGAGGGAACTTGGTGGCTGGAAGACAGGGAATGGGAACTGAAAGCCATTCAGAGGAGTCTGGAGGCGGTCTCATGTTCGAAGGTGATTGCAAGGCCTGTAACTGTTCCCCCACGAGTGATTCATTTCGGACCATAAGGAAAGCTGGAACGGAGCACAAGCTGGTGCCTTCATCACTGGACTGGGAATGACAAAATTGTCCCTCCTTAGTTGGATATAGGTTTTTACTCTTTCCCACGTGCGATCTCTGTTCCATTGTCTGGGGTTGGAACCTCTCATGCTGGCTCAATCCAACAGATTTGAATCCATCTGCTTTAATACTCTCTTCAACACTGTGCCGCATTAAATCTTCCTGACAGGCCTCCTTCTTGTCCAGGGGAGACATGCGCCCCTTACCTCTAAAGGTCCTATCCCGACAGTCTCGTGATGGTGAAAGATGTATCCGTGCAGAACGGCTACAACCTTCTCCTGGCGCAGTCGGTGTATTACCCGCCCCATCGTTCGTCATCACCGGCTCCGGTGCTTCTTCAATATCTATCGTGAAAGGGTCCCCATCCACACACAGGTGCAGCTGCTGCTGTATTCGCTGCAGCCCTGTAATTGCCAGTTGCAACTTCACTGAAGCAAGGTTCTGCCAAGTCACTGCACTAGGATGTATTTGGACTAGAGATCCAAACTGGGAAACCAACGTACGAAAAACATCCTCAGTCCATGCATGAAGTGGTAAGCCATTCACCTCTATCCAAACGATCCTTCGACAGCCGATATCTGTGGGGACCCACGGATGAAACAGAAAGAATCTCTCAGTCCAGAAACGCATGTTTAAAGTGGTCTCTCGATGCAATACTTCAGCACTGGCAAACACAATTAAACGTTGTGTCCCTCCCATTGAAAAACACTCAACACCAGAAGGGAGAATCAACTCAGCCTTAGTTCCGTCTCGTAGAAAGCCCACTGCACTGCGACGTAGCCGTTCTAAGTTGCCCGCATTGGCCGATACTGATATAAACGTAGGACCGGTGCATGATGACGCGGTCCCGTGATGACCTCTGCATAGGTTCTACCATCTCGTTCTGTTGGAGGCAAGCGGGTAACCCTTGTAGGAGGTGCCTGTAGGATACTAGTGACAGGGTCGTGAGGGCCAGTGGTTGAACAACGTCTCCCTGACCTGGCTTCATATTGAGCTTCATTGAAACGCATTCTCGTAGACCCACCAAAAGCCTTCCAGTGAGCCTCCGCAACCTGTTACTCTCCTGTGTGCCACAGCGGACGAACTTGATGAAACCAAAACGTAAACCTTTATGAGATTTACGAACCGAGATGAACACATCTTCCACAGGTTCTATGAGTGCTATCTCCTTAAAGAGTTTATTGGCTGACCATCCCTCTGGGATATCTTGAACAAAATAGGAGATGTATCTGTCGGGACTAAGGATCTTTACAGGATCCCACTTAACTGGCGACCGTCGAGGTGTAACCTTGTCTTCCTGATGGACCTGACAGTGGACTGGTGATTTCCCAACGTTCTGTGTGATCTGGCGAGGGGCATGAGGTTGGGTGCGGGGCTTAGGGCGGGGAGGAGATGGAGGGGGAATTGGTTGAGAGATGGTTGGGTTTGGGATGGTGGTGGGATTGAGATTAGAGAGAGGTGGGAGAGCTGGGGAGGTGAGAGAAGTCATTTTTTTGTTATACTAAAGGCAACCTTGATCATCACTCCCCACAATGCACCTTTCTTCTCTAAGACCATTGATAGAGATAGACAGTTTGGTTCTGAAATCTTTATTCGAACCATAAAATTCCCAGGTGAGGAGGTGGGATTACCCGAGGGTTGTGAGAGTTTTGTGAATTCACCAGAAATTATTCCAAAGTTTTACCATGCGACTACTCTACTTCCACAGCGACTCGAGCAGCTTTTGAGAGAAACTCGACCTGATATTCTTGTGGCAGATATATTTTTCCCTTGGGCGACAAAGGTTGCGGGAAAATTTGGGATCCCCTGTTGAGGAATAGATAATAGGGATAAAGTAGTAGACAAATATTTTATTTCTTTTTTATTGCAGTCTATCCAAAACAATGTGGATAGGCCTTATATAGGTTTACAATAAAACTAAAAAACTGATAGTTTGGTTTTATTTGCTAAAAATCCTACTAACCAACTACCTTAAAAACAAACTCATGTCCGGTCAACTTTGAATCATATCTCAACACTCCCTCTTGATTCAAAGTTACAGATACCAAGTAATCCTCTAAAGTAGCAAAACTTCTCTTTTGACAAAGCTTTGGTAAGTATGTCCGCGAGCTACTCATTGGTGTTACAGTACTTCAACACTATTTCTTTTTTTGCAACAAGGTCACGAATGAGATGATGACGAAGTTCAATATTGATAGTATGATAAAATGCGGTTTTACATTACGTAAGAACCGGCTGGTTAGCACTTTCTATTTCCTAATATATACGTTTATGGAGTTATTACTGATATCTTACAAGATTTCTCTGAAAGCAGGAATTCACAGGATATTTTCAAGATTTAAAGGCAGATTTCCTGAAAGAGAATTAGGAGCCACGATTTGACAGTTGCTGGCCTGGAAGATCGGAGATCTGACCGTGATCACGAACCGAGAATCTGCCTGGTATCTCGGGTGATGCTAACTGATATGGCAGTAATCTGTTTCTGATCCTGCGAGATCTTGGTAGATAGTATATAGAGGCTCTGGCCGCCTGTGGCCAGGGGGAGGCAATTCTTGAGATTTCTCTTTGTGTTAGACATTATTCTAGATTTTACTCCAGAACTCAATGGAGGGCTAGAATTCCTTTTTCCTTGATTTAGTTCATTAACCAGACCAGACCCTTGTGAGGCCTCATTCAAATTGATATTCAATGTCTTCTATTATTTCCCGTCATTCTTTGTGCATAATGATGTTATGGTGCATGATCAACTCCGCAACATATTAGAAGCCAATCACTGATTACTGTGGGTGGTGAGTGAAACACTAAGGGCGAGAAAGTACACTCAAATTGGCTACGTAGCAAATCTGAGAGTGAGGTTTTCTGGGAAGTTAAACCCGAAAGGGCGGAGGACGTTCCACCCCCCTGGAGTGCTCAGTCGTACTGAGCAATCTACTAACTAGAATCCAACAGAAAAGACACGAATGCATCTTCAGAAGGCCTGTGATCAAGGGCGGTCTAGGTATGAATTGAATCGAGGAATATCAAAAGCATTTGAATCAGAACTTTATTTCCCATTTTCCATTCGTTACATTTATTTACTCAATCTCTACTTATCACTCTCAACCCATAACCCTTCGATCCCTTCGACCGTGGGCACACCGTGACCACGACCGATTCTACATTAAGACTTCCAACTTTAGCCATCTCCCTGAGGATTCGACCTTCCTTGCTGCTAGCTACCTGTCCATAAAAAGGAAGATTATTTTGGTGAACACACGACAGTCATCAAATTGGCGCCGTTGCCGGGGAGACGGCAGATAAAAGTTTGGAATTCTTACAGTATATGACCCGTTCAAGCCGAACAAGACCTTTGTTGCCTCTAGACCCAGAAATTGAATCGACCTGTCGGCTGAATAACTCCAGACGAAGACGAGACCCGTCTACATCTGTTTCAACGTCAAGTTCTAATCAAGCAAGTGACCGTGACCAAGCCGATATCACGGTCAGCTCATCACCAAGCAATCCAACTTTTTCAATCCATATACCGGCCTCACCAATGGCGGACGACCCAAACAGAACAAGAAACCATGAGGATCTACCAGCACCGATAGGAGGTCCTCCACCAGAGGATGCTCCTCCAGTGAATAATGAGGTCGAAAGAAGAAGACCTTACAAGGTACTAGATGCCTTTCTCACTGACGAAGAAGAGGATGAAGCCCAACTCATTCCAATGGAAGAAATGGGGGGAACCGGTAGATTTCAAAGACCAATGTGCATCATCCACGAGAATGATCGAGATGTTAATTATGAAATGAAGCCCGGGCTCTTTCAAACTTTGCCTTTCTTCCATGGACGAGCCCGTGAAGACCCAAACGAACACCTGAGGAAATTTGAGATGGCATGTACGAGTTTTAAACCAAAAGGTTTGGTAATGGATCAGATATTGCTTCGTTCGTTCCCTTTCTCATTAAAGGGAGAGGCAGAGGACTGGCTTAGTGAGATGTCCCCTGGATGCATCAGGACGTGGGACGAAATGGTAGACGCGTTCTTATACGAATATTTCCCACCTTATGTCGAAGATGACCTCAGGCGGCAAATAGCTGTGGTACGACAGGATGACGCCGAAACCTTGTACGACTACTGGAGACGATTTAAGAAACTCTGCTCATCATGCCCACGACATGGCTATACTAATTTCCAGTTGCTTCAGGCTTTCTATCATGGCATGGATGATGAAACTAGGAGTGCTGTAGACCATTCTGCCAATGGATATCTTCTTTCCCTTGACTCCCGAAGAGCTAAAGATCTCATTCTCAACATGATAAAGGGAGCCAAGCACCGTGTAAGGCGAGGGAGACAAGCTCCAAAACCAACCACTGGGACAGCTGCGGCAGCCTCCATGGTCATCGCAGAAGCAGACCTCCAGCAATTGATCGACAAAACCGTGGGCAATGCATTCCAGAAATATGCTTCACAACTTCAAGCAAAGCCATGTGAGTTCTGCGGAAACCGTGACCACAGCACAGACCAGTGCCCCAAAGTCCTCAACAATGAAATCCAAGATGCAAACGCATACAATCAGTATGTCCCTCCATACCGTAGGAATCCAGAGTTTACTGGAAAACCAGGTGGGTTTTATGAACCGACAAAAGCTTATCCAAATCCGCCCTATGATGATGGAGCACAAGAGCGACAAACCAACCACCGAGGATCTGACGCAAGACCGTATCCAGAGCACAGATCAGGAGCCACTTACGAGAGGGGGTCCTCCAACCGCAACCATCAGGAGGAGTTAGACAAAATATGGGATGCCCTGAAGCAAGTAACACTGAACCAACAATTACTCATACAACAACAGCTGGCCAACCAAAATGCTCAGAATGCGAGAGAAGGTAAGTTACCTGCAAAACCTGAAGCTAACCCCAAGCATAATGTTAGTGCTATTATTCTCAGGTCTGGAAAAGAACTTCAGGAGCCATCACAGGTGCAGGTCAGACAAACCAAGGTCACGGAGGAGCCACAACCTACTCAAGAAGGAGCTGGCACTTCGGAGATGCCCTCGTTTCAGCCAAAAACAATACCGCCAAACGATGAAGCAGAAGTTGAAAAAGAAATTGAAGTGCGACCCAAGCCCGTGATCACGATACCTCCACCATTCCCTGCCAGATTGGCAAAGAATAAAAAGAATCAAGAGGAGCAGGCCATTCTAGATATCTTCCGGAAAGTGGAGGTCAATATACCGCTTCTGGAGACAATAAAGCAAATTCCAAAATTTGCTAAATTCTTGAAGGAATTATGCACCAACAAAAGATGATTGTCTGATCATGCCAAGGTCACGATGGGAGAGGTTGTGTCTGCAGTCCTCCAGAAAAATATGCCCCAGAAATGCAACGATCCGGGAATGTTTTCAGTCCCACTAAAAATTGGAGGTGTCCAGATAGCACAAGCTATGTGTGATTTGGGCGCATCAATCAATGTGATGCCTATGTCCGTGTATAAGACTCTCAACCTCGGGAGATTGAAGAAAACTGGAGTTGTAATTCAGCTAGCTGACAGATCAGTGGTGCATCCAACTGGAGTGGTTGAAGACCTGCTAGTGCAGATAAAAGGGTTGGTATTCCCAGCAGACTTCTTTGTACTAGAAATGGAAAACGATGGACAACAATTGATTCTACTCGGAAGGCCTTTTCTAAAGACAGCTAGAACGAAGATCGATGTCCACCGAGGTACCCTGACAATGGAGTTTGATGAGGATACTGTGACCTTCAGTATACCCGAAGCCATGAGACATCCGGATCCTGGAGCCACTATATTTGCCCTAGACACTATTTACGAACTTGTTTAGACTGCTTCCAGGACATACGACACTGACAGATTGCAGGTTGCTCTGGAAGACAGTATAGTGATCGAAGGTTTTGAGGACGCAAGCACCTAAGTAGACGACCTGATGATCGACGCTCTCTGTGACCTTACCACGATCACGGAAGAGCCACCTCATGTGAATTTTGTTCAGCTCCCAGTTTTGTACGAGAAGTTACAACTGAGCATAGAGCACCCACCAGCCTTGAACCTGAAGCCACTACCATCACATCTGCAGTATACCTACCTAGGAGAGAACAACACCCTTCCAGTAATAGTCTCCAGCAAGCTATCTATGGAAGAACATGCACAGTTGACAGCAGTACTCAAAGCATACAAACAAGCCATCGGATGGACTTTAGCAGACCTTAAAGGAATCAGCCCCGCTGTTTGTATGCACAGAATCTTGCTATAGGATGACTCGCAACCCACCCGAGATGCACAGAGAAGACTAAACCCGCCAATGATGGAGGTAGTGAAGAAAGAAGTACTGAGATTACTAGATGCAGGTATGATATACCCGATTTCCGACAGTAAATGGGTGAGTCCAGTACAAGTGGTGCCCAAGAAGACCGGAGTCACGGTAGTCCAGAATGACCGTGGGCAAGCCGTGCCCACGAGAGTCCAAAATGGATGGCGAGTCTGCATCGATTACAGGAGGTTAAATAAGGCAACCAGGAAGGACCATTTCCCACTCCCCTTCATCGATCAGATGCTTGAAAGGTTAGCGGGAAAGAGTCACTACTGTTGTCTAGATGGTTACTCAGGCTTTCATCAGATTCCCGTAGCTCCAGAGGATCAAGAGAAGACAACGTTCACATGTCCATTCGGCACATTTGCTTACAGACGCATGCCCTTCGGTCTATGTAACGCACCGACAACTTTCCAAAGATGTATGGTCAGTATTTTTTTGGAGTACGTGGAAAACATAATCGAGGTGTTCATGGACGACTTTACTGTATATGGGGACTCCTTCCAAGTCTGTCTAAACAACCTTACGAAAATTCTGCAGCGGTGCATAGAAAAGGATCTCGTCCTCAACTACGAGAAATGTCATTTTATGGTCGATAAAGGGCTGATTCTGGGACACATTGTCTCATCAGAAGGTATCCAAGTTGATCAGGCAAAGATAGAAGTCATCAAGACCCTACCTTACCCCACAACAACCAGGGAAATCAGGTCATTCGTGGGCCATGCCGGTTTTTACCGACGATTTATAAAAGACTTTTCCAAGATCACTCAGCCAATGTGCCAATTATTACAACAGGATGCAGAATTTGATTTCAACGAAGAATGTACGCAGGCCTTCGACAAAATTAAAAGATTGCTGATCTCTGTCCCAATCATACAACCCCCGGACTGGTCCCTGCCATTTGAACTAATGTGTGACGCCAGTAATTATGCCATAGGCGCAGTACTTGGGCAAAGAATAGGTCGCGACCCCCACGTGATCTATTATGCCTCCAGGATGCTGGACACTGCTCAAGTAAAACTACACAACCACGGAGAAAGAGCTCCTGGCAATAGTCTTTGCCCTGGAGAAATTCCGATCTTACCTGCTAGGGACCAAGGTCACGGTCTACTCAGACCACTCCGCCCTCAGATACCTGATGGCCAAAAAGGAGTCTAAACCACGGCTAATCCGATGGATATTGCTCTTACAAGAATTCGACATCACCATCAAAGATAAGAAGGACGCTGAAAACTATGTTGCAGATCACCTTAGCAGGCTCGTGACCACGGCCGAACCCCGGCCAATTCAAGAGACTTTTCCAGATGAGCATCTCATGCTTACAGAAGCCATATCCATTCCTTGGTATGCTGACATTGTCAATTTTCTTGTTACTAATGAGTTACCTGACCACCTGACACGAAATGAAGCTGCCAAGATCATGAGGGAGTCACGATTATACATATGGGATGATCCCTACCTATGGCGTTTTTGCAATGACCAGATGATCAGGCGATGTGTACCCAAGGAAGAACATCAATCAATCATACGCTTCTGCCATGATGCGGCATGTAGAGGACATTTCGGACCCCGAAGAACCTCTAGGAAGATCTTGGAAAGTGGGTTCTTTTGGCCCACTTTATTCTATGATTCCTACAGGTTCTGCAAAGCGTGTCCCAGATGCCAACGAGAAGGTACTTTAAGCCATCGAGATGCAGCACCCCTACAGCTCATTCTTGTGTGTGAAATTTTTGATGTATGGGGAATCGACTTTATGGGCCCTTTTCCATCCTCCTCTGGCTTCACATACATCATTCTTGCTGTGGATTATGTTTCAAAATGGGCAGAGGCGAAAGCCACCAGAACCAATTGTGCCAAGACCACGGTGGAATTCATCCGCAAGAGAATCTTCTGCCGATATGGAGTGCCTAGAGCCATCATCAGTGATCGAGGTACGCACTTTTGCAATCAGCTCTTCCGGAATCTCCTGAAGAAATATGGTGTGGTACACAAAACTTCCACAGCCTACCATCCACAAACCAATAGTCAAGCTGAGGTCACCAACAGGGAAGTTAAATCCATACTCTAGAAAACAGTCAATCCTAACCGGAAAGACTGGAGCTTAAGGCTTGATGACGCGCTGTGGGCATACAGGACGACGTATAAAACCCCAATCGGAACTACTCCTTTTCGCCTCATCTTTGGGAAAGCTTGTCACCTTCCGGTAGAACTCGAACACAAAGCTTACTGGGCTATCTGACAGTGCAACCAGGAGTTCTCACGAGCTGGGGAGGAGAGGCTGTTGCAGTTAGGAGAACTTGAGGAGCTGAGACTTCACGCCTACGATAGTTCGAAGATATACAAGGAGAAGGTTAAACACTTCCATGACAAGAACATCCGAAGTAAGCACTTTACTGTAGGACAACAGGTTTTGCTATACCATTCGAAATTCAAAATTTTTGCAGGAAAATTGCGCTCGAAATGGATAGGACCCTTCACCGTGACCACGGTCTACCCTCACGGTGCTGTTGAAATCGTGAGCCACGAAACAGGGAAGATCTTTAAAGTCAACGCTCACAGGCTCAAACCATTCTATGAACTACCTGCTAAGGACGCAAGACAGGATCTTGCGGTTCCAGAGTACCAGTGATACAACAGTACCAGTAATAAGTCGAGCCAAACGACACTAAACAGAGGCGCTTCTGGGAGGCAACCCAACAGTTTTTTGTTTTAATTTTGCTTATTGTTTATGTAGTTATTCAGGTACCTCATTGTAAGACCCCGAATTTTGAGTCCTAGAAGTCCAGAAGCCAGTGCAGGTGAAAAGACGATTTTGCCCCTGAAGAGAAGGATGTGTGATAATCGGAATTTGGTAAGATTGTTCAGTAAATTAATTGCTTCTAATTCCTTTTGATTTAGGATCTTGTAGATGGGTAATCGTTTTAGGAAAATATCCTTTAAGGTAGATAGTTACCTTAAAAAGATTAAGGAAGGTAATTTAAGAGTTTTGATTATTTGGTAAGTTGTATTGAATGGATAGATTGATTAAAAGTATTAGACCTAATTCTATCCTCATTCAATATAAATAGGCAGCCAACCCCACAAAAGTTTCCCCCTAAAACCTTACAAAATTCGTATAGACTTAAAACCCTATACCTCCCATTAGCCGTCAGAATTTGCAGAAACTTTAAACTAGCATAACTCCCTTATCGTTCATTGGATCTCTGCGAATAATAGCTTGTTGGAAAGCTCTCTTCATCCTCTTTCCAACCATCTTTGGATTTTCTTCGGGAGGTTAGTATTTCGTTGTCTAATGTTACTTTGAAAATCGGCGGCCGCGTTAGGTTTCCGCCAAATCTTCTTGAATTTCAAAATAGCATAACTTTTTACTCGTTTGTTGGAATCTTGCAAATAATATGTCGTTGGAAAGCTCTTTTCATTCTCTTTCCAAAACTATGTTAATCGCAGCTTGGTTGTAAATATTTCGTTGTTTCTAGGTTAAGACGAAATCGTGCTATGCCATACTTTTAGCGACATGTTTTGCATAGTTAATTCAAACGATAAATTCAGGTTGAATCTTGTTTAATTTCCGGCTATCACATCACACATCCAAGGGGGAGGCACCTGCAACGTCTGATCACTGGTTTTCTGATAGGTTTGGTGAGTGGTACTGGTAAGGAATAGCGTATGCATTTGATTTTTGGATATGCATGCTTAGTGGTTTTATCTTTGTGTGGTGATGATTTAGGTGGTTCAGATTTACTTAATAAAGGCAAAGGAGTAGCTTCTTGTTCAGAGACAAGGGAGGTAGGATCTATGCCTCATCGGTTTCTCCAGAAACCCCCGCTTTTGTTTGATGTCTTTGTTACCTGCCTTTGTTGTAATGTTTGTGATTGGATTATATGGAGAGAATATGAAATCCGGAATGAGATATGACTCTCCTAGGCTGTATAGAACCCCTGAGTTAGGGATTGAGTGCCTGGGATGCTATTGATATATGAATTGGATGTGTTTATTGTTTCCTGACATGATTGAGAATACCCTGTTATGGTATTGTGCTTTGTACTTGCCTGT
This sequence comes from Passiflora organensis, assembly GCA_019739055.1. NCBI lineage: Eukaryota > Viridiplantae > Streptophyta > Magnoliopsida > Malpighiales > Passifloraceae > Passiflora > Passiflora organensis. The sequence goes on from JAEPBF010000269.1 coordinate 180,399, forward strand.
GTGTGCTTGTACGTGTTTGTGTGTCAGGATCCTGTTCCGGTGGCCACGCAGGGTAAGAACTGATGCTCCTAGGGAGAGGAGAGGTTCTTATCGATTTATGGGAGGTGTATGGGTGTTGAACCAGCAAGTGCACGCTGGATATCTGAGCCTAGTGGCCGGATCCCTGTCTTGCGAGATAGGAAGCCCACTTCTGTGTGATACGGGGATGCCCTGGTTGCGACTAAGGGAAGACTTGTTCCATGTGGGGCTAGTCGACTTATCCTTGCGAGGATAAGGTGAAAGGCTTACTGATTAGTTTGTGTGTTAACCATCTACCCTTTGTGCAGTAAGTCTTGGACAACACAGGTGGAAGGGGATGGCCTTTCTTCATCATTGGATGTGATTTTTGTTGTATTTCACCTGCCTGTGTACTTCTGAACTTTCGGAAGTGTGGTCCTCCCTCAGCCATGATCTCGGCCTTAACCTTCTTTTGGTTTATTGTTGAATTGTGTGATCCCTTTAGTTATTTAGGGAATGATCTTATGCGAATTCGGGAGATTTGTGTTTAGGGAATCTGTAGATCTTATGATGCTGCGACCCTACTGAGATTCTTGTAATCTCAATCCTGTTGTTTTTACCATTTTTCAGGCTTAGGTACACCCTCTGTTCGTGGTACCAGGTGTGTGAGATCAAGGCTGCATGGCGGGGCGATATCGCATCATAAACACTTACCTATTACATGCGCAAATAACTTGAAAGATTGGATGATGTTCTGGTTTATTTTTGAGCACTCTTCCTTGCTTGCTATTTCCGAAAGTTGTTGGAAGATTTCTTGTTGTTTATTTGGATCCCTATGGGACTTGTGTGTTATGAACCCAATGGATTAATTTAAGACTTCCGCTGATATTTTATTTACTCCGTATGATACCAGAACATATGTCCAATATCATGCTCCAATTGTTGATAAGCAATAAGATTAACAAGCTTAAAATCGGGAATCTTAAGATTAGCCTTGTGGAATTCAAATAGGTCTTAGGTGTTAGTTAGACTTATTTGGGTTTCACGGCGGTAATGACCTTAATGGGAGCAATTATTAATAGATAGGAATTAGGGTCGTTACACTCATTGCTGATATTGGAAACCATAAGCATACTTAAAGACTAGGAACGGTCACAGGAGGGGCACAGTTGTTGTAACACCTGTGTATATAATGCCCAGTGACAGGACTTGACAGGACTAAAGAAACACAAACGACTCCAGCTACCAGACCTCCAAACCCTAGCGCCCCGTTTTCACTAAAATCGCACAATGACTCCCCCACGAAAAACCTCACTCCCACAGACAACACCCACCGGGCGTCGCACCTACGCTCGGCGCTCGTCTCGCCCTGCAACCAGAGTCCCCGCATTTGGTTCTGTGCAGTCGAAGATGGAGGAAATACAACGACGGGACAACAGAATCGCCGCCACTATGATTCAGAGAACCATGGCTACCCGCTTTGCGCAAGGATGTGATGGTCCTAGACGTGCCACCACTGGATACAATGCCAGTAGAGGAGGCCGCGGAGGCGTCCGTTCCATCTGCTAGAACGACGGTTCTCCACCAACAACCCACGGTGACCACACCCATGACGCACCCACGACCGAATCAACCTGGCAGTCAGGTACTCCGTGGCAGTGAAGGGCACTTTCATGACACGGAAAGCACCCCGACGAGACCTATCATCGTCACCCCTCCTATCAGCCCGGCAGAAGAAGAGCCAGGCCTTCTCAGGACTCCAACGCCAGACCGCACGGCTCAAGAAGACGCGGAGGACGCTTGCCTCGACCCAATGTCGCACCACGGGAACCTGCCGCAGGAGCCAGACAACATGGAGCCCCCAGTAGACTCCCAGGACGTAGTCCATCCAGCACATGATGTAGCAGTCGACATACAGAGCTCAACGACAGAGGTAATTGAACTGGGAACTCCCTCTTCGGTTCAAAATTCTGATAATGCTGTCGACTGGTCATCCGAGACCTCGGGAGAAGATGCGTCCCGAATTTCGAAAGCTACTGCTACTACCACCCGCAATTCTGATAATGATGTCGACTGGTCATCCGAGACTTCGGGAGAGGATGCATCCCGAATTCCAGAAGTTACTGCTACTTCCAGCCGCAACCCTGCTCCTACTCCTCCAGGAAGCGAGTGTGAGCCAGAGGACTCGGATGTGCCCCTGGTTGACCTTCCAGGACCCTCATTCCGCACCAGCCGACGAATTCAGAAAAGGAAGGCTGTCGAATCCACCCCACGGCTAAGCAAAAAGGCGAAAGGGAAGGCCGTGGCCACGGACAGCCCACGACCGGTCTCTGCCCGCGCTCTGAAAGATAAGTATGAGGAGCTCGGACGACACTCTATATACCAATGAAAATGCCTGTGCCCTGACACAATGGCAGCGTTGAACTTGTCTGCGGAGATTGCCGGATTGCTGGATAATATAGGCTGGCGGACCTATTTTCATATCAACGAGCCAGCCTATATGGAGCTGATAATGGACTTCTATGCGACTTTCCAGTGCCGGCGGCCATCCGAATTCAGTATGAGGACCCCTGATCTCATCCAATTCCAGCTGCTCGGCCAGGACTTCAGCTTGTCCTACGCCCAATTCAACTCTCTGCTGGGCTTTGCTCACTCCAGAACTGCTATAACACAGGAACCTCAGGACTTCAACCCAGCAGAGTTGTACAAGGAGTGGTCCAACTGTCCCACAGCCTATGACCCTGGCAGGTCAAAAGACTACTACTTGCTCTGTCCCGCGTACCTACACCTCCATAGATTCCTGGCCTATAGTTTTTCTGGCAGACCAAATGCAGCTGCCACACTAAATAGACTGGAGCTTCTCATCCTCTGGTGCATGCAGACGAACACAAAGCCGAACCTGGCTGTGTTCCTGACCCGCCAATTCCATAAACATCAGAAGAAGGGTCAGCCATTGATCCTCCGGAGCATCATCACCCATTTGGCGAAAGCACTGAAGGTTAAGCTCCCGAGTAATCTGCGGTTGGTCCACGAGATGATGCCCCTGAACATAGCCAGTCTGCTGAACATGGACCTGCTGATGTAATCTGACCAAGGGGGGTACCGTTTCCGTGCCCCTGGTAGGCCCGCGGTGGGAGGAGGACCACGATCCAGGATGCCCTCGGCTCCATCCACTTCCAACCGGCCACCATCACCATCCGCCCCGGCCATGCTACATCCAGACCTTCTGGCATGGATGCGATCTGTGGACCAGAGGCTCACATCGCTGACAAACCAGATGCAGGCACTCCGCACAAGTGTCAACCGTGCCCTCGGCCTACCCACGGATGATTCGGCTGCTGACCTTGACGACTCCGAGGATGATGGAGCTGCTTAAGGGGTCTAGCCAACCTAGACCAGGTTCCACTATCGCAGTATTTCTATTCCTTGTGCTTCCATTATGCATGCTTAGAGGCAAGCATGACTTAAGTATGAGGATATGGGTACCCAACCACTGTGCTTATTTGCTTATTTGCTTATTTTCGTGCTTATTTTTGTTCTTTTTCATGTTTATTTTTCCAGTTTTCGCATCATGTTCCTTTGCATTTGCCATACTTGATAATTACCCTCTAGCTACTTCATGCCATGTACTTGTTTATGTGTTCAAAGCCATAGGAACTAAACTTGCCACCACTGGGACACTAAAGAGGTGTAGGCTCAGATGTTGAATTCCTTCTCACCAGGGTCACGGCCTGACTTAGGCACACTCACTATGCTAGCTTGAGATAAGACCACATAGCATAACATGGGAGACTTTGAGAACGAATTTTTATAAGTGGTTCATACTCATGGAACGAATCTAGAACTTGCCAAGTTTGCCTCATAAACCTACATCATAAGTATGTCTAGAGACGTGATTTGGGCACTTAGATTAAAACTTTTGCATACCTAGACCTTTGTTTGTTGAAGCCGACCCTTGAACAGTACCATTAGGAGCCATCGTTGAGCCTAAGCCTATTTCTTTTGTTGCTACCCAAGAGACAGATCTCTCCTACTCCTAGAAAACCTGGGGGCCAGCCACTCACCAACCAGCAAAGAAAGAAATCCTGACCTGTACCAGTAAAACATACCATGACCGCCCCATGACCACGGTTGATATGCATGTCCTTCCCCCACCATGAGTAAAAGAAAGCAAAAGAAAAGGGAAATGACATTACCCCTGACATATGACGAATTAAAACACGAAGAGAAGAGAAGGAGACGAAGGGTACAATCAGAAACAGTGATCAACCCACCAAAACAAAAAAAAAAAAAAGAAGAGAGGAAACAACAGAAGAATGCAGAACTATCTTCTGCAAACAGCTCGTGGGAAGTGCTTGGGCAAGAGGAATAGGTCAGGGAAGGTAACAAAACGGTTAGTAGTTGGTTGGCGCCCTCTCAGCCAAATAGCCTTTTTCATCATACCCTGTCCAAGGCCACGGTTCAGTCCCTGAACAAAGCCCCATTGATCTTTAGACTTACTTAGGCAAGCAGGGGAGTTTGGAAAGCTTGGCAAGCTTATGGTATTTAACACCTGGTGTGAATGAGGAGAGGTCCTTGGTAGTGTAGTTCTGAAATTTCTGTGTGGTTTGATCAAGCGCATGGTTGTGTATGTTTTAATTCTCGCATACACCCGTTTTGAGAAATTCTCTGCCTGATTAATATATCTCTGATAGGCTACTTGAGGTGAATGATCAAGTTTCTTTGGACTAGAATGCATGCTTAGGGACAAGCATGACTTAAGTATGAGGATATTTGATAGTATGATAAAATGTGGTTTTACATTACGTAATAACCGGCTGGTTAGCACTTTCTATTTCCTAATATATACGTTTATGGAGTTATTACTGATATCTTACAAGATTTCTCTGAAAGCAGGAATTCACAGGATATTTTGAAGATTTAAAGGCAGATTTCCTGAAAGAGAATCAGGAGCCACGATTTGACAGCTGCTGGCCTGGAAGATCGGAGATCTGACCGTGATCACGGACCGAGAATCTGCCTGGTATCTCGGGTGATCCTAACTGATATGGCAGTAATCTGTTTCTGATCCTGCGAGATCTTGGTAGATAGTATATAGAGGCTCTGGCCGCCTGTGGCCAGGGGGAGGCAATTCTTGAGATTTCTCTTTGTGTTAGACATTATTCTAGATTTTACTCCAGAACTCAATGGAGGGCTAGAATTCCTTTTTCCTTGATTTAGTTCATTAACCAGACCGGACCCTTGTGAGGCCTCATTCAAATTGATATTCAATGTCTTCTATTATTTCCCGTCATTCTTTGTGCATAATGATGTTATGGTGCATGATCAACTCCACAACATATTAGAAGCCAAACACTGATTACTGTGGGTGGTGAGTGAAACACTAAGGGCGAGAAAGTACACTCAGATTGGCTACGTAGCAAATCTGAGAGTGAGGTTTTCTGGGAAGTTAAACCCGAAAGGGCGGAGGACGTTCCACCCCCCTGGAGTGCTCAGTCGTACTGAGCAATCTACTAACTAGAATCCAACAGAAAAGACACGAATGCATCTTCAGAAGGCCTGTGATCAAGGGCGGTCTAGGTATGAATTGAATCGAGGAATATCAAAAGCATTTGAATCAGAACTTTATTTCCCATTTTCCATTCGTTACATTTATTAACTCAATCTCTACTTATCACTCTCAACCCATAACCCTTCGATCCCTTCGACCGTGGGCACACCGTGACCACGGCCGATTCTATATTAAGACTTCCAACTCTTAACCATCTCCCTGAGGATTCGACCTTCCTTGCTGCTAGCTACCTGTCCACAAAAAGGAAGATTATTTTGGTGAACACACGACAGTCATCAAATATGCTTCGTTCTGGTATGAAATGTTGGATTCTTTGTCATGGAGATAGTTACTTTATTATCACAAAATATCTTTGTTGCTCCTTTTTGCTCCTATTGAAGATCAACTAGCACTCTCCTAAACCAAATGGCTTGACATGCTGCTGAAGCCGCTGCAACATATTCTGCCTCTGAAGTGGATAACGACATTGTTGCTTGTTTTTTTGAGCTCCAAGAGATCACCCATGATCCTAGAGTGAAAACATTTGCTGAAATGCTCCGTCTATCATCTAATGATGCTGCCCAATCACTATCTGTGAACCCACTTAATTTGAAATTAGAAGCTTTAGAGTACCAAATTCCATACTCCATTGTTCCAGCTATATAGCACAAGACCCTCTTTGCTGCTCCATAATGAACATTTGAAGGTTGCTGCATAAACCTTGAAATAACACCAACAGGATATGCGATATCAGGCCGAGTGGGTGTTAAGTAAATTAATCCTCCAACCAAGCTTCTAAGCCTGCCAACATCTGCCATTTCTGATTCATCTTCAAGCTGTAATTTTTCATTAATATTCATGGGTGTAGTTGCAAACAAACATGCCAAATTTACTCAAAATGTCTCTGGCATATTTCTTTTGCGAAAAAAAGACCCCATCTTCAGCTTGATAAACTTCAAGGCCAAAAAAATAGTGTAATAAACCCATATCTGACATCTCAAATTCATTCATCATTTGAAACTTAAACTTCTCCAGAAGAGAATTATAAGAACTAGCATAAATGATATCATCAACATAAAGACAAATAATGATGACATCACTTTTACCTTCCTTCTTCACATACAAAGTGGGCTCATTTTCACTTCTCACATACCCTTTTTCTCGAAAGTACCCATCAATCTTGCTGTACCAAGCTCGGGGAGCCTGTCTCAGTCCGTACAGCGCCTTTCTCAGCTTATAAACCTTGTCTTCGTGACCCTGCTTTATAAACCCCTCCGGTTGTGCTACATAAACCTGTTCTTGCAAATCGCCATTGAGAAAAGCCGACTTGACATCAAATTGATAGACATGCCACCGTAATTCTGCAGCTAATGCGAGAACCATTCTTATAGTTTCAAAGCGAGCTACTGGAGAAAAGGTTTCTTCAAAATCAACACCGTATTGTTGCGCAAATCCTCTCGCCACAAGATGAGCTTTGTGTTTTTGTATACTTCCATCAGGTGCAAATTTTGTTTTGAATATCCACTTCAGGCTAATTGCATTTTTTCCTTCTGGTAAGTTGACTAGCTCCCATGTTTTATTCTTCTCGATCGCTTGCATCTCTTCCATCATTGCTTTATGCCATTCTTCTTTTTCAGCAGCTTCTCCATAGTTTACAGGGTCTGAAATAGTAAGTGCAAATTGACAAGATGCATAAATATCAGCCATAGCTCTAACCTTCCTTGGAGGTGTCTCATCTGAAGATTCTACAAGAGAAGTGTTGCTTAGTGATGATGAAGTTGACAAACTTTGTGTTGCTGGGGAAGCATCATTTACTGGAGTTGGCACTTGTTTTTCTTCTATCAAACCTTCAATTGGAATGTCTTGTTGCTGTTGCTCTTTACCCCAATCCCAACTTACACTTTCATCAAATATTACATCTCTTTTATCTAAAAATTTTTCACTAAGAGGGTTATACAATTTATATGCTTTTGATTGAGTACAATAACCAATAAAAATGCATTTTTCAGATTTCTCATCAAATGTTTTACGAAATTGATGATTTCTTAAAGCATAAGCAACACATCCAAATACCCTCAAATGACTTACAGTTGGTTTTCTTCCATACCAGGCTTCATATGGAGTTTGATTCATGACTGCCCTTGTTGGTGAGAGATTCAATAAATAAACAGACGTAGCAACAGCTTCTGCCCAGAATTGATTTGGAAGCCCCCTTGCCTGTAACATACTTCTTGTCATCTCTACAACTGTTCGGTTTTTTCATTCTGCAACTCCATTTTGCTCTGGAGTGTAAGGAGCTGTTAGCTCCCTTTGAATGCCATTTGCTTCACAAAATATATTGAATTCTTTAGACATGAACTCTCCACCTCTATCTGTGCGAAGAACTTTGATGTTGCAGCTACTTTGGTTTTCCACCATTGCTTTAAAGTTTTGAAACTTCTCGAAAGTTTCTGATTTATTTTTCAGAAAATAAACCCATCTTATACGACTGTAGTCATCAGTAAATAGCAAGAAATAACGACTTCCACCTAAAGACTTAGTTTGCATTGGCCCACACAGATCTGCATGAATTAGTTCTATACAGTTTGAAGCCCTCCAAGCCTTTCCAATAGGAAACGACTTCCTAGTTTGTTTGCCATAAATGCAACCCTCACACAATTTGATTGAACCAATTTTTGGTAACCCAGAAACCATACCTTTATCACTGAGTAACTTTAGGCCCTTCATGTTGAGATGCCCGTATCTCAAATGCCATAGCGTCGAATCATCATTTTCACTTACAGCAAGAACAAAGTGCTCCACATCAGAAACATCTAAGGGAAACATCTTGTTTGAAGTCATGCTAACTTGAATTCTTTGGCCCGATTTTTTATTTGTAATGACACATGCATTGTCATCAAATAGAACAGAATGCCCTCCAGCCATCAACTGTCCAACACTCAATAAATTGTATCCCAAATCAGGCACAAATTGAACATTATCCAATAGCTTTACCTTACCATTAGTAGTTTCGACTTTCACAATGCCTTGTCCTTCAACTTGCATCTCCTTTGTGTTGCCGAGCTGCACCGTTATCTTTTGTGTCTCATCAAGTTGCTGGAACAAAGATTTGGTGCCTGTCATGTGGTTCGAGCAGCCACTGTCGACAAACCACAAATTACTTGGTTTTGGTTTAGTGTTACTAAAAGCCATAAAAAGTCTTTCTTCTTCTTCTTGTTCTTCATTCTCTGCTGCAAAATTCATTTGCTGGTCTTTATACCAACAATCTGCTTTGACATGCCCATATTTGTTGCAATGATAGCATTGGATGCTATTTCTCCTGTTATCTAGCTCATTGAACTGTCTTTGCCCATCACTTCGTCCTCCATTTCTACTATTACCACGACCACGACCACCACAAAATCCCCATCTTCCTCGACCTCTACTTGAGCGAACATTTTCTCTTAGGTAGGTGGCTGTCTCTTTCACTTGAAGTGCCTTCTCTTCATTCTTTTCTGACGATCTATTGATTCTTGACTCATGAGCTTGAAGAGAGCCCATGAGTTCATCAACAGAGAGTATTGACAGATCTTTAGCTTCTTCTATCGCAGCTACAACATGGTCAAACTTTGGGGTTAAGCTTCTTAACACTTTTGCAACAATGGTCTCATCTGAAATTTGCTCGTCGTAGGTACGCATTTGACTAACAATTTCCATTGTTCTTGACAAGAAATCAGCAACTGGTTCACTATTCTTCATATGCAATGTTTCAAAATCACGTCTTAGAGATTGCAATTTCACCGTTATGACTTTCGAATCACCTTGAAACTCCTTTTGTAGAATTGACCATGCTTGCTTTGATGTGTTTGCTGCTGCAATGCGAGAGAAGATACTCTCATGAACTGCTTGTTGAAGGATAAATAGAGCTTTGGCATCCCTCTTTTTTGTTTCTCTTAACCTTTCCTCCTCGTCTTCATCGGGTTCGAGTATATCAACAAATCCAAACTCCACCAAATCCCACAAGTCCTGCGATCTAAGCAAAGTCTTCACCTTGATGCTCCACCACTCGTATTTTTCACCATTGAAAACTGGTATAAGTGGTGCAGAGGAAGAAAAACCAGCAAGCCCTTCCATTCTTTGTATAGTTTTGTTTACAGCACTCACTCTCGTGTTTCACGCTCGTACCCAGAAAAAAAATAATAATAACACGCAATACCCAATGGACCCAAGCCTCACGTTTCACTCAATAGCACAATGAGTAAAAGCCTCACGTTTCACTCAATGGCTCCGCTACCAAAACTTGTTGAGGAATAGATAATAGGGATAAAGTAGTAGACAAATACTTTATTTCTTCTTTACTGCAGTCTATCTAAAACAATGTGGATAGGCCTCATATAGGCTTACAATAAAACTAAAAAGCGGATAGTTTGATTTTATTTGCTAAAAATCCTACTAACCAACTACCTTAAAAACAAACTCATGCCCGGTCAACTTTGAATCATATCTCAACATCCCCAGGGTGGTTTTTCATGTGACAGGTTCTTTTCCCACCTGCGCGTTTCATTGCTTGAACCGCTATGAGCCTTTCAAAGATGTTGAGTCAGATTTCGATCCCTTCAGTCTTCCTGGCCTTCCTCACCATGTACAAATGACAAAACTACAATTACCGCTTATCCATATTTTGAAGGTGATAGGCAGGATGATTGAAGCCGATTCCAATAGTCATGGAGTGATCCTACACAGTTTCCATGGGCTAGAGCCAGGTTACCCTGAACATTACAGGAAGGTGATAGGAAGACCAACGTGGCTGATTGGACCACTGTCAACACTCTGTAACCAAGCCACCGAAGATAAAGCACAAAGAGGTCAAGTAACTTCCAATGACAAGGGGTGCTAAGCAATTTCAGAAGAAGACTTGCAGGATGGCAAGGGAGGTTATTGTCCATGGGTGGCAGGATCACCTTAGTGAAATCAGTGCTGAACAGCATCCTGCTATTTTATATGTCGATGTTTAAAATACCAGTGAGAGTGAAGAAAGAGTTGGACGGTTTAATCAAGAGATTTGTATGGAAAGGCACTGTTGACAGAAGGTGTCTCCACAAGGTCAAGTGGAGTAGAACCTGTAGGAGAACAGAGAAGGGGGGGCAGGACTAGGGAGTGTGGAGATTAAAAACAGAGCTCTATTGGTTAAATGGTGCTGGAGGTTATTCACGGAAGAGGACTCCTTGTGGGTTCAGATTGTGAAGGATCTGTACAATCCTACAATAAGCGGGGAGGGGCTGAAGTTAGATAGTCGTAATGTGTCATTGGTATGGAAAGGAATAGCGATGTGTATAAATGGGGATCAAAAGGCGGCAATTGTTGTACGTGAAAATTTGAAGTGGAAGCTGGAAAAAGGCAACGAGATTGCTTTTTGGTCGGAAGTTTGGACGGGCAGCGACACCCTAGAGACGAAGTTCCCGCGTCTTTTTGAGTTGTCGATGAACAAACGAGCACGGGTGGAGCAAATGGGAAGTTGGGAGGAAGGAAGGTGGCAGTGGAAGTTTACTTGGAGAAGAAACTTGTTTGTATGGGAATTTGAAGCGAGCGAAAGGTTGATGGCGTATTTGGAGGATATCAAGCCTATTCCGAACAAATGTGATAGGCTGGTGTGGGCAGATGGAGAGGAGGAGATATCAGTGAGAAGGGTTGCAAGCATGTTGGAGGACGCGACGGTAGAGGAAGAAGAGAATGATATACCGGATGCTTGGAAGCTCCCAGGTACTCCTAAAAGCAAGGCCTTTGTCTGGTTGGCATGTCAGAATCGTATTTCATCAAAAGGAAGACTGTTTAGCCTACGACTCAATAGAGAGGATGAGAGGATGTGTGATAGTTGCCGTCTGGTGGAGGATAGAGCAGACCATATACTAGTCACATGTAGAGTGGCGTGGACTTGCTGGACGGAAGTGATGAGACGATGGGGGGTGCAGGGACCTTTTCCACTGTTTAGCCTACGACTCATTAGAGAGGATGAGAGGATGTGTGATAGTTTCCGTCTGGTGGAGGATAGTGCAAACCATATACTAGTCACATGTAGAGTGGCGTGGACTTGCTGGACGGAAGTGATTAGACGATGGGGTGCAGGGACCTTTTCCAGGTTCGGTGAGTGACATGATACGACAATGGGGAGGCTTAAACCCGGGTAAGAAAAGAAATCAGGTATGGGAATGTCTGCTCTTAGCGGGGTTGTGGAGTCTATGGACTGCTAGAAATAGCAGAATTTTCAGGAACAAAGTTAAAAGTCCAAAGGACATTGCGGCGGAAGGTTTGCTACGGGGCTTGGAATGGGCAAGAGTTAACAAAGATGTAAAGGGATACAGAGGAGTCAAGCTATTCGCTATCGAAGATTGATATCAGGTAGTTGCGTGATATTGTGATATTGTTTTAGATAATTGTAAAATTATATCTGGAATAAATGATTATCTGTTGAGAATCGTGTTTGTTTTATATTAGATATGCATATAAGGGTGATGTATTATGCAAGTCCTGAACTATCGTTTGAACAACAGATACAAGCATCATTAAAATACCTCAAAATTAATGAGATATCTAGAAGTCTGGAGTGAGTTTCTAGGATTTACGACTCAATAGTTATTATGAGAATTGCATATGATATTCATATAATGATTTATGCTGTACGTTTTTTTATAGTATCAATCCAACATGCTATTATCTATTATCTAATAGGATGCCTATAATGGAGTGATATCGACATATATATAATCACTTATAATCATCTGTCATTAACATAAAGTATATATGTAATTATCGTTGGTTCTAATAATAAGATGTTGAACGTGGAATTTTGATTGCCTACATTTAACAAAATAAGATCAAAATGAGATGAATGGCTCGTTGGTTTCATATATAGGCCAAAGAATCCAATGTTTTACAAACTGATAAACCTTATTTTGGTCTACGATTCGGGAAAGCTAATATGGAGAATGGGATTTTGACTGTGACTGTGCCCAAGGTGGAAGTGAAGAAGCCCGATGTCAAGTCCACTAAAATCTCCGGTTGATAAAGTTATTGACATGTTCGGACTCTAGTCCTGTGTTGATTCTATAATTATAATATAAAGATTGTCGTGAAGTTGCCCGTCACCGGGCCCAAACTTTAGTTCTCTCTGAATTGACTCATTTGGCATGAGGTCTAAAGCATTAAAAACATCAAAATCCTTCTGTTTGGCAGGGCACCTGAACATGGAGTCTTTGTGGAAATTGTAATACGAATGAGCCAGCTTTTAGTGTCAGGTTATTCAGGTTATCAAGAATGGATCATGAGGATGGTAGAGTGTAGAAGCTACTGAAGTCGGTAATTTCTGAGTCTCAGGACTCCCAACCACGAAACGGGTCAACAGTTTGCTTAAGATAGTTGCTAATCTTTTGTTACAGTATTTTGAGAAAGTATGATGAGCTCCACTCGACTCTTATACTCGACATCATAGCGACCCATATGCAAGTCGCCGGCAGGAAGAATAGAGACCTCCACCAGCAAAAGTAAAAAGACGATATCAACGCCAAAAGCGAAAACAGAGAAGCAAAAAATACAAGAAATTTAAACATTGTCATTGGCAAGAAACATGTAACAAATAAGTATATGGCTCGAATACTATATTATTATTTTTATTTTAAATGATCTGAAATTTAGTGAATTTGAAATCTAGTAATATTATTAATTTAAGTTATAATATCTCTATATTATATAAAAAAATTGAAATTCTTACATGTATGTAAATACTAACCATTATAAGCATAATTCAGGAGATGTTTGCATGTCATATACGTAGGTACACTAAATTGTCACTTGATCCTTCTCCCCATAAGATAAGAAAAGTCCAAATCCTTACAGATAGGCTATACATTATTAAAGCACAAATAATCATTCACTCATTGTCGAGGATATAATTAAATAGTCTGTCATGACAGTCGCATCGCTTGCAAACTTTAGTTTTCGAGACGTAAATTAACGTAGTGCAAATTATAATGCGATACTTTCTACTCACCAACCACTCCATTATTAAATCTTAATACTACTTGATGATTTTAAAAAAACTACCCCAAACCGGTTCTTCAACACATGTGAGCGGATTTATTTAGAGTTATACTAATTATGTCATGATCCGTAATTCGCGGTAAAAAAAAATATATATATATATATTATTTTACATTATTATAATTGATAGTTCGATAGTCAGAATTGTAAATTTTAATGTTTAGAAATCTGCACGCTAAAGATTAGATTTATTTTAGATGATAACCCAGGTGTAAGGAATTGGAAATTCCCTCTTGTATAAGTTAGATACAAGGAGAGGGTCCTACAGGCTTACCCTGTTCTCCATGGGAAATCCTTCAGGTTTTGAAATTTTGTTTCTTTTAGAGCTAATCCTGCTACCTTTCTTGGCATCATCAAATGTGAAAGTTCTGAAAGAGAGTCCGGATGCTTCTCCGCTTCCCACGAACTTCCTCTTTGGGACTGCTTCCTCTTCTTATCAGGTTTGTTTATATTGCAAGCTCTCTTGACTGACTAACATATACCTTCCCTTTCATCTGACAAGCCAACAAAGAAAAAGCTTATGGCTAAAAGTACAGCGCTAAGTTATGGAAGCTCTTTTTCCTTCGAGTTTAACAGTATGAAGGAGCTTACTTGAGTGATGGAAAAGGTTTGAGCAACTGGGATGTATATACCCACCAACCAGGTAACTAGAAACTCTTTGCTACCAATGTACAAGGTAACATCCATCCTTTTATGTGGTAAAAATTTAGTTCAAGAAACAAGTTATTCTTCTCATAAAAGAAAGAAAAATGGCAGGTCACGTCGTCGATGGAAGCAATGGAGATGTCTCAGTGGATGAATATCATCGTTACTTGGTACGTTCCATTGCTTATTTGATTTAGGCTATGCCAAGCTATTTTCCATCCCATTTGGGTGATTCCATTTGTATCTTAAAAATATAGTATGATTGAATATGAGATGATTTAAACAGGAAGACATTAATTTGATGCACTTTCTTGGAGTCAATAGTTACCGTTTCTCTATTTCTTGGGCAAGAATTCTACCCAGTAAGATCTCTTCAATCTACAGCTCTCCATTTTATGGGAACACAGAAAATCAAACGTGAAATGTAATGTATAAATCCTTGTGCAATTTGAAAACAGGGGGCAGATTTGGAGATGTAAATTTGGCAGGAATTAGCTACTATAACAGGCTGATTGATGCTCTCCTACTCAAAGGTTTGATCCCTATGAACACTCACAAGCTCGTATACATTTACTTTAGCAGCATCAATGTGAAATGCACTCACAAGCTCATACATTTTCAGGAATCCAACCATTTGTGACATTATGCCACTTAGATTGGCCGCAAGAACTTGAGGACAGATATGGGGGTTGGCTAAGTCATGAATCCCAGTATGTATTCCATTTCCTTGAACAGTTTATACCCTGCACATTTTTCTTTTTTCCGGAGTCATTATCCAGACGATATGTGATTCAAGCTGAAATTGGTTGATGACACATTACCAATTTTTCCTTCTCATCAATCCTGAGCCGTCACCTATTGGTAAATTCATTTATTCTCATTGTCTCGATCAGGGAGGATTTTGCATACTATGCAGACATCTGTTTCAAACACTTTGGAGACCGAGTGAAGTATTGGGTCACCTTCAACGAGCCGAATCCTCAAGTCATGATGAGCTACCGTACTGGAGAATTTCCCCCATCTCGCTGCTCAGGTGCTTTTGGAAATTGCACTCATGGTGACTCCGAGAAGGAGCCTTTTATCGCAGCACATAATGTAATCCTATCGCATGCAAATGCGGTTGATATCTATAGAACCAAATACCAGGTATGTATCTAACAATATCGAAAGAGAATGAATTAAAACAGCGCATAGAAAGTTGTCATTTGTGCAGTGATTGAACAGAAATTGCAAGGAGGCAGCATCGGGATCGTATTGCACTGTATTTGGTTTGAACCCATCAGTAATTCTACCGCAGACAAATTAGCAGCAGAGAGAGCATTGGCGTTCTTTATGAGCTGGTTTTCTTCTCTTCCAATCTTTGTTTATTGTTTGTGGATGACTTTGATTCATTTTGGGACAAATGCACGTCGTGAATCCTAAGCATAATGCAGGTTCTTAGACCCAATAATCTTTGGAAAATATCCTCCAGAAATGACCCGAATTCTGGGGCCAAATCTACCACAATTTACGAGTAAGAACAGTGAGAAATTGAAGGCGGCGTCTGATTTTATCGGTGTCAACCATTACACCAGCTTATACGTTCAGGATTGCATCTCTTCTATTTGTGAACCCGGAAGAGGATCCACCAAGACAGAAGGTTTTTGTCGGCAAAGTCAGGAAAAAGATGGAATCCCTCTTGGCGAAATGGTATGTCCATTCAACATATATTACTATGTCGCTTCTCAATTTATTGCTAAGATTTCTTTGTGGACGTAGGGAGGAGTAGACTGGGAAAACATCTATCCAGAAGGATTTGAGAAGATAATTACATACCTGAAAAAGAGATACAACAACACGCCAATGATCATCACAGAAAATGGTTAAGTACAAAGACCAGGAAATAAACTTACCCAAAGAAAAGGCACCACTTGCAATGCCTTTCTTAAAATTTACTTTGGATGATGTTGTAGGTTATGGTCAGGTTGAATCTTCAAACCTCAGCATGTCAGAATCCCTGCATGATCTGAAAAGAGTGAAGTACATGTCCCGCTACTGGGATTCCTTGATGACAGCTATGAGGTTGGTTCATATCATTTGAAGTTTCCTTCGTTTTGCACTTCTGTTTCCTGACTGAAACATAATTAATTTCCTTTCTCTATGTAATCAGGAAGGGCGCTGATGTGAGAGGGTATTTTGCATGGTCATTGCTTGACAATTTTGAATGGAAGTATGGTTATACTGTAAGATTTGGCCTTCACCACGTAGATTATACCACACAGAAAAGAACCAGAAGACTATCAGCAGCTTGGTTCAAACAACTCATCTCAAACCACAAGGAAGCAAAATCCAAGATGTGAGAAACCCACGATGAAAGTTTCCTAAAGAAAAAATGGAAAATGCGCCTTTACCCTTCCACGTGCCTGATCCAAAGGAGTAATTTTTATATACGAGGATAGACCAATAAAATGGGTACGATTACTGGTTTTGTGATCCTAAATGCAAGCCCGCCAGCCATAAGCATCCTTTTGTAATACTGCACTTTATTTTAAACAATAAAATGAGGGTTAAGACTTCAATCTGCAAAGGCTCTGCAATAGTGCACTTTGAAAGACAGCTTAACCCAAGAAATACACTTTTGAGCACTTACTAAGGCCTTGTGATGATTGAATCACAACCACAAGGAGGTATATCTTCAGGGTCAGAATCCTCTGGTTTTTCTTTACTTGGTTCGTTTTAGTACACCCTGTTTTGTGATGTGTTTCTTCCGGAAGTGGTAGGCAGCTACAGCTATGACTATTATTTGTTTGCAGGCAGAAGTAACGAGGGTAACTTAAGCTTAGGATGGGCAGGCAGCTTAATAGATGAAATAAAATAAATACATAGTCACAGCATTTTTTTCTTATTTTCATCTTTACCAAAACAACTGTAAAAAAAAAAGGAGAGAAGAAGAAAATGGCTATTATCTACGAAATCAGATAGTTTGGTCCCAAAACAAAAGAGCCGCAGTCTGAGTCCAGTTGAAAAGCTTCAGTTTGATGGCGGGTGGGGATCAAAGGCCATGCTCAAAACTTCTCCCATCCGAAACCATCACTGATGGTGCCTTGTAACCCTTCAGTATTGTTAACTCTTTCTATCATTTTGTGCTACATGTGATTCCGCAACTCACTGCTTCGCCTGTTCATAAATATGTCAAAATATCGATCGTCAAGCAGTGTTAACCAAGTAAAATACAGTGTCAAACAAGTGGCAATATGTAAAATGCAATTTAGTAGCCAGAAGTAAGAAGAGACCGTACCTGTGAGTATAGGAAAGTTCCAAGGATTGCAATGGCAGCTCCAAGCGCATTTACGGGTTGGATGGGTGTGTGGAAGATGATGATCGAGGAGACTATGACAGAGATACGCTTCATTGTGTTTCCGATGCTAAATGTCAAGGGAGAGATTTGATCAAGAGACATGTATGAAACTTGATTGTAGAGATGATAGAAGATACTCTGGGCAGCGACCCACCTGTTTCAATGCATAAGCAGAAAAATATTTATTATCAAAAAACATAGAACGAAAAAGAAAGTATTTCAGAAATGTCAAGTTCACTTATTTCAGTGTTAGAGCCACCAGAACAGGGAAGAAC
This sequence comes from Passiflora organensis, assembly GCA_019739055.1. Classification (NCBI taxonomy): domain Eukaryota; kingdom Viridiplantae; phylum Streptophyta; class Magnoliopsida; order Malpighiales; family Passifloraceae; genus Passiflora; species Passiflora organensis. The sequence continues at coordinate 198,277 of JAEPBF010000269.1, forward strand.
AAGCCGTTTCCAGGATGATATGGAGAATAGAAAAAAAAATGAAAAAAAAGTTATCTTGATTTTCTGATCAAGACCATCATATCCCATCCAAGAGATAATAGTAGCCACAACCTTAGAGGCTCGTCAATTTTCACGAACATGTTACCAGCAATTTACACAAACATGCTACCAAAAGACAGCTTGAACGAGCTAGTGTTCTTCCCGAGTCTGGAACATATTACTCTTTTAAGGTTGGCTGAATAAAGATTTCTTTAATGTTTCAAAGAGACTTTCCAAGACTTTTCTAATGAAAAAAATCAGTGGGTCCAGGAGCCTTTATGGTATGATTGGCAACTATAAATTTTTTCAAGCTGATAAATAGTTACCCTTATAATATATGCCAATATGATCCTCATTAAACTTAGATTCATTGCTCATGTTCTACAGTTCATCGACACAGTAATTGCTTTTCTTCAAAATCTACGGGTAAAAGAAGAGCAGAAAACCCAGATAACGGTAACTATTTTGCATATCTGCTATCTTAATTTGGTTGTCTGTTGAAGATATCTGAATCATTGCAACTAAACAGTTTCAAAAAGTTTACGAAATCAAAGTACTTCTTACCAAACAAAATTGGGTCCAATTTCTGCAAGAGCATTCTGCCAGCCAGTAGCCCACATCTGAGGGCCCTCCACAGCAATTGCAAAAGGAGTAAGGATCAGGAGAGACAAGATTGACAAACATGCGTAATAGTTCATCCCACTGACAGACTTGCCCTTCATCCCTTTCTTGGAAAATATGTTCCGGAACACAAATGCCAAATTTGATATCATGGCCCCCATGAACCCTGAGATGTATTGCAAGTACACAGTTTAGAACTCAAGCTGTGAAATCCAAAACAAAGGGCAACAATCTTTTACGTCAGATAAGCAGCAGCCCTTCCAAACTCTTTATCATGTTATAACAAACTGAAAATAGCAGACCAATAAAAGATAATTACTAATGCTCTTACCAATCATGTTGAAATTAAGCTCGGTGACGGCTGAAAGTGCGCAGCCTCCTATTATTGGTAACAGAGACAGATAAACTGGCAGAGGGAACGTTTCACCCAAGAGGAACCTTGAAACCAAAACAGTGAAAGCTGGCTCACCACTCTTGATGATGTGGGTGAATGAGACTGCAACCTTTGACATACTCACTGTTGCAGCCACATGCCCTATTGTATGTGCAACAGCAACCTAGAAGACAGATCGAAATAGAAAATGTCAAATTTCGAGTGTTAAAACACCAATTTTCCTGTGGATTTCCTGACAACTGAAGAGAAAATCAATTTCAATGTAGTCCCAACTTCCATTTTCAGTTTTGTCTTTATTTTTTTTATGACACTGAAAAGTTAAACAACTCGCTTTAAACTATACTTTCCAAACCATTATTATGTTCACCAAGCAGAAAACACGATTTAGAAAACAAGCCAATTTATCACTAATCAAATGTACAGTGCATCTACCGATCACTAAAATGACTTACAGGGAACAGAGTCTTCCAAAACTCGAAATCGGTCTTGGGTGCCTCAGCAATTCTTGTAGCCCATGAAATCAGCATCATGAGAGACCCACAAGCAAGGGAGAGTGTAGAAGTGAGCCAGGGATAAGGAAACGCATTCAAGGCCTTCTTGTTGTAAATATTGAACACAACATTCAACGCCCACCAAGTGGCGAAATAAATCCCAATTTTGATCTTTTGAGCCGCCTGTTCGTCGGGCAGTTCAATGTTAATATCCAGGGGCCGAGACCGGTCGGCCTCGTACGCATTGCATGCCAAATTCGGAGTCTTTTGCAGGGGTTTTGTTGAAAACGTGAAGCTCTCGGCAGAAGAAATGTGAAGGGGCTTTTGTGAGTTGTTAAAATTTACACCTTTGAGTGAGCTCTGAACAAGGGGCAACGGAGAGAATTGGGGTCTGAAAGGTAAACGCTTTCTGCGAAAGAAATCATTGGAACCGAAAGTACAGTTTGCGTGATTTAGCGAAGAGATCATTGCGCTCATGTTTCTGCACCGACCCCAAAGAGTGAAAGCAAAGAAGACAAATTTATAGGCGGCAATGTAAATGAAAGACAAGTTTCCAAACGCTTCGATGCTTTCCTTGCTTTCTTGGGAATCTCAGAGAAGGTGAACGTTTTAGCTGATTTTCCAATGTGGGCAAGAGCTGTCTTTCTTGGTAATCAATGTGCTCAAGAGTTTCTCAGATGGGATGGAGGATGAGATACAAAGGAAACGGTGACTCCTATGCCTATGGTGGAAGAGCCAGATGAGGAAGAGTGGTTTATATAGATAGTAGAAGGGGAAGTTGTGCTGCATGTATGGGACTCTCTTAAGGCAAGTGGTAGGTGACACTTGTGATATATTATTTAATTTACTTGGGTCTCCTTCCTTGTGTCTTTTCAAGCTTCGCTAGTGCTAGTTTGCTGCGTTTTTTTCTGCTGAAGACTGCTAGAGCAATCAGAGCCGCAGATTTGAACTAACATTCCCGGAAATCCTATAATAAAAGAAAAGAGGAAATTCTGATTAAGTTAGAATTGTTGGATGGGCGGCGGTATCTGATGTCATGAATTATTCAGTTGATAACTATGTTTCAATCCAAGAATAAATTTCCTGAAAAAGAGATCTATCTTCTGTTAGGGAATATCGATCTATGGATTTAAGACATGGTTTCCTGTTTTTTTTATTGTCAAAAAAATTAGATTTTAGTTTGGAGATTTTCCAGGAAAGTCTAACGATTCAAACGTTATACACTCGGAGGGTGGATTGCCCCACATTTTATGAATGTGTCTTAACCTTAACAAGTCCTTCTGAAATTGTCAACCCAACACTCGCTAGTTGTGCTGTGTAATAACTTGATCTGATCATCCTCAAGTTGTTGCCAAACATTTTGGGACGTCGATTTCCTTTCCCTGCGGGATATTTCCATGCTCCTTCATAATAAAACCACAATAATTGAAACGCCAACAAAGACTATTCCCCAGTTCAGCAATATCGCTCAACGGTGTATCTCTTCTTGGACCCCATCCCATACCATATTCATGCATATATATACATCGACATGTCCCTCCCTGTCTGCATGTTGCGCATTGTGAGCCGCAGATTTTTTGCAGCAAACACTCTTGAGCAGCACGAGCCTGCGCTATGGTCATGAGTTGTAAAGATCAATTGCAGACAGAATATCACACTGAAAGAGACACACACCTGTCTCCCAACCCATCCATCCTCCCGACCCTTTTGTCTAGAAGTACTAATTATTCGAAAGAATTAACGTTCAATTCCAATGCCTCCTCCCTCCGTTGATGTTTCAACGGACGAAAATTCCCTCTCAAAAGAAAAGGAAAACACTTTTGGTGTGGTCTGCTAATGCTAACGGTGAGGAGTTCTTCCAGTTGTGCTAGTTTTGCTTCCCGTATGTGGGAGCGGCGTATTATTTTGACCTGAGGTAGAGACGTAATAGGAAATTGTTTTGTCCGTAATTGGTATTTGGGTTTGAAACTAGTTGGTGTCTAGTTGTCTTTTGGAGCAATGGGGAGGGCATGGGCCGTTTAAAGCCAAGCAATCCGAAAGACGAATAGTATGTATTGTATATCTGGCCTGACCCTCCCTCCCACTGATAAGGAAAGGTGAAAAGATGGGATTCTGTATAAATAAAAAATAGGGTATGGGTCATTCTAACCCAGCAATCTGAAAGACCAATGGTTTTATACGCTGGCCATCGATTTCCATCCTGGCCAATTTACGAAGATATATTTAATCAGAACCTCATCTGAACATCCAACACTTGTCGCGGCATGTGGGTTATCACAACACCAGGGTGTGGGTTATAATGTAATAGATTTTGTCCAGTAAGTATACATTCTTGCAAAAGTTAAAAAATTTAATCGATTAAAAAGAAAAATACTGTAATTATCTATATTCAATATCTATAATAAAATTTATTTATATATAAATACATAAATTACGATAGACCGAATACTACTGCGGAAAATAGTGAATATCGATTTTTTAATTTACAGATGATATTGATGAATCATATAAAACACAAATATATAAAAAAGATATATTGTAATCGGGCAACACTCATGTGACTCAATTAATATTATATATGTGATTTACACGCAAAACTCACATCCAAATCATTTGAGCCAACACATGACAAATGTTATCAAGTCCACTATTTACAAGTGTTTGAGGGATCCAATGAACCTTTGGGACCTAATTCAGGGCATAATGTTTTTCCCAATGTTTCAAGACGGCTAGGAAGCAATGTGCACAAGTGTTCTGGGAATATGGATGTTTTGAACATTTAACCAAAGAATATATTTTCTAGTTCTGAAAATTTTTGAGACAAATTTAAGTGGTTCAAGGATACCAAATTTTTAAACTAAGATATGTCACGTTGGATTACAATGACATAGTCTAACATAGTGCTACACATGTAATTTTAGATGTGCATACTTACGTGGGGCGACAAAAAAAGACTAACATAATATGTGAGTTCATCCATACATACTTATGTTTAGACTTATTGCATTGGGACATGATATGATGTGGAGCATATGATGAGGAGGACATGATATGATATGGAGCATATGATGAGGATGAATGTCCATATAAGTTGTGAGGGATAGACAAATAAGTTAAGCATTTGAAGAAGTTTATCTTATAGAGGTTGTTTTACTTTTACTTACTGACAATATATTTGAAGTAAAAAATGATTGTTTGACCAGAGTACATCCCTAGAATGCACACCAGTAAAATTGAGACTTTGCTATTTGATGCTTCCTGCTGCACAAATCTGGTTTGCTGCTTTGAGTTGGTGGTGCGGTCAGAGAGAGATGCAGTCCTGGTTGCAATGCTATATGGAGTGATGTCTAAGAACAAACAAAGTCATCTAAACCATCGTAGCTTTACCTGAGTTGCCTTAAATTTCTGGAATTTCTGGGTATCAAGCTTCAAATAAACAGGAATATATAGAAAATAGTCATCTCCTTTCTCCTACGGCTCACACTTGTAAAATGTCCAGTAAATCATAAATCCAGAATACGTCTAAACATCAACATCCAGACAAACAAAATAACGAGTCAGGTTGGCACACAAAATCAAGGACATGAAAGTTTTATATACATGAGAAACAAAAGAAAGACGACACAGATTCTTAAGTATGTTCAGATATGCTCCGCCAACACAACCCACATTCCCTAATTCAAATGAATAGGTTCATCCATGGAACCTTTAACCTGAACATGAATATGCCATGGATTAACAATCGAAGCACAGTCTCGTAGGATGACGATAAACTTACAGGCACGATAAGCTTTTCTCAGTCTATCACATTCAGCAATCAAATATCAAGTATAAGTGAATAACCCAGTAAGGACGAATATATACAGTAATCAGTTGAAGTCATCCATGGAAAAATGGATACAATAGATTTCCCCCAAAACTAGTCTTTTCATGAATCCAAACAAAGTCAGTAATGGAAAAGAGCTGAAAACTGGGAACAAAAAAAGTAAAGAACTTCAGATTATTCTTTATCCAATCAAGTAAGGAATCACGAATAAGAACAGTTTCCAAAGGTTCAGGTAAAACTGTTCTCTCGAGTGTTCATTTACAATAACAAATACAATATAAGGCAGGCTTTTCGACAAGACATATGGTAGAAACCAAATATGCAATTAGACACTTACTGAGTCCACTGTCATCGCACAACTTAAAGAGTAAACTTTTTTGAAGCTTACAGTAAACTGTTGCAAACATCCATGAATAATTCAAAATGCACAAGAGAATGTGTGTGTACGATAAGTCAATAAGCATAAATATTCTCCACATAACACAAGAAGAACTCTTACGTTTTCCTATCCCAGTTCTTGAAACACAAAACTGCCGATGCATTTCAACAGGTTTCAACATCTCTGTGACAGTATACCAGTGCTGACAGTATATCTCACTGGACAAAACGTAAGAATGTGCCTAAAAAAGTCATCACATCATTCCGCTTGTCATTTCGTCTTTGTTTTCTTTCCTTCTAAATCTTTCTTTTGGAATTAACCGCAAGGGTGCTATCAACCGTGGTTTCTACCAACTCAGTAACACACTTACACAGACAGAAACAAGCTTAATCAGGAATTATGGCAATTTACGTTAGTGACTTAGACAGACATTCAGAGAATATGGAAACACCCTCATGCCATAGTCCATTTTTTTTCAATTCAGATGTTATAACAAGCTAATTTAGAGAACGATTCCAAAGCTTCACCAAACAAAAGCTTTGTTTGGTATAAAAAAATAAAACTCCAGTCAAAAGCAATCCGAGAATTTCCAAATAACAATGACACTTGCTGACAAAGTGTTTCTATCTAAATAAGCTCACGCTTACGAACAAAACCTACAAGCAAATAAACCAAAGAAAAAATGAAAGATAGGAACACCTAAAATAGTACACACTTAACAGTATAACAACCTCATTGAATCACGACATCAGATAACTCCTTTAAAATAAGGTCCAGATTGTACTGCCATCAAAGTGCAGAAAACCAAGCAAAATTCATTTCAGTATCGGCTAAAATTGTACAATGAAAGAAGCATACATCCGTGCAGCAATTGCTATGCTTGCAGAGTTTGTTCACAAAAAATTTCGATGTAGTTCACAATTAGCAAGGACGCAGAAACTAGTATCATTCACCTTCCCATAGCATTAAGTAGATCACTTATCCGATACCACATCTGCTCGATGGACAACTAATGAAATGATGCTCCTAAAGAGTGATAACACCAGTAACCTTGGAACACATGAATAAATTTGAATAATAACTTCCATTGCAATCGGGTAACAGATATGTAATTGACCTACAAAAATCATGTTTTTGGCAAAAGAATTTCTTCCCTCAGTTAACCACATCTCCCGCTCTCTTCTTCTTACTTCTCCGCTCCTCCTTTGGTCCATCATCCTCCTCAACCTCCCTATTCTTCTTTCTTTTCTTATTCCTCTTCTCCTTTTGATCTTCAACTACCACCAAGTTACTCTGCTCTTCCTCCAACTCACCCCCTATTCTACCCTCACTTTCTTCCAGAACACTCTTCGTCTTGATCTCCAAAGTCAACTCGGTCTGGCTACGTTCCTGGTTCACCTCCACACTACGAGTCGAGAACTTTAAGTTCTCGCTCTCTTCTTTCCGTTGCCTATGCTTTTTTCGGTCGTTTCTGGAGTGGATACAGACTAACTCGTCGAAGGCAGAGTTGGCGCGTCGGAGATACGCTTTGACAGCCTGAGACGCTCCGGTCTCGGAAGAGATGAACTTAAAGAGGAAAGCGGCTGCTTCCGAGACGGAGACCGGAGTTGACGAATCGATTCCACCCGAGATTGTTTTCATAGTTGTTTGCCGTAAAACCTCAGACGACTTTTACCTGTGCTTTCTGCTTGAACTCTTACTGGAATTTAAAACCCTAATCTATAGATTTATTCCCGTACACTCACTTACAGTTAAAATAACACATATATGGGAGCTGTCTCGTTCACGTCAATAAACATGTAACAAAGGTTGTTTTATTCACGGCCGTTAATAAAAAGATCTATTTATTCACAGCCGTTGATAGAAGATATATCTATTGACAGCCGTCGATTGATAGAAGATATATCTATTGACAGCCGTCTATTAAAAGATCTATGCCGGTGATAAAAATATTTTTGGTACGGGTTCTTTTTTTACGGGAAGAAAACGAATGTCCAAAAAGAATCACACAATCAGTACTCTCCCCCCCTCTCCAAAAACCAAAAAAAAGAAAGTCCTACGCTTTCGCGTGCTCGCAATTTAAAACCCTAATTTCGTGATTCCCAATTCGCTTATGCTTCTCCAAACACCTAATCCACATTTGCTGAACGTTAACGGAAGCCGCGAAGCTCATTCAAATACCTAGGACCAAGGCGGTGTCCATGCCATCGCCCAACGCCGACCTCCTCCCCTCCTCATCCTCCACGTCACAGCAGAAACCGCCACCACCGATACTGGACCGGTTCAGAGCTCTGCTGAAGCAACGCGAAAGCGAGAGCGATGATGTGGAGCCAGCAATCGGCATGGAGGATGTAGTGCAAATCTATGAACTTCTTCTCGGTGAGCTCACCTTCAATTCGAAACCTATCATTACCGATTTGACCATCATCGCCGGCGAGCAGCGCCAGCATGGAGAAGGCATTGCTGACGCTCTCTGTGCCCGTATTATCGAGGTTAATTCATGAGTATTTGCTCACATGTTCAAAAAATTGGTTTTATGGTTTGTGTTTAGATTGCTTAGCTTTCTGCATTTTCAGGTTCCAGTGGAGCAAAAGCTGCCTTCGTTGTATTTGTTAGACAGCATAGTAAAGAACATTGGTCGCGAATACGTTAGGCACTTCTCTTCCCGTTTGCCTGAGGTGGGTGAGTGAGTTGTGCGTTTTTTACTTCTCTCTTTTTCCTGAGATCGGCTAGCTGTGCCTTTTTTTCATACTTTTCTCATCCCAGTTCTCTTGTTGGTTTCGAGCAAGTGTTGATTGTCACTGCATCCACAGGTCTTTTGTGAAGCTTACAAGCAAGTTCATCCGAGCATGTATGCTTCAATGCGCCATTTATTTGGAACCTGGTCCTCTGTGTTTCCACCTTCCGTACTTCGGAAGATTGAGTCACAACTGCAGTTTTCGCCACAAGTTGATAATCAGCCAACTGGATTGAGACCTTCTGAATCACCGAGGCCAACTCATGGCATACATGTAAACCCTAAGTACTTAAGACAGCTGGATCATTCTATAACAGATAATGTAAGATTTTTTCTAATGCTTCTGCCTGCTGTTTTGCACATTATGGGTTTTAACTTGCATTTGTAGCAGTTTATAAGGAATTGTATGTTTGTGCTTAGAATTTTGTATGTCAATACCCATAATACCTGTTCTGGTCATCCTAATTGAGAAACTGTTCTCATAGCTCTCCTTTGTCAATCGCATGTGGCAATCCTACAAAGTAAAAATCTTTTGATAGCAGACTTCCTGGTTTACCAATGGAAATTGATCCCCTAAAATTTGTGGCCAGGTTGTCTGTTTGTCAAACCGCTAGGTAATTATTTTTTTTGGTCATGCTTGATAATATTTTATTCAAGATAAATGGTTTATATTTTAATGTGATGATTCTTGTTGAAGAATAGTTGTTGGCTTTTTAGTATAATGTTGATTATGTATGTGGTACTAGACAAGTTCATTGTTTTGTTTAAGTTTGTTTTTGCATCTCAATATAATTTGCCTATGTAGCAAGCTTGCTGATATTCATATATGACTTTCTGCTATTGACAATGTATGTGCTATGTGCCTGTGTGTGTGCATACAGGGTGGGCAATACAGACATCTAAATTCCTAAATTTGTTTGTAAACATCGCAGAGTGTTCATGGTGGAAGAATGTCTTCTAATTCAAAGATATATGGCCAAAAACCTACAATAGGATATGATGAGTATGACTCTGATCAGGCAGAGTTAAGATCCTTGCAGGTTGGAACCGTAAGATTAAACACAATGGGAGGTGTTAGTCGCCCATCTCTTTCTGGGGCTTCTAAACTGCATCCTTCTTCTGCTTCAAGGCTTGGAAGGCCCTTGTCTCCTTCAATAGGAGAGAGGCCTTTATCTTCTGAAGTTGGGGACTTAGGAAGAGGAGTATCTCCTCAAAGATTTGTTGACGGGCTGGCCTCATCTCATCCTCTATCTGACTATGGACATGTTAGAAATGAAGAGCGGAGAAGAACACTATATGCTGATGAAAACCGTAGTAGGTTTGAGGCTTCTATTGCATATGGCCTCCGCAATGGGCATGAGCATCAATCACCCAGGGCTTTAATAGATGCATATGGAAAGGATAAAGGGAAAAGAGTTTCACCTAATAAAAAAATTCAGCAGATTGAACACTTAGATGTAAATGGAGGGCACAATAAGTTGGCTCCAAGATCCTGGCAGAATACCGAAGAGGAAGAATTTGATTGGGAAGATATGAGCCCCACTTTAGCAGACCATGGTAGAGGTGGTGATTTTTTGCCATCATCTGTTCCTCTTAATACTGGTCTGCAGCCTGGTTATGGGAAGCTTAGTGCTAGGCGATTGCAATCTGATATTAGACGAAATCTATCTAGTCAATCACAGCTTCCAATCGCAGATGCCTCCTCTGTTACTGCTGAAGATGCTGTTCCAGTTCTGGATGTATGTTTCCTCAACCTTTTTGCTATGCCTTTCACCAAAGCTATTGACTACGAATGATACCACCCCTTACGATTTCTTATGCTAACTTAACCACATTTTAAACTTATCAATGCTGTAATATTTTAACATTTATCATTTTAATGTATTTTTTTAATTTACATGATCGTATAGCATGTCTAAACTGTCATAGCCTGGAAGCTTGAGACTTTTCTTTATCTTTTTCCTAGAATAAGATTTGATTGAGAAAATTTTTTGAGATTCTTGTTTATCAAAATTAATTTTTGCAGTACTTACTGGTATTCTTATAATCTTTCTTTCTCTTGTATATGTGTGTCTGTTTGTTGCAGTCCGCTCGTGGGTTGGCTTCTAATATATATGGGTTCCAAAATGAGAAAGCACCAAGTGGGGCTGCTCAACGTCTTCAAGAATCTTGGCATATGCCTCGTCACTTGCCCCAGTCAGTGCATGTTTCCAGTGATAAGGGAAGAGGGAGGGATGTACGGGTACCCTTTCCTGGAGGTGGCATGTCCTCTTCAGGTGGTGAAAATTTGGCTTTGGATGAAAAATATCTTGATATTGACTATCAACCTATCAGGCCACAAAGTACTGCATCACGTGCAGGTTCTAGTGTTGATTTGGATAGCTCTGCCTCCAGATTAGGTGTTGTACCATCCGCAACAGGTGTTTGGCCTCCAATGAATGTGCATAAATCTTATCCGCCTCCTGCACAACCTAGTTTCCCTCTATCAAAAAGTAGAAGCAAGTTTGATGCAAACACTGGTGGTGCCACCATCAATCAAAGCTTGCATAAACCATCTTACTTGTCTGAACAACATTTCAATAGGTTTGAGAATACAGAGCCTGGTATGGGGAAACAACAGCCATTGCTGAACCAACTTGTTCGCCAGAATCAGCCCAACCAATCACATATTAGTTCTTTTCAGCCACAGTTTTTTCCATCTCAGGAGGCTCGAGACCATCTCCCCTCATCTGTGGTGGGTTCAGCACCTCCTCAACTAGCATTGCCTCAGAGTCATGGTTACACCGGGCAAGGGCATAATGGTTCATTTAGTTTGGTTCCCACTAACTCAGGATCTGTTTTGCCGCTCAACAGTGTCCAAAGCACCTTTCATCCACAGACAGGGGCTCGGCCACCTTTGCTTCCTGGTCCTCCTGTTTCTCAAATAATGCCAGTCATGCCACAAAATGTTGGTCCACTAGTCCCTAACCAAGTTTCAGGTTTGATTGGTTCTCTCATGGCTCAAGGTTTAATCTCATTGTCAAAACAAGCACCACCTGTAGAGGTACTTCATTCAATCTCATAATCCTAATATTTTCTTAGTAAATAAATGAAATGTTAGCATTCATCTCAACCAAATGGCTTAATGTAGGGCTCTGTGGGACTTGAGTTTAACGCTGACCTTCTTAGGGTGCGATATGAATCCGCAATACGTGCCTTATATGCTGATCTTCCAAGACAGTGCACAACATGTGGCCTACGTTTTAAATGTCAAGAAGAGCACAGTAGTCACATGGATTGGCATGTGACTAGGAACCGCATGTCTAAGAATCGTAAGCATAAACCTTCCCGGAAATGGTTTGTAAGTGCTACGATGTGGCTCACTGGTGCTGAGGCTCTAGGAACTGACTCAGTTCCTGGGTTTTTACCCACTGAGACTGTTATTGAGAAGAAAGATGATGAAGAAATGGCTGTGCCTGCCGATGAAGAGCAGACTACATGTGCATTATGTGGAGAGCCTTTTGATAATTTCTACAGTGATGAAACTGAGGAATGGATGTATAAAGGGGCTGTGTATCTGAATGCACCAAATGGATCAACAGATGGCTTGAGTAGGTCGGAATTAGGTCCTATAGTTCATGCCAAATGCAGGTCTGATCCTACTGCTGCTTCCCATGAAGATATCGGACAGGATGAAGGGGTATGAATTTCTACCTGAATCTCAATCAGTATGCTTAGGTTCTTGATATTACCATTTAGGTGCTGGAGGTTAATCTGACCTCCAAAGTTGGTTCCTCTCAGATGATATGGCAACATCAAATTCCTAAACTAAAAATTAAATTGCTATAATAACTTGAGGAAGTGTGATTGCATTGTTGGAATGAGATTGACAACTTTAGTTTATATCTTTACTTGAAGAAATTTCGCAATTGGGAACTTTTATGAAACCATAGCAACAATTTTTCTAAAGCAGCTTCATCTACTATTGCTTACTGCATCACTCCATATCAAGGTGGACAGTCCTGTTTATAAATACTGGTGTGATTAGCTCTTGGAAAAGGCGTTAAATCCATATAAACAAAACTTTGGTGGAGTGGTATCTTACTATGAAAAAAAATTGACAATTGGTCTTCTGAATACTTCCAAATGCTTGAGAGTCAGTGATTTTGTAAAAATACAGAGTTCATGAACCATCATATCTATTATGTGCTTGATTTCTTGAAAATGCAAGTAGTTTTGGTTCTGTATTTTTTAAAAGAATAAAGAAGAAAGATAAGAGATGAAAGTTTCATTGGTATATGATCTTTGTATATGGTTCTATGTTTTATTTTGTGAGATGGTTATGGCATCAATTGATTTATTTTATTTGGTTTGCTGCAGGGCAATGAGGGCGGTCAAAGAAAACGTCAACGGAATTAGCTTTATTAGATAGGCTTCTGTCTTCTGTAGCTCAATTGGATTCTCATCGCTCTAGTGGTATGTCATTGTCTTATTCTTGAAGTAAACTTGGAGCTTTGGATACGTTAGCTTCATGCAAAAATAGTGTACATGTATAGTCGGGAATTTTACCATTTGAAATAGCGTGCGGCAGAAAGGATTAAAACTCTGTCATTCTAACATCTAGAATGATAATTTAGACTTCTCTCTTGTTAAAAAGAACAGCTTCCTGTGTTTTTTTCCTGAATGCTTCAAAGTGCTCTAAAAACTGGTAGCCATTGCACCTAATATGGAGTAGTGCAGTATGATTATTTTTTGTAACTTCCAGTCTGTTGGAGAGGCTTGCCTGTGCCTGTGCCTGTGCCTGTACCTGTACTATGTTTTTGCTGTCTTTTGTTCTTTTTTCCAAACATTCTGCAGGGTGGCAATTATTTGCAAGCACACGCTGATGGCTTTAATCTGCTGGATTTGCTGCCTGGCTTTAAACTCTGGTCATCTGTCTTTCTAGTTTTCTGTCATTTCCATTTCTCTCTCGTTTTGCACAGTGATGTAATAATTGGTTTATTAGAATATCAATTTTGGCGTGAACCATTGGATTAGTATTGTTTGGAGTGAGGATTGTGATGTACATGCTCCAATCACCCAATAAAATTCTTGTGATATAATATTCATGCTGTTCATCTTTCGCATTACTGTCCAGACGTGTATCTACGAGAGGTGGGTATGTCAGGGCCAAAACCAGCAAATGATCTTCCCTGACATGCCTCTATTTTTTTCAAAATTTGGGTTTTATGGATTTATTGTTTTTACCTTCAATAAAGGATTAATTCCTATTTTAATTCTAATTAAGTATATTTACTGTAGAATAAATAGATTAAACTCTTTGTTGTATGAATAAGTTAATAAGAAGATCAATACAAATATAGAGAGCGAAAGTAGGAGAAAGATAAAGTGTGTATTAGTATTATTTTTTTATATTGATTTTATCTCATAGTAATCGGTTTCAATTCTAAAATAGTAAAATCCTGTTAAACAACTTCACAGGTGTGACCTATTGAGGTTATATTTGATAAAAATTATTGAAAGAATTATGTTGATATTGTTTTAATAAAAAAAATAATCTTATGTATGGTTTGATAATTATACTAAAAATACTAAACTAATAATTTTAGTATTTTAAGGATTGGCAGAATGATCATTTCATGTTCTATTATATAAAAAATAAAGATTTCAACTATGAAAATATTTTTTTTGTTATGAGAAAATTATATTTTTATAATATATTTTATTTTGATCTCTTTACAATAATTTTAATCCAACTAAATCTTCATTACATGCCAAAGTTATAAAAATTGACCAGTCTAGATCCAAAGTAAGGGTTAAAATTTTTAAGAATTATCAGATTAAATCAGCTTTAGAATCGAAATTTTTTAAAATATTATTATAAGATTAAAATTTAATTTTTAATTTTTAATAAAATATATAACATAATTATAACAATTAAATTCCAATTCATCCTACATATCTATTATAATCATTTTTTAAATTTTCTCAAATTTTTCTTAATAAATATAATAAATTTATATCTTAAAGTAAATAATTATCAAATTGATAACTAAGATCCTGATATTTTATAATCGGGATTTACACTATTGAGATTGCTATCTAATTAGATAATCTAAAATTAACTAAATTGATATTTAATATAATAAAATAGAAAATTTATCTGTTTTATTTTTGTATGTAAATTTTTATTGCAATTTTATCTTTTATTTCATTATTCCCTATGTTTTCTATTCTCCTATCTCTTCATTTTGTCACCGATTTTTTTTTCTCTTACATGTTATTTGATATATAAAATTGTTGATTTTGATTTGGTTAAATTATTGGTTTTGAAATTATTCATTTTAATTGTAAAATCAAAATTATTTTTGATAAAATAATAAATTAGTTTTTATATTTGGTATAAATAATTATTTTACCTATCATTAATATATTGTTTGTATATTAGTAGATGAATGTTTTATTATATTAATATATTATTTAAATTAAATGTAATTTGAATATTAATTATTAGTTTTATAAATATCACTCTAGTCATTTTTATTTGAAAAACCAAAGTAGAAGGATATACAAAATCAATAATTTTATAAAATCAAAATTAAAGTTAATTATTATCCTCTCTCCCACGTCCTGTTGCTCTCCTGCTTTCTCCCGCACCGCAAGCTATTTTCTCCGTTTTTCTTTTCTTTTCTTTTCTTTTCTTGCTCCCTCTTTTGGTGTGGACAACCTTAATTCTCTCCTCTCCCGTGTATTATTATCTCTTTTGCACTAGCCTTCCTCCAAAAACCGAAAACAAAATCAGTCTTCCCAAACTTTGCCGCCTGGTATGTTGATGAGTTTTTTTAAATATTTATTTTTATTGATTTATAAATTTTATTAAAAAATTAAATTTTTAAAATTTTTTATAACCTGTGGTTCAACTGGGTTAACTCGTATCCGCTCGGTCCGGTTCTCAAAAACCATTCTATAAACCTAGAACAAAATTTCTCTCATTGCTCTTCGCTATCGCCGCCTGATGCTGCGTCAACAGCTCAGTAGCCAGCAAAATACTGTCGCCATCCTCTCCCGGTTTCATCATTAAGGCTCCGTTTATAGGGGACAGCTCTCTAGCTCCATAAACCAACACTTCCGGTCTTACGCTTTTAGCAACGCAACTCTCCGGGCAGATAAAAGAAAGTCAATCCTATAACCGACCCAGAGTTTTAGATCAATTTTCTTCACGAGATATAAGCAAAGCAAATTTTCTTATATTCTTTGCCCTGGTCAACAATGCAAGGAAAGCAGTATTTGTCGGGCGAGTCGGTTGATCTGTTCAGAGAGGGATTATGTTTAATCCTTTCCAAGTGGTCGGCTCTGCAGCTGGCAGTTGAGAATGAGTGGGGCGGCCGTGGCTCCCGCAATCTCGCCGATCAGATGATCTCCGATATCTTCACATGGTTCACTACTCCAACTACAGGTAATCACTTTCAATTATTTATTTTTTTTTACAAAATATGAACGAACGAGTTTACTGATTTATGATTTTTTTTTTAAATTTTAATTAAACAGAGCCGCGCTATGTTGATGATTTAGAAAATATTTTGGATGAAGCCATGCTTACCCTCAACACTATGGCAGAGGACGGCAGCATCGAGGAGGTTTTGAACCTTTTTTAACCTATAATTGCTTATCGCTAGTTTATCTTACATTTTGTTTCTTATGAATTTTCTCGACTGATTTAAAACAGGTTTACTTCTTATTTTATATGACTATTTATGCTCCCTTTACTGTGTTTAGATAGCAGAAACGTTGATAATTATGCATGAAGAGTGCTTGGAAGGAAACTATAGTTCTGTTATCAAATTGAGGGAATCAGGTCCCAGAGCTCCGGTTCAACATGTTAGCATGGTAACTAATCTGATTTTTTCCGCTAGTTCTGCAAAATAAGACACGCATTATTGTTGCTGTTGTTGTGTTCTGCAAATTAAACATAAATTATTGTTGTTGCTGTTATGTTCTGCAAAACTAAGATACAAAAATGATTTGGTGAATTGACTTTCTATATGATGATCATCAGTTACATTTTATGTATACTGGTAATGATCTTTTGTAAACATTGTTTGGTTCCTATAAATTGGTTAAGTGATTGACTATATCATACAATAGAAGTTTGTAAATTTGTTTATTGTATCCCAGTCCGTCCAAGGCATCTATCTCCTTGCTCATCTCTCTTATTGTCTGCTGTGAATAATATCTTTTGCTTCCTTGTTGGAAACCTCTGACGTGTTGGATATCAATATTCTGTTACTGCCACTGCTTTGTATAGCATTCACAAATGAAAGGTTATAGATCATTAAGATAGATGAATTTTCAGGAAGACGAGAAATAATGATCTTGAAATCTGTAATTTTATTTTTATGAAAAAATAGTAAATTATATTAGTAACGATGAATCAATTGTCTAAATTGAGTTCTCGTTCAAAGTGGTATAGGTGAGATATACCAAGCAAAGAATGCGGTGATAGAATAACAAATCAATTTGTTATATGTTACTGAATGTTAGCACTTTACTGTAGGTGTTATCTCCTGATATTGTATTGTAAATTGTTTGGAAATTGATAACCGTGTGTATGTTATGCAAGTAATGAGAGGGCTATTTGCTTGGTTATTTGGCGGCGCCCACTACGTTTGATTTCTTACTTGATGCTATTACTTCATGCTAGGATGACGAAGGAAGTTCAAAGTCTGATGATGGATCAAACATGATGGTGGATGATGCCACAGATATGCAGTCGGAATCAGCAGGAGGACAGATTTCTATACACCAGGAGACTCGAGCAGAGGATGTATGCAAGGATCCTCAAGCAATGGATGGATGGATGGTTGTTTCATCTAAGCGGAATAAGAGTAAGGGTAAAAGAAATTAGATCAAACCATTCCAAATCCACCAAATTTTTGTCAAGCTCTTCTTTTTAAATGTACCGTACTATTATTAATCATAATTGTACTACTATGCTCCATATAGCTATTATTAATCCTGTTATTAATATTATTTCCTTACATTGGTATGCCTGCATTCAGGAACTTGAGTACGTAAAGGGCTTAGTATGTATTAGTCTTTTGAGATTGTAGACATCCATCTTTTTATATTCATAACAAAACAATTAAATTCAATATTATTGGTTGACTGCATTGCATATGATTGTTACGGAATAAGTCATATTTTCTCTGATGGTTTTGAATTCAGGATTTTTATACTGATATTGTTGGATTTTGAATACATGATCTTTATCATTTAGCTTACGGTGTTTTAAAATTATCTTTTAATTTTGAATCCAGTGTTTTCGAGAAATATCATTGAACCAGAAAAACATTTCTATCCTTATTATGCCGTACAATTTAGATTCAGATGGTGACATGTTATACATTAGATATGTCAACTAAGTCATCCAATACTAACAAAAGAGTATCGAAGATTAAAGTGGTCAGGCAGATAAGAAGGTTTAAGTTACAGAATAACACAACACCTAAAGATAAAGATAAACTACCTCAACTTACTGCGGCAATACATTACCAGATCGACAGAGTGAAACTCCAATGTCTAAAACAATGTGTGCTTTCATATTTTACTGTTCTTAATTACGCAAAGTCAATGCCCGAACCTAGAGCCCTTGCACGGTGGTTAAATGTCTTAACACCGGCTTCTCCGCCTTGACAAACACCACACCAGGCAAGGATCATTTAAGGTGCGCTCTTGACTTCTTCTAGTACAAAACCAAGCAGCATTGTCCTCGCATTTTGTTATTCTCCACCCCCTTCTTTTTTCTAGGGGCAACAAATTAATTATAATATTACCAAATAGAAAAAACATACAGAGGCTCATTAATTAATAGTCATGCTCATGGACTGAAGTAGAACTTACAGTTTGGAGGGTTTGGTCCACCACTAGCTCTCGCACAATACTGCAGCCTTGATTCTTTCGACGGTGCACTTAATCAAGCTGTTTACGGTAGCTACTGATCCAAGTGAGAGTTTAGCTGTTGGAACTGAATCAACCAGTATCTGAAACGCAACAGTCAGTAAGGAACCGCCGGAACCCACATCCAGGATTCCTCCAGAGCTAAATCCAGGTCCGTCTGGGAGTATAGCAAAACCTGACGGAAGGATAGCAACATAATCTGGATTCCCACCGCTTAACATTATATTCATGGCAGAAATGTCTACTGGAGCGTAGATTACATATGAGCCTGTGGAATCTGTGCAGCTCTCCTGTAATATCAGCATGTTACTCTGGCTTGAATTTGCAACCTGCAGTCAGTGTAAGAAGTTGCCTGAAATTCAGCTACGTACGTGACCTAGTGAAACCAAACCAACATGAACATGAACATATATGACACAGAAACAAAGTGTTAGCGTAGCTTCAATGCAGCCTACATTCACTCGGAGCAAAGAGACGCAGTTTCCTGGATCATGTCCATTAGCTATATGAGCCACCTCCTGAATTTGCCCGCCATTTGATAGGATATCCCACTTCAAAATACAACAAAATCGTGTCAGCGTAATTAGACTTCCAAAAACCACTCTATTTAAGGGCTAGTTCCTCAGAATAGTTTAGCTTCGAAGTTAAATTTTCACTCTTGACCTCAATAACCAAGAAAATCTCGGAGAGATATAGTTAAATGATAAGATTTGTCTGTTTTTAATGAAAGATCAATAATTTGATGTTTGGCTTTGATTATAAAATATTTTAAAATTTTAGATTAACTGAGCAATTCATGTAGAATTAAACACCTTTTTTTTATGAAAAAAGATTAATGAGTTTTAACCTGATTAAGAGTTTAACCATGAGACTTCATATATATGCCTCTTGCTAACCAGATGAAAAGCTTCTTTGGTCAATATTTAGACAAGAAGATGATAAGATACTCCATGTACGAGGAACTTTTGCAGGAGACAAAATCTACAAAAGGCTTAAAAACCGTTTGGAGTCATACACGCACCTCGCTTCGATGGTTCTCATCCCTCAGGAAATTGAACAGCCTTTTGGTTGGAACAGGAATCCACAAGGAAGTTGCAACGCTAAGCACAATACCGGGAGGTCTTCCTGGATCATCCACACTTTTTCTAGTCATGACCCTTACATCATCAGAGCCAGTTGCAGATAAAGTTGTCCAAGCGAGAGTGGTAGAAGCACCAACGCCTGAGCAGAAGCTCATAACCATTCTTTCAGCCAGTTTCAGCATGCTTTTCCTCCCTTCTGGACTAGTTATCACTGTACAAAAGAATGAAGACCACCTGATGGAAAATTCTTCTTTTGCTAAAAAACTATGTTGCTGAAGGGAAAATGTAGGGAAGTAGAATCACCAGACAGATCCCCTGATGGAATGTTAATGGCCATTGAACTTGCAAGACGTTCGCATTCACGATCCAAGTTACCCACCCAACGTTTTGCTCCAAAAGCCAGACCCGAATTAAGAAGGGGTCGGTACATATGATGAGCAGAGGTATCATCTACTTCGACGTGTTCAACCCAAATCACCTACATGTATAATCATTGCACTATTGTTAGTAGATGATTTCTCGCAGATGCCTCACTATTTCCCTTTTAGTGATAATCGAAAAGCTGGATAGGCTAGATTAGTATAAAAGATTAGAACCTTTGAATAGCCATTTGGCAGTTCTTGGATTAAACAGCCAGATGGCCTTCTTCTACACCTTGATGTAGGACTAGAACGCAAATTGTCCAAGGACACATCTACCACTGCCCATGTCCCATCAGCATGCTGCTTACAGTACCTGACAAAGTAATATTCGCGAGTTGGAACAAGAGGAGAAGGGACCTGGATCTCTGCTGACATCTGCAAGAACACATGATAGCAATCCCTTAAGAAATCACTGAAATAGTTGTCGATAATTCACGTTATTTGATAGCATAATCTTCTAGTTTTCTAGTACCACTTGCAAGGCTCCATTATAGTTCCCTGCCACTCCTGTTGATAAAATTTCCAGAGTCATAGCTCTTGATACGATACCACAGAACACAGTTGACCACTGATTCTGAAAGCCACCAATCAGAAATTTGTTAATATACATTGCATGAACTTCGTTGAAAAAGAATAAAAAATGTCAAAGTTTAGAGAAAGAAGAGCCTACAACATCCATGAGAATCTCAACTAGACTGATATGGTTCATGATAACGACTGCAGATTCCCTTGAAGCTTCAGATCTTAGACCTAGAGGTTTAGAAACGATTCCCTTGGGAAAGGTTCTCATATATTCCTCTTCATTAAGAATCTCAACATTGTTCTCACCAGAAACCCACAAAGGTTCTCCTGCCTGAGCAATTCTCATTAGTTCCTCCATTGCTGAGACTGCAACTTCAACTATCATCGGCTTGTCTGCTTCAGTAGGTCCCGAAACTGATCTGAGAAGATCAGTAGCTCCATAAATTTCTCCCACAACACCTGCTTGTGCACCGAAATTGTTACCTTCAAGATCAAAAGACCTGGAAGGTAAATGAGGAGAAAGGTGCGGAAAAGGACGCAAAGGCTTGCCGGCATACTTGGCAGCAATTCCAGAAATCCTATCAATCTGTACATTAGAAACATCCGTCGTTCAGTGTTGATATAGGATAACATATTTAAAAGAAAATAATAAAACAATAATCACATTTGCTATCTCTGTTTTTTTTTATTTAAAACTATCTCTATTTTAACCTCTTCTCTTAAACGTGCGTTCTCAATCCTCAAATGCTGCTCATCAAAGGACATTTCACCAAGAGCTGCTGGACCGCCACAGTTAGGGCAAGAGGCATTAGCTAGGGCTTCTTTGTACCTACTATTCTCCGCACGAAGTTTCTCATTTTCAGCTTTCAATAACGCATTCTCATGGCGCTCATGTTGAGACTACAATAAAAAGAATGTAATATAATAAAAGATTGAAGGCATTAATGGATAGTTATATGGTTAACTATGAATAAGGCCCATTCACAAAGGATCACAGTAATCTTTACAAATAAATTATATTTTGTCTTTCATCACAAACAAAATCAATATATTTCGCATGAGTTATATGTCATCCTCCTAGAATGGAGCACAGGCTTTACCTTCATTTGGGTGCGCTTGTTTTGGAACCAAAACTTCACTTGCAACGGCTCTAAACCTAACTCACGGCTGAGCTCTTTTCGTTGCTTGTCATCTGGGTGAGGGCACTCCTTGAAGAAACTGATAAACAAAAGTTTCTCATCACTCCAATGATCAAGGAAGACTAGCGCTCTATTTAGGCTTTGGTTTCTCGTATTCGTACTGTGACCAACATTATAAGGTTAGGATAAGAATGCTTACGCTTCCATTTCCTGGATTTGCCTTTGCGTATGACGATGAAAACGCTTCTTTTTGGGTCGTTGTTGGTTGGGATCATCATCGTCCCAGGATGGAACTTCCATGGTTTCAGTACCCGATTTATTCTCGTAATCATCATCTTTGAGCTTCCCTAATTCTTCCTCAGGGCTTTTGGGGGTCATATCAAACATATTGTAACTCTCGAACATGTTTGGTTGGAACATATTCTTAACTTACAAGAATTCACAACTTCCAATCTGCAAATAGAAACCAATAAGAAGAAAGAAGATAAGCTCCTCAAAGTGAGGCCATGACATGGAAATAGAGCTTGATTTCAAGAAAGCAGGAAGTGTTTCTCTCTCATTTTTTTTTTTTGTAAAAAAATCAATTCTGTTCGGGCTCAAGATATGGATGGATAAGAATACGTAATAATTAAAATAGAGATGGAAAGTGGACAACCAGGTTACATACACTGGATAGAAAATAATACAACAACTTGATAGGGTAAGTGATCTGAATACTGTCATAATTAGTATGTAGTAATAAAAGAGTCCTCTTCTTTTGTCCTAAAAGGAAAACTGTTTAGGTTACCATAGGAAGGAGTGAGGACCCTGATTCAGACGTTTTATTTGCTGAAGCTTTCACCTAGATAGTTCGGGCAGTTTTCGGGTAAGGAGAAGAACTCAAAAGCTTCAAAATCCCATGTATATGTAGCCGCACGAAGAGATAATCGAGGCAGAACAGAAAAAATTTAAAGAGAGAGATGGTATGGTTAACCTTACTGATTAAACAGCTAAGCTGGTGACTATAATCCAGCGACATCGTAGTCTCCCTCAAATTCCATTCTTGAATACCTCACAAAACCCTAAGCAGCTGTAGCCTTTGTCTCTCTTAATCCCTTTCTTAGAGGATGAGGATGACTAAACTTGATCGCCTTGGTAGGCTTTTGCAAGGTTGATTTTGATAGATTCTCTGGTGCTGGCAGAAGGAATACTAAAAAGATTATTGCAAAAGCAGCGATAGAGCAGAAGTGAAAACGGTTTTGGTTTTGTCAAGAAAAGTCTTAAAACTAGCTGTCAAAATTACGTGCCAAAAAGTCAAGTAATAGAAAAATAGAATGAAGAGTTGACGCCGAGTGGACCCGCTTTGACACGCCAATTCCAGTCAATATCCCGTTTCCGATATTATAACGCCAATTAAGACGTTGGCGAACAGCATTTCATCCCTTAGCTTCCCCCCCTCTCTCTCTCTCTCTACAAAACAGTAACTAATGATGCATCATTTAAAGCTATAAAGCTGTAGAGAGATGAAAGCTACCGGAGGAGATGCAAGGTATACGAGGGTAGAAGAGGGTAGAAGATAGAAATCATCTATTCCCTACGTGGGTTAATGTCGTAGAAAATGTGGTAATAAAAAACTGCACATATACGGTAAAAAAGGTCAAAGCCAAGAGAAGATTGCCTTCCCTCTGCGTTGAGATTACTTACCGGCATAGAAGGAAGAACTTCAGGTAGATTAAGATGTCAGCTACAATGGTTTCTAGAGCTTTTGGGTGACACAGAAACCAGCTTCTAGGGTTTAAGACCTAAATTCTAGCGAGGGGATAAGTTGAATCGAATTTGAATAGGCAAGAGAGGATGCAAAAGGGTATTGCATGAGGGAGAAAAGAGGCGATGGAATGAAAAGAGAGAGAAAGCAAGAGGATTGCTTTGAAGAAGGTGAGAAAGCAAACTAAGAAAAGGAATAGGCGGAGAGGATTTTGGCAGCAAAGGAGTTATTGCAGAGTGTCTTGAGCGGGTGTGGAAGCATTTATGGTAGGCGAGAGGTGTAAATGCGCGAGAGAGAGAGAGAGGGAGAGAGTATGTGTGAGATGGTTTCCATATTCATTTCATGTTTAAATTTTCCTGTAATGGAGAGGCATACGGTGATGTTAATTACGGCTCATTGACTCCCAACCTCCCAACCATTTCTCCTGCTACTATTGCATGTATCCACCCTGTCATGGTTTTGAAAGGTCGGGGAAGCAATGACATAGTTTTCTGTCATTTGTGTTCTATCCTGTTCTTCAAATACATCCAACTTAATTCAAGTAGTTGGAATTGTAATATCATCACCATTTCTGATCGTTTTAGGGTTTTTCTCGAATGATTAAAGGAGTTACCTTAGGAATCTGTAAGAAGCGCGAGAGATTGATAAATGTACGCGAGAGCACATATTGTTCCGGACAACCTTGGTAAGTAAAATAGGTAGCAGTATAAATGATCATCCATCTGAACCATTGTTTTTCCTTTGTGCAAATTAATATAATCAATGGACGCGCAGAGTTAGTTCATGGTTCATAAATTGTACTGGCGTACCACTTGATTACTTGTTTGTTATATATGATTGCATAGTGAAATGAAATATCATCATGAATTGAATACGTTTTAACATAGTTCGATGGGTTCCATCCGACGATGATTTATGCCTTGTTCCAGACACATTTATTCCTCGTAGACTACGTACACAGATTTGTCTTGCAGAAACACACATGATTAGCTCAGAATTAACACAATATTTAAACCATCAATGAACATTTGATTCGTGATTGCATGGTAATTCCTAAAACTAAAGGGTCTTGAAATTGGGTCCATATATACAATCTTGTAATAAGTTCTTGCAGTATATGTACATAATGAATCACGATAAACGACGATAAACTATTAAAAAATGACATTCATACAGATAGTGAGTTATAGCCATTTTTATCCAGTTTCTTCCATTCTTTCATCAGTTAAATCATTTCCTTTCGCAATTCAATATTCTAGTCATTCAAACAGATTCTTATAGTAAAGTGGACCCTTCATCATTGCTGCCGAATTGAATAATCAGCTGAGTTCAATTTAATCATAGAAAATCGATTATTGAATTCTATTATGCAAGTTAATAAAACTAATTGACTTGTCTTTGCCATAAATTATTGAGAATTATAAAGAATAGAATTCATATCCAAGATCAGTGTCCAAATTAATGAATTAAATAACTCCTAATAAAAAATAGACACACCAGATCTACATGGAGAAAAGCTATATAATGAAAGAAAAAATAAAAAAATAAAAATTTGAGCAAACAAAATTAGGATTTACTAATATTTGGCTTAATGTGTACATTCGTGAGCGACAAAGAATTTTTACTATGCTAAAATTTATCGTAACCTATCAAAAACAAACAAACAATAACCTATTTACAATAAAGCCCCGATATGTCATCTAAAAATATTATTCCTTGATATCTACTATTTATATTAAAACCATATTATAACCAGCATCTTTATTTCGTCATTTAATATTACTTTCACATTGAATATTCTCACAATTAAGTTTTGTATGCTCTACGAACCTGTTTATTTTTATCAGAACTATTTTTATTTTTTATTTTATTTTAAAACTACTATTATTTTATATATATATTACTAAAAAAGTTTAGTAGTGAAAGAATCCGTATTGATCAATGTGGAGCTCCACATAAATTTCACCATAACAGCACTATATCACCTGGTAATTTTATGGTGGAATGGTTATAATTTTGAAATTACAACCTCTTCTAATAAATAATTTTATAATTTTTTTATTGTTTAAAAAATAATGAAAATTAAGATTTACGAATTCTTTTTTTAAATACTTTTTTTCCAAAGTTACAAAGAATATTTTTATTGAATCACACACAACAACAGTGTAAAGCGTGTTGAAAGCGAAGCAACCCGGAACAACTCTCTTTAATTCTACAACTATCTGAATGAATTAGGATGTTGTTCTAGTTTCATCACTAATAAAGAACATAACCTGCAGTAAAGATTTCACCAATTAGAAGAGAGTACATTCATAGCCTGACTCTTGATCTGCAAACTGTCTCCACTCGCAGCTCCTGTGTATAGATGGAGATGTTGCAGGTACAGAAACTGGTGGCTTTTGCCTTGAACAACTTAAGGACTTTCACTTTCCCGTGTAAGGTTGTTCCTGAAGTAAAATTTAAGATTGATCCATTGAGAAGTTCACTCCTAAAATTATCATCTGCAAGCAGCTTGTCACCATAAACTGTGGCAGAGGTGCTTATATTATGTTTCCCCCGAGCTGGAATTTTATCAGCCGCAATCGGAGCTTCACCAACGCCATTCCCTCGGTAACTAAGATTGGCCATACTCTCTTCGTACCTGAAGCTTCCATAATTTTGATTATCGACGCTGGCTACCACACCTAATGTAATATTCAGTAACTGCACCGGAAAGAATGACCACCGAAAATTTTCGAGGATCACAGGCTGAAAGGTGATTTTTGGATCTTTAGGCTTGAAGACGGTAAAGTACAGGATGATTAGCACCACAGCGATTGTGAGCAACAACGCAGTCACAATACCACAGATTTTAAGGCCTCTAGAACTCCTCATCTTCATGATTTGGCTTTCACCAACCGGAAACCATTAACTGGGAAACTTGTGGAAATTGCTTGCCATCATTGTATAAGTGGCCGATCGATGCATAACGATACAAATTTTTGGTTAGAAACAAGGTGAATTTTGATGATTTTTTTTTTCTAATTTGGATTGGAGTTAAAACCAAGGGAAATTTGTTTGACCTATCAACTTACATAAACCTGGAAAAAGACATTGAGATAGTTCTTATCTTTCTTGTTTCTGTGGCTAGACGGGTCAGTACTCAGAACCTTCCGGGGGTTGAGCTATGGGTTTGTCTGAAAATGTTATGTTTTCGATTACGATTCCTCATTTTATCCCTTCGTAATTGCCAACAGCAGACTCATCTGCTCTACAACTTCTGCTAAAAATGATTTAACTGCCAAATTTGTATCCCTCTCGAATCTTAGACAAGAGTGCAATTAATTAGTCCTGCTGAATTCTCAATAATAATTTATCTTAACATTAAAAAATAATTTATTATTAAAAAGCTTACTGATTTAATATATTCGGGGAAAACTAAAAGAATATTGCTCATTTAAAAATTTAATTCATTGAATTTTATAAACCTCGTTATCCAAGATAAAAGATTTTACTATTTCTGATGTATATAATATTAACTCACCAATTAAAAACTATTTTTTTAAAGGTGTCTCAATGAAACGTTTCAAACAGATCAACAGTAAATATCGGACTAATAAACTGATTTCATACACATATATTCGTACAAATCCATCCACTCGAAGCCTGACATATTATATATTTAATGTCCGAACCCATTCAGCCGGAGATTCATCAAATTTAGCCAAAATATCTTTAGTATCATCCAAAATAATCTTATTATAATATTTTTAATATCACATTAATTAAAATAATATCATATTGTATCAAACAAATAACAATCTAAAACAAGCAAAGAGAATAAAGGGTTCGAGTACACTACCGAATCAGCATTAAGACCATATTTAGCAAGATAAAATATACTTATTTATTCCAAAAAAAAAATCATTACACTTATTCTCATCATGAAAAGTATGCTTAAATTTTTTAGCCTAGAATCCCAAAAGAAAACTCCAGCATAACCTCCTTATGATCCATAACTATATTACTCATAACTCTAATATCCAATTGTATGTTGCTTCTCCCAAACCTTTGATAAAGAATCAATTTCCTAGCCATGTTTTAACTTATTGTAAGACTGGAATATCATTTTCCATGATATAAATGTCATCCACGTATAAGATTAGAAGTGCAACCTTGCTCCCACTATTTCTTTTGTAAACACATGGTTGATCTTCATTTTGTTAGAAACAAACCTTTTTGATTGTTTGGTCAAAATGAAGATTCCAACTCTGGGATGGTTGTTTTAATCCATAAATAGATTTTTAAAGCTTGCACACTTTATAAGATTCCTTTGAATTTTCAAAATCTTCGGATTGTACCATGTAAACATCTTTGAGAAGATTCCCATTTAGAAATGCAATTTTAACATTTCATAATGATAGTATACGACAATGATAAGCATAATCCGAATTCATTTACGCATAACTATAGAAAAAACTTTTTCATGGCAAGCAAGCCATTGATCTACTGTGAAACCCCGTCCTAGTCGTATGTCCAGTCAGCGTCGTTTTAGTGGTCCACGTGTATGTTTGACATGTTGATCGGGACGGAAATCAAGACGGTAAAAATTATTGTTTTGCCCCTATCGGCCCCGAACTTGTTTCCGGACCTGTTTATTTCCCCAAAGGTCTTCTTCGCACCTTTTCTTATTTTCTGGGGCTGTTTAATTACCCTAAGACCCTATACATATCTTTTTAAGTCCATCTACTTACCCTACCCGTTGCCCTAGATCCCGCAATTTGTTGAATAAGGATCCTTTATACTAAAATTACCGGTTGATAGGATGTTATATAGTACGATGACCTATAACATTAATTTAATATACCAGATGATATATTATATTGTCATTTATAGAATAAGTTTCTGTTAAAACTATTGCAAGTCGTGTTCATAACACAAAGTATATGCATTACTTTGGGCTATTTAAAGAATTTGAGCTCTCATCACTATTTCATTTCCAAATTGAATATTTTTTATAATTTTACATGTATTTTAACGATAACCCAAGGGATATGATTAAATAATAAAATTCATTTATTAGGAGTAGAACACTTTAAAATTTTGGATAGGTCCGGATTAGTGATTATTGCCAAAGGGAAATACCTTTTCAAATTTTTTTTATAAAAAACGTGTGTTTTGAGGAGCTCAATCTATGTTGACCACAACCTACTTTTCTTTGCGAAACTAACTAAAACTTTGGGTTATTTATAATGAGATAAGTAACAGGCCCAACCAAATCCGGCTTTAGGTTATTTCGCGCAACCTATAGGTTGGGTTATCATCAATTACGCAACCTACAGGTTGCGACGACTTGGGCCTTCTTTGGCCCTTGTCAGGTTTTTGATTTTCCTTTTATTGGGCCTTCCATGACGACTTGAGTCTTCCTTGACATTTGTATATTTTAATAATTTCTATTCAATAAAAGTCAAAATCAATTAATTTACCAATTCTATAAATATATATATATACTATATTACACTATTATTTATTAAATTAAAAATATTAATTACATTAATAATATATATTTTAAATTTTAAATCTAAATTAAATTTTAGATAATCAATTAAAAAAAATTAACCCAGATCAATATTAAATAAAATTCAGTATGAGTAAAAATAATCTAATATATTTTTAAATAAAAATTACTGAATCGAATTTATAATGATTTAATTTAAATTTTAATATATTATGTATATTTGGACCAGGTGCTCTCCACTATATTCTAATGTGCATAGCATGTAGGTTTTTGTACTATGAAGATGTTTTGAATGCAAAACAATTGAAATTGAAATTGTCATAATTGAAATAAATTTAAATTTTAAAATATGTTTTAATTTTATTAATTTATTTAAAAATTATTATTAATGAATATTATTTTGTAATTTATTGAAAGGCTTAGTAATATATAATCTAAATAAAAAAACAATTGATAAAATTAATAGAGTTGGAAACCAATTCTACTAATTCCACCACAACAAATATTTTCTTCGAGAAATTTGAATCATAGAGATTCAGCGGCAAACCACCATAATCTACTATTTCTAGAGTTCTAACTATCACATTTATTTTTTATAATTATTTGACTTTTAGTTAACAACAGTTATAATATTTTTAAAAAAAATAAAAAAAATATTCGTGAACAACTACAGTATTCCTTCTCAGTATCTTATCCAACTGGGCATATGTTCCTAATTGGGATGGTGTTTGTGTTTTACGGAAATGCATATGAAGTGCAGATAAACACTTAGAAACCCATGTTTCTGAAGGTAATTAATGATTTAGTTACAGCCCAAGCATTTGCATTTGTTTAATTAACAAGACACGACTCCGCATTTCCAAATGTTTAAATCCAAAAAAACAAGCAAGCATCTTAATTAGCATCGCCCTTAATTATACAATGGTTTCGTCTCTTGAGGCTGCACTTTTCCCACTGCTCTTCTGTAGTTCCACCATCCACAAAACGAACAAACTTACATCAACTTACAAGGTTCATTCACAAAAATTAATCCTGTATTTCGATTTGTCTTTTCCTCATATAACATCTCAACATATGGGAGTGGGACTCCTCACAATTTTCCTCATCCACCATACAAAGAATCTCTTCTGTTCTTACAAGATCTTCACACTCTCACACTTTGAGATTTAGATGCAGAAATTACTGCTGCCTTTTTTTTCCTTTTAGGTCTCTTAGGAACATTTGGAACCTCTAAGGCCGGAATGTCTTTGAACCCATTTGTCAGTGATTCATATGAAGTGGATTGATCCAAATCTGGTGCAAATCAGTGGACCATAATTACAATGATATATACACAAGGAACTAAAAAGAGAATAAGCTTGTTTACCCAAAAAAGAAAGAGAGAGAATAAGGTTAAACCAAACCTTGAATGGCCCGCCAAAATCTTTTTGTTATTTTCTTAAAAACCAAACTGGACATTACTTGCAGCCAAGGTTTAATAAATAGATACTGCAAAAGACTAAACCAAGCCTTTACCATCCAGCTAGTGAAAGCATCTTGACAACATTGTCTTTTAGTAGCATGCCGTGTATGTCTTGTCTCATTTCTCCTCAACTTGGAAAGAGGAGAAATGAGACAATATCATATATGTAACCCGATAATAAATTTCGTAAGAAAAAAAGATTAATCTTTTTATGAAAAATCTTGACTTAGCTCCATGGATTATTGTTCAGAGACAACTCATTTTTGAATCCCAACACTACCAAAAGGAAAATTTATTGTCAAGACTTTTATGGAACAAACTTTAAGAATTTTTAATCTATAAAAATCTGTCCAAAATATCTATGAAGATTTGACTTCAAAGATTTCAATGCAGTTCGAGGACTACTTGTGGTATTAAAACCCAATAAAAAGGGCAAAAACGTAATTAAATTTGTGTAATAATACCTTGGGAGGACCAAGACGAGAAAGTTGCAGGATTGGTATCCCTTGGATTATTCAATGCTGTAGCAAATTCAGGAGGTGCTTTGAATTCACTCATCTGCAACATTTCAGAGCACCAAATTAAATATGTTGTTATCAGAAGAAAGCAGGAAAGGCAATGAAAGAGCAAGAAGTTGTGGTCTACATACCCAACTGGGAGCACAGCTCGAAGGATGATCCAATCCTATGTGCGTCACATGCTTTACATCAGTTGGGTACCCAATTTCCATCTCTCTCTCCTTCACCACTGCACATTAAAACAACATGGCAATGACCAGGCCATTAATGTTTTTTTTTAAAAGAAAAAGGTCACCTGCAGAAATGTATCAATCTTGTAGAATAAAGGGGCGAAGAGACTTGCCAAAGATTTGGGAAATAAACTTGAAGCCCTTGTAGATGCCCTTGATTTTGGTTGCCATGGGCGGAAACAAGAAGCTCAATGTAGTGGTGCTTGAAAGTGTAGGGCAGAATCAAAAGAAGAAACCAAAGAAGAAAGCTTTTCTGTCTGCTACAATATGTACTTGAAAATGAGGCTGCATAACCCAGAACATCATATGGCAGAAGAATTCAATAAGAGATAGAAAAGGACAAAAAGGTGCAGCAGCTTATCAGATAAGACCCATATAGATGCATGTGATTTGGGAACAATTTTCCCCCGTGAAACAAGTTTGGAATCTGTTCCCAGATTAAAATAAGATATGTTGCATTAATGAGATGAGAAAGAAAGGAAGGAAGGAAGGAAGGAAGCCGCTGTAAATACCTCGACAAAAATGGCCGTATTTGTTCGCAGTGGTGGTACTGGACTCCACTCAAGAGACAAATACCCTTCACCGTCTCTCCCCCAAGCAGTGGGGGAAACCTTCGACGCCTCCGCTAGTATATTCGATGAAGAGAGGAACGAACATGCAGAAAACAGTCTTGATGAAGTGAAACGAAAGAAAGAGAGAGAAATGATGTATTACAGGTCAAGAGAATGAGAATGAGGGTACGAGTGCGTAATAAAAGCAGATAAAAGATAACAAGGGAAGCCATGAAAGAGGGAACATGGCAAAAGTCGGTTCCAAGGACGAAGACAAAGAATAGAACAAGAAAGTGGAGATAAAAATTGGGTGGTGGCTTTGTTAGAATGGTCAGAAGTCGCAAATTCTTGTGACAAAGTATGAGTTCCTAATGTTGTTCAACAACCAGGTAAAGCGAAAAAACAACCAGGTAAAGCGAGGACTGCCAATCCTTTTGGATCTTATTAAGTCTTCTTAATAATTGCAGAGCACTCTTAATGCGTTGAAAATGTTCAGAAGCCACTCGCCAGAGACGCCATAAACTTTTATAGACACCAAAATAAATAAAAAATGATGTCTTTTCAGAGTTTGACTTCCAAAAGTAACTATGCATCGATGGTCAGCAACTACGCCGTTGGGCAACTAGTTAGGGTTAGTTTAGTGAGGTAAGCTTTCCTCTATGCTTAACAGATTAACTTGGCTAGCCACTGCAGTCCATTGGGAACTGAGGGTGGGTTGCCTTGCCTCGGCCTAAAATGTTTCTTTAAATCAATTGTTAGATGAGTCTACTAATTATCTATCAAGTTTTTTCTTTAAACTGAAGAACCACAATCAAGTCAAAGGCCAACCGTATAGCTCGGAGTCATGCCTATAGCAGAAATCATATTCACAACTGTCAGGCATTTCTGGTTGATGATGTTTACGTGCCACCCATATATTTTCACATTTTAAGTATTTCCGCTCAGATTCAACAGCCTAATTTAGAGATTCTGAATCTGATTATGTGATAATGTGTCATTTCTATTTGAAGCATAAGATCGAAATTATGTATTATTATATTGTCACAACCACTGATGATCAGCATATCTTCTTTAGCAATGAACCTCACAGAAATTCCTATGCTTCTCTGGCAAAGCCCAGACATGGTTAAATGTTTTTAATGACATGGAAAGGACTGAGTAGTGGTCGGAGCCACGTTTGTGGCAGCTGTTCCTTTGAAAGAAACAGAATATTAAATATAGGAAGGATGAGCATCAGTCATGCCTAGATCATAATTTCCAGTTCTCTATGGTTTTTATCAGCTTTTCTCTCTAAGTTACACCTTGGATTCTTGGCTGTCGTACTTTGTTATATATATATTGAAGTAGCGATGAAATTTTGTTGATGAAACATTAGAAATGATCATTTGTTCAAATCTAGCAACAAAGTTCATGTAAGATGAAGACCGAAAGAAGCACGGCGGAAAGAGGGAAAAGGGAGATATGTAATATTTTGGGATAATGACTTGACAAACGACGAGACTTCAAAATCTATAAACGTATTTGAATGAGAGACCATCCCTTCCCAATTAAGATCACCTTAACTGTACAAGTAATCCTCAGCATGAAAGCTTGATCAGAAAGACACTTTAACTATCCAATCCATTATATCTCATTTTTCATTAATATCAAAATAACTCATCTTACATCAAATACATTATAAAATTAAAAAATTTCTTCTAGTTTAATCAACATATTGAGTTCAGAGTCTTTGGGAATACAATAACGTTAAATCCCCAAAAGAAAACTTATCACCCAAAAGAATGTACACCAGATTAGTCAGTTCTTGAAGACACTGTACAGGGAATATCGGGAAGTCAATACTAAAAAAAATATTATAAAATTATACCCAGAAATTCTCATTAAAAAAATAAAAAATCTGAATATAAAAATATTAAAAAATTCAAATCTATAATTACAAAAAAATATAAATTCATGCATCGAACTTGAATCAAAATTTCAATTTTATGAATCAAATATCATTATAAGTGTCACAAATTTTTTATTACCCTCCATCTTGTTTGCGGAAATTTCAAGGATATGATTAGTGATTTTGAGGATTTTGTTGTGTAATCTTATTCAAGGATGTTTTGGAGGAAGCTAGATTAGTAGAAAATTAGAAAAAAAATAGAAAAAAAAATAGAGAGATTTAATAGAAAGATTATGGAAAATAATGATAAAGGTGAAGAAAACAGTATTAATTATTTAATGTAAGTTTTGATTCGTATTTATAAAACAGAATTTTGGAGAGATTCAATGGGAAGATAATGATAAAGAAAGAGAAAATAATTTTCGTTATTTTATGTAAATTTAGTTATCATTTATTTAGGTCTCATTAAGAGCTACATTCCATAAATAACTTATATCAAAGAAAATTATTTCATAGGTTGTAGGATCTTCAGACAGTTATAATCATCCAATTGATGAAATATTATTATATTTAAAAAATTTTAATATGTAATTTATAAACTAAAATATATTTAAAGTATAAAATAATTAAATAATAGTTTCCCAGTTAATATTTTCAATTATAATAGTCTTTATTAATTTTTTATAAAAATAATAATTTTTCGTAGTAACTTTGGAAACTCATGGGATTTATATGTGATAAATTATATGTTATTTTTTTCATATAATTCATTATTTTAGTACAAAAACTGTTCATAAAAAATAAACCATATAATTCATAATAAGGACATATTTTATAAATCATCTAATTCAGTCGAATAATTCATCTAATTCTTCAAACCAAACCCAACAAATATCAAAATTCAAAATAAATATGAATAGTCTAGAAAGTAAAATACAAATATAGATATATACGGATAGTAATTCTAGTTCCAATTGCACATATTTTATATAATATATTCACAATGCTGACAGCTATCCTATTCCTACTCCAAATGTCCATAAATATAACTGTTATTAGATGAGTTATATGAGATGAATCTGAACTTACAAGATTAGTGATGATCATTGTAAAATGAATAGATACACGCTAAAATAGAGCATCCTTTGTCAAATCATATCGTCGAATATCCTTTATCAAATTATATTCAAAATAGATATTTTCTAAATGTCAATGTCACGATCCGAACTCATATTTCTGGTCCAACGAATCCGGATATGTATGTGCATACGATGGATCATAACTGTAACGTTTGGTTAAGCCTAAAAAATATATCTTGTTACAAATAATCGTATCACAAAACACCTACTACATAGACTGGGTCTCACAATCTACTTTCTTTATAGACGAGTCCAAACATAACTGTGCTCTCTGAAGTATGGGCCCAAATGTAACTGGGCTCTCTGAATTACAAGTTAAACAAAAATTCAACAAATAACTCAAGACCACATGGAAGAAGGAGCGAGATCGGCTTCGTTATCACTAGTCATGACCCAACCCAGCAAGTCTGGACGTGTATGTTGTCACGGGACTAGGGTTTTGCGGAATAGAAACTCTCCGTGTGGCTTTAGACTATCGCACTCGCAATAGGCTAAGTCAGCCTTCCTCACAAAGCTAGCTAGAATGCTAAGCTTAGAACATAACTGAAAAGAGAGAGGGACACAAAAGAATGTAGAAAAAACTATAAATTTTCAATATTACAAGAATTGTTGGATGATTACAAATGAGGGAGACACCTCTTATATAGCCAATAGAGCTTCCCAATGAATGGTGGAGATCGAGTAAACCGATGTTTATACAAAGATATACAAGGCAAGCACTTAATGGATGATTTCCCATCTATGGTAATCTTTGATTACATTGATTACCTTGATTCCCCAAATCGGGTCTTCTATATGGCAGGAATGGATTCTCATTGAATTCCCTATTTGTCTCTGATTGATCTTCCATTAATGTGCCGATTCTTCTTGATTGAGACACCAGATTTGAGGGACGGGTCACACACGAAGCCGAATGACATGTAGTCTGAGTTTCAATCGTGACATTCTCCCCCACCAAACCCAACAACGTCCTCGTTGTGTGTTGCCTCAAGAACTCATCGATCTCGTCTTGATGTTGCCAAAGATCGGATTCACTCTCCCAACTAGTCTCACCAGGAAGGTCTCCTTTCCAATGAACCAGATACTCCACATGGTTCATATGCTTCCCGCTCACATGCCTTGATAAAATCTCATCAAGGTGTTTGTCCTGAGTCTTGATGGCTGCAAGCTCGGCCCTTCTATTGAGAGCATCCGCCACCAAGTTCGCCTTTCCTGGCTTATACTCAAGTATGTAATCAAACTCTGCTAAGAAATCTTGCCACCTCGCTTGCTTCGGCGATAGCTTCTTCTGCGAAAGGAAGTAGCTTGTGGCAATGTTGTCAGTCTTGACAACGAACTTGCTCCCCAGCAAGTAATGTCTCCAATGGATCCGGACATGTATGTGCATACGATGGATCATAACTGTAACGTTTGATTAAGCCTAAAAGATATATATTGTTACAAATAATCGCATCACAAAGCTCCTGCTACATAGGTTGGGTTTCACAATCTACTTTCTTTATAGACGAGTCCAAACATAACTGTCTCTGAATTACATGTTAAACGTAAACTCAAAAAACAGCCCAAGACCACATAGAAGAGGGAGCGAGATCAGCTTCGTTATCACTAGTCATGACCCAGCCCAGCAAACCTGGACGTGTATGTGCGCGTGATGAATCACGCTCGGTTGGATTTCTAACCACATGACCCACAAGATGCATCTTTAAAACCATATGATTAAAAGCCCAATTGAACGTTTCAATTATGATCCGTCACTCGCACATAAACGTTTAGGCCCGCTAGATCGGGTCGTGACAGTCAAGATCAAATTCAAATCACTTAATGCTATCAAAATATTTTATTTACATCTAGCTTAACGATTTTCATACTAATTCAAAACACCACGTGCTTCAATTGCGAACGAGTCATTGGTTCGATCGTATCTTTGTTTGTCTTTAAAATGTTAGAATGCACAAAATTTTAAAATCAAAATCTAGGAATCCAAGAGTTTTGCCGCTGATTCAATGGGCTTATCAATTGATTTTGTACATTTGTACATGGGCTTATCATATGATTTTGTACATTATATGCATTGAACTAATGATGTTACATAAAAATTTTAGTTTATGGCTAAAAGTTAGGTTTTTATCTTTCAAAATGCACCATCAAGCAGCAGGCTGTGAATCAATGGTGCTAATAATATTCTTGCACAATCCTCCATTACAATGGTCAGAACCAGGTCTCTCTCCCCTCAACTTCCTCCTGCACCCTTCCACCATCGCAACCCACCTGTCAACCGCCTTCCTTTTCACCATGGAGCCAACCCCTTTCCTTCTAATCGTTTTACCACTTATTTCATTGACTTCATCCCAGAACCTTGGTCTGCTCAACATCTTTGTGACTTAGTCAACAGCAGAGTAAAATGTGTTGATGTATTCTTCCCAGCCAAACGGAGTACTCGTGGAACCAAGTTTGGCTTTGTTCGATTTCTCAAGACCAATTCAGAATCTTCCAGATTTTCAATTCTCTCAAAGTTTGCCGCAGAGTATGGGAAGCTCTCTTTCAACCTCGTCCAAATACAACTACTCCTCTAGACGTCGACCTCCCTCTCCTGCTACTCCCATTCCTCATCATCCTACTCCCTTGCCTCAATCTCCTAATCATCTCTCTAGTCTTCGCGACGGTCGCTCGTTTAAGCAGGCTCTATGTGATTTTCCAACCCAGATTTCCATTAAACCTACTCATTAAAATCTCTCTTGGTTGCAGAATTGCGCAGTAGGTTTGAAGAAAACTTGCTCTTTGCCGTTTGATCTTTTCCCAGTGGGCTCTACCTTCACTCCCCTTGGAGATGATCTCGTTCTAATCTGCTTCTTATCTCCAGCTGTTATGCAAGAGGCGATTTTCAATTTCGAAAAGAATGGAAGTGATTTCTTCTACTTTCTTCGTCCTTGGACACCTGATGATACGGGTGCTGCGAGACTTTGTTGGATTCACTTTCATGGTGTTCCTTTGCATATATGGGACTTAACTGGTTTCTCCACTCTTGCTGCTAGATTTGGCTCTCTTATTCATTTGGATGAAGATTCCCTACTCCGGCGACGCCTTGACATTGCCAAGGCTCTCATCCTCACCAACCGTTGTGATCCCATAGATGAAAAGTTACATGTCAACGTGGATGACAGGTCGTTTGTGATTTCTTGTGTCGAAAAAAAGGGGGAAAAGCTAGAAGATTTGAATTCTCCTCGTAAATCTATTGCATCTTCCCCATGTGATACAGCATGCTCAATGAAAGGTGAGGACAAGACCTCTACTTTTCATCCTATCAAGCTTTCATGTCTACCTACTATAGAAGAGATGGATGAAAAGTTGATTGCGACGCCAACCTCAGATCCCAAGACTAAGGTTGGTCCCTCGCAGACTTCTCCTAAAATTCCTGTGAGAACTGAGCCCTCTTCCCCTCCTTTTGATGCCCCACCTCTAGATCTTCTCTCTCCAGCTTATGGTGGGCCTCCTCCCCTCCTTCTCCTTCCCTCAACTGGACTGAATAGAACCCTTGCTGAACATGGTCCCTGTCAATCACCCATTTCTAGCTTTTCTTCGGAGCCTTTACCACACATGCAGGCACATTCTGTTAACACTGCTAATCTTCGCAACCGCCTATCCAAGGGGAAACGGTTTAAGATTATACAAGAAGGTGGAGATTTAATTTCAGACACCGGAAGCCAGGATACCTCTGAGATGATCTCGAGGGTTAATTGTCGTATTTATGGAGGTGCTCATTTACATCCTTCTTCCTCCTCATCTCCAGTGATCAATCTCCAACTCTCCTCTCTCTCAACGTCGCTGGTTCCTGAAACTCCAGAAGACTCTATCTCTGCCGAAGCCAAAAAGACTCTAGAGATTATCAAACTACTTGGTCTGGTCTGCAACAGACAAGATAATGAAATTCTAGAGGAAATTAAAGAGATGATGTTAGACGAAGAAAGGATTTGGAGGATTCCCTCCAACTTCTAATCCATTGATTAGATATTTTGGGTGTCTTTTCTTTCTTATGGTTCACATTTGCTCTTGGAATGCTAGAGGCTTTAACAGCTCTCTCAAACATAAATCTCTTCATAATTGGATTTCTCGATTCAACCTTGATATGGTGATTATCATTGAGACCAAGTTTTCAGGCCCTCCTCATAGAAATCTTAAATATCTCTGGGCTGATAGTTCTAGATGGGAATGTATTGATGCTGTAGGAAGATCTGGTGGTATGTTATGCCTTTGGAATAATCATGCTTTTAAAGTCTCTAATATCCAAAAAGGTTCTCGTTGGATAGCTCTAGAAGGGACTGATTCCAAAATCAACTTTGATTTTTTTATCATTGCAATTTATGGCTCGAATAATCTATCAGATAGAATTCTTCTTTGGGAAGAAATTGATCAGTTACACGCTACTTCTTGTCTTCCTTGGGTGGTCATTGGTGATTTCAATGAATCTTTATCTCCTGAAGAAAGAGGTGGTGGAACCTTTAATAGAAGAGGAGCACGACTTTTGCAAGATTTCTTAAATAGAAATAATCTTATTGATTTACCTCTATGTGGAAAACACTTCACGTGGTTCAACTCTACTTCAGCAACTAGGATTGACAGAGCAGCTGTTAGTTCAGAATGGATCTCGACCTACAACAGTTACAAGCTTATTGGAGGTGCTAAATCTTTTTCTGATCATATTCCTATTTTTTTGAAGTCTGATTGTATTCAATGGGGACCTCGTCCTTTTCGTTCCCTTGATATCTGGTGGGATGATCCAAAATTTATAGAGGTGATTCGAGCATACTGGGAAGAAGCGAGTTCCTTTTTTCCAGGAGAATATACTTGCTGCAAGAAGATTAGCTTTATTAAACGAAAGCTAAAAATCTGGAATAGAGATATTTTTGGCAGAAAGGATGTCGAGCTCAACAACACAATTGAAAAATTGGATCTCCTTGATTCGATTAGAGGTGGACCATCATGGGGACAGACCGAGGCTGAATCATACAAATCTCTTCAGAAGTTGAAATGGGTGCTTAAAAAGCAGCTTGAGGCTTTATGGCTGCAAAAATCCAGAATTACATGGGCCAAACTCGGTGATAAAAACTCAAGATTTTTTCACCTTATGGCAAACTGGAGGCGCCAGAAAAATTCTTTTTCTGAAATCACCATTAATGGCTCCTTGCTATCAAATCCCAATGATATTAAGCAAGGTGTTTTCTCATTCTTTCGTAGCAATTTTCAGAAATCCAAGTCCAGTTGTATTGATCTTGGTTCTTTACCCTTCCGTCAAATTAACTTTGAAGATGCCACACGTCTTGAAGCTCCTTTTTCTGCTGAAGAAATCAAAGCAGCACTAAATCAATGTGGCAGTTCTAAAGCACCTGGTCCAGATGGTTTCAATTTTCTTTTTTACAAGAAGGCTTGGAATATAATTGGTGATGATATTGTTGAATTCATACACTCCTTCCATCGTACTGGTATTCTCCCCAAGGGCATAAACACCACTTTTATAACCTTAATTCCTAAGGTTAAAGGAGCCTCTGATCTTCGTCAATTTAGACCCATTAGCCTCATCAATGGACTCTATAAACTCCTTGCTAAGATCTTGGCAAACAGATTGAATTCTATTCTAGACAAGCTCATTTCTGGTAACCAATCTGGTTTTATACAGGGTAGGAACATTATGGACTCTATCCTTGTAACTTCAGAAATAGTCCACAAAATGAAAAGTAACAGAGACAGAGGTTATATTCTTAAGCTAGACTTTGAGAAAGCTTTTGATTCTGTTAAATGGAGCTTCATTCTTCGCATTTTGGCTTGTATGGGATTTGGTGCTACCTGGATCAATTGGATCCAACAATGTCTTAGCACGGCTAGAGCCTCTGTTCTGGTCAACGGCTCACCAACAGAGGAATTCCTCTTAACTCATGGTCTGCGCCAGGGAGATCCTCTTTCACCACTTCTATTTAATATTGCTGTTGAAGGTCTATCGCAACTCCTTTATAAAGCCAGCAGCTTGCATCTACTTAAAGGTATCATGGTTGGAAATTGTTGTCTCTCCCATCTCCAATATGCGGATGATACTATTTGTTTTCTGCAAGATGATCAGGAAGGACTCTTTAATCTCAAAAGAATTCTCCGAGGTTTTGATTTATTATCGGGCATGCGTATTAACTTT
Source organism: Passiflora organensis (assembly GCA_019739055.1). Taxonomy (NCBI): domain Eukaryota; kingdom Viridiplantae; phylum Streptophyta; class Magnoliopsida; order Malpighiales; family Passifloraceae; genus Passiflora; species Passiflora organensis. Next base: position 239,072 of record JAEPBF010000269.1, read on the forward strand.
CACAAGAGTTTGATTCTTGGTATAAATATTGAGGACTCTTCTCTTCAACAAGTGGCTAACTCTCTTAAATGTAAGTGCGGTCGTCTACCTCTAAACTACTTGGGTATTCCTATTGGGGCAAACCCCAGAAGTTTAAAAACCTGGGATCCTATCATTAGCAAAATCAAGCATCGCCTTGCTCCTTGGAAGGGTAAACTCCTATCTAGTGGAGGTCGTTTACTGCTTGTTAAATCAGTCCTTGGGAGCTTGCCACTTTATTATATGTCCTTCTTCAGAGTTCCTAAAGGAGTTCGACATCAAATTGAAAGGCTCCGTAGGAATTTTCTTTGGGGTGGTTGCAGTGAGAAGAAGCCCTTATGCAAAGTTAGTTGGGATAAGGTATGCTTACCAAAAAATCTTGGTGGAACAGGTTTGGGTGACTTAGATTCCCAAAATCTCGCTCTCCTCTCAAAATGGTTGTGGAAGCTCAAATCTCCTGATACACCTCTCTGGAAAGATCTTATTCTTCAAAAATATAATCTTTTTTCCCCGGATTGTCACAAGCCTTCTCCTTGGTGGTCTTTTTTGTGCAAGCTCATCAAAGAAGACCCATCCTTATTTTTTATTTCTAGTCAATTTCGGTGGAAGGTTGGAGATGGTTCTTGTGTTCGCTGAGAATAAGGATGCTTCCATTGCTGACTCTGGTTTTTGGAGTGAGGATTCTTGGGTTTGGTCCTTTCATTGGCGACGTAGCTTCTTCTTATATGAAGCTAATCTCTTGGATGAGTTTTATTCAACCATCAACCCCTTTCAGCCAACTCACAATCGTGCAGACTACTTTGGATGGGGAGAAAACTCTCTACCATTCTCGACTCGTCTTTGTAGACTGCATATCATCCACTCTACCTACCCGTCAGCACTCCAAACAAACCATAGATCTTGGTTTGGCTTAGCTCCCCTCAAACACCAATTTCTTATTTGGTTAGCTTCCCTCAACAAAGTCACCACTCGAGCTGATCTCTTTAAAAGGGGCATTCTCTTGATTGCTGATGCTGCATGTCCTAGGGGTTGTCTCTCCCTTGAAACCACGGATCATCTTTTTCTTCACTGCCCTCATGCTTCCAAGCTTTGGTACAAGATCATGAACTGGTGGGGCTTTCACTGGTGCTGTCCTCCTTCGGTCCCTTCGTTAATAGAAAGTTGGCTTTTCTTTTGTGTTAACAAGACGCAGAAAAAGCTCTGGATGCTGATTCTTCACTCCACCTTTTGGAATATTTGGTGTTTGAGGAATAAATTAATCTTTCTTGATAAAAACCTTCTTCCCATCGATGCCTTCAGCCTGGTGGTTGAGGACTCTCTCCAGATTCTCATATCTAGGTGATCATCTTCTTACTACTAACAAGGTTTTCGCTGTTCTTCTTTAAGTAATTCAGGATAGATCTTTTGGTTCTAGAGACCATTGGTACTAACAAGGTTTTCGTTGTTCTTCTAATAATTCAGGATAGATCTTTTGGTTCCAAAGACCATCTTTCTCAGATGATCTCAAGCATCACATTTTCTTTGTCTGTTTTGTAAATTTTCTCATAATGAAAACCTCTTCGTCTTTATCAAAAAAAAAAAAAAAAAAATATTCTTGCACTGCTCGAACGGCAAGCCATTTAGCTTACTGGAGATATCATCCACTCCGAGTATCTTTTGGCCCTCAAATGTTAACATGGAGCTAGTCTGGTATAGTGACTAAAGAGAAGTGCGATTGGTGTCAATAAGATGGTAGTAATTATCCACAAATGCCCTCCCCACCATTTCAGTTTGTTCTTCCGTTTTCCCCGATCTCTGTTTTCCTCTACCCACCAGGTCAGACTACTATATTTATATGCGACAAAGCACGCACTTAAAATTTGCCCCGGGGAAAGAAAGGAGATGTTGGTTTGTCTCCTCTGTTAGCCCCGTATGACTAATGTGCCCTACCTCCGGAGCTGATACACATGCCGATCCCACTGAAGGATGGAAAATGGGAAAAGGGTTCTGAGGTTATTGGAATCGAGAAGCAGCACGCTGTATTCTTGCGCAAAGTCGCATGTTGCGTTGGAGCTTGAAATACAGAAATGGACTAAACTTGGGGTAAACGCAAAATTCATAAAGCATCCACTATCATTAAAACCATTACATATCTCATCATCCATACCCACCCGCAAGGGCTTTCATGCCCTTTATAAGAGTTTTTAACACAGATCCCGAATGAATATCATGCCCCTCCATTATGTTTATGCGTCAACGATCTCCCCATCGTCGGCAGCAGCAAGAACATACTCTATCTGTAGGTTTCCTCCAAGTGTTCCATCAATACAATTCGGCTGGCCCAAAGCTTTCAAAGCCAAGTGTGCGGCCTTTTGCCCTGATATCATCATAGCTCCGAATGTTGGGCCCTGCAAAAATCACCAGAAAAAAAAAATCATTACCCTAACAAGAAACCTATGACTTTTTTTTTTTGAGGAATAAGAAACCTAAGACTTGTACACAATTAAACCAAAATGCTCATAGTAAAGATGATTGAAAACATACCATTCTCGGTGCTCCATCAATTTCTGCAACTTCCATGCCTGTGACAATCATACCAGGCACAATCTCTCTTGTAAGCCTAACAATTGCATCTTCAGCAGCGTTCATGTCAAGCGCTTTCATTCCAGGCACACTATCAATTAAGCCAATACTCTTCAATCTCTTGACCCCAGTGGCTCCAAAAGGCCCGTCATGCCCACATGAGCTCACCACAACCTTGGATTCCATAACATTGGGGTCCATACAAGATTGTGTGTCATGATTCATGGACACCAAAGCCCAGTTGGTAACCACACCTGATACCCTCCCTGCCTTTACGATCAAATCCTCTGCAGCCACCGCATTGAATAGCTTCACGTTCGGCCTGGCCAAGAGTTTGCTCATGATGGTTGAAGTGAACAAAGCGGCATGCTTGATAACCACGTAGTCGTCTTTCTCATCATACTCGATTTCGAGCTCATCAAGAAATCGATGAGCCGGTTTCCGCACAACCATAGCGGAAAAAAGCTGGCCACCAAGCCAAGCACCACCTCCGGGACTAACTGATTGTTCAATTATCGCAATATTGATCGAAGGGTTCTTGCTAAGCTCATAAGCGCAAGAGAGGCCAGCAGACCCGGCACCAACGATGACAACATCAGTATCTGCGTATGTGACCATGTCTGTCATGTAACGACGGGTCATTTCGCGGGAGACAATGGATTCTTTGATGGGTTCAAAGTTGAATGAGTTTAGGTCGTATTTGGGTTGCATCAAGGACATGGTGATGACAGGATTTTGTGAGGAAGATCTGTTGGGAGTGAAACGAGAGGAGGCGAAGCGGGTGTCATTGAGAGAGGAATTATGGTGTAAAATACAGGACTTGGGGTTTGAAGAGAGGGATGAAGTAAGGGCTGTTGCCATATTAGCCATCGAGAATGACACTGATAGAGTTGCTGAAGGGTTTAGTTTCGTGTAGAAGATGGAGGTGAGGAAAGATTGGAGAGTGATGATTATATAAAGCTACTTAAAGTTAGGACAGTTGCCAAAATATCTTCACAAAAATCTGATGAGATTGAGAGAAGATAGACTTTGAACGGTTCTCCATCCACGTTAAGTGAACTGACCGCGAACAAGCATCTGCATTTGAAGTTTCTGGTAAGTTTTTAGCATGCTTTTACGTGTTCAACCTTGACAAAAATTACATGTTTCCAGCCCTGAGATGAGCCCAAGTGTTCGTCATGCAAGCAGGCGTTGGTCGGATGGCCACGCGTGTCAACTGAAGCTGGACGGAGTCTCGCGGTGGCAGCTATCAACCTATGAAGGACAACATGGTAATTTGAAATATTAACTTTTAATATAGTAACTTTTTAAACCTGAATTTGTCTATATCTAAGTAATCCAATTCTGAATTGGCAATTTTGGCATCAATCGGAAATCAAGACAACCAATTCTAGCCTTTCGTTTGTGTAATGAAATAAATGAAAAGGTCTTCTATTAATGTACAAAACGAATTAATTCATTATTGTTTAATCTTATACAATTATTTCATTATTAAATGAAACTAAGTTTTTCTTTCAAAAATTAAAAAGATATTCACTATATTATAAGGTATATTTTTTATATTTAATTAAGAATAAATTTTATCATTTAATTATATTATCAATTTATAATTAAACATATATCTTACACAAAATGATTTTAATATGACAATAAAAACAAATGAGTATTCAAATGGGCAGGCACCGTCCGGTCTGTATGTTCGTAATGTCATAGATAAAGCCATAATATAATAATATTCCCCTCCTTGCTATGTTGTATACATGATGAGTCTACCTTTCTCTTGACCCCACAGGCCCCACAGTGCCCAATCACACAAATCATCAAGGGTCGGTGTCAAAGAATCTCGAATAGAACATATCAAATTTTATCAAAATCAGTTATTTATAGGTTAACATGGAAAAAATATCACGCTGTAGGGTCCATCCACAATTTGCAAAATAAATTACAATTATCTATATTTTTAATTTTAAATTATTATGAATAAATCATTTATTATATAAAAATATTATTTTAATATATTCGAATTTAATTTGAATATTTATATTTATATTTATTCAATAATTATTACCTAAATAAAAAATTGATATAGTATATTTTTTTATATAATTTTAACAAGTATGATGTATATTAATTTATATATTTTAATATATAAATAAAATAAAATAGAAAATAATTAGAAAATAAAATAAGAATATCGAACAAAAGAATAGAAAATCCAAATAAAAAAATATAAAACTAAAATAAAAAAATTTCTTGATAAAACAATATAATATAAATTAATTTTGATATTTTAAAATTTCTAATAAAAATAAATTAATTTAGTGAACACATATTGCTTTTTTATTCCTCTAGTAATTTTTAAATTAATAAAAGATCATGTTAATCTTTTAGTTTTTCTAACGTTGTATTTTTTAAATTAGTGAAATTTGTTAAACCGGTTTAATAAAATTAATATAAACAAACCTAATGGGATAATAAATATAGATTTGTTGATTAACCAACAAAACGAATTTACCGATATAAGCGTATCACACAAGAGTATACCACCTAATTTAAGCCTACATCTTGTATAAAAAGATTATAATATGATAATCCAGAGAAATAAAAGTATTAATGGCTTGGATCTCTCTTCGTTATATTAAAATGGGTAGGCAGCATCCGTCTCTGTCGGTAATGTTACTGATGAAGCCAGAATGTTGCCATTTTTACAATAAATGCTAGTGGGCCATAAAATGGTGTGTGTACTTTTCCTTTTTCTGGTTCACCACTGCCTCACCATCATTGTTAAAATATATCTTTTGAACGGTATCAAAATCTCAAATAGAACCTACCTGATGATATCAAAATTTATTACTGAAAATCTTTGGTTGGTGGAGTTAAATAAAAAAAAATTAAATCTCTAATCGTCCTAGTCCAATTACCAAACATAACATTAGTTAACAGTAGGGACACATAAGAGCACTTGCCGATTTTGGCATTAAAATTACATAACCGTTTTATTTTCTCCACAAAAAGTGAAAGGAAGCAGAGAAAGCTCGGACTACGGGGAAAAGAAGACAAAACAAATTATTACAACTTAACGAAATTGCCATACTGTATGACGTAGCAAACGCTGAGCCTATTCTGTACGGCCCACATGACTGCTTCATTAATCAGTATAACAATCGGCGAAGTTGATCGCTAAATACTAAGTTACTGATAAGTGATAACCATTGATCTTCTTCACAGGCCTTCTGTATAAGCCACTCCAGTCGACTTTAGCCATGTCCCGCCTTGTATAAGTGCTGCAACTGTGAATTTCTGGGCCTCCGAAGCACTGGTAATGACGTGGTACCCAGCCCACTTAACTCTTTTACTGGTTCCAGCACCAGGCCCATTGTTCATATACTCGCCATAGTACAGTGTCTTCAGTGCAAAATCCCCATCCCACTCGAACCATCCAGCCGGATTAATAAAGTCACCAATAGAGGATTGCATGACAACAGTCCTCGAGTATTCCTTCCATGGACGTCCCAAATATGACTGGATTGAACCCTTAACTGGTTCGAGATCGGAGCTGGCTGTTATTTTACATTTTTGGATTGAAGTACCAGTATTCTGGTTTGGGTCCACCCGCCCTTGGGCCGTGACCATGTTTGACTGTCCATTCATAGGCTTCCTGGCTACTAGGTTACAGTTTTGGAAAACTACGGCTGCGTTCCCAAATATGTAATCCACTGTGCCTGTAACGAAGCAATCTCTGTAGAACTGGCGGTTGCTGTGGGCGTAGAGCGTGTCTTGGTAAGCATCAGTCTTGCATCTGTTTATGACAGACTGATCAGCGCCAACGCGTAGCGCTACTGCTTGATGCTTCTGTGGCCCAGCTGTATTCCGGAACTGGATATCTTGGGCTATGAACCCATCTCCAACAGCAGCTGGATTTTCACACATGGTACAACTTCAGTTAATGAACAAGAGTACGAGGAATAGCATGAAGATTTCTTTACTTGAGCTACTACAGATGAGACGCCAAGAAATAGTAATTAGGTTGATTTAGTCTCACCTACAGTAGCAGAGTTGAAAGTCGTCGATCCATCAACAACATTCAAGCTACCAGTTATGATCGTTGAATCCATGCCATCGCCAACAAGCATCAAATTCTTCTTGGTCTTTCCCACCTCCACATTCTCCTTGTATGTCCCTTTTTTCACATAAATAACGTACCGAGTCTTGCTATTATCTGGTGCTGCTGCTACAGCCTCTTTAATTGTCCTGTACTTACCGCTCCCATCTTGGGCCACAACAGCATCGGCCTTGACATCTCCAGGCAAAGTCTGAAGAAGTTTCCGATCCCTCCTCGAAACCCATGATGGAAAATCTCTGATACTTGGGAGAACATAGTTATGATCTTCTTCCGATGGCAAAACCGCAACAAGCATGGCTAGAGCTGTTTTCGCTCTCAATACCAATTGCTTGAGCTGTGGCTCAATGGTTGACCTGGCTGGACCGTTCAGGCCATATAAGCAAGTATCGTGGTTAGTAAGCACGGTACTGAGCCATGTATGTGCATCAGCGTGGGAATCAGGTGTACCACTTCTCAGAGCCGCTATAGAATCCTTGATTCTATCAATAGATAGCTCCATCAGCTGCTCACAGTCCACCAGAGCTGCTTGTTCTGTGGGGTCATTGATCCGATGGCTCATAATATTAGCGTTTCTCATGGTATCTCGAATTGGGGGTGTGGACTTCTCAAGCAGAACCTGAAGTAACTCGACAGGACTCATTAGTTTCAAGGTCGGGCTTGAAGTTATAACTTCTGACACCATGCCTAAGCATGATGTCCGATTGGAAGCATGGTTACATATGTCCTGCAATCGGGATGAATCAGAGTGAACAAGTTTGGTAAAATAAACGGTGATCAGGGCCGTTGAGCTTAGGACAGCGAATAACGTGAGGACTGCGTAGAGTGTTTTGGGACGGTGATGAGAGGTTTTCTGGATGTCTAGAAGAGGTTGGTTTATAGCCATTATTACAGTAAAAACGTTGCGCTTTGCCTAGCCTGCGCTTCCTGTAATTCCATCGCTATCCGGTATCCTCAATTTATAGGGGATCAAAGAAGAGTGAAGGGAGGTAACTTCTTATTTATTAATTATTAATGATAATGCATTAAAAGATAAACAGCACATGGATGCACCTACCCTGTGTATGCAAAAAATTTCCTGCATTTTCTAATCTATTGCTAGTCATAAACCACGCAGGAGTGATTGAATATACTGTCTCGCTACGGTCCAAACAGATCCGGACAAAATATGTATGTGTATAATTACAACTATGAAATTATATTTGGTTATTTATTTTGTTAATTTAAAAAATATCTTAATTATCTATAATTTTACAAATCCACTAATATCACCGTCATTGTACAGATGGACTGACTATTATTTCTGGCTTTGACTACTTAAAAGTAACAAAAAAACGTGGTTGGTGCTTGGTGCTTTTACCATTTTTCAAAATATAAATAATAATTTCCATACGACAAACTTTAATTCAACAAAAGCAACACCATTATATATCTTCCACTTGTACCTAGTAGCTGTTTTTGTCAGAGCTAAATCATTTTTAAGATACTGGTCTCACAATTAGGCAGACTTTGAATTATAACCACAATTTGCGGACTAATAGATATACATATCTATGTAGTAAAACGAATAAATAAATAAGCTTTTGTATATATACAATGGATGGCACCGCATCACTGGTCCTGGGTTGATTTTTCATGTTTCAGGCGTTAATTTGTAAGCGAGCTGTCATAGATTAGAATAATAAATAAGCTTTTATATATGTTATAATATAAATCAGGCAATACAGTGGGCGGCTCGTTGGTATAGATTTGATTTCTTTCTTAGATGAGGATTACTTCTTAAAAAAATTACAAGACCTGTATCAATCATATAATTAATTTTCGTTACCTGTGGCCGAGAGCTATGATGTTGAATTCACAAAGTAATCTTCAAAACCATTGGTTCTCTCTCCCAAAATCATATTAAATTTTGTTTAGTTCACGTGAGTAAAAGTATGATCTATTTTCGCCGGGTTTCCATCAACTTGGCACCAGAAGATGTAAAAGGAGGAGGAATAGCTATATCATATGAAAAAGTTAACTTTGCCTTTATATCAACTTGCAATTAAAATTAAGGGATGTTTTGCTTTTTCTATATGCTTTTGTCGCGTATAATATTTAATTGTAAAACAAACGGACTATAATTGACCATTTTAAATGCCGAACGCTACCGCATTGAGCTATCATTACCCCTATTTTATTTTTTTTTAATAAACTGCCCCCACTGTGGTAGAGTGGTCCTCCTTTTACGATAGTACCATGTTAAGGTTATCCGAAGAAAATTCATATTAAAATGATCTTATTAAATTGATCCAACATTTAAGCATCTTTAATGTCCGACGATAAAAAATTAAGGCTTAATTTTTATTTCTATGATGTATTGAAATAACAATTAAAATAATTAAGAAAGTACATGAAGATTAGAAAGTATTCTTTTTACTAATCTATTAATAAAAATTGAATGTGTGTCATATAATTAAGCTTGAAAAAACCAATAATTATAGCGCCTGTTTGGGTTTCATAGTTTTCAAGTAACACCTCGATTAATATTTTAAACATTCTTATATTTGTATATTTCCACTCTAATATATTGTCAGTATAATATATTATTTATTATTTATTGTTATTATTAATTATAACAATATATTATATTATACGAAATTAGAATCATACAGCTATATTATAATTTTGTAGTTATTTGTTTGAGCTTTTCATTGGTTTTGAAATCTAATGGAGCAACCTAATCCATATTATACAAGGAAATCGATTCCTCGTGACGACGGATGGATTTGTTTTGCTAACAGTAAGACAATAAACGTAACATCTGAATTTTTAAAAATAAATTTCTTGTTTTTTTAGCAATGTTTCTCCGGCCTTTCAACAATCGATTAATATAATGTGAGACTTTGGTCAAACTAGAAAACATCATTTAGGCGTTCCATGGTCCCTTGTTATCTTTTAAAATACAAAACTTTCTAATTTCTCGTAACTTTTTTTTTGTTTTAATAATTTCTTGTCGGATCCTTTTTTTTTTATTTAATAAAAAAGATGCTTAATTTCTAACTAGTGACCATTACCTTTGTGGATATGGGTTTGTGAACTATTATTGACTTTTTATTTATTTTTTATTAAACGATTGAAATTTTCATAAAGTTTCATTCTTCTGTAAGTGCGATGATAGTAATGAATACGAGTTTAATCAAATAAAAAAGTTAAATTAATAATAACTATTGAAACCCAAAACAAATTTACATTGATTTTAAAATACCAACCAAACGATAGATTATGTTATATATATCTAATCTGTTTTGTCCAATCCAATCTATTTCTAATCTCAATCCAATAACGCATCTAATTCTTGAAACCAAACCTAACAAAAATCAAAAATGAAAATAGATATGAATAGTCTATAAAATAAAATACAAATATATATATACATATGGAGAATAGTTATGCTTGTAGTTCCAATTGGACATATTTTATAAAATATATTCACATTGTCGTCAATTATCCTATTCCTATCCCAAGTGTTCACAAATATAACTGTTTTTACATGAATTATATGTGACGAATCTGACCATGCAATATTGGTGAAGATCACTGTAAACTGATTAGATATAGGCTAAAACTGAGCATCCGTATATTGAGATAATTAACCAGAAACCAAGATTACATCAAAACCATATGATGTCAAGTCGAACATCCTTTATCAAATCATATTCAAAATAGATATTTTTGAAAAACAAGATCAAATTCAAATCACTTAATGCTATCAAAATATTTTATTTTCATTTAGCTCAACGATTGTCATACCAATTCAAAGCTCCACGATCTTCAATTGCGAAGAAATCATTGGTTCGATCTTATCTTTCTTTGTTTAAAAATCTTAAAATGCACGAGATTATAAATTCAAAATCCATGAATATCGGATACCCATTTAATTTTCAACAAAAAAGAAGGTTTGTACATACATTGAATTATGTTGTTTGGACAAGGTACAAGGAGCCACACCACATGGTTATAATTCCACAAAAACAAGGCCCAACAAATATAATTGACACACAAGAAGCTAAGAGTCATAAAGATGGGTTAGTGAAAAAAAGAAAAAAGAGTCATAAACATGGTTAACAACATCATTTGTAGTTTATACGTTTTACATAAACACGGGGTCTCCAGATTAAGCCTCCAAAAACCAATTGAAAATAATATGTATGATAAGGTTATAAGGCATAAGAAAATGAACAAATTAACCATAATTGAGGCGGAAAATGTCATTCTGCACGAAGAAGGATCCTTGTCCCGAGGGTATCAAGTGAAACATCTGCAACATAAAAGAAAAAATGTAAATTTAATCTATGGCTAAAAAAATAGGTTTTTATTTTTCACAATGCACCGTCAAACAGCAAATGTGGCGTTATCCATACCTGGCTAAACCTTAACATGTGCTCCTCTCCCGGCAATTGGAGGCTGCCACTGACAAACACTACAATGCCACCAGTAGTGGAGGAAGGCTGTGAATCGATGGTGCTAATAATATGCCTGCACTGCTCGAACGGCAAGCCGTTTAGCTTACTGGAGATATCATCTACTCCCAATATCTTCTGGCCCTCAAATGTTAACATGGAGCTAGTCTGGTATAGTGACGAAAGAGAAGGGCGATTGGTGTCAAAAAGATGGTAGTAATGATCCACAAATGCCCTCCCCACCATTTCAACTTGTTCTTCCATCTTCTCCGATCTCTGTTTTCCTCTGCCCACCAGCTCAGGCTAATATATTTATATATATGTGCAAAGCACGCACATAAAAGTTGCCCCGAGAGCGGAAAAAAGGAGGTATTGGTCTGTCTCCTCACTTGGCCCTGGATGACTAATGTGCCCTACCGTTGGAGCTGATATATATGTCGATCCCACTGATCAATGGAAGATGGGAAAAGGGTACTGAGGTCATTTGAATCGAGAATCAGCACCGCTGTGTTCTTACGCAAAGTCGCATGGTGGGTTGGAGCTTGAAATACAGAAAAGGGCTAAGCTTGGGGTAAAGGCTAAATTGCATGAGCCTGGCGCTGACAGAGTCACTAAGCTTTTGAACCTTTCAGCCGTCCAAATATATTACCTCTACCTTTCTTTGTTTTATGTTTTATGGTTTTGGGTTGATTTTTGGGGTATATTTTGCAATGTTGTACTATATTTTTTCTATTAATTATGTCCTCTTAATATAAATAAATACAATTAATCTATAGTGGTAGAATTAAAACTTAACGATTAGAAAAGATGAAAAAGAAGTAATAAATAAATGAAAAATGAAGTACACACAAAAGACACTACTAAAGAATATATTCTGACTTGGAGGATAGCGATGCATTTCTTAATCTGGTACTTGCCCCACAAATGAGGGAAACACAAAATTCCCTAGGAGATTTCATTGATGATGTATATCATATTGAATCTATTCAGCTTGTCATCCAATTTTCAAAGTTCTTAACTGAAATTCAGACAATGAACTTAATCAATTTAGTCCGATAGATTTTGGTTTGTTTTTCTATGACAGAAACAGTCTATATTGACTTTGTAGCATATTGAGATAGATATTTATTTTTATATCTATTAAGTAGACTTTTCCATTTATGTATATGTCATGATTTATGCATAATTAGATATATATTCTATACAATATTACATATACATGACATTTTGTAATTTAGTGATTTTGGTGTTGGAATATTTGTATAGATATATGATTTTGGACTATTGTAATAATTAACTTGAAACTTCTTATAATAGTTCCGCAATAAAACTTTAAAATTCCATCAAGATTAGACTTAAAAATTTAGGTTCACAATATGTTGCTGCCCAGGATCGAACTGGGGACCTTTAGTGTGTAAGACTAACGTGATAACCACTACACCACAGCAACACTACGTTTAATTTGGATGTTAAAATTAACATAACCAATGGAATGGAAATCGTCATATTTCTTTGGAACGGATAATAAACCATACATTTTATTACACTAATCGATCCAGAATCAAAATTCCATTTTCATTAAAACCATCTCTCACAGACTTATTCACACCACGTTTCTTTTTTCATGCTTTTTAAAGGAGTTATTTATACAAATTCATAAAGAGCATCCCCTATCATTAAAACCATCACAAATCTCATCCATACCCACCCCCAAGGGCTTTTTCATGCCCTTCATAAGAGTTTATAACACATATCCCGAATGAGTATCAAACCCCTCCATCATGTTTATGCGTCAACGATCTCCCCAGCGTCGGCAGCAGCAAGAACAAATTCTGGCTGTACGTTTTCGCTAAGTGTTCCATCTATCCAATTCGGCTGTCCCAAAGCTTTCAAAGCCAAGTGTGCGGCCTTTTGCCCCGATATCATCATAGCTCCGAATGTTGGGCCCTGCAAAATCACCAGAAATCAATATATATATTTAATAAAAAACATTACCCTGACAAAAAAACCTATGATTTATACGCGATTAAACCAAAATGCTCATAATAAAGATGATTGAAAACATACCATTCTTGGAGCTCCATCGATTTCTGCAACTTCCATGCCTGTGACAATCATACCAGGCACAATCTCCCTTGTAAGGCTGACAATTGCATCTTCAGCAGCGTTCATGTCAAGCGCTTTCATTCCAGGCACACTATCAATTAAGCCAATACTCTTCAATCTCTTGACCCCAGTGGCTCCAAAAGGCCCGTCATGCCCACATGAGCTCACTACAACCTTGGATTCCATAACATTGGGGTCCATACAAGATTGTGTATCATGATTCATGGACACCAAAGCCCAGTTGGTAACCACACCTGATACCCTCCCTCCCTTTACGATTAAATCCTCTGCAGCCACTGCATTGAACAGCTTCACGTTCGGCCTGGCCAAGAGTTTGCTCATGATGGTTGAAGTGAACAAAGCGGCGTGCTTGATAACCACGTAGTTGTCTTTCTCATCATACTCAATTTCGAGCTCATCAAGAAATCGATGAGCCGGTTTCCGCACAACCATAGCGGAAAAGAGCTGGCCACCAAGCCAAGCACCACCTCCGGGACTAACTGATTGTTCAATCATCGCAATATTGATCGCAGGGTTCTTGCTAAGCTCATAAGCGCAAGAGAGGCCAGCAGACCCGGCACCAACGATGACAACATCAGTATCTGCGTATGTGACCATGTCCGTCATGTAGCGACGGGTCATTTCGCGGGAGACAATGGATTCTTTGATGGGTTGGAACTTGAATGAGTTTAGGTCGTATTCGGGTTGCGTCAAGGACATTGTGATGCCAGGGTTTTGTGAGGAAGATCGGATGGGAGTGAAACGAGAAGAAGCGAAGCGTGTGCCATTGAGAGAGGAATTATTGTGGGAAATACAGGACTTGGGGTTTGAAGAGAGAGATGAGCTGGTAAGGGCTGTTGCCACAGTCGCCATGGAGAAGGACACCGATAGAGCTGCTCAAGGGTTTTGTTTGGTGGAGAAGATAGAGATGAGTAAAGACTTGAGAGTGATGAGTATATAAAGATACATAAAGTTAGGACAGTTGTCAAAATATCTTCACAAAAATCTGATGAGATTGAGAGAGGATAGAATTTGAACGGTTGTCCTTCCTGACGTCCAGAAAGGTACCGATAGAGTCGTTGAATCATCCGTTAAGGGGACTGGGTACGGTTCGTAAATCCCAGCTCGTGACAACACTGTAAACAGACATCTGCATATGAAGTTTCTGGCAAGTTTTTAGCATGCTTTTACGTTTATATCCTTGACAAAATTTTAAGTTCCCCAGCCTTGAGATGAGCACAAGTGTTCAGCATGCAAACAGGCGTTTGTCGGATGGCCACGCGTGTCAACTGAAGCTGACCGGAGGCTCGTGGTGGCAGAAATATCAGCTTATGAAGGATAAGGTGGTAATTAAACCGGAATTTGTCAATGTCAATTGTCGAGTAAATCAATAGGATAATCATTTTAATCCCAAACAATTGCAATTTTGGCATCAATCGGGAATCAATACAACCAATTCTAACTTTTAGTTTGTGTCATGAAATAAATGCAAAAGCATTATACTAATGTACAAAACGAAGTAATTCGTTAATTTTTAATCTAAAACAAATTATTTCATCATTAAATAACTAAGTTTTTCTTTTAAAAATTAAAAGAATATTCACTTCATTATAAGGGACAATTTTGATATTTTCTAAAGATAAGGTTTTAATATTTTGATTATCGTAACGAATGAGCATTCAAATGGGCAGACAGCATCTGGTCTGTGTGTTCGTAATGTCTTTAGATGAAGCCATAATATTCCAAACTTTACGGTGTATACAAAATGGACCATACATGATATGTTAGCTTTTTCCTTGTTCCCACAGTGCCCCATTACAAAAATAAAGGGTTGGTATCAAAGAATCTTAAATAGAACCTACCCAATTTTATCAAAATAAATTATTTTAAAAGTTAACATGGAAAAAATATCCACGTTGTGTGGTCCATCCACAATTTGCAATATAAATTATAATTATTTGGATTTTTAATTTTAAAGTATTATGAATAAATTATTTATTCATAATACTTGTCTTTTCTCTATCAAGAAGTCTGTCATGAAGAGATTCATTAGCCCACATTTAGGATTGAGTATTCCCACTGCTCAACTTATATTTTAATTCGATATTAGTAACATAAATTTTATAAAATATAAATTAAATTAAATCAAATTATTTATTAAATATAAAAATATATTTTAAACTATTCAAATTTAGTCTGAATATCTAAATTTATTAAATAATTATTATATAAATAACAAATTTATATAATATATTTTTTATATTGTTAAGTATGATGTATATATATATATATATCTTAATGTGTAAATAAACTAAATTAGAAAATAAATTAATTATATGGAACAAAAGAGGAGAGAATCCATACTGAGAAAGAAATAAATAATAAACCAAGGTAAAAAAAAACTCTATTAATGAAATAGTATCATGTAAATTAATTTAAAATTTATTAGAATTTTTAAACTTGTAATAAAAATGATATGAGCCAAACTAAAATGATAATTCAGCTCGATTTTATTTTAATATTTATCGTATTTAAATTTTAAAAATTTAGGTTTGATAACATCGAGGTTATTCAGATTATTCGATTCCTACACATTCTGTAAGATCAAATTTATAAAAGATAAGATAAAAAACACTATATAAATGGCGACAAAAATCGAATGTCCAGTATCGACAAATTAAGAAAATTATCTTTTCCCATCCAGTAGTGCTGTCGATGAAGAGTGGTTATGGGTGAGTGGACTGTGAAGTCACCCCACTACTTAAAACCAAAGTGATTTTGTTTTCTGCTGAGACTTTTTCTGAATGGCATGAGTAACGAAAACTTGGCTATCATTTCTTTTCGCAAACAGGAAAAAGGTACTAAACTAGTTCTGTGCCTAAGTTTAAGGAGGTCCAGGGGATTGGTCGATTGAGACAATTTATCACATAAGAATTAGTATCCTAGAGTGTAAGGGCATCACACAAGAGTAGACCGCTTAATTTAGACCTACATTTTGTATAAAAAGATTGTAATATGATAATCAAGACAAATGAAAGTATTAATGCCTTATATCTCTCTTCGTTGGTTGGTATTCAAATGGATAGACAACAGATTTCAAAAATGAAATGGGTAGACAACAATTCTTTTTCCTTTTAGCTATAGTAGATTATAGATTCTTCTTCTCTACCCTCTTGTTTATATATTTTTCATCTTAATCTTTACTATTTTGTTTTCTTGCTACTGTAAAGCAGTACTTGAAAAAGTCGATCAATCTGACTGCTGAAAAATCAAGCATAGAGCATCATTGTCTAGCTTTTGGGAATTTTGTTGTTTTGCTCTTTATCATCTTTCAATGATTCATAAGATTTCTCCAAAGCAAAAATATTGAACGGAAGCATATTATGACCCACAGTTGAAGCTCTAATTGATCGAGGAGGAGTTCCTTTTTGCAGCTGAAGTGGGGTTGAGATTCCAATTATGATACCATGACCTGATTTACATGGCAGGAATCCACTTCAGCCTTGGCTCTCCTTTTTCTTTTAATAAAAGAGTATCATCATCGTCTCATCGGTGCGATTCAATCGCAAGATTAATCTATTTCCTGGCTCCGATATGCACCTATAACAGAGCAAGTTGACCAACATTAATCTAGAACAACTTCGGTCTTTGCTATCATCCTATTGGGAAAAAATGGATGTAGCCCATCGATTAATTAGTATCTATCACCATAGATACTGAGCCAAGATCCTCCACTATCAAAAGCATTATGAGGGAGACAATGGGATTCTTTCATTTCCCAGATGCCATTCATCCCAATATTCATTTGCTTCTTCCATGATGCTTTGGCTATACATTCAACTCATAGTTCTTCGGTTTGGCAACTGGCAATGAGGATATGACACCAAAAACCCATGCACCTCTGGACACCTATATCCATCTTCAATACCAGAAATCCTCTGCGGGGTCCTCCTCAAAGAGGAACGAATAAGATTCATGGAGACGATGGACACTCTCTTCTCTCTTTTGGTATGGTGGAGAGTCCATGAAAGAAAAGTGCTAAGTTAGTGCTGGAATAGTTCTCTCCAGTGAAAAGAAAGGGTATCATCTACCTAAGCCTTGCTTGTCTGTTCTGAGAAGCTCCATTTGAGGACAGAGCTGCCCTCCACACAAGTACCAGGAAATTCCAGCAACCGTATCAGAGTAAAAAGCCATAAGTAACCCACATAGCCAACAGAAACATAATAACTTCCATTGAATTGCTGCGTATCATCTGGAGAGGAGAAGCGACATAGCTATCTGTACCACTTGGGCTGTAATTGCCACTTCCAATCCACTTCCTGCACTAGTAAATAAGCCATTTCATTACCCAACGCAGACATTAATTAATCAATAACACAATCGATATAGTCACCAAAGATAATAATTTTGGCTGAAATCTTCCTTAAAAGTAAAAAGTTTGTGTAAATACTTGAAAAGGCTTTTTCGCGGGAATATAAAGCCCTTCAAGCAAACACCAAACTAAGAAAGTAAAAAAAAAAAAAAGTGCTTGATAGAGTGTCGCAAGCTCACCAAAATAATCTTCCTCTTCTGAATAGGATAGCTAGTGATAAGGAAGGTCGAATCCTCAGGGAGATGGTTTTAAGAGTTGGAAATCTTTGATTCGGCCGTGGTCACGGTGTACCCACGGTCGATGAGGATGAAGGGTTATAAACTCTTAATGATGAATAGAGGTTGTGTAACAAATGTGATGGTTCGTAGGTGAGAAATAAAAGTGTAATTCAGATGCTTTTGATGATCCTTGATTCAATTCACACCGAGACCTCCCCGTGATCACGGGTCGTCTAGGGATGCACTCACGTCTTTCCTGCTGGATTCCAGTTAGTGGGTTGCTCAGTACGACTGAGCACTCCAGAGGGAAGGAACGTCCTTCGCCCTTTCGTGTCCTACTTTCCAGAAATCCTCACCTCTGGATTAACAACGTAGTTAATCTGAGTATGCCCTCCGTCACTCTGGTTTCACTCACCACCCACGATTACAGTGTTTGGCTTCTAATTGTTATGGAGTTGATCATTCACCATGACATCAGTATGCTCAAGAATGACGAGAGATAACAAAAGAAACTGAGCAATATATTGAACGGGACCTCACAAGGGTTGGTCCGGTAAATGAACTAAATCAAGGAAAGAATAAGTTTAGCCCTCCATTCGGTTCTGGAGTAAACTTTGTAACAATTCTAAAACAAAGTGAAATCTCCTAAATTTTTCTCCCTTTTCCACAGGCGGTCGGGGTCTCTATATACTAACTATCCAGATCTCGCAGGATCAGAAACAGATTACTGCCATATTAGTTAGGATCTCCCGAGATATCAGGTCAGATTCTCGGTCCGTGGTCACGGTAAGATCTCCGATCTTCCAGGCAGCGGCTATCAAATCGCGGCTCCTGATTCTTCTTCGCGAAATCTGCCTTGAAATCTCCAAAATATCCTGTGAATTCCTGCTTTCAGAGAAATCTTGTAAGATACTAGTAATTAACTCCATAACCGCATATATTAGGAAATAAAAAGTGCTAACCAGCCGATTATTACGTAACTATGGAACCGCATATAATCATACTATCAAATATCCTCATACTTAAGTCATGCTTGTCCCTAAGCATGCATTCTAATCCAAAGAACGTGATCATCCACCTCAAGTAGCCTATCAGAGATATATTAATCAGATAGAGAATTTCTTAAAACGGGTACATGCGAGAATTTAAACACACACAACCATGCGCTTGATCAAACCACACAGAATTTTCAGAACTATACTACCAAGGACCTCTCCTTGTTCATACCAGGTGTTAAATACCATAAGCTTGCCAAGCTTTCCAAACTCCCCTGCGGGCTTTAGTACATCTAAAAATCAATGGGGCTTTGTTCAGGGACTGAACCGTGGCCTTGGACAGGGGTATGATGGAAGAAGGCTATTTTGGCTTAGAGGGTGCCAACCAACCACTAGCTGTCTTGTTATCTTCCCTGACCTATTTCTCTTGCCCGAGCACTTCCCGTGGGCTGTTTGCAGGAGATAGTTCTGCTTTCTGTTGCTTTTGTTTTCTTTTAGGTTGATCATTGTTTCTGATTGCATCCTTCGTCTCCTTCTCTTTGGATTGTAATTCGTCGTATATCAGGGGTAATGTCATTCCCCTTTTGCTTTGGCTTGCTTTTACTCATGGTGGAGGGAGGACATGCATATCAACCGTGGTCACGGGGTGGTCATGGTGTGTCTTACTGGCACAGGTCAGGATTTCTTTCTTTGCTGGTTAGTAGTGGCTGGCCCTCAGGTTCTTTAGGGGCAGGAAAGAAAGCTGTTGCTTGGGTAAGAACAAGAATAGGCTTAGGCTCAAGCATGGCTCCTAATGAAATTGTGCAAGGGTTGGCTTTAACAAACAAAGGTCTATATATGCAAAGGTGTTATTCTAAATGCCCAAATCACGTTTCTAGACATACTTACTATGTAGGTTTGTGAGGCAAAACTTGGCAAGTTCTAGATTTGTTCCCAAAGTATGAACCACTCAAAACAAATGCGTTCCCAAAGTCTCCCATGTTATGCTATGTGGTTTTATCTCAAGCTAGCATAGTGAGTGTGCCTAAGTCAGGCCGTGACCCTGGTGAGGAAACTCGACATCTGAGCCTACACTCTGTAGAATCCAAGTGGTGGCAGGTCTAGTTCCTATGGCGTTGAACACATAAATAAGTACAGGGCATGAAAGAGCTAGAGGGTAATTATCAAGTATGACAAATGCAAGGGAACATGATGCGAAAATCGAAAAAAAAAAAAAAAAAATTGAAATAAGCAATAATGAAAAATAATGAAATAAGCAATGGTACCCATATCCTCATACTTAAGTCATGCTTGCCCCTAAGCATGCATAAGATAAGCACAAGGAATTGAAATACTGCGATAGTGGAACCTGGTCTGGGTGGCTAGACCCCTTAGTCACTCCCAGCATCCTCGCTGGCTGCCAAGTCGTCAGCAGAGTCATCCGTTGGTAGCCCGAGGGCATGATTGATACTGGTACGGATTCGCAGCATCTGTGTTGTCAGCGCCTTGATTCTTTTGTCCACGGATTGCATCCACGCAAGAATGTCCGGGTGGATCATGGCAGGGGTGGATGATGATGGTGGTAGATCGGAGGTTGATGGGGCTGATGGCTGTTGTTTTCGTGCACCTCCACCCACCGTGGGCTTACCGGGGGCACGGAATTGGTATCTCCCCTGTTCCGTCTGCATAAGCAGTCCCATATTGAGAAGACTGGTTGTATTCAGGGGAGCCATCTCATGCAGCCGCCTTAGGTTACTCGGGAGTGTAACCTTGAGTGCCTTCGCCAGATGCGTAATGATGCTCCCGAGGATCAATGGCTGACCCTTCTTTTGATGTTTTTCAAATTGTCTGGTCAGGAATACAGCCAAGTTGAGCTTGGTGGAGGTCTGCATGCACCATAAAATCAGGAGCTCCATTCGATTCAACGTGGTAGCCGCGTTTGGTCTACCGGAGAAACTGTAGGACAGGAATCGATGGAGGTAGAGGTAGGCAGGTCGGAGCAGATAGTAATCCTTAGACCTCCCTGGATCATATGCCGTGGGGCAATTGGACCACTTCTTGTATAATGCTGCAGGGTTGAAGTCCTGTGGTTCCTGTGCCCTCGCAGTGCGGGAATGAGCAAAGCCCAGCAGAGAGTTGAATCGGGCATATGACAAGCTAAAGGGCTGCCCGAGCAGCTGAAATTGGATGAGATCAGGTGTCCTCATACAGAATTCAGCTGGTCGGCGGCACTGGAAGGTGGCATAGAATTCCAGCATCAGCTCCATATAGGCAGGTTCATTGATATAGAAATAGGTTCTCCAGCCTATGTTGTCAATTAGTTCTTCAATCTCCGCGGATAAGTCCAGCTCGGCCATCGTGTCAGGACATAGGCATTTGCATTGGTATATCGAACGCTGTCGGAGCTCCTCATACTTGCCCTGCAAACCACGGGCGGAGATTGGTATTGAACTACTTGTGGCCACGGCTTTCCCTTTTGCCTTTTTGCTGAGCCGTGGGGTAGGTGCAGTAGCCTTTCGTTTTCGAAATTGTCGGTTAGTTCTGGACGATGGTCCTGCTAAGTCAGCCAGGGGAACATCAGAGTCCTCTAGCTCATAATCACTCCCGGATAGTGACTGGGCAGGAACAGGGTTTGTAGGAGCAGCAGCTGGAAGTGTCCGGCCTGGGAGGTTGACGGGGGCTCCATAGTGTCCGGCGTGGATCTCAGTTCCCCTCGATGCTTCAAGAACTCAGGGTATATCTCTTCTAGGGCTGCCATATCAGCCGCCTCCTGTGCCGAGCTGTCTGGCGTGGAAAGCACAGGAGTGCTTGGCTGGCTCCCCGCTGGGCTCAGCGGAGGAGTTATGATGATGGGGTTCGTCGTGGTGCTGCCCTCGGCAGGAGAGGGATCTCCACTACCACGTTGCGTCGGATTCTCAGGTTGAATCGACCGTGGGTTCGCCGTGGGTACGTCCTTCGTGGGTGAGTTGGGCAGGACTGTAGAAGCTGCAATGGGGGCGGATGCCTCCACTGTCTCCTCCATTGGCATTGTGTCTAACGGAGGGATATCGAGGACCATCGCGTCCGGGATGAAGCCTTGCGCAATGCGAGTTGCCACCGTGCGTTGAATCACAATGGCACGGGTTTGGGCGTGACGCTGTTGTAATTCGTCCATCGCCGTTTGTACTGAGCCGAATGTGGGAACTCTGGGTGCGGGCCGAGAGGATCGTCGGGCATAGGTGCGCCGCCCAGTTGGCGTGGCGGCCGGGAGTTGGCCTTTGCGTGGAGGTGCCATGGCGTGAGTACAGAGAGGACGGGTGCTAGGGTTAATCGCCGGAGTGTTTGGGGTTTTGGTAGGGGTTTAGGTGTGTTTGTCTTTATTTCCGTCGGGGGCATTAAGTAGTGCTCGGTTATAACCCCCCCCCCCCCCCCCCCCCCCCCCCCCCCCGTGTGTCTAAGTGTGTGACTGGCTCCAAAATCAGCATGAATATTCCTGAAATAAAACATAAACAACAAGCAAAATTAAAACTGCTGGGTTGCCTCCCAGGAGCGCCTTTGGTTAATGTCGTTTGGCCCGACTTATTGATGATGCTATAGTATCATTGGTAACCTGGAAGAGTCTCTGCAGGTAATTCATAGTAAGGTTTAAGTCTGTGAGCATTTACTTTAAAAACCTTCCCAGTGTCTTGGCTCTTGATTTCCACAGCGCCGTGGGGATAGACCGTGGTCACGGTGAAGGGTCCTATCCACTTCGAGCGTAATTTCCCTGCGAAGATTTTAAATTTTGAATGGTATAGCAATACCTGTTGCCCTTCTTCGAAGTGCTTGCGTCGGATACTCTTGTCATGGTAGTGCTTGACCTTCTCCTTGTATATTTTCGAACTATCGTATGCGTTAAGTCTCAGCTCCTCAAGCTCTCCTAATTGCAACAGTCTCTCCTCCCCAGCTTGTGAAAATTCCTGGTTGCACTGGCGGATAGCCCAGTAAGCTCGGTGCTCAATCTCTACTAGAAGGTGACAGGCTTTTCCAAATACGAGGCGGAAGGGGGTAGTTCCAATTGAAGTTTTGTATGCGGTCCGGTATGCCCAAAGTGCATCATCAAGCCTGAGGCTCCAGTCCTTCCGGTTAGGATTGACTGTTTTCTGGAGTATAGACTTGACTTCCCTGTTCGTGACCTCGGCCTGTCCATTGGTTTGTGGATGATAGGCTGTGGAAGTTTTGTGCACCACACCATATTTCTTTAATAGGTTCCGGAAGAGCTGATTGCAAAAGTGTGTACCACGATCACTGATGATGGCCCTTGGGATTCCATATCGGCAGAGGATGTTCTTACGGATAAATTCGACCGTGGTCTTGGCACCATTGTCTCTGGTAGCTTTCGCCTCTGCCCATTTTGAAACATAGTCCACAGCCAGTATGATGTATTGGAAGCCAGATGAGGTTGGGAAAGGGCCCATAAAGTCGATTCCCCATACATCAAAAACTTCACATACAAGGATGGGCTGTAGGGGTGCCGCATCTCGATGGCTCATAGTACCCTCTCGTTGGCATCTGGGACAAGCCTTGCAAAACCTGTAGGAGTCATTGAACAAGGTGGGCCAAAAGAACCCGCTCTCCAGAATTTTCCTAGCGGTTCTCCGGGGTCCAAAATGTCCTCCACATGCCTCATCATGGCAGAAGCGTATGATTTCTCGATGTTCTTCCTTGGGCACACATCTCCTGATTATCTGGTCATTGCAAAAACGCCATAGGTATGGATTATCCCATACGTATAATCGTGACTCCCTCACGATCTTGGCAGCTTCGTTTCTTGTTAGGTGATCAGGCAGCTTGTTAGTAACAAGATAATTGACAATATCAGCATACCAGGGAATAGATATGGCTACAGTAAGCATGAGATGCTCATCTGGAAAGGTCTCTTGAATCGGCCGTGGTTCGGCCGTGGTCACGAGCCTGCTGAGATGATCGGCAACGTAGTTTTCAGCGCCCTTCTTATCCTTGATGGTGATGTCAAATTCTTGTAAGAGTAATACCCATCTGATCAACCGCGGTTTGGACTCCTTTTTGGCCATCAGGTATCTAAGAGCAGAATGGTCTGAGTAGACCGTGACCTTGGTCCCTATTAGGTAGGGTCGAAACTTCTCCAAGGCAAAGACTATCGCCAGGAGCTCTTTTTCCGTGGTTGTATAATTCATTTGAGCAGCGTCCAACATCCTAGAGGCATAATAGATCACGTGGGGGTCATGGCTTATTCTTTGCCCAAGTATAGCACCTATCGCGTAGTTACTGGCGTCACACATTAATTCAAAGGGTAGTGACCAATCTGGAGGTTGTATGATTGGGGCAGAGATTAGCAATCTTTTAATCTTGTCAAAAGCCTGTCTGCACTCTTCGTTGAAATCAAATTCCATATCCTGCTGGAGCAATCGGCACATTGGCTGCGTTATTTTGGAGAAATCTTTGATGAATCGTCGGTAAAAGCCTGCATGCCCCACGAACGACCTGATTTCTCTGGTTGTTGTGGGGTAGGGTAGGGCCTTGATGACTTCTATCTTGGCTTGATCAACTTGGATACCCTCTGATGAGACGATGTGTCCCAAGATCAACCCCTTGTCTACCATGAAATGGCATTTCTCGTAATTGAGGACTAGGTCCTTTTCTATGCACCGCTGTAAAATCTTTGTGAGGTTGGCTAAACAGACCTGGAAGGAATCTCCATATACAGTGAAATCATCCATGAACACCTCGATTATGTTCTCAACATATTCCGAAAAAATACTGACCATGCATCTTTGAAAGGTTGCCGGTGCATTGCATAGACCGAAGGGCATTCGTCTGTAAGCAAATGTGCCGAATGGACAAGTGAATGTTGTCTTTTCCTGATCCTCTGGAGCTACTGGAATTTGATGGAAACCTGAGTAACCATCAAGACAGCAGTAGTGACTTTTTCCAGCTAACCTTTCAAGCATCTGGTCGATGAAGGGAAGTGGGAAATGGTCCTTCCGTGTAGCCTTGGTTAACCTCCTGTAATCTATGCAGACTCGCCATCCATTTTGAACTCTCGTGGGCACGGCTTGCCCACGGTCATTTTGGACTACCGTGACCCCGGTCTTCTTAGGCACTACTTGCACTGGACTGACCCATTTGCTATCGGAAATCGGGTATATCATACCCGCATCTAGTAATCTCAACACCTCTTTCTTTACTACCTCCATCATTGGTGGATTGAGCCTTCTCTGTGCATCTCGGGTGGGTCGTGCTTCATCTTCCAGTAGGATTCGGTGCATACAAACAGCGGGATTGATTCCTTTCAGGTCCGCCAAAGTCCACCCAATGGCTTGTTTGTAGGCTTTAAGCACGGTTGTCAATTGCACAAGTTCTTCCACTGATAGCTTGCTGGATACTATTACTGGAAGGGTATTGTTTTCGCCGAGGTAAGCATACTGCAGATGTGATGGTAGTGGCTTCAGATCCAGGGCTGGTGGTTGCTCTATGCTTTGTTGTAACTTCTCGTGCTCGTCTGGGAGGTTGACATACTTCACCTGTGGTAGATCTACCGTGGGCACGGTAAGGTCACGGAGAGCGTCGATCAGTAGGTCGTCCATTTCAGTGCTTGCCTCCTCGAAACCTTCGATTTCTATGCTGTCTTCCAGAGCGATCTGTAGTTTTTCCGCGTTGCATGTCCTGGAGGCTGTTTGAACAAATTCGTCAATAGCGTCTAGGGCGAATAGAGAGGCTCCAGGATCCGGATGTCTCATAGCTTCAGATATACTGAAGGTCACGGTATCTTCATCAAATTCCATCGACAGAGTACCTTGGTGGACATCGATCTTCGTTCTAGCTGTCTTTAGAAAAGGGCGTCCGAGTAGTATCAATTGCTGCCCATCGTTCTCCATCTCTAGGACAAAGAAATCCGCTTGGAATACCAATCCTTTTATCTGTACTAACAGGTCTTCAACTACTCTGGCTGGATGAACTACTGATCTGTCAGCGAGCTGAATTATCACTCCCGTTTTCTTCAATTTTCCAAGGTTGAGAGTTTTATACACAGACATTGGCATTACGTTGATTGATGCACCCAAGTCGCACATAGCTTGTGCTATTTGGACTCCTCCAATCTTCAGTGGAACAGAAAACATTCCCGGGTCGTTGAATTTTTGGGGTATATTTTTCTGGAGGACTGCTGACACAACTTCGCCCACCGTGATCTTGGCATGATCGACAGTCGTCTTTTATTGGTGCACAATTCCTTTAGGAATTTAGAAAATTTTGGAATTTGCTTTATTGTCTCCAGAAGTGGTATGTTGACTTCCACTTTTCGGAAGATGTCTAGGATGGCCTGCTCCTCTTGATTCTTTTTGTTCTTTGCTAATCTGGCAGGGAATGGGGGAGGTATCGTGATCACGGGCCTGGGCTGAACTTCGAGTTCTTTTACAACTTCCGCTTCACCGTCTCGTGGCACCGTCTTCGGCTGAGACAATGGCGTCTCCGAATTATCAGTTCCTACTGAATTAGGTTGTGTTTCCTTCGTAGCCTTAGTTTGTCTGACCTGCGCCTGTGGTGGCTCCTGAAGTTCTTTTCCAGACCTGAGAGTAATAGCACTAACATTGTGTTTGGGGTTAGTTTCAGGTTGTGCAGGTAACTTACCTTCCCGTGCATTCTGAGCGTTTTGGCTGGCCAACTGTTGTTGCGTAAATAATTGCTGGTTCAGTGTCACCTGCTTCAGGGCTTCCCATATTTTGTCCAACTCCTCTTGATGGTTACGGCTTGAAGAACCCCTCTCGTAGGTGGCCCCTGATCTGTGGTCAGGTCCTCGGTGGTTGGTCTGTTGCTCTTGCGCTCCGCCATCATAAGGTGGGTCTGGATAGGCCTTTCTTGGTTCGTAAAACCCACCTGATTTGCCAGCAAATTCCTGGTTCCTGCGGTAAGGAGGGACATACTGATTGTATGCGTTTGCATCTTGAATCTCATTGTTGAGGACTTTGGGGCACTGGTCTGTACCGTGATCACGGTTCCCACAGAACTCACATGGCCTTGCTTGAAGTTGTGAAACATATTTATGGAATGCGTTGCCCACGGTTTTGTCAATTATCTTCTGTAGGTCTGCTTCTGCTATGACCGTGGTGGCTGCTGCAGCTGTTTTCGTAGATGATTTTGGAGGGGATCTCCCTCGCCTTACACGATGCTTGGCTCCCTTTATCATGTTGAGAATAAGATCTTTAGCTCTTCGGGAGTCAAGGGAGAGCAGGTAGCCATTAGCAGAATGGTCTACAGCACTCCTAGTCTCGTCGTCCATACCATGATAGAAAGCTTGAAGCAACTGGAAATTAGTATAGCCATGCCGTGGGCATGCTGAGCAGAGTTTCTTAAATCGTCGCCAGTAATCATACAAAGTTTCTGCGTCATCCTGTCGAACCACAGCTATTTGCCGTCTAAGGTCGTCTTCGACAGAAGGTGGGAAATATTCGTATAAGAATGCATCTACCATTTCATCCCATGTCCTGATGCATCCAGGGGGCATCTCGCTAAGCCATTCTTCAGCCTCTCCCTTCAAGGAGAAAGGAAACGATCGGAGCAGTACCTGATCCATGACCAAACCTTTTGGCTTAAAACTTGTACATGTCATCTCAAACTTCCTCAGGTGTTCGTTTGGGTCTTCACGGGCTCGTCCATGGAAGAAAGGCAACGTTTGAAGAAGTCCAGGCTTCATTTCATAATTAACATCTCTATCATTCTCATGGATGATGCACATCGGTCTTCTAAATCTACCGGTGCCTCCCATTTCTTCCATTGGAATGAGTTGAGCGTCATCCTCTTCTTCGTCAGCCAGAAAGGCATCGAGCACCTTGTAGGGTCGTCTTCTTTCCACCTCATCATTCACCTGAGGAGGCTCCTCATGTGCTGCTGGTGGGTCCCCATGATTCCTTGCTCTATTCTGGTTATCCGCCATTGGTAGATCCGGTATATGAGTTGGAGAAGGGGGGTTGCTTGATGATGAGTCGACCGTGATCTCGGTGTGGTCTCGGTCACCTGCTTGATGAGAACTTGATGCCGTAGAACTGGATGCAGCAGACGCGAACCAGTCTCGTCTTCTTCTAGAGTTGTTCAGCCGACAGGTGGATTCAATTTCTGGATCGAAAGGTAGTAAGGGTCCTGTCCGGCCTGAACGGGTCATATACTGTTAAGAATTCCAAATCTTGATTTGCCGTCTCCCCGGCAACGGCGCCAATTTGATAGAGTGTCGCAAGCTCACCAAAATAATCTTCCTCTTCTGAATAGGTAGCTAGTGATAAGGAAGGTCGAATCCTCAGGGAGATGGTTTTAAGAGTTGGAAATCTTTGATTCGGCCGTGGTCACGGTGTACCCACGGTCGATGAGGATGAAGGGTTATAAACTCTTAATGATGAATAGAGGTTGTGTAACAAATGTGATGGTTCGTAGGTGAGAAATAAAAGTGTAATTCAGATGCTTTTGATGATCCTTGATTCAATTCACACCGAGACCTCCCCGTGATCACGGGTCGTCTAGGGATGCACTCACGTCTTTCCTGCTGGATTCCAGTTAGTGGGTTGCTCAGTACGACTGAGCACTCCAGAGGGAAGGAACGTCCTTCGCCCTTTCGTGTCCTACTTTCCAGAAATCCTCACCTCTGGATTAACAACGTAGTTAATCTGAGTATGCCCTCCGTCACTCTGGTTTCACTCACCACCCACGATTACAGTGTTTGGCTTCTAATTGTTATGGAGTTGATCATTCACCATGACATCAGTATGCTCAAGAATGACAGGGATAACAAAAGAAACTGAGCAATATATTGAACGGGACCTCACAAGGGTTGGTCCGGTAAATGAACTAAATCAAGGAAAGAATAAGTTTAGCCCTCCATTCGGTTCTGGAGTAAACTTTAAAACAATCTCTAAAACAAAGTGAAATCTCCTAAATTTTGTGTCCTTCTTTCCACAGGCGGTCGGGGTCTCTATATACTAACTATCCAGATCTCGCAGGATCAGAAACAGATTACTGCCATATTAGTTAGGATCTCTCGAGATATCAGGTCAGATTCTCGGTCCGTGGTCACGGTAAGATCTCCGATCTTCCAGGCAGCAGCTATCAAATCGCGGCTCCTGATTCTTCTTCGCGAAATCTGCCTTGAAATCTCCAAAATATCCTGTGAATTCCTGCTTTCAGAGAAATCTTGTAAGATACTAGTAATTAACTCCATAACCGCATATATTAGGAAATAAAAAGTGCTAACCAGCCGATTATTACGTAACATGGAACCGCATATAATCATACTATCAGTGCTATGGTCTTGATGTAATTCTTTGAATGTAAATTCTTAAATATAATAATCTCTTATAAAATTTTAATTTTTTTGCAACATGTATCATAATATAAAGCTCTACACTTTGTTTTGTGAATTATTCGACATGTGTATCCTTTATTCTACGAATATGGAACATAAGATACTTGGAAATATCCATCCCAGAAAGGCAATGGTCTTAGCCAGATCTGCAAAAAGAATTTGAAGAAATTTGTTTATAACAATGAATGACTTCTTAACGTTAGGGGATAAAAGTATTCATTACTTTCATGCCCAAACAGGATGAAAAAATTGTCAAATTCACGTAAGCATGCTTCTTATTAGTGGGGGAATGGTACATGAACACAGAGCAACCTGAAAAAAAAGAAAATCATTGTTTCAGTCGACTCTATCATGATGATGATTGTTAGATTATGTCGTTATTATTTGATTATATAATTAGAAATATTTAAATAAATAATATTATTATTTTTTATTAGGGAAGATTCTATTATATATTTTTTAATTATTTAGTTAATAGGTTAGGATATTATTATATTTTTTTTTTAAATATCAGTCATGAATGAGAAGGACGTATGCTCCCAAAGTATAATATCTTTTCTTTTCTATTCACATACTTTTACACAGTTTCTTCTTATAACACCATTTCGCTTTATAAACCTATAAATTGGTAACGGAACAAATTTATTAAGGGTCCTATAAGAATGGGGGTGAAAGAGAGTGAAACACAATCTTCTTTTAGCCAATATGATGTGCTATCAGTCTTTTATGAGCAAAATTATAAAGCATGAGTTGTTCGAATGAAAGTCTACCTTGATGCACTCAACGGTGGCACAAATGAAGAACCATAGAGTCATGAATCAGAATTTAGCCAAAACTATATGAGATTATCTTAAGGAGGAGTATCAAGGCAATGAAAGAACCTAGACCATGAAAATTCTTAATTTAATTAGAGAATTTGAGATGACGAAGATGAAAGAGCCAGAAATAATCAAAGAATATTCAAACAAGCTATTGGTCATTTTCAACAAAATAAGGCTTATAACTAAGGATTTTCTTAATGAAAAAATTGTCCAAAAGATTCTTGTTACCCTTCCTGAGAAATATGAGTCAAAAATCTCTTCATTGGAGGAGTCTAAAGATTTATCAAGCATATCCTTGGTAGAATTAGTTAATGCTTTACAGGCTTAGGAATAAAGAAGAATGATCAAAGAAGAAGGAACTATGGAGGGAGCTTTGATTGCTAAATCTGAAAGCTCAAGATACAAAAAATATAATAATGACAATAACACTCATTGTCCTTATTGTAAGAAATCAAACCATCAATTAAAGAAGTGTTGGTAGAGGCCTAATATAAAATGTAGAAAATGTGGAGATATGGGACACATTGAGAAAGTGTGTAGATCCCTACAGTATGTAGTAGCAAAAACACATATGGAAGAAAAAGATAAAGATATACTTTTCTGAAAATACATGAAGATTCGTAGATACATGAGATTCAAAGTTGAAAATATTCAAATATTACAGCATGGAGGAGTGTTAGAATGTATCGTTAGTATTTAATTATACAATTAGAAATATTTGAATAAGTAATATTATTATTTCTTGATTAAGAAAGATTCTATTATATTTTTCTAGATTATTTAGTTAATAGGTTAGGAAATTATCCATATTTTTTAAAAAATATCAATCATGAATGAGAGAGACGTATACACCCAAAATACAATATCTTCTCTCTTCAGTTCATATGTTTTTATAGAGTTTCTTCTTATAACCCCATATGGCTCTATAAACCAACGAGGATTTACAAGGCACAAGACCACATTTTTGGTGCAAAGGGCAGTTCCCATTGATGAATATCAAGGACGTCAATATACTTTCCAACCCTGTTACAAATGAAGAAATTAAAGTGGATTTATTTAAAATGGCACCACTAAAGGCACCTAGTCAAGATAGTATAAGAACTATATTTTATCAAAAAAGTTGGGATATAGTTCGCCCATCACTTTTTGTTTCTTTGGGATATCTTGAACCAAATCTTTGTGCAGTTAATATTGTTTTAACTCCAAAGGTAAAGGTCCCTGAGAAGATCATCTTTTCCCAATAAACTTCTGTATATAATTTTTAAACCTATCACTAAAATTCTTGTTAATTATATTTCTAAGATCATGGATATTCTCATTGGACCGTTGCAATTCAGTTTTGTACAAAGCGACACACATCAATGGCCTCTCAACCATCACTTTAAAGTTGTTATGGAATGAAAAACAATCTTGAGTATTTAAACCTTATTGTGGCGTAAAACAAGGAGATCCCTTATCCTCTTATACATTTATTCTTTGTCTAAAAAGACTAGCTCAAGTCATCAACACATTAGTCAACAAGAATAAATGGAAACCATGGATTTATACAATCTCGTCTCCAGGTATTAAAAGAGGATATGGCTTTCTGAGGCTATCTTCCTCAGGCGAATTTGATGTGAAATTTGCTTATCATTTGGGGTAGAAGATGATAGTTTAAACTATGATAAATCCTGGAAAGTGTTATGTGATTTGAAGGGCAGATTAAAACCTTCTTGCGGATAACATTATATGATCGTCTCCTCCCTACCATGAAAGAATATGTAAAAGTACATCTATGAACAATCAATGCAGTGTTTGTGGAAGCTCTCAAGAAACAATTCTACATGCTACACGTGACTGTCCAAATGCAAGAATAACATGACTTTTACTAGACCCTACTCGATCTTATGTGTGAGACCCAGCCCGGGGGTGTCAAGTTACCCAATCCCACATCGGAAAGGACATCGGAAATGAGTGGGGGAGGTCAGGTCTTGGGCTTATATGTGTTGTGTGATGGTATCATTTGTAACAAGATGCATCTTTTGGGCCCTGTGATTAAAAGACCAACTGAGCATTGCAGTTGTGATCCATCACGCACACATACACATCCAGGCCCGCTGGGCCGAGGGGCCGGGGGCCGGGTCGTGACAAATGGTAGCGGAGCCGATCTCGTTCCCTCTTCCGGGTGGGCTTGGGCCGTGTTGTGTGTTCACGTTTGGGCCCGTGAGTTTGGGCCCACGTCAGTTATGTTTGGCTCCCCTCGTGAGGACACGAAGTCTATAAGGAGGGGAGATTGTGAGACCCAGCCCGTAGGGGGGTTAGGTTACCCAATCCCACATCAGAAAGGAGCGAGGGAGGTCTTGGGCTTATATGTGTTGTGTGATGGTATCATTTGTAACAAGATGCATCTTTTGGGCCCTGTGGTTAAAAGCCCAACTGAGCGTTGCAGTTGTGATCCATCACACGCACATACACGTCCGGGCCCGCTGGGCCGGGTCGTGACAAATGGTAGCGGAGCCGATCTTGTTCTCTCTTCCAGGTGGGCTTGGACCGTGTTGTGTGTTCACGTTTGGGCCCGTGAGTTTGGGCCCAAGTCAGTTACGTTTGTGCTCCCCTCGTGAGGACACGAGTTCTATAAGGAGGGGAGATTGTGAGACCCAGCCCGGGGGGGTCAGGTTACCCAATCCCACATCGGAAAGGACATCGGAAATGAGTGGGGGAGGTCAGGTCTTGGGCTTATATGTGTTGTGTGATGGTATCATTTGTAACAAGATGCATCTTTTGGGCCATGTGGTTAAAAGCCCAACTGAGCGTTGCAGTTATGATCCATCACGCACACATACAAGTCCAGGCCCGCTGGGCCGAGGGTCCGGGTCGTGACAAATGGTAGCGGAGCCGATCTCGTTCCCTCTTCCGGGTGGGCTTGGGCCGTGTTGTGTGTTCACGTTTGGGCCCACGTCAGTTACGTTTGGCTCTCCTCGTGAGGACACGAGGTCTATAAGGAGGGGAGATTGTGAGACCCAGCCTGTAGGGGGGGTCAGGTTACCCAATCCCACATCGGAAAGGAGCGGGGGAGGTCTTGGGCTTATATGTGTTGTATGATGGTATCATTTGTAACAAGATGCATCTTTTGGGCCTTGTGGTTAAAAGTCCAACTGAGCATTGCAGTTGTGATCCATCACGCGCATATACACGTCCGAGCCCGCTGGGTCGAGGGTCCGGGGGCCGAGTCGTGACATTATGTATGATGACTTCTTCAATCTCAATAAAAAGATTGGTTATTAAAGAACCTGACAAGAAAATCATATAGAAGATATAATTCCATGAGGCCCATTTTGTTCGGGTTTGGTTGCTGGATGATGTGGAAGTTTCATAATGAATATATTTTTTGGAAGTCTAAGTTAGAATATCCTAGCTCATCGGCGAAGAAGATTAGAAGATATGCAATATCTATCTATCATTCGAGAGATACTATAAGTCGTATTTTACCAAATGATAAAATTTTTCTCTTGATGGGATGGGAAAGACCTCCACTTGATTAGATCAAACTCAATATTGTTAGCTCATTTCTGGCATCTGATATTTCTGGTATTGAGGGTCTTATACAAGATTTAGAGGCTAAGTAACTAGCTGGATTTTCCATGAGTACACAATTTACTCTTTCAGCTACACACGTTGAACTTCTAGGTATTTAACAAGGATTACTGATTTGTTGGAATCGTAGCTTTGAAAAGAACATCCTAGAAACAGATAGTTCCCATGCCTTATCCTTGATCACCAACTCTGAGCCAAAGTATTAAGGAAATAAATCACCTTGATTATATTTTTTTAATATATCAATATTGTGGATGTGATATTCTGCATAGATTGTGAAGAGAATATTATGTATTAATTATAATTTGTAGACTATATAATCATGTATAGTGAAATACAAAAGTAGTCGATTATCTCATATTATTCTTCTCTTATATGGTAGCGGAGTAGGACGCAGTTGCAAACGTCATGTCTGAAATTATCCCCACAAACGCTACCATGCTTGAGACTACACCTCAAACACTCGACATTTCAAACCCCGCATCACCATATTTCATATTTTCTTCAGATAATCCGAATACATCAATATGTTCTGTCACGCTCCTCAATAAAAATTTCAGTGCTTGATAGCCTCACAAGGAGCCTAAAAACAAAACTCAAAATGGGTTTTGTAAATGACACCTTCTTGCAACCCAAATTGAAACCCTTGATGGCGGAGATATGGGATCGCTATGATTCGTATATGATGGGTTTGATCTCAGTATCTGTCGATCTGAAGATCACGGAAACCATTATATATGCGAAAATATCGAAGGGTATGTTTTATAATCTTAAAAGAAGGTACGCACAAAGAAATTTGTCTCGTATTTACTAACTAAGAAGAGATCTGCAGGCTTTGCAGTACGGCACCATGGAGGTAAGAGATTACTTTAATAAGCTACAAGGAAAATGGGATGAACTAATGAAGTTTGTTCTGGCCCCAAATGATAGACAAGAAGCCCTGAAATAAAAGTAAGAGGGGCATACGTACCGATTCCTAATGAGATTGGATAGCTCGTAGTTATTTATTATCCGATCTCAAATCTTGAATTCAGATCTCTTACCTAGTCTTGATAGCATTCTTGGGAGCATATTACAGGAAGAGAGTCATCAAGAGGTTTCAATAGAGCATGTGCCAAGGATGGAAGCATCGGTAACCATGGTAACAATGGAAAAACGAAAAGAAATGGGAAAATTATATGCAACCATTATGGTATTCTTGGTCATAAAAAGTCTGTTTGTTATCACATCATAGGAAGACCCGAAGAAATAGAAAAGAAGGGATGGAACAAAAATGAAAAAGGCATGTCAAGAGGCTCCGCGAACCAAGTGATAGTAGAGCAAGAAATTTCATTGGATGTTGTTGAAAGGCATGCGCTTGTAGCTCAAGCACGTTTCAATAATAAAGGTGAATCAATGAAAGATATGGCAAAGAAGATCATTAGAGATACTTATCCAAAAGAGATAGAGATGTCCAGTAGGAGCAAATCTATGAAAGATTTTAACTGGATTCTTGATAATGGAGCTAGTCATCATATGACAAAACATTTTAATCTTATGTCACACATACGAGATTTGAAGAATCCAATTCGAATTGCGGTTACAGATGGAAGAGCTTTTTGGCAACAAAGGAATGGGATGTGAGGATAAACAGATACTTAGTCCTATGCGATGTTCTTTATATCCCAAGCTTCACATGCAATCTCATCTCTATTCCACAACTTACCAAGATACATAGTTTTACAATAATATATAACTTTATTTATTGTACAATACAAGACCTAACCATGATAAGAAAGATTTGTGTGGGTAAACTTCAAAAGGAATGGGATGTGAGGATAAACAGATACTTAGTCCTATGCGATGTTCTTTATATCCCAAGCTTCACATGCAATCTCATCTCAATTCCACAACTTACCAAGATACATGGTTTTACAATAATATATAACTTTATTTATTGTACAATACAAGACCTAACCACGATAAGAAAGATTTTGTGTGGGTAAACTTCAAAACAGAGTCTACTATTTAGAAAACGAAGAGCAAGGATAAGCAAGAACGTGTAGTAAAGTGGGTGATGACACATTATGGCACCAACATTTGGGCCATCTATCAATGAAAAAGGTTTTCATGTTACCTTTACCAAATAAGGTTGAACCACGACTAGTTATGCCATATGATGTATGCCACAAAGCAAAACAAATAAGACAGTCATTTGCCAAAAATTCTAGTCGTGCACTTAAATCTTTCTCATTAATTTATTATAACATATGAGAAAAGTATCAGGTTCCATCAATGACTGGATATCATTATTTTTTATGCATCGTCGATGACTATTCAAGGGGTATATGGATTTACTAATTACGTTAGAAGTTGCAAAAATTCTCAAACAATTTATTATAATGGTGCAAGTTCAATTTGAAAAAATATACAAAAAGTTCATACAGACTATGGAACAAAATTTGTTTGTCTAAGAGAATATTTCCTTGATAAAGGAATTATACATGAAACAACTATTGTCAACACCCTTCAATAGAACGGCCGAGTAATGAGGAAGAATCGCCATATCCTGGAGGTCGCAAGAGCCTTGTGAATGGAGGCTAGCCTACCTATTTATTTTTGCGAAGGCTATATCTTGACTGCATCCTATCTCATCAATCATGCACTAAGCTCCATCTTCCAAGGCAACATGTCATATGAATTCCTCTTTGATAAGCCACCACGTTATAAACATTTAATGGCTTTTGGTTATTTATGCTATATATATAAACTATGAGACCCAACCTACGTAGGGGGTCAAGTTACTTAATCCCACATCAGAAAGGAGTGGGGGAGGTCTTGGGCTTATATGTGTTGTGTGAATGGATCATTTGTAACAAGATATATCTTTTGAGTCATGTGGTTAAAAGTCAAACTCAGCTCTGCAGTTGTGATCCATCATGTGCACATACATGTTTAGGGACGCTAGGCCGAGGGTCCCGGGGGTTGGATAGTGACAAATGGTAGTAGAGCCGATCTCTCTCCCTCTTCTGTGTGGGCTTGGGTCGTATGTTGAGTTTACATTTGGGCCTAGGTCAGTTAAGTTTGGGCTCTCCCTAGTAAGGACACGAGATCTATAAGGAGGGAGATTGTGAGACCCAGCATGCGTAGGGGTCAAGTTATGAAATCCCACATCGGGAAGGAATGTGGGAGGTCTTCGGCTTATATGTGTTGTGTAAATGGATAATTTGTAACAAGATATATTTTTGGGTTATATGATTAGAAGTCCAACTCAGCGTTACAGTTGTGATTCATCACGCGAACATACACGTCCGGGCCCGTTAGGCTGAGGGGCCGGGTCTTGACATAAACATAACCAAACTATGGACAAATTCACAGATAGGTCTTCTCAGTGCATATCCTTAAGATACCCATAACGAAAAAAAGGTTGGAGGGTATATAACATTAACACTCAGTAGATTGTTTTTTCCAGAAACATAAAATTCTATGAGAGTCACTTCCCTTATAAGGCATCATCTATCATCAATCTTGAATATTCGTTGACATCAAGTCAGCACTACAAATTGTAAGTCAATCCTATCTTTCAAACCAAACATATAGAAGTAGACTGTCATGTTGTACAAGAAAAAATCTAAAAGGGGAGAGATTCGAATGAAGTATATGTCCACACAAGAACAAGTGGCCAATATATTCACAAAAACTCTTGGATGTTCGCAATTCCATTATCTATCTAGCAAGATGGGTGTGCATGATTTACACACTCCAACTTGAGAGGGGGTGTATTAAAGAAATAAATCACCTTGATTTTATTTTTTAAATATATCATTATGTGGATATGATATCCTGCATAGATTGTGAATAGATCATTACGTATTAATTGTAATTTATAGACTATATAAACATGTATAGTGAAATACAAAAGTAATCAATTATCTCTCATTATTCTTTTCTTATACAAAGACTAACAACTATTCCAAAATTGTGACGGATACTAATAATCTCTTGCAGTAGGACTGGTTAGTCATTTGCAGGCACATTTATCATAAAGGAAATCGTTGTGCAAATCTCTTGATTACTACGGATCCATTGCTTTGGTGAATCCATCCGCACTTTAATTCCTCTTTTATTTTCAGATAATGTAGGGGTGGCCTTTTCACGTCAGTGTACTAGCCTTTCATATGAATTGTTGATTTACACCCATCTAAAAAATATATTTATTACATATTAAAATGTCATAAATTAATTTTTTAATTTTAATATACAAATCTTTCATATTTATTATATTTACAAAATTATTAATTTAACATTAATTAAATTATATACGCATTTTCTTTTTAAAAGTCAAAATGGTTTAGGCACCGCTGACAAGTCATTCAGACACCTGCGCCAGGTCATTCGAAAGAAAAGAGAAAATCAAAATTAAGAGTTAAAGAGTTCCCATATGCTTTTCTCCCGGTCCTTCACGATCTTGGGCTTACTGTTGGAGTTACGGCATTCCAGTTAGGATTAGGGCATCGGACGGGGGGAGTTCACAAAAGCGAGCAATGGTGTGCGAAAAGTGTAAGTTCCTCAATCTTCTTCTCCAATTCTCTAACTGCCACAACGAAATTGCTCCTCATCAAATCTATTCCCTAAAAGCTATTTTCTTCGGTGTTATCTGTTGTTTTTATGCCTTCTTTTTATTAAAATTTCTCCTTTTTTTTCAAAGGAATAAAAAATCGGGATCCTTGGTTTTTTTTTCAGGCGAGAAGAAGCTAACGAAGGTAATCGTGCCGGATAAGTGGAAGGAGGGAGCCAGCAACACCACCGAAGGCGGTGGCCGTAAGATCAACGAGAACAAACTCTTATCGAAAAAGAAGAGGTTACCCTTCTTTTTTTTTCAGCCATCTTTATTTCAATTTTTTTCTTACTTATTGTCTTAATTATGATGGTAATGATTTATGATGTTAATATTCATTCTTAGCAGCAGAAAAGCAGGTATTATTGTAGTTAATGCTAGGGTCAGTTCAGCAAAACCGTTGACTAATTTATGCAAAATTAAGAAGATAACATCATAAACGCATCTTTTGAGTATTGTCCGAGTTCTGTATGCGTAGAAACTAAACGTCTATTTGCTTAGAATTTGTTGTTTGGCTGATGGCCTGTGAGGTTCAATTTGATGGATACAGTTATATTAGTAATTTGCCTAATATATTACTGATTAAATGATATTAAAGTACGAGTAGCTCGTTTTATGATGTGAATGTTGGATTTTGAGTAGTTCTGTGGTTGGAATTTTCCTCAGCACAGATATGAATTAGTTGATGC
The DNA here is from genome assembly GCA_019739055.1 of Passiflora organensis. Classification (NCBI taxonomy): domain Eukaryota; kingdom Viridiplantae; phylum Streptophyta; class Magnoliopsida; order Malpighiales; family Passifloraceae; genus Passiflora; species Passiflora organensis. The sequence goes on from JAEPBF010000269.1 coordinate 277,909, forward strand.
ACAAATCACTGATTTTAACATCTATAGACAGGGTGGGCTTACTTTTGCTTTTTGTTACTGGTTTTGTTTCCTTCATACGCTTTCCTATTGTCATAATGCTGATTGGTTCTGTTGTTGTATTTGTGATATTTGCAATTTAGTTCTATTTTAAAAGTTGATATTTTATGGATTACAGATGGACTCCATATGGAAATACCAAGTGCATTATTTGCAAGCAGCAAGTTCACCAGGATGCCAAGTACTGTCACACATGTGCTTATTCCAAAGGTATTACTGTTTCAGATGCCGTTCTATTTCTGTTTTAGATATCTTGTTCTAAGTTCATTTATCAATTATTTTGCAAGTTCTAATACATCTATGATTAATACAGGGGTGTGCGCTATGTGTGGTAAGCAAGTACTGGACACCAAGTTTTACAAACAGAGCAATGTATGATTGTATGCCCGTGCTGCCTACTGCTCAGCCATGTACCATTTATATTGAAAAATAACTGTTTTTGATCCAAATCTCTGTTATGAGCTTCAAAATATGAGTTTTGGTGTGCAAAGCTTTCAACATTGGATGTTCTGTGTATACTTGGTTGGTTTTCCTGTTCCTGTTTAGAAAACTGTGTTCATCCCCTTTTATTGTCTCTGCTGTTAGCTTTCTTTGTTAATAATAGTTGGTTTTATGAGATATGTTTTTTTCAAACATATATTTTATCATGTTCTTGCAAGCAGAACCTTAGTTATCTGCATCTTCATAATTCTGTGCACCCCCATCATTCTAAATTGTGATCTTTCTCTTCTACATTGCTGGGATACACTTGTCGTGGCCTAATGGACTGTTTTTGCTTGTTCAGTGCCTAGTTAGTATGAAACCAGAGAATAAGCAACATGTCATAGGAATTATCGTGGGTTCTTTTAAAATTTTTCCGTATATGTTAGACATTTCATAAAATATTGCTTTTACCCGCACCGTTAAAGTTGCAGTTACGAGATAGTAACTTGAGAGGCATCTGCGGGTGTATTTTTTCTAGATATTTTTAGCATTAAGTAGCTCTGTTTGTCGGGCATGCCAGTGTTATTCCTGTGATTGAGGATTTGATAGAAATCACTGGAGTTTGGCCAGTGGTTGTATTGGGAAACCAATGTATGATACTATTCAAAAATTAGAAATCATAATTATTGTTAATTCTTACCGTGCACGTAACAAACTATGAAAAAATGTCATCATCACTTTTTTTTCTAATTTCGTCTGGATAGCTCAGAAATGTACATGCGATGTTTAGTTCTTTCATGCTGAATAGACACTCCCAATATTCTAGATAGATCATACTGAAGGGTCTGGTTTTGCACGTTAATATTTTTGTTATTTGGAGTTTATCTTTGGTTTTGAATTATTAAAACAACATGATTAAAAGGTTTAATGAAGGGAAATTTTTCCAAAACATTGTCAGTAAGTGGGAGTTTGGGACGATTCAGCCCTGTAGTTTCCCTGGCTGTAGGTTTTAACAGTTATTGTTCAACGAGGGTTACGAGATTTTGATTTTTTCTTCGCAGTTAGTTGGGATTTCTCTTTGTGGATTGCTTATCTCTTAAAGTTCTAATTGATAAATAAAGGATTGATTTGATGTTCCTTTGGTGTTAGAAACCCTAACACCCATATCTTTCAGGATGGCTTATGAGTTCTAACCATGTTTACGTCAGGGGTTAATGCAACTAGATGTTGATTCCTATGATTTAATTATAAAATGAATGCCTAAGTGTTTCAAAAATCTTCATCAAATCTAAAAAATTAGTTTTCAGCTATTTCTTGCTGAGAACGTTCGTTTTGGATGTATAATTGTTGGAAAAGTTAACTATACCGAATCGAATAGAATCCATAGCTATAGGGTTGAAATATAAATAACTAAGAAAATGTCGGGATATTTTTATACCGAAACAAAAATTAAAGTTAAGTGTCGGTTTGGTAAATTGCTTACTGATTTTCGAATAGAGACTACGCTGTTTAAACAAAAAAAAACAAAGAACTTTAACATCTCATCTTGTCCCTTTACACAACTTTTCCTTTCGCCCTCTCTCTCCTCGTCGTTAACATCTGATTAAATGTTTTTTTAAAATCAAAAAATATTCCAGTTAAACTTTAGTTCCTTCTCTCATCTTTTCGAGAAAAATTTCTTTCTCGAGCCCATCTCAAGAGGCCTTGGGTGGTTTTTCTTTGTTCGGCATAATGCTCGCATGTTGTTCGTTTATTTATTTTTTGAATTATAAAGAATATCTCTGGATTAATTTTTTTCTGTGACTCAACTAACTTGTGTTTGTATTTATTGGTTTTAATTTTTTTTAATAATTTATCATGTAATATAAATTATGTAATTGTAATATTTTTAAATATTTGGTGAATTATAAGGTTAATTCTTATTAAGTTTTAATTTCACATTAAAAAAAATCGATAAAAATATTTTGAATTCGGTTTTGAAATTTTTTTAAAAAAATTGATTTAGGTTATTTCCGAACCAATATGTCGCACACCCCTAACTTACGTGTCTCAATTCTAAAAAAGTATTATCACATCATATAAACTTAAAGGAAGGACTGAAGAACGGTGTGAACGTTTGATGCTACAAAGCAATCCTTTCTTTACGAAAGGACAGAAAGAAAAACATTTCCATCAATATTTTAGTTTTCTGTCCCCTGTAATAATATTCATCAGTATTGATGGAATTCCTTTGCAAGCCAAAATACAAACCCAGCTCCAGCATATTTCATTCATTTGGACTGATCATTTAACAAAAAAGCGGTCATTTGAATTTTTTAAAGTAGTAGCACTATGGACAAAAACCTAACAATCAGTATTTTCCTTATGTCAGCCTGGATATTCAGAGATGCATGAAGGCCTTAAAGTTCTGACTCCCACCTAATTTAGACTACTCGAAACGCTTCTGTCAAGTTTTTATGACTCGGGAACCCGCTTCGATTACGTTTCCCTTCCATTATTGTCTACATGCTACTCAAAAAGCATCGTTATTTCTGTGCAGAATTATGAGTATTTGATCTGATAATACTTTCTCTTGATTTTAGTGACTTGACAGTTCAAAAATTCTGGATTCGGACTCAGTGATATTGAAAACATCTTTTTGAAAAGGGCTCATTGCTAATCTACTATTCTTTTTATAATCTATCGTTTCCATATAATAAATTTCTTATATATAATAAAAAAACTTTAAAGCTTTTCTTCTGCTGGTACGCTTTGTTCCTATATATGTCGGCTTGTGTGTCTCTCTGTCTGTTGTTTAACTTGTGTTCGAGGGAAATAAAATGGTTATGCAAATATTATTTTCTTGCTCTCTCTTAACCTTTCCCGTTTTCTTACAGAAGAGAGGAAAATAAAGATGGAAGGAACTGTTGTACAGAAAATCTTAAATTTCTTGCCAACATAAAAGACAAAAAGAAATATATGACGACGATAAAGTTAAAAGACTTACACAGTCATCACAACGGAATTAATTACAAAAGCTCTTAAAATAAGATTTGGACAACAACCCAGAAGATAAGGTTTTATCCGGCAACGAATGCCTAACATCTTGCAGCAAAATAGAATCACTTGCAGAACATAAAAGGGAATGATGGTATTGAGAAGGAGACATGATGTTTGTCAAAGAATAATCCAACTTTCCATAAGAAAGGACTGAAAGACGGCAGTGCTTTGGAATGCAAGATCAGTGGAACTGGAGATTCATTGACTACTACTAGTGCATTTGGAGTTCCAGTACTTATCAATTTCCTCAGCTGTTCTTCCAGGAATCCTCCCAGCAATCAGAGACCACCTTTTTAGATTATAACAGGATGGCAATACGTTACTTTGGATCAGAATTAGCTGCAAAGAGCAAAAGGAAACAGAAAAACAGACATGGATGCATACCTTTCTCCAACCAGATTATACATCCTGATTACAAGTGATTCTTCATCTTCAGAGAATTCATGCTCTGTTTTTTTATTCGTTTCCTCTGAACCAAACTCTTCAAAATCAGAAACCAAGCCACAGGCAAAAATCAACAAGAAATTCCGTTACCCAACTAAAATCTATCTGCAAAGGATATAAACGCTAGACAGTAATCGATAAAGCTTGAATATCTTAATATGGTGCATGACACAGGCCAAAAGAAAAAGCGCTATATATACTTATACTCGTCAGATTGGGTACCTTGAGGGTCCTCGAAATTTCCATTGGTAGAAGAGTACTGAGAGTCAGCCATAACCAAAGCTACCTGTAGACCAACCCGAGAATAGGTTGTGGCTTTAGGATAGGAATGCAACGATGGAGTGGAGAATATAGGTGTGCATTGAAAAAAGGCAATAATGAAAATTAATAGCAGTTGGGTGTTAAGGGTAAGCTTTATGGTCATGTCACCATCTTTGCTCTCAGACATACCTAAAAAAAAATATTTTCAGTCAGCATTATATCCACTAGAATGTTCTTTTCATTATTTTTAAATCAAAATATTAAAAATTAATTTTTTTATTTTAATTTTAAAATCTTATTCTCTACATGATGAAAGCTATATTAAAATATTATGTCCATCAGATATCGTATATTAATGATAATACATGTCTCACATACTATATATGATGTATGTTATGTGCATTACATATCAAATATGTAGAAAAATAACTACTACTAAAGCTCATTAACTGACACATCACATATTGCAATCCAATTGCTTCAGTTGTATTTCTTGAAATATTTTATTTTAATTTTAAAATCTTGATATGTGCACGATGAATAAAATAAAAATGTTAGATTTCACATTAATATATCATGTCCATTATATATTACATGTTAGTGGTTACATTGGTCTCATATACCACATGTGATGCATGTCATGTGCATCATAGGCAAGGTTGACCTAAAAAAATTACCAATGCAGCAAGTCTTGACGCAGTTGATTAGTTTTAGCAGTGACAAATTTTCTACAGATTTGATACATGATGCACATGAGATGCATCATATACATTATGTCACTAATATATAGTATATGATGGATGTGATGTTTTAATATAAAATCTAATATTATAGGTAGCTATATGGTACAAAAAGTGTATCATGTCCGAGAGTTTACACCCAGGCATATTTATTAAAAAACCATTTCCAATCAGTGTCACCCATGGGCACTCATTGAACAACCCAAAAATGTTGCACCATGTCAGCGTGTTTACTTCCAGATATATTATTAAAAAATTATTTCCAATCAGCACCACACACTTAGATGCTGGACAGCCTACTACGAATGTCCTTTTTGTTATTTCTTTTTCACCACCAAAATATTACAAATTAATTTTTTATTTTAATTTTAAATTCTTGTTCTCTTATATCAGATTTCATATTAAAAATGTTATGTGCAACATATGTTATATATTAGTGACAACACATGCCTCACATACCACATGTGATACATATCATATCATGTACATCACTTATCTTATCTATAGAAAAATTATTGTGTTTCTTGATGAATAAGACATTACATATCACAAATCCAATTGCTCCAGCTGTATTTGTTGAATTTTTTTTTAATTTTGAAATCTTGTTCAGTGCATATGAATAAAATGAAGAAGTTAAATTTCACATTAACATGTCATATCCATCACATTTTGCATGTTGGTGATATCACATGCCTTACATACTATATGTGATGTATGTCATCTGCACCATGGGTAGGATGATCTGAAAGAATTATCAGTGCAATAAGTGTTTACGCAATTGATAAGGTTTAGCAGTAGTAAATTTTCTATAGATTTGATAAGTGATATGCATGATATGCATTATATGTGGTATGTGAGGCATGTGTCGTCAGTAACATATAGGATGAACATGACATTTTAATATGAAATCTAATATCATACGGAGAACTAGATTTCAAAATTAAAATAAAAAATTACTTTTTAGTATTTTGACGGGAATGAGGAAATGATAAAAAAGACATTCAATATTTTCATAGGCTTGTCCAGTGAGCGCACACGCGTGCACCTTGTACATCATAAAACTACTTTGTTTGTGTTTTTTTGTTGGAGCTAATTTTGGACAAGCTTTTTAAAGTCGACAAAAATTAAAGATAAAGGATATGAAGGATAATCGAATTGGCTACATTTAAAAGAGAAAAAAATTACTAAAAAAATAAAAATTGTAATAATTATATCAAATATTATTTAAATTTAAAATAAATTATGAATTATAATATATTATTATATATAAACATAAATAATCAAATTTTTTAGATAAATAAGTAAACATATGTTTAATTTTAGAAAAATTTTAAGATTCAAATCACACCACTTATTCATCTATAATGTCCCGGATCCAAAAATTTCATGCAGCAACTACTGTAGGCTCGTTATATACACTGCTAACATACCCAACAATACATATGGTAAGCCTACAATACTAGAAATGAGCAAATTATAGTAGAGATAATTATACAAATAATCATCAAAGGAACGTGCAATGATTTTGAATGAAAATACGATGTCGATCTAGGTGACATCAAATATATATTTACTAGCACTTGGTCCCACTAATATTTGTATGATTTATATATTTATTTAGCTTAAACTTGGTTCTTTGATTTTTGTGGTTTTAGATTTTTAAAACATAGTTGGGTAAGATTTCGGGAGATTTTATGATTATTTGATATGGGTATGAGTTACTTCAAGTATTCGGAATATTTTAGTAGAGTTTTAGTGGTGTTCTTATTGGTATTTGAAGATTTTAAGTTTCTGGTTTTTTACTTGCGTTTGCAACGCTCATGCTGGTGAGAGGTTGAAAATGATTGCAGTGAACGACATGTCGTTCTTCCCTGTACTGTGTGACATGTCGTTCAGATGGTAGACTAGGTTTGGTTTGAACCTAAGGCTCAGACGAGAAGTAGCGCATTTCCAATGAGTCGTGTGTCACGATCTGCTAGGCTCGGGTGTTGGACCATAGCACCTGGTGCTGCTAGGTAGAGCGATGTTATTGGTCAAAATTAAAAAATATTGCAAAAAAAATCCATAAATGATATAAAAATATGAAAATTAGTAAAAAATGAGAAAATTTGGAAAAAGTGAAAAATTTTAAAAAACATATATAGAAAATACTAGATTGAATGAGGAGTCTAGTGACGTAAAGATTATTAAATTTGGAGTTGATTTAATAGGTTAAATAAATCATACAAGTTTTGAGAGAAGAAAAATTCTCGATTTGGTTTCAAGTTGACTCCAGGATAGGAATGTATCGATTAAAGGAGTTAGACGCGTAATTTTATATATTATTATGTATTGAGTTAATTTTTAAAGCATTTGATTACAGTCATGCATAGGTAGATACTTACAGTGACAAAACTTCGATGAATCAGTTCGGTAAGCTATCGAACTATATGTGAGCTTCAAAATCCGTGAGTGGATGGAACTTTTATTATTTTGAATACTTACATGAGTAATTGCATGTTAGCTAATAAGGATATTTAAATAACGAATTGAAATATTATGAATAGTATTAGGAGGCATAAGATTTGTCATGTTGCTGGCCATGTTATATGTTAAAATGCATGTTATGCTATGAATTGCGTAGATATGATATGGCATGCTAAGGTATGATGTGTGAATAGCATGATTGTGCTTTGCTGTGTTTTATATTGAGATGCATATGATGCATTGAACGCATTCGGGTACGAGTTATGTAAAGTATAGTATTTGCATAAGATAATTTATACAACCCTTGAAAGTCATCCCGGTCTAGTAACGAGATATAGAGACGCCAGGAATTGAAGTTATAAGGCTTGAAAGGGACTACACAAGCAAGCTGAAGAATGCGAGACATGATCCTATAAAGTATAGATCATTTAAGTGCAACTATTATCACCTAACACCCTGATATCGCCAGTGGTTATGGACAATAAAAGGTAATGTCAAAGATAAATATGAAGTACCAATGATGGATCTCAGGCATACTCTTAGAGTCGACATAACTAAGAGTTTTTATCTAGCTTAATCATGATCTTGTGTGCATAGATTCTTTATATATGCTGATTATAACACTGTTGTTGGATTTGTGTGTCTATATGCCCAATATTGTCCGATATGTATGCATGTATTATATTTTTTTAATAAAATCGTTAAAAATATTATATGAAGCGAACTTGTGATCTGAATTGGTTGGTTCTATTTTCGTTTTGATAATTTATATAAAAAAATATAAAATAGTTATTAAATAATATAAAATTAGTTATTTTGATATTGAATTAAATTAAATTTTATTATTATAAAGTTAATATAATAAATTTTTATTTACAATATTTTTATGAAACCGAAAACCGAAAACTGAAAAATACATGCCAAATTTTCAAAATATATAGAGGCTTTCATATTGTCCAAAATTATAACGTTAATTAATCAATATATTTTATCTAACTAAAATTTGAACTCTAATACCACTCATTTATATAAAGAACCACAAAAAAAAATTATCTATATTTTTTATTCGATTAAAATAAAAAAATTAATATTCATTCTCAATATAATTGACTTGTCTATCATATACCAAAATTTAAAATTTAGAATCATTCATTAATTTTCTCAAGGATTTATTTTATGTAAATAAACAAAAATGAATGAATAATCAAATTACAATATTTAATAATTAATAAAAAAGAAGTGTTACGAATTCTATATTTACTTTTCCAAAGTCTTTGTTTATATTTAAGGGCCTCTAGGCATGTTATATTTATATATTTTCTACTAATAGAGTTGCACCCAAATATAACCATGAATTGAGATTTATATTTTCCTTTGGTTAAGATAAATAGATATTCTTAAATAACTTTACATCAAATTTGTAAGTAAAAAGATAAGTGACTGGTATCCATATCGTGATATTAATGAATTTTGAAAGAGTCTAATGGAATTGAAGTAAAGGTTACAGCAGCAAGTAAAAAACATAATATATACATGAATTAGAAAACGACTTATAAAAAGCATATAATCATATCTTATGACTTTAAAAATATATGTAAATATCTGTATTGATATTATATACCAAAGACTAATAATGCCCGAGGCGTTACTGTGGATATGGTGAAACAAATTTTGATCTTGCTTTCAGTGCGCATATTATAAGATTGTCATATCAATTTTATGCTTATTATAAAGGCTTATACTTGAAATATAGTTACTAAATTTTATTACATATAAGTAAAATAACTGGCCATATCATGGCCAGACCACATTTTAACAGAAATAAGATACGACATAGTTCCATAAAACGACAGAGATCTATCGGTCTCTGCAACAAAGTGATACATGATCAGATCTAACAGCTCAGAACCCGCCGCGGAGACGCAAGACAAGGTGGAGAGTAGACTCCTTTTGGATATTGTAATCCGCCAGAGTCCTCCCATCCTCCAGCTGCTTTCCAGCGAATATCAGCCTCTGCTGGTCCGGAGGGATCCCCTCCTTGTCCTGGATCTTCGCCTTGACGTTGTCAATGGTGTCGCTGCTCTCTACCTCGAGGGTAATGGTCTTCCCTGTCAAAGTCTTCACGAAGATCTGCATCCCTCCTCGGAGCCTCAGAACCAGGTGGAGGGTGGATTCCTTCTGGATATTGTAGTCGGCGAGGGTCCTGCCGTCCTCAAGCTGCTTCCCAGCGAAGATAAGCCTCTGCTGGTCCGGAGGGATTCCCTCCTTGTCCTGAATCTTAGCCTTGACGTTGTCGATGGTGTCGCTGCTCTCCACCTCGAGGGTGATGGTCTTTCCAGTCAGGGTCTTGACGAAGATCTGCATGCCTCCACGGAGACGGAGGACAAGGTGCAGGGTGGACTCCTTCTGGATGTTGTAGTCGGCCAAGGTCCTGCCGTCCTCAAGCTGCTTTCCGGCGAAGATCAACCTCTGCTGGTCCGGTGGAATTCCCTCCTTGTCCTGGATCTTAGCCTTGACGTTGTCGATGGTGTCGCTGCTCTCCACTTCAAGGGTGATGGTCTTGCCGGTCAGGGTCTTGACGAAGATCTGCATACCTCCGCGGAGACGAAGGACAAGGTGCAGGGTGGACTCCTTCTGGATGTTGTAGTCGGCCAAGGTCCTGCCGTCCTCAAGCTGCTTCCCGGCAAAGATCAGCCTCTGCTGGTCTGGGGGAATCCCTTCCTTGTCTTGGATCTTGGCCTTTGACGTTGTCGATGGTATCGCTGCTCTCCACCTCGAGGGTGATTGTCTTACCGGTAAGGGTCTTGACGAAGATCTGCATCTGTAAAAGAAAACAAATCCCACACGACTCATCATATCCCGTCCTTGATCATTTCCCAATTCGATCTGACAAAGTAAAATCGGAGGAAAATGGAAGGAAATAAGAAACTATTTTACTTAATTTCTACTTACCTTTAAGAAATCGTAAGCACTCTTGAAATCCCACGGAAATAAGAAAGTAATAGATGGGAATATGGGAGCGTCTGGAGTTGGCTTTATAGGAGGAGGAAGGCAACATGGCTAAGGCAAAAAAATAGGCGGTTTCTGCAAGGTCGAATTGCGTGTTGACAGGTCATGGATGAAAAAGACTAACGGGAGTAATTTGTTATTAACGGCGTGAGTTAGGTGACCGTCTTGTATGAGACGGGTTTTGTGGGCTCTGTTTATTTTCATGCAAGATCACCGTTAGTTAATTAAGAAGGATTTTTATTGTTTTATGATGTCGTTTTCATCTGGCTAGCCAATGATAAGATGCATGGATCCAGTCATTATTGCTGGCCCTATGTTTATTGCATTATCATATAATATCAAGTCGGCTCGGCTGTCGTCTTTTCTTGGATAGTTGAATGAAAATGTGGTGCTCTAGTGGTTTTGCTAGTAGTTTTCGTTTGTCTTGTCCCGAGACTACCTATTTTTTAGGGGATAAGGTTGAGTCCACAACCAGCCAAATCAAATCAATTTAACCAATTTTGAAATTGGGCCGAACACAGTACAAGCTCTTATCCAAATAATAAGATATCCAATTTCCAAGAGATCATTTGTGATAGGATCATGCGAGGAATGATCGATTACTGTAAGACTAAAACTTTATCAAACCCAGTAGTTTATCATTAATATAATGTTTTATCTATGACTTCTGACTTGGATTATTACTATCAATTATTGATGACGTGTCTGGGCATATTTTATGTATTCGGATATTCAGATATCCGGATATGGTATAATGTATTACGAGTGTTAGATGGAATTGAGGCCTGGAGTTAATTATATTATGGTACTATTATCGATATGGTATCTTTTTATATGTGTGAATATGCTAAACTAGCAATTCACACATTTCTCTGTAATTTTTCACTATACAACTTTCGTGACCAGCCTTGTGGGCTAAATTTATGTATTTCTTTAGTTGGGCATAACAACATCCTATCTCAGTAACATTTCCATCTGTCACCGTTTTAATGTCACTTGACACCAAGTCCTTTATCTATCCCCTCCACTTCACAAAAATTAATATAATTTCCTTTCCTTCAAACTTTTACAGGTCCTGCATGAAACATTATCTTCCTTTTTGCTTGTCTTAATAACACCATTTATAAATTAAATCCTTCAATCCATTATGCAGATTTTTTCTTCTTTCTTAACCATCCCAATAATACACTCCATTCACCTATGACAAACCATTACTAAATGTTTAGTAGGATTATTTCAGGCTAATTAGACATTCAAACCCATCTGAAAGGTAGGAGTCCTTAGTTTGGTTAGGAAAACTAAAGGGATTGAGATGGGTAATTAGAGAACTACCAAGAGTCTTTTTTAAAAAAAAAATATCCTTGGTGTAGATTTATTGATCATTTAGCCTTAACTTTTCAATGTCATTTCTCGTTAAATTTTTCTATTATCCAATCTCTTTTGTTGTTATGTAAGGAAATATAAAAACAAACTTTATGAGTATTTTTTTTTTTTTGCCTAATATTCAACTTCGTATTGTAAATAAAGGAGGAGAGAAAGAAGATAAGGAGAAAGATATACAAAAGATAAAGGGAGAGAATGAGACGAGATATTATTTATATACCTTAGGATCTCTATATCTTCTGATTGTATATAACAAGCTTATATTTATAGGCATGAGAAGAAATGAACAGTAAAATAATTACGTCTGTTGGGAGAAATCTATTGTGAAGAATAACATTCCTTCACCAATAGACATTCAATTTCATAACACTCCCCCTTTGAATGTCCATTTATAGGTGGTTATCATTTATATCTCTTAGAAAGAGCATATCCGTTGATAAAGATACAACTCTTGGTAAGAGTTCAATGGATATTCACCAAATATTTTATTCATAACACTCCTCCTTGAATGTCTATTGAATTAAGTAACATATATTCAACTTCATAACACTCTCCTTTTGAATGTCTATTCATTATATTACTAAATGCATCGTTAAAATCTTACTAGAAAAAACCCCATGGGAAAAAATCCTAGTTAAGGAAAAAGCGTTCATCATTCTTAACTTGAGAATATATTATTGGAATACTGCCTGATTAAAAACCTTACAAAAAAACCCAATGGAGAAAAAAATTTGGTGAAGAAAAAAGGGTACAGTTCATATTTTTCAGATTCAACTATCTCTTCAAATCTTTTAAATTACCTTTTATCGAATATATATAAGTATGCAATCAATTTACTGCCTCATTAAAAACCTTACCAATAAAAACCTAGTGGGAAAAATCTTAATGAAGGAAAAAAGGTGCAATGCATACTTTTTACTTCCCTGATGATATCATCCTTCTGAAATCGACCAATATCTTAAATATTATCATTTGATATGTGATTTATCGAACATTACTAATTTACAAAGAATTAAATAAAGTAGTCTTTATATAGTCCACGGCTTTTGATTACTCTACAAAGAGTTTCAATAATTTCATATTTTCACAATGATTAGCAATCATACCAAAATTAGATCCAAATCTTTTTATAAAAATACATACATTATGATTGTTTTAATAAATACAAGTTTCATTTAGCTTGATATAATATAACTTCTCAGAAAATTCAATAATTATCTTTTGCAATATATATTCATATTAGATTTTCATATATAAGACGTATTTAAACTATTTATATACTTTCAGATTTACCATATATTGCAACATTATTCATCCACCATCAGATATTTCTCTCAAGAATAATCATTTATACAAATTAATACTTGTGCGACTAGCTATGTTCATCATTATATGATATATCTCATTATCGCACAGTTATCAATTTATATATCATAATTTTCACAAGTCCAACAATACTCATGTTGCAAATCAATCATAATCGTCTTTTTAGATTGATCAATTGTTTATAGTTTATACTCCCTCGTAAAGTTTGATCACGATCCTCATAATATAGAGCTCTTAAGTTATATTGTCGACATTTAATCTTGGTTCCATCTTATTCTTTTTTTTTTATTGACATAATTTATTGAGATCTCTTTATTATTCTGAATCCTTTTCAAAAATTAATAATGTCAATAGAATATTTCAAATTTATTCTATTTTAGACCATTATAAATATTTGTTCCTTTCATGTTTTAATATCTTTGGAACCGATTGATAACTCTCGTTTCGAACGAGTACCAAATTCATATATAATATTGTTCCTCACAACATCATCTTATATTGGAGCAATATAGTTGGAACTCAATTCTTTTAAGATCAGAAAAATTATCTGATAGTGATATATTATCGATGAGTTATCTTATGAATTTTTAAGTCATAAATTATAATGAGGATTATAATATAATAAGTCGTTATGAGATTTATTGCCCGGCTATTTTTCTTGTCTCTCCCTCAATGTTGAAATATATTTTATTTATATCCTCCTTCGAGGATCCATCTTTGTGCATTGTGGTGGATAATTATATTACATACCGCACATATAATATTCTTAAATGAATTTTACTTGGTTTTTTACCACAAACTAATTTTATAGGGATACTAATGATAATATATTGGCATGATGCGAGTAAGCTTGTTGTATGTCAAATGCAATATAACAAGCATATGATAATCAACAAAGGTCTAAAATATTGATATACTCATAGTATATATCCATATTATTGATATTGAATTATCAAGATGCTTATGCTGGCTAGCATTTTTTTTTTTTCACAATTTGACTTACAAACACCATTTGGGTTGTAATTATTCGTATATATATGAATAATTTGGTTGATGTATCATCCAAACTAAATATTTATAGTTCACATCTTCATCTTGATTTGATATCAAATTAGCCAAGTAGAGACCTTGTGCTTGAGATGTATTTGCCCAATAATATTCGAGAGCTTATGTATTATAGAAAATTTTTTAGTTTTCTAATGACAATCAATATAGCTCATCAAATTATATCTCATCAAATTAAACAAAGAGAGACCTTGTGTTTAATATGCATTTGCACAACAACATTTGAAAACTTATGTACTGTGAAACAACTTATAGTTTTCCAATCATAATCGATATAGATTATCGATGTATATATTTCACATCAATATACAACCGGGATAGTCCCACTGGTTATGCCAATCTTTAATATTCATATTATCTCATCATTTGTAACCTTTTTGAAGGTTTAACATTTTATTCATATCCATAATTATTAATGAGATATGGTCGTATATACGACTATAGTAATGTCTCATTCATTATAATGGATGGAACATAACAATTGAAAGTATAAGATAATGTCATATAAAAATAAAATTATCTTAGAACTATAATATATACGATCCTCACATGAGAATATCTTCTATAAAAGCATTTATATTGCTTAAATCAACAAATAAATCAAAATTATCACATATCAAATAAATTTCTTACTTAATAAATTGAGTAATTAAGGCACAATAATATCATATATTTCTTTACTATTATTATTATTATTATTTTCAAGATTTTTTTAAGAATAAATAATTAAATAAACATAATATAATATTACCAACATCAAATTAAATAAAATAAAATAAAACTCACTGTCATAATAAATATAAATAACTAAAAAAGTATAGTTATAATAAATATATAAATGAATAAACGATAAAAAAACTTGTCTCTCCTTTTTTCGTGAATCACAAGAAAATAGCTTGATTTTATGTTAGAGAACTTTAGTTTCTCTCATTTGATGATAGCTTGATTTTGTATAAAAGATCTACGTTTTCTCTTATTTGATTTTCTTCTTTGTTTGTAAATATTTTTAATATAGAAAAATTTTTATAGTACAGAGAAAGAAGATAAACATAAAGATATTATTCAGATGTTGGAAGAAATCTATTGTGAAGAGTAACATTCCTTCATCATATTTAATTTCATAACATTCCTCTTTGAATGTCCATCTATATAT
Source organism: Passiflora organensis (assembly GCA_019739055.1). Taxonomy (NCBI): domain Eukaryota; kingdom Viridiplantae; phylum Streptophyta; class Magnoliopsida; order Malpighiales; family Passifloraceae; genus Passiflora; species Passiflora organensis. Next base: position 293,275 of record JAEPBF010000269.1, read on the forward strand.
GTACTAAAGGGTATCATTTACATCTCTTTGAAAGAACATATCTGTTGGTAAATATACAACTTTTGGTAAGAGCTCAATAGATATTCGCCAAATATTTTATTCATAACATTTTGCTAATTTTTGTATTTTTTAAATTTTGTGTATTTATTGTTAAATTATATCTTGAAAAAATAAATTTATATAATCAATTTACATAAAAAATTAATTTAATTATTGATTTAAATATTTTTTATTATTAAAAAACAATATTTATAGATAGATTACAAAAAAAAACAAAACAACAGTGCATTCTACACCTAACCCCAGGACCACGTAATTTTTACACATAAAGTGTTATTTTTGGCTGACGAACAAAACCTGCTGATAGAAATACCAGGTCAAGGCGTCGACATGGCCTAGGATAAAAACACCACAACCCTTATTTTTTCTTTTATTTTTCCACCGATCTATGTCTGTCCATGCCACATGTAACACGACGTGGAGAGAAAATTACCACACTCTTATATACGAGGCTATTACGATAAATTTATATTTACATCCAATTTTCCACATAAAATTCAATAATATAAATACGTATGATAATCTATTATACTATTTTCTAATCCAGACAATCTTTTTATCATAATCATAATTCAGACAATTTATAATCACAATCTTAATCATGATTCCAAATACCAAATAAGTTAACTACTCAGAACTTAGTCCAATGTCCTCTTCTGTTCAGACTTAAAGGGGTTGACTAGTAGTGGGCTTGGTTTAAGAAGGAGATGAAGCTCCTATCTCCTTCATGGAAACAGTCGTGAATGTCCTTTTATCTTCATTGAAAAATTTGATTGGGACAAGTCCAATATAATCGCAGCAAATGGGCTCCAATATAATCGTATGGAAGGATACTTCTATATACCATCTTGAATAGAATATGTGTTGCAACAAAGAACACTACCGTTTATGGTCCTCCGGGAGCACCACCGTTTAATTATGTGTGCTTCCATACATCAAAATAATATAATGATATGATATAAAATAAACTTTTATGATGTCCAAAATCGTTATTACACTATTCCTGTGTGTGAAAAACACAAGAAGAGTGATGGTCTTGGAACATCAAAAAATTATCCTTCAATGATAACTAGAGATGTAAGAACAATTTGGAAAGATTTTCGGTATGGCAAGTGCATGATCAAGTTCAAAATATTTAAGAAAAAATTATCAATAAAAATAAAATAAACCTCTAGAAGATAGATAAGAGAGCAAAAGATAAATTAGTTACAAAGGATAAGATTTTCATTTCCAGCAGGAGCAAGTACCGTTATCCTATTAGATGAACTGGAATACTGATGGGTCATAAATGGGTAAACAGGGACGTACAGACAATGACAGATTGCTAAGACACAATGAGGGGAAGATTATGCGTTCATTCTTTTATCGACATCGTCGAGTCTAATGAAGCCGAAGAGTTGACTTAATTAAGGCTTATATATAGTCCCAGAGTGGATATATGCAAATCCATCACCGTTGGATCATCAACCGAGATCCTAAAAAATGGAATGAAGTACGTGTTTTCATAAGCAAATAGACTACCAGGGAATAAGAGGAAGCAGTATCAGAGAGAGACAAGATGGAGAAAGTTGTTTTTGTTGGAACCTAAAAAATAATTAAATTAAAAGAACAAGAAATAGAATAATTGTTAGATTTTTTGTTATGTCGTGATAACAATCACTGCATTGAAAATGAATTTCAGTCGGACCTTGGTGCAATCAATTATATTGAACGTTTTCTAAGATTAACACAACAACCTTCAAACATGTACACTCATGGCCAAAGGTTTTGGAATTCAGTAGACTACAATTTGTCCAGAATGTTAGAAGAATTTGATTTAGTCAAGTATTTGTTGAATAAAGATCTTTTTGGTAGGATAGTCAGAGTATCTTTAGTTGTTACACCTATCTTAACTTCTCAGCAATATTTGTGGTCTTATTTGTTTCCGTTGGTATCTGTAAGGCTATAAAAGGCCAAGGTTACTCTTCAATATAATGATCACTTGAAATTCCAATTGTCTTTGTTTACAGCTTAGTCGTATTTTCTATCAAGAGCTTACAATTGGTAGCGGAGCCACCACACAAGTGAGTTTGAGTGATCAAGTGATCAAACACAGAGAGTATGAGTGAAGATAAAACTTTAACAAAGATCCCTCACTTCGATGGTCACTATGATCATTGGAGTGAGCTGGTGGAAAATTTGCTTAGAGCAAAGGGTCTATGGAGATTGGTGGAGATTGGTTTTTTAGAACCGGTAGAAACAGCAGTATTGAGTGAGGCACAACAGGCACAGCTCGATGACGCTAGACTTAGAGATCACCAAGTAAAGCATTACCTCTTCCAGGCAATTGATCGTACTGTCTTTGAACAAATCTTGGACCATCGCACAGCCAAGATTGTTTGGGACTCAATGAAGAGAAAGTTTGGTGGAAACCCAAAAGTAAAGAAATCTCTTCTTAATGCATTAAGAAGAGAATTTGAGGTCCTGGAGATGAAAAAGGATGAAAGTATCACTGATTATTTTGCAAGAGTGATGATGATCTCCAACAAGATGAGAGGCAATAGAGAAGATATGCCAGATAAGAAGATTGTAGAAAAAATTCTACGCACCCTGATTGAGAAATTTACTTATGTTGTAGTATCTATTGAAGAATCAAAAGATACTGACAACATGTCCATCGATGAATTGCAAAGTTCATTAGTAGTACATGAACAGAAATTTCGAAGATCTAGCAATGATGGAGAGGAACAAATTCTGAAAGTTGAAGGCTGAACAGGAATAACTAACAGGGGAAGAAGAACTTACAGGGGAAGAGGACGTGGAAGAGCAAGGTCAATTTTCAACAAAGCAACTGTTGAGTGTTATAAGTGCCATGACTTATGTCATTTTCAATATGAATGTCCGAAGGTGACTAAGGAAGTGAATTATGCAGAACTAGAAGAAGAGGATGAAATGATGTTAATGGCTCATACAGAAATACACGAAGCAAAAAGGAGTGATGCCTGGTTCTTAGATTCTGGTTGCTCAAACCACATGTGTGCAAATGAAGGTATGTTTTCAAGCTTAGACATGACCTTTTCTCACACTGTCATGCTTGGAGATAATACACGAATTAAAGTTACTGGAAAGCATGCAGTGAAATTAACTTTACAGGGGGTCTGTTACACTGTTAGTGATGTGTATTGGGTACCTGAACTCAAAAATAATCTCTTGAGTATCGGACAACTACAAGAAAAAGGAGTAGCAGTGATGTTCAAAGATGGTGCATGTAGCATTTATCATCCACAAAAAGGAAAAGTGGCAGAATCAATTATGAGTGCAAACCGAATGTTTGTTTTGCTTGCTAAACCATCTACCACAACAAAAGAAGGAAGATGTCTCCAAGTTTCAAATATGAATCAATCGACACTTTGGCACCTTCGTTATGGTTATCTTAGCTAGAAAGGCTTACTCACCTTGAAACACAAAAACATGGTGAAAGGCCTACCACAAATTGTAGCTCCAAGCACCACCTGTGAAGCATGTATGAAAGGCAAGCAACATCGGAATTCATTTCCAAAAATGGGTACATGGAGAGCAACTGAAAAATTGGGTCTCGTTCATGCAGATCTATGTGGTCCAATTTCACCAGCCTCAAGTAGCCAGAAAAGGTATTTATTGTGTTTAATGATTTTTCTAGAAAAGCGTGGAGTTATTTTCTTTTAGAAAAATCAGAAACATTTTAGCATTTCAAATATTTCAAAATAATGGTAGAAAAGGAAATTGGAATGCCTATAAAATGTTTGAGAACAGATAGAGGAGGAGAATTCAACTCTGCAGAGTTCAATGATTTTTGCAAACAGAATGGAGTGAAGAGACAGTTGACCACCGCCTATACCCCACAGCAAAATGGAGTAGCCGAACGCAAAAATCGCACTGTGATGAACATGGTAAGAGCTATGCTGACAGAGAAGAAAGTGCCTAAAAGGTTCTGGCCTGAAGCAGTCAGGTGGATGATTCATGTTTTGAATCGATCACCTACTCTTGCAGTAAAGGACATGACACCAGAAGAGGCTTGGAGCGGAGAGAAACCATCAGTTGATTATTTCAGAGTATTTGGATGTGTGGGACATGTGCATATTCCAGATGCCAAGAGGAACAAACTTGAAGATAAAGTGTGACCTGTGTTTTAGTTGGAGTCAGCAGTGAATCCAAAGGATATAGAATGTTCGATCCAGCTACAAATAAAATTATAGTAAGTTGTGATGTAGCTTTCGAGGAAGATTGTGATTGGGATTGGAAAAATTTTGAAGGTGAAAAAAAATTTGAATGGGGAGAGAATATTGAAATTGATGAGAACACAGCTGAAGAAGGAGAAGTCATAGAGGAAGCAGCTGAACCAACTGTTGAAATGAAACAGTTGAACCAGTTGAACCAGTTGATGAAAACAGTTTTCCACAAGCCATTGCACCAGATTTGACACTAAGGGGGGGAAGAAATCGGCTTCCACCTATATGGTTAGCAAATTATGATTCTGGTGAAGGTTTGTCTGAAGAGGAAGAAGGAAACATGGCATTCTTGATGATTTCAGATCCTGTGAACTTTGAGGAAGCTGTCAAAAGCCTAAAATGGAGATTGGCTATGGATGAAGAAATCAAATCCATTGAAAAAAATCACACATGGAACTTGGTAGTTCTACCTGCTGGAGCGAAGAAATGGATTTATAAGACCAAGCTAAATGAGTCTGGAGAAGTTGATAAATACAAAGCAGTGGTAAAAGGCTACACACACAAGCATGGAATTGATTATACAAAAGTGTTTGCACCTGTGGCCAGAATGGATACTGTGAGAATGATCATTGCTTTTGCAGCCCAAAAAGGTTGGAAACTCTACCAGTTAGATGTCAAATAGGCTTTTCTACATGGGGAGTTAAAAGAAGATGTTTTTGTAGAACAACCGAAAGGCTATGAGAAAAAAGGGACGTAAGGATATGGTATACAAACTTCAAAAGGCTCTCTATGGATTAAAATAGGCACCTAGAGCTTGGTTTAGTCGAATAGAGTCTTATTTCATCAAGGAAGAATTCAAAAGCAGTTCCAGTGAGCAGACACTCTTCATTAAGCGGAAGGACGGTAAAATTCTTATTGTAAGCATTTATGTTGATGATCTCTTATTTACTGGGGATGATGTAAACTTACTGGAGGAATTTAAATGTTCTATGAAGAAAGTGTTTGATATGACTGACTTAGGTCAAATGAGACTTTTTCTTGGAATAGAGGTAATACAAAAATCAGATGGTATCTTTATATGTCAAAGAAAGTATGCTGCCGAAGTTTTGAAGCAATTTGGCATAGAGAATTACAATTCTGTTTGTAATCTCATTGTTCCAGGACAGAAAATTGGCAAAGATGAATATGGTACAAAAGTGGATGTAACTTTGTACAAACAAATAGTGGGAAGTCTGATGTATCTCACAGCTACTCATCATGATCTCATGTTTGTTGTGAGTTTGATTAGTCGTTTTATGGCATGTCCTATACAAGAACATTTTGCAGCAGCAAAAAAGGTTTTAAGATACTTGAAAGGAACTATAAATTATGGTGTATTTTATAGAAGGGGAGGAGTTAGTGATTTAATTGGCTTTACTGATAGTGACTATGCCAGAGACATGGAAGATAACAAGAGTACTTCAGGCTATGTGTTTATAATGAGTGGAGGAGCAATAGCTTGGTCTTCTTGTAAACAGCCTACAGTCATGTTATCAACTGTAGAAGCTGAGTTTGTTGATGCTAATGCCTATGCATGTCAAGCTGTTTGGATGAGAAGGATACTCAAAGAGATTGGTCATTCTCAAATAGAAGGGACAAAACTAATGTGTCATAATGGTTCAACTATTAAGCTGTCCAAAAATCCAGTTTTACATGGACGTTCCAAGCACATAAGGGTAAGATTTCACTTTCTTAGAGATCTTACTAAAGAAGGAGCTGTTAATTTGTTGTTTTGTGGTACCCGAAATCAACTTGCTGATCTGTTGACAAAGCCACTCAAATTAGAAACATTTCAGAAGCTGCGTGAAGAACTTGGTGTGAAGAGTGTTTTTGACTTGAACTAATTCTTAACAGAGAAGAATAAGTTCAAGGGAGGGATTGTTAGAAGAATTTGATTTAGTCAAGTATTTGTTGAATAAAGATCTTTTCGGTAGGATAGTCAGAGTATCTTTAGTTGTTACACCTATCTTAACTTCTCAGCAACATTTGTGGTCTTATTTGTTTCCGTTGGTATCTGTAAGGCTATAAAAGGCCAAGGTTACTCTTCAATATAATGATCACTTGAAATTCTAATTGTCTTTGTTTACAGCTTAGTCGTGTTTTCTGTCAAGAGCTTACACAAAATACTCACACTAGTCAAGAAAGGACATGCTAACATTAACCAAGAAAATATACTATATTGGGGGACATAAGAGAATAAAAAAGCGATATATAGAAAGAGAATAACTCTTATACACAAATTAGAGGAAAGAGCAAGAGAAGAAAGGTTATATCTCCATGCCCATACTCTCCTTATATAGGGATCTCTAATGAGAGTTACAAAAACAAAGAATTAAAAGGAATTATGACCATTGTGAAGAATTATGGCCATTATTAGGAATTATGTTTTATAAGTTAAAAATTAATAATAAAATTGTAACATAAGAAATAAATAAGATGTTATAATATATTGAAATGAATGCTATGCAATTTTCCCAACAATCCCCCCAAATTGTATGGTATCAACAAAAATATAAAATATTCCGAGCAACGGAAAGATTAATACTTAAACATCAATATCTTTCGTTTTGAATTGATGCATAGTGAAATGATACATCTATTTTATCAATAAAAGTAAGAATCAGTTTCTTTTAAACTTTTATTGACTATAAATGGAATAACCCCCACAATACATATCATCTTTTTAATGTCTACTAATTCTGCGATAATATCAACAAGCGCTATTGATGGCCATGCGCATACCTTGGTTATCATGAGTGCTCTAGAAAGTTTAATCATATCTTTCATAATAGGCGACCCACCTATACACTCATATAGGTGATTTCATCAAGTCTATTGACCACCCAATAATAGGGCTATGAAATCATTAAAAGCTACTAAAGCTCATCATTCTTCACATTTATATCCATCAAAACCTTACATGGACACCCGAAAGGACTATAAACCTTTCAATTAATTCATCAAGTCTTTTTAGAATAAGACCACCACTAAGGGTTATGGATCTAAACATTTTAATTTATCCATCAAGTCTATTTAATAAGATCATCCAAATATTGGGCTATAGAATAAAAAATATCTTATCCATCAAGTCTTTTACTAAGACCATCCAAATCTTAGGCTATGGAATAGTAAGAGCTCAAAGCTCAATAAATCTTATATAATCTTAAGAAACAACTTAGTTTTTCAATTATTGAGTCGACAATGCCATATCTCACATAAATGTGTTTTCTCTCATTATAAATAAAAAATTTCAATAATTACCAGTGGATAACAATATAGAAAGATATGTATTTGATTTTTTTCCCCACATTAGGACATTTCCTTAGCCTCTCTCACTTTCCTGTCATGCTTACTCAAGAGCAATAAACTCAAGTTTCAAGTTAGAGCATGTTTATGAGTTTATATAGATGTTTTTTTAAAAAAACCTAAAATTTATATAGGTGTTAGATATAAACAAATCATCTATATGTAAACATATGATAATAAAATAAGATTTACACATTTTAAATATATTCACCAAAAATAAATATTTTACTAAAGCTTAGTCAAGCTTTCATATCATTGTCACTAATGATAATTTTAAATTAGAAAAGATTATTTTAATTATCATATCTTTCTCTCTTGATCTTGATTCACATAACCTTCATATTGTCCCAAATAAATCTCTTCCTCTAAATCACTATTTAGAAATACCACTTCAAAATAATATAACTTATTTTGACATATTATTAAGTTAATCACATGAACAATAAAAATCCAATAGTAACTATTTTATAGTAAAAATAGAATAAAATTCGCTTTCAAATTGTTGGAACCTACAAAGCAAATAAATTTTAAAAAAAAAGTAATAGAATAACCATTAGATCTTTTGTTATGCAATGATAACAATCACTGTCTTGAAAGCGAATTTTGGTCGGACCTTGGTGTAATCAATGATACTGAATGCTTCCCAAGGTTAACACAACAACTCTTAAATATGTACACTCATGGCTGAAGGTTTTGGAATTCAGTAGACTACAATTTGCCCAGAATACTCACACTAGTCAATAAAGGACATGCTAACATTAACCAAGAAAATACACTATATTGAGAGGACATAAAAGAATAAAAAAGAGATATATAGCAAGAGAATAACTCTTATACACAAATTAGAGGAGAGAGCAAGAGACGAAAGATTATATCTCCAAATGCATGTTCATACTCTCCTTATATTAGGATCTCTAATAATAGTTACAAAAACCAAGAATTAAAAAGAATTATGACCATTATGAAGAATTATGGGCATTAGGAGGAATTATGAATTAGGTTTCATAAGTTACAAATTAAAAATAAAATTGTAACATAAGAAATAAAGAAGATGTTATAATATATTGAAATGAATGATATGCGATTTTTCCAACAGTTTTCTCCCAACTCGAGATTTCCCATATCCTCGAGTGGGGAGTATAATTGTTTTGGGTATTTTCAAACTTTTAATTTGAGTGGTGGGTATTCAAGCTTTACAACCATAGTTTGAATTTTTATGATTTTGGGAAAATAATATTTTTTTCAAAATTGTAGAGAATTTATATAAATAATATGTTTGAAGATATTAATTTTATATAATCTTCTAGATATTTCATAAGTCGTCTTGATTTTCTAGGGAATTTTAAATATCCTTGAATTTTTCTAGAAATTTATTTTAATTTTATGAATTTTATATTTTATATTTTATATTTTATATTTTATATTTTATATTTTATATTTTATATTTATCAGTTTATTCTTCACTTATTTTGAAAATATTTAGTGACAATAGAGTAACTTAAAATGTTCAAAATAGTTTCTTCAATTTTTTAAATATTTTTTTTTTACATATACATTATTTGTTTTGAATGTTTATAAAATAATAATAAAAATATTATTTCAGTTCCGATCTTAGAATGCGTTTAGATCGATTGAGTTAGTTATGATTTTGGTGTTGGGTATGCCCTATTTCGATATCTTTGTCAAAACCTGCTTGGTAAGATCTTGGTAAGATTACACAAGATCCATAAAAAATATTCAAAATTCAAATATATGTTTATTCAAAATAAAAGATAATGATTATCTATTATCAGAGTTTTTGGAGGTCTGAGCATGCGTATCTGAGGTCATAGCCAAATCTGAAATTTTTTATCAAAATACCTCTTAAATTTTTGTAGATATCTCAAACATAGATTTTCAGGTCAGTTTATCAAAATATAACCAAATTATACTTAAAATACAACTTTTAAATCAAAATAACTTAATAAATAATAAATAACATATACAAAAATAATATCTGATCAGTCCAACTAAAATATTTTATATCTGAAGTATTGTATAGGAAGAATTGTTATTTTTTAAGACCATAAATCATGTTCAATCCCTGACTTTGTTACTGAAAGGTAATGCTCTCCTTTTCAAATAATATCTTAATGGAGAAGATTCTCACAATTATTATTCAATCATATCTTTAACGTGAATGATATCATATTTTTGTTTTCTTATTTTTGATAAAAAATAATTGAAAAGAATAACCCTCATTTAGCCAAAATGTCTATGTTATCCTCAGATTTTGTTATTTCATTTTCTATTATACTTTACATTTTCCTATCGGTTTGAAGTTCTCTAGTTTTGTCTCCATCCATGTTATTTTCTTGCTATACTAGAGTGAAATTGTAATATACTGTTGTCTTTTCTTATCTTCATGGGAACATTAAGTTGTTGACGAGACAGAGGACTGACTGATCAAACCACACAGTAATTTAGCCAAACTATTGAATCACGAGCTTCAAGCTATCATAAAAAAATGTTTTTGTAAAGTCTTGGAAGTCAACCTAAATACCCCACCTAGCTTTACAATGGCCAATCTCATTTTCCACTTGCGTACATTATGCGCAGGCCATTCTAGGCTTTCCAAAATATGGTTGAATTGTCAAAATCCATCATCATCATTGTTGACAACGACTCAAAAGACAATGATGCTTTTATTGATTTGTCCTATCCATCCATCAACCACAACTTTTATGTTATTCAGTTTTTGCATAACAACTTTTATGCTTATGTTGGCATAGTTTTATGTCATTGCATAGTAGGTCATGTTTGGAAAATATTCTTAAAATTATGTGATAATTTAAATAATGCATCAATAATTTAAATAATGCATCAATAATTTCTAAGGTGGTACGTATGGATCTCTCTGAATTGCTAATAAGATGAGAGAGAATCATTCTAATTTTAACTAGCAATAACAAATCAGATAGAAAAAACAGCAATTTGATCATATTTCCTTTATGATGGCTTTAGAGAAAATAGAACAAAAGATTTATCATATTGATTTATTAAATTTTTTTTCCAATTGATAATTACAAAAATTCTCAAATGTATGTAAACTAGTTATATCAAATTTTTAAGATGATATTAATTTGTGGGATTATTATAAAAATAATATTAAATTATGCATATAGGTTTTAAGACTTGATAGACGTCAAATCTAAAATCTATTCGAGATGTGTATTTTAAATTCTTGACTATAGTTTTATACATATACGCTCTTAGATCATGATAGCATGTCGATAAAAAATATATTTAGCCTACGAGGATACTGAAAGGTACTGTTTTTCTTTTTTGTTAATTTAAAAGGAAAACGGTGCTCATGTTTGCGACTGAACCCTGGGCCCTTAACGGATCAGAAAGAACAAAAATCCTAGCCCATCACAACCAAAAGGTTCTGCACTGTGAAGATGCATGGCAATGATTTCTGCATTCGGTGGTGGGTCATCAAATAATTTAATATATGTTCCCTTGTAACCATTATGTAATACTTTCAGTATTATTGTATTCCCTAGATATTTTCTTCCTTTAGAAAGAGTATTTATACTGAAGGTGTGAGAGAGTTTCCTAAATTAATAAATAACTCAGATCAAAAATTGTCAACAAATTAGATTTAAAATTCTATTACAATTTGGATTATAAAAAAAAGGAAACTATACTATATTTCTCTAACGAGCATGACCACATAATCAGAGCTAAAAGCATAGCTTACCCAATTAATTAACAGATAACCCTCTCAGGGGGGGCTGTCTCTTTTTCTTTCTCGAATGAGCTAGAGTGGGACTGAAGGTACTTATGGCTGATGGTGTTTGTCCTTGTATGGGGTACGTACTCTTATATATATATCATATCATATCATATCATGTCATTTCATATCATACCATATGACTCCCCATTACATGTTTTCTTTATGGCCTCTAAAATTGATATCTGAAAATGTACAAAAAGAAAAAGGAAAAAGCAGGAGAATCTAAAATATATAACTTTAGCGGGAAAAATTAAATATCTGAGATATTTATATAATTGGTCCTAAAACAATGATTGGCAACATACCACGTTGCGGAATTGGAAAGGTTGGTCTTGTAAGAGCAAACATACGATCGAAAAGCGAACACCAATTGCATTATGAAAATATAATGAGATACTTTTTTATGGACCGGGTGTCCCAACAAGTGTGGGCATGAATCCTACAGTGACGATACTGATGTCCTTTTGCTTATAAGCACCGCACATGCCTTCTCTTGGGCCAAATTACAAATCTTGGTATGCAAAAATTAAAGATCCATGTGACTCTAGTTGCGGCCACGTAATTTGCCGACACGGAATTGGCCGTTTCAGTTATGTTCTCGGGGTCCAGTACCAATTATGTGCCTCGTATTTTGTTTTTTATTTTTATATCAAATTTCATTTCACATCCCAGAGACACCATACAAATCATGCTTTCCAGTAGCAAGTCAAAATGTTTAATTGGTGCACATTCAACCAAGTCTTCTCCAATTGAGCACCAAATTCTCTGTCACAAATCATATCATTTGGTTCTCCTTCTTCCAAGTCTATCACTCCCTTGCTTGGCAAAAATAGGAGAGAAAATCTTCCTCTCCTCTTCCCTCCCCTTCATCTCTTTCTCTTCATTGACCCGCCCATGCATGCCCACCTTAAAATAGAAATTGTAGCATACTCCTCAATCGTATGCTACAAAAGGAAAATATACCACAGTAGTATCACGGGGAAGATGCAGTTTTGTCCACTAAAACTTAATCTGAATCTTGGAAAATGCTTATCCCACTTGGGTTCTACCAACTACATTGTAACTTAGGGGGTTAAAAATAAGAAATAAACACTGCATCATTTCATGTTATTACTGATACCCTCACACGCTCACCTCTATAAAAGACACCCTCTCCTATCCTCTCCAATATCGCTAGGACAGAACCAAACTAACTATCTCTTTCACATAGCACTAGCCTATCTTCTCGCCTGTCGTCCTCCATTCCATTCTCAAGTAAGCGAGATATTTCCCTATCTTCTACCTTTATGCCTTTTCTTTTTCTTTTTCTTTTTTTTTTTCCGTTTGTGTTGCTGCCAATTGCTACTCTATAACCCCCAAATTTTATCTTCAAAATCATTAATTGGGTATATATCTCTAGATTTTTCCAGTTATAGTCTTCATACCGACATATGTTTCCATGCTTTTGGTTCTCCCCGTGATCATTTTCGACATGGATCGGTAGGGATGTGCTTTACATCATTTATAACATAACTTGGTCACCAGTTAGATACGAATGTATATTTTTTTACCTGAGAACTACGGCTGGACGTTGACGTTCCCCTGCATCCCCATGCAAGTGATTATCTTTCTAGTTTTCAGTCACACTTATTTTAGTCTATTTTTTATAAAATTTGTACAACACTCGCATTCTTATAACTTTGTCCATATAAATGTCGATGTGTGATTGATATGATGTTTATAAATGCTCCAATCTACGAAAATTTGCTAGGACCGGCATAACTGAAAGGTCAGGGACAAATGCACCCCGGAGAATATATAAACATCATAAACCAGGTAAGGCAAGAGAAACTCTTTCCCTTATGTTTACCGATGCAAACTTAGATGAACATGACAAAAACCTGCATTATGTCACGCCTGTAGACCCAAGAGGGGTAGGCAGGGTGACTGATCTCACATCGGATAAGAGCTGGGTAGGTTTATAAACGTGGGTGCTGCACATCCCACTAGGTGCGTCTTTTGGGAAGAGAATAATGATCCCGTGATAAGAGGTAGCAGAGCCAAACCGGACCTTATTTGGTGTCCACGCCTGTAGGCCCAGTAGGGTAGGCAGGGTGGCCCAAGTCAATGACGAGGGCGTCGTTGGGCTTGGTAGGGAGAGTATGTCACGTCTGTAGGTCTAAGAGGAATAGACAGGGTAACTGATCCCACATCGGATGGGAACTGGGTGAGCTTATATGCGTGAGTGCTGCACATCCCATTAGGAGCGTTTTTTTGAAAGAGAGCAATGACCCCGTGACAATTAACACTTGCCACTAGATAGAAGTGAACAGGCATGGACGATATCTCAAATGTTTCTATGTAGGTGTGGCAGATATACATCAGGTGCTCTATACTGTGATAACATTTAAGAGTGTATGTTTTCGCGCATGTCTGAGTGAGTACTGAACAGTATTTCGTTGGATTTTCTCCCTTGGAGTAATTCAGGAAGAAAACGTGAAAGAAGGGCACGAATTTCATGACTTGATTGAGAACCAAAGATTCTTCTAGCAGAGTATAGAATTATTATTTTATGCTCTTTTAGTAGATAAAGTCACAAATAAGGCTACCAGGGCTTAGTGCGACTTCCTGAAAGTTTAGTGTTTTGACTAAACTAGGCAGGATATATGCTTTGTGCCAGCAAAGTCAATAGGGGAGAAGAAAGATTTAGTGGGAATTAGAGCAATATGGAATGGGTTGGTATCATGTGTTGGTGACATGTCCATGGTCTTGTTTCCTTGTGTAGCTATGCTATTAATTAGAGACCAAATGATTCCAGTAGACCAGACCTATGTTGACCCTATGTGTAGAACAGTGACTGGATGGCATGGAAACCCACCCATGATTTCCTACACAAAATATAATTTATTAAATAAATTTCAATTAATTAAATTTTTTTATTGTTTTATTTTATTGCTGTTCCAACAACACAATGTCCTGTCGAGAATCACATAAAAACTCGTGAAACCAAATCTTATCCCATGTGAAAGAAAAAAAAAAAATTTATTTGACTCTAACTTGACTATGACAAAACTGGAGTTAAACTTGTTGGTTGAGCTTTACATATCACTGTTGAGTTTTAGCTTAAATAGTAGTAAGGTTTTTATCCTTTGGTCTGTTTTTTAACTTCAATTTAGAATGAAAGACTCTAGTACTAACAACGAAATTTTAATTATAGAACGGGGGACAAACTAACATGTATGTCTATGGTATCCCAAAATTAAAACGTCGCCCATGATTTTGGGATCATTTTTTTATGTGACAAAGAAATATGGACTGTGGGCCATGACATGTTTCTTTCCCAGCAACAGATGCAAATTTGCTGAAACAACTGTCGTTCTTAAGCTAACGTGATGTAAATTCCATTAATTTGATTAGGGCCAGTTTCTTAATCTATATCTTGTTCATTTCTATGGAATGCTCATATTATATGATATGCACTTAATTCTTTTCATTTTTATGTCCTTCTGTTGAAAGTCTCTTTCAGGTTCTTGTGGTGTTGTCAATATCCTAAAAGCATAGCTTTAGCTAAGCAATTGCAAAGAGAAAATGTACGGAATCGTTTGTATTGTATTTTGGATTCCCTTTGATATTGCTGATTTCCAGTAAATACTTTGGATCGTACGTAAGATGATCCTTTTAATTTGTCCCAATCTCTTCATTGAACTATAGGTAAGATAAAGAGACAACGAATTACATGGAACAAGAAAGGAAAAGGTGAAAAGGGAGAAAAAGTTTGATTTGATCAAACATGATAACTAAAAGACATGTGATCCAACTTTGTCTCCAATGTAAAATGCTTGAAAAGAAACGCCATAACATTTCATCGACAACGAAAGTTGAGAAAGAAGACTTTGTCCTAATTCTTCTCCCCTGTCTCTCTGTTAACGCTTTTGTCACCGTTCTTTTAATTACCCGTATATTATGCCTTTTTTCAGACCCCTTTCGTTAACTCTGTCGCTTCTCATTGCCTTCCAGACAAACACCAAACATGAACACGGACCCACCATTGTATGAAACCTACAAGGCGCTGCTAGACAAAACCGTCGAAGAACCAGAAACCAAGGCTGCGATATGCGATAATGAGCTAGTTATCATCAAGGAATGTGAGCTTCCATTAATTGATCTGGGTCGGCTAAGTTTGGATGAATTGGAGAGCCAGAAGTGCAAGGCAGAGATAGCTAGGGCTTCGCAGGAGTGGGGGTTTTTCCAGGTTGTGAATCATGGGATTTCGGGAGACATCTTGGAGAAGATGAGACATGAGCAAGTGAAAGTTTTCGAGCAACCATTTGATAGGAAAAGCAAAGAAGACAAGTTCTTAAATTTCACTACTGGAACTTATCGATGGGGTACACCTACCGCCACCTGCCTCAGGCAGTTGTCATGGTCTGAAGCTTTCCACATTCCTATGAACGACATACACCTTCCCAATGGCTTCAGTAATCTGAGGTAAATTCAAGAACCTTCGAGTTCTGTTGCTACAGTAGAATTTTTTCATGCTCTTTCAATTTTCTTCGCTTTATCCTTTTTGCCTTATTTTTTAATCTATATCAAGTACTGTTTTTTCTTAAAAGCTGCATCCGGCATCACTGAGGGGATGTTGCAAAACTGGTTTGCTACCGTTCCTTTCACGGCATGCACTTTAGCTTAACTCTGCTCAAAAATTGTAAAGGCTCAAAAAGTAACGAGGCTAGCTAGGGGATACATAAATAAAGAATTCCTATTCTCTTTTTTTGTTAATTAAACCGTGTAGCTTTAAAATAGTCTTGTTCAAGGTAGGAATCCATTTTGTGTCGATAACCCAAGAGTTAGAAATAAATTAAGCTTTGATTGTTCATAAGAGGGAAGAAAATGAAGTAAATTATTTGTGTTGTGTTGTGTTGTGTTGTGTTGTGTCTATATTTCGATGGATTGCTAACTTATAATTTATTTTTCCTATTTATCCTTTTTCTTTTGGGGGTCCATAGAAAGTTTATTTGGATGGTTTTGATTCTCACGCACAAAATATGCACGCAGCAGGACCCATAACTTACCAATTCAAGCTCTATAAATTTCGGGGTGAGCAGATTGCTCCTTTTCTCTGAGCCTCTGTAAGCTTCCAGAATATGTCTCTCAAAAAGCTTCCCCATAAATGTGACAATACACTCTGGATAACATGTAAATTATTGCTAAATGGTGAAGAATCGAGGAACACACCTGCTGCACCTTGCTGGCCACTCTTAATTTTCACCATCAAATCATGTACGTACATTTTGCATGCATGGGTTTGGTATTCTCATCAGAGACTTGCTAGTTGCTAGCAACTTCCTCTCGTGATTCAATGCCAAATGGGAATGAGCTGTATGTCAGGCAATGCCAGCCTTCTGTAATTGAACTTGGCCTGATCAAGGTGATTTGGGTCCCATCTCCTTCATAATTGTCAAAATCAACTCCACGCATGTGGGAAAGCTTTTCTCATATTTTCTTTTCAATTATAATCTTATTTCTTAAACTAACTTTCCTTCTTTTCCGCTCTATCCTACTTTCTCCATAGTCCTCTTAATTATTGTATATTAAGCTTTAATTTGATTAACAAGTTATCTAATCTTATTTTCGCATTTCTTCAGTTCAACAATAGAGCAGTTTGCCACAACGGTAGCCAATCTAGCACAGAAATTAGCTGAAATTTTGGCAGAAGAACTGGGCCGCGGATCGACTTTCTTCCAGAACAAATGCCTACCGAGCTCTTGTTATCTTCGAATGAACAGATACCCACCCTGCCCAATCCCCTCTCAGGTATTTGGGCTCATGCCACACACCGACAGCGATTTCCTCACCATTCTACATCAAGACCTAGTTGGAGGGTTACAATTGGTGAAAGATGGCAAGTGGTTTGCCGTCAAACCTAATCCTGAAGCTTTAATAATCAACATCGGCGACCTGTTTCAGGTAACAATTTGACATTTATCGACTTGCCTTAGCTTCTAAGTAATTTCTGCTCAAGCCCACAGAAATATCTGGGATTCACCGTCAAGAATAGGACAGTTAAACACGACCTACTCATAATTAATATTTATAGTATGTCAAAAGAAACAGATAAACACTATTAGAAGACAAATTAAGCTCTCTCATTTTATAAAAGTATTAACCGTCGGAAACTATGAATGCAGGCATGGAGCAATGATGTGTATAAGAGCGTCCAGCACCGTGTCGTCACCAATCCGAGGGTGCAAAGGTTCTCAACAGCGTATTTCTTTTGTCCTTCCTACGATACTGAGATTGAAAGTTGCTACGAGCCTTCGGTTTATAGAAAGTTCAGCTTTGGAGAGTACAGGAAACAAGTGCAAGAAGACGTCCAAAAGTTTGGTCACAAAATCGGACTGCTTCGTTTTCTTTTGTGATTTCTATTTGCAGGAATACTGTATTGTGCAATAATGGAGTAGGCTCATCTTTCCTTTCCACAAAATTGGAAGGAATATATATATGATATTCAATTTTGGCCGATGAAAATAGTGCTTTAATTTTTAGTTTAATGATTTTTTATTTTAAATATATTATTAATTAATAAAGTATCAATTTGGCCTGCCACACCGATAATTTACGAGATAAAAAACGAAATTAACAGTGATAATATTTATTTTAAAAAATAATTTAAAATTAAAAAAATAAGTTAATCATGACCTAACTTTATGTTTGGATTTTCCAGAGTGTTAGTGATGGGAATGGTTAGTAAAAAGTTGTTAAATTAATTTTATAAAAATAAAATTTGACATAATTAAATTAATATATTTTTACATTATTAAATATTAAAGTAATATATTAAATATTAAAGTAATATATTAAATATTAAAGTAATATATTAAATATTAAAATATATAATTTTACAATTTTCTTGATAAAAAAAAAACATTTCCGTTTCCATCACCAGGGTATGCAAACGTCCTGTTTGCTATCTATAATTACAAGTCCATATATATATCCAACATCATTTTAATTCTTTTACGATAAGGTATTCATATTTTTTTATTTATTTTTTCAATAAGTTAGAATTATATCGTTATAAATAAATTTATTTTATTTTTAAAAAAATCATGATTGATTTTATTATAAAAATTCATTAAAAATAGTTATAATTTCTTTTAAAATTAAAAAGATATTTACTGTCGATAATAATAATTAATTTCTTTATTTGTATCATAAACAATACGTTAAGAGTGAGCCCAATCAGTTCAAAATTTAAAAGTGTTTACAGTTAAAATAACTAAAAAAAGTGCAACACATATATAAAATTAATTAAAGCAAGTTAACTAAAATACATGCATACGAAAAGTAAACAAATTTCATGTTAACCAGGCGCATTACATCCATACAAATTCAGTCAAAGACTAAGATTTCAATTAATTAACTTTAGATTATAGAACTCTATCCCCTTTATATAGTATATTTAAAATTGTATATAATTTATAATGTGAGTCTTTGTATTTTTTTTTATAATACCTAAGAGGTTTGGCGAGTGTGTGGGGACATATGATAATGTGTCTAGGATCAAAGATAAAATGATATTTTATTTAATCGGTGTTCTTATGTTTTCTAAATCCAAAAATTTGGTTTCTATATATCTTTGTTTTGTTTTGAGTTTGATAATGTCTCTATGTTTGAAAGTATTTATTTATTTATTATCCTTTTATACTAAGTTATTTTTATTTATCTTAAGTATTTATTTGAATTAATTTCTCACATTAGGTATTTTTTCTATCTGAACCTTGTTACTTTTAAAATTTTCACTATTTAAATTATAA
Source organism: Passiflora organensis (assembly GCA_019739055.1). Lineage (NCBI taxonomy): Eukaryota > Viridiplantae > Streptophyta > Magnoliopsida > Malpighiales > Passifloraceae > Passiflora > Passiflora organensis. The sequence continues at coordinate 312,441 of JAEPBF010000269.1, forward strand.
TTTTTCGGATTTTTATATTGTATTTTTAAATTTTTTAACCTGAGAAAAATGATTACATCTTCTTGTTATTTTTTTGGTTAGATTATATAAAGATGTTTGCTATTTTTTCATAAAGAACACGAAGTCGTTTACTTGTTAATGTGCCGTTTCGGATAGGAACTAAATGGAGTAGACTTATCCTTGAGATCTTTTCTCTTATTCAATGCAGCTATTTAGAAAATTAGAAATGGACCCTGGCCCATGGAAACGGATCCTGGGTATCGAATTGGAGAAATTTTACACGTATAAAAGGGTCAATCGAGCCTTTTCTCGAAACATAGGCCTGCCCAGCTATAGAAAAAACAAAAGGCCAGCCATATAAGCCACGTGGCATATAATATCATTTAAACAAAAATATTGGAGATCGAAGAATAAAGATGATATCTTCTTCAGCCTTTGGTCTCACTAGCCTCCCCGCACCACCGTCCTATTTCAGCCCCGAGCCTAAACAACCCAAATTTCCTCATGCGTCGACTACCCGTTCTCTACCCGAACCTGATCCCGAACCTCAGCTTCGCAAACAAAAAGGCAGTCCCCAGTTGAACCGCTGGTCCCGAGCTCGCGCAATCCGGTCTGGCCGTAAGTTAGACCGCCCGGGGCAAAGGGTCCTAGTGGCCGAAACCAACTCAAAATCCCAACAGCTTACCAGGGACGGAGAATTGAAGGCGGAGATCGGCGGTACAGTGACGCAAAGCCAAGAAGATGGCGACTTGGAAGCAACGTCAGGGAAGGCAATCTACATGGTGTCAGACGGGACTGGGTGGACGGTGGAGCACGCCGTTAGCGCCGCCTTGGGCCAGTTTGAGCATTGCTTGGTCGACCGTGGCTGTCCCGTAAATACCCACCTGTTCTCAGGGGTAATCTCTTTCCGATCCTTTTCTATTTATTTAGTTATTCATTGCACGTGTAAGTTGGATGGGTTTGATAACTTTCATATTCTACGAAATTACCTAATAATCTAGCTTTCAAAAATTGTTAAATAGCAAGAAATAATACTATACAAAAAAGTTAAATTTTAAAAAATGTATTTAAAGAATAGATATACAATAATATATTGTAATTATGTATTTGTTAAATAATATAAAATAAAAATTTATATATAAATATAATGCAGATTGATGACGTGGAGAAGTTAATGGAGATAATAAAGCAAGCGGCGAAAGAAGGAGCAATGCTAATCTACACTCTAGCTGATCCTTCCATGGGTGCGTCCGCCAAGCAAGCATGTAAACTGTGGGGCGTACCTTCGACTGATATACTGGGTCCCATAACCGATTCCGTCGCTTCTCATCTGGGCGTTTCTCCATCCGGCCTTCCACGTGGCGCTCCAGGAAGGAACTTCCCTCTCTCAGACGATTACTTCAAACGAATCGAGGCCATTGAATTCACCATCAAACAAGACGACGGGGCCCTCCCGCAAAACCTACATAAAGCAGACATTATCCTGGCTGGCGTGTCACGCACGGGGAAGACACCCCTCTCCATCTATTTGGCTCAAAAAGGGTATAAAGTGGCGAACGTGCCTATCGTAATGGGGGTAGAACTGCCAAGGAGCCTCTTTGAGGTTGAGGCAGAGAAGGTTTTTGGTTTGACTATTAACCCTATGGTTTTGCAAACCATTAGGAAGGCAAGAGCCAAGAGTTTGGGCTTCGTGGATGAGGTTCGGAGTAATTACTCGGAGATGGATTATGTGAGGGAAGAGCTGGAATGTGCTAGAAAAGTTTTTGCACAGAATCCAGTCTGGCCTGTGATTGAAGTAACAGGAAAGGCGATTGAAGAAACCGCGGCTGTTGTCTTAAGGCTCTACCATGACCGTAGGCAGAAATATTGGATGCCCCGAATTTCTAAACGTTACTAGTCAGACTTTTACCCTCTCTCTTACCTTAAACTATTTAAGCATGTTGTCTCACAAAACATACTCACATTGATATAGCTAGCTTGGTCCGATGCATATGTTTTCTCCTATCTGTACTACAGTAAATGTACAAACAGGGTGATTCGTCTGATTTCTTTCGGCAAACAAAAAATATCCACATGTTTAAGCAATAATGATTACGCATATTTAGATTGATATGTGTTTTCATGTTTGTTGGAATCTTTCTTTTCTCTCACTGATTCTTATGATTCGGTAAGTGCTTTTACTTTTTACCTAAACCAGATACAGAATTGAGAATCCCACAATTAGGTTGTTGCTAATCAAAAAGGGGAAGGAGAACCATGTGAGTGTTCCTTTTCCTTTACGATGTCCTATATTATATTGCTTTATGCTTTTGAATTTGGGAATGCTTCAATGCTTCAAAACTGATGTCAGATACCCAATCTTCCACCCATTACCCAGCTTATCTTGTGGTAAGTGAAATTTTGATTCTTGGGGTTTCTTTATTCCCCTGAACGAGACTAGTACAAGCAGAATGTTTGGCAGAAAATATGAAATGTCGTGTGACAAAGGTTGTGGGCACATGGCACATGCGAAGAATAAACAATTGCACCGCCTTGATCTTGTGGATGGTCGATGTTGACAGTACTTTTGACTCGCACGAAAACCACATACAACAAAAAGGGCTAAGTCTAGGTGGGAGTCTACAGAGAATTGGGGAGATATAGCCAACAAAAAGAAGACAGAGAATAAAATAGAGGGCTGAAAGTAAGTGCAGAAAATAACCATATGTATGATCTTCAATTAAGATGTGTAGAGGGTCCATACATTAGAAAGTAGATTCTTTCTTCTTGTCCCATCGCAGCATGTACTTTGTTTGTCTCCATCTTTAAGAAGAATTTGGATGTAAAATAAAAGAAAACGGTAGTCCATGTCATGAATGGCTAGCTTTGACCATGTTTATCTAAACCTATTCTTCTTTGGAATTCTCTTGGCTCTGCACCTCCACAACTTCCTCAGGATCACAAAGAAGCATACTTTTACAGAATGAAAGCCTCCTCATTCCCCAAGTGCACTGGACTCTGTTGAAGTCTTGATTTCCTCTACTTTTCCCGAGAAGGTGGTGCACATCTTCAGTGGCTATCAATCATCTACATTCAGCTTTCCAATTGAAAGTGTGAAATATATCAACAACATTGTTCCCATACTTGACCTGTTACGAGCAAGAGTAAAAAACACTTAAACATTACATGTTATTCGCTATTCACTAATGATGTCATAGTAGAACTGAGAATGTATATGGCAGAAAAGATCCGTAAAGTAAAGCGGTGGTTGACAGAATTGATGACGATGATTGTCTTTTCGCAGCTTTGAAGATGTGCAAACTTACAAGGTTGCAAAAAAGAGGAGAATTCTTTTGGGATCAAGGACCCACGAAGGAGAAGAACGCTTGATGAAACTGTTTCTCCTCAAAGTGCATTTGCCCTCCGCGGAAGCATTGATGTTGCCGGCTGTGATGGTGATCTGATGATGAACTTGAGGGTTCCTGGAAGTGTCTGTGGTCCCTGCCGCTACCGGGATGGGCTTTTCAGGCGTGCTTGTCCCTACCACCAACGCTTGAGATTATTTATTATACTATGCAAAAGAAGCATTAACAAATCATATATTTAGCCAAGCTCCATTGACCTTGTGCTCCTAAAGAAAACGAGTTTCACAACAATTCCGCAAGTGCAAAGGCATTTAACTTAAACTGGGGGGTAACTAAACATTCCAATTTCATATCAGTAATTTTATTGGTCCTCTAGTAGCTGTAAACCAATTATTACATCGGGTATTCGACGAACCATCCGGCCTGCCACGGCCGAAGAAATCGAAGATCTCACTTAAGCCCTAACATCGGAACCCACATGAGACCAGCACCACTACAAAGGCTGAGGAAATATATTATTTAGAGTAGCATTCGGTTGATGATATTATCTGTTTGTTTTTTTTTAAAAAAATGACATTTAATATTGTTAGTATCACATACCGAGTTGTCAATTAGAAAAAAAAATGGTGGAAGTGGTGATCGATAATAGAAGCAAAGCATTTATGGCAGACATCAAGAGTGGACAATCTTAATTTATTCTTAGCAGTTGTTTGTAAGTGCCTTGCATCTGCATCAACATCTTTAAGAATCAAAGGTACTACTGGATACGACGAAATGGGCCATTAAAATTCAGAATTTTCCAGGCTCATTATAAAAATCGTCTCTTCGAAAACTTCTAAGCCGACCTTGTCGAAGAATCATGTAGACATGGAGGAAGCAGCGACAACAAGGACATAATAGCAATAAAACAAAAATGGCCACAAATTGCCAGATGCAAAATTGAATCTACGGCAAGAAAGACAGGAGCCGATACCTCTAGGCGAGGACGTCGCAACAATACTGTCTCTATCATTGGTGGAAGCATTAGAATTAACCTTCTTCTCTCCACCGCGCTGATGTGAATCTTTCTCTCCTCCGCGCAGCTGTGAACCTTTTCTGGAAAGGCTCCTCTGCAACTTTTCACGCAGAAAGAATCATCAAGAAAAATAATAAAAAATCTATTAATCATTATCTTAATCAAAGTGCATAAATTTAACACAAAAATACTTGCAATTCTTTTTTATTGAAGAGAACGAAAAATCAATGTCGAAACTTTCAATACTAATGATTCTAATTGCGAAACTGGTATCGACTTTCCCCAGACAAATTGTTTCTCGGTTTCAAAAATGTCTTGAACTATATAGACTACTTGTCACAGATTACCAACACAGCAACTTCATTGAACAAGCGTGCCAATCGTTGAGCCCATCCAATAAGAACTTATCCAAAGAGAAGAACGGAAAGGAGAATTAGAGAAGAACAGCAAAAGGAGAAAGAAGAAACTCACGGTAATTCTTGTGTTGGAGTTGACATCTTTATTGGTGCCAGTAGCGAAGCTTTCCATATCAATAACAAAGTTATCAGACTTTTCCTTTGTGAAATGGATTCTCTTTAGGTGATCCGGAAGAGATAAGTTTGGGGCTCCCGTATTTTGTTCCAACAATTCTCCGCAGGAAGAATCCAAATCCTAATCCAAATCCAAAATCCAGATGATAACAAAAGGCGAAGAAACGGAGAGAGCAGGCACCAAAAAACACAAAAAAAAAGAAAACGGTTATCCATTTGGAAAAAAAAAAAAGATACATGAAAGAAACCAGTTTATGCTATAGAAAAGGAAGAAAGGAACAATAGCCATAACCGATAAAACAGTAACAGTGGAATTTTTTTTAAAATTTCAAGGAAGCGGCGCAGGATGCAGAAACCAATACTTACAAGCTTTGGAGCATCCGCCATCACCATCACTCTCTCCAGGGGAAGCGGAAGAAGAATAAAAGCAGAGATTAATCGGGGTTGCAGGATTTTACGTATTATCTAATGGGTAATTACTATCCACCGTCTGATTTGAAGAAAAACAGAGAACTCCCCCTTAATAAGTAAAAGCTTGAGGGGTAGGTGAATCCTGCTCGTAAAACAAATCAGAAACAGGTAAGTCACAAGGTCTAGCAAACAAACCAAGTCTTTCAACAAAACCAAGACTTACTACCTTGGCACGAAAAACAAAGAAACAACTTCGATTGACTTTCTCCCTCCGTGGCAGGCACTGCATCTTCTTCAACAGAACCTGTTACAAATCAACGATGTCGAGAAGGGAAGAAGATGGCACTGGATGTGGATGCGTGCCCTGGTGACCGGGAATTCTGAAGATAAACGGAATTTTCTAACGACCCTGATCGGTTTGGGTGGTTAAATATGCGTGGAACAGAAAAACAGAGCACAAGAAGCAGAGTGGCATGCACTGATTATGTGTCTCTGCTTGCGGAGAAACAACTTGGAAAAGCAGAGCAGTTTGTAAATGGGGATGCTTTTCGGCTATTTAAACCGCGAGTTGTTTATTTTGTTTTTTATTTTTTTATTTTTTCTCTCCTACAGTATGAGGTGTATAATGAGTTGGTATTGTTATTGTTAGATCAAATTTTATTTGTTTTAATGTATAATTTAAGTAAGTTGCTTCCCATATTAGGTAAAGAGAGCACGGATCACATGCATTCAGGACCACAGTAAAGTTCATGTAACTCTATAGATCAATTTCTTTACTGTTTTTTGTCATTCTTCCCGGCCCAGGGATAAGAGTGAGTTTTCATTTAAAATATTTTGAGAATTTATTTCTTGAAAATGCCTACCTTTTTACTCAAAAAATATATATTTGAAACACAAATTTCATAATAATTCCACATTTTACCCTGTATTGGCTCTTTTATTTTTCCAATTATGCGGAAAATTACATAACAAATATAAAAAATGAAATTAGACAAGCCAGATGATTTTTCGGTCATATTTATATGTGTAGCAAATTTTCTATTATTTTATTTTGCTAAATTTCTAATTACCTAATTTAAATTTATTTTTCTGAGGAGATGCTCCTAAGTTGTGTAATCACTATCAGTATGTATTGAAACTGGTAAAATAATGTTCCAAAATTGATTCACACAATATACAATTATAATTTCACATATCATGATATAAATAATATTGTATCATATAATGCAATTGATTTAGGATGTGCTGTGGGTTGACTAGCCAATCACTTCATGATTTTGGAACAAGAACAACCCACCCACAAAAGTAGCAAAACTCCAAGGAGAATTATATACTCCTATTTTGTTATTATTTCTTTATTGGATTTCTCTATTAAAATATATTGATCTCAAAATAATATCACTAATAATTGAAAAGACGTTATCACTGCCAAATGAGGTTTAATAGACTGTCAATTTGTGCATATTTATTTTTATTTTCTCCTTCGATCTATTCCAATTATTGATTTTTTTTAATCTAGGCATCCAGTGACTAATTTTTTACTGATTATAGGTATTTGATGAAAAAATTGACCAGAGAATTTAATATTGTTGTATATTTATCACCAAAAATTAAATCTTGACCGTCATTATTATTTCAGGTGAAAATTGTCTTACATCTTTTTTTAAAAAATATTTTTTTATGTACTATAGTAGCCCCAAACCCCTTTCTTCAATAACAAATGATGGGTAGCCAAGCTTAGTCAACTACGCGACAAAATGTGCAATTACACATCAAATGTGTTGGCCATCCAACTCAAAATTAGTTGATGGAGGCAAGGCATTGACGCAATCTGATTACTATTCCAAAAAAGTGGAAATTTCTTTGATATTCTATAAACTTCAATAGTCACCTGATCTATGTCCTACATTTTCCTGAAAAAGACATTATGAATATCGGATTAGCATGGTTAAGATGGATTGATTGATTAATCATGTCGTTGAGAAAGAGTCACGGGTTGAGGTTTGGGTGAAAAATCCTTTTGGAATACGCAAAAGTTAAAGAAATATATGGATACAAATGAGTTTGATCTATTTGGATTGTGATAGGTATAGAAAGTGATAGGATTAGGTAAAATTGAAAGTGTGTATATGGGCTGTAAAAGAGTCAACACATTTACAACTCCATTTGGCCAAACACACCCATGTAAGCTTGGCAGTTGCGTGCATAAACTAAATCGCTTCCATCTGGCCAGCCAGACCCAACAGCGATGTTGTTGGTGACAGTGACATAGATTATCCATAATGTGTTCGGTTCCTAAGTAAGCTTCTGTAGGTATTATTCATATTTGATGTTTGAGAAATAAATTAATTTTTTTTATGAAAACCTTCTTCCTATGGATGTCTTCTTAAAGATCATCCACTATATTTATCTTGATGGTTGAGGATTCTCTACAGATTCTCATATCTAGGTGATCATCTTCTTGTTATTAACAAGGTTTTCTCTGTTTTTCTTCAAGTTCTTCTTTAAAAAATTCAGGATGGTTCTTGCAGTTCCTGAGACCATTTTTTTTAGATGATCTCAAACAGCACATACTCTTTGTCTTTTTTGTAAATTTTTTTCGTAATAAAATTCTCTTCTATCTTTATATAAAAAAAAAAATTCTGTAGCGAATCGGTGTCCAATTCAAATGTCTTACGTTTTTTTCATTCTCATGCCTTCTAGTTATTACATATCGCAAGTTCTTGCCCTCCGTAATTTGATGGATAGATAGACATAGTCATAAATATGAGAAGCGTCAAGAAACAGTTGAGGTAATGAAAAGCTTTTCGTGCCGCCTGGGGAAAGTGTATTTATAAGAATACTTTACATGCCCTGCACATGATAGGAAAAGCCTTTGAGATTAAAAAAATTTGAAATTGGTTCAACGCCTCCTGTGCGAAGGTGGACTTCTACGACTCTCCTCTAGCCACAGCTGACAGATTCCTAAACTCAGTTTTTCTTTTTCTGAATAATTAAACACCGATCACAGTGATGTGGATAATTATTACGGTATAATTGTTTTCTCTCCCATGGCATCACAGTTCTAGCACCATAATTGCTGAAAGGGTAAACTTCGGTTTTTCTAAAGTTGATTGGGTTTTTTTTCTTGTTTTTGAAGCAACCATCAATTTTATTTTCCTGTTGTCGTGATTGATGGGTCTTGGCGCCTTTGCAAAAGCTGTCAGTTTAGTCTAATGCTTGTCACTATTTTAGGAGGTGAAGTCCGTTCGAGAAATTCAGAAAAAGGAAGGAGGTGAAAATTCTCTCGTATTCTTTTGATGAATCAATGAATGAATTCACGTTGATGATTTTGGGTTTTTGTTAGTCATACAGTCAGGAATTTTCGTCCTAGGATAACGGTTTTTTTTTTTCTAATTCCAGTCTTAGCGTGGCGTTTAAAAGAGGGAAAAAGTTAGGTCAAAGTCGATTTTCCAACCTCATAAAAAATATAAAGGCATTTACAGCTAAATTTGTTTATTAAACCTTTACGTTTTCTTTTTGCTGAAAAGCGATTTTATAGAATAAGAGAGTTTACATTTTCTTATTTATATATATGTATAAGTTTTTATTATACTGTATATGTATAAGTTTTACTCTAGTATTATATAAAGAAACATTATTTTTCCCTTTTTTTCTCTGATTCCTCCGTTGTGTGAGGTTTTTATTTGTACAATGTCACTGAGGTTTGATAGCATGTCGAAACTACTAGTTTTGATATGCTATTTTGGTCCAAGTTTTTGTTGAAATGGAGTCCTTACGGTAATTTGTTATGATTCCACCTTGAAAGTCCAAAACGAATAGTGAGCCTTTATTTAGACTACCAGGGTCCCCAAGTCCTTAAGAGCAAGGGGAGGATTTTCAAGGTTTCGCATGCTAGAAGGTGTATGAAATATAGCTGGGATATGCCTCTATTTATAACAATAAGGAGGAGATATCTTTTCTCTCTTTTCTTAAGAGATTTCGGTATTTACATTTATTAATACTCTTTTCAAATCTTCCTTAGATCATAAGAAAACAAATCAGGAACTAGTACTCTAGTATATACATATCTTTCATTAAACCTATCATTTATTTATCAATTCATATAAAATAAATAATTATTTTAATCATATTAAAACAATCTATTTAATTATCAAATTAGTATATTCTATTTAAAGTCTTTTGAATGTGATGCAAATAATATATATTAATAATGACCGTGAATTAATAATCACTACTATATTCATAAGGTATAAAGCTATAAACATACTCTAGTAAGTTATTAAACCTACCAAGATAAATAGGTTAAGGTAAACCTATTTTGTACCTATCAATAACCAACATTTGATTTGTTTTAATTTTTTTATCTCTTCTTGATCTAGGCCACAAGGTATGTATTTGTCATCTTTGTGTAAACCCAAATTTATGATTTACTTGATATATATTGAATTTGATGATAATAATTGTGATCAGTATTTCATACAATCATAATCAAACTCAGACCAAATATTTCTCTCATTTAATATATCAATGAGTCTTGTGAGTTACTCTTGTTATATAAAAGAGATAAATATAATTTCTTTCGTCTATTCTCCGGTATGAATCTGTACTTCTTTAAGTACTCTATTTGGATGTCAGTTACAAATGTTAGAATTTATGATTAGATGTTTATTAAGAGAATCATATTTAAATTTCATATAATAGTCTATGATGAATTCTTTTGGTTAAGCCAATCCGACGAGTTATTCCTTAATAAAATATCTATGTAATGATATGGTATTGCTATATCCATGATTTGTGAAACTTATTCTGTTGGATATTAGGATATGTCCTAGATCTAATCAATATATTATAAAATTTTGTATCATATTTGAAATATCAAGAAAATATTTATTCTAGAATTAAATTTGTTTAATATAAAGAACAAATTCATCAATCATATTTTTTAGAACTTGCGTGATTTGATCATGAGACCCCATTAGTACTGTAGAGATCATAAAAGAATCCGAATTCCAACATGTTATCATCAATACAAATAATAAAAATATATAGATTTGTATACTGATAATAGATGACTATATTTTACAAATTATGGATATAATGATACCATTTTATCATATAGGTATACTAGAGAATAACATGTTGGATTGATCAAACCAGAAAGAATACAACAAGTGTGGTATCTTATACCCTTAATTGAATCTATGATTTCTTTTTATCAAAAGTCTGCTGCCTGTTATTCAAAATCCTCATAAAATTTCTCATTAGAAATGTATGCTGGACCCACATAAAATTGACAAGTCAAAAAATTTAATGATTCATATCCTTTCCCAATAATTTCATTTGTTGATCTTCTTATCTTGATATACACGTGTCTTTGGTATTTAGCATCTTTCTTTGTCGACCTAATTATAACCTGATTTGAAACCAATATTTTGTAAGCATAATTACTCCAAACATGATATTTATTTTTCTTTAAAAAAACTTAGTAACCATGAACGAGTAAATGCTTCCTCTACTTACCATTCAGATTCTTAGCCTGTATTATTGATGATAAACACAAGGTTGTAGAAGAAAGAAACATCATTACACCAGAAGCTCTATCTCTATCTCTATCTCTATCTCTATATCTAATCTCTATCTCAAAGTCTATCAACAAGCATGTATCTCAAGTGTTCCAGCCATTTCATTTTGGACTACTTCCAAGGGAGGAATTAGAGACAAATTGCGTAATCACCGGAAGAAAGCTGCTAGGCAAGTCTGACTAATCAGATTTCTCAACCAGTAATATGCGTGTTTAACAAGTCTTAATCCATATGATGTTTTCCTTTTCAATAAAGCAAACTAAATGCCGTACGTATACCTAACTTTCCATTTCTGATAATAATATCTAATTAACCTACTCAAGCTTGATGATCTTTTTAATAGAGCCTTTATGAAAGAGTGGTTACCAAAACCTAAACTTGCTCCCGTAAACAACACAAATTTGAGATTTTAATTGTGCTCTTGCATTGCTTTTAATGCGAAAGATACGACAAAAATTCTTGTGATTATCGAATAAGATACGTGGGGAATGGAAATCTATTATTCTCCGTATGTGGGGAAGTTCTCATCTAATGGTTGCTCATCGTGGATTGAATTTTCAAAGGAACTAAAAGGATCTCAATCAAGGAGGCAGTAGACAAACGATTATCCAAGCCAAACGAGACAAAACTGATGACAGTTTAATGTCGCAACCTTTACTGGCCTGAAGCTGAATCACGTATTATTATTATTGATTTTTTTTTGAGAATGAAGAGTATCTCAGTCGATAACTAGACTAATCTTTCGCGTGGTTCGACCATCCTATTCACTTCACAGGTATTTAGCCTGTAGCCATAAATGATACGGTACAGCATCCACCTCTTTGTGTGAGACCACTACCAACAATGCACTTTCCTTTTTAGTTATATAAGGATAATCATTTTGATCCTGAATCAAATGGGTAAAAGTCCAAGGCGATCGGTCCATGAAAACCTCTAGAATTTCGCCTTGCCCAAAGTGATATGCTAGACCAAGAATACGTGTCTCGTCCCTTCCTTGCAAGGCTAAAAGCATATTTTGTCTTTCTAGATAACTAGGGTTTTCCATCCGCATCAACTTGTCAAGATCATCCAATTATAATGAGGCAAGTAGCCGTATCATCTACATCATAATCTATCACATCACTATATTTTCAGATCAAGAAAGGCAATTTACACAATCCATCTATTCTAATTTGTTTGATCCATCCAATAGTATATGGCGTTGTAGGGTTAAGTACAACCTACCGGACCGATCATGTCAAGTCAAACTGAACAATTTTGGTTTAATTTTGGTGGATTAATTTTCATACTTATTTCCATGGCCTTCTTTGCCAACTCGATTTTCTTCTTTGATAGTACTGTGTCCTCTCCTTTTGACTCTTTTAATCAATCCCGCCAAATAAATTAAACTTCTTTTTCGGTCTACACGCCACTACCCTTATTAGCATCCTAGTTGTGTATTTTTAACTTTGATAAATTGTGTAGGACTTTAATAGTTATAACTGAGATTTTGATAGTTAGTCAACATTAAAAATAAAGATGTCAAATCCACCCTTTTCAAGCATTAAATCGGCATAGCTCGTGGGTCAATAGACATTTTATAAGGATAAAGAAACACAGAAACAGATAATGGGATTGGTTTCTGGACTGTGAAAATCTTGTGTATCTTTCTATTGTAATCATACCCATGGCTGCTCATATGGTATAATTATGTAACTACACATTCCAGCATAACGTGATTATCTTTTACAAAGAGGTTGATCGATTTCCCCATGTATAGCTTTTACAGTTTCAATGATAAATCACAAAGTTTCATGATTACATCTTATTATAATTGAAAATTGCATATTAATTTGACGAAATAGATCTCTATGCTTTGATCAGGTTCAAGCATAACATTCAAAATATTTTCCAAAGTTGTATTCTCACTTAGACATGGTTTCATAAACTTCGGAGGAACTTGATGGTTGGCTTGTAGAGGGTTATGGTGAAAATTTTGACCGACCAAACTAACCAAGTTCTCCTCTTAGTGGACATCAATGGATCAAGAGCGGGTAGCAGGAGATGGACAAGTTTCTGTCAAGTTTGTTCTAAATTTTCTTTCTCCTGTGACTAATGTGTGTCTTTTTCTGTAAGAAAAAGGGACGCTTGTCAATAATTATAGCAGCACATCTACCTAGGTGGCTCATTTTGATGAAACAAAAGTAGTTGGTAAGTATCGTGATGAGTCCCACTAGCTACCTCAGGTCCTCAATGGTCACATGTTGCAATTCGATTCGTCAAATTTAGATCCCACGGATATATGTGTGTCTAACTTTGTTTTGCACGTACGAAGCTGTCAACTATAGATAGTTTTATGGAGTTCTGGGAGTATAGTGTGCGTATATTCTTTAGAGCAGTGTAAAACAGTAAAAATAACTTTAAATTTATGTGTTTTATTTTTTAATTAAAACATATTATTTTTACCATTTTACGCCTCTTTATATGTTCTTATATTGTGTATTTACATGTATGTTCTCGGAACATTATAAAACTTCCCGTCAACTACCCAGTCGAGAGCTTTGCTTTAGGTATACCTCAAAGGCATATGCTTTACATGAACAGCAGGAAACGACTTTATACCATCATACCCCTTTTTGCTTACGGAATATATACAAATTTACACCTTATTCGTGCACACGAAGAAACAACTTGGTATCAGTTAATGGAACCTTCAGATTTTTCACTGATATATATCTGCTATGCATGCAAGAGATCCCACCTAAGCAATTGATTGACACTCTTTGTGTTATTCTCAATTAGTGAGTTCTCTGCAAACTCTTTTTCTATATATATATAATATAATGCTGAGAATCTTACAAATCCACCCTCACAAAACAAATGGGGAGCATTCTTTTCTTCACGACGCAATGTACCTTTATTCCTTAACATATCTTTGTCTCGGCCACCAAGTCACCTAACCAAACTACATAAATAAGCACCACTTCTGCTTCTGTGCATCCAAAATTCTCCGCAGAACTTGTCCATTTTTTCCAGCAAAGCCAAAAATGTACACCTTTAGTCGACCACCGGCTAGTTCCGGCCAAGGAACCCATCCCATCCACCGCCATCATAGCGCCAGTTACTACGTCCACCGGGTCCATGAAAGTCTCACCACCCGGGTCTCCAAGGTCATATGTGGCACAGTAATAACTCTGGTGTTCATATTCGGGGTTATTGCATTCATTTTATGGCTCAGTTTGCGGCCTCATCGTCCTCGGATCTACATCCTGGGGTTTTCCATTCCGGGTTTGGCCCAACCCAATGGGTTCGATAATGCTCAGATAATCTTCAACGTTTCTGCCCGGAACTCAAACCAGCACATCGGGTTTTACTATAGTTCTATGCAGGCCTCTGTTTTTTACAAGGACCAAAAGATTGGGTCCGCACCATTAGTAGACTTAATCCACCAAGAACCCAAAACTACAACTATATTCTCCGAAGTGTTCACCGGGGCCACCCTGACAGTGAGTAGCCAGCGTTGGATGGAGTTTCTGAACGATCGTGGCAAAGGGATGGTTATGTTCCGGTTAAACATAGAATCATTCATCAAATTTAAGGTGTCTACATGGAACAGCAAGCACCATAAGATGCATGCCAATTGTGACGTTGCAGTTGGTCCCAACGGATCGATCCTGGATAGTTTCAAGGACAAGAGATGTCCTGTGTATTTCTCCAAATGATTTGTGTTACAAGTGTTTTCTTCGATTGCCTTTAATTCTTTTTGTGTAGAGAATCAGCTGTTGTACATGCAAAATTTCATCTTCATTCTTTTTCTGGACATAACCTGGTTCCTTGAAAAGCAAGTTCGGTACACTAGTTGTTGGTATCTGTTATATGAACTGTGCCATAACAATTCAACAGGTATGCGCTTCCGCTTACTACAATTTTATTGAGTCACCTTATTTGATATCCGACGTTGGTTAGCAACTACTCTCGCTACTCGTGGATTGGAACCTGAGAAGCCAGCCAGGGAAATATATCAATGCCAAGTTGATGTTTGCTTCCACAATAAACGGACTGACAGTATGAAAAATAGACAGACAATAAAACAGGAAATCTCACAGCAGGGAATCCACCATAATCCCCGGGCTTCTCGATGTCCCTGGTGACACAGCTGTTGGCAGCAAGTCGGACCTGAGGTCAACCAGTTAGATATAATTTTTATGGAATATATGTAATGCAATAGTTGATTCAAGGCACCGATTTGAAGTACAGTAAGTGATTTGGTTGAAGCCATTCTAAACAGATGAAAAAATAGAACAATGTGGCAGACGTAACTAAGTTTGTTAGGAGAAAAGATAGAAATCAAAAGGAAGAAAAATCCCCCCACATTAAGACAACTCCGATATGGGGTACAAACAATGGATTTCCCTATACAACACAAATTCAGAAGCTTATCTTAGAAGAAGAAAGTCGAACAACCATTTCTTTTTGATAAAAAAAAATCAAAAAGAGAATACCTTTGATGTAATGGAGGCATGATCACGAACTGCTACCCTTCCCCCTAAAACCACAGTCTCCCAACCTGAGAAAAAAATGAAAAGGTGAATTGTTTGAACTAAATGTGACCTGGAAACTTCAAAAGCCGATAAACCAAAAGTTTAAATGAATTAAGCGTGCTTGAAGTTTTGATTAAGAAGTGCATACGTTGCAGAACCTGCAACCCCAACTTGTCCACATAGCATGTAGCTCTTGCCAATAACTACGTTGTGACCAATCTGCAGCGTTAATTGGGAAAATAAATTATATGCAATATAGCAAATTTGCAGTCAATGCAACCATGCAAGAACAAATGCTCACTTGTACTAAATTATCTATCTTTGTGTAGTCACCAATCATCACCGTGTCTCTCCAACTGCATATCCAAAGAGCAGCATACTAGTCTATCATAAACAGGTTCTGAGTACAAGCAAGTTTTCCACATTCCAAATATATATAAGAGATGGGTTTGTGAAAGGTGGTCAAAATGGACAGATACCTCACCTCCCTCGGTCAATGCATGTGTTTCCCCAATTTCCACATGGTCACCTATCCTAGCATGCAGCAGCTAGAGACAAGAAAAACGATTCAGTTGCCAAATGCAAACAATGGAAGAAAGCATGTTAGGATTTTCTACAGATGTACATGGAGGATGCGCTTTATCATAATATAAAGTGAACATTTTTAGTGAATTTGAGACCAATCAAGAGAAACGGCATTACAGTCAAGGCTTTGTACGTCAATTAAAGGTACTTCGACAAATAACTCTGCAAAATGGAAAAAATTTAAAGATAAAACACAAAAGCATAAACCGAATGGTGCCAGTCACCACAGTTGGTCACACTAACGAAAATCTCACTCAATAAATTTTTGCTGCCTATCAGTGTCAGGTGAAACATTAAAAAGTACCGAGTTCATGTCTATGCATATTGGAAATTTATGAACTGAATATGCCTCAAAAACAGAAATGAGCAGTCACTAACTTGAGGCTTCTTCACCATGTTGCCATCATCATCCACAAAAAAAACCCAAATCCTGTATGAAAACAAAGCTTCATCATCCTTATTCATAACCAAGGCATAATCACATCGAGTGTGCATTTTTCAGCCGTAACTCACACAGTGAAAGAAAATGCCTCCAGAGAGAAGTTGATAAGAATGTAATTGAAGAAAGTATTACTAATTAAAATAATGTTAAGCTTTTTAAATCCAGCCTTGATTACCATCCTGACCAATGCACACCCCATTGTGTATTACACAAGAATCACCCACACTGCAATTGGTGAGTGCGACATTGTACCTGTGAACAAAGCACAACAAAAACCAAGAATCATCAGGAACAAAACAAAAACTACATTACAAGTTCCTTTTGTTTCCGTTGACAAAGAACAGTCAGTGTACCCTATTTTCGTAGAATGACCAACAGTAACTGCCGGTCCGATAATAGCCCCTGACCCGACTTGCACATTACAACCCAACACAACTTTTGAATGAACAATTGTCCCAAATTCGATATATACTGTTGGATCAATGCAAGCAGTTCTGTGGAAGACCCCGCCTCCGTTACGCCATCTCGAGAAATCTTTTTCATTTGATTCAGGACCATCCTCTAATCTCAATACACATCAGACCATGTCGGTTAGATAGGTCAAACAAGTAATATGCATTCACGTTTCAAATGATAGATTCATGAACGGACCCATTTGATCAACAAGGGATGTCGTGCAACGAGAGCGGGTCATGACAC
This sequence comes from Passiflora organensis, assembly GCA_019739055.1. Classification (NCBI taxonomy): domain Eukaryota; kingdom Viridiplantae; phylum Streptophyta; class Magnoliopsida; order Malpighiales; family Passifloraceae; genus Passiflora; species Passiflora organensis. The sequence goes on from JAEPBF010000269.1 coordinate 329,572, forward strand.
GGCGTGCGTATAAAGAACGAGACATTCCGACAAGTAAATTTCGTGCGACGAGATTCGACAATTTCTTGACTGAAGTTGCCATTATAAGCTGGAGTGAAAGCTCTTGACTATTTGGACTTGGTTTAGCATGCAGCTGCGGAATTTATCAAGTTAAACCTTCCTAATCACACTACGTCTCACACATTACTGAGGAAAAGGCTTATCATAACCCAACTATCCATTTGTTGAGTGCCAGACCAGTGAGCCAGCCTCATGCCACATTCCGAACGGCCCATTTAGAAAAGTGGCTCGATGTTTGGGCACAAAACCATTGTGTTAATCCAGCCCATGCCTTGGAATCTGGGCAGTCTCTGATGCAATTAGAGGCATCTATCTCCCTTTATATATATTATATTCGAAGCGTGGAAACATCAGAGTTGAAATTGGTATTACACTATAAAATAGTCTACAGAGGAACATGATATGGAACTGATTTTTGGTCCAATTACAAGTCGGTACATTGCACCTTTCACACATTGACCAAGTCTCGATGAAGAATCAGCGGTGCTAATAAGTTTCCTTGTATTAATGTAGTCATCTTGTGGGTCTCCTCTACATCTTCCAATTTTCAGAAGTATTTGGACTGATGCATGAACTACTGCAGGATTGTCTCACCTTCTAGATTCCATCTTGACTAACACAGGCTCCATGATCTTTCACTGCAATTATCATCTTATCAGTTTCAGTTACATATATTTCATACCCAATTCTATAACATATTTAAATTTTAATTATATATGATTGTTATTGTAGTTATATATGATAGCGATCGTAATGTTATATACTTAATAAAAATACAAGTTACTTGATAATAATCCTTATATTTAAAAATCAAATAAAGAATTTAAACGAGTTATTATAGTTGAGGTTGGAATATTCAGCACTGGGTTGCTACACAGATCAGCTTAGATAAGACATAAAAAGGTACATTTGCTAACCATCATCGGCCTATCATTTTCGTCACTTATGAGTTAAAAATGTACAAGTTACTGCGAAAACGGATGGGCCCCTTTGGAGTAAATGTTGCATGACTTGATATTGTAACCCTCTCATCAATGGGATCCCGGATGACATGTCACACGGGATAACAAGCCCTTGTGTTACTGGATTTATTTATAAAGACATAGTCAACCCAAACTCATCAAAGATATATTTCTAATAACACGACCGGCATTATATTTGTATAAGTTATGTAGTTGAATAATGAACTTTTTAATAAATCACAAGTTTATTTTTATAATTTTTTTATTTCAAGGTTTAAACATAGTATGCATTAATGGATATGATTATGAATTTGTATATGCCTCGGGTCATAATCCCTATCCATATGGAAATTTAAACTACCATTCATTCATCCCGGCAAGTCGTACCGTTTTTATACATCATTATGTAAATTTTGGAATATTTAGTGTTGGAAAACTGCGATTGGCTCTTCACCTTCGTCTCTCTTTCCTCGTCCGTTCATTTTTCTTTCTTCTGCCTTTTTCTTGGAAATTTTGCATTCTGCTTGCGGTAGCTATTCCCACATTCACACGTTTCATTGACGACAATAAAAGGGGGAAAAAATGAACAAAGGTTGCTTAACTAGTTTCATTGACTTGGACATCAAAGGAATGGCTTGGCAGAGTCAACGTTGGCAGAGTCATTGGTCTTTACGCGTGGTGCTTTTGTCAACATAATTAGATAGGTCTAGTTAAGTTTCTCTCATGAAATAACGACACAGATCCTGTGGGCAAACCCAGATTTTTAGTTTGAACGTGGAGGAACATTCACAGCTTCCATGGAGCCCTCAACTTCGGGACTGCTGCTTCTCCTTGCTTATCTTCTTATCCACCTACCTGGTCACGTTATAGCCCAGCCAAACTTAATGCTCCCAAACTTCACGCTTCAGTGGTGTTACAACAGTCCATACAACTTTACCAACAGAAGCATATACCAAACAAACCTCAACTATCTCCTGTCCTCGATCGCAGATAACACCGACAATGACTCTGGGTTTTACAATCTAACCCTTGGTCAGTCCCCCGACCAAGTAAATTTACTTGCACTGTGTAGAGGAGACACTTCTTTAGATGTCTGTCGAAGTTGTATCTATAACTCGACTATTAAAATCCTAGAGGTCTGCAACTTCCAGAAAGAAGCACTTGGGATTTATGATCTGTGTATGTTACGGTACTCCAACAGCTCCATATTCGGTAATCCTCAAAATCGACCTACTTTTATTGCCTATAATACAGGAAATGCCTCGAATATGAATACGTTCAGTGAAGAGGTGCGAAACTTGTCGATTGAGCTTCGAAGCGCGGCTGCATCAGGGAACTCCCTCAAAAAATTTGCAACCAAAGAAGTATTAAGTTCGGGATTTTATACGATATATGGACTTGTACAGTGCACACCTGACTTATCTGGAAAGCAGTGTGATGATTGTCTGCTCTCCAATTTTAGGGACAGTTTACAGTTCCAAGGGAAATTGGGAGGGGCGGTCATAGGCCCCAGCTGCCAATACCGTTATGAGACATATTCTTTCTACGGCAACGGCAACCAGACAATTCGACCACTACCCACGGAAGGTAAGCATCTTGGCTTTTTGTTTATTTATTTATATATGAACTATCAACAATTATAAGATTATTCTTCTCTTATCACACCTAATTGACATATTTTATATTGATATCTACAAAACTGATACAGTGCAGAGATTTGGCCTCATTTACCGCCTCAAACTCAACATGATCCAACTTCATAGTATAATGAGGTGCTCATTATTTATTCAAAAAAGAAAGAGGTGCTCATTAATATATGCATTAAAATCAAGCATATATAACTGGAAAATTTTTGAGTCTAATTAGTTTTTTTTATATTAAAATATATTCATCATCTGGCTAATTGCTTTAGTGTATAGGAAATATAAATTAAGATTGTGTCCAACTGACAAAAATTTTAAGATATTTTATGTTAAAGTTGATTGAATTTTTTATCTTTTTATATAAGGATTAATGAATTTTTACCAACAAATATAAACTTAAATTTACGAAATGATTGTTATAATAAGTTTACTTTGATAATGCTTATATGTTTATCATCTTTCTTGAGTATTAATTATGTGTTTAGTAAAAACAATCAACCATATCCGTCAATTTGAATAATAATTGAGTTAACCTTTTAAGAAGAATTAATCTAATAGCTTTGTGAATGCGCAACAACATCAATAGCGTCACTAATGATTATTAGTTTCCTTCTAAACTAAGTAATCTGTGATATTATAGAAATAACACACTAATCTCAGACTAATTAGTGAACGAAACACAGAAAGACACCAAGTAATGCTTGAAGCAATCGTAGCGAGGACATTTATATATATGGTATGTACTGTCTCTAAAGAGGTTAATCACAGTAAAAGAATTTGAAAAAAAAAATATATATACAGGTTCACATTTTTGTACTTTGTGGGGTTACAAATTCTTTACTTTAAGTCCTCTCCGTTGCTGGTTCTTACAGGCACCACAGGAGCGCCGAATCTACAGTATTACTTTTGTGACAACTCGACTACTTTCAATACTAACAGCCCCTACAACACAAATCTAACGGATCTCCTCTCTTCACTCTCTTCCAATGCCACCTCCAGCAATGTCGATGGCTTCTTCAGCACCTCTTCAGGACAGGACCCTGATAAGGTCTATGGCCTTTTTCTTTGCAGAGGAGATATTTCCACCGAAGTTTGTCATGCTTGTGTGTCCGATGCCACGATAGACATACGCCAGCTTTGTCCCATTCAAGAAGCAGCTATAGTGTGGTTTGATAAGTGCCTCCTCCGTTATTCAAATCGCTCCTTCACCACCATGGATCCACGCCCTTCCAAAGTCCTGCTGGGCGTAGACCCTATCCCCTACGATGCAGATTTTTACGAGCTACTCGCTAAAACCGTAACTGAAGCAGCTAGCGCGGCTACCGCAGGTAGATCAGAGCCTAAAAATTTTGCAGTCAGGAAAGCAAATTACACATGGAAACTAAGTGTGTACGTACTTGTTCAGTGCACGCCTGACCTATCCGGCTCTGATTGTAATCGTTGTCTTCGCCAAGCTAATGAGAGTTTGCCACAACCTGTGCAACAGCAAGGAGGAAGAGTTCTCTATCCAAGCTGTAGTATCCGGTTTGGAATTGATCCATTTTACGATGAAACAGAGACAGGTAAAAACATTTCGTTTTTTTCAGTGTTTGACTCCCCATATCCCAGTCTTGGAGCAACTAATTAAAACATAACTTGGCTTTATGACGCGAATAATATATCATAAACTATCAATCGAAATAAAACTTCTCTTTTATACTACTGATAAATAATTACTATATGTTAGGAGGAAAAGGAAAAGGAAGAAAAACCACATGGATTAAAGTCGTCGCAAGTTTGTCGGCAGTCGGAGGTATCCTGTTGTTGGGTTTTTGCATATACATGAGGAAGCAATATCTGAGACAAGGTAAATACATAAGTCTTTTTGTTCTTCCATCATGCATTGGGTTGTGCAATACTTTTACCCCTTTGCCAAAAAATATGTTTCTGCAGAGGAGGAAGAAGGTGGCCATGAACTTGGGTTGACTAGCGATTTTGGAAGAGGAGGGATTGATGACTTCCCAGAAGTATTTAGTATTCACGCAGAGATGAAGTCTCAGGACCTTCCTTGGATCCCGTTAGATGTTATCCTTCATGCTACGGAGCATTTTTCTGATGCAAATAAGCTTGGACGAGGAGGGTTCGGCCCAGTGTACAAGGTATTAATCAGTGGTGATATAAAAAAAATACCGATTCAATTCATGGTCTCTCATTAAACCTATAAATGAACCAGTGTTCTTTACAAAGCAATCTTTGATAGTTGAAAATATTACAGGGTGTACTAGAAGATGGTAAAGAACTTGCAGTTAAGAGGCTGTCAAAAACTTCTGTTCAAGGAAACCAGGAATTCATGAACGAAATCAAACTAATTGCTAGACTGCAGCACAGAAACCTTGTCAGACTCTTGGGATGCTGCCTACAAAGAAAAGAGAAGTTACTTATTTATGAGTATATGCCCAACAAAAGCTTGGATTTCTGGCTGTTCGGTATGTAATGCTCATGATTTTTCAATTTAGCTGATGATACTTTCCTTTGTTATTAGATCTGCTGCTATTTATTTATAGTAGGAAACCGTAAATAACTTGGATCTTCTGCTAATCTTCCCAAGATCCTAAGATGGGTGAGCAACTTGATTGGCAAATACGCGTCAGGGTCATCAATGGGAGTGCCCGAGGCCTCTTATATTTGCATGAAGATTCTCGTCTCAGAATTATTCACAGAGACTTTAAAGCTAGCAATGTTTTGCTCGACTATGAAATGAATCCGAAGATATCAGATTTTGGGATGGCCAGGATTTTTGATGGAAATCAAGACGAGGCTAGTACAAACAGAATTATGGGAACATAGTATGTATATTATCACTACACTTCCACTTATTATGGTATGTATATTATGATCTTAATTAACACATTTTCTATTGCTTCTCTTGCTATGAATTTGTGAAGTGGATACATGGCTCCGGAGTATGCAATGGGAGGATTGTTTTCTGTCAAGTCGGATGTTTTCAGTTTTGGAGTTCTCATGTTGGAGATAATAAGCGGCAGAAGGAACAGCAATTTTCATCTTTCAGTCGAAGGGGAAAGCCTACTCACTTACGTAAAACTGCATCCTTAATATCAATTGTTTTCAACCTGAGAATAACAACGTTAAACAGTACTTCAAGAGTTAATTAACTCAGGAAGTGCAATATTGCAGGCTTGGAAGCTCTGGTCTAAAGGGCAGGGCCTGGAGTTGTTGGATCCATTACTTTTGAAGTCAAGTTCGATACCTGAGGTACTAAAATGTGTACATATCGGTCTATTATGTGTGCAAGAGGATCCGGCAGACAGACCCAATATGTCGTTAGTTGTTTTAATGCTGAGAAGTGATACCGTAACACTTCCTCAGCCTACCGAACCTGCATTTTCTGTTGGACGACAGGTCGGAGATGCAGCTCAATCCTCCGGTGGTAGGATTTGTTCTGTCAATGAAATTACCGTGACGAATGTAGCACCGAGGTAATTATGATGGAAGGATTAACATATCTATATGGAGAAAACCACAATGAGAATGTCATTGTCGCCTATTTGTCAGAGATAAAAGAATTTGACTTATTTATTAATGAATTCTATTTTTATTATAAACTATCAGTATTAATATTATTATCAGTATCAATGTTAATATTAATAGTAAACTTAGTCTGTGTTTATATGTACTGACACATTTTAGAACAGTTACAACCAACTAGGCGGTTTCCTCACGCAGGCCATCGGTAAGACATGACATATTGATTATGCGATGCTTGTCCAGAGTGGCGGAATAAAAGTATGGGCATATAGATTATTTTCTGAAAATGGACTAAGTCAATTGTTTTATAAACAAAATTAAAATAACAAACAAGATATGCTTAAATGAGATGTCAAAGATTTATTTTAACTTAATTAATTTTGAATTTTAGAAATATAGCAATGATGAAAATTTTCCTTCTTTGTATTGATGATTACAAACTATCATTATACTCATATAAAATAAAAAAATTAGAATATAATTAAATTATTATAATAATATATATTTAATTTATTATTTACTTATTAAGATAATACTTAAAAATCTAAAAAATAACTATGAACAAATACTTTTTAAAAAAGTAATTCTTAAATATCTTAAATATTTTTTATATTTAAATATAATTTTAATTTGAAAATAAAATTATGAATAAAAAATAAAAAATATGTATAGATCCTTGTTTCTAAAAATGTTTTGAAAGATAAAGATAAAAAAAATTTATAATTTAAATAATAAAAAAATATTTTTATTATATATCATGACTATTAAAAGTGATATATAATGATGAGATTATAAATTAATTCTACTAAAACATAACAATAATTTAAAATATATTAAATATAATAATTTATTTTTATAATTTTTATTTTTTATATTTAATTTTATATTATTAAATTTATATAAAGTTTATCTCTATTATATTATTTTAGATTTTGGTTTAAATTCAATTAATCTAGAACAATTTCATAGGATATGAATGGATCCATTTGGAATAAATTGTGATCCCCAACTACATTTAATCAAAGTGTTTATTTTCCTCTCTGACGCTTTTACAATTGGGTTAACCAACAAATAACTACCATCGTATGCAATTATTTTAATAATTTTTTCTCACCAAACATATAAAATAAATTAGTTTTTATAGTTTTATCTATAAATTATATTAATAATATAAAAATATATTCGATCGTAAATATTTTTTTAACTATTTATATTTTATTTTGAAATTAAAAAAAATTATCGTATAAAACAATTATTTCACAATATCTTAATCATTAATCATCGGTGGGCTTTTTTGTTTTGTCAAAACAAGTATTTAAACAATAATGTTTGTAAGATATTTGGTATATTAACAAATTGAGACTGATTATTAGATAAATGCATACACTCACAAGTATATCATAGTTCTTTTTTCTAATAAAAGAAAAATAAAGTAATTGTGATAAGTGGATTTGCAAAGTAACCATAAGTGCATGTTCTATGTCTATTGTTGATGATAATTAATCCACTTCACAAGGATGTATCAAAAATTGATTGAGACCAAACCAAATATCAAATCTATGTCTCAAAATGTTGTGCCGGTCCCAAGTTTGATAAGTATGAGGATGCATAAAGCACGGTTATGCTTTCCTGTATTTTGTCTTTCTGGTTTTCTGAAATGAAATGTTAATACAAAAATTCATAAATACTAGCATAATCCTAATTGAAGGTTAATCATAAATACTACCATAACCCTATAAAAATTCATAAATTCATAAAGTATGGTTACGCATAAATACTAGCATAACTTTAATTAAATGTAAATAAAAAATTGTAATTTTTTTTATTTTTTAATCTTTCTTTATATTCTTTTGGTTCGAGAGTGTGGATGAAAATATTGATAGCAAAGTTATTACAGATTTACAACAATCTATATGAATTTATCTATAGGGATGGAGATTGAAGACTATTTGTACTAGAAAAATCTTTACAAACCCTTATCACCTATCTTATTAAGGGTGAAATCAGATTTCATATTGGAAGAGAAGTGAAAACTCAAAGATCAACAGACATTAGGGTTAACTCGTTAAATATTGACTAAAAATATTTTTAACATTGTGAAAGAGAAGACTATATCAAATTTGTTGAAGATATTGCTGAAAATATATGAAAAGCTATTGATGACGAACAATATATATTTGAGTCTTGGGATATTATAGTTGGTAACAATTTCGTGGTTCTGAATAGGTTAAGTATGATGAAATAAGACATGTGATTATGAGGGTAAGTATTTGCAAAATAAATCTTGAAAATTCATATGATTGTGCTTTCTAGTATGGACAAGCATGGTAAAAGCAAGGCAAAGATGAATGATAAATCAAAATCAAGAAGAAAATTTTCAAATAGATCTAATATAATATTTTAAAAAATGATATAAAAAACATAGAGATGATAATAATTCAAAATTAAGCAAATACAAAAATTTATCCTATTTATTATCATTACTATAATTATTAAAAATATTTTGTTTTTTGCCTAACATCAATCCTTTACCCCCTAATAATTGTTTCAGTAAATTCTTCTCACCAAAAAATATATAATAAATCAATATATTTTTAATTTATAAATTACATACACAAAATAAAAAATATATTAAACTATACAAATATTTTTTAACAATTATCATTCAAATTTTGATCGGCTATTTATTAATTACAATAATTTATTTGAAAGCGAGTATTTAATATTTTATAAATTAACAAATTGAATTTTATTATTAGATAAATATATCCAATCTCGAGTATATAATAATTATATTTTTTAATGAAAGATAAATAAAGTAATTATAATTAATAATTTTATAAAATAATAATTAAATATATATATATAATAATAATAATAATAATAAATATTGTTGTTGTTATTATTATTATTATTATTATTATTATATTATATATTATTAATATTATTAATAAAAAATAAATTCGCTTCAAACGTAAAACGTAAAAAATCAATTGAACCAAAAATAAGTTCCAACGAAATCAAATATTCAATCTTTCGGTTAAAAAATAAATCTTTTTACTAAAAAATATCCAAATAAAATGATAAAAACTCTTTTGTATCTAAATTTTAGAAATATAATTATTTTAAATTTTTAGAATGAATATACACATGAAATACGATAATATATATTTTATTATTATTATATTTGTGTGCCTTAAATATCCAATCTCGGATTGATATTTAATGAAGGTTCACTTCTATGCTGCTTTTGAATATTCAGAACCAATATAGTCACATACAACTTGTCAAAGTCCCGTCCCAAAACTAGACTCTAACCTCGATACATGACTTGTTTTATTGTCATTTAAGAAACCTTTCAACTTTTTTTTAGATAGAAATACTACCGTATATATTTATTAAAAATTTATTATTCGTCTATCTATCCAAAATAATATTTACAGCTGATCATATTGTACACAGAAAAAAAAAATCGGATTAATATAGTTAAATAATAAAATTGATTTATTTTCAATAGAATATTAAAATAATATAAAATACAATTAATGGATAATATTATTATAGATACCAAGATTATGAATATTATCCGTTAATACATATAAAGAGAATTGTTGTTTTCTCTAGTGAAAAATTAATCCAAAGATGCGGTGACATAATAAATTAACTATTTACATCGAACTTAACGTATCTATCGGTCATCTTTCAATAGTTTTATTTACGCCAAGCATATCAAACTAGTTCGTCATGTTGACTTAGTCTTTGGTCTTTACGCGTGGGTGTTAATGTCTACATAATTAGATAGGTATCATAGCGGGGTACAAATTAACTGTACCTACAAATTTGTATATCTGACATAGCCGAAGTCAAAACACAAACGTAACTACAGCTCAGTAGATGCTGTTACATTGGTTTCCACAATCACGGTGCTGAGAAGAAAAGTTGATTGTATTGCATAATCTGTTGAATTAAGAGTGAAATACCAAGTTAGTTGGCACGCAATGCAATAACCGCACAATGTATTGACGATTTAAGAATTCCTGTTACACATACCTGACGCCAAAAGTTTGGCGCTGCATATTGCATGCTTGTATTTTGATTATAGATTGCTGCAACTGGTTGAGATTGCCCAGCACTGGAGCCCCAGCTTAGGAAAACAGGTTGGGTTAGAGGTATGTAGACCTCAGTGTCATTACTTGTTTGGGATGTGTGTTCCTTTGCTGGGATTGTTTTGGACTTCTTTGATGAGTTTTTTTCTCCTTTTATACGCAAGTTTCAGCTGCTTGTTCTTCTGCCCTTTAGGCCATCTTCTGGTCGGATCACCAATTCAAATTTCATCTTGGGATACTGCATCAACATCGCACAAATTTCACTACCTCATGTACCTGTTCTACAAGGTTATCATTATTATAATATTGTTGTCCCGCATTGTACTTCATCTCCAACTCGGACAATAAGTCATGTGCGGACTTTGTCCATTCATCATTTGTATCCATCATAGACATTACTACAAATACTCTTCACATAATACCATTAACCCTTGTTTCCCTTGGTGTCACGGTAATACCCTTGCTCTAATTCGTATATTTATTGAACCCCAGTTCAATCTTTGCCTCCGTCGTCCATCTCTTCAACAAATAATGATCAGGAATATTGTCCATATTGTACTTTGACATCATAAAATTCCCATGGTATCGTACTTCTTGCATGAACATGCAAATATATTGAGGTCTTCATCAACTTCCACAGTAAGTCCCCATCCACATTGAACAAACATGTATGTCCACACATGACTTTGTTCAAAATCCTTACTGAAACAAACATGAAAATTCTTCTTGAAATTTCATAAATATCTCCCTTATGTAACTGTCCCTGGCTTGAACTAATATGTCATGATACAATGTCAACTTCAGCTTCCCCTTACCTATGTAATCATTCAATAGTTCATCCTCCCTCATTGCCTTTGATCGTTGTTTGTATGCACGAACAAATTCAACCAATAATATACTTTTGGTTGATATCTTGTTAAAGACATTATTTGCACTCTCACTACGCTAGGTCGACTTAATGTCTATAAGAAGATGTCTAAGTTATAAACAGGACACCATTTATGCCTCAAATTATGCAATCGTTTGAGCTATAGATCGTCAGCCAGATCAAACTTTGATTTCATCTCTATCCAAGTCTCCTAAAAAACATCAACCCTTCTTATTTTCCAAAGTATTTTGTGTAATACTGTTTTGAATCCTAGGTCACCCAATAAATGTGGAATATTCTTCATCGTATTATGTTCAATGTGCTATTAGCATAAATGATGCCTTGACTGCGGAAACACAGTCCTACAAATTTGCAACAATCTCTGGAGCTTAATCAGCGAATATTGTTTGTGGTTGCTTCCCCATGGCTGTCAAAAAAGAATCAAATAACCAAATAAATGACATTGTGGTCTCGTCACTCAGGAAGGCACAATCAACAAATACATTATACAAATGATTGTTTATGTAGATAAATGAGACATAGATCATTTGTACTTGTTAGTTCTATAAGTTGTATCAAATCTAATCACATCACGAAATGTATTACAGTGCAGTTTTGCCATTCTGTCACGTCAAAATATGTTCATGAGTTTCTCATCATTGTCGGGTTGCATTGTATATAAAAAATTCTCATCCTTGGTAGCCTTATCACGAAAATAGTTCATAATGACAATAACATCTTCATTCCCAATGAGACTTTGCCTCCATTGCAGTATGAAATTCTGACAATCCTCTTAGATAAAATTGACATTCTGATTCCTCCATGTCTCGTGTGCCACAAACAAGAACGGTTTGGATGGTCTAACTCCTGCATTCACCAATGAGCAAGTCAAGTCTTTATTTTCACTACCTATCTTCCTTGCAGACTTCAGGAAATATCTATATCTACCATCCACCATCAGATGGTTGTGCTCATCTTCAAATTATTTGACTTCATAAACCCCATTTGTCACTTTGAACATCATCCTTGCAAGACAACCCGATCTATATGTCATATGCATACGTTTCCATTCTTTGCCCATTTCAATTGGATTCGATACACCTTCGTAAGCACAACACATCTCCCTTTGATATATTGCACCTCCGGTATTGTAATGTTTCTTCCCCTTGTGCACAACAAACCCTTTCGCCAATTCATAAGCATTATATGTATTATAGGCTTCTTTATCATTTTCAAAGATACTACCAACTCTCAAGTCATCAACGACTGCATATTTTTGTTATAACTATCAAATTACTATACACATAAATAGATGTTGGCACAAAGAAAACTATAACAAGGTACAAATACAATTAATCAATTACTACATGATGCATACAATAACTACTAACAAAAACTCAAGTACCATAATAGTACCACCAACAGAAATTTAATTTCATACCTATGTTTGTGGAGTATGTGTCATTTATTTCCTTTGAGTGAAGTCCATTTTTGTATCGATCTATCCCCGTCATCAATCTATAATTAACATTATTCAATAATGTTACTCCACGTGCCAATAATTCAACAAGCAAACAAATTTATTTTAAAATAGTTCACATTGTGCCTAATATTTCTAACAAAAAGATATATACTTCACACAGGTAATGTTTTGTTCACCATGTAATGCATGTGCTTGTAAGTGCATGAAAACTTAACGATAATATTTGTAACCAAATATCATATTGATGTATATGACCAATGTAATATCACATGCATCATTGTTTAGTACCATGTATTACAGTTAGTTTCATAACACTTTAAAAGATAATAGGGTCCTGCAATCTGTATGTAACCCATACCATGTCACATAACCTATTGAACCTACATGTCCAACACTGCATATTCTACCACAACCCATATGTACCACTAGATGTACAATGCATCGTTGTCTGATAGCATGCATTACAATTAGTTTTATAATATTTTAAAAGACAATAAGGTCTCGCAATCTGTATGTAACCCACAACATATTTATACCCTACTGAACCCACATGTCCAACATTATATATCCTACCACAACCCACATGTATTGTTAACTGTACAGCATATGAAGGAAGCATGTACATATAATATCAATTATCAATATATTAAGTTTGATATCACATGTTCCATCTTCTTTCCTAGTGATTCTCTTTTCCTGCTCATCATAAATATGATGGTCCACCATATTTAATCACCAAACCTAACACATTAAATATGGTGACTCGCAATAAACACTACAATCAATACATGGTGACTTGTAAATTGATAACATAATAAACAACATACCATAAACACCATAATCAATACATGGTGACTCGCAACAACAGAAAGTACGCGCGTTACAAGGCGGACAATGATCTCAATAATGATCTGCAATCGAAACTTCAGTGGTCCTATAATTAGCTTAACACGTTTCTGATTTTTGTGGAGAAAAAATACGGCACAAAAAGATGTTCGAAAAGCAACAATAGGTTCCTTCGATGCAGCAGATTGGGGAACATGGAAGGGAAAGAGGGAATCATGACTTTTGTTAGGCTCGAAGTTAAAATTTAGATTTTAGGCGGGACAGTAAAAGACGACCATAGACAGGCAAAAATTTTCAGTGTGTATCTACCACCCGGCACGGATATAATATTTAATTTAGTATTAGAGGGTGAGCAAATAAGACTTGGTGTTGGAGGAGCACCATAAAACTACCATCGCTCTAATGCTTAGTATTCACTCTCTTACTTTGTCGGAACCCAAGCAACCACCATTTTTTATGGGCAGCAACGCACAATCAGATATGTCATCCTCTTTGTGATACAATTCGTGGGTGACGGAGTCCTCGAAAGCGGAATCTGAAGCGCCGCTTCTGTCCAAAAAATGAACTGACACTTACAGAATTGTTCCCTAGATAGCACTTTAAAGCAGCTTGAATTCAGACATTTGATATTTCCATTCCAAATATTTATTGTCATCAAATTTGATTATAATTTCACTCTCTCAATATATCTCTCTCCTATTCGTATTAAAAAAACTATAAAATCAAACTTTACTTTTGTACCATTCTTTTTTTTGTAATAAGCATTTTGGTAAATATAAAATGAAACTTTGACTAATTGGACTTGATTTAGCATGAAGCTGCGGAATTATCAAGTTAAACCTTCTTAGTCACTCTTTGTCTCATACATTACTGAGAAAAAGGTTTATCATAACCCAAGTCAGAGATGCTGAGAAGTGATGTCGTAACACTTCCTCAGCCTACCGAACCTCCATTTTCAGTTGGACGACAGGTCAGAGATGCAGCTCTATCCTCCGGTGGTAGGATTTGTTCCGTCAATGAAGTTACCGTGACAAATATAGCACCGAGGTAATAATGATGGAAGGATTAACACATCTATATGGAGATAACCACAATGAGAATGTCATTGTCGCCTATTTGTCACAAATAAAAGAATTTGACTTATTTATTAATGACTAGTATTTTTATTATAAACTATCAGTATTAATACTATTATCAGTATCAATGTTAATATTAATAATAAACTTAGTCTTTGTTTATATCTGTCGACAAATTTTAGAAGAGTTACAACCAACTAGTTGGTTTCCTCACGCAGGCCATCGATAAGATATGACATAATGATTATGCGATGTTTGTCCAGATTTGCGGAATAAAAGTATAGGTATTTAGATTAATTTTTGAAAATAATCTAAGTTATTTTTTTTATAAACAAAACTAAAATAATAAACAAGATATGTTTGGATGAGATATCACTTTTAATTTAACTAAGTTTAAATCTTTAAAATATAACAATAATAATTTTTATTAATGATTACAAATAATCATTATAATTATATAAAATAAAAATTTAGAATATTATTTAATTATTATTATAATAATATAAATTTAATTTGTTATTTATTTATTTAGATAATATCACAAAATCTTAAAAAATAACTATTAACAAATATTTTTTAAAAATAATTCTCAAGTATTTTAAATATTTTAATATAATTTTAATTTGAAAATAAAATAAAAAAAATAAAAAATATGTGTATTTTTTGATTTATTTCTAAAAAAATTCAATGTAATGTGAAAAATAAAGACAAAAAAATTATAATAAAAAATTGTAAATAATAATTTCTTTTATAGCATCATAATTATTAGATATAATATATAATGATGAGATTATAAATTAATAATAATAAAATATAACAAAAAGTAAGAATATATTAAAAATAATTATAATTTAATAATTTATATTATATACATATAATTAATTTATATTATCGAGTTTATATAAATTTTATATTTATTATATTATTTCAAGTTTTGGATTAAATTCAATCAATTCAAACCAAAACATCTTTGCTGATAGGATATATAGGATATAGATGGTACAATAACTTTTGTTTTTTCCCGATCTGTTTCTCCCCTATAATTTCTATTTATATTTTCTCGCTTCTGCCCTTGAGTTAAGAGTCATGCATGCTTGACTCTTCTTCTGTAATTCCTTTATTTTTCTTTTATAATATCCTTCCTAAAAAATATAAAATAAAACTTTATTTTTGTCTAGCATTCTTTTTCCATAATAATCCTTTTATTAAATTATTCTCACCAAATATATAAAATAAATCAATTTTTATATTTTTATCTGCAAATTATATTAACAATATAAAAATATATTCAACCGTAAATATTCTTTTCTTGTTATATTTTTAAAAAATTAAAGAAATATTTCCACAACAATTATTATAAAAATTATAATAAATAATATAACTATAGAAAAATGGAAATTCAGGTTCTGATAGGTTTTACTGTTCATAAAGAACATGTAAAAATATTCTGAGTATTTTTCTGCTATTTTTAATAATTTTATAAGTTTTTTTAAAATTAAATATTATTATTATTATATTAATATTATATTACTTAATCCAAAAAGGTGGGCTGGCACATTGTTTTGACCCGTTAAAACGACAGCATGCCCCATCGTTTTGATCCGTGAGTAGGGAAGGGAGATATGTCGCATGACCAAAAATGATGTTGTTTCATGTGGGGATGAGTGTTGGTTTGGCCATATCCCACCAACCTATCGATGTCGGGCATTAAGCCCGAGAGCTGGCCCTATTCGGGCATTTCGGCACCCACACTAGGGAAATTTGAGGATTCTGGGTGATTCAAGGGCTATTCATCATCCCGAATCGTTTGGTGCAAGGTTTGAGTGGAAAAAGACAACCCTAGATCTAGACGAGAGGTTGCTAGGGTTAGAATCGAGCAACATGTCGAGTTGTTTGCACACTTATATGTTTTGTTTTGAAATATATGTTTGAGTGTTATGTTTTTAGAAAATTCTGATGAATCGTATTTGTATTGGGCACGTATATTGATTTTACTATGTTCGGTATTGAGAGACATACTGCGATTGAGTGCATGTAGTTGCACATACTGTTGAGACATAAGATTGTCTGTGAGAGTATATGTTTGCATGTGATATTGAGATTTTGGATTGTATATATTATGTTTTTATCGATTTTATTTTCTATTTTTGTTACTGAGTATTCTAGTGCATTGATGACCTAGACTAAAATTAGTGGCCAACGGCTCATAAATTTAGATGGTCACAAGAGTTAACCATAAAAGTCTTCGGCAATACTAGTGTGAGCTAAGTTTTAATAAAATAAGAAAACAATCACTAGTGGACCTCATATTCTCTCCTAGCCCGAGATGGACATGTGAGACCTTAAATTTTGAATCCTAGAAGTTCAGAAGCCAGTACAGGTAAAAAAGACCATTTTTCCCTTGAAGAAAAGGATGTGTGATGACCGAAATTGGTAAGGGATGTCTAGTAATTATTTCTGGTATTAATTCCCTTTAAATTGATTCTTTATTGGTTGATAATTATCTTAGAAAATAAAAACCCTAAGTTTAAGGGGAAATAATTATAGAATTTAATTCTGATAATTATTTCTGGTATTAATTCCCTTTAAATTGATTCTTTATTGGTTGATAATTATCTTAGAAAATAAAAACCCTAAGTTTAAGGGGAAATAATTCTCGTCAATAACTCTTGTTTTTTCCCGATCTGTTTCTCCCCTATAATTTCTATTTATA
Source organism: Passiflora organensis (assembly GCA_019739055.1). Lineage (NCBI taxonomy): Eukaryota > Viridiplantae > Streptophyta > Magnoliopsida > Malpighiales > Passifloraceae > Passiflora > Passiflora organensis. The sequence goes on from JAEPBF010000269.1 coordinate 346,854, forward strand.
TTTTCTCGTTTCTGCCCTTGGGTTAAGAGTCATGCATGCTTGACTCTTCTTCTGTAATTCCTTTATTTTTCTTTTATAGTATCCTTCCTAAAAAATATAAAATAAAACTTTATTTTTGTCAAGCATTCTTTTTCCATAATAATCCTTTTATTAAATTATTCTCACCAAATATATAAAATAAATCAATTTTTATATTTTTATCTTGCAAATTATATTAACAATATAAAAATATATTCAACTGTAAATATTCTTTTCTTGTTATATTTTTAAAAAATTAAAGAAATATTTCCACAACAATTATTCCACAATATCTTAAGCATTAACCAGTGATATCACGGGATTTCCTAATTACAATTGTGAACATTTAGAAAATTCTTAGAAAAAAATTAGAATCTTTTAAACTGTCCAAGGTGATTTGGAACCTTAGGTATGTTTGGAATTGCATGAGTTGGATTAGGAAAAAAATTTCAAAATTTTTAGGAAATAAATACCTTTTTTTATTTTTTTGAAATTTTATAAAAATTATAATTTATAATTTTTCTGATTTTATGCTATTTTTAATAATTTTATAAGTTTTTAAAATTAAATATTATTAATATTATATTACTTAATCCAAAAAGGTGGGCTGACACATTGTTTTGACCGATCAAAACGACAACATGCCTCACCGTTTTGATCTGTGAGTGGGGAAGTGAGATATGTCGCATGGCCTAAAATGATGTTGTTTCACAAAGGGTGAAACGACGCCGTTTCATGTGGGGATGGGCGCCGGTTTGGCCATATCCCATCGACCTACCGATGTCGGGCATTAAGCCCGAGAACTGGCCCTATTCGGGCATTTTGGCACCCACACTAGGGAAATTTGAGGATTCTAGGTGATTCAAGGGCTATTCATCATCCCGAATCGTTTGGTGCAAGGTTTGAGTGGAAAAAGACAACCCTAGATCTAGACGAGAGGTTGCTAGGGTTAGAATTGAGCAACATATCAAGTTGTTTGCATACTTATATGTTTTGTTTTGAAATGTATGCTTGAGTTTTATGTTTTCAGAAAATTATGGTGATTTGTATTTGTATTGGACACGTATATTGATTTTATTATGTTTGGTATTGAGAGGCATACTATGATTGGGTGCATGTAGTTGCACTTACTGTTGAGACATGAGATTGTTTGTGAGAGTAGAGATTGTCCGTGAGAGTATATGTCTGCATGTGATATTGAGATTTTGGATTGTGTATATTATGTTTTTATCGATTTTATTTTCTATTCTGGTTACTGAATATTCTAGTGCATTGATAACCTAGACTAAAATTAGTGACCGACAGCTCATAAATTTAGATGGTCACAAGAGTTAACCTTAGAAGTCTGGCAATACTATTGTGAACTAAGTTTTAATAAATTAAGAAAACAATCATTAGTGGGCTTCATATTTTCCTCTAGCCCGAGATAGACAAATGTTTTGTTAATTAACCTTTCAATCCTTTTAAATTAAAGAATTTATGTGTGAATGACATCATTTTGTTTTTATTTCGGATTTGAGTTTGAATACTGATAAGAGTATTTATTGATTTTATCATTATGATTTTGGATTTAGCTCTTTCCTCGTCCGTTCATTTTTCTTGGAAATTTTGCAAACGGATATGACAATTATAATACCCTCGGCTACTTTTCCCACATCCTGCTTGCGGTAGCAATTCCCACATTCACACGTTTCATTGATAATAAAAGGGGGAAAAAATGAACAAAGGCTGCTTGACTTGTTCATTGACCTAGACATCAATGGAATGATTAGGCAGATATTTCACTATGTTCTGTGCCTTAAGCTATTTTTCATCAGAGTCCGCCGTCTGCATACTCTACTCAGCCCCCAGATGAACTAATACCAATCCTATATCGTGACCGGAGAGGGATTGGTACTGCTACAGATTATGTTCGATTTGTAATATTTTATCCCAAATAAAAAAAAATCACGTTTTATTTTCTTTACTGAAAAATTAATACAAAGGTGCCGTGACATATTAAATTAACGACTTACATCGAAACTCAATTATCTACCGTCATCTTTCAATATTTTTATTTACGCTAGGCATATTAAACTAGTTCGTCAACGTTGACAGAGTCATTGGTTTTTACGCCTTGTGCTTCTGTCTACATAATTAGATAGGTCTAGTTAAGTTTCTCTCTTGAAATAACGACACAGATCCTGTGGGCAAACCCAGATTTTTAGTTTGAAGGTGGAGGAACATTCACAGCTTCCATGGAGCCCTCAACTTCGAGACTGCTGCTTCTCCTTGCTTATCTTCTTGTCCACCTACCTGGTCACGTTATCGCCCAGCCAAACTTAATGCTCCCAAACTTCACGCTTCAGTGGTGTTACGACAGTGCAAACAACTTTACCAACAGAAGCATATACCAAACAAACCTCAACAATCTCCTGTCCTCGATCGCAAATGACACCGATAATGACTCTGGGTTTTACAATCTAACCCATGGTCAGTCCCCCGACCAAGTAAATTTACTTGCCCTTTGTAGAGGAGACACTTCTTTAGATGTCTGTCGAAGTTGTATCTATAACTCGACTATTAAAATCCTAGAGATCTGCCCCTTCCAGAAAGAAGCACTTGGGATTTATGATCTGTGTATGCTACGGTACTCCAACAACTCCATATTCGGTAATCCTCAAACTCGACCTGCTTTTATTGCCTATAATACAGGAAATGCCTCGAATATGAATACGTTCAGTGAAGAGGTGCGAAACTTGTCGATTGAGCTTCGAAGCGCAGCTGCATCAGGGAACTCCCTCAAAAAATTTGCAACCAAAGAAGTATTAAGTTTGGAATTTTATACGATATATGGACTTGTGCAGTGCACGCCTGATTTATCTAGAAATCAGTGTGATGATTGTCTGCTCTCCAATTTTAGGGACAGTTTACAGTTCCAAGGGAAATTGGGAGGGGTGGTCCTAGGTCCCAGCTGCCAATACCGTTATGAGACATATTCTTTCTACAGCACACAGCCATCGCCACCCCCTCAGCCTTCAAATCCACGACAGCTCGCCCCTCCTTTTGCTCCCCCTCCATCAGAAGGTATATATGCATCTTGGATATCTCCACCTTATATGAATAAATAGCACTCCTACTAAAACTGTTGTTTTGGAGAACACAATCATCCTTTTAACAGCGTTATTTCTCTCCTTAATTGGCAGGTAAAAGTGGGATCTCAACTGTTACCATTGTAGCTATTGTCACTGCCGTTGCAGTTTCTATTGGTCTTTTCTGCTTTGTATTCTATTTCTTAAGCAGAAGGAGAAGGAGACGAAACAAATACCATCCTGCGCAAGAAAATAATGGTAATGAATAGCAAAACTTCTTCGTTCTATTATTAAATTGGTCCTTATATAGAGTAAAACAATATTATGCCCCAAAAAATGCAAAGTTATTTCACACCCGGATCTTGCAGATGTTGATGAAATTACGACTGCGGAGTGTTTGCAATTTGATTTTGAAACTATAGAAAGAGCCACAGAAGAGTTCTCAGAAAATAAGAAACTAGGTGAAGGTGGGTTTGGCGAAGTTTATCAGGTAACCATGAAAACCATTCTTATTAGAACAAGAAAGGACTCTGTATGATAAATATATCCCACTGAAATTAAATTATCAGGGTACACTTCCTAATGGACAAGAAGTAGCTGTCAAGAGGCTATCAAGAGGTTCTGGGCAAGGTGCAGGGGAATTCAAGAATGAGGTCACCGTAGTGGCCAAGCTTCAACACAGAAATCTTGTGAGGTTGCTGGGATTTTGCCTGGAAAGAGAAGAAAAGATACTCGTCTATGAATATGTTCCCAACAAAAGCCTTGATTACTTTCTCTTTGGTCTGCATTTTTTACTAGCTAAAAGTCTCTCTTCTTCTTTTTCCATGGGGTATATGATTTATCCTCTGAATCCTGCCTTGAATGTGCTACTTTTCCTTCATGTAGATCCTGAAAAGCGAGAACTACTGGATTGGTCAAGACGGTACAAAATAATCGGAGGAATTGCTCGTGGAATTCTTTATCTTCATGAGGACTCCAGACTCAGGATTATCCATCGTGATCTTAAAGCTAGTAATATTTTGTTGGACGCAGATGTGAATGCTAAAATTTCAGACTTTGGCATGGCAAGGATTTTCCAAGTTGATCAAAGTCAAGCAAGTACAAACAGAATCGTTGGGACTTAGTAAGTCTGATTTTCCATTTTCCTCTGCATCTTATTAAACATTTTCTTTTCTGATTACTGGTTTATAGTGGTTACATGTCTCCGGAATATGCAATGCACGGTCATTTCTCGGTGAAGTCCGACGCCTACAGCTTTGGCGTCTTGATTCTGGAAATTATAACAGGACATAAGAACAGCTCTTTCTACCAGAGAGATGGTTGTGCAGACCTCTTAAGCTATGTGAGCATAGATAGAGTTTTCTTTTTCTTGTTTAAGAATACCTATTGAAATATTTCGTTGAAGATAGACCGAAGAATAAGAGAGGAAGGATCGAGCTGGAAACTTCTAAACGTTATAAAATATTTGCAGGTCTGGAGGTATTGGAGAGATGGGACACCGTTGGTGATATTAGATCCAGCTCTTGCAGATACGTATTCAAGAAATGAGGTCATCAGGTGTATCCATATCGGCTTGTTATGCGTTCAGGAAGATCCAACTCAAAGGCCTGCAATGGCTACAGTTATCCTCATGCTAGATAGTTTCTCAGTTACTCTGCCAGTACCTCAGGAGCCTGCATTTTACTTCAACAGCAAAACAGAGGGTAGTCTGCCAGTGAAAGAGCTAGTGGGGGATGAATCTAACAGCCAATCAGTGCCACTGTCAGTTGATGAAGATTCCATTACTCAAGTGTATCCACGATGACATGATTGCCTTCTCCCAGAGTACTAAAATAAGCTACCCACTTTCCAATTCCTGCCTTTTAGATAGAGATTATCTTTTTACAATTTACGTATATTTTAGTTTATACATATAATAAATTTTCTACAACTTTCTTTGGTGCAAGAAGTGTGAAATCGATGGAAAGATAATGGCCGAGGCTTGAATAATTAATAATAAAAAAATTGGTATTTTTGAATGTTCTATCATGGGATGAGACCATTCACTTGGGAAAAAAAAGAACAATTTAAAGGTGAAAGGGATAATATTCTGGTACAATCTTGGTAAATTTCAAACTTATCATGGTCTCTAATAGAAAATTCAAGACATATTAAAATTAAATTAAAATAATAATAAAATATTATATTTCATATTTTTCGAAAAATTTCTATTAGAGGCCCGGTTGCACCTGTATTCTAACAAAGGAAGTACTATTTACTGGGCAATTGATTTACCAAAGTCCAGCACGTCAAAGAAGGGCACCAATCCACAGGCAGATATTTCTACACGAGACTTTTAGCGTGCTTGACATTTCACAACCGTGGACAGCTGGACTCGTATTTAATGACGGTTCCCAGTGCTTTACATTTCACAACCGGGTAATTCTTGGTGTTCCCAGAGCATTGGATTTATTATAATAAAAAATATAATTTTTAAAATCATTAGTCAGACGATGTTCTGATTGGAATAAAAAAATTTTATTGGGGCAGACTTTTAAAAGGGGTATCGAGAATCTGTCTACCTCTATATTTTATTCATCTTACTCAATTTTAAATCTAGCTAAAATTTTGCAATTTCTCTGAACATCAGAGCAAAACTATGGAGACCCGGTGAGTAACTATATAAAAAGGTCCAATTAAATTCCTGAATTATAAACTTGGGTCTATTTACAAACCATATTGAGTACTTTCGTGCTAAATTTCTCATGTTCATGTTTGTATGTAGTGGCTATATGGCTTTGGAATATTTGATGCACATGGACTTCTCGATCCAGTCAGACGTGTTTAGCCTTGGCATTCTGATTCTGGAGATAGTGAGTGGTCAAAAGAATACCCAGTTCCAGAAAGAATACACTGTAGACAACCTTCTAAGTTTTGTAAGTGAAGCATTCCAAGGAAACATCAATATCTCTTATTATACAGTAAACACTCTGGAGGGGTTTATCTAACAAATGCAAGTGAAAAACTTTGCAGGCATGGAGAAGTTGGAGAGAAGGAAGATCCTTAAATTTAATCGATCACTCTTTAAAGTCTGGTTCTAGAGATGAAATGATGAGATGCTTACACATCACCTTGCTATGCGCTCAAGAAAATGTTACTGAAAGACAGATCATGAATAACATCGCTCTCATGGGGTAGCTTTATGGAGCTCCCGGAGCACCAGTTCTTATTTGCTCCCTCTATAATACAGAATTAAATATTATATCTAGTCAGCACCTAGGTGATTTGCTGACTGGATATGCGCTGAAACCCCTAGACGTCTTTTATTCTCCCGCCTAAAGTCTAAATTTTAATTTTTAACTTTAAGAAATTAAATTTTTGTCATTTAAGCTTACTAACATTCAACCTTCAGTCTTTCTGTTGGTCGCGATTTCTCCTGGATGTCTTCTTTGGAGAAAGAGGTGCTCTCTGTGGTTACTGTTTGTGAACCATGAAATCATTTTTCTTAACCTCATATATCCGAATTTTTCAGGCTGCGCAACCCAGAATATATTCGGTGGCCCTATCGAAGAACAAGAAGCTATCTTGCAGAACTCATAACTAAAAAAATATTCTGGTAAGATGAAAAAACGATTTCGATTTATAGCTCTGGAGCCGTTTTAGAAACTCTTGTTTCCTGTATGGCTAATAGAAGTGATTTTTGTTGGTTTGTACCCTAGTTTTTCCGTCACGGAATGTGAATATTTAATTGGCTATAAGTAAGTTGTCGGGGATATGGACTACGATTGTTGTTGGTATGGACTATGTTTGTTGAATAATGTTTTTAGTATGCTAATTTTGATGCAATTGTATATGGACTATATTTATCCATCCCTACGATTTACCAAGCTAGTTGTTGTCCCTTTATGTATATGGATATAGTTGTATTATAGAGATACACCATGGAGTGGACCACGATTGTTGTTGGTATGGACTATGTTTGTCGAATAATGTTTTTGGTATGCTAATTTTGATGTGATTGTATATGGAATATGTTTATACCCTACGTTGTACCATGCTTGTTATTTTCCCTTTATGTATATGGATGCAGTTCTATTATAGAGATTGACTATGGACTATATTTAATACATGTTCTGGTCTATTTGCCATGTACACTTGTTTTGCCAAACAATATGTGATTGACTTTATGAAAAGCAACCATATGATATTGCAAATAATCTATTTACCATTGTACAAATGTTTGTTAATAGTGGTATAAGTGAAAGAGGTTCTAACTTGTGATACAAAGCTAAGCGGTGAGATGAATGCAACAAGTGGGCAACAATACAGATTTGTCAATCAGAGCCAAACAAAGAAAAATTAATGTTTTGGTGGATGATGTCCTCCTACAAATGAGATCATCCCTGCTACATTAGTAGAATTGGCTATTATTGATTTGCGTGAGTTTTTTTATCATGTTATTGTTAGTAATATTAATAGGCGTAGGGATAGCATTATATTAAAATTAAGATTATTAGTTATTGTATTTATCATGACATTGTTATTCATGATACGCAAAGGGAGTCTAATGTTATTGTATGAACATGATATGATACGTAGAAGTTATGAATTTTGATCCTTTAATGACACAACATATATTGTACATATTCATTGTCTTCTGAGGATGATGCATTAGAAACATTGCAAAAGGTTTGTAACGAATCTCATGGATTGGATTAATTACTGGAATAATGAACGGATAAGGAGATGATGCATTAGAAACACTGCAAAAGGTTTGTAACAAATCTCATGTAACAGAAGTATTTGTATGAGAATTGAAAAACTGTACATGAGATACATAACATATTGTACGTTATGTATCTCATGTATGGAAATGAAAAATAGGAAACTGTACTGACACTGTGAGACCCCGTCTTTTTGATAGTCTAGTCAGCAATCAGATTTAGTTAGATTGTTCGGATTGGTCGATTTGAGTGAGTTGACCATTTAACCGTCATAGCTGACCATTTGACCGTCATAGCTGACCATTTGACCGTCATAGCTGACCTTTTGACCGAGTGACGTGGACATAGTCATAGAGCCTAGGTGTCATGTTTAGAATGTCTAGAACGTCATGTCGTTAGTGGTGTGTCAATAATTTGCACGACGTGTCGTTAGGGAGATTTAACGTGCATTAGATTAATTAGTCGATTGATGCATTGTTTGAGGTTTGAGCCCTGAGGATATAGGCCCATTCTACTCTTTTGACCCGGATAAAAGTTTTTCGAGGTCCGTTTTGAGTGGCCGTAGGCCTTTGGGCCGATTTACTGTTCGTGGGCCCGATTTCGGTTTCTCGAGCCTAATTACGTTTTAAAAGCCCGATTTCTATATTTTGAGCTTTTAAATTTTATTTTGGCTTACTTGGGACATATTTGGGCTATTTTATTAATAATGCAGATTATGTGAAATTTTTTTTTTTTTAAAAAAGAGTCAAAGTCAAAGTCAACGGTCAATAGTAAAAAAAAGAAGAAGGTAGAATCTCAAAAACGCCCCTGACCCTTTTCTCTCACGGGAATGTGCAGAAAAGAACCCCTCTTTCCCCTTTGTTGCAGAGAACACCAAACTTCCAAAGCCTAAACCAAAAATTCCACCCTATTTCATTTCTACATCAAATTAAGGAGTGAGTCTTGTTCCAAAACCTAAACCTAACCCTCCTCCTTGTATTTCCTCAGGTATGGTGTTTGGTTGTAGTGGTTTTATATTTATTTGAGTATTTTTTTGTGTTTTCGGATTTTATGAATTTTTACTTGATTTCTTCATTTTCTGGGCTGATTTGTGGTTGATTTAGCAAGATTAGATGTTCATTAACATAGTCTGATACCTTAGATTTCTTGAAAACATCATTTGATCCATGATTGATCAATTTGGGTGTCAATGGCATTTTGGTAATTTCGGGATTTGTGTGATTTTGTGAAATTGGATGAAATTGGTTGATGCCATTGCTTGAGTTAGGTTCATTGAGTGTTTTAGAAAAGGTTTGTCGATTTAGGAAACCAATTTTGATGTTGGTGGAGCTTGGAACTGGAAATTGAACTTAGGATCGATTGCCTATGTGAAGGGATTTGTTATTTTCTTAAGGAATTGAGTGGTTTGAGTTTCTAGAGGTTGAATTGAATAATTTGGGACTTAGAGTGAGTGTTTGAGGAGTCTCTTAGGTTGTTTTTAATTCTGGTAATTTTTTGAGTTTATTATTTTCGGCTTTGTTCTTAGTACGATTTTGTGTGCATGATTGTTTAGGTGATATTTCAGCGATCGATAAGGGCAAAGGCTTAGCCGTCGAGTCGTCTGCGCTTCAAGAGGTGGGAGACTATGTTTCATTTACATGCACGGAAATATTTTGCTTTATTAATTAAAATTGGTAAATGCTTATTTTTGAATGAAGGCAATACGTATATTGATATATAACTTAGCATGCTAGGTTCATTGTATGTGAGACATATTTATGATGCATAAAATATTTAATTGAACCTATACACATGTTTGTGATATGATTAAAATGTGTTTGAGAATTTTCGTACGCATCGAATTCTTGACTTGTTGGGACTTCTAGGAAGTCTTTGATTTGATTTTGATTACACTATATTTTATTTATATTATAATATGATTTGAGAATTTATTTGTATTTGGAGATTTTTATACTTATCGGGCATGAGCCTATGATACATGGTGTTATGATCAAACTCATACATATGCATTTGATTATATTCAATGTGAGATTGTTTACATGATTAGTAGTATGGACTTACTGTGAGTTTCATTACAAAGTGTTTATACTGGTTTTCGCGTATGCCTCTATTCCACCGGAATTGTTTATGACGCTGTGACTTTCACTGAGGTCCTTGAGATCTCACCCCCCCTCTTGTTGCTATTTTTCAGGACTAGGTTGAGAGCCAGTGTAGCTGACTTATTTTTGAGGTCGAGATTTCTGGTTTGTCTTAGGGCTGGACTACTGCATATGACACGTTTGAAAACTCGACACTATCTTTATTACTTTGGATCTGTGTATGCTTGCTTATCTTGTTGCATACTTGCTCATTGAGATTGTGACCCCTTAGTGGGCTTGGGTTGATGCGTGTTATTGAATTTATTTTGATAAAGTATGTTTGGGGTCGTGTGGCCTGTTGTGTGTGAAATTAAGACTTCCGCTGTTTGTAATTGCACTCTGTGGTTGATTGTGTTGTGTCGAGGTTTCCGGTTAAATACATGCTCCTTTTTAAAGAAAATTAAAAGGTTCAAATTTATATGCAATTTTATATATTTTACGAATTTGATTTGAGGGTAAGCCTTGTGTAGTTTTAATTGGGCCACGAGTTGGGCCAATTGGGACTGCACGGCGGTGAGGAGCCCAATTACCGGGTTCGGGTCCTCACAAGGTTGGTAGCGGAGCATGGTTGTTTATGTGCGCAATGTTTTCAAAAATGGTTTAAAATAGCATATTTTGAAGATGCATCAACTCACATTGCACATGCGTAGTCCAACATAGAGTTTTGTCTAGTAGTCTAATTTTGTTTTTAGGGCTCATTATGTGACTATATGTCCAGTTGATAGAGATGCCTCGTGGTAGACCTCGTAGACAAGCTAGAGGCCGAGGGGGCCGTACCCAGTCAACTGATGTAGATGAGAGGTCCGATGCTCGTGGGCCAGCAGGTCCAGCAGCTGAGGTACAGGAGCCACAGGTGTCACTGGGGACACAAGCAGGCCAGGATCCCCTTCTGATTCAGATGTTGGCTGCTATTCAGACGACCCTACAGCAGCTAGTACTGGATAGAGTGGCTCAGCAGCCACACGTGCAGCCACAGGTACCAGCTCATGCACCAGTACCGCCAGAGGTTATGGTAGAGCCTGAGGTACAACCTCAGCCCAGAGTTCAGCAGGCACAGGCACAGGCACAGGGTGCCAGACTACCTATCCAGGTGTCCAAATTACTGAAGGAGGCGAGACATCTAGGCTGCGAGAGTTTTTATGGCACCGGTGATGCTATGGTGGCCAAGACATGGAAAGACAAGATTGTCTTGACAGCCCAGGACCTGAGGATATCTTCTGAGGACAGAGTCACCTTAGCCACTAGACTGCTGGAGAGAGAGGCAGCCACTTGGTGGATGCTGTCAAAGCAGAGGAGATCATTCATGGGCAGAGTGGACAGCCTCGGAGGTATAGGGACTTTGTGCCTAGTAAGGGTCCCTTGAGGCGTATTGGTGGATTTGACCATCGACAGAAGAGCAGGATGTCCACCCCATACTCTGCAGTACAGACCCGTTCACAGGGTGCATCTTCTTTTGTGGCCCGTACACAGTCGACACAGTCTGCTCCTGGCATCAGCAGGCCAGTAGGACATCCCAAATGCGGGAACTGCAGACAGTATCACCCTCCTCCATGCCCACAGCCACCTAGGTGTTATGCATGTGATAGGTTTGGGCACTTAGCCAGAGATTGCCCAGGGGGTAGTGCATCTAGAGTCACAGTTTCTCAGCCGAGATTCCTAGCATTACCAGCAGCACCGAGGGCAGGTGTGAACCATATGGGTTCACAGGGATCTTCGAGGCCACAGACTGGTCGGCCATCTAGTAGCCAGGCTATTGGTCAGACCCAGCAGCAGCAGCAGAGGCCACAGACACGCCTGTTCACACTAGCAGATGCTAAGGCATGTGCTAGTCCGGACGTCGTTACAGGTACTATTTCTGTATTTTCTTGTTTTGATAAAGTCTTGTTAGATCCTGGAGCGAATAGGTCTTTTGTTGGTTCTAGAGTAGCTAGGTGTGCTGATAGAGTGTTGTCACCCTTAGAGCCACCCATAGTTGTATTGACCCCTCTTGGTGAGCAGATTACATGCAGTAGTGTTTTCTTGGGTTGTGTGATGACAGTGGGTACAGTACAGATTGAGGCGGATTTGATACCGTTGGGTATCAGTGATTTTGATGTGATAGTTGGTATGGACTGCTTATGTAGATACAGAGCCCGCATGGAGTGTTTCACGAAGAGGGTATGGTTTAGTCTTCCAGATGGGACAGAGTATTGTTTTGAGGGAGACAGACAGGTACTACCGACTTGTGTGATCTCTTGGATGAGTGCCAGACAGCTGATTCACAAGGGTTGTATAGCTTATCTTGCTCATGTCAGGGATGTATCAGTTGAGCCTCCGGAGTTGAGTAGTGTACCAGTTGTCAGAGAGTACGCAGATGTGTTTCCTGAAGATGTGACAGGGTTACCTCCAGTACGAGAGATTGAGTTGTTACCAGGGATAGCACCGATTTCTATTCCGCCATATCGGATGGCACCAGATGAGTTGAGGAAGCTGAAGACTCAATTGGAGGATCTTGTGGATCGAGGATTCATCCGACCGAGTGTTTCTCCGTGGGGTGCGCCTGTCCTTTTCGTAAAAAAGAAGGACGGTACCCTTCGGCTTTGCATTGACTACAGGCAGCTGAACCGAGCCACAGTGAAGAACCGATATCCGTTGCCGAGGATAGATGACTTGTTTGATCAGTTGCAGGGTGACTCAGTGTTCTCGAAGATAGACTTGAGATCGGGATACCATCAGTTGAGAGTTCGGGAATCCGACATCCCGAAGACAGCATTCAGATCGAGGTATGGACATTATGAGTTTGTTGTTATGCCGTTCGGGTTAACGAACGCTCCGGCAGTGTTCATGGACCTTATGAACAGGGTGTTCCGAGAGTTTTTAGATCGATTTGTCATCGTCTTTATTGATGACATATTAGTGTATTCGAAGACCCAGGAGGAGCACGAGGTGCATTTGAGGACAATTTTAGACACACTTAGAGCACGACAGCTTTATGCCAAGTTCTCTAAGTGTGAGTTTTGGTTGAGTGAGGTTGGCTTCTTGGGGCATATTGTGTCAGCCAGTGGAGTATTGGTAGACCCCAAGAAGATAGAGGCTATTGTTTCGTGGGAACCGCCTCGCACTGTGACAGAGGTGCGTAGCTTTTTGGGCTTGGCAGGCTACTACAGACGGTTTGTAGAGGGCTTCTAAGTTTTAGCAGCACCTTTGACCCGTTTGACTCGTAAGGGTGTTCCGTTTGTGTGGACCGAGAAGTGTGAGAAGAGTTTCAGCGAGTTGAAGACCAGATTGGTTTCAGCTCCAGTGTTGACTTTACCAGTCAGTGGCAGAGGCTATGTTGTTTTCAGTGATGCCTCGAGAGTTGGATTGGGATGTGTGTTGATACAGGATGGGAAGGTAGTTGCCTATGCTTCTAGACAGTTGAGACCGCATGAGGGCAATTATCCGACCCATGACCTTGAACTTGCAGCGGTGGTCTTTGCTTTGAAAATTTGGCGTCATTACTTGTATGGTGAGACGTGCCATGTCTACACAGATCATAAGAGTCTCAAGTACCTTCTCACCCAGAAGGAGTTGAACTTGAGACAGAGGCGTTGGCTTGAGTTGATCAAGGATTATGACTTGATCATTGACTACCATCCGGGTAAAGCCAACGTAGTTGCAGATGCTTTGAGTAGGAAGACCTCTTCTTCCTTAGCCTATGTGAGAGCCGAGTATATGCCTTTGTTGATGTGTTTGAGGGAGTCTGGAGTTCAGCTAGATAGTGATGAGACCGGAGCACTAGTTGCACAAATGGTGGTGAGACCGACATTGATTGATGAGATTCGAGCCGGTCAGCTTGAGGGTCCAGATTTGGTCAGAGTGAGACAGAGTTTGGACATCAGTGACAGTGAAGAGAGCTCCGTCAGTGAGTACAGAGTTAGAGATGACGGTATTCTGACTTTCCGAGGTCGTATGTGTGTACTACATGACGAGGAATTGAGACAGAGGATTCTGACAGAGGCTCACAGTTCAGCATTCTCTGTACATCCGGGTAACACCAAGATGTATAGAGATTTGAGACAGTCTTATTGGTGGTCAGGCATGAAGAGGCACATAGCAGAGTTTATTGCTCGATGCCTGGTTTGCCAGCAGGTGAAGGCAGAGCATCAGAGACCAGCAGGCATGTTACAGCCGCTTCCCATTCCAGAGTGGAAGTGGGAGCATGTCACCATGGACTTTGTGGTCGGTTTTCCACGTGTGCAACGGGGATACAATGCCATATGGGTGATAGTGGACAGACTCACCAAGTCTGCGTATTTCCTCCCCATCAGAGTGACAGACACACCAGAGAGGCTAGCGTCGAGGTACATGGATGAGATTGTCAGATTGCATGGTGTGCCAGTGACTATAGTGTCGGATCGGGATCCGAGGTTCACTTCTCGATTTTGGGAGAAGTTTCACAGTGCATTGGGTACAGAGCTGAGGTTCAGTACAGCCTTCCATCCACAAACAGATGGTCAGTCGGAGCGGACTATACAAATCTTAGAGGATATGCTTAGAGCTTGTGTGTTGGACAGGCAAACCACTTGGGATCGATGCTTACCCTTAGTGAAGTTTGCCTACAATAACAGCTTTCAGAGGAGCATTGGTATGGCACCTTATGAGGCACTGTATGGGCGCAGGTAGTGTTGGGATGAGGTTGGTGAGAGGCGTCTTGACAGTCCAGAGTTAGTGGACCAGGCTACTCAGCAGGTTGCTTTGATTAGAGAGCGGTTGCGAGTTGCTCAGAGCCGACAAAAGAGTTATGCAGATCACCGTAGACGAGACTTGGAGTTTGCAGTGGATGATAGGGTATTCTTGAAAGTCGCGCCTTGGAAGGGAGTGATCAGATTTCAGCAGCGGGGCAAGCTAGCTCCGAGGTATATTGGTCCCTACCGTATTGTTGACAGAGTTGGTCCAGTGGCATACAGATTGGAGTTACCACCAGAGTTAGAGAGAATCCATAACGTCTTCCATGTGTCCATGTTGAGGAAGTACGTGCCGGATCCATCTCATATCTTGGAAACACCACCAATCGAGATTGCCAATGATTTATCTTATTCGACTAAGCCAGTAACCATAGTGGATAGAGCACTGAGACAGTTGCGCAGTCGCAATGTGCCTATGGTTTACATTTTGTGGCGTAGTGACCGTATGGAGGAGAGGACTTGGGAACCAGAGCAGTTGATCAGATAGCAGTATCCACATTTGTTTGAGGATTCCGTTAAGTGAATTTCGAGGACGAAATTCTAATAAGGAGGGGAGGATGTGAGACCTCGTCTTTTTGATAGTCTAGTCAGCAGTCAGATTTAGTTAGATTGTTCGGATTGGTCGATTTGAGTGAGTTGACCATCTGACCTTCATAGCTGACCTTCTGACCGAGTGACGTGGACATAGTCATAGAGCCTAGGTGTCATGTTTAGAATGTCTAGAACGTCATGTCGTTAGTGGTGTGTCGATAATTTGCACGACGTGTCGTTTCGGAGATTTAACGTGCATTAGATTAATTAGTCGATTGATGCATTGTTTGAGGTTTGAACCCTAAGGATATAGGCCCATTCTACTCTTTTGACCCGGATAAAAGTTTTTCGAGGTCCGTTTTGAGTGGCAGTAGGCCTTTGGGCCGATTTACCGTTTCGTGGGCCCGATTTCGGTTTCTCGAGCCTAATTACGTTTTAAAAGCCCGATTTCTATATTTTGAGTTTTTAAATTTTATTTTGGCTTACTTGGGACATATTTGGGCTATTTTATTAATAATGCAGATTATGTGAAATTTTTTTTTTTTTAAAAAAGAGTCAAAGTCAAAGTCAGCGGTCAATAGTAAAAAAAAAGAAAAAGGCAGAATCTCAAAAACACCCCTGGCCCTTTTCTCTCACGGGAATGTGCAGAAAAGAACCCCTCTTTCCCCCTTTGTTGCCGAGAACACCAAACTTCCAAAGCCTAAACCAAAAATTCCTCCCTATTTCATTTCTACATCAAATTAAGGAGTGAGTCTTGTTCCAAAACCTAAACCTAACCCTCCTCCTTGTATTTCCTCAGGTATGGTGTTTGGTTGTAGTGGTTTTATATTTATTTTGAGTATTTTTTTTATTTTCGGATTTTATGAATTTTTACTTGATTTCTTCATTTTCTGGGCTGATTTGTGGTTGATTTAGCAAGATTAGATGTTCATTAACATAGTCTGATACCTTAGATTTCTTGAAAACATCATTTGATCCATGATTGATCAATTTGGGTGTCAATGGCATTTTGGTAATTTCGGGATTTGTGTGATTTAGTGAAATTGGATGAAATTGGTTGATGCCATTGCTTGAGTTAGGTTGATTGAGTGTTGTAGAAAAGGTTTGTCAATTTAGGAAACCAATTTTGATGTTGGTGGAGCTTGGAACTAGAAATTGAACTTAGGATCGATTGCGTATGTGAAGGGATTTGTTATTTTCTTAAGGAATTGAGTGGTTTGAGTTTCTAGAGGTTGAACTGAATAATTTGGGACTTAGAGTGAGTGTTTGAGGAGTCTCTTAGGTTGTTTTTAATTCTGGTAATTTTTTGAGTTTATTATTTTCGGCTTTGTTCTTAGTACGATTTTGTGTGCATGATTGTTTAGGTAGTATTTCAGCGATCGATAAGGGCAAAGGCTTAGCCGTCGAGTCGTCTGCGCGTCAAGAGGTGGGAGATTATGTTTCATTTTCATGCACGGAAATATTTTGCTTTATTAATTAAAATTGGTAAATGCTTATTTTTGAATGGAGTCAATACGTATATTGATTTATAACTTGGCATGCTAGGTTCATTGTGTGTGAGACATATTTATGATGCATAAAATATTTAATTGAACCTATACGCATGTTTGTGATATGATTAAAATGTGTTTGAGAATTTTCGTACGCATCGAATTCTTGACTTGTTGGGACTTCTAGGAAGTCTTTGATTTGATTTTGATTACACTACATTTTATTTATATTATAATATGGTTTGAGAGTTTATTTGTATGTTTGCAAAGAATACGTATACCTATATTTGCTAGGTATGACTTGGAATTGATGGACTGCGCTTGGCCAATGCGAAGGTAAGTGGATGAGTATCCTTAAATAGAAGGATAGTTCCTTGCCTAGGAGTATGGATGAGTTGTGTATGCCTTGTGGGATGTGATAGGCTACATGTGCCTTCGCGCTTTTCGAGTTGTGTGTGCGTTGGGAATCGTGTGATTTATTAATATTTTGGAAATTTGCATTTAATTAGCCACCAGTGGGCTTCCGATTTCCCTTTGGCCGGGGTTATCAGTGAAGCAGTTTTAGAGGTCCACCTCGATAGTTTTTTTGGGCATAGTAGCCCATGAGAATGAGATTTGAAGATTTTTATACTTATCGGGCATGAGCCTGTGATACATGGTGTTATGATCAAACTCATACATATGCATTTGATTATATTCAATGTGAGATTGTTTACATGATTAGTAGCCTGGACTTACTGTGATTTTCATTACAAAGTGTTTATACTGGTTTTCGTGTATGCCTCTATTCCACCGGAATTGTTTATGACGCTGTGACTTTCACTGAGGTCCTTGAGATCACCCCCCCTCTTGTTGCTATTTTTCAGGACTAGGTTGAGAGCCAGTGTAGCTGACTTATTTTTGAGGTCAAGATTTCTGGTTTGTCTTAGGGTTGGACTACTGCATATGACACGTTTGAAAACTCGACACTATCTTTATTACTTTGGATCTGTGTATGCTTGCTTATCTTGTTGCATACTTGCTCATTGAGATTGTGACCCCTTAGTGGGCTTGGGTTGATGCGTGTTATTGGATTTATTTTGATAAAGTATGTTTGGGGTCGTGTGGCCTGTTGTGTGTGAAATTAAGACTTCCGCTGTTTGTAATTGCACTCTGTGGTTGATTGTGTTGTGTCGAGGTTTCCGGTTAAATACATGCTCCTTTTTAAAGAAAATTAAAAGGTTCGAATTTATATGCAATTTTATATATTTTACGAATTTGATTTGAGGGTAAGCCTTGTGTAGTTTTAATTGGGCCACGAGTTGGGCCAATTGGGACTGCACGGCGGTGAGGAGCCCAATTACCGGGTTCGGGTCCTCACAGACATAGTTGCATACAAAATGTAATGTGTCTCACTTATATGGGATGTGTGAAAATCTAAGGTTGAAAACTTTACATGACATGCAAGATATACTGTATGTAACGTATATCATGTATGTGATATATGGAATTCATAATTGAAAACTATTGATGACACTTAGTATGTTACGGATCTCACATCGAGCAAATAAATTGTTCATGTAAAATGATACATGAGGCACATGACATACAAAATACATCGGATGTCATGTGTGAGTAATATAGAGAATCTTGTATTTGTTAACGGATTATTGGGACATGTGTGTACAAAAATCCTGTTATAAAATGAATGCTGACTTTATTATAGGTCTTTGGTTTTCATCTTAGACCAATAAGCATTGAATAGAAACCATCTCCGACCTCATCCTCAACAAGTGCATTTTGAATTTCATCTGGCCCTCCTACCTATTTCTTAACTCCAATTAACAGCTCCTTCAGTTCCAATGTCGCTTCCCTCCGAATTTTGTGGTAAGTGTTGCCTTGTAATGCTTCATTGGTTGTTGTAGCCAGATTCATTACGAATTCGTTACTTACTAGAACTAGGTGTTGAATCCCATAATTTTTTGTTTACTTGTTTTATATTTGTTGACTTGTCATAATGTTTAGTTGTATTATGTTGTATTTTATTTTATTTGGTATGCTGTCCTCTTCAATGATGGTAACCCTAACCATATGAATTTATGTTTACTTATGCAATTATTAAATCATACTATAAATACACTAGGTGGTAACAACCATATTAGATGGCCAATTGTCAAAGGTCAGAAACACACTTGGTCCGATGAGGAAGATGAACTCCTTATTAAGATTTTACTAGACATCATATCGGGATGCAATTGCAATAGTTATAAGTTTGGTAATCAATCAAATTATAGCGCCGTAGAAAGTGAATTTGAGTGTCGGCTATCGGGAAGGGGGATGTCACGCCCTGTATCCTATGGTGTCGTAACATTACTCTCTTCTCTCGTTGTATAGTACTTGCATCTACCATCAAAAATTTCTTCTTGGTGACAAATACAAACACCATACAATGCTGTGACTATGCATTGTATTTACCATTATTTGATTCTCAACCAGTCGAAAATATGTACAAATTCAAAAGTCTTGCATTGTGATACTTAAGATAAGCAATAAAATCATATGCAGAGTTTTAAAGCGGAAAGGTATGTCACAAAAATATATGCTTTATTTATCTCACAACCCATAAGTCCCAAAATCTTAGATTTACATTAACACACACACACACACACACAATATTCACATGATGCAAGCCACACCTACGGGATAAGTCCCCGTTTATTTATATACCTAATATGGAAGGATGTTCACATTGTTTCTTGAAATGTTGCCACCATCTAGTCCCAACCTCAGATACCTTGATCAAACCTGGCATGACAAACCAGGTGGGTAGACCCTAACTTTCTCATTCTCATAATCTTAGGTGAGTGAACAAGTTACAATAACTGTGTAAGAATTCATTGGTGGATTCATACAAACAAGCTAGATACTTAACAATAACATACCGTAAGAACAAGGAATATTACTGTTTATATCACTAGGAATCCCTTTCACTCATTTCCTAACAACAAACATTAACACCTTCGAAACATGTAATATCAATCAATGGCTTTCAAGCCTATGGAATTTAATTGACATGTTAGTGGTGGATTTTATAATTGGTGTGCGAAATTTATTATGATCGAGATCACCGTCGTGAAATCGAAGACGTCCGTCAATGGTCTGTATTTAGAAGAATGTGTTTAAAACACACTGACGTTGCCCGGTGGGCGGTGGTGATGACTTCACAAACTCGATCCCCATCTCACACTGGCTAGTCCTCTTATCCTTACACTCCAGTCAATGCTACTAGTATGTATATTGTGTTAGATATTAGTTTATTCTCTTGTCAACATTAGCATGGAATTTCATCACCATACTCAAGAGAGTCGAAACTCCCCGAAGTTTACATATAGCAAGGTCCTTAAGACCGTATCCACCATGGGGTTATTCATATGATGGTTAGCAGTTTACAAGTGTATCGAGTTCACACAAATCAAAGCAAACGAACAACGGTTTCAAGGAAATACTATGATAAAGATAGTTTTTATCAATAGCAAGCGTTTTAATATATATCACACATTTCCTCAAATAATGCATTTCAACAAGTAAATAATTAACAGAAACGCTAAGGTTGGTCTACTCATCTTATTCCGGTGGTACTTGACTGGGTTCAGCTCCAGGGTCCAGTGCACACATTTCAACACCTATACAAATTATATTCGATAATTTTATTTAATTCTTCAATTTCTAAGATAATAAATCAAAAATTGAAATCATATGACCCCTTTCTTAGTCCTACGAATCTCGATCTACCTATACGAACCTTTTCGGGATTTTTCCCAATATTTTCTAAATTTGTATAAACTTCTTCTAATTTTTATATCTCTCAAATCAAGTCCAAATTAATCAAACTATAGATCATTTGATTCCTCATACTTTTCTCTATTTTTAAGAATTTTTCTCATTTTCTACCCATTTTCTCAAATTTTTCTTTATTTTTGGAATTTCTGGAAAAATCGGTTAAAATCGAAAAAGTCAATAGACACATGTCACCATTAGAGACTGCCATGTGTCACAACCTCATTGGTCTTTCAAATCCTGGTTTGAACTGACTCTGACCTGGTCTGGTTTGACCACTCTGACTCGACCTGGTCTACCTAAACCTAGTCTGACTTGGTTTGGTTTGACCTAAACCTGGTCAGACCTAGTCTAAACCGACGACATGTCGGGGGGTTCTGACCTAAACTACCTGTCGACTGGTCCTGTGACCAGGGAATTTGTCGCTTAGATGACCAGCAAGCGACCTGTTGTCTACTAGTTCGTCTTCAACCTCTGGACTGACCAAAGGTTGATTGCCCCGAATGATGATCAACCGTTCTTTTGTGAGACCTTGAATTTTGAGTCCTAGAAGTCCAAAAGCCAGTGCAGGTAAAAAAGACTATTTTTCCCCTGAAGAAAAGGATATGTGATGGCCAAAATTGGTAAGGAATGTCTAGTAATTATTTCTGGTATTAATTCCCTTTAAATTGATTCTTTATTGATTGATAATTACCCTAGGAAATAAAAACCCTAAGTTTAAGGGGGGGATAATTACAGAATTTAATTCTAATAATTATCTTACTTTAATTAAGACTTTAAGGTAGGAATTTTAATCCCATAACCACCTTATATAAATAGAAAGTCAGCCATACAAAAATCTTATATAGAAAACACACAAAATTCATAAGACCTAAAAACCTTATACCTCCCAATTTCTTCTTTCCAACCATCTTTGGTTTTTCATTTGAAGGTTAGTTTTTCTTTGTTAAAAGTTAAATCGAATTTCGGCGGAATTGCCAAAATCTGCTTGAACTTCAAAATAGCATAACTCTCTCATCCTTTGTCGGATTCTTGCGAATAATAGCTTGTTGGAAATCTCTCTTCATCTTCTTTCCAACCATCTTTACTTTTTCATTTGGAGATTCTTTGTTAAAAGTAAATCAAATTTTGGCGGAATTGCTAAAATCTGCTTGAACTTCAAAATAGCATAACTCTCTCATCCTTTGTCGGATTCTTGCGAATAATAGCTTTTTGGAAAACTCTCTTCATCTTATTTCCGGCCATATTTTGGTTTTTTTTCAGGAGATTAGTTTTTCTTTATCATAAGATAAATCAAATTTCAACGGGATTAGGGTTCAAGATTGTGTGATTCTGTCTTCAATTGATTTCTGTTGTTGTTCCTCTTGTTTGTATGATTGTTTGGAATCTATTCATGTTAAAAAATCATGAATTCATCCTTTGAATCTTTTCTATACATGAAATCAGTATGCCCTACCCTTGCCTTATTGTTGCTTATCTTGATCAATTGATGAACCTATTGGATTCCGATCTTGTTTCCTTTGATTGTATAAGTCATAAAACACTTAATCCCTCTTTGTTAGCATGAAATCACAACCCTTACACCTTGCTAACATGAAATCGCAAACTATCTTGTGTCCTATGCTTAGTGCCAAAATATACATAGTTAAATTGGGTGGTAATTCAGGTTGAATCTTGTTAAGATCTTGGCTATCACATCACACATCAAAAGGGGAGGCACCTGCAGCATCTGACCACTAGTTTCTGATAGGTTTGGTGAGTGGAATTGGTAAGGAAATAGAGTATTTAATTGGTTATTGAGTAAGCATGCTTAATTTGGTTTTGTCTTTGCTTGGTGATACTATAGGTGGTTCGGAATTATTAAATAAAGGCAAAGGAATAGCTTCTTGTTCAGAGACAAGAGAGGTAGGATCTATGCCTCATCAGTTTCTCCATAGATCCTTGTTGTTTGTTTGTTGTGTTCGATGCATGTCCTTGTTATTATTGCATGTGAATTGATTGTAGGATATGTGCAAGAATTGTGAATTGAGATATGAATCCTATAGGCTATACCGAACCCTTGAGTTAGGTTTTGAGTGCTCGAATTGCATATGATATGTGAATTGAATAAACTAATTGTGTTCTGACATGATTGAGGATACCCTGTTATGGTATTGTGCTTGTGCTTGTACATGTCTGTGTGTCAGGATCCTGTTCTGATGGCCATTCGGGGTAAGCGCTGATACTCCTTGGGAGAGGGGAGGCTCTTACTAGTATGGGTTGAAAACCCCAGCATGCGCGCGCTAGATGTCTAGTCCTTGTGTGGCTAGAAGTCTTGTCCTTGTGTGATAGGATACCCTTACCCTTGTGTGGTTTGAGATACCCTTGTCCTTGTGTGGCTTGGGATGTCTACTCCTTGTGTGGCTAGAAGTCTTGTCCTTGTGTGGAAGGATGCCCTTATCCTTGTGTGGTTTGGGATACCCTTGTCCTTGTGAAATTCAGATACGTTCTGGTTCTTGGGCTTGTCTGAGTTTCATGGCGGTAATGGCTCTAATCGGAGCAATTAATAATAGGTTAGGATTTGGGGTCGTTACAGTTCTAGCCAGCCAAACTCCACAAATCTCACACCAAAACACTTGCCTACTCCTCCATAATAAAACCCGACCGAAAACACCTCAAATCACACTCGAAAACACTAGTTCCAGGCTAAGGAACATTTTGACTTACCCCCCACAATGAAATCTCACTGGAAAATGCCCTGGTATTGCTCGATTCTATCCTATCAGTGCACCAATCGATTCGGAACGAAGAATCGCCCCTCAATTGCCCAAAATCCTCAAGTTTTTCAAACCCCAGCACGAAATGGCAATTTGGGGAATTATTTCGGGTTTTATTCTTGGAATTGGTGGGTCACCGAATATAGCCAAACTACGCTCACCCCTACGTGAAACGACGTTGTTTCACCATTTGTAAAACGATATCGTTCTATGCTACCCGACATTCCCCCTTAGGCAGATCAAAATAACAGGGCATGTTGTAGTTTTGACCACGCATTAGCCTGTTGCTTTGATTCAACTAATATAATATTAATATAATTTATTTAAATTTTTTATTAAACTTGTAAAAATCATAAAAGATAGCAGAAAATTATCCAAAAAATATCCAAAAAAATTTTATATGCTCTTTATGAATAGTAGAACCTATTTGGACTTCAATTTCAAATTTTCCATAAATATTTAATTTAATGTACTTTTATAAAATTTTAAAAAATAAAAAATAGGATATTAAATTTCTTAATTTTTTTTGAAAAATTTTCTATCTCAAATTACCCAATTCCAAGCATAGTAAGGTTTCAAATCACCACAAACAGTCGAAGGATCCATATTATAATTAATAGTCTTCATACACACTATAAATTTTATCCTTTAAATCTATGGTGGTAGAGGATATAGTGTGGGAGGAGTATATCTTGATAAATTTGAAATAAATTCATAACGGCTTGCAATATGTTGTGCCTAGTGAATGGATTAATGGCGGTTGTTTATCTCGTGTCGGGAACAAGAAGGCAGCACAATTCTGTGCAAGCCGAGCAGATTTTACAAAGAACTTGCTGTAATTTTTGGGGCAAATTGTGGAAATGACATTTGGGGCTTAAGCTAGATGACGGTAGAGAAATAACCTGATGCCACTACATATAGTGGCGATACCACTGCATTGGTTGTGATTGCCATTGAGAGTGGAACAAACTGCATTTGTGATGCAATTACTCGGGTAGATATTAATAACAAGAGAGCCATCTTATTCCAAATATTATGTGAATTACAATTATTTTCCAATGTAGAGAGGGCTGCTCCACATAGAATAATTAGTTGTGACGTTGACTTGGTGGATTGTTTCTTAAGTGTTGATCTTACATATGTTGAGGATTGGGTCAAATTAGTTCTTAATGGTGTTAACTGACCGATTATTCTTACATCTTCAGTGATTTGAACTTGTTCAAAATTATGTCTTAACAATTTGTTTTTGCATAATGGTGTCAACTGACCGATTATCCTTACATATTCAGTGATTTGAACTTGTTCAAAATTATGTCTTAACAATTTTCTTAACAATTTCCTTTTGCATAATGGTGTCAACTGACCGATTATTCTTACATATTCAGTGATTTGAACTTGTTCAAAATTATGTCTTAACAATTTGCTTTTGCATTGGAAGAGCAATCTGTCCCTTTGTATTATGAAACAGTTTGAACAGAATGTTTGTTACCATTATGTGTAAAACGCTCCCTCTATAATGTGATGGTGTGCATTTTGTGTTATACGTTCATTTTATACTACGCTCTATTAATCGCACAACGACATCTAATGCATAAGTAGGAAAAAAACCCACATCCGTTCACATAATATAATATAGTCCAAGTAACATATGTGCACGTAACATAATATAGTCCAAGTACATCATAATGTAGCCCATACACAAAATATATCTCTAAAATATTGGATGCAAATGACTATAACATGGGAACTAATCCTCTATACCATAGTCCTCCGGCTGAATCTGTCTGATTTCAAGTGGAGGATTGTACCGTGGTGATCTATATTGGATTGATTAAAAAAATTCAGACATAGCGGTCTAAAGATTGATGACATGCCTCTGCAGATCCTCCATAATATCCTACAAGTACCTTAAATAGGGGAAAATCTTCATCTTCACCTGTGCTTGACCGAAGTTATAGTCCCTCAGGATGGAGCCTTCCCCATGCCCACTGGTTCCCTCCATATATGGCTTAGCAATATTAGGTTTGAAGTCTGGCAGGGTTCCAATTGGTGCATTGCTCCTTGGTTGATCATATGCAACCGATTCATCCAATATCGGTTCATCTTCATCAGTTGGATAATCAGGATTTGTGTGAATGAATTGATGATCGGTGGCATGCACCTTATACTTGTTCTATTTTAGTCCCTTAGCCTTGTAACTCTGTGCACAATGCCCATATGCCTGAGATGGATAATGCCAAGTTTGTTCATTGGGAAGCAAGTATCATTACAGTAACTTGACTTCCCTAGATTCTTTGCAAGCCGAGTGATGTAAGATGCCCCACTTACAGCCCCACCTTGATCCGCAATTTTCATATAATATATATGGGTGGTGAAGATCATTCCCACATGCAATGGAATGTGCTTCCTCATACAATGTAGGCATAACAACTGTAAGGACCCAAACCCGGAAATCAGGCCCTTACCGCCGTGAAGCCCAACACGTGGACCAATCCGAACTCTACAAGGTTATTTTGACTTTTCAAATGTAAACCCCCAAAAATAAAATTTAACATACTTACAAATTACAGCATGACAGATAAGCACTAAATACATGATACAATAATTAAGGGAATAACACTCAAAACAGCGGAAGTCTTATTACAATAACACAAGACAAACAAATGAAACCATAACTCACAAGCCCCAAGTATTTGAAAACGAAACCAAAAGTCCAATCAATAAATATTCAACAGTGAGCCAATAAAAACCACAATATAATGACATGTGCATATGCTATAGTCCCGGCGAGTAGTCCCGATGCTCACACTGAACAAGAACAGCTACTGATCACGATCTAGTCCTGTGAGGGGAAAATAAAAACGAAGGGGGTGAGATTTTCGAGAATCTCAGTAGGGGACAACAAGGTGAACTTATCAAAGGAGAGGGGCAACAAGGAACTCATTAATTCATCGTTAAACCTATAAATTCTCAAAACTTAACTTTACTGTTTGGTTTATAAAACGTTTACTTACTGGACCCGGAAATGTATTTTTGCTTTCAATGTAGAACTCGACAAGGGTCGATAGGAAAACATGGGCTGACTGCAAATCCCTTCCCGAGTAACCCCAGCTAAAAGGAAACCGGGAGCCCACTGGTAGGTTTTATATATATACTTTTAAAACATTTACATACATAGCCCCTTCTACCAGTGTTGTCCGAGACTAGATTGATTAATAAAACTTTATACGTAAAAAATCAACTAGTCCTCTCGGATCATCCTGCGAAGCAGGGAACATACATCATCCATACACCCCAACAGATGAGTGTCTCTCTGCTTACTCTCAGAGACTGACCACTCACCACGCTTGGCCAAACGGAACACAAGTGACATGAAAACTTACATACTTTAACTTGCATATCAAGAAAACTAGTTTAACTTTCAATAACACTGGAATACCATATTCTACAATTAAAACTCCACAATACGATACCGTCATAGAAACTTTTAATTACAATAATTATTTTCTTACTTTACGGGCAATGATACAGAATCAGCCCAATTTACACAACAAATCAATCAAATGGACTTTGATTGATCATATGAAATTTTGGGGATACATTATGATACTTTACAGTGACATACGGAAAAAGGTCTATGTAACTTGGATAATGGATCAATCGGATGGGCTCCAATGGACAATACAACGAATCGATCAAAATCAAGGTAACATAAATTTTAAAATAAGGAAATACTCATGATGGTTCACACACGGTAAAGACCCTACCTTAAGGGCTGAAGAAGAGGAAGCGATACCCTTGCCCTTGTCCTTAACACTCGTCCTTCCTAAGAACACAATATCCCAAAACAGAACTCCAATAAGATTATGCTCAAACAATTGATATTAAACCTAAGAAATAAAATTTAAAATGACTATAACTCAACAACGATGCGTCAAATAGAAAAACGGATCACGCCATTGCGATCAAAACGTCGAAATTACCAAACGGCGCGTGGCGGTTGACGGCGGTCAACGGTCAACGATAAACGGGCAACGGTCAACGATAAACGGTCAAAGGTCAATGTCAGCGGCAGCCAGAAAAATCCAACTTCATCCAAAACCGAAAATTTTTACATCAAAAAGAAGCTACAAACACCAGGAACACGAATCCGAAAACCAAACTTCAAAACTCACCTCTGATCGGCCCGGATCTACGATTTTCTGACTCAAAAATCGAAACTTTCGCCCTCCGATCTGCACGCGTTCGTGATCCGATGAAGACGAAACCAACAGGCGGTTGCTCGCGACGACGAGAGGAACGTAACGGTGTAGGCGGTGAGATGATCGGACGGTCGGTGACGATTCTGACGAAGAGCTACGACAGTGAGTTAGAGAGGAGAGAAAAAGAAATGGCAGGGGAGTTAGCTGGGAGAAAGGAGAATGGCAGAGGGTTATATTCCCAAGGGTTTTATTCCTGTGTGTGACGTGGCAAAATTTTGCCACGTCAGTCCCTCCCAGGTACAGGTCTCACAACAAGTCAGTCATGATCAATAGTGTGGTATTCCCCCTTCGGCTCCGAATTAAACGAGACATCCACTTATGTATAACACATAGGTTTGGATTCAGAATATTAGAGGCCTTCGTCCTACCACCAACAAACTTGCCCGGTTTAATCTTACCCATGACCTTCCCTTCCCCATCAGTGCATGCAAGATCCTTCCATGCTTTTTATATCATCTCGTCGAATGCCAATAACTCAGAGTTATTGGCATCAACAAACTCCTACGACCAAAAGCCACAAGTTGTCCCAAATTCCACGAAAGACATATCGTACCGCTCTCCACTTAAACTGAAATGCAATACCTTCTCCACACCATTGTTCATACCCTCCTTATCTAAAACAAATGTACTCATGAACTTATAAATTACACATCTATCCCCAACCTCGTTAATATTAGCAAATGCAAGTAAGCCAGTAGACCGCAAATAATTCCTAATCTCATCATGCAAATCGCAAATTTCCATATCACTCCACACAATTTTACGGTCTATAATAATACTTTTCTTACCAATGTCAAATTGCTTACCGTACATGGTCTGCGATGCTTCATTCTCATTGGTCATTACGCATGTATGTTGAATCATGACGTTTCATACTTGGAACATAAACCAACTTACAAGACGTTTCATACAAACCCTATGTAGGTCACACGTGCACTACATCACCATCCATGTGTAATGTATTACGATATGTGTCAAAAAATCTGTGGGGTATATCATGGACAACATTGCCAAGTGCACTGCAGCCTTAAAGGTATCATAGGTGGGTGGGTGGGTGGTGTAACTGCTTGAATACAAATATATGATGTAGGCGGCATACTGTAAGTTGGGTATATTATGTGTACACTTTCACTCGGTACATAGCCACAGTGTGTTTGCAAGGTATCACAGGTGGGTGGTGTAGTGAGCATGACAATAACTTGCTTGAATACAGACACATATGTAGGTGGCATGCGGTATGTTGGGCATATCATGTGTGTCACATCCTAGACTCCAAATTTATTTATTTTCTCATAACACCCGCCGTAGGCCCACTATATACACCGGCTAGTTACTCGGCAATGCTACAATGAACCTACAAGGCTAAAATAAAATTCAACAGTGGAGGTATATCAAAGATTATATTAATTAATCAAATAGCAGAAGAAAAAAGAAAGGATGATGTTGTCTGGGTTAACATCGTGGAATATCTATTACTACTTGGTCCTAGTAACATTCTTATGATTTATAATCAATTATGTTTACCCAAGGTTCACTAGTTACCCAAAATATCATGCATGTGAAATAGGGGAATGCATGTCATGTATGGTGTATACTAGAGTCCATAAAGAAATCCTAACCTCGAATCGCTTAAATCCTAGATCGGTTGTCTGCCCGGAGGGATGCCACGATCACATCCATTCATAATCAATCCTATTCGAATTCAGATCACAAGATGTGGTAGAAACCTTCTAGGTGAGTGAATAGGAAAACCATGTATAACAATGACACAAGCATACACGCAAATAATACTAGGCACACAGGTATATGAATACATCAACTAGTCATAGTTAGCACGTATAAAGCATTCATTCACAACAAGACCGTGACTGGGTTTGGCAATAATTCATAGTCCATTCGGTGCCAAGAGAAAGACTGAGATCCATCAGTGGTATTACTTACCATTTCCCCAAAACCACTGACGATGCTTGGGGGTTTAGGTGATGGTAGCTCCACCTAAATGGTCCCCACTATGAGGGACCATTGCACTGTACTATACCAATATGCCCCAGATTTTATTTATTTTATATGCAACCGTCCCCCCGCCGTAGATCTAGTATATACACTTCTAGTCACCGAAAATGTATATATTAAGTCTACAAGGCTGAAAAGAAATTCGATAGTCGAAAAGAACAAAATAAAAGTGTAGTGGTATTTTAATGTACAATAGTGCTATCCAAGTAGCACTTGCCCATTTTATTGATATATTACATTCATGGAAAACACACACATTTTTACGAAAAATCCAAACTCAACACCCAAACCTTATGCACAAGCAGATATTACACAAGACTCACGAAGAGAACAAGCACTGACTACACATATCATTATCATTCGATATCTTAAATAACTAATCGCATTACCAGATAGGATTTGAGCTATTGAACTAGCAGCCTACAGAGGTCTTGTACACACCAGATCTAAGGATCTGAGAAAACTTGTCAGATGAGTGATCGGATTTAAAAATCTTAAAACAATTGGACAAGCATACCAAATATGTTAAAGAAAAATGAATACTAGAAGAAAATCAAAATGATGCAAAATACATTCCATATCAACAATTTTCTTAAAACACAAGCATACAATCATACTAATTATGAAATTCAATCATTAATTACCACAAAAACACACATTGGGCTAGCATGAGACTTTTAAAAGATTTAAAGGCTTAATTTATGAAATTGTAAATAAAAGTATGCATGCCCACAAACACCAATCACTCACTAGTTTATGGAAGTTCTTCCTCAGGATTTGATTCTGGAAGGTTCTGAACTTGCCGATTCACTTCTACACCTGTTAATCAAGAATTTAAGACTCATTCACATTCTATACTTATCCTCAATTCACACTTTTCTAAGCTATAATAGCTGTCTCACATTAAATCATTAATCTAACGACATTCCCGATTTTTTATCTTATTTTTCTTATTTTCCATTCAACTTCCACAATTTAATTAACCCATCAAATAACCTCAGATTTAATCAAACTTGGTAGCATTAGATTTCCCTAACCTTTTAGTATTTTTCCTAATATTTTCATATTTTTCCTTTTTTTCTTTGATTTTTCCTTATTTATCTCGCTTTTCTATCAATTTTCTTTGTTTTTCTGAAAATTCCTTTTGAGCGTACACATGGCAGGATAGGCGCGTGCCAACACATTCCAGAACCTCTGGGATATCGACATATAGCTCACCTAGAGCCGGCCACGACTCGTCAAAGCCTGTATACCCTAGGTATCATATGACATGTCTTCCATGTCTCAACTAAACTACACGTCGTGTAATCTTGATTTGAGCTATATATCTTGTCATACTTGACCTAACTACCTGCCATTCATTTATATCACTAGACAACCCATCATTTTTCAATACTAAACTGCAGATCACACATACCAACCCTCAGACGGGCTGTCGTCTAGGGTTTCTTCGGACGACTTGTCATCCGAAGTCACCCCTAACCTTCAGCAGTCAGGAGTCTTCCTTTAAACCCTAGCTGGAATTCATTTTCCCCAAATTCAATTCACTTAATCGAGTCACCAATCATATCCTTGAACATACCAAAACAAAGTTCTAGTATGTACGAACCGATTACTACCATTATTGAACAATTTAATCAATTCTAACACTAGCAATTCACGAGTATAAGGCACCCGATTTTTCCGAGCAAAAATTTACCCCAGACGCTGGCAAACACTCACTTTTCTCTCACGGTCATTCAGGAATAACTCGCCCTCGCTTTCTACAGCTTTTCCTCACAAAAGAACGAAGGTTTGAGGCCGAGTTCGGGGTATACCCACATGTCGCCTCATTGTCGAATTTCATTCGGCTACAAGTGAGGATGGGAGGGAGACGGGTATGGAGCCATACATGTTTAGGAAGGGGGACTACCTCGGTTGGTGACTAAGGTAGAGCAGGATAAGATGTTGTTTGGAATCAACGTAAAACGACGTCGTTTGGATTCAACGAAAAATGATGTCGTTCAGTATACAAGATTAGGGTTCCCAACCCTAATCCGCCTCAGGTGTCAAAACGACGAAGGTGTCCGTCATTTTGACCAGATGCGGACAAAATGATGGAACCTTCCGTGTTTTTACCAGCAATTTCTTATTTTTATTTATTTTTTTAAAATTTAATATAATATTAATATATTCTAAAATCTATCAAAACTTATAAAATCTATTATAAATAGCATATTAACTCCAAAAATTCCCAGAAAATTTCTATATATTCCAAGAAATCATAATATCAATCTTATAAATTAAGATTAATTTTCTCAGAATTATTGAATTTATAATTAATTTATACCCTAAAATCAAAATAAAATCCTTAAATATCATTATATGCCCTCAAAAAATTCCGAAAAAATTTCTACATCCTCGCACTCCTTTCTCGATCCCAACTAGATTCTTAATAAATCAAATCTCACACAAAACCTTCACAAAATTTATTTACAAAAATTTCAACACTTAATACCTAAATTATCGCTTGTATAACAAAATCTTGAAATTAAGGAAGGTTCAAATCCTACTTCGGATTTCAAATTTCTATGGACTTTCAAACAATATCAATAGTTGAATGTCAAAAGAAATAAAATTAAAAATTCTATAGGAAAATAGTGAAATTACAAAAATACCCTCAGTTTGTTTTTTTACAGAACGTATAACAAATTCATTCTGGTAAGCCCAAATAACTAGACGGGAGGGTTCCTCATTTCTTTTAACCCTTTCCTTAACTAAATATGGGCCATGCCTCGATTCCAAATTCAACTATCCTTACTCATCTCATTGGTTCAAAATTCTCGGTTCTCACACCCACTCTGCAAGATTCTAACTAATGTCTGTCGACTTGCTTGTGTAGTCCCTGTCCCACCTTATCACTTCGTACTTGGCGTCTCCACACCTCGCTACCATATCTGGAGATATCTCAAGGGTTACATAGGTCACCCTATGCGAATTTTGTGTTTTGCATACTCATACCCGATTGCATTCAAAGCATTATATCAATTACAATAAAAACACCCAGCAGAGCCCAAATATACGATTCATTCTTCATACTTAGCATGGTGTTTCATATTTACGTAATTCATATCACACATGCATTTAAACACACAACTCGTCAAGCAACTAGGCAATTCTCATGCTTCTTTTTTTTTATTATTAAATAACGCAGGTTCTAAAATTTAGAAACCTGGTCGAAATACAACTAAACCAGAATGATTATAAAACAATGTTTGTTGTATCACTAAAGGAGGAGTATGGTTAAAATGAGTGCCAAAGGAAAGAGATGCAGCTAAACGTGCCAGGCCATCAACGACTTGGTTGGCTTCACAGAAGACATGTTCCAGAATGAC
The DNA here is from genome assembly GCA_019739055.1 of Passiflora organensis. NCBI lineage: Eukaryota > Viridiplantae > Streptophyta > Magnoliopsida > Malpighiales > Passifloraceae > Passiflora > Passiflora organensis. Next base: position 379,732 of record JAEPBF010000269.1, read on the forward strand.
CTCGTGGAAGGGATTGATTATGCTTCTACACTGAAGTAAGAGTGGGCTCCAAGGAGGTTTATGTTTTCTAAGTTTTAATGCTTGAATAACATCCCAAGAATCACTTTCTAAGTGTAGTCTTACTACACCTGTTGACAAGGCCATATATAGACCTCTGAGAATAGCCTTAATCTCTGCTTCCCATATTGAGCAAAGATTAAAAGATTGCGAGAAACCAATAACCCATGAGCGTCTAGGATTTCTAAGAATCCCTCCTGCGAATGAGACATTTGAGAGGGAATTTTGACTGCCATCACAATTGGGTTTCATCCAACCTGGGAGAGGGGGTATCCACCTCACCCATTGCCAGATTCGGGCCAACATTAACCTGGCCCTCGAAGATTAGCTCATTTCTCCACTTCTATAACATCCATAAACCAACGCCAAATATCACTTGCCACTCCAAAATGCCACATAACTTACTACTTTTTAGATTAAGAATAGGCCAGTCCTCTATATTAGGAGAGAAGAAACGTGCTTTGAGAGAATCAGGGACTAAATGCTGCCACATATATTTTGAAAAAAAACATTCACGTAATACATGTAAAGAGTATTCTGGCTGTGATCTGCAATGAGGGCATTCATTGGATTGCGTGATATGTCTTCGCATGCAAAGAGGTCTAATAGGCAACCTATCATGAGCCAACAACCACAGAAATGAGCGGATTCGCTGAGGACAAGACCACCTCCAAATCAACTTCCAAATTACATTAGAATAGGTAGAAACATCCTCTCGCAAGAGAGACTTCGCTGACTGCATACTAAATTGTCCATTCATAGTAAAATTCCATCGCAACGAATCCTTTTCCTCAAAATGAATAGGTGGGTGAATCTGTACAAGCTGAATACAGGAAAAAACTGGTAAGTATTCCTGAAAAAGGCTCCAATTCCAGTTTCCTTTGTCTGTAATAAAATGACGCACCGATTTACCTTTCAAATCCTCCAGGATAGCCTCGTGAGTGACATTAATAAGAGGGACAATCATTTCAAGCCAAGAGTCTTCCCAAAATATAATCAATGTGTCATTGCCAAGATTCCAGGTACCACCTTTAAATAAGAGAGGCCACGCACTATGAAGTGCTCCCCACAGTGATGAGCTACCCCTTTTCAAAGTGCACTCCTCAAGTGTATGAAAATTTGATGTAACATTCCAACTATATTTTCCAGCCAACACCCTTGCCCAAAGACTCTCAAGATTTGTCAAAAAATGCCAACCCAATTTAAGGATCAATGCTTTATTTGTTTCAGCCATGGAATACAAACCCAATTCGCCTTGTTCTTTTGGATTGCAAACTTATTTCCAGTTTAATAAATGCAGCTTTCTCTTTGTAGAGCTTGAGACCCACACAAAATTATGTATGATTTGATCTATCTCTTTAGTCACTCCTGATGGGAACAAGGTTGTTTGCATCAAGTAAGATGGAATTACTTGGAGGACAGATTTAGCTAGAGTTACTCGGCCAGCAGAAGAAAGTGACCCAGTTTTCCAACTTGAGAGACGATTTCGAATTTTATCCAGCTATCGAGAAAAATAACTTCTTGTAAGTCTTCCATGTAGCACTGGAACTCCCAAATAGATACCTAGATCGTTGGTGGTGGAGAAATCTAGTAACTTGCTAATATCACGTTGCGTTGCTGATGTTGTATTCTTTGAAAAGAAGATTTTTGATTTCATGCTTTCACTCGCTAGCCAGAGGACTGACAAAAAGTTTGTATAATACTTTGTATCATACATCCCCAACTTTTAGAAGTTGTAGAAAATAAGAAAAGGTCATCAATGAAAAATAAGTGGGAGATTTTTGGGCCAGATTTACCTATCTGTATTGGCTGCCACAAACCCTCCATAACTGCATGGTCAATCAAGTGGTCAAGCCTCTCCATACATAAAACAAAGAGATATGGTGACATAGGATCACCCTGACGTATACCCCTAGAAGGGGTAAACGAATCCGTAAATGCACCATTCCATAAAATTCGCATTGAAGCCGTCGATACACATGTCATGACTCTATCCACCAAATCGCGAGAGAATCCTGCAAGAATTAGAGTTTTATCAATGAAGAACCACTTGAGACGATCATATGCTTTCTCAAGATCAATCTTTAATGTCATCCAACCCTTTTTTCCAGATTTTTTCTTCATGAATGAATGATTTCTTATACGATAATCACATTATCTGTAATTTGACGACCTTGAATAAAGTCAGATTGCGTCTCCTTAACCAATTTCCCGATCAACGGTTGCAGTCTATTCGCAATTAACTTAATGATGATCTTGTAAGATACATTGCATAAGCTAATTGGGCGAAATTGTCCTAAATTGATTGGATTTGAGATCTTTGGGATCAAGACTAGAAGGGTCTCGTTGATAATCGGGTTCAAGCTACCATCACGCAAAAAATGTCTCACAAAGTCACAAATCACATCTCCAACAACCATCCATTGAGACTGAAAAAATATAGGGGGAAGGCCGTTTACCCCTGGCAATTTGAAACTACCAAATTTTTTCACTATCCCATAAATCTCCTTATTAGTAGGAAGAGATAAGAACTCCATCTCCAGGAAATCCAGAATAGCTGGAAAATTAGAAGGGAAAGACTGATACGAAATACCTTGATCCTCATCTGTATAAAGATTGCGAAAATAATCCACTGTCATCTCCTGAAGCTCATCCCCCTCGGACACCCAAATACCAGCTGGATTTTGTAATGAAGAAATCTTATTTCTATGATGTCGTATTAGTGTCGTGGAATAAAAAAAGGACATATTTCTGACTCCAGAAACCACCCAGTTGCTTCTAGATTTCTGATACCACAATAATTCTTCTTGGAGTAAAGAAGCTTCATAATCTTCTTTAAGACCTTCAAGAACATTTCTCAACCTACTAGAATCACACATGCTCAGAATATGTTCCACCCCTTTTATACGCCGCAATAGGTGATTCTTCCTCTAAAAGATATTGCCAAAGACTTTGAAATTCCACTCCTTTAGGATTTCCACAAGATGAATGTGTGAAGATACCCAGTCACCAAAAGATACCCAAGCAGTTCTCACAAAATCTCCAAAGCTGGGATGCATTAGCCAGGCTGCTTGAAACCGAAAAGGACGCTAAACCACTGTACTTCCTTGATTATCAAAATAATACAGTAGAATAGGTCTATGATCCGATCTGAGTCGTGGCAAGTGAATCAAGTGACCCTTTGGAAAAGATTGTCGCCTTTCCTTATTACATAATGCTCTATCTAGTCTCTCACTCAAATCCCTTCTAAACCATGTGAATTTAGACCCCTCGAATCCGACATCCATCAAGGTGAAATCATTCACCATATTAACAAACGGTCTACTAGATGCAAGATTATACGAAGCTCCTCCCCTGTTATCTTCCATATTCAAGAGAGCATTGAAGTCTCCAATTAGACACCAAGGTACCCGAATCGAATTCTTCAGCCTTAATAGATCATTCCATAACTCATTACGTTTAATAGGAATTGGACTACCATAGATTTTTGTACATTCCCCTAAGGATGATAAGGTATTCCATTCAAAATGAATATATTGCCTCACAGCTTCCTTAATATCTATCGAGACAATAGATTTATGCCACATAATCCATATTCCACCAGAGAATCCAACGGCATCAGAGCAAAAATACCCAGCAAACCCAAATTTTGAATGATCCTTTCTGCTTTAATACCACTAGTTTGGGGTTCTATAATAATTCAAATACTCAGATGATGCCGCTTCAGTTGGTCTTTCATAACAGGGATGAAGGCTTTATGAGTAGCCTCACAGCAATTCTATGAAAAGATTGACATAATTAAAATTATGAATTCTGCAGGAATATTGGGATCCTACTTCCCTGTCACAATATCAGCATTAACATCAGCCTCTTGCTGCTCACTAAAACTCGTAGTAGAAGGATGAGAAAGGTCTTCCATAATAACATGTGAAGTTTCATTATTGGGAACACAATCTTTAGCTATTAAGGAAGGAGAACTTATTGTCTCCATCCTTGAGCGCTTAATTATGTTACCTCCTGCATGCAAATTAAAAGTAAAAGTTGTTTGTAATCTCTCCAAATCAACAGGATCATGAGAATCAGGCTGGAAAAGAAACTTCTCCTTCATACGTTTCTTTGAGCTGGGACCCTTCACACCCTGGGTAGAAAAATGGGCCTTACCTTGTTTATTTTGGGATGGGCTTGAAATTGATTTAGTGGCGAACTGAAAATTCTGAGCATAATTAACTTGTGGTGACTGTCCCTCAATTATATGCTTAGGTGGGGCAAAACCAATTGTAACCAATAACATGCATATGCTCTCGATTTATCTCTTCATTATCTTATTAACTTCATGCAATACTTCATGCCAATACACAAACTAATAAAAGTTTCGTCCACTCAAGGGTTTTGAAGCCCACACACGCATCGATGGCTTGTTGGACTGATTCCTTGAAGTCTTGCTATTTGTAGGTATCCACATACGCACGATTATAACTAATATCTGTAGAAATCACAATCAACACATAATATTACATAAAATTAAGTGTCTAACCCTTTTAATCGATGCATTTCTACCCCTGTATCAATACGTAACCAAATCGGGAAATTTTCTTATTTTTCTCTATTTTTTTTAAACCTGAATGATTTATTTGACATATCAAATCAACTTCAAATTCAATAATTTTTGTACCACTAGATTTCTTATTCAATATAGTATTTTTTGTAAATTTTCCGGTTATTTTCTGATTTTCTTATTACTTTTTCTGATTTTTACAGCATTTTTGCCTATTTTTCCTATTTTCTGGAATTATTTTAAATTCCAGCCAACCAGAAAGCGTGCAGACCAACCTCTGAACCTCCAGGGTTGTGACATGTGTTCCATTCCCCGTGTGCCATGTTGCCCAAGCCTTAAGCTCAGGTGATGCCTGTCCGTCCCTTATGAGTGACACCTCGCCTGCTCAGGCAAACAACATATCACCTGTCCTGCCCCCAAACGACAGTTCATACACCAGCTGGAGCAGACGACCCATCGTTCGACTGGGTCGTCTTCAACCTCCAGTCAGCTCTGCAACATTCCTGCCCTTTGAAACCCTAATTTCCAAAATTCCCGATGCTTCATATACTCAACAAATCACTTCAAAACTTAATATACCATAACCGCAACTTCAATCCGAAACTAACCCACAAATTTCTATTAGTTTCTATCCACTAAAACCAACAAATCAAGATAGTAAAGATTCCCGGATTCCGAGCGCAAACCTTACCAAAAACTAGCCGGAGAATCATCAGAACAGCACAAAAGATGCACCAACGAAGTCGTAATGGCGAGGGGAAAATTTTAGAGCATTTTTCTGAGCTCAGGACGTTCTGGAACGGTCCCATATGCAAACTGGATCATATCCCGTAATATGACCGGCGAAGGGAGGAAATTGGAAAGCAGTAGCCGGTTTCTCCTTCAAAACGAAGTCCTTTTGAGCCTCCCCCGAAACGACAATGTTTCGATTCCTGCGCACACCTTGTGCGTATAAAAACGGCATAACATGTGTCATTTTGACCATCTGGTCAAAATGACCTTACAGCTTGTCATTTTAACCTTCTGAATATAATATTATAAATAATATATATTAATAATATAATAATAATTAATAATTAATAATTCTAATAAATTTTCAAATTTTCATAATAAATATCATATCAATTCAAAAAATACCCAAAAAATTTCTATACACTCCTTATAAACAGTACTATCAAATGAAATTCAAAAATTATTTTTCTAATTAATTCATAATTTACTAAAAATCGAATCTCTCTTAATTTTCTATAGAAAAATCATAATAAATAGAATTACATATCCAAAAATTTCTAGAAAATTTTTCAACCCTTATAATTGATGAATAGACCTTTCCAAAGTCTTAAAACATCAAAATCATCAATATACCTCATCATATGATTTTTTAATCCATAAATGATGTTAATATCTCATTGATCATAGAAATTTCTAAAAATACAATTAATCAATCTTAGGGTCATCAATACTTGTTTGAAACTGAATAATGTATATTCCAATAATACACATGTCACAAATCTCGTATTTCTTAGCATGACGGGTACTGGATGGTAAAATGACCAAAATATCCCCTAACCCCATTTTCCAAGGAAACACACTCTGATATTCATTTTTCTGAGTCAAAATCTCAAATTGACACTTATGAGTCCCGATGACTTATAGAAAACAGATAAGGATTTCAGGAACCTATTTGCATCTCATATGGGCCCTAAGACTAAATAGTGGCCCAAATCTATAAAATTGTTGAATAAATTCTAAGAATCTTTCATAACCACACAGAAAATCCATCGCATTTATAATAAACCCGGGCTACAATTCAAGGCCCGCTTATTTCGTCATCAAAATTTTGATTGGGCCTTCAGCCCACATAACCCAAAAGGGTCAAGATCTCACATCCTACTTATCTTATAAAAAGTTTCGTCTTCGAAACTCACTTAGATCGAAATTACACTTAATAAAACAAAACTACACATCAACTAATGCAGTATCTAACTGCATATTTCGCATCCTTCATATCCATCACAATCATTACTTTAATTATAGTTCAAACCATAACAATTTCAAGGGCATACATCCAGCATCATAACAATTGCCTTAACCTCAACCAAGGCATCTTATCAATCTATTTCTCATCTTTCCTCATAGCATAACTCAACATTAATTAATTGCATTCAAAATGTCCAATGATTGGCTTAATTTCATACTCATAAAAGTCATTCCTAGATGATAGTCTCGCTATTCACTTAAAAATTTGATTTCGTATTCTATCCAATCATATAAATATCAATCACCATTCACATAACATAGATAGCAAGTACTGTCTAAGAACCTGACAATCTTGCATATGAATTCAACTTCTATATCAATTTTTATTTCAAATTAGAATATAGCATCTTACTACATTCTCTTCATTCATTTACTTATCACAATTGCCTTTATATCTCAATTCATGTCATTTATAACGATAATCACTCATAATTTCATTAACAGAATCTAACAGCCTACAACTGTAACTACCATGTTTCCTCTACAGTACTCCACTTTTAACTTTACTTTCTACTGATTCATATGGAATAAAACTCAAAATGTCACATTTTGACCTCATCTACTAGCCTTTTACTTCAATCACTATATATCGACCAACCTTGCATACCAAGATTATGAGACAATCTCATAAATATCTAATCAAAGCTTAGAATCCACATCTCACACTCAATACAATTCTGCATCGAGTTAATCGTATCAAATTCAAACATATAACAACACCATCTCCAGGATATATATATATATATTTATATTAATGCTAATAACACACTCGAGCTAGAAGCTGAGAGAGGAAGAAAAAGGAACTGATAATGGTTCAGAACCAAGTATAAGGAAAGAGTCTCGGGATGAGGGTGGTTCTCTTTTATGAGATATCAAGCTTCTTTGATAGTTCTAAGATTGACACGCTAACATCAAATTAAGAACCAATAATACAGAGTTAGTCTTCACCAAATCTCCAACCACATTCCAATCATCCATCTCATTATTAAATGAATATCACCATTGTATCTATTGGTTCATCTAATATAGAGGGTATAAAGACATAATTAATAGTCTAACCCTCATCCTCGATTACCTAATGGTATCCAAAACAACCTAAGGCAGCAATATAATCATTTCAAAATATCAATTATATCGTAATAGGAAACCCTACACCTTTCTTATAGTTTCACACATCGCATATCACACTTCATTTCTTATACTAGAGGTCGGCTTTCCTCTTACCTGATCCATAAAATCCATGTGATGTCATACGCCTCCCTACTATGACGATTATGTCACTACATTTGAAGATTCAATTTAAAACTTCTCAAATACATGTGGCTCCAACCAGACAGTCTTACCTACGATCAATCATTAGTATATTGTGTACATGATTCCCCCATCTATAATGGCATGCAATGAATGGCTTGACACAAAATTTTCTTTCACTTGGTCAATAGCGATCATAATCAAAGAAAACTCATTCCTTCATTCTATTAGTGGTTGAAATGCTTCATCTGGTTGATTTATCAAATTTTCATAGTATAATCAAAGGAGGCCCATAACATGGCATACTCGACACAAAGAGAAATACGATAATGTTTGATTCCAACAAATATGTTGTATAAAGAAAGTCCTATTACATATCAAGCAAAATGGACCAAAAACATCCGATAGGTTCATGATATTAGAGTAATTCAAGTTGATGCCACACGATGAGAAATAGTATGATGATAAGCATAACTTGTAATCATTGATATGGGTTCTGGGACATAGATAGGTACATAGTCAAAGAGACAAACTTCACTACCATCAAACGATAGCATTCAAGCAAGAAAGAAAAGATTATTCAATTTCATCGAAGCAATTAAATATGTGTTTCCACAGCAAAATTTTTGCACACAAGGTGCTAATTAAATGATAAGTCAATGTTAATAAATGAGAAAAAATTTGGTGTTTCAGGATATGATAGCAATAGCTATTACCATTTTAGGGTTTGTCACGCCCCGGACTCCAAATTTATTTATTTATTTTTGTGTGACACCCATTGTAGGCCCATTATATACACTATCTAGTTACTCAGTTGTAAGAACCCAAATCCAACCTATTAGGACCCTTACCGCCGTGAAACTCAAACAATCTCAATCTGGGACCTATCTGAATCCCACAAGGCTCTAAACATCCTAAACCATTTTTATTAGATTTTTTTTCTTATGCTTTTAAAGGTTAGAGCCTGATAATAATGGACAAATATTCTAGTAACATACGGAATGAATAAAACATCAGCGGAAGTCTTTATATTTAACCAGAGGAACCATAACACACAAGTCCCAAAGGACTAGCAAAATCCAAAAAGTAACCCTCAGGTATAATTCGGAAATAAGAAGGGAAAAGAGAGAACTAGAAAACCAGAAAGTAGTCCAATCAAACTTCATATTTAATGGTATATGCGCAAACAATCAGCAAGGAACGAGGTATGCAAATGTGGTGCAATATTGTCCCACCGTGTGGCCTTTATCTCACACACCAGTATCATTGTCAGATTATGTATCTAAGCCTGAAAAATAGAGAAAACAACAGAGTGAGATTACAAGAATCTCAGTAGGGTCACAACATCATAAGATCTGTAGAAATCTAAACAAACATCTCCCAAACAACATCAAATTCGCCTACACAACTAAAAGGATATCAAACAATCATTAATCAACCATAATAGGGATAGGGCCAAAAATAGCAAATTGTAGGTGGACTAAGAACACTTTTGAATACAGAAGTACATAGACAGGTAATTCATCATTCGATCTAATCAATAGAAAGACTGTCCCCTTCCACCTGTATTGTCCAAGGCTTAGCTGCACAAAGAGTAAATGGTTAGCAAAAAATCTAATCAGCAAGCCTATCCATCTTGTCACACAAGGACAAGATATCCAAGCCACACAAGGACAAGGACATCCAAACCTTGCCACACAAGGACAAGGCATCTAGCCACACAAGGACTATGCATCCATTGTGCACTTGCTGGGGATTGCCATCCATGCGACTCCCATACCAGTAAGAACCTCTCCTCTTCTCAAGAGCATCAATGCTTACCCTGAATGACCATAGGAAAAGGATACTGACACAAAATCATGTACAAGCACACACAAGCAAGTATAAGGCATAACATCACAGTAGGGCCTTCTCAATCACATCACAATACAATCAGCAAGTCATATGCATACAATACAACCGAATTAGGCACACATATCCTATCTTAAGGATTCACAATAGCCTAAGAGAAATACAAACCAATCCTCAATCATGCTTAACAATTCTAGACATACACATACAACAAGGACATGAACCGAAACATCAATCAAACAAAAGGATCTCTGAAAAAACCGATGATGTATAGATCTTACTTTTCTTGTCTTTGAACAAATAGCTAATCCTTTGTCTGTAGTAAGAGAATTCGAACCACCTATATGATCATAAGGCAAAGACAAAACTATACTAAGCATGCATATATAATAACTAAGTAAACATCCTAATTCTTTACCAAAACTAGTGATCAGATGCTGGAATCACTTGGGAAAGAAAGGACAATTTGAAGGTGAAAGATATAATATTCTGGTACAATCTTGGAAATTTCCAAATTTACCATGGTCTCAAATAGAAAATTCAAAAAATTATTAAAATTAAATTAAAATAATAATAAAATATTATATTTCATATTTTTCAAAAAATTCCTATTAGAGGCCCGGTTGCACCTGAATTCTAGCCAATGAGGGACTATTTACTTTGGCATATTAAATTAACGCGTGACAACCGTGTTCTTGGTCTTTCCGCGTTGGTTTTATTGTCCACATAGTTAGTTACGTTTCTTTAATAAAAGCACCTACCGCACGACACAGATCTATTGCGCAAACCCAGTTTTTAGTTATGAACTTCGATACTGTTGCTCCTTCAACTTCGATACAAATTTCTTTTGCATATTTTTTTATTTTTTGAATATTTTTTTATATTCTTTTCGACCAAGGGTGTGGATAGAAAGATCAATGGCAAAGTTATGACAGATTTTACAACAATCTATATGAACTTATCTATATGGATAGAGATTGAAGACTATTTGTACTAGAAAAATCTTTACAAACCTTATCACCTATCTTATTAAGGGTGAAGTCGGATTTCATATCACAAGTGAAAACTCAAAGATCGACAGACATTAGGGTTAATCCGTTAAACATTGCCTAAAAATAATTTTAACATTGTGAAGGAGAAGACTATATCAAATTTGCTAAAGATATTGTTGAACATGTATGAAAAGCTATTGTCGATGAACAAGATATATTTGATGTCACTTATTTAATTATAGATTATTGAAGAAGAGTCTATGACAAATCATATTGATAAATTTAATATGGTTATTAGTCAGTTGAGTCCGATTGGTCTTAGTTTTAAAAATAAAATTAAGATTTTAATTCTGATATCGTTTCTACCTGAATCTTCGGATACTATAGTTGCTAACATTTCCCTAGATCTGAATAGGTAAAGTATAATGAAATAAGACGTGTGATTCTGAGTGCAACTGTTCCCAGAATAGATCTTGAAAATTCATATGATTGTGGTTTCTAGTATGGACAAGCATGGTAGCATCAAGACAAAAATGAACGGCAAAAACAAATATGATCAATTAAGAAAATCTTCAAATAGATCTCATAATATAATATATTAAAAATATTAGAGGAATGATATTTCAAAAAATGAATGCACCAGACCAAATAAAAAATATTATCAAAAACCTAGAGATGACAATAATTCGTTAAGCAAATACAAAAATTTATCCTATTTATTATTATTACTATAATTATTTAAAAAAATTTATTTTTGCCTAACATCAATTCTTTACCCCTAATAATTGTTTCAGTAAATTCTTCTCACCAAAAAAATATGAAATAAATCAATATATTTTTAATTATATATATTTTAACAATTACCATTCAAATTTTGATCGGTTATGTATTAATTACAATTATTTATTAGAAAGCGAGTATTTAATATTTTGTATATGAACAAATTGAGTCTTATTATTAGATAAATATATCCAATCATGAGTATATAATAGTTATATTTTCTAATAAAAGATAAATAAAGTAATTATAATTAATAATTTTATAAAATAATTATTAAATATATAATAATAATAATAATAATAATAATAATAATATATTATTTATATTATTAATAAAAAATAAATTCGGTTCATAAATAAAAAATCAATTGAACCAAAAATAAGTTCCGACGAAATCAAATCTTCAATCATTCGGTTAAAAAATAAATCGTTTTACCAAAAAATATCTAAATAAAATGATAAAAACTCTCTTGCGTCTAAATTTTAGAAATATAATAATTTTAAATATTTAGAATGAATAAACACAATGAAATACGATAATATATATTTTATTATTATTATTATTATTATTATTATTATTATTATTTTATATATTTTATTATTATTATTATTTTATTATTATATTTGCGTGCTTTAAATAACCAATCTCTGATTAATATTTATTGACGGTTCACTTCTATACTATTTTTTGAATATTCGGAACCAATATAATCCCACATAATCTGTCAAGGTCTCATCCCAAAACTAGATTCTAACCCCATGACTTGTTTTATTGTCATTTACGAAACCTTTCAACTCTTTTTAGATAGAAATATTAACGTATATATTTATTATTAATAATTTATTATTCGCCTATCTATCCAAAATAATATTTACAGCTGATCAGATTGTAAAAAACTAAAATCGAAGTAATATAGTTAAATAATAAAATTGATTTATTTTCAATAGAACATTAAAATAATATAAAATACACTTAATGGATAATATTATTATAGGTACCCAGGATTATGAATATTATCCATTAATACAAAGGTGCGGTAACATAATAAATTAACCAGTTACATCGAACTCAACCTATCTATCGGTCATCTTTCAATATTTTTATCTACGCTAGGCATATTAAACTAGTTCGTCATGACTACACTTAGTCTATGGTACTTACGCGTAACTACAGCTCTGCAGATGCTGTTACATTGTTTCCACATGTTAGTTGGACTCGTATTTAATGACGGTCCTATTGCTTTAAATTTCACAACCCTTTACATCTCTCCCATTTCACAATCCACAGATCTACTGGGCGAACCCTAGGTAGAGGAGCATTCACAGCATCCATGGCGCCTTCAACTTCGACACAGCTGCTCCTCCTTGCATATCTTCTTGTGATCCTAACTGGTCACGTTATAGCCCAGCCAAACTTAATGCTCCCAAACTTCACGTTTCAGTGGTGTTACGGCAGTGCAAACAACTTTACCAACAGAAGCATATACCAAAGAAACCTCAACAATCTCCTGTCCTCGATCGCAAATGACATCGATAATGACTCTGGATTTTACAATCTAACCCTTGGTCAGTCCCTCAACCAAGTAAATTTACTTGCACTGTGTAGAGGGGACAGTTCTTTAGATGTCTGTCGAAGTTGTATCTATAACTCGACTATTAAAATCCTAGAGGTCTGCCCCTTCCAGAAAGAAGCACTTGGGATTTATGATCTGTGTATGCTACGGTACTCCAACAACTCCATATTCGGTAATCCTCAAACTCGACCTGCTTTTACTGCCTATAATACAGGAAATGCCTCGAATATGAATACGTTTAGTGAAGAGGTCCGAAACTTGGCGCATGAGCTTCGACGCATAGTTGTATCAGGAAACTCCCTCAAAAAATTTGCAGCCAAAGAATCATTAATAAGTTCGGAATTTGTTACGCTATATGGACTTGTACAGTGCACGCCTGATTTATCTGGAAAGCAGTGTGATGATTGTCTGCTCTCCAATTTTAGGGAAACTTTACAGTTCCAAGGGAGATTGGGAGCGAGGGTTTTTGGCCCCAGCTGCCAATACCGTTATGAGACATATTCTTTCTACAGCACACAGCCACCGCCACCGCCACCGCCACCGCCAGCTCACCCATCAGAAGGTATGTATGCATCTTGGATACCACCCTATATGATTAAATAGTACTCCTACTAAAACCATTGTTTCGGAGACCACAATCATCCTTTACAACATCTTCTTTCTATCTGTAATATAAATTCCGTTCGCAGTCTTCCTTCTGTCCAGCTCGATCACATTCATTGTTAAACGCATTTTTTTAAAGCTTATTCTTGCGTTGTTTGTGAAGGAAACAGCAACAAAATCGTAACAATCGTTATTATTGTTGTGGTCGTAGCGATCTGCATCGGCATCTTCATCTTTTTAAGGACGAGAAAACGGAGAGAAATGCTGGAAGGTGATCAAACTTGAGCTTTCTGATCTGCACTTCAAATTTCATTGACTTTTCTTCTAATTTAGGAAGAAATGATTGTTATCTTGTGTGGGTGCTCTGAATCGGTTTGCCATTTGTAGTGAATTGGTCGATGACGTTTGTGACTTTGTTCTATATTTCATCATTTTGATATCATTTTCTTTTTGCATGTTCTGAAATCTATATTGTTTATGAACATGCAGACGATGATATAAAAAGTGCCGACTTGACATTCGACTTTGACACCATCAAAATAGCAACAGACAACTTCTCTGAAGAAAATAAACTTGGACAAGGTGGATTTGGTGCTGTTTACAAGGTACAAATAAGAACACAAGCCATGGATAAGCTGAGGGGTTTACATTATATGTATGGAATTCGGCAGCAGAAACTAAGAGATTTCTTTACAGGGTAAACTCAGCAATGGACAAGAGATAGCAGTCAAAAGGCTTTCCAAGAATTCTGTACAGGGAGCTAGAGAATTTGAAAATGAGGTTGTCCTGCTTGCTAAGCTTCAGCATCGGAATTTGGTTAAGCTTCTTGGTTTTTGCTTACAAGGGATTGAAAGACTTCTTGTCTACGAGTTCGTGGCTAATGCTAGTCTTGATCATTTCATATTCGGTAAGGTTACAAAAGAATATCAGCAAACCAACATGGGATGATTGATCATTTGACTGCCAATCATGATGTGTGATCTAGTTTATCTAATCATTGAACTTGTTCATGAGTTGGGTTTGGAAAATAGTATTCTTCAGACTCATTTGAACGATCTGAAGCAAACTTACTTTGTCTGTGAATGAACAGATCGAAGCAAGCGTTTACAACTGGATTGGGAAAGGCGTTACAAGATCATTCTAGGCATTGTCCGGGGGCTTCTTTACCTTCACGAAGACTCTCGCCTCAGAATCATTCATCGTGATCTCAAAGCTAGTAATATTTTGTTGGATGAAGAGATGAACCCCAAAATTGCAGATTTCGGCATGGCAAGACTGTTGGATCACACCCAAGACAACACAAGTAGAACTTGGGAGACCCAGTAAGTAACTATATAAAAACGTCCAATTAAATTCCTGAAATACAAACTTGGGTCTACTTACAAACCATATTGGGTACTTGTTTCGTGGCTAAAACTCTCATATTCATGTTTGTATGTAGTGGCTATATTGCTCCGGAATATGCTATGCAAGGGGACTTCTCGGTCCAGTCAGACGTGTTTAGCCTTGGCGTTCTGATTCTGGAGATAGTGAGTGGTCGAAAAGGAAACACTGTAGACAATCTTTTAAGTTTTGTAAGTAAAGCATTCCAAGGAAACATCAGTATCTCTTGTTATACAGTAAACACTCTGGAGAGATTTCTCTTCATTTATAACAAATGCAAGTGCAAAACTTTGCAGGCATGGAGAAGTTGGAGAGAAGGAAGATCCTTAAATTTAATCGATCCCTCTTTAAAGTCTGGTTCCAGAGATGAAATGATGAGATGCATACACATCGCCTTGCTCTGCGCTCAAGAAAATGCTACTGTAAGACCGACCATTTATAAGATCATTCTCATGCTTAGTACCCACTCTTATACTTTGACGGAACCCTCGCAACCGCTATTTTTTAAGAGCAGCAGCGCACAATCAGATGTGGCATCCTCTTTGGGGCACAATTCGCGGGTGACGGAGTCCTCGAAAGCGGAATATGAAACGCCGCTTCTGTCCAAAAAATGAAGTGACCATTACAGAGTTGTTCCCCTAGCACTTTACAACAGCTTGAAGTCAAACATTTTTTGTCATCAAATTTGATTATTCTTTCACTCTCTCAATGTATCTCTCTCACATTCGCTATTCATAAAAAATATAAAATCAAACTTTACTTTTGTCGATATTTTTTTCCTCTTAATAATTATTTTAGTAAATTTTTCTCATCAAATATATAAAATAAATCAATTTTTATATATTTTTTTAAAAAACAAAAAAATATTTACCGTAAGACAGCAATTATTCCACAGTATCTTAAACATTAACCATGGATGGGATTTCCTAAATACAATTGTTTGTCAAAATAAGTATTTAAGCAATAATGTTTGTCAGATATTTGGTATATTAACAAAAAGACTGATTATTAGAGAAATACATTTATTCACAACTATATCATAGTTCTTTTCTCTAACAAAAGAAAAGAAAGATAAAGTAATTGTGATAAATGAATTTACAAAATAATCACAAGTGCATGTTGTATTTCTTCGCCACTCGTGGATTGGAACCTGAGAAGCCAGCCAGGGAAATATATCAATGCCAAGTTGATGCTTGCTTCCACAATAAACGGACTGACAGCATGAGAAATAGAGGGACAATAAAACAGGAAATCTTACAGCAGGGAAGCCACCATAATCCCCAGGCTTCTCAGATATCCCTGGTGACACAGCTGTTGGCAACAAGTCGGACCTGAGGTCAACCAGTTAGATATAATTTTTATGGAATATACCTAATGCAATAGTTGATTCAAGGTACCGATTTGAAGTACAATAGGTAATTTGGTTGAAGCCATTCTAAACAGGTGAGAAAACAGAACAGTGAGGCAGACGTAACTAAGCTTGTTAGAAGTAAAGTTAGAAATCAAAAGGAAGAAAAAATCCCCCCAAATTAAGACAACTCCGATATGGGGCACAAACAATTGATTACCCTATACAACACAAATTCAGAAGCTCACCTTAGCAGAAAGTAGAACAATCATTTCTTTTTGATAAAAAAAAATCAAAAAGAGCATACCTTTGATTCATACGTTGCTACCTTCCCCCTAAAACCACATAGTCTTCCAACCTGAGAAAAAAAATGAAAAGGGGAATTGTTTGAACTAAATATGACCTGGAAACTTCAAAAGCCGATAAACCAAAAGCTTAAATGGATTAAGCGTGCTTGAAGGTTTGTTTAAGAAGTGCATACGTTGCAGAACCTGCAACCCCAACTTGTCCACATAGCATGCAGCTCTTGCCAATAACTACGTTGTGACCAATCTGCAGTGTTAATTGGGAAATAAATTATATGCAACATAGAAAATTTGCAGTCAATGCAACCATGCAAGAACAGATGCTCACTTGCACTAAATTATCTATCTTTCTGTGGTCACCGATCACCGTCTCTCCAACTGCATATCCAAAGAGCAGCATACTAGTCTATCATAAACAGGTTTTGAGTACAAACAAGTTTTCCCCATCCCAAATATATATAAGAGATGGGTTTGTGAAAGGTGGTCAAAATGGACAGATACCTCACCTCCCTCGGTCAATGCATGTATTTGTCCCAATTTCCACATGGTCACCAATCCTAGCATGCAGCAGCTAGACAAAAGAAAAAAGATTCAGTTGCAAAATGCAAACATTAGAAGATTGCATTTAGGATTTTCTACAGATGTACATGCAGGATGCGCTTTATCATAATATAAAGCGACCACTTTTAGTGAATTTGAGACCAATCAAGAGAAACGGCACTACAGAGGTTTTGTACGTAAATTAACGATACTTCGATAAATAACTCTGCAAAATGGCAAAATTTTTAAGATAAAACACAAAAGTAAAAACCGAATGGCGCCAGTCACCATAGTTGGTCACATTAACGAAAATCTCACGCTATAAAATTTTTGTTGCCTATCACTGTCAAATGAAACATTAAAAAGTACTGAGTTCATGTCTATGCTTATTGGAAATGTATGATCAGATGCCTGAAAAACTGAAATGAACAGTCACCAACTTGAGGCTTCTTCACCATGTTGCCACTATCATCCACAAAAAACCCAAATCCTGTTTAAAAACAAAGCTTCATCATCCTTATTCATAACCAGAGCATAATCACATCGAGGGTGCATTTTTCAGCCGTCACTCACACAGTGAAAGAAGGTGCCTCGAGAGAAAAGTAGATAAGAATGAAATTGAAGAAAGTATTACTAACTACTAACTAAAAAATCTGATTAAGCTTTTTAAATCCAGCCTTGATTACCATCCTGACCAATGCACACCCCATTGTGTATTACACAAAAATCACCTACACTGCAATTGGTGAGCAACGTTGTACCTGTGAACAAAGCACAACAAAAGCCAAGAATCATCAGGAACAAAACAAAAACAACATTACAAGTTCCTTTTGTTTCCGTTGACAAAGAACAGTCAGTGTACCCTATTTTCGTAGAATGACCAACAGTAACTGCCGGTCCGATAATAGCCCCTGACCCGACTTGCACATTACCACCCAACACAACTTTTGAATGAACAATTGCCCCAAATTCGATATATGCTGTTGGATCAATGCAAGCAGTTCTGTGGAAGACCCCGCCTCCGTTACGCCATCTCGAGAAATCTTTTTCATTTGATTCAGGACCATCCTCTAATCTCAATACACATCAGACCATGTCGGTTAGATAGGTCTCTCAGGCACAATTCAACAAACAAGTAATATGCATTCACGTTTCAAATGATCGATTCATGAACTTACCCATTTGATCAACCAGGCATGTCGTGCAACGAGAGCGGGTCATGACACGGCGTGCTTATAAAGAACGAGACATTCCGACAAGTAAATTCCGTGCGATGAGATTCGAAAATTTCTTGACTGAAGTTGCCATTATAAACTGGAGTGAAAGCTTTTGACTATTTGGACTTGGTTTAGCATGCAGCTGCGGAATTTATCAAGTTAAACCTTCCTAATCACTCTCACACATTACTGAGGAAAAGGATTATCATAACCCAATTATCCATTTGTTGAGTGCCATACCAGTGAGCCAGCCTCATGCCACATTCCGGACAGCCCATTTAGAAAAGTGGCTCGATAATTTGGGCACAAAACCATTGTGTTGATCCAGCCCATGTCTTGGAATCTGGGCAGTCTTTGATGAAATTAGAGGCATCTATCTCCCTTCTTACATTATTCTCGAAACTTGGAAACATCAGAGTTGAAATTGGTATTAGACTATAAAATAGTGTATAGAGGAACATGATATGGGATTGATTTTTGGTCCAATTTCTAGTAGGTACATTGCATCTTCCACATATTGACCTAGTCTCCATGATTTTTGGGATTGAATATTTCTCTTTGCTCTCTTTTCATTTGTATTATGAATGCTTCATTTATTAATATAATCTCGAATTATTAAAAAAAATTTGTGTATGCCTCAGGATCATAATATTTCTATTAACACGACCGGCATTATATTTGTATAAACTATGCAGTTGAATAATAAACTTTTTAATAAATCGCGAGTTATTTTTATAATTTTTTTTATTTCAAGGATTAGACATCGTATGCATTAATGGATATGATTATGAATTTGTGTATGGCTCAGGTCATAATCCCTATCCAGATGGAAATTTAAACTAGCATTCATTCATCCCGGCAAGTCGTACCGTTTTTATACATCATTATGTAAATCTTGGAATATTTAGTGTTGGAAAACTGCGATTGGCTCTTCGGGTGCTGGGATGGAATTGTGTCTCCTTCGTTGCTTCTTCCTCGTCCGTTCATTTTTCTTTCTTCTGCCTTATTCTTGGAATTTTTCAAACGGATACGACAATTGTAAGAATACTGATTGGTCACATATGAACTGTTTGGGCATATAAAAGATATTATGCTAAAATTACAGCATTACCTTATAAGGAACCGAAATTGCACATGATAAAAGGGAGAAGCGATTGGTCGACCCAACCTAGAAGAATTAATTTTTTTTTATTCGAAACTGATTAAAGAAATAATGAGGACTAATTAAGAAACTATCAATTGATATTTGCATAGACAAGTTTAAAGATTATAAGAGGCAAAACAAAGTCAAGATAATATGAAGAAAAACAGTGATGACTCAAAGTACAATAAGCGAAATTTATGATAGTAAGAAACTAACATAGAGGGATGGTTAGTCAACATAAATACTAATCTTAACAGGATAAAAAAGACCTGAAGGGTTGATTAACGTGATAATAACCCTAGTAGAATGAAAGAAATAATAGTTATGATATTAACCAACTGTCGATACTCTAACCATTGAGGAATATAATGATATGAACATATCTTGGGATTGATCACTCTAGCATATCAGATTATTGAGTGTTATATCAAATTACTGTATGTTCCTATATTATTATGTGTAGATATTACTATGTATTCCTAGACTACTATATGTGATTATAAGCCCGATATAGTGAAAGTGATTATAAGCCCTATATAGAGGAAGTGATTATAATTCCAACCTGTAATAATGGTTGGCTATATTAGCCATATATTAGAATGATTATCGATTGTATGCCGAGATCTATAAGGTCTCTATCCATTTGAGATGTGTGTGGTGTGTGATGATATTTCTATGCTGTTTGATGACATTGATTGAGTGTGACCTTAGTGATGGGTTATACGTTATATGTTGTGATATTGTGTGACATTATGTGACATTGTGTGACATTGCTTGCCTTGATTTGTTGTTAATACATTGTTATAATTGGATATGAATGATCCTTAGCCATGGTTTTGGTTTTGTGCTTGCTAAATCATTTGATTGAAATAATACATATTCTTGTTTAAATTTAAAAGAGATTGTAAAGGAAAACATCCACTCACCTGGTTGCCATGTCAGTGTTTGATAGGTTTCCCGAATTGAACAAAAAGATCGGTTGCACCTCAGATCGCAGACTCTTCAAGTAATTCGAATCATAAGGTATGACCGAGGATTTGGGTTTGCACATGTGGACTAATTTGTATATGACATTTTGTGTGTCTATGTGTTGTAAATTGGGATCCCATACTACAATAATAAATAAATCAAGATTTTGATTAATGTCTCGCATAATGTAAATTCCGCAAAATTTCCACATGTCTATTTGTTCGAATATATTTTCTTAGTCTCGGGATTGCTTCCGAGACACATCATGCATTAAAACTATGAAATAAAAATTTTAACATGGTTTGTTTTTGCCTTGTATAATTGTTGTATAACCATATAAGTTTGTACAATTATTATATCTTGATGGATTCTAGGACATGACATAAGCGATATCGTCCAAGATAGATATGGTTGGTTATTCGTCTTTAACAACATGTGCTATATATACATGTTACAATATCTTTACAAGATCTGACCAAAAGGCCGTTAGTGTACAATATTCATATTGAAGACAGTCGATCAATCCCAATAAATACAAAATAATATAATTGTGATTATTTTTTTTAATAATTTTCAATAAAATATCAAAATAATATAAAATACACTTAATGGATAATATTATTATAGGTACTCATTGTGAATAAAATATTATCCATAAAGAGGATGACGTTTGTTTTCTCTACTAAAAAATTAATACAAAGGTGTGGTGACATATTGGATCAACCACTTTTTTTTATATGAATATTAAATTAACCACTTTTTTTTTATGAATATTAAGTTAACCACTTACATTGAACTCAACCTATCTGTCGTCATTTTTCAATATTTTTATTTACGCTAGGCATGTTAAACAAGTTTCTCAACGTTGACACAGTCTTCGGTCTTTAGGCGTTGGTTGGTGTTTTTTTTGAAAATGATCGATGAATATATGAGGGGAGAATATACAGCAGGAGTACAGTAGGGACCTATGCTAGGACATTGATCGAGTGAAATACACGTGATTAAGCACATGTATTCGCGTCCATCGGTTCCTAGCATCTCAAAATCCTATGTAAGTTTTCTGCGGGCGTTGGTTGGTGTTAATGTCTACATAATTAGATAGATCTAGTTAATTCTCTCTCCCATTAAAGCACTAACCGCACGACACAGATCCTTTGAGGAAACCCAGATTTTTAGTTTGAAGGTAGGTAGAGGAACATTCACAGCATCCATGGAGCCCTCAACATCGAGATTGCTGCTTCTCCTTGCTTATCTTCTTGTCCACATGCAAATAGCCCCGATAATGACTCCGGGTTCTACAATCTAACCCTTGGTCAGTCCCACGATCAAGTAAATTTACTTGCACTGTGTAGAGGAGACACTTCTTTAGATGTCTGTCGAAGTTGTATCTATAACTCGACTATTAAAATCCTGGAGGTTTGCCCCTTCCGGAAAAAAACACTTGGAATTTATGAACTGTGTATGTTACGGTACTCCAACAACTCTATATTCGGTAATCCTCAAACTCGACCTGCTTTTATTGCCTATATCATAGCAAATGTCTCGAATATGAATACGTTCACTGCAGAGATGCAAAACTTGACGATTGAGCTTCTAAGCATAGCTGCATCAGGGAACTCTCAAAAAATTTGCAACCAAAGAAGTAATAAGTTCGGGATACGATAAGGTATATGGACTTGTACAGTGCACGCCAGATTTATCTGGAGAGCAGTGTGATGATTGTCTACTATACAATTTTATTGAAAGTTTACAGTTCGAAGGGAAATTGGGAGGGGTGGTCATAGTCCCCAACAGCCAATACCGTTATGAGACATATTCTTTCTACGGCAACCAGACAATTCCGCTATCACCAACGACGGAAGGTAAGCATCTTGGCATTTTGGTTATTTACTTTTATGTGACCTATCAATAGATTTTTGTTTTTTTTGAAGTGAACTATCAATATCAATAGTTATAATATTCTTCTTCTTCTATCACACCTAATTGACATAATTTACATGATATCTACAAAATTAATACAGAGATTTGGCCACATACTCAACATGATCCAGTCACTACATCGCTGTAGCGAACTGCAGCAAGACTACCTATGGTCATTTTAGCTAAGCTATCTGCTAGCTGATTAGCTTCCCCAGACATGGTTAGTGGAAACTTCCACAAAGGATGCCAGTAAGTCCCAACATTGTAATAGCAACGAAGAAATCCTGTTGTCACGCTGATTGTCCTGAAGAAGATGAACTATCTCAAGACTATCACACTCCACTAGTAATCTTCGAACACCTTTCTCCACACATAGTTGTAGACCCACCAAAACTTTCGTTAATTCAGCCTCTAGAACCGAACGACAACCCAAAGGGGCTATAAATCTCCCAATCCATTGCCCTTCACAATCACAAATCACCCACCAGCACCTGCCAAACAGTCCTACACACTCTAGCACCATCACAGTTCAGTTTAAACCAACTATATATAACGGAGGGATCCATCTAACCCAGCGATCCTCTCTGTGACCCTTAAAATTAGTATTTTCCCATGAACATCCTGAGCAAAGTGAAACTCTGAGGCACGTTTTAAAATAGCCACATAAAAATCACGAGGAAGAGGATTATCATAGTCAAAATTCCTTTGGTTCCTCCACCTCCAGAGTAACCAAGCCACCGTTCCAAAAATTAGTTTCTATAGAACTGAGTGCGCCTGCAAACTGTAACTCATACTTTTTAAATTCCTAGCTAGCCATTCCTCCAAAGTAGCTGCGGAGAACTCATCTACCTTCCAAGATGGCAGTAACAACTTCCACAATTTCCTTGCCAAGAAGCAATCCGTCAAAGCATGAAGGCTTGATTCCTCAACTTGATGACAACAAGAGCAAACTGAATCTGGCACAATACCACGTCTGAAGCATAAAACCTTAGTTGCAAGTTTTTCTTTTGCCAATAATCATAGAAACAGTCGAACTCGCTCAGTTCCCGTCCAACTCTAAATCGAATCCCAGACTAGATGTACCTCCCCCACTGCTGCGTTCTCATACAACTCACAAGCGCTAGCCACCGAAAATTTTCCACTTGGAGATAGGCCTCAGATTATCATATCCGATTCACCCTCTCCATTGATCATTGGACCAGCAAGTAGTTTGTTTCAAACATAACCAGAAGAAGCTGATTCAATAAACTCCAATTCCAAGAGCCATCCGGAAGAGTATAATCTGCAACCACCTTTAATTGATCCTCTTGTGACACATCATCACTTATATGCCCCAGTAAAGGTCCTAGTTCTTCAACCCAGCAATCATACCAAAATAAAACTGTACAACCATTACCAATTCTCCATCTTATCGCTTGGAGTAAAGTAGGCCATATCCTTACCAAAGCTCGCCAAGTACTTGTACAGTTCGTCCTAGATTTAACTGCGTGGTACATGTTTGAAGACCAACCATATTTACCCTTCAAAACATGCGCCCATAATGAATCTCTTTCCATCAGTAATCTCCAACCTAGCTTAGTCACTAAAGCCAGGTTCCTCGTCGTGGCTTGGCATAGACCTAATCCCCCAATGTTCTTAGACGAACAAAGGGAATCCCATCCAACTAGATGCAGTTTCCGTGCCTCTGAAGTCAAGGCCCACAAGAAATCTCGCACAATACTCTTTAACTCATGAAGGAATGTAGCTGGTAAAATACTCGTTTGCATATTGTAGATAGGAAGTGAAGCTAACACCGATTTAGCTATCGTGAGACGGCCAGCCATAGAAAGGTGACGACCTTTCCAAGATGATAACCTAGATTTCGCCTCAGTAATGACATCATGGTAATGGGCCTTCTTGCGACGTCCATGGATCAAGGGATATCCCAAATACTTACCCAAATTAGTGGTTATCTTGAACCCCAACAGATCACTTATACCCTTTGAAAGGTTACAAGAAATATTTTTTGAAAAAAAGATCACCGACTTGGTTGTACTAACTCGTTGGCCTGAACTGGTGCAAAAAGTATCTAAAATCTCTTTGAGAAAATAGGCCTGTTCCGAAGTGGCTTCTGAAAAGAGAAAAATATCATTTGCGAAAAGGTGTGATAGTTGCTGTCCTCCATGCCCTAACCTCATAGGTCTCCAATGTTTCGCATTAATTAAATCCTGAATCAAGTGTCCTAACCTCTCCATACACAAAACAAAGAGATATGGTGAAAGGCTATCACCTTGTCGAATTCCTCTAGTAGGACTAAAACAATTTGTCATGTTCCTGTTTCAGACAACTCGCATTGTAGCAGTCTCAATGTAGGTATGAATTCTATTGATAAGTGTACTGTCAAATCTTGCCAGTCTAAGAGTATCATTAAATAAAATTTCACTTCAACCGATCATAAAATTGCTCCAAGTCCAGTTTGATGGCCATCTATCATGTTCGTCCTCTCTTAAGCCTCATCGAATGAATAGTTTCCTGAACTATCACTACATTATCTATAATTTGCCTCCTCGGAACAAAGCTTGACTAAGTATTTGAGATGAGTAAGGACATATAAGGCCTCATAAACCTAGCCAGCAACTTATTAATGATTTTATAAATCACATTACAAAGACTTATGGGTCAGAACTGAGATACCTCTTCAGGATGTGCAACCTTACGAATCAGGACAAGGAGAGTAATATTTAAAAAGGGATCCAAAGTACCTTGGGTCATAAATTGCCTCACCATATTCCATATCGAATCTCCAACAATATCCCATTGGCTCTGAAAGAAAATTAGTTGGAGTCCATCAATGCTAGGAGCTTTAAACTTACCCATACACATTATAACCTTCTTAACATCATCTTAACATTATCTTTACATACACTCCACAAACCTGCTATTGCCAAATCATTCCCAGTATTATGAAAGTAAATTTGTGACTGCTAGGATTGAGCTTGGTTACCATCATCTGAGTAAAGAACTCAGAAGAAAGAAACTGCTATTCTCTTTAGAGTGTCTTGATTCGAAACCCATACACCACACTCATCATGTAAAAATTCTATGGTATTAGCTCTACGCCTAATGATAGTAGAAATATGGAAAAAATGGGTATTACGATCCCCGAAATTAACCCAATTAACTCGTGACTTTTGAAACCAAAGCTTCCTCCTAGGCAAGTGTTTGCTCATCAGAGGAGCAATGTGCAGCGCAGCAGATTTTTAACTCCATGGCCAACGGATTGGGTTTCTTGGGCGATGATCAATTTTGCCGATGTTCGATTAGATGGCGTGGAAGTCTGGTTTGTTGGGGTTCTTGTTGTTGTACTGGATACATAGTTGGTAGGAGTTTTGAAAGTCACAGATCCTGTCATTTATTCACAGGATTTGTTTGTTTCATTTTGTCCTTTGAGCGCGGACATAGCTTCACTGTCCAGCTCTCTTGGCTTACTGATCCTTATAAATATACTTATCGATAATTTTCAAAAAAAAAAGTGTTTGCTCATATTCTTCCCTCAGCTCTGTACCTAGTGACTCCAAATGACTGTTCGGGGATCTCGACAAGTGTTTCTTGTCGAGATATTCTTCCCTCAGCTCCTAGGCAAGTGTTTCTTGAGCCTTTGCATCAAAGACTCCTTATGAAGAAAAATATTGCCAAAAACATCATGGTTCCACTTTTTGGTATCATGCAAAAAACAATCATATGCAGGCATCTACTCCCTATTACTAGACCTCCGCTTATGGAAAAAATCTTCAAAGCTTGGGTGGGACAGCCATCCAGCTTGAAACCGGAACGGTCTATTTAAAGTTTGTGGACTTGTAATAGGATCAGTAACAAGGAGAATCGGTCTATGATCAGACCGTATGCGAGGTAAATGATGGACCACCGTGTCTGGATATTCTAACCTGCCTATGGACTTACAAAAACCCCTATCTAGCCTTTCACAAAGTAGTATGGGAAACCAAGTAAAACGATGACCCGTCCCTTACAAGTTGCTCAAGTTCTCGCCCATGGTTCCTTTTATACTTAGCACCGCCACACTTATCCTTTGGCTTCATCTGTGCATTAAAATCACCAATAACGAGCCAAGGAAAATCACAGTTCGTTGCAAAGGCCTGTAATTCATACCAAAGATCCCTTCGAAGCACCGAATTAGGACTACCATAAACAGCCAAGCAGAGACCTTTATGAAGACCTTCTACCCACTCAAAATATATAAATTGATCACCAGAAGCAAGAATTCTCAACCTGAAATTACTGTTATTCCAAAGTATCCATAAATCACCAGGAAACCCTCTAGTTTCCACTTGAAAGAGTCCATCATGCCAAGCGACTTCACTATGTTATCTACCTTAGCACTGTTAACTTTTGACTCCAGTAAAATACAAACATCTAGTCTATGAACCCTTATCACCTCTTTCATCACACGTGTGAAAAGGGGATTAGATGCTCATTGACAATTCCATGACAACACTATCATTATATTAACACAAAATGGCTATTACCTATCTTTTATTACCTACTAATCATTTAAATTATCTGAGGAAATTACAATGCCTTCTCTCTCTCAGCCACCTCTCCCACCCCCCCCAAAGTCGTTCCTACCACTGTTTCCTCCCCCAGCTCACTCGTACACACTCATTCCTTGCCCCAGCGTTATCAGGACGCTGGTAAAGCATCTGCGGTCGGATTGTCGGTTTCAGGCGCACGGAAGTTGGACGCTCAGACACGTTCTGCATGGGAGCCTGCTAAGATTTTTAACGTAGATCGATACATCTCCTACTTTATCGAGGGCATTCCTGTTGAGTGGACTGCGAATCGGTTGTTCCGTGAGATTGCTTCCATTGAACCAGTGGCAGATGTGTTTATTTCGCAGCGTCGGTCGTCAAGGGGCTTACGTTTTGGTTTTGTGAAGTTTGTACGTTGTGGTACCCAGGAGACTTTTCGGCAGAGGAGGCTTGCCTCGACCTTTGGTCACCATCCGAGGATGCGTTTTAATGTAGCCCGTTACACGGTTCGAGCTGGGCATCGTGTTTCGTTGTCTGATGCTAAGGATCGAGGTATTGATCCTTCTTCCCAGCAGTCTCCACCACTGACTGTCCCGCGGGTCCCTGTGCGGGAATGTGATGGCAGGACTTATGTGGAGGTTCTATCTGGAAGGAGTTCCTCTGATCCTGCGATTCCTCCTCTCACTCTATCTGCTGCGTCGGACATTCGCGAGAGGCTCAGTCGCAGTGTGGTGGGCTTTCTTCGTAGTCATCTTCCTCACGATCCACCCCTCCTCTAGGATGTAGTTTGTTTCCACTTGGGTGGCACTCAACGACTCCTCATGTTTGATACTTCTGTTACCATGCATCGAGAGCTTCAGGAAAACTCCATCTTTTGGGAGGCTCAGTATGAAGATATCCATCCTTGGCGCCCAGTGGATGTTGGGGGCCAGAGACTATGTTGGGTTAAGGTGGTAGGTCTTCCGTTCCATGTCTGGTCGGAGGATGTGTTTCAGAGGATAGTCCCCTTGTTTGGTCACCTAGTACAACTCCATCCTGATACGGTCAATTGGTCCTGTTTGGATACGGCGAGGCTGAGGATAGCCACTTCGAACTTAGGGCTGATTTAGGAGAGTGTAAAGGTTCAAGTTGATGGACATTTGTTCCTGGTAACAGTGGCCGAAATTCAGGAGGATGTCAGAATGGGAACAGTGGTTGGTATTAAGCCCGAAGTGTCAGTGGGGTCCTCCAGCCGTCTTGTTCCGCCCCCCCACCATCTCTCAGTTGGTAGTACTATCAGACCTGCGATGGGACAGGTGCACACGAATACCTCTGGGGGAAAGGCTCCCTGTCCGCCTCACCAACCACTAACCCACGCAGGAGCAACGGTTAGTACTGGCAAAGTCAACAAGGGAGCTAAGGACCTGAGTCTGACGGCTCATTAGCTTGAGCCGAGGCAGCACAAGCATGTGCCTGGCAGTACATGTGTGCCTTCACTTAATGAAGGACTTTTACGTCTTTCCCAGTCCAGTGGGGAAGGTTTCAGCAGCTATTCCGCCCCTGACTTTATCTTGGTTCATGAGGACAATGCTGCGAGTGGTCAGATCAAGCCTCTCCGTAAGGCGATTTCTGCTGGATTGTCACTCGAATCATCCAGAGAGGGATCAGCTTCTAACCCTGGTCCTGCAGAGACGACCTTCACTAGTATGCGGAAAGAAGGTGCCAAAGCTTCTCGGTTTGGTTTCCCTGGTAAAGCAATGTTTGGGAGAATGGCCAAGCCAAAAAAACTTCGTCATGTCAAGCCCACTGGCAGCTTGTCGTCGGGGACTGCTAGTTTTGTAAAAGGGTGCCGGGTAGCTAAACCGGTGGAAGACCCTTCTTTCCTTGATACCAACAGTGATAAGATAGAGGAGACTTCTGCGCAGTCATGTTCCAAGGGTTCAGCCACTGCATCTGATTTTATCGCTGATGAGGTCCAACGCTCGTTGGATATGGCTGATGCTCTCGGACTCACTCGTAAACAGACGAAGGCTGCCATTCGTCAGAAGATGCAGGGGCGAATTGCGGAAGATAGACAGGCGTGGCACACGCATTGTGCGCCTTAGGCTGGTGGAGTGCTGGTGAGTTTTCATGGGTATTTTTTAATTATGATGAATATAGCTATGTGGAATGTACGGGGGTGTAGGGGTCGGTTTAAAGAGGGTCAAATTCGCTCGCTTGTACTGAATGAGAAGTTAAGTCTTTTGTTCTTGTGCGAAACTAAGAGGGACTGTTTCACGGATAGGCTGGTGCGCAAGTTGTGGCCGAGTCCCCATCTTCAATGGACGACCATTGATGCACGTGGTTGGGCGGGTGGGATACTTTGTTTGTGGAACGATTTGAATTTGCAGATGGTAGGCATCGAGAAATTTGAGAGATGGGTGCTATTGGAATTGATTGAAAGGGCCTCTGGTTTTCGCTTTGTTTGTGCTGGGCTGCA
Source organism: Passiflora organensis (assembly GCA_019739055.1). NCBI lineage: Eukaryota > Viridiplantae > Streptophyta > Magnoliopsida > Malpighiales > Passifloraceae > Passiflora > Passiflora organensis. The sequence continues at coordinate 409,244 of JAEPBF010000269.1, forward strand.
TGCGCCTAATTTGGCAGCGGAGCGTCGGATGCTGTGGGAGGAGATACAGTGTAGAAAGTCGGCTGATCCCAACCCTTGGGTGATTTTGGGAGATTTTAATGAATCCCTTACTATGGAGGAACGCTCTGGGTGTGCTTTTCAGCGTGGTGCGGCTCGCAGGTTTGCTGATTTTATCCATGGCACTGGTTTGGTGGATTTACCTCTGCTTGGAAAAGAGTTTACATGTTTTAGTGCACGTAGTGCCTCTCGTATTGATCGGGTATTAGCATCGACATCGTGGTGTATTCATTTTTGTCGCCATCGGTTGTATGTTGGGGATAAGGGCTTCTCGGATCATGTTCCTCTAGTATTGAAAGCTGATATCCTATTTTGGGGTCGCAGACCTTTTCGTACTTGGGATCTTTGGTGGGATGATAAACGGTTTTTGAGCACTGTGGAACAGTTTTGGCAGCAGGCAGGGGAGTGTTTTCCTGGAAATTATTGTGTGGTCAAGAAGATGGCGTCTATGATACAGCAGCTGAAGATTTGGCATAAGGAGTCTTTTGGGGCTGTCGCCACGCAGCTCCAACACATCCTAACTGAACTTGATGGATTGGATCAGAACTGGACGAGTTTGAGTCCTAGTTTGTTGACGCGATATGCAGCATTACAGGTGCACAAGTGGGATATCAAACGACAACTGGAGGCCATGTGGCGACAGAAATCCAGACAGCATTGGTTGAAACTAGGAGATAAAAATTCTCGATACTTCCACTCTTGTGCTACCATCCGCCAAAGTAGAAATTTCATTGGCGTGATTCGTGTGAATGGTGTTGAAGTGAGCCAACCAGAAGCAATCAAAGCAGCTGCAGTGGATTACTTTCGGACTCAGTTTGCCGATGGACATGGCAGATGGTTTGGGCTGGGGGATCTGGTCCTCCCACGTTTAGTTTCATTTGATATTGCTGCATTGGAACGTACCTTTTTAGCCGATGAGATTAAGCAGGCCGTATGGGCGTGTGGCAGGCATAAGGCTCCGGGCCCGGACGGCTACAATTTCCATTTTATTCAACAGGCTTGGCCGGTGATTGGAGCAGAAATCATTACCATGGTGCAGGAGTTCTTTTCCAGTGGTGTATTGCCTAGGGGCATTAATACTAGCTTCATTACTCTAATACCCAAGATGCCCGGAGCTGCAGCTTTTTCGGACTACCGGCCTATCAGCCTTGTTAATAGCCTTTACAAGATCATAGCTAAGCTCTTAGCCAGTCGTTTGAAACGAGTGATGTCTCAGCTTGTATCTCCAGTTCAGACCGGTTTCATGGAAGGGAGGTTTATTGCTGATTCAGTGATGGTCGCGAATGAGATTATTCACTCTATGCAAACGTCTAGATGTCCGGGTTGGTGCCTCAAACTGGACTTTCAGAAGGCGTATGACTCGGTGGAGTGGACATTTTTATTCGATGTGCTGGCTACGATGGGGTTTGGTGAGCAATGGTGTCGATGGATACAAGCATGTGTCTCATCGGCACGCTGTGCTGTTCTACTTAACGGGGCGCCAACCGATGAGTTTCCGTTGGGAAGAGGCTTGCGGCAGGGGGATCCATTATCCCCCTTATTGTTTAATCTTGTAGCGGAAGTTTTGGCACGTATGATTGATCCGGCGATAGAGTGCAATCTTTTGCGTGGTATCAGTATTGGTAGCATTCATCTGACACATCTTCAATATGCGGACGACGTCATTCTTTTCTGCAACGGTGATCGACAGGGCTTACTCACTATCCAGAGCATACTCCGCTGTTATGAATTATTGTCAGGGCTCAAGGTGAATTTTTTCAAGTCCGGACTGGTGGGTATTAATGTTTCTTCGGTTGCTGTTGCAGAGATGGCACGTTCCTTGCATTGCAGGTCACAGTCTTTGCCATTCCAGTATTTAGGGGTACCCCTAGGTGCTAATCCTCGCCGGCATAGCACGTGGGCTCCGGTGGTAGCTCGTTTCAAAAGTAAGCTCGCTGCTTGGAAGGGATAGCTGCTGTCATCAGGAGGCCGTCTCACTCTAATCAACGCTGTACTTAATAGCCTTCCGGTATATTATATGACGTTTTTTCGATTTCCGGTGGGAGTCAGGCGGGTGTTGGAACAGTGGATGAAAAGATTTTTCTGGGCAGGGACGGTAACCAAACGCTGTTTTTGTAAGGTAAGATGGGACACGGTAAAAGCTGCAACCAGTGCGGGCGGTGCTGGGGTGGGTTGCTTGTAGTTGCGGAATTATGCATTGCTTACGAAATGGAGTTATCGTATTGCTTCCTTCCCCAGACTTTATGCGCTTTCCCTGGAGAAGGATGGAGTGGTGGCACAGTTCGGGTCTCGGATTGGAGCAGTGTGGCATTGGCACTTTTTATGGCGACGCTCTCTGTTTGTGTGGGAGGAGGAGGCAGTGGAACGTCTTTTAGAGTGCCTTCGAGGGTGCTGTCCGGACGTCAGGGATGACGATGTCTTGCTATGGGGTGCCCACCGGTTGCTGTTTTCTGCCAAGACTTGCTATCAGTCCCTTGCAGCGACCGCTGTCGTGTCCCCTGTGCGGCCAATTCCTAATGTTTGGCGTCATAAGGGAGCGCCTAAATGGCACGTGTTTATGTGGCTGGCATGTATGGAGAAGCTCTCTGCCAAAGGTCTCTTAGTCCGCCTCGGCATTTTGTCAGTGACTGATCGGTTTTGCGATGTTTGTGGCTGTGTGGAGACGGATTCTTCCCATATTTTTCTGGACTGCAGGCAGGCATGGGAGTGCTGGGCATTATTGTTCAAGCATTGGGGTTTGTGTTGGGTTCAACCTAGATCCATTGCTGATTTCTTCACCCAATGGGCAGGTTTTCCCATTCCCGGCCGCTGGCGTAATCTTTGGTATGGATTATTATTTTCATGTGCATGGAGTATATGGTTGGGGCGCAACAATCGACTCTTTCGAGGTGAAGTTAGAAGTGCGGAAGACCTGTATTATAACGGTATGCAGCACGGTTTCTACTGGGCCAAGACTAATCTCCCAGAAGTTTGTATAGGCAGCCTGGATGTCTTGCCGGTTAGGGACATTTTATTTGTGCTGGCTCGGTAGTATTTGGTGTTCTGAAAGTCACCGATCCTGTCTTTTATTCACAGGATCTGTTTGTTTCATGTTGTCCATTGAGCCGGTATACTTGTTTTATTATTGTCATAGCAGGCTTTTTGAGATGCAGTCAGCAGTGCGGTAGATAGGTATTACACGGGTATGAGGCTTGGAGATAATCGGCAGAGATTAATCTTTCAGCTGTTGGTATTGCTAGTCTGGTTGTATTGCTTGCTGATGATACTGTTCTTGTCCTGACTATGTAGAATTTGGAGCTTTGAAAGTCACAGATCCTGTCATTTTCTCACAGGATCTGTTTGTTTTATTTTGTCCATGGAACTGGTACATTGTATCATTGTATAGTCTCTGGGTTTTACTTGTTAATATATATATCGATACTTCTTCAAAAAAAAACACAAAATGGCTAGAAGAAAACCAAGTCAACCTAGTTCCGGGGGTTAGGACTCATTGGAACTAGTGACACCTCCCCACTATTCATTACGTTACTCCCTATAGCAACATCATCTGGAGGTTCACCAAGACTAGTAGCTATAATAACAGAATTAGCTGGTCTCGTAACCTCAATGACATCCTCCTATCTAGATCATTTACTCGTTGTCTCATGCACTCCACTAGAACCATTCTTGAAAAGTTGTATAGATTCTGAAAGGATGTGAGGAGAAAAAATTTCAATACTCATCAATGTCCTAGCCACTCTTCCTTTCTTTCCACGTAACGGCCCACTAATAGCAACTGCTTGGTTCACATTTTCCACTTTGGGTCCTAGTGAGTTAAACCAGAATGAAGGCTAGGTAGAATGGGCCACATAATGATGGCGCGGTTGCTCCTTCCCTCTTTGCACTACCTGCATGTGTTCTTTTCCCATATTAGCTCTACGGGGAGCCTTAGATGTCACCACCTTTGATGAGGAAGGTAAATCAATGCTAGCAGCAACTATAGCCATATTAGTACGTAGATTATCTCCATCATCATTAAGGATATCAAATCTTGAACCTGAAGTTAGAACCCTCCTAGAATTCTGAGTTATTTCCTTGCTTGCTACCTCAGACTGTGTCTGTTCCCTTGAGCTGCTTCTCAGACGTCTTGGTGCATGCAACCACGGCCCAAACTCACCCTTTGTTGGCTCACCAGTAACTACCGAGTCCCCATGCTCATCCACCATAACTCTACCAGGTTCCTCCTTAGATGATCTTCCATATGGACAGACAATCTTCCCACGCCCCAAATGACCACAAGCATAACACAACTGAGGCAAATTTTCATATTTGAATCTTTGCCACAAACTATTAAGTCTCACTTTTTCTAGCAGCGATTTCCCAAGATCCATCTCCACTGCCACGCAAGCAAACTGCCCCCATTGCGATTACAAAGTTAGAAGATCAATTCTAACAGTCTTTGTGAAACCTCATCCTAGTTGTATGTTCAGTCAGTATGTTTAGGTATAATCAGCATTGTTCTAGTGGTCCAGTATCTATTTGACACTTTGACTGAGACGGAAATTAATGTAGTGGAAAAATATTGTTTTGCCCCTATCAGACCTGAACTTGTATTTGGGCTCGTTTTGAGTAGTCGAGTGTTTTCGGGTCGTTTTTTAGGCCTTTGAGCCGGTCTTGTTATTCATTCTTTTTGAGCCCGATTGTTTTATTTTCTGAGCTGGGCTTGTTTTTCCAAGTTGGGCTAGTAAGGTTTTGGGACCAAGGCTATTTAAGCATGTGTTAGTAGCCAGGAAAATCACCAGCCAGGAAAATCACCAGCCACCCTTATTTTCTTTGTACGTCATTTCTTCTCTCCCGATACTACTAGCCATTCTCTTCTGATTCTCTCCAGACAAAAAACATCCTTCCCCAATTCTTGCACGATTCACTTAATTCCTTTTCCAAATTATACTCTTTTTTTTCTATACCTTTTTCCAAAATTCTTTTTTTGATCGATGAAATGAGTCCCGTTATTTAGATTTGTTTGGTACTTACTGAATTTAGGCAATTTACATATGCATAAAACAATTTTGGATTAAGGGCAATTAAAGGGTTTTGTTTTCGAATTTTTACGTATTATAAAATATAAGCTGTTTTTGATTCATTAGTATTCTACAAAAATTTCAGTTAAATTATGCTATAAGAAAGAGGACTCTTGACTTCGGATTTTGACCCTTTTCCTCCCTCAAAAGGCGACCATCTTTCAATTCTAGTTGTTATGTTACGCTGCCATTTTTCCAACATCATTGAATAGCATGGCCCGGGAATAAGGTAACTCAAGTGGGAGAAAAAAAATAAAAAAATAAACATAATATATATATATATATATAGATAAATATATTAATATTAAGATGTTAACTATAAATCATAGCTTGTGGTTAATTATTGCATAATAAATCAAAAATTCAGTTTCTGGGCTTAAACAAAAATAAGTAAATAAATAAATTTAAAGAGTTATTTCTTATTATTTATATTTATATTGGGTCCCAAAAGAATAATATTAGTATATTTTATAAAAAAATAATTATTGGCTTAATGTAACTATAAGTTGAGTTATGATGGTGAGACTTGAGGATGTCTTAATGCATGACATATTTTATAGTTTTCATAAAACGCATTATTTTACTCTATGGTTTAAAATAGCTATGATATTTAATAAATATTTTGTATTCAATATGATATCTATCTCAATAAACGTTTGCTTGGCCAATGCGACATGAGTATACAGAATCCCAATGATAGGGGAGAGTTGCTTACCTGTTCGGGAGTTGTATGGGTGTTATTTTCATTTGCCTGCCACTTCCTTCACAGGTTGGTTTGTATTGAGTATTGAGATGGGTATGATACGTGTAGTTTTTCTCTGCCTAGTCTCGAACAACACTGGTAGTATGGGTTACGTGTATATATATTATTTTCTTAAAAATCTAAATTAACACTGCCAAATGGGCTTTTAGTTTCCCTTTAGCAGGAGTTACTCGGAGAGTGATTTATTATGTTCATCCCGATAGGTTTTGTTAGGCATTATTAGCCTGCTATTTATTGCATGTTTTGAGTTATAAACTATTGGACTGGAACTACGTTTTACGTTATAAAATCAAATGCATGAATTCTATGTTCTTGAGTTGCATCATACGTGCTCGTTCTTATAGTAAATCATTTCTTCTCTTCTTAGCATGTGCCTTTGTTTCCCCGTAGGACATATGATTCGGTGACTCCTACTGAGATTATTATCTCACCCGTTTTTATTTCCCCCTTTCAGGAGTAGTTCGTGAGCCGTAGGTAGTGTTTTGAGATGTGTGAGCTTCGTACGACTTGGCTGGACTATCGCACCTACACATTTTACATGGTTTTCTTTTCTTGTATTTTCTTTTTAAACTCATTTTGATGTTTTAATTATTGTTATATCCTTATACATTTACTACGTTACTGGTCGCGGTTTTATGTATTGGGCTTTAAGCCCAATTTGTGATTTTGGGCTTGTGACTGTATGGACCTGTCTTTTGTTTTGGGCTTTTGTTTATTTAATAAAATCTTCCGCTGTGGCATTTTGTTCACTCCGATGATATGCCAAATGCTTGTTTCTTATTTGACATGCTCCATTTCTTGAAATATTAAATACATTTGTTTGGGAATCGTGTTTGAAAAGTCTTCTAAGCCTTATGGGATTCGGATTAGTCCACATATTGGGCTTGTCCAGGTTTCACGGTGGTAAGAGCCTAGTTTTCGGGTTTGGGTCCTTACAAGGGTGGTAACAGAGCATGGTTTTATAAATTGATTTCAAGAATATTTTCAAAAAACATGTTTTAAACTCACTTGCACGTGCATAGTCCAGCTCCGTATCATTTAAGTTGTTTGTTTGAGTTCCTAGGCTTACGTATTGTTGTTGTGTGTTCTACTCAACCACTATGGTTAGGACACGTAGTACCGCTGCCGCTTGTGATCGCAAGGATGAGAGTGGCGAGTCAGTTCACGGGCTAGCCGAGCTTGATGTGCAGGTGGATTAGCAAGCCCCAACTGCACCAGCTATCTAGACCGAACCAGTAGCTCAGGCCGCTCGAGCAGCTCCAGTCGCGCTGGCTCAGGATCCAGCATTGCTTTAGATTTTGACCACGATGCAAGCCATATTGCAGTAGTTAGTGGCTCAACAACAACCAGTTCAGGCGCCGATACCGCCTTAAGGGCCCGTGCAGCAGGTTCCTATTTCAGTAGCACCCGCAATTCCGGTATAGCAACCAGTAGCTCTAGTTTAGTAGCAGGGTGTCAAGAGATTGCCGATGTTGATTATGAAGCTGTTGAAGGAGGCTTGTCAGCTGGGTTGCAAGAATTTTTCTGAGACAGCAGACATGGCCAAAGCCAGGGAGTGGCTTGATACAGTTTGTCGAACCACGCAGGCTTTATGGATTTCCGAGGAGGACAAAGTCACTTCAGCCACCTTCCTGTTCGAGAAAGAAGCCTTGTTATGGTGGACTGTAGTGAGTTTGAGGTATGGAGACAAGTAGCCATCGTGAGATCAGTTTCTGGGTGAGTTTAAGGACCGATTTTATACGCAGTTTAACCAGGATAAGAAGAGGTCAGAGTTCTATAAGGTGAAGCAGGGTTCCCGCTTTGTGTTGGAATTCGAGTCAGAGCTGAGGGAGTTGTCTTGTTTTGCCCTGGCAAAGGATTGTATCGAGGCAAAGTTAGCTCGTCGCTTCCAGGGTGGGTTAAGGAGTGATAGGAAATCGATATTGGGCACGACACCGATTTATGACCTTCAGGCTTTGGTCATTGCTGCCACCGATGCTGAGAAGATGATTCAGAGTCGAAAGACTTACAATCAGGGCCGTAGAGATTTTCTTTCAGGTAGAGGTTCGATTGGGCATGGTACAAGACACGATTATAAACCGAGTCATTTTGCAGGACCGTATCCTTCAAGACCTTCCCATTTCCGAGGAGGTAGTCACTGGACCACCCGGTCATAACCAACTGCTTCTAGTCTCAGTGTGAGTCGACCATCTATGCCTTGGTGTGCCAGTTACTGTCAGTGCCACATCCCTCCTTGGCCGTATTTGTAATAGTGCTAAAATTACGACGTGATCAGCCATATGTCTCGAGATTGTCTGAAGCTGAGGCGTAATGCCTCACAGCCTTTCGGAGCCCTGAGACCAAGCGGTAGTCATGTTGGTTCACATGCATCTTCCAGGCCACCATCCAGAGCACCTGACAGACCTTCTGGTATTCAGCCGTCTACTTAGCCGTCACAGCCGAGAAAGACCAGAATTTTCACAATGACAAACCCCGAGGCTTGTGCCAGTCCCGACGTGGTGATAGGTACTATTACAGTCTTTTCTCGGTATGCTAAGGTATTGTTAGATCGTAGAGCGAATAGGTCATTTGTGGATCCCAAAATCACAGTTAGTGCAGATCGTCTGTTGTCGTCTTTGGTTTCGTCAGTCAAGGTCTTGACCCTGTTAGGAAAACAGTTGACATGCAGTCAGGTGTACTTCGATTGTGTTTTGAGGATGAGATCAGTTGAGATTGAGGCAGATTTGATTCCGTTAGACATCCGGGAGTTGGATGTTATTTTTCGAGCTCGGATGGAGTGTTTCACCAAGCGGGTTTGGTACAGTTTACCCGACAATTCCGAGTAATGCTTTGAGGGAGATAGGTGTGTTGTGTCTACTTGTTTGATCTCTTGGCTTAATGCTATCAAGATTATCAGTAAGGGTTGTACAACATTTCTGGACCACGTCAGAGACACCTCAACCGAGCCACTAGAATTGAATCAAGTTCTGGTTGCCAGTGAGTTCCCGGATGTATTTCCTGATGATGTAGTCTGGTTACCACCGGAGAGAGAGGTGGAGTTCGGGATTGAGTTGATACCTGGAACAAAAACGATATCCATCCCACCATATCGGATGGCTCCAGCTGAGATGAAGGAGTTGAAGACCCAGTTGGAGGATTTGGTGGATCGTGGCTCATTAGGCCTAGTGTATCACCGTGGGGAGAGCCAGTATTGTTCGTGAAGAAAAAGGATGGTTCATTGTGGTTGTGCATTGATTACCGGCAGCTGAACCGGGTTACCGTGAAGAGTAAGTACCCCCTCCCCAAGATCAATGATTTGTTCGACCAGCTTCAGGAAGCGTCATTGTTCTCGAAGATTCATTTGAGGTCGGGTTATCATCAATTGTGAGTTTGAGAGTTAGATATTTCGAAGACAGCTTTCAGGTCCTGGTATAGACATTATGAGTTCCTGGTGATGCCGTTTGGGTTGAAAAATGCGCCAGAAATGTTTATGGATTTGATGAACTAATATTCCGGGAGTACCTTTATAGGTTTGTGATTGTTTTCATTGATGATATCCTCATTTATTCGAAGTCAGAGGAGGAGAATTTTGAGCATTTGAAGTTGGTATTCGAGAAACTTAGAGCTCGACAGTTATACGCCAAGTTTTCTAAGTGTGAGTTCTGGTTGTAAGAAGTCGGTTTCTTGGGACATGTTGTGTCAGCAAGGTCCACCCAAGAAGATCGAGGCTATTGTATCATAGGAACCTTTTTGCAGTGTGTCTGAGATACGAAGTTTTCTGGGATTAGCCGGTTATTATTGTAGATTTGTAGAGAACTTCTCGACGTTAGTAGGCTTATTGACGCTTTTCACATGTAAGGACGAACCGTTTATTTGGTCTGAGAAGTGTCAGCAGAGTTTTATCGAAGGAGCAACATGTAAGAATTGAAAATTTCTAACTTGTTTGGGCCGAAAAGCTCAAGGAAGGACTATTGATGTTGACAGGCCTTAGCTCGTTATTTCGGAGTATTTCTGGACTTGTGGTATGGTCCGTACAATTTTAGAAATTTTATATTATTATTAGAAATTGTGTAAAATTATGATAAATGATTGGAAAATCATTATCAAGTGAATATTGGTGATTTTAGGGTTTTAAGATTATAAATTGGTTTATTAAGAGTGTTAGAGGATGTACAAATTTTCGAGAATTTTCGGAAATGAATTTATAATTATCGTGATTTTTCTAAGAAAAATAATAAAGGAATATGCCTTCTATATGACGTCGTTTCACCTGTGACCTGTTGCCGCTTGAAACCTTCCCGGCTTCCCCTATTTCTGGTCATTCTAATGTGGTAAAATCCCGTATAGACAAACCCCGTTTTAGTTGTCATCTGCATCTGAAAACCTCCCCAAGAGCTTCTTCCATCTTCCGCAAACATAACCCGAACAAAATCGTGTCGTTTGCGCTTCCATACGGCTAGTTTCTGGTGAGCTTTTGTCTGGCATAAGCCAGATTTCATTTTTCTTTGTTTATGCGTGATTTGATACATGATAATCAGTGAAAATGGTAGGGATTTAGTTAGATTTAAGGTATCTTTATGTTGATACAGTTTTTGTAAAGGATTTGTTTGAAATTATGGAGACCGGACATTAGGGTTTTGGAAGGTTAGGTCTGCAACTCGGATGCTAGGGGAAGAAGACGAGGATGACACATAGTCCGGGGGTCGTCTATGCGACAAATCGCCTTGCAAATTATATTTTTATCAACACAGTATTATTTATAAAATCAGAATTTATCATTTAAAACCAAAATACATTTTACGAGAAAATCTTTAAAAGCTCATATCTCACAGACAATATATCGAATAAAAAAATTGATGATACAATTGCGTCTGGAACGTCGAAATTAGGTAACGGAGTCGAAACAAAAAATTAAAGTTTTGGATGGGACGATGGCGGTGCATGGCGACAAAATGGTGGTTCATAGAGACGCATGGCTAGCTGGTGACCGGACGGTGGCTGGCAACATGAAAACATGCTGGAATAACCTAACTTGCAAAAAACAGGTCCAAAGTTAACAATCAACATATCAAAATGAAGCTGGCAAGACGAGGAACAATAATCTAGGGTTCAATCTCCAATTGCTCACTGGAGTAGGCCGGAAATCAATGATCTTTCTGGCGAAAAACTCACACAAAGGGAAACTTTTTCTTGGAGCGTTCGGCGGCGAGAAGCTGCGATGATGGTGACCGAGTTATAAACCCTTGGTTTTTCTGTTCATGCTTAGGGGTAGTTTCATAATTTGATTTTTGTATGTGATTCGTAATGGTTTGTGTGATTGTGTGATATTATGATTTTAGAGTATTTTTAAGTATTTATATGCTGATTATATTATATAATTTGATTTTTCATAATTTTTAAGATATAGTTTATTATTTTTTGAATGATATTTTATTTGTAATTAAAAATTTATTGGTCAAAAAATTATCATTTTCTATTCATTAGAAAGATATGATTTTCTAGATTTTTGTTGAAAGTTTTATAATTTTTGGAACTGTTAATATGTTTTTTCTAAGATTTAAAGTGTTTTTGTAATTTTATAAATTATATATTAATTTTAATTTTCTTTTAAAAATATATATGTTATATTATTTTTTATACGAAACGACATCATTTTGGCTCATGACCAAAACAACATTGTTTTAGTTAGTGAATAGTATAAAAAATTTCTTTCCTTCTTTTTTTTTTCTTTTTTTCATTTTTCCCCTCTCCTTCCTCCTTCCTTCCGTCTCCCCGTGCTCACCTGCGGCCGGCTGCTCTAGAATTTGCAATTGAAGATCTGTCTATCGTAGCTCGTCACTGCTGGCACCATATGACATAGCACTTGCACAACAACCTTCAGCAACAAGAAGCTTGCTGATCGGCCCCTGGGCACGCCACCAAAGAACCCGCGAATATTTAGGTTTCCAGACGGGAAATCTTTTTTTTTTTCGGTCGATTTCGGTGAGCACTCGACAGTTCGGCTCTAGATTCCTGTTCCTGTTGTCAGCTTCATTTTGGTATATTGATTGTTGAGTTTGGGGTTGTTATGTGCATTAGGTCACTCTAGTGAATTTTCCAATTCCCAGCCACCGTCCGCCCCGAAACCCTAATTTTACATCTCGACCCCGCTACCTAATTTCGACGTTCCAGACGTGATGATATCATCTATTTTTTATTTTGACTTGTCGTTTGTGAGATATGGCCTATTTGGGAAATATATTTTTGTATTAGATGATAAATTATGATTTTATATGTATTATTGTATTGTTAAAATTATAATTTGAGCATTTATTAATAAATTTTCGGATTTTTTGTATTTTAAAAAAATAAGATTTTTGCCTTGTTTTGCGTGTTGATTGGATATTTAGTGATTGTATGATTGTATTTCTTGCATATGTGTGACATGTGTTGATTATTGAGGATTTTGGATTGGATTTCGGCTGTGTTGTGATTTACTGTATTGTGGCTACATGCTGGTGAGTGGGGACCTCACACTTCATGTTTTATTTTTATTAAAATGCATGTTTGAGTTGTGTGTTTTCAGAAAATTAAATGGTGAAGTATTGGTATTGGGTTTGTATATTGGTTTTACTATGTTTGGTATTCTGAGTCATATTGTGATTGGGTATTTGTGGTTGGACCTACTATTGAGATATGAGATTGTCTATAAGAATATATGTCTGTATGTGACATTGAGATTTTGGGTGGTGTATACCATGTTTTTACCAGTTTTACTTTCTATTCTGGTTCCTGAGTATTCGAGTGCATTGACGACCTAAAGTCAGATTAGTTGCCGACGAGTTATATATTTAGATGGTCACAGGAGTTGGCCATAGTAGCCTTCAGTAGCTCTAGTGTGGGTTATACTTTCATTAATTGTTAAAAGAACCACTAGTGGGCCTAGTCTTCTCCCCTGGCCTAGGGGTAGGCAAGTGTTTTGTTAGCTGACTTTCTAGTCCATTTAAATGAAGATATTTTGTGTGTGTGTATGATTCGCCGATTTTATGTTTCTGATTTATTTGGATTTGAAATCTAGTATTGATGAGTGTTTTACAAACTTTACCTTTTCAGTTTGGTTTTCCGACTATGTCTCTTAATATGCAATTACGGTCCCTATTTCCCCTCACCTAGATATTTAACTAACTATTTTACTGCTATCCAGATTGTGTTACTAGTTCCAAGTGCAAGTCTTCCAACTCACCTAGTTGATTACCAAGTGAACTTCAGATTTTAGGTTTGGCCAGTATTTCAATTTGATTTGTACATACGGACCAGATTGTATTTTGATTATATACCGATAATACGATTTTGGTTTTATACATATATTTGGTGCTTGACTTTATAGTAGTTATGTTTACATGTGGCTTATGATGTTTGAGGTTGGATTTTGATTACTTGTTGGATGTGAATGAGATTTTGTTAAACCCTATCATTTTATTTATTTCTGCTGCGATTTTATATTGTTTTGTTTTGTAGCCTTACATGATTCTGAGGGTAGGATTGTAATTGTTATTCTTAGGGTTTCTTGGCGAAGGTATTTACCCTCGAAGTAGGGTACGGGGCGTGACAGTGGGTGTGAGAGAGGGTCTTTCCGATGATTCAGATTTCGGTTACAGAGTCCGAGATGATGGTGTTCTGTTGTTCAGAGACCGAATTTGTGTTCCAATGGATGATAGGTTGAGGGACACAATTTTGTCAGAGGCTCACTCCTCATCTTATGCTTTACATCCTGGAGTTTTAAAGATGTACTAGACTCTTAGAGAGGAGTACTGGTGGGCAGGTACGAAGAGGGATGTAGCTTAGTATGTTTCCAGGTGCTTGACTTGTCAGCAAGTCAAGGTAGAGAGGAAGCAATCCCGTGGGTTATTACCTCTTCCCATTCTTAAGTGGAAGTCGGAGCATGTGACTATGAACTTCGTATCTGGCTTTCCTAGATCGCAGAGAGGACATGATGAAAACCCTAGTTTTTTCCGTGTTCATACTTAGGGGTAGTTCGTAATTTCTTTTTTGTTCGTGATTAATAATGGTTTATGTGGTTGTGTGATATTGTGATTTTAGAGTATTTTTGGGCATGTGTATGATGATTATATTATAAGGTTTGATTTTTTATAATTTTAGGATATAATTTATTATTTTTCGGATGATATTTTATTTATAATTATAAATTTATCGGTCACAAAATTATAATTTCTATTTCATTGGAAAGATATGATTTTTCTAGATTTTTGGTGAAATTTTTATAATTTTTGGATTTATATTCTATTTATTATGATTTTTTAGATTTATAATTATATTTTAAAATAATAAATATAATATTAAATTTCTAATGATTAAACGATTTCGTTTTGACAAAAACCAAAACGACATCGTTTATAGCTCGAATTTTTTTAAAAAAAATATTTTCTTTTTTTTATTTTTTATTCTTTTTTCTTTTTCTTTCTTCGGTTTTTCTCCTTCCCTTTTCTCTCGATTGCCTCCTTCCTCTGGTCAAGCTCAACCATCTTCTTTCGTCCAGCCTTAGATCATCTCACCGTCGGCACCACAAGACGCGGATCCTCTCCAGCAACATTCGGTCGCCATCATCTAGGTTTTCCATCACGGGAAGCTCTTGGAAAAAGGTTTCGTTCAGGTGGGTTTTCGCCGAAAATATCACCGATTTCTGACCTACTCTGGTGAGAAATCGGAGATTTAACCCCATATCCTTGTTCCTCGTTTTACCAGCTTCATTTTGGTATATTGATTGTTGAGTTTGGGGTCGTTTTGTGAAAATTTAGTTTTCTGGTGAGTTTTGCAGTCACCGGCCAGCACTCGTCACCCACATGTCGTCGCAATTCGTCAGAAACTCTAATTTTCTGTTTCGACCCCATTATCTAATTTCGACATTCTAGACGTGATGGTATCATCTCTTTTTTTATTTTACTTTTCGTTTGTGAGATATGACCTTTTAAAAAAAAATTTGAAAAATATATTTTTATTTTAAATGATAAAATATGATTTTATAAATAATATTGTGTAGATAAAAATATAATTTAGGGGTTGATTAATCAATTTTCAGATTTCTATATTTTTTCAAAAAAATTAATTTTTGTCTCATTTTGCATGTTGGTTGAATAGTTAGTGATTATATGATTGTATTTCATGCAGATGTTTGACTCGGGATGATTGTTGTGGATTTGATAGCTGCGGTGTTGTCTGATTTGTTGTGTTGTCTGATTTGCTGTGTTGTGGCTACATACTGGTGAGTGGGGACCTCACACTTCCATGTTTTGTTTTAAAATGCATGTTCGAGTTTTATTTTTTCAGAAAGTTAAATGGTGAATCGTATTGATATTGAGTTCGTATATTGGTTTTACTATATTTGGTATTGAGAGGCATATTGTGATGTGGTTGCACATACTGTTGAGACATGAGATTGTCTGTGAGAGTATATACCTATATGTGACATTGAGATTTTGGGTTGTGTATACTATGTTTTTACCGATTTTACTTTTTATTCTGGTTACTGAGTATTCTAGTGTACTGAAGACTTAGACTGAGATTAGTGGCCGACAAGTCATATATTTAGATGGTCACAGGAGTTGACCATAGTAGCCTTTGGCAACACTAGTATGAGCTAAATTTTTTATTAAATGCTCGGAGGTAGGCAGGTGTTTTTTAAGCCGACTTTCCAACCCATTTAAATAATAAAATTTTGTGTAAGTGTATGATTTACCATTGTCATGTTTATGCTTAAAAAGGGATTTGAAATTTAGTTTTGTTGAGTGTTTATGAATTATATCATTTCATCTTGGTTTCCAACTATGCTTGTGAGGGACCGCCACACTGCACTAGTGTAAGGACCCTGACCCAACCTATTAGGACTCTTATTGCCATGAAACCCAAATAAGTCATCGCAAGGTCCTATTGGAATTCCACAAGGCTCAAGTCACCTAATTATCAATTTTATTGGTTGATTCTTATGCTATTTATTAAAGGTTAGAACATATTTATACATTAATGAATTTCTTGCTTATATAGAGTGAAAGAAAACATTAGCGGAAGACTTATATTAACATTCAAACAAGTGGAAACATAACACACAAGTCTCATAGTAATCTCAAAACATCAACAAATAGTATCACGTATATTTTGGAAGCAACAAAGAGAGAAAGAGGGATTGGAAAGCCAGAATGCAAATCCACACAAGTTCAAAGACATGGCATGCGCATTCAATAGAAAAGGGGTGCAAATTCATCCAGCTGTGCAGCCTTGATCTCACACCTTTGGTACCAGCAACAAAGCATAAACCTAAGCCTGCAAAGGGGGAGAAAAGAAGGGACAAGATTACCAGAATCTCAGTAAGGTCACATCATCATAACTCCTAGGGATTCCCAATCAAACATCTCCCAATAACCAAAAGATGAACACCTAAAACTAGCTAAGATATCTAATTAAAACTGCAAGCATCAAACACACATATTAGGGGCTGAAATTATCATAAGAACACACAATATTAGGGTAGGCCGAATTTGGTAGAAAACAAGGGGAAAGACTGAAAAGACTTCTTATTCAGAAGCACACAGGCAGTCTATACATAATCTGATTTTCAAAACCAAGGTTTCTCCCTATCTGTCCATGTTGTCCACGGCTATGCTGCAAAAAGGGTAAAATGGTTAGACAATCAATATTGCAGTAAGTCTTTTAGTTGTCTTCGACATCCAAACTTGAACTGGCCTAGGAGCACTTTTGTAGCAGCACATACAAGTCATCTTGTCACTCTCAAACAGGGCATCCTAAAGTCCAAACTCGAACTGGCCTACAAGGCATCCTGACGTCCGGAATTGAATCGGCCTACAAGGCATCCAGCGAGCTCTTCCTACGAATAACCACCCATAAACCTCCCGGTTCGGTAAGCATCTCCCCTCTCCCTAGGAGCAACAATACTTACCTCACATGGCCAGCAAAAAAATAATCCTTCAAACAAAGCACAAACAAGGCACATACACGCATACACACATAGTACACGCATACACAAATCACAACAAAGGATCCTCAATCAAAGCACAATACAAATCAAAGATCAATCCTCAAAGTCATAACCAAATTAGGCAACCTATTTCCCTATTAACTTCCGAGATTCCCTATCATCATAATTACACATTCCGTAAGCATATAACAAAGATAGGCTATCGAATTCAATCATATTCAAACAATCAAACAATAGGGTAACCAAAGAAACCGATGAGGCATAGATCCTACCTCTCACTAGTCTGAATTAGATACAATCCTCTTCCTTTTTCAATAAGATCAGAATCTCCTAAGCAATTGCAAGGCAAAGACCACACAATACTAAGCCACAAGACTACTTAATTAAAAACCAAAGGCATTGGGAATCATTACCAATTAACCTAACATTAGAGAGGTGATGGCCAAAAACTCAATCCAGATACAACATGATTATTCACCCTAATTCAATGTACAAATTTCGGAAACACCTTAAGGTTTATAGGGAAACTTGCGATTTCAACATTAGAAAGGTTAGGGGTTGTGATTTCATGAAATTAAGAAAGGAATAGGTGTTTATAACATGTACAATCAAAAGAAACAAGATCAGAATCCAATAGGTTAATCAATTGATCAAGATAGGCATCTACAGGGCAAAGGTAGGGCATGTTGATTACATGAATAGGGAAGATTCAAAGAATGAATTTATTATTTTATATCATGAATGGATGCTAAATAATCATACGAACAAGAGGAACAATAACAGAAATCAATTGAAGGCAGAATCACACAATTTTGAAACCTAATCCCGTCGAATTACGACCTAAATTATGATAAAGAAAAACTAACCTCCAGAAAAAAAAACCCAGTATGAGTGGATAGAGAATGAAAAGAGCTTTCTAGCAAGCTATTAATTGCAAAAATCAGACAAACGATGAAAGAGTTATGCTATTTTGAATTTCAAGCAGATTTTGGCAATTTCGCCGAATTATGACTTAACTTTTGACAAATAAAAAATAAACTTCAGATTAAAAGCCTAAGATTATTGGAAAGAGGACAGAAATAGCTTTCCAAGAAGCTATTATTTTCTGAAATCCAATAAAGGATGAGAGAGTTATGCTAAGATGAAGATCAAGGAATTTCGGTTAGGGTTTAGGCAAAAATCGTAAATTGAGAGGAAGGGGATAATTTACGAAATTTCTAGATGGATTATGGTATGTTTAGGTTGGATAGGTTGACAACTCTTTTATAGGTGTCTAAGGAGGTTTAGCTAAGAGATAACTCCCTACTTTTAAGCTTAAAAGGATAATTAAAGAATAATTCTATTAGAAGGATAATTCTATTTAAAAGGATAATTCTATTAAAAGAGATATTCTATTTAAAATGAAAAATTATCTAATATCTTAGATAATAAGGGATAAAACTAAGGAGAATTAATATAAAAATACCAGAATTAAAACAGAAAATATCTGACAGCAACCATTTTAGGCCATCACGTATCCATTTCTTCAGGAGTAAAATAGTCATTTCAGCTACATCGGCTCTTTGACTTCCTGGATGTCTAAACTAGGAAGGATTGGGGTCTCACAACTAGACCAACATGCCTCAGATTTTATTTATTTCACATGCAACCGTCCCCCCACCGTAGACCTAGTATATATACTTCTAGTCACCGAAAATGTATATACTGAGTCTACAAGGCTGAAAAGAAATTCGATAGCGGAAAAGAACAAAATAAAGCGCAGTAGTATTTTAATGTACAACAGTGCTATCCGGGTAGCACTTGTCCATTTTATTGATATATTACATTCATGGAAAACACACATTTTTACGAAAAATCCAAACCCGACACCCAAATCTTATGCACAGAAAAATATTATACAACACTCACGAAGAGAACAAACACTAACTACACATCATTATCATTCAAATCTTAAATAACTAATTGCATTACTAGATGAGATTCAAGCTGTTGAACTAGCCGTCTACAAGGGTCCTTGTACACACCAGATATAAAGATCTGGCAAGAAAACTTGCCAGATGAGTGATCAGATTTCAATATCTTGAAACAATTGGGAAAACATACCAAATATGTTTAAGAAAAAAAAATACCAGAAGAAAATCAAAATAACGCAAAGTACGTTCCAAATTAACAATTTTTCTTAAAACACTAGCATACATTCATACCAATTGTGAAATTCAATCCTTAGTGACCACACAAACACAAATTAGGTTGGCATGAGACTCTTAGTCTTTTGGGGCCCTGAACAAGACTAGGATTTGTCAGTGGTAACCCTACTCGTTAATATTTAGTCATTTGACTTCTAAATCGACAGACTTATTACTATGAACAATAGTCTAAAGCCCATTCCATTGACAATACCGGGTCATTAGGTGATGGTAGCATCATCTAAGCAATACTCATAACCTACAAAGAATGGTTAATCGATGCTCATTCATTATAATTAAACCCCATCCAACCTTATTCCTCGAAAATGGATCTGGCATCTCCACGCCTCGCTACCAAACCCGGAGAGCTCTCAAGGGTGATATAGGTTACCCTATATTGACTGACACCACGTGCACACTGTACTTGAATAGATACGGCTCAAAGCAATAACGAACAGTATAACAACACAATTATACACAACCGAGTTATGAGTTAATCCTACGAATCACATTTTATACGATACAAACTTTTAAAGGATTTAAAGTGTGAGACCCTGATTTTTGTGTCTTATAAGTCTTGAAGTTAGTTCAGAAAAAATAACCATTTTATCCCTGAAGAAATGGATATGTGGTAGCTGAAAATGGTATTGAAGGTTGAATATTCATTTCTGATTTCATTTCTCCCTTATTTCATTTTTATCATTAATGGTACATTATCTATTCTTAAGAGATAATTCCAGAATAAAATTCTAAGGATTATCTCCTTATATCTTGCCTTAAAAGTGAAGAAAATTAATCCCATTAATCCTATAAACATAGCAGCCGGCCACACACACCAAAAATACACAAAATCATCACGCAATCAACCCTTCTTCCTTCCCTTGTTGCCGAAATTCACCCAATATATACCATAGACAAATTCTTTCATCCTTCATCAAATTTCTGTGAATAATAGATTGCTGGAAATCTCTTTCCATCCTCTATCTTTCTATCTTGGTTTCATCATCAGAAGGTTAGTTCTTCTCTATATTTTTTCTTATCACAATTACCTACGTATCGGTGCCAAATTTTTTTAATTCTTCCTTCAATTAGTTTCTATTTTTATTCCTTTTTTTGTATGATTTTTTGGTACCTATTCTTGTTATAATATCATGAATTCATACTTTATATCTTCCCTACAACAGAAATCAGCATACCTTACTCCCTTGCCCTATTATTGTCAATTTCTACTAATCGACTTCTCTGTTGGTTTATGATCTTGTTCCTTTTAATCATATATGTAATTAACACCTAATCCTTTCTTTTTATCATGAAATAGCAATTCCTAAACCCCTTATGCATGAAATCGCAATTTTCTCTGTTGCCCTAATTTAGTGCCAAAATTTGCATGGTAAATTGAGTTTGCAAATCAGGTTGATTCTTGTTATATTCTTGGCTATCACATCACACATCCAAAGGGAAGGTCTCAGTAGCATCTGATCACTGGTTTCTAATAGGTTTGGTGAGTAGAAATTGGTAAGGAATTAGGATGTTTACTTGATTGTAGTATATGAATGCTTAGTATGGTTTTGTCTTTACCTTACGAACATGTAGGTGGTTCAGATCCTATTAATAAAGGAATAGGATTAGTTACATATTCAGAGACAAGAAAGGTAGGATCTATACCTCATCGGTTTCTTCAAAGATTCTTGTTGTATGATTGATGTTTTTGATGCATGTACTTGTTGTTGATTGTAGTCGCATGCTTGGTATAGTGTATGTGTAAGGAGCCGAACCCGAACCCGAAAACCAGGCCCTTACCGCCATGAAACCAGGACAAGCCCAATACGTGGACCAATCCGAATCCCACAAGGCTTAGACGACTTTTCAAACACGATTCCCAAAACGAATGTATTTAATATTTCAAAAATTGGAGCATATCAAATAAGAAACAGACATCTGGCATAAAAATCAGAGTGAACGAAATACCACAGCGGAAGTCTTTATTCGAATGGACAAAATATTCAAAACGGAAAACAGGTCCATACAGCCACCAGCCCAAAATCACAAACGGGGCTTAAAGCCCGAAACGTAAAAACCGTATCCAGTAGAGTAGTTAATGCATAAAAATAAAATGTAAGTCAAAACGTCAAAACGAGTCAATAGAAAATGCCAGAATAGAAAATTCTGTAAAACATGCAAGTGTGATAGTCCAGCCAAGTCGTAGGAAACACTCACACATTAACCGCCGTCTACGGTTCACGAACTACTTCTGAAAGAGGGAAACAACAACGGATGAGATAATAAAATCTCAGTAGGAGTCACAGCATCATATGTCCTTACGGGGAAACAAAAATACAAACAAAGAAGAGAAGAAACAGATTACTATACGAACAAGAACGTAATCGAAACAACCAGAAGGATAAGGAATTCACACATTAAATTGGGAAACGAGAAGACATACAAAGAAGAGGGATAACGGATTACTATACGAACAAGGACGTAACGGAAACAACCAGAATGATGAGGAATTCACACATTAAATTTTCATGACGTAGAATAAGATTCCAACCCAATAGATTATAACACAACAACTCGTAATACTACACAGTTAACAATGCCAACCAAGAAAACCATCGGGATGGACATAATAAATCACTCCTTGAGTAACCCTAGCTGAAGGGAAACCTGGATCCCACTGGCAGTGTAAATTTATATTTTAGAAAATACTGAATATGTAACCCTTACTGCCAGTGTTGTCCGAGACTAGGCAGAGAAAACACAACACATATCATACCCGTCTCAATACTCAATACGAACCAACCTGCGAAGATGTGACAGGCAAACGAAAACAACACCCATACAACTCCCAAACAGGTAAGTAACTCTCCCTTAACACTGGGATTCCGTATACTCACCTCACATTGCCCAAGCGAACGTTTAATGACTGTAGATACCAAACTGATGCATATAGAATGTTTATGAAGCAATAACCATGACAAACATCACAGTTCCAAAAATACTACGTTTATAAATCAGAATACTTAATAAAAATCATAATACCAAAACCATAGGCTTACAAACCAATATACTTGACTAAGCCATACATTTATAACCGAGTACAAAGCATGCACAAACATCATACAACTTCAAAACATACCCGAGTAATAAACTCAGTTAATAGTAATCGCACTCAAACCCGAACACTAATATTTATAAAATCCACTATTGCATACATAGTCACCATCAAAAGTCAAATATTATCTAAGTACACGGAGCATACTTTTTATTTAGTCTTAGACCCCCTCCCTCACACCCAATAAATGAATACGTAAGATAAGAATGTAAGAACCAAACACTCACTTTATAATATTACTATATTTATTTACTTTTATTTTAAAACTAACCCTTAACAACTCAAACCTCAGAATACAATAAATAAGGGTAACGATTAGAATCACTTATGTATTAAAATCCCAAGCAGTTTATCATTTTGACCTTATCGACTTTGCTCTTCATTACAGCTACTTATGCATAAGGGGAACCATGCAAATCGTCCTTAGGCGACAGGCACGGGGAAAAGACCGACGATCTTGCGGCACCAGTTCCGGTGCGTTCTTAAGTATCGTGACGATGCGAAGTCAGGGCTTTGAGAGTGACAGGCGGAAAAACGAGGAAGGAAGAAGCACGGATCCGGGGAAGAACAAGCTCACAGCTCCGGGAATAAACAAAGACAAGAAACACACGCCGCTCGTCAAGAAACGAAGAACCAGAGAGCACGCCCCGTCCAACCGGAAGAAAAGAAAAGGAATTTGAAGAGCAGGGTGGAAAAGCTGAAACAGCCGGTGGGGAAGAACATCAGCAAAGCCTGGTACGAAGCTTCGCAGGAGAATAACGTGAATGAGAAGAAACCAAGGAGGAAAAAAAGGAGAAGAAATCGGGAAAGCCACAGGAAAAAGGAGAAGCATGCCCGCTCAACATGAAGGGAAGGAAAGATGGCATCGGCTCGGGTTGGACAAACCCAGCAGGGGACGAACTTACTGCACCGGGAAACAGCTGAAGGAAAGGGCACGTCACACTCGGCTTGACAAGAAGAAGGAGCCACGCAATAGAACGAAGTGACAAACTGAAGAAAGAGATGCATTTTGGTTAACAAAGGTCAGCAATGGTGCCCGGGCAAGAAGAAAAGGGGCGGTTGCCAGACTGCATTCTTCTTGCCCTCGACGAACGGGATGGACGAAGGGAACGACATTCCACGCCGCTGGCACGAACCCGGAAGGGAACAAGACCCTGGCGTCGGGAGAGAAACGAGGAGGAAGAGCACGAATCCGTCTCGCACGAAGGGAAGAAAAACGATGCGAGGTTTTTGCTGGACAAGTCCGGGTGGGAACGAGCTCGTGGCACCAGGAATGAAGAAGAAAGAAAGGAAGAAAGAAAGAAAAAAAAATAGTAAGGGAGTACGCCTCACCCGTCGAGAGAAGAAAACATAACAAAGTTTAGAAGAACACCTAGGGTACTGCAGGAGCAGCAAGAACAGGTGGGGGAAACCAGTGGAAAATAAAGAAAGCTCGCTTTAGAAGGAAAAACAAGATTTTGAAGAATGGTAAAGTAGAGACAGCAGGAACAAGTGGGGAACCAGTGGAGCAAAAACAAACTAAGACTCGTCTGCTTGTTGCGGAAGAATGAAGCAACAAGACCGAAATAAAAATTATATTTTTACATAATAAGATATGGTCACACATGGAGATACCCTCAAGGGTTCGAAATTAGAACCTACAGAAGGCACTACGAACCAAAGTTACAAAAGAAAGCACCATAGGGCAAAATATTTAAACGAACATAGGTACAATCATCATCAGGTTACGAGAATTATTTTACCAAGCAAACAGCAAAGAGGCATAAGACGTAAAGTGCGAATCACAAAGATAATGAAGAAACATAGGGCTAGCGCATCACGAGGAAACAAAAACAAGAAGAGAATAACGCATCAAGGCATCAAGGCAGTAGGCATCAAGGCATAATGGCAGTAGGCATCAATTAAAAGAACAGATTTCGCAGCAAGGGAATTCTCCGATCAAACTTATGAGGCATAGACTCCTACCTGGCGTGCAGATGAACTGGTGGCAATTCCTTTGCCCTTGTCGCGATACCCTAATTCAGATTCACCGTTCCAATCCAACAATGGAAAACGGAAAGGCTAGAAGCGATCGTTGGGTTGTACGGAGGAAGGCACACCAAACGAAGAAGATAGGTGGCGGCTGATCAAAAATAATGTGAGAAAAAGACAGCAGCTAGGGTAAGCGGGTAGGTTTAAAAAAAAAAGGTACGTACTGGGCCTTAGGGGACATAAACAGGCCCGGGTCCGGTAGGGGTAAAACGGTAATTTCTTACCGTCTCGATTTCTGTCTCAGTCAAAAATTCAAATAGACACGTGGACCACTAAAACGAGGGTGACTGGACATATGACTAGGACGAGGTTTCACAGTATGCATGAGTTACGGATTGAGCTATGAGTTCTTAGGAAATTTCTAACCCCTGTGATAGGTTGTGTATGCCTAATTTGGTTGTATTGTGTGCATATGCCTTACTGATTGTAATGTGGTATGATTGAGGATGCTTTGCTGTGATGATATGCTTTATACTTGCTTGTGTGTGCTTGTAAATGCTTGTGTGTCAGGATCCTTTTCCTGTGGCCATTCAGTGTAAGCGTTAATGCTCCTTGGGAGAGGAGAGGTTCTTACTGGTATGAAAGTTGTATGGGTGACAATCCCTAGCATGTGCACGCTGGATGCCTAGTCCTTGTGTGGCTAGATGTCTTGTCCTGTGCACTGGCAAGATGCCCTTATCCTTGTGTGGTTTGAATGCTTTTGTCCTTGTGTGACTTGGATGCCTTGTCCTTGTGTGGAAAGATGGATAGGCTTGCTGATTAGATTGTGTGCTAACCATTTATCCTTTTTGAAACTAGGCCTTGGAAAACACAGGTGGAAGGGGATGACCTTTCTATTGATGAGATCGAATGATGAATTACCTGCATGTGTACTTCTATTTTCAGAAGTGTTTATAGTCCACCCTTAGCCTATAGCTTTTGGCCCTATCCCTTATTATGATTGATTGATGATTGTTTGATATCCCTTTAGTTGTGAAGGAGAATCTGATGTTGTTTGGGAGATACTTGTTTAGATTTTTACAGATCTTATGATGTTGTGACCTTACTGAGATTCTTGTAATCTCACCTTTTTTTTTTTTACTATTTTTCAGGCTTAGGTACACCATCTGTTCGTTGTACTAGTGTGTGAGATTAAGGCGGCACAACGGGACGATATTGTAATACATTCTCATACCTCTTTCCTTGATGATTGCTTGCGCATATAACATTAAACATGAAGTTTGATTGGACTAGTTTCTGTTTCTTTGAATCCCTCATTTGCTTGTTTATATCCAGAATTTATTTGAGGGTTACTTGTTGGATTTTGAGATCACCATGGGACTTGTGTGTTGTGGTTTTTTTGGTTAGTTTTATAGACTTATACTAATGTTATTATTCATTCTGTATGTTACTAGAATGTTTTTCCATTATTATTATGCTCCAACCTTTAAAAAGTATAAGAAATGAATCTAATAAAATGGTTTACAATGATTAAAGCCTTGTGGAATTCAGATAGGTCCTAGGTTGAGATTGTTTGGGTTTCAAGGCAGTAAGGGTCCTAATTGGTTGGATTTGGGTCCTTATAGGTTTGGTAGCGAAGCATGGTTTAGGAAATATGATTTCTTATATGCTAACATGGTTGTTGATTTTGTGCTTGTAGGAAAGGACATGCGCACAAACCCACACCCTTTAGAAGTCAGTGCCGAGAGTGCCTTAATGATAAAAAGATTGGTTTGTGAAGTTTAAATATGTTTCACTGTGTATTCTTATGTGTTCTTATGTGCTGTATGATTTGATGTTTTCTGACGTGTTTAAATTATTGTTTGTTGTGTTTCTTTTTGACTTCCAAATGTGTGTGTGAGTTGCTACATGTTGATTGTGATCTATTGATGCATGCTGCCGGATGTTTCTATATGTGCTGAGTGCATGTGTGTAATTAGTGTGATTGCCAAGATTTGTGTGTACTTGTGTGCATGTACGGTTTTTTTTTCAGCATATGCATATTGTCCAGTGTACGCCTCTTCACCAAGTATCACTTTCTTTCCTTAAGTTCTGTATTTGGGTTATATGTTGAGTGACTTCGTATGTTTGTACAGTATGACAAGGCAGAATGCACCTAGGGATAATTTGGGGTGGGTATGGGATCTAGACCGAATAGCAACCTGTTGAGCAGAATGAACCGGATGCCCAAAATAAGCAAGGAGGGCAACCTGAGCCCGAAAACCAACCTAAAGCACTAGCCGCACCATCCCTTAACAGCAGCGAATTGTTGCGAATCAGCAGCGAATTGAATCCCAATTCCAGAATGTTCCTGCACTCATACCACTTGTGGAAGATTCTATTCCTTCACTTGAACCTGTTCAGCTGGCTCATTCTAAGGAAGCCGAGAAACTTCTAGTTGTTATTACTAAGCTGCTAAAGGAAGCCCGTCAGCTCAAATGCAAAGATTTCAGTGGTTCAATTGGTGCCGCTGCGGCTCGTGAATGGATCGACACCCTATGTCGAGTGTCCTTATTCCTCCGCATCTCTGATGATGACAAGGTTGCAATTGTTACTTTCCTACTTGAAAGGGAAGCTCTTGCATAGTGAACAACCATGAGTTTGCAGTTCGGGGATCATTTTCCTTCATGGGAAGAATTCTAAAATGAATTTGACGAAAGGTTCTACACCAGATTCCACAAAAGTGAGCAGCGACAAGCTTTCTATAAGCTTGAACAAGGTACCCGTTCAGTGCTGGAATATGAGAAGGAACTGAGGGAGTTGTACCATTTTGCACTTGAAGAAGATCGCTCACCTAATTAGCTCACAAGACGATTCCAAGATGGGCTAAGTATCAAATGCAAAACCATTGTGGGTACGAAACCTATGAAAAATTTGCAAGAATTGATCTTTGCTGTGACTGAAGACAAGAAAACTATGCAAAGAAAGATGCCTCCCGCAGCAAGCAATGGTGGATCATACCGACGTGATTCCAAATTCAATCGACGTATGAGACTCTATCCTTTGAGGTCCTACTCTTCGAGGAATAATGGCAATAGGGGTAATTTTAGGAAGAATTTTTCTGGTTCTAATCCCAGTGGATCCACGTGGTGTTGATAGCCACTAGGATACTACAACTATGGAAAAATGGGCCATATTCAGATGGAGTGTCCTAAACCAAGACGTATCATAGGCGCACCGAATGCTAGCCGAGGTGGGTATCCCAATCCCACTAAACCGACAGCACGCACACTTGAAGGACCACCTAGCGGATCTATGAGTGAGGAGCAACCCAGAAAAACGAGGTTTTTCACATTGACTGATGTCGAAGCAAGCCCAGATGTGGTGACAGGTACTATTTTAATCTTTTCTCATAATGCTAAAGTGTTATTAGATCCCTGAGGAAATAGATTATTTGTGAGTCCAAGAATAGCACTTAGCACAAACCGGCCTTTGTCTCCCCTGTCTCCTCCTATAGCAGTTTTGACCCCTTTGGGAGAGAAATTGATTTGTGAGCTAGTCTACATCGGTTGTGTTGTACGTATGGATTCAGTTGTAATTGAAGAGGACCTTAATCCATTGGACATCCAAGTGCTGGATGTGATCTTAGGTATGGATTGCTTGGCTAAATATCAGGATCGAATTGAGTGTTTCACCAAGCGTGTGTGGTTCAACCTTCCAGATGGTTTCGAGTTTTGTTTTGAAGGTGATAGGCGAGTTGTTCCAACTTGCATGATTTCCTGACTCGATACGAAACGATTGATTAGCAAAGGATGTACTATGAACCTCGCGTATCTGCATGAAATTTCCAAAGAATTCTCAGATCTGGATACTGTCCCATTGATTCGTGAGTTTACGGATGTGTTTCCAAAAGACATAGCCAGTTTGCCACCAACAAGAGAAGTTGAATTCGGCATCGAACTAGTGCCGTGTACGGATCCGATTTCCATTCCCCCTTATTGTATGGCTCCTAAGTAATTGGAAGATTTGCTGGATCATGGTTTTATCCGACTCAACGTGTCACCTTGGGGAGCACCTTTGTTGTTTGTATAGAAGAAAGATGGTTCGTTTCTATTGTGCATCGACTATCGGCAGCCGAATCGTGTGACTGTGAAGAACAAGTATCCTCTACTTCGTATCGATGACTTGTTTGACCAACTCCAAGGTGCAACCGAGTTTTCCAAGATTGATCTCAAATCAGGATACCATCAGTTGTGTGTTCGTGAAGCTGATATTTTGAAGACTGCATTCAGATTGTGATATAGGCACAACAAATTTCTGGTTATGCCATTTGTTTTGGCCAATGCTCCAGCTGTGTTAATAGACCTAGTGAATCAAGTATTCCTAGAGTTCCTGGACAGGTTTGTAATAGTCTTCATCGATGACATTTTGATTTACTCAAAATCAGAAGAGGAGTATGCTGAGCACTTACGGATTATGCTGAAAATTTTGAGGGATCGACACTTGTTTGCGACGTACTGCAAATGCAAATTCTGGTTTCATGAAGTTGGTTTCCTTGGCCATGTTGTTTCTGCTCATGGTGTTCTTGTTGATCTGAAGAAGATTGAAGTTGTTGTTGCTTGGGAACCCCCATAGACTGTGTATGAAGTTCGTAGTTTCCTTGGCTTAGCCGAATACTACCATAGTTTTGTAAGGAATTTTTCATCACTTTCCGGATCTTTGACAAAATTGACATGCAAAGGAGAACCGTTTTTGTGGAATGAGAAGTGCCAACGAAGTTTTGATGAACTAAATAACAGATTGGTGACTGCACCTATCCTTACCATGCTAGTCGACGGAAAAGAATATATGGTGTACAGCGATGCGTCGAAATCTGGACTTGGATGCGTGTTGATGCAAGATGGGAAAGTCATTGCCTATGTTTTTTTATAGTTACGTCCGTACAAAAGCAACTATCCTACGCATGATTTGGAGCTTGCAGTCATGGTGTTCGCATTGAAGATATGGTGCCACTACCTGTACGGTGAGATGTGCAGAATCTTCACCGACCACAAAAGCTTGAAATATCTCTTTACACAGAAGGAGTTGAATATGGAACAACGAAGATGGGTGGAGTTGATTAAAAACACTAAGATTTGATCATTGAATATCATCCTCGAAAAGCGAATGTTGTTGCTGATGCCTTAAGCCGGAAGACCCACTCTTCTTCTCCGTCCGTCTTAGCCTATATGTGTGCGCACTATATGCCAATGTTGTTGGATTTGAGAGCGACATATGTGCATCTTGGCAGTGATTTTTCTGGTTCATTTTTTTCCCGAATTGAAGTCAAACCTACTTTGTCGGAAGAGATCTGAAATCAGCAAACTGAAGATCCAAGATTGGTTGAAATCTGGTAACAACTATCTGATGGTGTTGATGCCATGGTTCGAGATTTCAGAGTGCAAGATGATGGAGTTTGTGTCATTAGAAACCGGGTATGTGTACCACAAGATGTTGATGTTTTCAATCTGATTTTGTCCGAAGCGCATAGTTCGAAGCATTGTATGTGTACCACAAGATCTTAAACATCGGAATGGCTCCTTATGAAGCATTGTATGGGAGACGTTGCAAAACTCTCATTTTTTGGAAAGTAGGCAAGAGACGACTAGATAATCCGGAGTTGATCGATCAAGCAACAGAGCAGTTGAATCTGATTAGACAAAGGCTTAAAACAGCGAAAGATTGACAGAAAACTATGCTAATAATTGACGAAGGGAGCTGGAATTTGAGGTAGGTGAAAAAGTGTTTCTAAAAGTCGTCCCGTGGAAGGATGTCCTTCGTTTTCAGCAGCAATGTAAGCTAGTACCTCGTTATATTGGTCCGTATGATATAGTTGAAAGAATAGGCCCAGTTGCATATCGACTTGCACTACCTCCGACTTGCACAACGTGTTTCATATTTCAATGTTGAGAACGTATGTGCGAGATTCTACTCATGTGCTTGAAGAACCACCAGTTGAGGTTGCTGAAGACCTATCCAACCCCGTACAGCCAGTTGCCATACTAGATCGGTCAGTTCGACAGCTTCGCTATCGAAGCGTGCCTATGGTACGAGTTGTTTGACGTAATAGCCAAATTGAGGAACAATCTTGGGAGACTGAGGAATCTATGCGTGTAAAATTTCCTTACTTGTTTTCTTAGGTACTTTTGCTGAAATTTCGAGGATAAAATTTTTATGAGGGGAGGATGTGAAACCTCAATTTTTGTGTCCTAGAAGTCCAGAAGCCAGTGCAGTAAATTGACCATTTTACCCTTGAAAAAATGGATATGTGGTGGCCGAAAATAGTATTGAAGATTTAGTGTTCATTTCTAATTTAATTTCATTATCTATTCTTAAGAGATAATTCCAGAATTAAATCCTAAGGATTATCTCCTTATATCTAGACTTAAAAGTAGGAAAAATTGATCTCATTAATCCTATAAACATACCAGTTGGCCACACATGTCCACACACACCAAAACTACACAAAATTATCATGCAATCAACCCTTTTTCCTTACCCTTACTATCGAAATTCTTCTAACACATACCATAACCGAATTCTTTCATCCGTCATCAGATTTTTGTGAATAATAGTTTGTTGGAAACCTCTTTCCATCCTCTATCTTGGTTTCATCATCAGAAGGTTAGTTCTTCCTTATATTTTTCCTTATCGTAATTACCTAGGTAATGGTGCCAAAATTTCTTGATACTTCCTTCAATTGGTTTCTGTTTTTTTCCTTTTTTTCATACGATTTTTTGACACCTATTCTTGTTATAATATCATGAATTCATCCTTCATATCTTCCTTATAAGATAAATCGGCATACCCTACTCCCTTGCCCTATTGTTGCCAATTTTTACCAATTGACTTGTCTGTTGCTTTCTGATCTTGTTCTCTTTAATTGTATATATAATTAACACATAATCCTTCTTTATTATCATGAAATTGTAATCCCTAAACCGCTTATGCATGAAATCACAATTTGCTCTATTGCCCTAACTTAGTGCCCAAATTTGCATGGTAAGTTGGGTTTGCAAATCAGGTTGATTCTTGTTGTGTTCCTGGCTATCACATCACACATCCAAGAGGGAGGTCTCAGCAGCATCTGATCACTAGTTTCTGATAGGTTTGGTGAGTGGAAATTGGTAAGGAATTAGGATGTTTACTTTATTATTTTATATGCATGCTTAGGTGGTTTGGATCCTCTTAATAAAGGAAAAGAATTAGCTACTTATTCAGAAATAAGAAAGGTAGGATCTATACCTCATCGGTTTCTCCAGAGATTCTTGTTGTATGATTGATGTTTTTTATGCATGCCCTTATTGTTGATTATATGCACATGCTTGGTATAATATATGCATGAGTTTCGGATTGAGCTATGAGTTCTTAAGCAATTTTGAACCCCTATGATAGGTTGTATGCTTAATTTTGTTATATTGTGTTCATATGACTTACTGATTGTATTATGGTATGATTGAGGATGCCCTACTGTGATGATATGCTTTGTACTTGCTTATGTGAGTTTGTACATGATTGTATGTCAGGATCTTTTTCCAGTGGTCATTCAGGGTAAGCACTGATGCTCCTTAGGAGAGGAGGGGTTCTTACTGGTATGGGAGTCACATGAGTGGTAATCACCAGCATGTGCATGCTGGATGCCTAGTCCTTGTGTGGCTAGATTCCTTGTCTTGTGAGTTGGAAAGATGTCCTTATCCTTGTGTGGTTAGGATGCCTTTATCCTTGTGTGGTTAGGATGCCTTTATCCTTGTGTGGTTTGGATGTCCTTGTGTACCTTGGATGCCTTGTCCTTGTGTGGCAAGATGGATAGACTTGCTGATTAGATTGTGTGCTAACCATTTACCCTTTGTGCAACTAAGCCTTGGACAACACAGGTGGAAGGGGATGGCCTTTCTATTAACGAGATCAAAAGATGAATTACCTGCTTGTGTACTTCTGTTTTCAGAAGTGTTTACAGTCCACCCTCAACTTATAACTTTCTTCCCTATCCTTTATTATGGTTGATTGATGATTGTTTGATACCCCTTTAGTTGTGAAGGCGAATCTGATGTTATTTGGGAAATGTTTGTTTATATTTCTACAGATCTTATGATGTTGTGACCCTATTGAGATTCTTGTAATCTCACCTTTTTTGTTTTCACTATTTTTAAGGCTTAGGAACATCATCTGTTCGTGGTACCAATGTGTGAGATCAAGGCTGCACGGTGGGACGATATTGCAATACATTCGTATACCTCTTTCGCTAATGATTGCTTGCACATATAACATTAAACATGAAGTTTGATTGGACTAATTTTTGGTTCTTTGAATCCCTTATTTGCTTGTTTATTTCCAGAATTTATTGGAGGGTTACTTGTTGGATTTTGAGATTCTTATGAGACTTGTGTGTTGTGGTTCCTTTAGTTAGTTTTAAAGACTTCCGCTGATTTTATTATTCACTCCGTGTATTACCAGAATGTTTGTCCATTATTATCATGCTCCAACCTTTAAAAAGCATAAGAAATGAATCTAATAAAATAGTTTACGATGATTAGAGCCTTGCGGGATTCAGATAGGTCCTATGTTGGTTTTTTTGGGGTTTCATGGCGGTAAGGGTCTTAATAGGTTGGATTTTGTTCTTTACATAAAGAGTTAATTTACGAAATTTAAATAAAACTATGCATGCCCACAAATACCAATCATTCACTAGTTTATGGAAGTTCTTCCCCAAGATCTGATTCCAGAGGGGTTTGAACTTGAAGATTCATTTCTACACTTGTTAATTAAGAATTCATTTAAGAATCATTCACTCTATACTTATCCTCAATTCACAGTTTTCTAAGTCATAATAGCTGTATCACATTTAAATCATTGATTTAACAACATTCCCGATTTTTCGTCACATTTTTTTCTATTTTCCATTCAACTTCCACGATTTAATTAACCCATCAAATGATTTCAAATTTAATAGAATTTGGTAGCAGTGGATTTCCCTAATTTTCTAGTATTTTTCCTAGTTTTCCCTTCATTTTTTCAATTTTTCTTCGATTTTTCCTTATTTTTTCGGATTTTCTATCAATTTTCTTTTTCTTTTCTGAAAATTCCTTCCGAGCGTGTACATGTAGCAGGATAGGCGTGTGCCAGCACATTCCCGAACCTTCAGGATATCGACACGTGGCTCACCTGGAGCCTACCAAGACTCGTCCGAGCCTGTATGCCCTAGGTATCATACGACATGTCTTCCATGTCTCAACTAAAGTACAAGTTGTTTAATCTTGATTTGAGCTACATGTCGTGTGAGGTTTCGTAATTTAGTGCATTAGGCTAAGCCCAATAACCCGATAGATCGCAGATTGGTAAGCCCATGATTCATGGGCTAAGGTTATAAGAACCTAAGGATGCCAAAGAATCGGATAAGTATGAATAATAGATAGGTGAATATCGAAATTGATAGTTGTCGAGCAATGATGCATGTGTACAGCTCTACATAAGCCGACTTAGATATCGTGTCAATACTTTGATCTGTCAAGTCATTCGGACTCGCAGATGTATTTCTTGGCTTTTAACTCATCCGAAAGAATCTTTGACGGTGTATTTCTTGGAACTCGGTATCCTGGGGTAGTTTCTTCTTTTCACACCCCGATACCCATCGACTTGTAATCCAAGTCATTTGATGACTAAGACCCTTGAATCCACCTTTTGAGAGTTATAAGAAGTAACAAATGTTATTAAAAATGGAATCGAATTGTTAAGTTATTTAAGAAAGTAATTATTTAATAAATTAAGAATTTTACATATATAGGATTATATATATATGTGATATAAAATTGAAAAGAGTATAGTACAAGAATAATTCTAATGGATTAGGGCCATAAATTGGTTCTTAGATTGAATGTTAATGCTTAGAAATTTTTGGGGAGTTTTTGGAATAGTATTTATAATTATTAGTATTTTTTAATAAATACCATAGGTTATTTTAATTTTTAGTAAATTTTATGAATGAAGAAACTATGATTTTTGAAGATAATTAGATTCTACTATTTATAAGGAGTCCGTAGTATTTTTCAATGTATTTTTTTGAGTTATAGGGTACTTTCTATGAATTTATAAAGATTTAACAAATTAAAAAAAAATATTGTTATATTATTATTATTTTTTAAAAAAAAGAAAGAAATTAACTGTTCAAACTCAAAATGCAGCAAGTGCTGCTGTTTTGACATCTCGGCCTTAAACTAGCATGTGCTGTTTATCAGAGGACAACGTTGTTTCCCTTTCGATGAAACGATGCTATTTGTTCTTGGAAGGGTCGTCGGTTTGTCTTGTCCGGCGACCCATCGCTTTCAAATGCATATCCTGACCAAAATCGAGATACACCTCATTTTTACACTCGAGCCAGGAAAACTCGAGTTGTTGCTGGGATCCTTCTCGCCTCGCTCCCACAAGTGTGTTCGTGAGTTTTCTGAGTGATTTTCCACACGTTTCCGGTAAGTATCACCGAATTTAAGCAAGAAATTTTGGTTTCTTATAATATCTGAATTCGAGCATGATAGAACACGATTTATACTAGGTTTGATTTCAAATTTCAAAACGAAGCTTAGGAGTAGAGCTTGTGTTGTGTTGTGATGTATTTGTGCAAGTGGTAGAACTTAGGGTTTCGGGGGAAAGGGAGAGTTGCAGGTGTGGCTAGAGGAAAGGGATGACTGAGGACGACATGTCGTTCGTAGGCGTCCTGTTTGACATGTCATCTGGAGAGGAGAACAAACGACATGTCGTCTATGGGGTGACACGAGCGACATGTCATTCACGTTAGTTTGGTAAGCCTGGTTCCGGTCCAATTCTAGGTTGGTACAGAGCCAAATCTGGTATAAACATGGCAGCGTTTATTGGCGACATTCGTCACGTTGACTTTGATCGACTTTTAGGAAATTGGCAAAAATGATTGAAAATTCAGGAAAAATGGGAATAAATCGAAAATAATTATGGAAAAATTCTAATAATAGAAAAAATTATGAGGAATCTAATGATATAATGTTTTTATGATTTTGATGAATTTTGATAAGTATAAAAATTAGTAGAAATTTCTG
The DNA here is from genome assembly GCA_019739055.1 of Passiflora organensis. Classification (NCBI taxonomy): domain Eukaryota; kingdom Viridiplantae; phylum Streptophyta; class Magnoliopsida; order Malpighiales; family Passifloraceae; genus Passiflora; species Passiflora organensis. The sequence goes on from JAEPBF010000269.1 coordinate 444,443, forward strand.
GAAATTAAGGTAAAGGATAATTCCAAATTAAATAATCAGAACCATCCTAGAACGAGACAAAGGTTAAGTTTCAGAACACTAATTTTAATGGAGTAAAAACTATAAGAAAAGCAATTAGGCTAATGCTAATCCCGATGGGATAAAAGAAATAGTGACTATGGACTTAGTCGCCTAATGATATCCTAATCTTGGGATAGCATAGTATATGAATCTATACTGGAATTGATCACCCTAGTATATCAGATTACTGTGTGTTCAGATTACTATGTGTTACCAGATAATTGTGTGTTCAAATTAATGTATATTATTATATTACTATGTGTGATCTTAAACTCGGGTATAGAGAGAATGAGAGTGGTTATATCACCAACCAATGATTAAGGTTGGCTATTTTAGCCATCTATAAGTATGGCTACCGAATGAATGTCGGGATCTATAAGATCCCTAAATGTTTGAATTGTGAGCCTATGTTGTGTGAGGATATTGCTTGAGTATGACCCTAATGATGGGGTTTTATGTTGTATGTTGTGTTCTCGTGTCATATTTCCTAGTTGATTTGTCGTTAATGCATTGTTTGAATGAGTCCGAATGAACCTTAGCCATGATTTAGGCTTTGCGTCTGCTAAGTCATTGATTGAAAGAATACGTAATTTTGTTCATATTTTAAAAGGATTTATAAAGGAAAAATATCCACTCACCTAGTTGGCATGCTAGTGCTTGATAGGTTTTTCTCGAGTTAGAGACAAAGGATCAGCTTCACCCCAGATTGCAGACTCTTTGATCGAGTACGTGATACAAGGTATGGTTGAGGATTCAGATTGGCACTTGTGGACTAGATGCATATGACATTTCATGTGTGTATGTATTGTAAATTGGGATCCCATACGAAGTGATAATTAATTCGACATTTGATTCGAGTCTTGCATGATGTAAATTCCACATGTTTGCTTGTTTCAATATGTTTTCTTAGATGCTTGTGATTGCTTCCGAGGCACATCATGCATCTAAAATACGAAAATAATATTTAAACTAGTTTTGTTCTCGCCTTATATGGTTATTGTATACTCTTAGGATGACCATCTAAGTTTATACAGTAGCTATACGGCGGTTGTTACGTCGTGGTAGATATGGGGTGTGACATGTCATCTCATCCAAGACCTAACTACCTGTCATTTGTTTATATCACTAGAAGACCCGTCGTTTTTTCAATACTAAACTACAGATCACACATACCAACCCACAGGTCATTTGACAAGTCGTCCGAAGTCACCCGTAACCTTCAGCTGTCAGGGGTCTTCCTATAAACCCTAGTCGGAATTCCTTTTCCCCAAATTCAATTCACTCAATCAAGCTCCCAATCATCTCATTGAACATACCAAAACAAAGTTCTAGTCTATATGAACCAATTACTGCCATTATTGAACAATTTAATCAATTCTAACACTAGCAATTCACAGGTATAAAGCGCCCGAGTTTTCTAGGCAAAAACTTACCCCAGACGCCGGCAAATACTCAGTTTTCTCTCACGGTCGCTCAGGAATCACTCACTCTCGCCTTCTGTTGCTTTTCCTCACACGAGAATGAAGGTTTGAGGCTAGGTTCAAGGAACACACGCATAGCCTCATCGCCAGATTTCTTTCGGCTACATGTGAGAAAGGGAGGGAGACGGGTGTGGAGCCATACATGTGTAGGGTGGGGGCCTACCTCAGTTGGTGACTAAGCTCGAGCAGGATACAGGGTCGTTTGAAATTAACATAAAACAACATCGTTTCATATACATGATTAGCGTTCCCAACCCTAATCTGCCTCATGTGTCAAAACGACGGAACCTTCCAAGTTATGACCAGCAATTTACCATTTATATTTCTTTTTTATAAAAATAATATATATATTAATAAATTCTAAAATCTTTCAAAACTTATAAAATTCATTATAAATAGCATATTAACTCCAAACATTCCCAAAAAAATTCCTATAAATTTCAAAAAATCATATTATCAATCTTATAAATTTAAATTAGTTTTTCCAGAAACTATAGAATTTATAATTAATTCTATACCCTAAAATCAAAAGAAAATCCTTAAATATCATTACATGCCCTCGAAAAATTATAGAAAAATTTCTAAGTCCTCGCACTCCTTTCTTGATTTCAACTAGATCCTTATAAAATCAAATCTTACAGAAAACCTTCACAAAATTTATTTACCAAAATTTTTCACACTTAATACCTAAATTATCGCCCATATAACAAAATCTCGAAATTAAGGAAGATTGGAATCGTACTTTGGATTCACACTTAATACCTAAATCATCTCTTTTAACCCTTCCTTAACTAAATACAGGCCATGCCTCGATTCCAAATCCAACTATCCTTACTCATCTCATTGGTTCAAAATTCTCGGTTCTCACAATGATTCTTATTATGCAATTGTGGTTCTCATTTCCACTCACCTGAATATTTAACTAATTGTTTTAATGATATCCAAATTGTGCTACAAGCATTGGTTACTAGTCGTCCACCTCATGTGGCTGACTTCTGATTTTAGGTTTGGTGAGCATTTCAATTTGATTTGTACATATGGGCCAAATTGAATTTTGACTTTATACAAACGATTACGATTTTAGTTTATGCATATTATCTGGTGCTTGATTTTATAGTTGTTATATTGCATGTGGCACATGTAGATTGAGATTGGATTTTTGATTGATTGTTTTGGTTGTAAATGAGATTTAGTTTTTACCCTTCCATTTAATTTTATTCTGCTGCGATTTTATACTAATTTTTTTTTATTTTACTAGCCTTACGAGATTCTGAGGGTAGTCTCGTAATTTTTACCTTTAGGGTTTCATGGCGAAGGTGTTCACTCCTAGAGTAGGGTATGGCGCGTGACACGAGTGTTGCAAGGAAGATGACGCTTTGATCCGATCTGATGGTGACGAGCTATAACAATCAGAAGTGAAGGATGTTGAGCTCGGTAGGAGTAGAAGGACTGGCTCGGGAGAGAAGAGGGAAGGAGGAAGAGAACGGAGGGAAAAAGAAAAAAGAAAAAAGAAAAAATAATTTTCTTTTATATCCTTCATTAACCAATACAGCATCGTTTTAGTCATGAGCCAAAACGACGACATTTGGTATAAAAATAAAATAATAAATTTATATTTTTAAAAAATTAATTATAAAATTCCAGAAATATCTTAAATCTTAGAAAAAATATAATAAATATGATATAAATCTAAAAATTATGAAACTTTCACCATAAATCAAGAAAAATATATCTTTCCAATGAAATAAAATTTATAATTTTCTGGAAAATATATTTTAAATTTAAAATAAAATATCATCCAAAAAATAATAAATTATATCTTAAAATTATGAAAAAAATCAAACTATATAATAATCCTTATATACATGCCCAAAAATACTTTAAAATCACAATATCACACAATTACATAAATTGTGACTAATTACGAACAAAAAAGAAACTACGAAAACTATCCCTAAGAACAAAACACAAAAAAAATCCGTGGTTTACAATCGTTGCTGACAATTTCGTAGATCTGAATAGCTAATGTTTGATGAAATAAGACATGTGATTCTGAGTGTAATTATTTACAAAAGAAATCTTGGAAATTCATATGGTTGTGCTCTCTAGTATAAACAGGCATGGTAGAAGCAAGACAAAGATGAACACCTCCAATAAATATGAAAGATCAAAATCATTAATTCAAATATATCTAATATAATATCTTAAAAATATTAGAGAAAAAATATTTCAAAAAATTAATGTATCAGGCCAAATAAAAAATATTATAAAAAACCTAGAGATGACAATAATTCAAAGGCAAATACAAAAATTTATCCTATTTATTATTATTACTATAATTATTAAAAAAATTTTGTTTTTGCCTAACATCAATTCTTTATCCCTAATATTTGTTTCAGTAAATTCTTCTCACCAAAAAATATGAAATAAATCAATATATTTTTAAACAACAAATTATATAAAAAATAAAAAATATTTTAAACCTTATATATTTTTTAATAATTACTGTTCAAACTTTGATCGGCTGTATTTTAGTTACAATTATTTGTTAGAAAGCAAGTATTTAAATAAAGTATTTTTTATATTAACAAATTGAGTCTTATTATTAGATAAATATATCCAATCACGAGCATATAATAGTTATATTTTCTAATGAAAGATAAATAAATTCATTATGTTTTATGATTTTATAAAATAATCATTAAATATATAATAATAATAATAATAATAATAATAATAATAATAATAATAATATATTATATATTATAAAATTTTTAATAAAAGATAAATTCGGTCAAAAGTAAAAAATTAATTGAACCAGAAATAAATTCCAATGAAATCAAATATTCAATCATTTGGTTAAAAAATAAATTTTTTTATAAAAAAATAGCTAAATAAGATGATAAAAACTCTCTTTGTATCTAAATTTTAGAAATATAATCATTTTCAATATTTAGAAAAAGTTTATTAATCTAAGGAGACAAGAAAAAATAGACACAATAAGTACAAAAATATTTATTATTTATTGATTATTATTATTATTATTATACTTACGATGATTTAAATATGCAACTTCGGACTGGCATTTAATAATTCTTCAGTTCTGTGTTGCTTCTGAATATTCAGAACCAACATAATGTGTTGCTTTTGAATATTCAGTACCAACATGATCTCACACAACCTGTTAAGATCCCATCCCAAAACTAGACTCTTACTCGATTTAACTGTAATTTATGAAACCTTTCAATTTTTATTTCTAAATAGAAATATGACCGTATATATTTATTAAGAATTTATTATTCGCCTACCTATCCAAAATAATATTTATAGCTGATCAGATTGTAAAAAAAAATAAGATTGGAGTAATATAGTTAAATAATAAAATTGATTTATTTTCAATAAAATATCAAAATAATATAAAATACACTTAATGGATAATATTATTATAGGTCCTCAAGATTGTGAATATTATCCATTAATACATACAAAAGAGAATGACGTTTTGTTTTCTCTACTGAGAAATTAATACAAAGGTGTGGTGACTTGTTCTTAACCTCTTAGCGTGCTTTTCCTTTTAATATTTTTATTTACGCCAGACATATTTCACTAGTTCGTCAACGTTGACAAAGTCTTGGTCTTTATGCGTGGGAGTTAATGTCTACTTAACAGGTCTCATTAATTCTCTCTCCCATGAAAGCACTTAGCGCACGACACAGATCCTTTGGGCAAACCCAGATTTTTAGTTTGAAGGTGGAGGAACATTCGCAGCTTCCATGGAGCCCTCAACTCCGAGACTCCTGCTTCTCCTTACTTATCTTCTTGTCCACCTACCTGGTCACGTTATAGCCCAGCCAAACTTAATGCTCCCAAACTTCACGCTTCAGTCGTGTTACGACAGTGCAAACAACTTCACCAACAGAAGCATATACCAAACAAACCTCAACAATCTCCTGTCCTCGATCGCAAATAACAGCGACAATGACTCTGGGTTTTACAATCTAACCCTTGGTCAGTCCCCCGACCAAATAAATTTACTTGCAATGTGTAGAGGAGACTCTTCTTTAGATGTCTGTCGAAGTTGTATCTATAACTCGACTATTAAAATCTTAGAGGTCTGCCCCTTCCAGAAAGAAGCACTTGGGATTTATGATCTGTGTATGCTACGGTACTCCAACAACTCTATATTCGGTATTCCTCAAACTCGACCTGCTTTATTTGCCTATAATACAGGAAATGCCTCGAATATAAATTCGTTCAGTGAAGAGTTGCAAAACTTGTCGATTGAGCTTCGAAGCGCAGCTGCATCAGGGAACTCCCTCAAAAAATTTGCAACCAAAGAAGTATTAAGTTCGGGATTTTATACGATATATGGACTTATGCAGTGCACGCCTGATTTATCTAGAAATCAGTGTGATGATTGTCTGCTCTCCAATTTTAGGGACAGTTTACAGTTCCCAGGGAGATTGGGAATAAGGGTCCTAGTCCCCAGCTGCCAATACCGTTATGAGATATATTCTTTCTACAGCACACAGCCATCGCCACCGCCTCAGCCTTCAAATCCACCACAGCTCGCGCCTCCTTTTGCTCCCCCTCCATCAGAAGGTAAATATGCATCTTGGATATCTCCACCTTATATGAATAAATAGCACTCCTACTAAAACTGTTGTTTTGGAGAACACAATCATCCTTTTAACAGCGTTATTTCTCTCCTTAATTCGCAGGAAAAAATGGAATCTCAACTGTTACCATTGTAGCTATTGTCACTGCCGTTGCAGTTTCTATTGGGCTTTTCTGCTTCGTATTCTATTTCTTAAGCAGAAGGAGAAGGAGACGAAACAAATACCATCCTGCGCAAGAAAATAATGGTAAGGAATAGCAAAACTTCTTCGTTCTATTATTAAATTGGTCCTTATATAGAGTAAAACAATATGATGCCCCAAAAAATGCAAAGTTATTTCACACCCGGACCTTGCAGATGATGATGAAATTACGACTGCGGAGTGTTTGCAATTTGATTTTGAAACTATAGAAAGAGCCACAGAAGAGTTCTCAGAAAATAAGAAACTAGGTGAAGGTGGGTTTGGCGAAGTTTATCAGGTAACCATGAAAACCATTCTTACTAGAACAAGGAAGGACTCTGTATGATAAATATATCCAACTGAAATTAAATTATCAGGGTACACTTCCTAATGGACAAGAAGTAGCTGTCAAGAGGCTATCAAGAGGTTCTGGGCAAGGTGCAGGGGAATTCAAGAATGAGGTCACCGTAGTGGCCAAGCTTCAACACAGAAATCTTGTGAGGTTGCTGGGATTTTGCCTGGAAAGAGAAGAAAAGATACTCGTCTATGAATATGTTCCCAACAAAAGCCTTGATTACTTTCTCTTTGGTCTGCATTTTTTACTAGCTAAAAGTCTCTCGTCTTCTTTTTCCATGGGGTATATGATTTATCCTCTGAATCCTGCCTTGAATGTGCTACTTTTCCTTCATGTAGATCCTGAAAAGCGAGAACTACTGGATTGGTCAAGACGGTACAAAATAATCGGAGGAATTGCTCGTGGAATTCTTTATCTTCATGAGGACTCCAGACTCAGGATTATCCATCGTGATCTTAAAGCTAGTAATATTTTGTTGGACGCAGATATGAATGCTAAAATTTCAGACTTTGGCATGGCAAGGATTTTCCGAGTTGATCAAAGTCAAGCAAGTACAAACAGAATCGTTGGGACTTAGTGAGTCTGATTTTCCATTTTCCTCTGCATCTTAGATATACCAACAAATCAATTCAAGTTTCTTTGCTTCCTAACTATTTAACATTTTCTTTTCTGATGACTGGTTTATAGTGGTTACATGTCTCCGGAATATGCAATGCACGGTCATTTCTCGGTGAAGTCCGACGCCTACAGCTTTGGCGTCTTGATTCTGGAAATTATAACAGGACGTAAGAACAGCTCTTTCTACCAGAGAGATGGTTGTGCAGACCTCTTAAGCTATGTGAGCATAGATAGAGTTTTCTTTTTCTTGTTTAAGAATACCTATTCAAATATTTCGTTGAAGATAGACCGAAGAATAAGAGAGGATCGAGCTGGAAACTTCTAAACGTTATAAAATATTTGCAGGTCTGGAGGTATTGGAGAGATGGGACACCGTTGGTGATATTAGATCCAGCTCTTGCAGATACGTATTCAAGAAATGAGGTCATCAGGTGTATCCATATCGGCTTGTTATGCGTTCAGGAAGATCCAACTCAAAGGCCTGCAATGGCTACAGTTATCCTCATGCTAGATAGTTTCTCAGTTACTCTGCCAGTACCTCAGGAGCCTGCATTTTACTTCAACAGCAAAACAGAGGGTAGTCTGCCAGTGAAAGAGCTAGTGGGGGATGAATCTAACAGCCAATCAGTGCCACTGTCAGTTGATGAAGATTCCATTACTCAAGTGTATCCACGATGATATGATTGCTCCCAGAGTACTAAAATAAGCTACCCACTTTCCAATTCCTGCCTTTTAGATAGAGATTATCTTTTTACAATTTACGTATATTTTAGTTTATACATATAATAAATTTTCTACAACTTTCTTTGGTGCAAGAAGTGTGAAATCGATGGAAAGATAATGGCCGAGGCTTGAATAATAAAAAAATTGGTATTTTTGAATGTTCTATCATGGGATGAGACCATTCACTTGGGAAAAAAAAGAACAATTTAAAGGTGAAAGGGATAATATTCTGGTACAATCTTGGTAAATTTCAAACTTATCATGGTCTCTAATAGAAAATTCAAGACATATTAAAATTAAATTAAAATAATAATAAAATATTATATTTCATATTTTTCGAAAAATTTCTATTAGAGGCCCGGTTGCACCTGTATTCTAACCAAGGAAGTACTATTTACTGGGCAATTGATTTACCAAAGTCCAGCACGTCAAAGAAGGGCACCAATCCACAGGCAGATATTTCTACACGAGACTTTTAGCGTGCTTGACATTTCACAACCGTGGACAGCTGGACTCGTATTTAAGGACGGTCCCAGTGCTTTACATTTCACAACCGGGTAATTCTTGGTGTTCCCAGAGCATTGGATTTATTATAATAAAAAATATAATTTTTAAAATCATTACTCAGACGATGTTCTGATTGGAATAAAAAAAAAAATTATTGGGGCAGACTTTTAAAAGGAATATCGAGAGTCTGTCTACCTCTATATTTTATTCATCTTACTCAATTTTAAATCTAGCTAAAATTTTGCAATTTCTCTGAACATCAGAGCAAAACTATGGAGACCCGGTAAGTAACTATATAAAAAGGTCCAATTAAATTCCTGAATTATAAACTTGGGTCTATTGAGTACCTTGTTTCGTGCTAAATTTCTCATGTTCATGTTTGTATGTAGTGGCTATATGGCTTTGGAATATTTGATGCACAGGGACTTCTCGATCCAGTCAGACGTGTTTAGCCTTGGCATTCTGATTCTGGAGATAGTGAGTGGTCAAAAGAATACCCAGTTCCAGAAAGAATACACTGTAGACAACCTTCTAAGTTTTGTAAGTGAAGCATTCCAAGGAAACATCAATATCTCTTATTATACAGTAAACACTCTGGAGGGGTTTATCTAACAAATGCAAGTGAAAAACTTTGCAGGCATGGAGAAGTTGGAGAGAAGGAAGATCCTTAAATTTAATCGATCACTCTTTAAAGTCTGGTTCTAGAGATGAAATGATGAGATGCTTACACATCATCTTGCTATGCGCTCAAGAAAATGTTACTGAAAGACAGATCATGAATAACATCGCTCTCATGGGTAGCTTTATGGAGCTCCCGGAGCACCAGTTCTTCTTTGCTCCCCTATAATACAGAATTAAATATTATATCTAGTCAGCACCCAGGTGATTTGCTGACTGGATATGCGCTGAAACCCCTAGACGTCTTTTATTCTCCCGCCTACAGTCTAAATTTTAATTTTTAACTTTAAGAAATTAAATTTTTGTCATTTAAGCTTAATAACATTCAACATTCAGTCTTTCTGTTGGTCGCGATTTCTCCGGGATGTCTTCTTTGGAGAAAGAGGTGCTCTCTGTGGTTACTGTTTGTGAACCATGAAATCATTTTTCTTAACCTCATATATCCGAATTTTTCAGGCTGCGCAACCCAGAATATATTCGGTGGCCCTATCGAAGAACAAGAAGCTATCTTGCAGAACTCATAACCAAAAAAAAATTCTGGTAAGATGAAAAAAACGATTTCGATTTATAGCTCTGGAGCCGTTTTAGAAACTCTTGTTTCCTGTATGGCTAATAGAAGTAATTTTTGTTGGTTTGTACCCTAGTTTTTCCGTCACGGAATGTGAATATTTAATTGGCTATAAGTAAGTTGTTGGGGATATGGACTACGATTGTTGTTGGTATGGACTATGTTTGTTGAATAATGTTTTTAGTATGCTAATTTTGATGCGATTGTATATGGACTATATTTATCCATCCCTACGATTTACCAAGCTAGTTGTTGTCCCTTTATGTATATGGATATAGTTGTATTTTAGAGATACACCATGGAGTGGACCACGATTGTTGTTGGTATGGACTATGTTTGTCGAATAATGTTTTTGGTATGCTAATTTTGATGTGATTGTATATGGAATATGTTTATACCCTACGTTGTACCATGCTTGTTTTTTTCCCTTTATGTATATGGATGCAGTTCTATTATAGAGATTGACTATTGGACTATATTTAATACATGTTCTGGTCTATTTGCCATGTACACTTGTTTTGCCAAACAATATGTGATTGACTTTATGAAAAGCAACCATATGATATTTCAAATAATCTATTTACCATTGTACAAATGTTTGTTAATAGTGGTATAAGTGAAAGAGGTTCTAACTTGTGATACAAAGTTAAGCGGTGCGATGAATGCAACAAGTGGGCAACAATACAGATTTGTCAATCAGAGCCAAACAAAGAAAAATTAATGTTTTGGTGGATGATGTCCTCCTACAAATGAGATCATCCCTGCTACATTAGTAGAATTGGCTATTATTGATTTGCGTGAGTTTTTTTATCATGTTATTGTTAGTAATATTAATAGGCTTAGGGATAGAATTATATTAAAATTAAGATTATTAGTTATTGTATTTATCATGACATTGTTATTCATGATACGCAAAGGGAGTCTAATGTTATTGTATGAACATGATATGATACATAGAAGTTATGAATTTTGATCCTTTAATGACACAAAAAAAATTGTACATATTCATTGTCTTCTGAGGATGATGGAGTGTATGGATTGGATTAATTACTGGAATAATGAACGGATAAGGAGATGATGCATTAGAAACACTGCAAAAGGTTTGTAACGAATCTCATGTAACAGATGTATTTGTATGAGAATTGAAAACTATACATAACATACTGTATGTTATGTATCTCATGTATGGAAATGAAAAATAGGAAACTGTACTGACACAGTTACATACAAAATGTAATGTGTCTCACTTATATGGGATGTGTGAAAATCTAAGGTTGAAAACTTTACATGACATGCAAAATATACTGTATGTAACGTATATCATGTATGTGATATATGTAATTCATAATTGAAAACTATTGATGACACTTAGTATGTTACGGATCTCACATCGAGCAAATAAATTGTTCATGTAAAATGATACATGAGGCACATGACATACAAAATACATCGGATGTCATGTCTGAGTAATATAGAGAATCTTGTATTTGTTAACGGATTATTGGGACATGTGTGTACAAAAATCCTGTTATAAAATGAATGCTGACTTTATTATAGGTCTTTGGTTTTCATCTCAGACCAATAAGCATTGAATCGAAACCATCTCCGACCTCATCCTCAACAAGTGCATTTTGAATTTCATCTGGCCCTCCTACCCTATTTCTTAACTCCAATTAACAGCTCCTTGAGTTCCAATGTCGCTTCCCTCTGAATTTTGTGCTAAGTGTTGCCTTGTAATGCTTCATTAGTTGTTGTAGCCAGATTCATTACGAATTCGTTACTTACTAGAACTAGGTGTTGAATCCCATAATTTTTTGTTTACTTGTTTTATATTTGTTGACTTGTCATAATGTTTAGTTGTATTATGTTGTATTTTATTTTATTTGGTATGCTGTCCTCTTCAATGATGGTAACCCTAACCATATGAATTTATGTTTACTTATGCAATTATTAAATCATACTATAAATACACTAGGTGGTAACAACCATATTAGATGGCCAATTGTCAAAGGTCAGAAACACACTTGGTCTGATGAGGAAGATGAACTCCTTATTAAGATTTTACTGGACATCATATCGGGATGCAATTGCAATAGTTATAAGTTTGGTAATCAATCAAATTATAGCGCCGTAGAAAGTGAATTTGAGTGTCAGCTATCGGGAAGGGGGATGTCACGCCCTGTATCCCATGGTGTCGTAACATTACTCTCTTCTCTCGTTGTATAGTATTTGCATCTACCATCAAAAATTTCTTCTTGGTGACAAATACAAACACCATACAATGCTGTGACTATGCATTGTATTTACCATTATTTGATTCTCAACCAGTCGAAAATATGTACATATTCAAAAGTCTTGCATTGTGATACTTAAGATAAGCAATAAAATCATATGCAGAGTTTTAAAGCGGAAAGGTATGTCACAAAAATATATGCTTTATTTATCTCACAACCCATAAGTCCCAAAATCTTAGATTTACATTAACACACACACACACACACACATAATATTCACGTGATGCAAGTCACACATACGAGATAAGTCCCCGTTTATTTGTATACCTATTATGGAAGGATGTTCACAGTGTTTCTTAAAATGTTGCCACTGTCTAGTTCTAACCTCAAATACCTTGATCAAACCTGGCATGGCAAACTAGGTGAGTGGACCCTAACTTTCTCATTCTCATAATCTTAGGTGAGTGAACAAGTTACAATAACTATGTAAGAATTCATTGGTGGATTCATGCGAACAAGCTAGACATTTAATAATAACATACCGTAAGAACAAGGAATATTACTGTTTATATCACAAGGAATCCCTTTCACTAATTTCATAACAACAGGCATTAACACTTTCAAAACATGTAATATCAATCAATGGCTTTCAAGCCTATGGGATTCAATTGACATGTTAGTGGTGGATTTTATAATTGGCGTGCGAAATTTACTATAATCGAGATCACCGTATTGAAATCGAAGAAGTCCGTCAGTGGTTTGTATTTAGAAGAATGGGTTTAAAACACACTGACATTACTGGGTGAGCGGTGGTGGTGACTCCACAAGCTCGATCCCTATCTCACACTGGCTAGTCCTCCAATCCTCACATTCTGGCCAGTGCTACCAGTATGTATATCGTGTTAGATATTAGTTTATTTTCTCGTCAACATTAGCATGGAATTTCATCACCATACTCAAGAGAGTCGAAACTCCCCGAAGTTTACATATAGAAAGGTCCTTAAGACCGTATCCACCATGGGGTTATTCACATGATGGTTAGCAGTTTACAAGTGTATCGAGTTCACACAAATCAAAGCAAACGAACAACGGTTTCAAGGAAAAGCTATGACAAAGACAGTTTCCATCAATAGAAAGCATTTTTATGCATGCCACACATTTCCTCAAACAATGCATTCAACATGTAAATAATTAATAGAAACGCTAAAGTTAGTCCACTCACCTTATTCTGGTGGTACTTGACTGGGTCTTGTTCCAAGGTCTAGTGAACGCCTTTCAACACCTATACAAATTATATTCAGTAATTTTATTTAATTCTTTAATTTCTAAGATAATAAATAAAAAATTGAAATCACATGACCCCTTTCTTATTCCTACGATTCTTGATCTACCTATACGAACCTTTCCGGGATTCTTCTTGATATTTTCTAAATTTGTTTAAACTTCTCCTAACTTTTATACCTCTCAAATCAAGTCCAAATTAATCAAACTATACATAATTGGATTTCTCATATTTTTCCTATTTTCAGATTTTTTCCGTAAGTTTTCTCATTTTATCTATTTTTTCTGAATTTTTCTTTCTTTTCGGAATTTCTGGAAAATCAGTTAAAATTAGAAAAATCAATGGACATATGTCACCATTAGAGACTGCCATGTGTTATAACCTCATTGGTCTTTCAAATCCTGGTTTGAACTGACTCTGACCTGGTCTGGTTTGACCACTCTGACTCGACCTGGTCTAGCTAAACCTAGTTTGACTTGGTTTGGTTTGACCTAAACCTGGTCAGAACTAGTCTAAACCGACGATATGTCGGGGGGTTCTGACCTAAACTACCTGTCAACTGGTCCTGTGACCAGGCAATTTGTCGCTTAGATGACCAGCAGGCTACCTGTTGTCTACTAGTTCGTCTTCAACCTCTGGACTGACCAAAGGTTGATTGCCCCGAATGATGATCAACCATTCTTTTGTGAGACCCTGAATTTTGAGTCCTTGAAGTCCGGAAGCCAGTGCAGATAAAAAAGACTATTTTGTCCATGAAGAAAAGGATATGTGATGATCAAAATTGGTAAGGGATGTCTAGTAATTATTTATGATATTAATTTATTTTAAATTGATTCTTTATTGGTTGACAATTACCTTAGGAAATAAAAATCGTAAGTTTAAGGGGGGGATAATTACAGAATTTAATTCTAATAATTATCTTACTTTAATTAAGACTTTAAGGTAGGAATTTTAATCCCATAACCACCTTATATAAATAGAAAGTCAGCCATACAAAAATCTTATATAGAAAACACACAAAATTCATAAGACCTAAAAACCCTATACCTCCCAATTTCTGCTGAAATTCGTTGGAACTTCAAACAAGCATAACTCTCTTATCGTTTATCGGATTCCTATGAATAATAGCTTGTTGGAAAGATTTCTTCATCTTCTTTCCAACCATCTTTGGTTTTTCATTTGAAGGTTAGTTTTTCTTTGTTAAAAGTTAAATCGAATTTCGGCGGAATTGCCAAAATCTGCTTGAACTTCAAAATAGCATAACTCTCTCATCCTTTGTCAGATTCTTGCAAATAATAGCTTGTTGGAAATCTATCTTCATCTTCTTTCCAACCATCTTTGGTTTTTTGTTTTGAGATTAATTTTTTTCTTTGTTAAAGTTAAATCGAATTTTGGCAGAATTGCCAAAATCTGCTTGAACTTCAAAATAGAATAACTCTGTCATCCTTTGTCGGATTCTTACGAATAATAGCTTGTTGGAAAGGTCTCTTCATCCTCTTTCCAGAATTTTGTTTTTTCAGAATGTTAGTTTTAGTTTATCGTAAGATAAGTCGAATTTTGACGGGATTTGGGTTCAAGATTGTGTGATTCTGTCCTCAATTGATTTCTGTTGTTGTTCCTCTTGTTTGTATGAATGTTTGGCATCTATTCATGTTATAAAATCATGAATTGATCCTTTGAATCTTTTCTATACATGAAATAAGTATGCCTTACCCTTACCCTATTGTTGCCTATCTTGATCAATTGATGAACCTATTGGATTCCGATCTTGTTTCTTTTGATTGTATAAGTTATAAACACTTAATCCCTCTTTGTTAGCATGAAATCGCAACCCTTACACCTTGCTAACATGAAATCGCAAACTATCTTGTGTCCTATGCTTAGTGCCAAAATATACATAGTTAAATTGGGTGGTAATTCAGGTTGAATCTTGTTAAGTTCTTGGCTATCACATCACACATCAAAAGGGGAGGCACCTGCAGCATCTGACCACTAGTTTCTGATAGGTTTGGTGAGTGGAATTGGTAAGGAAATAGGGTATTCAATTGGTTATTGAGTATGCATGCTTAGTTTGGTTTTGTCTTTGCTTGGTGATACTATAGGTGGTTCGGAATTATTAAATAAAGGAAAAGGAATAGCTTCTTGTTCAGAGACAAGAGAGGTAGGATCTATGCCTCATCGGTTTCTCCAGAGATCCCTATTGTTTGTTTGTTGTTTGCAATGTATGTCCTTGTTATTATTGCATGCGAATTGATTGTAGGATATGTGCAAGAATTGCGGATTAAGATATGAATCCTATAAGCTATACCGAACCTTTGAGTTAGGTTTTGAGTGCCCGAATTGCTTAAGATATATGAATTGAATAAACTAATTGTGTTCTGACATGATTGAGGATACCCTGTTATAGTATTGTGCTTGTGCTTGTACTTGTTTGTGTGTCAGGATCGTGTTCCAATGGCCATTCAGAGTAACCGCTAATGCTCCTTGAGAGAAGGGAGGCTCTTACTGGTATGGGAGTTATATAGATCGTAAACCCCAGGATGCGTGCGCCAGATGTCTAGTCCTTGTATGGCTTGAAATCTTCTCCTTGTGTGATAGGATACCCTTACCCTTGTGTGGTTTGAGATACCCTTGTCCTTGTGTGGCTTGGGATGTCTACTCCTTGTGTAGATAGAAGTCTTGTCCTTGTGTGGCAGGATGCCCTTATCCTTGTGTGGTTTGGGATACCCTTGTCCTTGTGAAATTCAGATACGTTCTGGTTCTTGGGCTTGTCTGAGTTTCATGGCTGTAATGGCCCTAATCGGAGCAATTAATAATAGGTTAAGATTTGGGGTCGTTACAGTTCTAGCCAGCCAAACTCCACAAATCTCACACCAAAACACTTGCCTACTCCTCCATAATAAAACCCGACCGAAAACACCTCAAATCACACTCGAAAACACTAGTTCCAAGCTAAGGAACATTTTGACTTACCCACAATGAAATCTCACTGGAAAATGCCCTGGTATTGCTCGATTCTATCCTATCAGTGCACCAATCGATTCGGAACGAAGAATCGCCCCTCAATTGCCCAAAATCCTCAAGTTTTTCAAACCCCAGCACGAAATGGCAATTTGGGGAATTATTTCGGGTTTTATTCTTGGAATTGGTGGGTCACCGAATATAGCCAAACTGCGCTCACCCCTACGTGAAACGACGTTGTTTCACCATTTGTAAAACGATATCGTTCTATGCTACCCGACATTCCCCCCTAGGCAGATCAAAATAACAGGGCATGTTGTAGTTTTGACCACGCATTAGCCTGTTGCTTTGATTCAACTAATATAATATTAATTTATTTAAATATTAATATAATATTAATATAATTTATTTAAATTTTTTATTAAACTTGTAAAAATCATAAAAGATAGCAGAAAATTATCCAAAAAATATCCAAAAAAATTTTATATGCTCTTTATGAATAGTAGAACCTATTTGGACTTCAATTTCAAATTTTCCATAAATATTTAATTTAATGTACTTTTATAAAATTTTAAAAAATAAAAAATAGGATATTAAATTTCTTAATTTTTTTTTTTTAAAATTTCTATCTCAAATTACCCAATTCCAAGCATACTAAGGTTTCAAATCACCACAAACAGTCGAAGGATCCTTATTATAATTAATAGTCTTCATACACACTATAAATTTTATCCTTTAATTCTATGGTGGTAGAGGATATAGTGTGGGAGGAGTATATCTTGATAAATTTGAAATAAATTCATAACGACTTGCAATATGTTGTGCCTAGTGGATGGATTAATGGCGGTTGTTTATCTCGTGTCGGGGAACAAGGAGGCAGCACAATTCTGTACAAGCCGAGCAGATTTTACGAAGAACTTGCTGTAATTTTTGGGGCAGATTGTAAAAATGACATTTGGGGCTTAAGCTAGATGACGGTAGAGAAATAACCTGATGCCACTACATATAGTGGCGATACCACTGCATTGGTTGTGATTGCCATTGAGAGTGGAACAAACTGCATTTGTGATGCAATTACTCGGGTAAATATTAATAACAAGAGAGCCATCTTATTCCAAATATTATGTGAATTACAATTATTTTCCAATGTAGAGAGGGCTGCTCCACATAGAATAATTAGTTGTGACGTTGACTTGGTGGATTGTTTCTTAAGTGTTGATCCTACATATGTTGAGGATTGGGTCAAATTAGTTCTTAATGGTGTCAACTGACCGATTATTCTTACATCTTCAGTGATTTGAACTTGTTCAAAATTATGTCTTAACAATTTGCTTTTGCATAATGGTGTCAACTGACCGATTATTCTTACATCTTCAGTGATTTGAACTTGTTCAAAATTATGTCTTTACAATTTGCTTAACAATTTACTTTTGCATAATGGTGTCAACTGACCGATTATTCTTACATCTTCAGTGATTTGAACTTGTTCAAAATTATGTCTTAACAATTTGCTTTTGCATAATGGTGTCAACTGACCGATTATTCTTACATCTTCAGTGATTTGAACTTGTTCAAAATTATGTCTTTACAATTTGCTTTTGCATTGGATGAGCAATCTGTCCCTTTGTATTATGAAACAGTTTGAACAGAATGTTTGTTACCATTATGTGTAAAACGCTCCCTCTATAATGTGATGGTGTGCATTTTGTGTTATACGTTCATTTTATACTACGCTCTATTAATCGCACAACGACATCTAATGCATAAGTAGGAAAAAAACCCACATCCGTTCACATAATATAATATAGTCCAAGTAACATATGTGCACATAACATAATATAGTCCAAGTACATCATAATGTAGCCCATACACAAAATATATCTCCAAAATATTGCATGCAAATGACTATAACATGGGAACTAATCCTCTATACCATAGTCCTCTGACTGAATCTGTCTGATTTCAAGTGGAGGATTGTACCGTGGTGATCTATATCGGATTGATTAAAAAAATTCAGACATAGCGGTCTAAAGATTGATGACATGTCTCTGCAGATCCTCCATACTATCCTACAAGTACCTTAAATAGGGGAAAATCTTCATCTTCACCTGTGCTTGACGGTAGTTATAGTCCCTCAGGATGGAGCCTTCCCTATGCCCACTGGTTCCCTCCATATATGGCTTAGCAATATTAGGTTTGCAGTCTGGCAGGGTTCCAATTGGTGCATTGCTCCTTGGTTGATCATATGCAACCGGTTCATCCAATATCGGTTCATCTTCATCAGTTGGATAATCAGGATTTGTGTGAATGAATTGATGCTCGGTGGCATGCACCTTATACTTGTTCTGTTTTAGTCCCTTAGCCTTGTAACTCTGTGCACAATGCCCATATGCCTGAGATGGATGATGCCAAGTTCGTTCATTGGGAAGCAAGTATCATTACAGTAACTTGACTTCCCTAGATTCTTTGCAAGCCAAGTGATGTAAGATGCCCCACTTACAGCCCCACCTTGATCCGCAATTTTCATATAATATATATAGGTGGTGAAGATCCTTCCCACATGCAATGGAATGTGCTTCCTCATACAATGTAGGCATAACAACTGTAAGGACCCAAACCCGGAAATCAGGCCCTTACCGCCGTGAAGCCCAACACGTGGACCAATCCGAACTCTACAAGGTTATTTTGACTTTTCAAATGTAAGCCCCCAAAAATAAAATTTAACATACTTACAAATTACAGCATGGCAGATAAGCACTAAATACATGATACAATAATTAAGGGAATAACACTCAAAACAGCGGAAGTCTTATTACAATAACACAAGACAAAAAAGTGAAACCATAACTCACAAGCCCCAAGTATCTGAAAACGAAACCAAAAGTCCAATCAATAACCAGTGTGCCAATAAAAACCACAACATAATGACATGTCATATGCTATAGTCCCAGCGAGTAGTCCCGATGCTCACACTAAACAAGAACAGCTACTGATCACGATCTAGTCCTGTGAGGGGAAAACAAAAACGGAGGGGGTGAGATTTTCGAGAATCTCACTAGGGGACAACAAGGTGAACTTATCAAAGGAGAGGGGCAACAAGGAACTCATTAATTCATCGTTAAACCTATAAATTCTCAAAACTTAACTTTACTATTTGGTTTATAAAATGTTTACTTACTAGACCGAGAAATATATTTTTGATTTCAACGTAGAACTCGACAAGGGTCGATAGAAAAACATGGGCGGACTGTAAATCCCTTCCCGAGTAACCCCCGCTAAAGGGAAACCGGAAGCCCACTGTTAGGTTTTATATATATACTTTTAAAACATTTACATACATAGCCCCTTCTACAAGTGTTGTCCGAGACTAGATTGATTAATAAAACTTTATACGTAAAAGATCAACTAGTCCTCTCAGATCATCCTGCGAAGTAGGGAACATACAGCATCCATACACCTCCCAACAGATGAGTATCTCTCCGCTTACTCTCAGAGACCGACCACTCACCACGCTTGGCCAAACGGAGCACAAGTGACATAAAAACTTACATACTTTAACTTACATATCAAGAAAACTAGTTTAACTTTCAATAACACTGGAATACCATATTTTACAATTAAAACTCTACAATACGATACCGTCACAGAAACCTTTAATTACAATAATTATTTTCTTACTTTACGGGCAATGATACAGAATCAGCCCAAATTACACAACAAATCAATCAAATGAACTTTGATTGATCATATGAAATTTTGGGGATACATTATGATACTTTACAGTGACATACAGAAAAGATCGATGTAACTTGGATAATGGATCAATCGGATGGGCTCTGATGGACTATACAACGAATCGATCAAAATCAAGGTAACATAAATTTTAAAATAAGGAAATACTCATGATGGTTCACACACGGTAAAGACCCTACCTTAAGAGCTGAAGAAGAGGAAGCGATACTCTTGTCCTTGTCCTCAACACTCGCCCTTCCTAAGAACACAATATCCCAAAACAGAACTCCAATAAGGTTATGCTCAAACAACTGGTATTAAACCTAAGCAATAAAATTTAAAATGACTATAACTCAACAACGATGCATCAAATGGAAAAACGGATCTCGCCATTGCGATCAGAATGTCAAAATTACCAAACGGCGCTTGGCGGTCAACGGTGACGCATGGCAGTCAACAGAGGCTGCGGGTGGTCGCTGTCACGTGGCAGCACGCGCGGTGGCCGGAAAAATTTAACTTCATCCAAAACCGAAAATTTTTACATCAAAACGAAGCTACAAACACCAGGAACACAAATCCGAAAACCAAACTTCAAAACTCACCTCTGATCGGCCCGGATCTACGATTTTCTGACTCGAAAATCGAAACTTTCGCCCTCCGATTTGCACACGTACGTGGTCCGTTGAAGATGAAACCAACAGGTGGTTGCTCGCGACGACGAGAGGAACGTAACGGTGTAGGCGGTGAGATGATCGGACGGTCGGTGACGATTCTGACGAAGAGCGATGACAGTGAGTTAGAGAGGAGAGAAAAAGAAATGGCAGGGGAGTTAGCTGGGAGAAAAGAGAATGGCAGAGGGTTATATTCCCGAGGGTTTTATTCCAGTGAGTGACGTGGCAAAATTTTTTGCCACGTCAGCCCCTCCCAGGTACAGGTCTCACAACAAGTCAATCATGATCAATAGTGTGGTACTCCCCCTTCGGCTCCGAATTAAACAAGACATCCACTTATGTATAACACATATGTTTGGATTCAGAATATTAGAGGCCTTCGTCCTACTACCAACAAACTTGCCCGGTTTAATTTTACCCACGACCTGCCCTTCCCCATCAGTGCATGCAAGATCCTTCCATGCTTTTTATATCATCTCGTCGAATGCCAATAACTCAGAGTTATTGGCATCAACAAACTCCTACGACCAAAAGCCACAAGTTATCCCAAATTCCACGAAAGACATATCTTACCGCTCTCCACTTAAACTGAAATGCAATACCTTCTTCACACCATTATTCATACCCTCCTTATCTAAAACAAATGTACTCATGAACTTATAAAATACACATCTATCCCCAACCACATCAATATTAGCGAATGCAAGTAAGCCAGTAGACCGCAAATAATTCCTAATCTCATCATGCAAACCGCAAATTTCCATATCACTCCACACAATTTTACGGTCCATAATAATACTTTTCTTATCAATGTCAAATTGCTTACCGTACATGGTCTGCGATGCTTCATTCTCATTGGTCATCACGCATGTATGTTGAATCATGACGTTTCATACTTGGAACATAAACCAACTTACAAGACGTTTCATACAAACCCATGTAGGTCACACATGCACTACATCACCATCCATGTGTAATGTATTACGATATGTGTCAAACAATCTGTGGGGTATATCATGGAAAACATTTCCGAGTGCACTGCAGCCTTAAAGGTATCATAGGTGGGTGGGTGGGTGGTGTAACTGCTTGAATACAAATATATGATGTAGGTGGCATGCTGTAAGTTGGGTATATTATGTGTACACTTTCACTCGGTACATAGCCACAGTGAGTTTGCAAGGTATCACAGGTGGGTGGTGTAGTGAGCATGACAGTAACTTGCTTGAATACAGACACATATGTAGGTGGCATGCGGTATGTTGGGCATATCATGTGTGTCACATCCTGGACTCCAAATTTATTTATTTTCTCATGACACCTGCCGTAGGCCCACTATGTACACCAGCTAGTTACTCGGCAATGCTACAACGAACCTAAAAGGCTAAAATAAAATTCAACAGTGGAGGTATATCAAAAATTATATTAATTAATCAAACAGTAAAAGAAAAAGGAAAGGATGATGTTGTCTGGGTTAACATCGTGGAATATCTATTACTACTTGGTCCCAATAATATTCTTATGATTTATAATCAATTATGTTTACCCAAGGTTCACTAGTTACCCAAAATATCATGCATGTGAAATAGGGGAATGCATGTCATGTACGGTGTATACTAGAGTCCATAAAGAAGTCCTAACCTCGAATCGCTTAAATCCTAGATCGGTTGTCTGCCCGGAGGGATGCCACGATCACATCCATTCATAATCAATCCTATTCGAATTCAGATCACAAGATGTGGTAGAAACCTTCTAGGTGAGTGAATAGGAAAACCATGTATAACAATGACACAAGCATACACGCAAATAATACTAGGCACACAGGTATATGAATACATCAACTAGTCATAGTTAGCACGTATAAAGCATTCATTCACAACAAGACCGTGACTGGGTTTGGCAATAATTCATAGTCCATTCGGTGCCAAGAGAAAGACTGAGATCCATCAGTGGTATTACTTACCATTTCCCCAAAACCACTGACGATGCTTGGGGGTTTAGGTGATGGTAGCTCCACCTAAATGGTCCCCACTATGAGGGACCATTGCACTGTACTATACCAATATGCCCCGGATTTTATTTATTTCACATTCGACCGTCCACCCGCCATAGACCTAGTATATACACTTCTAGTAATTGGAAATATACATACTAAGTCTACAAGGTTGAAAAGAAATTCGATAGTGGAAAAGAACAAAATAAAGCGCAGTAGTATTTTAATGTACCATAGTGCTATCAAGGTAACACTTGCCCATTTTATTGATATATTACATTAATGGAAAACACACATATTTTTATGAAAAATCCAAACCCGACACCCAAACCTTAAGTAGAGGTAGAAATTATGCAAGACTCACGAAGAGAACAAGCACTGACTACACATATCATTATCATTCGATATCTTAAAAAGCTAACTTCATTACCAGATGAGCTTTGAGCTGTCAAACTAGCTGCCAACAAGGTTCCTGTACACACCAGATCTAAGGATCTGGTAAGAAAACTTGCCATATGAGTGATCGGATTTAAAAATCTCAAAACAATTGGGCAAGCACACCAAATATGTTAAAGAAAAATGATTACTAGAAGAAAATCAAAATGATGCAAAATACGTTCCATATCAACAATTTTTCTTAAAACACAAGCATATAATCATACTAATTATGAAATTCAATCATTAATTACCACAAAAACACACATTGGGCTAGCATGAGACTTTTAAAAGATTTAAAGGCCTAATTTATGAAATTGTAAATAAAAGTATGCATGCCCACAAACACCAATCACTCACTAGTTTATGGAAGTTCTTCCTCAGGATTTGATTCCGGAAGGTTCTGAACTTGTCGATTCACTTCTACACCTGTTAATCAAGAATTTAAGACTCATTCACATTCTATACTTATCCTCAGTTCACACTTTTCTAAGCCATAATAGCTGTCTCACATTAAATCATTGATCCAACGACATTCCCGATTTTTTGTCTTATTTTTCTTATTTTCCATTCAACTTCCACAATTTAATTAACCCATCAAATAACCTCAGATTTAATCAAACTTGGTAGCATTGGATTTCCCTAACCTTTTAGTATTTTTCCTAATATTTTCATATTTTTCCCTTTATTTTTCCTTTTTTTCTTTGATTTTTCCTTATTTATCTCGCTTTTCTATCAATTTTCTTTGTTTTTCTGAAAATTCCTTTTGAGCGTACACATGGAAGGATAGGCGTGTGCCAACACATTCCCGAACCTCTGGGATATCGACACGTAGCTCACTTAGAGCCGGCCACGACTCGTCAAAGCCTGTATACCCTAGGTATCATATGACATGTCTTCCATGTCTCAACTAAACTACACGTCGTGTAATCTTGATTTGAGCTATATATCTTTTCATACAAGACCTAACTACCTTCCATTCATTTATATCACTAGACAACCCATCATTTGTCAATACTAAACTACATATCACACATACCAACCCTCAGACGGGCTGTCGTCTAGGGTTTCTTCGGACGACTTGTCATCCGAAGTCACCCCTAACCTTCAGCAGTCAGGAGTCTTCCTTTAGACCCTAGCTGGAATTCATTTTCCCCAAATTCAATTCACTCAATCGAGTCCCCAATCATATCCTTGAACATACCAAAACAAAGTTCTAGTCTGTACGAACCGATTACTACAATTATTGAACAATTTAATCAATTCTAACACTAGCAATTCACGAGTATAAGGCACCCGATTTTTCCAAGCAAAAATTTACCCCAGACGCTGGCAAACACTCATTTTTCTCTCACGGTCATTCAGGAATAACTCGCCCTTGCTTTCTGCAGCTTTTCCTCACAAAAGAACGAAAGTTTGAGGCCGAGTTCGGGGTATACCCACATGTCACCTCATTGTCGGATTTCTTTCGGCTACATGTGAGGAAGGGAGGGAGACAGGTGTAAAGCCATACATGTGTAGGATGGGGGACTACCTTGGTTGGTGACTAAGGTAGAGCAGGATAAGACATCGTTTGGAATCAATGTAAAACGACGTCGTTTGAATTCAACGTAAAACGACGTCGTTCAGTATACAAGATTAGGATTCCCAACCCTAATCCGCCTCAGGTGTCAAAACGACGAAGGTGTCCGTCATTTTGGCCAGATGCGGACAAAATGATGGAACCTTCCGTGTTTTTACCAGCAATTTTTTATTTTTATTTATTTTTTTAAAATATAATATAATATTAATATATTCTAAAATCTATCAAAACATATAAAATCCATTATAAATAGCATATTAACTCCACAAATTCCCAGAAAATTTCTATATATTCCAAGAAATCATAATATCATTCTTATAAATTAAGATTAATTTTCTCAGAATTATCGAATTTATAATTAATTTATACCCTAAAATCAAAATAAAATCCTTAAATATCATTATATGCCCTCGAAAAATTCCGAAAAAATTTCTACATCCTCGCACTCCTTTCTCGATCCCAACTAGATTCTTAATAAATCAAATCTCACAAAAACCTTCACATAATTTATTTACGAAAATTTTAACACTTAATACCTAAATTATCACCTGTATAACAAAATCTTGAAATTAAGGAAGGTTCAAATCCTACTTTGGATTTCAAATTTCTATGGACTTTCAAACAATATCAATAGTTGAATGTCAAAAGAAATAACTAGACGGGAGGGTTCCTCATTTCTTTTAACCCTTCCTTAACTAAATATGGGCCATGCCTCGATTCCAAATTCAACTATCCTTACTCATCTCACTGGTTCAAAATTCTCGGTTCTCACACCCACTATGCAAGATTCTAACTACTGTCTGTCGACTTGCTTGTGTAGTCCCTGTCCCACCTTATAGCTTCTTACTTGGCATCTCCACACCTCGATACTAGACCTGAAGAGCTATCAAGGGTTACATAGGTTACCCTATGCAACTTTTGTGCTTTGCATACTCATGCCCGATTGCATTCAAAGCATTATATCAATTACAATAAAAACACCCAGCAGAGCCCAAATATACGATTCATTCTTCATACTTAGCATGGTGTTTCATATTTACGTAATTTATATCACACATGCATTTAAAAACAACTCGTCAAGCAACTAGGCAATTCTCATGCTTTCTTTTTTTTTTATTAAATAATGTAGGTTCTAAAATTTAGAAACCTAGTCGAAATACAACTAAACCAGAATGATTATAAAACAATGTTTGTTGTATCACTAAAGGAGGACTATGGTTAAAATTAGTGCCAAAGGAAAGAGATGCAGCTAAACGTGCCAGGCCATCAACGACTTGGTTGGCTTCACAGAAGACATGTTCCAGAATGACCTCGTGGAAGGGATTGATTATGCTTCTACACTGAAGTAAGAGTGGGCTCCAAGGAGGTTTATGTTTTCTAAGTTTTAATGCTTGAATAACATCCCAAGAATCACTTTCTAAGTGTAGTCTTACTACACCTGTTGACAAGGCCATATATAGACCTCTGAGAATAGCCTTAATCTCTGCTTCCCATATTGAGCAAAGATTAAAAGATTGCGAGAAACCAATAACCCATGAGCGTCTAGGATTTCTAAGAATCCCTCCTACGAATGAGACATTTGAGAGGGAATTTTGACTGCCATCACAATTGGGTTTCATCCAACCTGGGAGAGGGGGTATCCACCTCACCCATTGCCAGATTCGGGCCAACATTAACCTTTCCCTCGAAGATTAGCTCATTTCTCCACTTCTATAACATCCATAAACCAACGCCAAATATCACTGGCCACTCCAAAATTCCACATAACTTACTACTTTTTAGATTAAGAATAGGCCAGTCCTCTATATTAAGAGAGAAGAAACGTGCTTTGAGAGAATCAGGGACTAAATGCTGCCACATATGTTTTGAAAAAAAACATTCACGTAATACATGTAAAGAGTATTCTGGCTGTGATCTGCAATGAGGGCATTCATCGGATTGCGTGATATGTCTTCGCATGCAAAGAGGTCTAATAGGCAGCCTATCATGAGCCAACAACCACAGAAATGAGTGGATTCGCTGAGGACCAGACCACCTCCAAATCAACTTCCAAAGTACATTAGAATAGGTAGAAACATCCTCTCGCAAGAGAGACTTCCCTGACTGCATACTAAATTGTCCATTCATAGTAAAATTCCATCGCAACGAATCCGTTTCCTCAAAATGAATAGGTGGGTGAATCTGTACAAGCTGAATACAGGCAAAAACTGGTAAGTATTGCTGAAAGAGGCTACAGTTCCAGTTTCCTTGGTCTGTAATAAAATGACGCACCGATTTACCTTTCAAATCCTTCAGGACAGCCTCGTGAGTGACATTAATAAGAGGGACAATCATTTCAAGCCAAGAGTCTTCCCAAAATATAATCAATGTGCCATTTCCAAGATGCCAGGTACCACCTTTAAATAAGAGAGGCCACGCACTATGAAGTGCTCCCCACAGTGATGAGCTACCCCTTTTCAAAGTGCACTCCTCAAGTGTATGAAAATTTGATGTAACATTCCAACTATATTTTCCAGCCACCACCCTTGCCCAAAGACTCTCAAGATTTGTCAAAAAATGCCAACCCAATTTAAGGATCAATGCTTTATTTGTTTCAGCCATGGAATACAAACCCAATCCGCCTTGTTCTTTTGGATTGCAAACTTGTTTCTAGTTTAATAAATGCAGCTTTCTCTTTGTAGAGCTTGAGACCCACACAAAATTACGTATGATTTGATCTATCTCTTTAGTCACTCTTGATGGGAACAAGGTTGTTTTCATCAAGTAAGATGGAATTTCTTGGAGGACAGATTAAGCTAGAGTTACTCGGCCAGTAGAAGAAAGTGACCCAGTTTTCCAACTTGAGAGACGATTTCGAATTTTATCCAGCTATCGAGAAAAATAATTTCTTGTAAGTCTTCCATGTAGCACTGGAACTCCCAAATAGATACCTAGATCGCTGGTGCTGGAGAAATCTAGTAACTTGCTAATATCACGTTGCGTTGCTGATGTTGTATTCTTTGAAAAGAAGATTTTTGATTTCATGCTTTCACTCGCTAGCCAGAGGACTGACAAAAAGTTTGTATAATACTTTGTATCATACATCCCCAACTTTTAGAAGTTGTAGAAAATAAGAAAAGGTCATCAATGAAAAATAAATGGGAGATTTTTGGGCCAGATTTACCTATCTGTATTGGCTGCCACAAACCCTCCATAACTGCATGGTCAATCAAGTGGTCAAGCCTCTCCATACATAAAACAAAGAGATATGGTGACATAGGATCACCCTGACGTATACCCCTAGAAGGGGTAAACGAATCCGTAAATGCACCATTCCATAAAATTTGCATTGAAGCCGTCGATACACATGTCATGACTCTATCCACCAAATCGCGAGAAAATCCTGCAAGATTTAGAGTTTTATCAATGAAGAACCACTTGAGACGATCATATGCTTTCTCAAGATCAATCTTTAATGTCATCCAACCCTTTTTTCCAAATTTTTTCCTTATGAATGAATGATTTCTTATACGATAATCACATTATCTGTAATTTGACGACCTTGAATAAAGCCAGATTGCGCCTCCTTAACCAATTTCCCCATCAATGGTTGTAGTCTATTCGCAATTAACTTAATGATGATCTTGTAAGATACATTGCATAAACTAATTGGGCGAAATTGTCCTAAATTGATTGGATTTGAGATCTTTAGGATCAAGACTAGAAGGGTCTCGTTGATAATCGGGTTCAAGCTACCATCATGCAAAAAACGTCTCACAAAGTCACAAATCACATCTCCAACAACCATCCATTGAGACTGAAAAAATATAGGGGGAAGGCCGTTTACCCCTGGCAATTTGAAACTACCAAATATTTTCACTATCCCATAAATCTCCTCATTAGTAGGAAGAGATAAGAACTCCATCTCCAGGAAATCCAGAATAGCTGGAAAATTAGAAAGGAAAGACTGATACGAAATACCTTGATCCTCATCTGTATAAAGATTGTGAAAATAATCCACTGTCATCTCCTGAAGCTCATCCCCCTCGGACACCCAAATACCAGCTGGATTTTGTAATGAAGAAATCTTATTTCTATGATGTCGTATTAGTGTCGTGGAATAAAAAAAAAGACATATTTCTGTCTTCAGAAACCACCCAGTTGCTTCTAGATTTCTGATACCACAATAATTCTTCTTGGAGTAAAGAACCTTCATAATCTTCTTTAAGACCTTCAAGAACATTTCTCAACCTACTAGAATCACGCATGCTCAGAATATGTTCCACCCCTTTTATACGCCGCAATAGGTGATTCTTCCTCTAAAAGATATTGCCAAAGACTTTGAAATTCCACTCCTTTAGGACTTCCATAAGATAAATGTGTGAAGATACCCAGTCACCAAAAGATACCCAAGCAGTCCTCACAAAATCTCCAAAGCTGGGATACATTAGCCAGGCTGCTTGAAACCGAAAAGGATGCTAAACCACTGTACTTCCTTGATTATCAAAATAATGCAGTAGAATAGGTCTATGATCCGATCTGAGTCGTGAAAAGTGAATCAAGTGACCTTTTGGAAAAGATTGTCTCCTTTCCTTATTACATAATGCTCTATCTACTCTCTCTCACTCAAATCCCTTCTAAACCATGTGAATTTAGGCCCCTCGAATCCGACATCCATCAAGGTGCAATCATTCACCATATTAACAAACGGTCTACTAGATACAAGATTATACGAAGCTCCTCCCCTCTTATCTTCCATATTCAAGAGAGCATTGAAGTCTCCAATTAGACACCAAGGTACCCGAATCGAATTCTTCAGTCTTAACAGATCATTCCATAACTCATTACATTTATTAGGAATTGGACTACCATAGATTTTTGTACATTCCCCTAAGGATGATAAGGTATTCCATTCAAAGTGAATATATTGCCTCACAGCTTCCTTAATATCTATCGAGACAATAGATTTATGCCACATAATCCATATTCCACCAGAGAATCCAACGACATCAAAGCAAAAATACCCAGCAAACCCAAATTTTGAATGATCCTTTCTTCTTTAATACCACTAGTTCGGGGTTCTATAATAATTCAAATACTCAGATGATGCCGCTTCAGTTGGTCTTTCATAATAGGGATGAAGGCTTTATGAGTAGCCTCACAGCAATTCTATGAAAAGATTGACATAATTAAAATTATGAATTCTTCATGAATATTGGGATCCTACTTCCCCGTCATAATATCAGCATTAACATCAGCCTCTTGCTGCTCACTAAAACTCGTAGTAGAAGGATGAGAAAGGTCTTCCATAATAACATGTGAAGTTTCATTATTGGGAACACAATCTTTAGCTATTAAGGAAGGAGAACATACTGTCTCCATCCTTGAGTGCTTAATTGTGTTACCTCCTGCATGCAAATTAAAAGTAAAAGTTGTTTGTAATCTCTCCAAATCAACAGGGATCATGAGAATCAAGCTGGAGAAGAAACTTCTCCTTCATACATTTCTTTGAGCTGGGCCCCTTCACACCCTGGGTAGAAAAATGGGCCTTACCTTGTTTATTTTGGGATGGGCTTGAAATTGATTTAGTGGCGAGCTGAAATTCTGAGCATAATTAACTTGTGGTGACTATCCCTCAATGACATGCTTAGGTGGGGCAAAACCAATTGCAACCAATAACATGCATACGCTCTCGATTTAACTCTTTATTATCTTATTAACTTCATGCAATACTTCATGCCAATACTCAAACTAATAAAAGTTTCGTCCACTCAAGGGTTTTGAAGCCCACATATGCATCGATGGCTTGTTGGACTGATTCCTCGAAGTCCTGCTATTTGTAGGTATCCACATACGCATAATTATAATCAATATCTTTAGAAATCACAATCAAAACATAGTATTATATAAAATTAAGTGTCTAACCCTTTTAATCGATGCATTTCTACCCCTGTATCAATACGTAACCAAATCGGGAAATTTTCTTATTTTTCTCTATTTTTTTTAAACTTGTAGGATTTATTTGACTGATCAAATCAACTTTAAATTCAATAATTTTTGTATCACTAGATTCCTTATTCAATATTGTATTTTTTGAATTTTTTGAATTTTTCTACTATTTTTCTTGGTTTTTACAGCATTTTTGTCCATTTTTCCTATTTTCTAGAATTATTTTAAATTCCAGCCAACCAGAAAGCGTGCGGACCAACCTCTGAACCTCCAGGGTTGTGACACGTGTTCCATTCCCCGTGTGCCATGTTGCCCAAGCCTTAAGCTCAGGTGATGCCTGTCCGCCCCTTATGAGTGACACCTCGCCTGCTCAAGCAAACAACATATCACCTGTCCTGCCCCCAAACGACAGTTCATACACCAGCTGGAGCAGACGGCCCATCGTTCGACTGGGTCGTCTTCAACCTCCAGTCAGCTCTGCAACATTCCTGCTCTTCGAAACCCTAATTTCCAAAATTCCCGATGCTTCATATACTCAACAAATCACTTCAAAACTTAATATACCATAACCGCAACTTCAATCCGAACTAACCCACAAATTTCTATTAGTTTCTATCCACTAAAACCAGCAAATCAAGATAGTAAAGATGCCCGGATTCCGAGCGCAAACTTTACCAAAAACTAGCCGGAGAATCATCAGAATAGCATAAAAGATGCACCAACGAAGTTGTAATGGCGAGGGGAAAAGTTTAGAGCATTTTTCTGAGCTCGGGACATTCTGGAACGGTCCCATGTGCAAACGGGATCATATCCCGTAATATGACCGGTGAAGGGAGGAAATTGGAAGACTAAAAGAGGTAGTCGGTTTCTCCTTCAAAACGACGTCCTTTTGAGCCTCTCCCCGGAAACGACAGTGTTTCGATTCCTGCGCACACCTTGTGCGTAAAAAACGGCATAACATATGTCATTTTGACCATCTAGTCAAAATGACATTACAGCTTGTCATTTTAACCTTCTGAATACAATATTATAAATAATATATATTAATAATATAATAAAAATAAATAAAAAATTAATTAATAATTCTAATAAATCTTCAAAAATTCATAATAAATACCATATCAATTCAAAAAATACCCAAAAAATTTCTATCCACTCCTTATGAACAGTACTATCAAATCAAATTCGAAAATTATTTTTTTAATTAATTCACAATTTACTAAAAATCGAATATCTCTTACTTTTCTATAGAAAAATCATAATAAATAGAATTACATATCCAAAAATTTCTATAAAATTTGTCAACCCTTATAATTGATGAATAGACCTTTCCAAAGTCTTAAAACATCAAAATCATCAATGTACCTCATCATGTGATTTTTTTAATCCATAAATGATGTTAATATCTCATTGATCATAGAAATTTCTAAAAATACAATTAATCAATCTTAGGGTCATCAATACTTGTTTGAAACTGAATAATGTATATTCCAATAATACACATGTCACAAATCTCATATTTCTTAGCATGACGGGTACTTGATGGTAAAATGACCAAAATACTCCCTAACCCCATTTTCCAAGAAAACACACTCTAATGTTCTTTTTTCAGAATCAAAATCTAAAATTAACACCATGAGTCCTGATGACTCATCAAAAATGGATAAAGATTTCGGAAACCTATTTGTATCTCGTATGGGCCCTATGACTGCATAGTGGGTCAAATCAATAAAATCGTTGAATAAATTCTAAAAAATCCTTCGTAACCACTCAGAGAATCCGTCACATTCATAATAAACCCTGGCTATGATTCAAGGCTCACTTATTTCGTCATCAAAATTTCGATTGGGCCCTAAGCTCATATAACCCAAAAGGGTCAAGATCTCAAATCCTACTTATCTTATAAAAAGTTTCGTCTTCGAACTCAGTTAGATCGAAATTACACTTAATAAAACAAAACTACACATCAACTAATGCAGTATCTAACTACATATTTCGCATCCTTCATATCCATCACAATCATTACTTTAATTATAGTTCAAACCATAACAATTTCAAGGGCATACATCCAGCATCATAACAATTGCTTTAACCTCAACCTAGGCATCTTATCAATCTATTTCTCATCTTTCCTCATAGCATAACTCAACATTAATTAATTGCATTCAAAATGTCCAATGATTGGCTTAATTTCATACTCATAAAAGTCATTCCTAGATGATAGTCTCGCTATTCACCTAAAAATTTGATTTCGTATTCTATCCGATCATATAAATATCAATCACCATTCACATAACATAGATAACAAGTACTGTCTAAGAATCTGGCAGTCTTGCGTATCAATTCAACTTCTATATCAAATTTGACTTTAAACTAGAATGTAACATCCTACTACATTCTCTTCATTCATTTACTTATTACAATTACCTTTATATCTCAATTTATGTCATATATAACAGTAATCACTTATAATTTCATTAACAAAATTTAACAGCCTGCATTCGTAACTACCATGTTTCCACTTAGTTACTACACTTTTAACTTTACTTTCTACCAATTCATATGAAATAAAACTCAAAGCATCACATTTTGACCTCATCTAGTGGCCTTTTACTTTAATCACTATATATCGATCAAACTTGCATATCAAGAATATGAGACAATCTCATAAATATCTAATCAAAGCTTAGAATCCACATCTCATACTCAATACAATTCCGCATTGAGTTAATCGTATCAAATTCATACATAAAACAACACTATCTCCATGGTATATTTATATGGTTATGTTAATAACACACTCGAGCTAGAAGCTCAAAGAGAGGAAGAAAAAGGTATTGATAATGGTTCAGAGCCAAGTATAAGGAAAGAGTCTCGAGTATCGGGGTGGTTCTCTTTTATGAGATATCAAACTTCTTTGATAGTCCTAACATTGACACACTAACATTGGATTAAGAACCAATAATACAGAGTCAGTCTTCACCAAATCTCCAACCACATTCCCATCATCTATCTCATTATTAAATGAATATCACCATTGTATCCATTGGTTCATCTAATATAGAGGGTATAAAGACATAATTAATAGTCTAACCCTCATCCTCGATAACCTGATGGTATCTAAAACAATCTACGACAGTAATATAATCATTTCAAAATATCAACCATATCGTAATAGGCAACCTTACACCCTTCTTATAGCTTCACACATTGCATATCATACTTCATTTCTTATACTAGAGGTAGGCTTTCCTCTTACCTGATCCATAAAATCCATTTGATGTTATACGCCTCCCTACTATGATGATTATGTCACTACTTCTACATATTCAATTTAAAAATTCTCAAACACATATGGCTCCATCCAAATAGTTTTACCTATGATCAATCATTAGTATACTGTGTACATGATTCCCTCGTCTATAATGACATGCATTGAATGGCTTGACACAAAATTTTCTTTCACTTGGTCAATAACAATCATAATCAAAGAAAATTCATTCCTTCCCACTATTAGCGGCTGGAATGCTTTATGTGGCTGATTTATCTTGTTTTCATAGTATAATCAAAGGAGACCCATAACTTGGCATACTCGACACAAAGAGAAATACGATAATGTTTGATTCCAACAAATATGTTGTATAAAAAAAGTCTCATTACATATCAAGCAAAATGGACCAAAAACATCTGATAGGTTCATGATATTAGAGTAATTCAATTTGATGCCACACGATGAGCAATAGTATGATGATAAGCACAACTTGTAATCATTGATATGGGTTCTGGGACATAGATAGGCACATAGTCAAAGAGACAAACTTCACTATCATCAAACGATAGCATTCAAGCAAGAAAGACAAGATTATTCAATTTCATCGAAGCAATTAAATATGTGTTGCTATAGCAAAATTTTTGCACACAAGGTGCTAATTGAATGATAACTCAATGTTAATAAATGAGAAAAAATTTGGTGTTTCAAGATATGATAGCAATAGCTATTACCATTTTAAGGTTTGTCACGCTTCGGACTCCAAATTTATTTATTTATTTTTGTGTGACACCCATTGTAGGCCCATTATATACACTATCTAGTTACTCAGTTGTAAGAACCCAAATCCAACCTATTAGGATCCTTACCGCCGTGAAACTCAAACAATCCCAATCTAGGACCTATCTGAATCCCACAAGGCTCTAAACATCCTAAGCCATTTTTATTAGATTTTTTTTCTTATGCTTTTAAAGGTTAGAGCCTGATAATAATGGACAAATATTCTAGTAACATACGGAATGAATAAAACATCAGCGGAAGTCTTTATATTTAACCATAGGAACCATAACACACAAGTCCCAAAGGACTAACAAAATCCAGAAAGTAACCCTCAGGTATAATTCGGAAATAAGAAGGGAAAAGAGAGAACTAGAAAACCAGAAAGTAGTCCAATCAAACTTCATATTTAATGGTATATGCGCAAACAATCAGCAAGGAACGAGGTATGAAAATGTGGTGCAATATTGTCCCACCGTGTGGCCTTTATCTCACACACCAGTATCATTGTCAGATTATGTATCTAAGCCTGAAAAATAGAGAAAACAACAGAGTGAGATTACAAGAATCTCAGTAGGGTCACAACATCATAAGATCTGTAGAAATCTAAACAAATATCTCTCAAACAACATCAAATTCGCCTACACAACTAAAAGGAAATCAAACAATCATTAATCAACCATAATAGGGATAGGGCCAAAAATAGCAAATTGTAGGTGGACTAAGAATACTTTTGAATACAGAAGTACATAGACAGGTAATTCATCATTCGATCTCATTAATAGAAAGACTGTCCCCTTCCATCTGTATTGTCCAAGGCTTAGCTGCACAATGAGTAAATGGTTAGCAAAAAATCTAATCAGCAAGTCTATCCATCTTGTCACACAAGGACAAGATATCCAAGCCACACAAGGACAAGGACATCCAAACCTTGCCACACAAGGACAAGGCATCTAGCCACATAAGGACTATGCATCCATTGTGCACTTGCTGGGGATTGCCATCCATGTGACTCCCATACCAGTAAGAACCTCTCCTCTTCTCAGGAGCATCAATGCTTACCCTGAATGACCATAGGAAAAGGATACTGACACACAATCGTGTACAAGCACACACAAGCAAGTATAAGGCATAACATCACAGTAGGGCCTCCTCAATCACATCACAATACAATCAGGAAATCATATGCATACAATACAACCAAATTAGGCACACATATCCTATCTTAAGGATTCACAATAGCCTAAGAGAAACACAAACAAATCCTCAATCATGCTTAACAATTCTAGGCATACACATACAACAAGGACATGAACCGAAACATCAATCAAACAAAAGGATCTCTGAAGAAACCGATGATGTATAGATCCTACCTTTCTTGTCTTTGAACAAGTAGTTAATCCTTTGCCTGTAGTAAAAGGATTCAAACCACCTATATGATCTTAAGGCAAAGACAAAACTATACTAAGCATGCATATATAATAACTAAGTAAACATCCTAATTCTTTACCAAAACTAGTGATCAGATGCTGGAATCACTTGGGAAAAAAAGGACAATTTGAAGGTGAAAGATATAATATTCTGGTACAATCTTGGAAATTTCCAAATTTACCATGGTCTCAAATAGAAAATTCAAAAAATTATTAAAATTAAATTAAAATAATAATAAAATATTATATTTCATATTTTCCAAAAAATTCCTATTAGAGGCCCGGTTGCACCTGAATTCTAGCCAAGGAGGGACTATTTACTTTGGCATATTAAATTAACACGTGACAACCGTGTTCTTGGTCTTTCCGCGTTGGTTTTATTGTCCACATAGTTAGTTACGTTTCTTTAATAAAAGCACCTACCGCACGACACAGATCTATTGCGCAAACCTAGTTTTTAGTTATGAACTTCGATACTGTTGCTCCTTCAACTTCGATACAAATTTTTTTTTCATTTTTTTTAATTTTTTGAATATTTTTTTATATTCTTTTCTACCAAGGGTGTGGATAGAAAGATCAATGGCAAAGTTATGACAGATTTTACAACAATCTATATGAACTTATCTATACGGATAGAGATTGAAGACTATTTGTACTAGAAAAATCTTTACAAACCTTATCACCTATCTTATTAAGGGTGAAGTCGGATTTCATATCACAAGTGAAAACTCAAAGATCGACAGACATTAGGGTTAATCCGTTAAACATTGCCTAAAAATAATTTTAACATTGTGAAGGAGAAGACTATATCAAATTTGCTAAAGATATTGTTGAACATGTATGAAAAGCTATTGTCGATGAACAAGATATATTTGATATGTCACTTATTTAATTATAGATTATTGAAGAAGAGTCTATGACAAATCATATTGATAAATTTAATATGGTTATTAGTCAGTTGAGTCCGATTGGTCTTAGTTTTAAAAATAAAATTAAGATTTTAATTCTGATATCGTTTCTACCTGAATCTTCGGATACTATAGTTGCTAACATTTCCCTAGATCTGAATAGGTAAAGTATAATGAAATAAGATGTGTGATTCTGAGTGCAAGTGTTCCCAGAATAAATCTTGGAAATTCATATGATTGTGGTTTCTAGTATGGACAAGCATGGTAGCATCAAGACAAAAATGAACGCCAAAAACAAATATGATCAATTAAGAAAATCTTCAAATAGATCTCATAATATAATATATTAAAAATATTAGAGGAATGATATTTCAAAAAATGAATGCACCAGGCCAAATAAAAAATATTATCAAAAACCTAGAGATGACAATAATTCGAAGTTAAGCAAATACAAAAATTTATCCTATTTATTATTATTACTATAATTATTTAAAAAAATGTATTTTTGCCTAACATCAATTCTTTACCCCTAATAATTGTTTCAGTAAATTCTTCTCACCAAAAAAATATGAAATAAATCAATATATTTTTAATTATATATATTTTAACAATTACCATTCAAATTTTGATCGGTTATGTATTAATTACAATTATTTATTAGAAAGAGAGTATTTAATATTTTGTATATGAACAAATTGAGTCTTATTATTAGATAAATATATCCAATCATGAGTATATAATAGTTATATTTTCTAATGAAAGATAAATAAAGTAATTATAATTAATAATTTTATAAAATAATTATTAAATATATAATAATAATAATAATAATAATAATAATATATTATTTATATTATTAATAAAAAATAAATTCGGTTCATAAATAAAAAATCAATTGAACCAAAAATAAGTTCCGACGAAATCAAATCTTCAATCATTCGGTTAAAAAATAAATCGTTTTACCAAAAAATATCTAAATAAAATGATAAAAACTCTCTTGCGTCTAAATTTTAGAAATATAATAATTTTAAATATTTAGAATGAATAAACACAATGAACTACGATAATATATATTTTATTATTATTATTATTATTTTATATATTTTATATATATTATTATTTTAATATTATATTTGCGTGCTTTAAATACCCAATCTCTGATTAGTATTTAATGACGGTTCACTTCTATACTATTTTTTGAATATTCGGAACCAATATAATCCCACATGATTTGTCAAGGTCTCATCCCAAAACTAGACTCTAACCCCATGACTTGTTTTATTGTCATTTACGAAACCTTTCAACTCTTTTTAGATAGAAATATTAACGTATATATTTATTATTAAGAATTTATTATTCGCCTATCTATCCAAAATAATATTTACAGCTGATCAGATTGTAAAAAACTAAAATCGGAGTAATATAGTTAAATAATAAAATTGATTTATTTTCAATAGAACATTAAAATAATATAAAATACACTTAATGGATAATATTATTATAGGTACCCAGGATTATGAATATTATCCATTAATACAAAGGTGCGGTAACATAATAAATTAACCAGTTACATCGAACTCAACCTATCTATCGGTCATCTTTCAATATTTTTATCTACGCTAGGTATATTAAACTAGTTCGTCATGACTACACTTAGTCTATGGTATTTACGCGTAACTACAGCTCTGCAGATGCTGTTACATTGTTTCCACAAGTTAGTTGGACTCGTATTTAATGACGGTCCTATTGCTTTAAATTTCACAACCCTTTACATCTCTCCCATTTCACAATCCACAGATCTACTGGGCGAACCCTAGGTAGAGGAGCATTCACAGCATCCATGGCGCCTTCAACTTCGACACTGCTGCTCCTCCTTGCATATCTTCTTGTGATCCTAACTGGTCACGTTATAGCCCAGCCAAACTTAATGCTCCCAAACTTTACGTTTCAGTGGTGTTACGGCAGTGCAAACAACTTTACCAACAGAAGCATATACCAAACAAACCTCAACAATCTCCTGTCCTCGATCGCAAATGACACCGATAATGACTCTGGATTTTACAATCTAACCCTTGGTCAGTCCCTCAACCAAGTAAATTTACTTGCACTGTGTAGAGGGGACAGTTCTTTAGATGTCTGTCGAAGTTGTATCTATAACTCGACTATTAAAATCCTAGAGGTCTGCCCCTTCCAGAAAGAAGCACTTGGGATTTATGATCTGTGTATGCTACGGTACTCCAACAACTCCATATTCGGTAATCCTCAAACTCGACCTGCTTTTACTGCCTATAATACAGGAAATGCCTCGAATATGATTACGTTTAGTGAAGAGGTCCGAAACTTGGCGCTTGAGCTTCGACACATAGTTGTATCAGGAAACTCCCTCAAAAAATTTGCAGCCAAAGAATCATTAATAAGTTCGGAATTTGTTACGCTATATGGACTTGTACAGTGCACGCCTGATTTATCTGGAAAGCAGTGTGATGATTGTCTGCTCTCCAATTTTAGGGAAACTTTACAGTTCCTAGGGAGATTGGGAGCGAGGGTTTTTGGCCCCAGCTGCCAATACCGTTATGAGACATATTCTTTCTACAGCACACAGCCACCGCCACCGCCACCGCCACCGCCACCGCCAGCTCACCCATCAGAAGGTATGTATGCATCTTGGATACCACCCTATATGATTAAATAGTACTCCTACTAAAACCATTGTTTCGGAGACCACAATCATCCTTTACAACATCTTCTTTCTATCTGTAATATAAATTCCGTTCGCAGTCTTCCTTCTGTCCAGCTCGATCACATTCATTGTTAAACGCATTTTTTTAAAGCTTATTCTTGCGTTGTTTGTGCAGGAAACAGCAACAAAATCGTAACAATCGTTATTATTGTTGTGGTCGTAGCGATCTGCATCGGCATCTTCAGCTTTTTAAGGACGAGAAAACGGAGAGAAATGCTGGAAGGTGAATCAAACTTGAGCTTTCTGATCTGCACTTCAAATTTCATTGACTTTTCTTCTAATTTAGGAAGAAATGATTGTTATCTTGTGTGGGTGCTCTGAATCGGTTTGCCATTTGTAGTGAATTGGTCGATGACGTTTGTGACTTTGTTCTATATTTCATCATTTTGGTATCATTATCTTTTTGCATGTTCTGAAATCTATATTGTTTATGAACATGTAGACGATGATATAAAAAGTACCGACTTGACATTCGACTTTGACACCATCAAAATAGCAACAGACAACTTCTCTGAAGAAAATAAGCTTGGACAAGGTGGATTTGGTGCTGTTTACAAGGTACAAATAAGAACACAAGCCATGGATAAGCTGAGGGGTTTACATTATATGTATGGAATTCGGCAGCAGAAACTAAGAGATTTCTTTACAGGGTAAACTCAGCAATGGACAAGAGATAGCAGTCAAAAGGCTTTCCAAGAATTCTGTACAGGGAGCTAGAGAATTTGAAAGTGAGGTTGTCCTGCTTGCTAAGCTTCAGCATCGGAATTTGGTTAAGCTTCTTGGTTTTTGCTTACAAGGGATTGAAAGACTTCTTGTCTACGAATTCGTGGCTAATGCTAGTCTTGATCATTTCATATTCGGTAAGGTTACAAAAGAATATCAGCAAACCAACTTGGGATGATTGATCATTTGACTGCCAATCATGATGTGTGATCTAGTTTATCTAATCATTGAACTTGTTCATGAGTTGGGTTTGGAAAATAGTATTCTTCAGACTCATTTGAACGATCTGAAGCAAACTTACTTTGTCTGTGAATGAACAGATCAAAGCAAGCGTTTACAACTGGATTGGGAAAGGCGTTACAAGATCATTCTAGGCATTGTCCGGGGGCTTCTTTACCTTCACGAAGACTCTCGCCTCAGAATCATTCATCGTGATCTCAAAGCTAGTAATATTTTGTTGGATGAAGAGATGAACCCCAAAATTGCAGATTTCGGCATGGCAAGACTGTTGGATCACACCCAAGACAACACAAGTAGAACTTGGGAGACCCGGTAAGTAACTATATAAAAACGTCCAATTAAATTCCAGAAATACAAACTTGGGTCTACTTACAAACCATATTGGGTACTTGTTTCGTGGCTAAAACTCTCATATTCATGTTTGTATCTAGTGGCTATATTGCTCCGGAATATGCTATGCAAGGGGACTTCTCGGTCCAGTCAGACGTGTTTAGCCTTGGCGTTCTGATTCTGGAGATAGTGAGTGGTCGAAAAGGAAACACTGTAGACAATCTTTTAAGTTTTGTAAGTAAAGCATTCCAAGGAAACATCAGTATCTCTTGTTATACAGTAAACACTCTGGAGAGATTTCTCTTCATTTATAACAAATGCAAGTGCAAAACTTTGCAGGCATGGAGAAGTTGGAGAGAAGGAAGATCCTTAAATTTAATCGATCCCTCTTTAAAGTCTGGTTCCAGAGATGAAATGATGAGATGCATACACATCGCCTTGCTCTGCGCTCAAGAAAATGCTACTGTAAGACCGACCATTTATAAGATCATTCTCATGCTTAGTACCCACTCTTATACTTTGACGGAACCCTCGCAACCGCTATTTTTTAAGAGCAGCAACGCACAATCAGATGTGGCATCCTCTTTGGGGCACAATTCGCGGGTGACGGAGTCCTCGAAAGCGGAATATGAAACGCCGCTTCTGTCCAAAAAATGAAGTGACCATTACAGAGTTGTTCCCCTAGCACTTTACAACAGCTTGAAGTCAAACATTTTTTGTCATCAAATTTGATTATTCTTTCACTCTCTCAATGTATCTCTCTCCCATTCGCTATTCATAAAAAATATAAAATCAAACTTTACTTTTGTCGATATTTTTTTCCTCTTAATAATTATTTTAGTAAATTTTTCTCATCAAATATATAAAATAAATCAATTTTTATATATTTTTTTAAAACATTAAAAAAATATTTACCGTAGACAGCAATTATTCCACAGTATCTTAATCATTAACCATGTGTGGGATTTCATAAATACAATTGTTTGTCAAAACAAGTATTTAAGCAATAATGTTTGTCAGATATTTGGTATATTAATAAATTGAGGCTGATTATTAGAGAAATACATATAATCACAAGTATATCATAGTTCTTTTCTCTAATAAAAAAAAAGAAAGAAAAAGTAATTGTGATAAATGGATTTACAAAATAATCACAAGTGCATGTTGTTTTTTTTTTTTGAAAAGATCGATAAATATATTAAGAAGTAAGAGTAATACAGAGGGCTGGACAATGGAATCATTGTGCCAGCGCAATGTAAATGATGAATACAACAAATATAAATACCCCTGTTATTGAATTACATGATCTATGGATCAAGCTAGCAATATGCAGGAACTCACAAAACATCCAACTAGCTAACAAGCACCAATTGGCTACAAATCCAGAGAAGAGAACAACACATCAAAACAGTAGCAACTCACAAAGAGGAATCCAACAGAAACTCTTCCAAACAATCTGCCGGAATATGCAGCAGCCCCAGGATCCCCCTAGTTTGCAACAACCAGCAGACATTGATGCATCAGGAAACACATCTGGATAGGTTGCCAAAATTATGCTTCGTGCTGTTATCTGCTGCATTTCGAGCTGCTCCTGCAGCTGTGACAATATCCTGAATATACAATAGTATGATTGAAACCTGCTAGATATATGACGACCTGAGACTCTAGTCCTAGTTGCTGTCAAAGAAGCGGTAGCTGTTGTTGTACATCATGCCCCGATTCTCCTTCATCCCATAACTATTGCTTTACGCATGCCAAAGAACAAATGAACTACGTTGCTAATGAGGACAATAATGAGACAACATCCCCAACAGCTAAAACATGCAGCGTATCAATATTTATATCAGGAAGATTTGTCTTTGCCCAGTAAAACCCATGCCGCATGCCATTAATATACATATCTGCTACACTTGATACAACTCCTCTGAAAATTCTGTTGTTATGGCTCAGCCAAATGCTCCATGCACAAGAAAAGAGTAGCACATACCAAAGAGCACGCCATCGGACTGGTATGGAGAAGCCTTCCCATTGAACAAATAAATCTGTTGTGGACCTAGGTTGTACCCAACATAATCCCCAATGTTTAAACAGCAACGACCAACATGCCCATGCCTGCCTGCAATCCAGCAACATGTGCGTAGCATCCCCTTCCACACAGCCACAAGCGTCACAAAGCTGGTCCGTCGCTGGCAGGATTCCTAAGCGTATTAAGTAGCCTTTGGCAGATAGTTTCTCCATACATGCCAACCACATAAATGCCTGCCATTTGGGTGCACCCTTCCTACGCCAGACATTCGGGATAGGCCGCGCAGGTGACTCCGCTGCTGTCCTTGCGAGAGACTGATAGCAATTTTTTGCCGTAAAAGGCAGCCTTTGTTCACCCCATAACAAGACATCTTCTACCAAAGGATTGGGCCGGAAATCCCCAAGAATGAGCATGAGACGCGCTGCAGCCTCCTCTTCCCAAACAAACAGGCGACGTCGCCACAAACAATTCCATTGCCACTCAGGACCCGTCCCTGACCCAAACTGCAAGACTGATCCCTCTTTCTCCATGGAGAGCACGTACAACCTGGGAAAAAGAACTTTCAAAGGGGCTGCGTCACACCAGGGATCAAGCCAAAATCGGATAGAATCCCCCTTGCCTAATCTCCAATGGTAGAAGGATGATAGACACCGACCATTGGGCATTGTGTGTCTGCTGATAGTCACTATTCCATTCCATACTGCAGAGGCTTGACGAACATCACTCGAAATGCCATCCATAGACAGAATAGGTCTGTACTTCTGCGCGATAATCTGTCGCCATAGAGAGCACTTTTCGCTGGCTATGCGATAACTCCACTTCATGAGCAATGAGTAGTTCCTCCACTGCAAACAACCCAAACCGGCTCCTCCCTCCTCTGGTCCAGCAGTCACCTTTTCCCACCTTACCTTGCATAGGCAGCGTGTGTCCACCGTTCCTGCCCAGAGAAATCGCTTCATCCACTTTTCCAACAACTGCCTAACTCCCACCGGCAATTTGAAGAAGGTCATATAGTACACCGGCAGACTATTAAGCACAGATTTAATTAGAATCAGACGACCCCCTAAAGACAGTAGTGAGCCTTTCCAAGCCGACAGCTTGCCTTTGAATCTAGAAATTACTGGTGCCCACGTGCTATGAAGGCGCGGGTTAGCACCTAATGACACCCCTAAGTACTGAAGAGGGAATGCTTGCACCCTACAATACAACAGGTGCGCCATTTCTGCTGCAACGTTCTGAGGTACATTAATGCCCACCAACCCGGACTTGAAAAAATTTACCTTTAACCCTGACAGTAACTCATAGCAGCGAAGAATACTCTGTATATTGAGCAAGCCCTGCTGGTCACCATTGCAGAATAGGATTATATCATCCGCATACTGCAGGTGCGTTAAATGAATACTGCCGATACTGAATCCATGAAATAAATTGCAATCGACCGCCGTCTTAAGCATACGAGATAGCACTTCTGCAGCTAGATTAAACAATAAAGGCGATAGAGGGTCACCCTGACGCAATCCTCTACCCATTGAGAA
This sequence comes from Passiflora organensis, assembly GCA_019739055.1. Classification (NCBI taxonomy): domain Eukaryota; kingdom Viridiplantae; phylum Streptophyta; class Magnoliopsida; order Malpighiales; family Passifloraceae; genus Passiflora; species Passiflora organensis. The sequence goes on from JAEPBF010000269.1 coordinate 489,024, forward strand.
TTCGTTAGTGGGCACGCCATTAATAAGAACAGCACATCGCGCTGAAGATACACAGGCCTGAATCCAACTGCGCCATTTGTCGCCAAACCCCATCTTGGTCAACACGTCAAATAAGAAGGACCACCCAACTGTATTATATGCCTTCTGAAAATCCAATTTGAAGCACCAGCCTGGACATTTAGAAATCTGCATGGAGTGTATGATTTCATTCGCAACCATTACTGAATCAGCTATGAAACGTCCCTGCATGAAGCCGGTCTGTACTGGAGAAACCAACTTGTCCATCACCCTTTTCAGGCGGTATGACAGAAGTTTGGCTATGATTTTATATAAGCTGCCAACAAGACTGATAGGCCTATATTCTGAGAAGCTCGCAGCCCCAAGAATTTTAGGAATTAAAGTGATGAAAGTAGTATTAATACCCTTAGGCAGAATCCCGCTGGCATAGAATTCTTGCACCATTGTGATAATATCGGCTCCCATAACTGACCATGCCTGTTTGAGGAAATAAAAATTATACCCGTCTGGTCCTGGAGCCTTGTGACTGGCGCATGCCCATACTGCTCGCTGTATCTCTACGGCTAGGAAAGGTTGCTCCAATTCGGCAACATCAGACAAGCCAAGCCGAGGTAGGGACAAACCCCCCAAGCCGAAGCAAGTGTTGTCCCCTTCTGCAAATTGGTCTTGAAAATATACCAGGGCTGCTGTTTTGATGTCGTCCGGCCTACGAAATTCAACATCATTGAAGCGAATCACACCAATGAAATTTCTTCCCTGACGAATGGTGGCACAAGTGTGAAAATAACGAGAGTTTTTATCTCCCAATCGTAGCCACTGCTGTCTTGCTTTCTGTCTCCACATCGCTTCTATCTTACGTTTTAAATCCCATTTGATCTCCTGTAATTCCACTTATCTGCACTCCAAGCTACCGCCCGCACTCGTCCTGTTTTGGTCCAACTCTTCAATCTCAGAAAGGATATTATCTAATCGAGTTTCTAGCGCATTATAACACTCCTTATGCCATGTCTGCAGGTGCTTCTTCATATAAGCCATCTTCTTCACCACACAAAATGCACCGGGAAAAATCTCCCCTGCCTCCTGCCAACTACGTTCCCCCATCTTCAAGAAGTCCTTATCCTCCCACCAGGTATCCCACGTGCGAAAGGGCCTGCTGCCCCAAAACAGAGTGTCTGCTTTCAATATCAGAGGGACATGGTCCGAGAAGCCCTTCTCCCCTCCATATAACCGATGATTACTGAATTGAGTGCACCAAGACGGTGACGCCAAAACTCGATCAATTCTGGAAGCACTATGAGCAGTGAACCATGTAAACGCTTTGCCGAGGAGAGGCAGATCAACTAAACCATTCCTGTGGAGGAAATTAGCAAACCTGCGCGCCGCACTCCGCTGGAAAGCACAACTTGACCGTTCCTCCGGAATAAGGGATTCATTAAAGTCCCCTACTATTAGCCAAGGACTGCTGTCCGCAGCCTTCCTACGCTGCAGCTCTGCCCATAAAATTCGACGCTCTGCAGCCAGATTCGGTGCATGAAGACCAACACATACGAAACGAAAACCTGTGCCCCGAATTGACACCTCCAATAACACCCACCGCTCAAATTTTTCTATTCCCAAAACCTGTACAATTGTATCATCCCACAAACAAGCTATACCACCAGCCCTTCCTATCGCGTCAATAGCTGTCCATAAGATATTATTCGCCGGCCACAGCTTGCGCACCAAATGGTTTGCAAAGCTTTCCCGTTTTGTTTCACACAGAAACAGAATACTCAACTGCTCTCGAATCACCAACGTATGAATTTGATTCTCCTTGAGTTTACCACGGCACCCACGCACATTCCACATTGCAATATTAACCATTAGATAAAGACACCCTTGAAAACTCACCTACATCGTGCCCGACTTATTTCTTGCAGTGAGCATTCCACGCTTTCCTGTCATCAGCGATTCTCCCCATCAGTTTCTCCCGGATAGCTGCCTTGGTATGCTTACAAGTGAGTCCCAGAGTGTTAGCTGCTTGTATCGCTCGTTGGACCTCTCCTTCTTCAGAACAATGTGCAGTTTCAGATGCCGTTGCAGACCCTCTGGAGCAGGACTGCACAGAGGTTTCCTCTGTCGTGTCACAGTTGGCAAGAAGGAATGATGGTTCCTCAACCTGTTGAGAAGCGCCAGGCCCCTCTAAAAGACTAGCTTTCCCTGACGACAGACTCCCTGTGGGCTTTAGGTGACGAAGCTTTTTCGGCTTCCCTAATCTACCAAAAGCAGCCCTCCCATGGAATCCAAACCGTGAAGCTTTAGCACCGGCCTTCCGCATTTTAGTAAATGTTGTGTCTGATGGACTGGTAAAAGAGATGGCACCCTCTTTTGCAGATTCTAGTGGCAGTCTCTCAGATATTGCCTTACGTAGGCATCAACTTCCCCTTTCCGTTTTGTTCTTCACGAAACAATGGAGCCTCTGGTGCTGAGCAATTACTGAAGCCCTCACTATTGGGATTGGAAAGACCTAAAGCTCCCCCATTACATGAAAGTGCCCGTGGGCCAGCAAGCACATGGCTATGCTGGTTCCTTTCCCGCTGAACTTTTTCACAAAGTGGAGATAAGAAAATAGGGTCCACTATTCCAGATTTGACTTTCGCTACTCCCACCCTACCTTTTGCATTATTTATCAACAAAGCTTGCTGATTAATTTCGTGGTGGCCTACAGGAAATGCGTGACCCTTACCTTTAGCAATTCTATCCATACTTCCAACTGAAGGGGACAGAGGGACCGGCGCAGGATGATGAGTGGGCCCTCCTGACACATATTGTTTTTCACCAACCTTGGAATCCACCTGGTCTACTACCCGTGCTTCCACTATGCGCACCATGAACTGGTGGTCATCAACCTGGATCTTCACCATCTCCTGAACTGTGGACAAGCTAGTCGTTGCTACTTGCAGTATGGCCTTATCAAGTCGATTCCAGGTAGCTGTATTGGGATGTATCTGAATGAGAGAACCAAACGACTGTACGATCTTCTGAAAAGCTCCCACGAACCATGCTTGTAAGGGCACACCAACTACCTCCACCCAACATAATCTGCTACTGCCTACATCTGTCAAACTCCAGGGATGGAAACCATCGAACTTATCATTCCAGAAACCGAGATTGAAAGTAAGTTCGTGTTGCATGGAATCTGCAGTGGCAAACGTGATCAAGCGCTGGTTCCCCCCCATATCTTTGCACCCAACTCCCTGCGGGAGCTGTAACTCTGCACTAAGATCCCCTCGAAGGAAGCCCACGGCACTCCGGGTAAGCCAGTCTAACGTGCTTACATGAGTAGGGAGCACCACTGGTGTTGTCTCACCAGCTTGGTGAATATTCCTTTTAGTAACTTCTACATACGATCTACCATCACGTTCTCGTATGGGAACCTTGGGAATTGCCGGCGGCACTCCCTGCGAAGGCCGTGGACCTTTTCCGCGAGCATGAGCACTCGCCTCAATATCACTATGCCCATTTCTATCTGTAAAGCGAGCTACATTGAAACGCATCCGAGTTTGTTTACCTAATGACGATGACAGTCGCCTTTGTCGATAAATTTCTTGAGTACCACACTGCACAAATTTAACAAAACCAAACCGGACGCCCCTCTTGGATTTGCGATTCGGGATGAACACGTCCGCTACAGGTTCAATATTGGCTATCTCTGTAAAAAGTTTGTTCGAAGTCCACCCCTCTGGAATATCATCGATGAAGTAGGAAATATATCTATCTTCATTAAAAACCTTTGCAGGAGCCCATTTAAAACGGGACTGCATTGCCATAACGACGTCATCCAGTGGAGCTGGATTGGATATCGGTGCTTTCCCTGCATTCCGACTACCTTGAGGCAAGGACGGGGAGGGGGAGAGGGTGAGGGGCTTGGGTGCAGCGGTAGGACATGGGATAGAGAGAGGTGGGAGGACTTGGGAGGTGAGAGACATTTTTCCTTTCTTAAAGTGTTTGGTTGTGTGTGCTTTGTCCACATTCACAAGTGCATGTTGTATTTCTTCGCCAATCGTGGATTGGAACCTGAGAAGCCAGCCAGGGAAATATATCAATGCCAAGTTGATGCTTGCTTCCACAATAAACTGACTGACAGCATGAGAAATAGAGGGACAATAAAACAGGAAATCTTACAGCAGGGAAGCCACCATAATCCCCAGGCTTCTCGCTATTGGCAGCAAGTCGGACCTGAGGTCAACCGGTTAGATATAACTTTTATGGAATATACGTAATGAAATAGTTGATTCAAGGTACCGATTTGAAGTACAATATGTATTTTGGCTGAAGCCATTCTAAACAGACGAGAAAACAGAACAGTGAGGCAGACGTAACTAAGCTTGTTAGAAGTAAAGATAGAAATCAAAAGGAAGAAAAAATCCCCCCAAATTAAGACAACTCTGATATGGGGCACGAACAATTGATTACATACAACACAAATTCGGAAGCTTCCCTTAGCAGAAAGTAGAACAACCATTTCTTTTTGATAAAAAAAAAATCAAAAAGAGAATACCTTCGATGTAATGGAGGCATGATCACGAACTGCTACCCTTCCCCCTGAAACCACATAGTCTCCCCACCTGAGGAAAAAAAAAGAAAAGGGGAGTTGTTTGAACTAAATGTGACCTGGAAACTTCAAAAGCCGATAAACCAAAAGCTTAAATGGATTAAGCGTGCTTGAAGGTTTGTTTAAGAAGTGCATACGTCGCAGAACCTGCAACCTCAACTTGTCCACATAGCATGCAGCTGTTGCCAATAACTACGTTGTGAACAATATGCAGTGTTAATTGGGAAAAAAGTTATATGCAACCCATAATTTAGAATCAACTGCGCACTTGTGGTACGGTTCAGATATTTTTGGAAATATTGATTAATATGGAAAATTATTGTAATTATTTATTTAATGATTAAAAAATCATAAAGGCAAAAGATATTATTGACTTTAGGTATTTAGGACTAAGATAGGTACAACGGAGGTTTAAAAACATTAGAGAAATTTTTGAATATTTTCAGAAACGAATTTGAAATTAGGGTGGTTTTCTAAGAAAAAAATAAGGACATTTGATTTTTTAATAAATAATATATTAATGAGAAATATTATTTTATGGTATTGGTAGATAGTAATATTTTTAAAAATTCCGTAAAAAAATTTTGGGTATTTTTTGGAACAGCAGTATTTATTACAAATTTTTATATATTTAATAAATAATATTAAATATTAATATTTTGTTATGATGCTCAAAACAATATTCACCAACGTCGTTTTGACCATCGTTGGTCAAAACATACGAGTGGCTGTCATTTTGTAAAATGCCCCATGCGACGTCATTTTATCCCGCGAACTGGTTACCGCTTTCCCCTTCTCCGGTTTCTGCAGTCATCGGTGACGAAACGGGGATAAGTATCCCGTTACGTATCCCGACCTTGCAGCTCATGCCAAGCTCCATTTTTTATCTCAAAAGGATGCTCTCTACAATGTGAATCTCACCCCCAACGATTTTGGTGAGATTTTAACCCAGAATCCGGGCATTTTCCCTCTTAAATCCCATTGTTTTAGTTTGTAAAAATAAGGGATTTTGATGTGTATAGACTCGTTTGAGTTAAGGAACAATTTGGTTTATGTATTGTTATGGTTTGATGCTTGTTGGTGTAGATAATTGCATGTCGTTTGGTCGATAAATCAAGCAAAGTGTCGCCTGCAAGGGCAAGCAGCATCGTCTGTAGGCGCGGTCTGGTAGCATCTGAGCTTGAGGGTCAGGCGATGTGGCACGCACAGGATAGGTCCGCCTGTCACAATCTTGTAGGTTCGGAGTTGGCATGGCAGCACCTGGAGCTACCAGGTGGCATATTTTGATTTGCTGGAAATTAAATAATTTACAGAAAATAAGAAAACAGTCATAAATGATAAAAAAATTGAGAAGAATAGCAGAAAAAAATGAGAAAATTTCTGAAAATTTATAAAAAAGTAGTAGAATTAATAAGGATTCTAGTGGTGATAAAATTTATGAAATTAGAATTGATTTAATGGATTAAATAATCAGAACAAGATTCAGAAAAATATAAAAAATATAAAAAATATCCAAATCGATTTCTAGTTGGTTATCGGGTAGAAACACATCGATTGTTCTGATAGTGGGTTGATTCAGGTGGATCTAAGTCCGTGTATCATGATAAGGGCAAAGGGATTTCCGCCAGTTCATCTGCACATCAGGTAGGAGACTACGCCTCATCTGTTTGATCGGCTATTGTTTCGTCCTAGTTGTTTGTGCGTTCTTTTATTTATCTCTTTCCCGTAATCTTGGTGGTTGTGCGTTTTTTGTTGATTATTTTCCTTTAATTGTTGTGTTACTTGATATGCTCATTTTTTCTGTTTCCCTTTTCCGTTGGGACTGGCTCCTGATAATCAAATTCAGATACCCTTTGCCAATTGAAACCGTGAGGATACGATTGGGATATATCCAGCGCTGGCCACGAACGGGATCAAAACCGTGCCCCTGCCTTTTTCTTTTTCGTTCATTCGTTCTTTCCCGTCAGCGCCAAGCACTTCTTCCTTTTTCTTTCCTTCGTGTAAACCGATTCGTGCTTTTCTTTTTCTTCCAGTCGCACAAGTACGATTTGTATTTTCTTTTTTTTTCATTCGCACCAATCCGTGCTCTCCCTGTTGGCTCCCCGATCTCACCCCCGTTTTCTTCCTTTGGTACCCAACTCGCACCTGCAACAATTTCCTTTCCCTCTTTTGCATCGTGCGAGACGCGTTTCCTCGAGTTCTCCCCATCCGTCATTTCCTGCACTATCGATACCCAGCTGGTTTTTCCCCCTGCTCGGTCCTGGTCTCCTTTTCCTGTCGAGTGTGTGTGTGGATCTTCTTCTTCTTTGTTCTTTTCCCGGCTCACGTTCTTCATCGGTTCTCGATGTCGCGAGCTGTTCTCCACGCTCTTCTCTTTGTTTCCTTGCCCTCATTTCTTTCCTATCTCTTCCGGCGCTGTGAGCTGTTCTCCCCTGCCTTCCCGACGTGCCTAGTTGCTCCCTCTTTGTGTGTTCCTTGCCTCACCGATTCCTCTCCTTCACCGTCCGTACATGCGTTTCCCAGCGTGCCCTGCTCTTCCATCTCTTTCCTTCCGTTGAGCAAGGCATGCTCTTCGTTTCTTCTTTTCAAGTCGAGCTGCGTGTGTTTTTCTGGTTTCCATTTACTTCCGGTGCTCTGCATTCCCGGTGCTGACTGGTTCTCCTTTTATGTGGAACGGGGTATATTTTCTTCTTCCTCAAGTATCTCCTGATGTTGTGAGCTGGGTTGCCACCGGACCTGTGCAGCCTTTTCATTTAGTGTCTCCGGTCGCAGCTTCTTTCCAGTGTAGACTGGTGTCCAAGTGAGCAATTAGTTAGCTAAGTGAACAATACGGGGAGCGAGACAGGCCCTCCTTTCTCCTTCAGGGTTTCTTTTCGTTCAAGTTCTTCCTCCTGCGAAGCTTCGTATCAGGCATAGCTTTCTTCTTCCCCATTGATTCTTTCCTATCGTGTTCTGTCCCCTGATAGATCTATGTGCCTTCCGTTGCTTCATGGGTTCGTTGGTGTTATTTTAAGTATTTCATGCGGATATAAATCCTGTATTGGCTGACAAATCAAATGGGTAAATTTAATTATGAATAAAGCAGAAAGGAGGGAAGCTAGTCAGTAAAACTCACCAGAATTTTTACAGTATAATAAGTGGTTGGCAATTAACCAAAGCTCCTAGCCACCACTAAATTTTCCTAATAAAGTACAAAACTTTTCTCTTTCTTTTCATTAGCCGATTACTTTTCAACACCCCTTTGCTGGCATATCACTTACTTATTTCATTTTAGTTTGTATTAAACTACGTTGCCTACTTGGTAAAAAGAAAGAGAGAGTATAATTCAAATGTGTTAAGAATTTAACGGGTATGAATATAAGGTTTGTTACGGCTTTCAAAGAAATGGTTTGACAAACGAGTATGACAATTAGTCAATGTTTGTATCCAGTTGATAACTACAATAAGTAAACGTTCGCTTGGCCAATGCGAGGTGAGTATACGGAATCCCTTTGATAGGGGAGAGTTGCTTACCTGTTCGGGAGTCGTATGGATGTTGTTTTCGTTTGCATGTCACGTCTTTGCAGGTTGGTTTGTATTGATTATAGAGACGGGTATGATACGTGTTGTGTTTTCTCTGCCTAGTCTCGGACAACACTGGCTGTAAAGGTTACGTATTTAGTATTTTTCTAAAAATATAAATAACAACGCCACTGGCCTTCAGGTTTCCCTTTAGCGGGGGTTACTAGAGGAGTGTTTTATTACGTCCACCACGATGGGTTTTTGGTTGGCATTGTTAGCCGTGTGGTGTTACAAGTTGTTGATTTTTAACCTATTGGGCTGGAATAATGTTATACGTAATAAAATCAAAAGTGTGAATGTCATATTCTTTCTGGTTGTTTCGGTTTCGTTCTTGTTCGTATAGTGATCTGTTTCCTTCCCTTCCTTTATTTGTATTCTCATTTTTCCCCGTAGGACATATGATGCTGTGACTCCTACTGAGATTTTTATCTCACACATTGATGTTTCCCCCTTTCAGGAGTAGTTCGTGAGCCGTAGATGGTGTTTGAGGTGTGAGTGCTTCCTACGACTTGGATGGACTATCGCACCTACACATTTTACACGGTTTTTCGTTTCTGACAGTTTCTAATTTGACTCGTTTTGATGTTTTGAATCACATTATATTTTATGCGTTTATTACTCTACTAGATACGGTTTTTATGTTCCGGGCTTTAAGCTCAGTTTGTGATTTTGGGCTTGTGACTGTATGGACCCGTTTTCCGTTTTGGATATTTTGTCCATTGAGATTAAGTCTTCCGCTGTGGTATTCCATTCACTCCGATTTTATGCCAGATGTTCATTTCTTATTTGACATGCTCCAATTCTTGAAATATTAAATACGTTTGTTTTGGGATTCGTGTTTGAAAAATCGTCTAAGCCTTGTGGGATTCGGATTGGTCCACGTGTTGGGCTCGTCCGGGTTTCACGGCGGTAAGGGCCTGGTTTTCGGGTTCGGGTCCTTACACTTGTTGCCCTTGGTGTCACGATAATACCCTTGCTCTGATTCATATATTTATTGAACCCCAGTTCAACCTTTGCCTCTGTCGTCTATCTCTTCAACAAATAATGATCAGGAATACTGTCCATATTGTACTCTGACACCATAACCTTCAATGCATGTTTGCATAAAATTCCCATGGTATAGTACTTCTTGCATGAACATGAAAATATGTGGAGGTCTTCATCAGCTTCCACAGTAAGTCCCCATCCACATTGAACAAACATGTATGTCCACACATGAATTTGTTCAAAATCCTTACTTAAACAGACATGAAAAATTCTTCTTGAAATTTCGTAAATATCTCCCTTATGTAAATGTCCCTGGCTTGAACTAACATGCCATGATACAATGTCAACTTCGGCTTCGCCTTACCTATGTAAACATTCAATAGTTCATCCTCCCTCATTGTCTTTGATCTTTGTTTGTATGCACGAACAAATTCAACCAACAATATACTTTTGGTTGATATCTGTTAAAGACATTATTTGCACTCTCACTATGCTAGGTCGACTTAATGTCTATTGAGAAGATGTCTAAGTTATAAGTAGGACATCATTTATGCCTAAAATTATACAATCGTTTGAGCTATAGATTGTCAGCCAGGTCAAACTTTGATATCATCTCTATCCAAGTCTCCTAAAAAACATCAACCCTTCTTATTTGCCAAAGTATGTTGTGGAATACTGTTTTGAATCCTAGGTCACCCAATAAATGTGGAATATTCTTCATCATATGATGCTCAATGTGCTATTAGCATAAATGATGCCTTGACTGCGGAAACACAGTCCTACAGACTGCAACAATCTCTGGAGCTTAATCAGTGAACATTGTTTGTGGTTGCTTCCCCATGGTTGTCAAAAAAGAATCAAGCAACCAAATAAATGATATTGTGGTCTCGTCACTCAGGAAGGCACAATCAATAAATACATTATACAAATGGTTGTTTATATAGATAAATGAGGCATAGATCATTTGTACTTGTTAGTTCTATAAGTTGTAACAAATATAATCACATCACGAAATGTATTATAGTGCAGTTTTTCCATACTATCACGTCAAAATATGTTCATGAGTTTCTCATCATTGTCGGGTTGTATTGTATATAAAAAATTCTCATCCTCGGAAGCTTTATCATGAAAATAGTTCATAATGGCAATAGCATCTCCATTCCTAATGAGACTTTGCCTCCATTGCAGTATGAAATTCTGACAATCCTCTTATATAAAAATTGATATTCTGATTCCTCCATGCCTCGTGTGCCACAAACAAGAAAGGTTTGGATGGTCTAACTCCTGCATTCACCAATGAGCAAGTCAAGTCTTTATTTTCACTACCCATCTTCCTCTCAGACTTCAGGAAATGTCTATATCTTCCATCCACCATCAGATGGTTGTGCTCATCTTCAAATTATTTGACTTCATAAACCCCATTTGTCACTTTGAACACCATTTTTGCAAGACACCCCGATCTATATGTCATATATGTGAGACCCCGAATTTTGAGTCCTAGAAGTCCAGAAGTCAGTGCAGATGAAAAGACGATTTTACCTCTGAAGAAAAGAATGTGTGATGGCCAAAATTGGTAAGAGTTGTATGGTAGTTAATTCTGGTTTAAATTCCCTTTAATCTAAGTCCTTATAGATAGATAATTTCCTTAGAGATTAAAATCTCTAAAAATAGGGGAAGATAATTACAGAATTTAAATCTGGTAATTATCTTACTTTATTAAAGCCTCTAAAATAGTAATCTTAAATTCATACCCAACCATTATAAATAGGAAGCCAACCCCACAAAAATCATTCATAGAAAACACACAAAAAATCGAATAGCCTAAAACCCTAACACCTCCTTATATCTGCCAAAATTTTCTGAAATTTTAAACCAGCATAACTCATTCATCGCTTGTCAGATTCCTACAAATAATAGCTTGTTGGAAAGCTCTCCTCATCCTTTTTCTAATTATCGTTTTTTTTCGGAAGATTAGTATTTCTTTTCCTAAAGATAAGTTGAAAATCGGCGATGGAATTAGTTTTTTGCCAAATCTTCTTAAAATTCAAAATAGCATAACTCTTTCATAATTGGTTGTATTTCTACAAATAATAGCTTGTTGGAAATTTCTTTTCATCCTCTTTCCAACTATATATTTTTTTGATTTGGACGTAAATATTTTCTTGTCTAAGGTTAAGTCGAAAATCGGCGACAGAAATAGGTTTTTGCCAAATCTTCTTGAAATTCAAAATAGCATAACTCTTTCATCGTTTGTTGTTTTTCTACAAATAATAGCTTGTTGGAAAGATCTTTTCATCCTCTTGCCAACCATATATGTTTTTTTGTATGGACGTAAATATTTTCTTGTCTAAGGTTAAGTCGAAGATCAGCGACAAAATTAGGTTTCTAGATTTCTACAGTTTTTGTCTTCGGTTGATTTTTGTTGTCGTTTCGTGTGTTCTTATGATTGCTTAGAATCTATTCATGATGTATGATCATGAATTTCCTTCTTTTAAACTTTTCTATGCTTGAAGTCAAAATTATCCTATGCCCTACTCTTTGCGACAAAATTTGCATAGTTAAATTGGAATGGTAATTCAGGTTGAAACTTGTTAAATTCCTGGCTATCACGTCACACATCCAAGGGGAAAGCACCTGCAGCATCTGATCACTGTTTTCTGATAGGTTTGGTGAGTAGAATTGGTAAGGAAATAGGGTATTCAATTGATTATTGAATATGCATGCTTAGTTTGTTTTCGTCTTTGCCTGGTGATAATATAGGTGGTACGGAATTACCTAATAAAGACAAAAGAGTAGCTTCTTATTCAGAGACAAGAGAGGTAGGATCTATGCCTCATCGGTTTCTCCAGAGACCCCTGTTATTTTCTTGATGTTTTTTATACCTACCCTTGTTGTATTGCATGCGATTTGATTATAGGGTGAGAGTATGAATTTCGGATTGAGATATGGATCTCATAGGCTATATCAAAACCCAGAGTTAGGTATTGAGTGCCTGAGTTGCATATGTTATGTGAATTAAATATGCTGATTGTGTTCTGACATGATTGAGGATAACCTGTTGTGGTATTATGCTTTGTACTTGCCTGTGTGTGCTTGTACATGTTTGTATGTTAGGATCCTTTTCCGATGGTCATTCGGGGTAAGTGCTGATGCTCCTAGGGAGAGGAGAGGTTCTTACTGGTATGAGAGTTGTATGGGTGGAAAAACCCCAGCAAGAGCTCGCTGGATATCTGGTCCTTGTGTGGCCGGAACACTGTCCTTGTGTGGTAGAAAGCCCTTATCCATGTGTGGCTTGGGAAGACTTGTCCTTGTGTGGCAAGATGAATAGGCTTACTGATTAGCTTGTGTGTTAACCGTTTACTCTTTGTGCAGTAAGCCTTGGACAACACAGGTGGAAGGGGATGGCCTTTCCTCATCATTGTTGAGAGCAATCTGATGAGTTCTACCTGCCTGTGTACTTCTGATTTTTTGGAAGTGATTGTAGTCCTCCCTCAACCATAGATTCATCCTTAACTCTTTTTGATTGGTTATTGAATTGCATGATCCCTTTTAGTTTTTTAGGAATGATCTAATGTGAATTGGGAGATTTGTGTTTAGGGTTTCTGCAGAACTTATGATGGTGTGACCCTACTGAGATTCTTGTAATCTCATACCGTTGTTTTTACCATTTTTCAGGCTTAGGTACATCCACTTGTTACTTGTTTACTTGCGCATATAACATGAATGATTGGGCTACTTTCTGGTTTATTTTAAGAACCCTTCTTTGCTTGCTATTTCCGAAATATGTTACAGGATTTCTTGCTGGTTATTTGGATCCCTATGGGACTTGTGTGTTATGAACCCAATGATTTAATCTAAAGACTTCCGCTGATATTTTATTCACTTCATATGTTACCAGAATATTTGTCCAATATCATGCTCCAATTGTTGTTAAATATTAAAATAAACATGTTAAAAATCGGAAGTTAATGGTAACCCTGGTGAGATTCAGATAGGTCCTATGTGTCATTTAGGCTTATTTGGGTTTCAGGGTGGTGATGACCTTAATCGGAGTAAATAATAATAGTTAGGAATTGGGGTCATCACAATATGCATACATTTCCATTCTTTGCCCATTTCAATTGGATTCGATACACCTTCATAAGCACAACACATCTCCCTTTGATATATTGCACCTCCGATATTGTAATGTTTCTTCCCTTTGTGCACAACAAACCCTTTTGCCAATTCATAAACGTTATATGTATTATAGGCTTCTTTATCATTTTCAAAGATACTACCAACTCTCAAGTCATCAACGACTGCATATTTTTGTTATAACTATCAAATTACTATACGTATAAATAGATGTTGGCACAAAGAAAACTATAACAAGGTACAAATACAATTAATCAATTACTACATGATGCATACAATAACTACTAACAAAAACTCAAGTACCATAATAGTACCACCAACAGAAATTTAATTTCATACCTATGTTTGTGGAGTATGTGTCATTTATTTTCTTTGGGTGAAGTCCATTTTTGTATCGATCTATCCTCGTCATCAATCTATAATCAACATTATTCAATAATGTTACTCCACGTGCCAATAATTCAACAAGCAAACAAATTTATTTTAAAATAGTTCACATTGTGCCTAATATTTCTAACAAAAAGATATATACAGATTATGTACTTCACACAAGTAAAATTTTGTTCGTCATGTAATGCATGTGTTTGTAAGTGCATGAAAACTTAACAATAATGTTTGTAACCAAATATCATATTGATGTATATGAGCAATGTAATATCACATGCATCATTGTTTAATACCATCTAGTACAGTTAGTTTCATAACATTTTAAAAGATAATAGGGTCCTGCAATCTGTATGTAACCCATACCATGTCACATAACCTATTGAACCTATATGTCCAACACTGCATATTCTACCACAACCCATATGTACCACTAATCTGTATGTAACCCACAACATATTTATACCCTACTGAACCCACATGTCCAACATTATATATCCTACCACAACCCACATGTACTGCTAGCTGTACAACATATGAAGGAAGCATGTATATATAATATCAATTATCAATATATGAAGTTTGATATCACATGTCCCATCTTCTTTCCTAGTGATTCTCGTTTCCTGCTCATCATAAATATGATGTTCCACCATATTTAATCACCAAACCTAACACATTAAATATGGTGACTCGCAATAAACACTACAATCAATACATGGTGACTTGTAAATTTATAACATAATAAACAACATACCATAAACACTATAATCAATACATGGTGACTCGCAACAACAGAAAGTACGTGCCTTACAGGGCGGACAATGATCTCAATAATGATCCACAATCGAAACTTCAGTGGTCCCATAATTAGCTTAACACATTTCTGATTTTTTCAGTGGAGAAAAAATACGGCACAAAAAGATGTTCGAAAAGCAACAACAGATTCCTTCGATGCAGCAGATTGGGGAAGATGGAAGGGAAAGAGGGAAGCATGACTTTTGTTAGGCTCGAAGTTAAAATTTAGATTTTAGGTGGGACAGTAAAAGATAACCATAGACAGGCAAAAATTTTCAGTGTGTATCTACCATCCTGGCACGGATATAATATTTAAGTATTAGAGGGTGAGCAAATAAGACTTGGTGTTGGAGGAGCACCATAAAGCTAATGCTTACTTTGTCGGAACCCAAGCAACCGCCATTTTTTATGGGCAGCAACGCACAATCAGATATGTCATCCTCTTTGTGGTATGGGTGACGGAGTCCTCGAAAGCGGAATCTGAAGCGCCGCTTCTGTAAAAAAATGAAGTGACAATTACAGAATTTTTCCCTAGATAGCACTTTAAAGCAGCTTGAATTCAGACATTTGATATTTCCATTCCAAACATTTATTGCCATCAAATTTGATTATAATTTCACTCTCTCAATATATCTCTCTCCTATTCGTATTAAAAAAACTATAAAATCAAACTTTATTTTGTACCATTCTTTTTTTTTTGTAATAATCATTTTAGTAAATATAAAATGAAACTTTGACTATTTGGACTTGATTTAGCATGAAGCTGCGGAATTTATCAAGTTAAACCTTCCTAATCACTCTTCGTCTCATACATTACTGAGAAAAAAAGTTTATCATAACCCAAGTCAGAGATGCTGAGAAGTGATATCGTAACACTTCCTCAGCCTACCGAACCTCCATTTTCAGTTGGACGACAGGTCAGAGATGCAGCTCTATCCTCCGGTGGTAGGATTTGTTCTGTCAATGAAGTTACCGTGACGAATATAGCACCGAGGTAATAATGATGGAAGGATTAACATATCTATATGGAGATAATCACAATGAGAATGTCATTGTCGCCTATTTGTCACAAATAAAAGAATTTGACTTATTTATTAATGACTAATATTTTTATTATAAACTATCAGTATTAATACTATTATCAGTATCAATGTTAATATTAATAATAAACTTAGTCTTTGTTTATATCTGTCGACAAATTTTAGAAGAGTTACAACCAACTTAGTTGGTTTCCTCACGCAGGCCATCGATAAGATATGACATAATGATTATGCGATGTTTGTCCAGATTTGCGGAATAAAAGTATAGGTATTTAGATTAATTTTTGAAAATAATCTAACTTAATTTTTTTTTATAAACAAAACTAGAATAATAAACAAGATATGTTTGGATGAGATATCATTTTTAATTTAACTAAGTTTAAATCTTTAAAATATAACAATAATAATTTTTTTATTAATGATTACAAATAATCATTATAATTATATAAAATAAGAATTTAGAATATTATTTAATTATTATTATAATAATATAAATTTAATTTGTTATTTATTTATTTAGATAATATCACAAAATCTTAAAAAATAACTATTAACAAATATTTTTTAAAAATAATTCTCAAATATTTTTAATATTTTTAATATTTTATATATTTTAATATAATTTTAATTTGAAAATAAAATTAAAAAAAACAAAAAAATATGTGTATTTTTTTGAATTATTTCTAAAAAAATATGTGTATTTTTTGAATTATTTCTAAAAAAATTCAATGTAATGTGAAAAATAAAGGCAAAAAAATTATAATAAAAAATTGTAAATAATAATTTTTATTATAGCATCATAATTATTAGATATAATATATAATGATGAGATTATAAATTAATAATAATAAAATATAACAAAAATTAAGAATATATTAAAAATAATTATAATATAATAATTTATTTAATAATTTATATTATATACATATAATTAATTTATATTATCGAGTTTATATAAATTTTATATTTATTATATTATTTCAAGTTTTGGATTAAATTCAATCAATTCAAACCAAAACATCTTTGCTGATAGGATATATAGGATATAGATGGTACAATACCCGTTTGAGTTAAATTGTGATTCCAATTACAGTTAATAGAAGCATTTATTTCCCTCTCTGACCTTTTTTAAAAATATCCTGAGTGTGATTTATAATTAGGTTAACCCACAAACAACCACCACGATTAAATACCCCAAGCCAACCAAACCACAACGGTGGATAATTGCCGCCACCAACCACTACACAAGAATGAGTCTTCAGCGCACCACCTTCAGTCAAATCACCTCAGCTCGAGTCTCCTCTAACCATCGCCCTTTATGAATCGAGTTTGCACCTCCGCCCCTTCTTTCTCGTGTTTTCTTCGCCCATTCCATTTCCGAGTCACCCCGAGCCGCCGATCTGCATTTGTGTCGTCGTTCTTTCCTTGTCACATGCTTCACGCTCCACCAAGCTCCGCCCGTGGTGTTTTATTTCCGTAGCCGCCACCTCCTCGTGGTTATTGTGAATTATGCCTGCGTTGTTTTCTAACTTGAAGTGTGGGACCGTCCTCAGGTTCCGACCTGCAAACTTTGCTCCCCCAGGCCATATTAGGGCAGGAACAGTCCAAATGGATACTAGCCCAGGTGTTCAGTGAGGATAGGTATATCTCTTACTTCATTGAAGGGATACCTGAGGGCTGGAATTCCAATTAGTTATTCAAAGCGATAGCAGATGTGGAGCCTGTAGCGGACGTATTCATTTTTGGACGCAAATCAAAGCGGGGATTACGGTTTGGTTTTGTTAAGTTTGTTCAGTGCGGGGTGCAGGAAGACGCTCGACAAAGGAGGATGAACTCACGATTAGGTGGACACGCTTGGTTACGCTGTAATGTGGCCCGTTATGCCATTGGGGCAGGGACTGGACGTACATCGAGCGGTACCACTGCTCGATTGGTTGAGCCTTTCAAGGCGCACCAAAAGCAAACAGCCACAGGCCATCCACATCTAAGGGAGAGGGATGGAAGAACTTATGCAGAAGCCACAGCCATGCAGAAAGACCATGAGTCCGCAGAAGCAATGGTGGAGATTTCCTCAGATCAGGGGATCATGGCTCAACTTCAAAGGAGTGTTGTTGTACTCCTTCGTGAGACTTCTAATACAGAGTTGGGTTTGCCAGATGATGTTGAATGCCTTGATATGGGTCCATATAAAAATGCGACATGAACTTACGACCAATCTCGACTTTTGGAATGTTAAGTTTTTTGATATTCATCCATGGAGTGCAGAGGATACTGGACTTAAAAGGCTTTGTTGGGTAGAGGTTACTGGCCTTCCTCTCAATGCCTGGTTTGAGGAAGCATTCAGGAAAATAGTCAGACCATTTGGCTCGCTGGTTCAGGTTCATAATATCACAACTAATTGGAGATCACTTACGAAGGCTGTTCTGCAAATAGCAACAACAAGTTCACTGGAAATTCAGAAAGAGTTGAAGCTGGTGATTGATGGCAAGCCGTGCACTGTACAGATCATGGAAGTCAAAGATAAAGTGATTACGGGGCCCGAGGTTGGTGAAAAAGGTTCAGTGTCAGGTGGGTGCAATAGCTTTTTTGTTCCAGTCGAACGGAGCAAGTGTTTTGTTGAGAGGAAGGATTGTACTATTGTAGAAAAGCAAAAAGGATTATGTCAAAAGGATGTGATGGAGCAGGAAAAGGTGATGGCGGACAGAACTAGTATAACACACGTTGGAGCTGTGGGTCTTAACCAGCCAACAAAACTCCTATCACCCCCGCAGCATGCTCAAGGGGATATGACTTCCCCAATGACTCAGCATGGGGAAGGGCATTTTCGTCATTCCACGAGTAGTGGTGGGCTTATAAGTAATTTTACTGCCCCTATTATTATCCCTGAAGAGCTGATTACAGAGTGTCAGATACAGGCTCAGCGTAAAACATTTTCAGAGTGTATACCAGGTGAATATTCAGCTGAGAATTCCGGACTTATATCATCATCCGAAGTCATGACCTTTACCAGAATGAGGAAGGAAGGTGATAAAGCATCAAGGGTTGGATCCAAGAGCCAGGCTGGCGATTGCAGGCTTTGTAAGCACAAAAAACTCAAGCATATTAAACCCACTGGGAGTCTTTCCTCAGGGAAAGCCAGTCAGCCTAACAGGTGCGGTATGCCACAATTGGTGGAAGATCCCTCATTTCTTGCTGTGTCTGCTGACTAGGGAGAAGGTTTTTCGGACCGCGTTTGTTCCGTGAATCTAGAAGTTGATAGGTGCCCAGTAGAAACGGAGGTGCAACGGACTTTGGATATTGTGGATCAACTGGGCCCTAGTTGAAAGAACACGAAAGCAGCAATCAAGAAAAAGTTAAAGGCACAGATAGTCGAAGAAGGAAAGGAGTGGCAGGCTCACTGTACTACTTAGTGTAGTATCGATGATTCTTTGAACAGGGTTTCGACGTTGGATGGTTAATTTAGCACTGTGGAATATCAGAGGATGCCGTGGGAAGTTAAAGGAGAATCAGATTCGCACTATCATATTAAAGGAACAGTTGAGTATATTGTTTTTATGTGAGACCAAGAAGCAGAGCTTTTCCGAGAGGCTGGCGGCCAGATTATGGTCTGGCAATTCCATTAAATGGGAAGCTATTGATGCTCATACAGGGGGCATTGTGTGCCTTTGGAACGATTTGCAGGTGCAGGTTCTTGATGTAGATAAATTTGAGAGGTGGATACTATTGGAGATGAGCGTAAGGGATACAGGTTTTGCTTTCGTCTGCGTTGGGTTACACGCACCTAATGTAGTGACTGAACGAAGGATGCTTTGGGAAGAGCTGCAAAGGAGGAAGTCTACGGATATTAAGCCTTGGATTATCTTAGGCGATTTCAATGAATCCCTCACTGTCGAGGAGCAGTTTGGAAACTCTTTCAATACTGAGGCAGCTAATCGCTTCCTGACTTTTATCAATAGGAATGACCTGATTGATCTACCACTCCTTGGTAAAAAATACACCTGGTTTAGTTCCCAAAGTGCTTCCCGCATTGTATGAGTTCTGGCTTCACCCAACTGGTGTTTATACTTTAGTCGACATAGGCTATACACAGGAGATAAAGGATTCTCAGATAATTTTCTCTTAATATTGAAGGCAGACTCTTTTAGTTGGGGCTGTAAGCCATTTTGTTCGTGGGATATATGGTGGGAGGACAAACAATTTCTCCGGACGGTGGAAGAATTCTGGAGGGAGGCTGGAATTTGTTTTCTTGGCGCGTTTAGTGTGGTAAAGAAGTTGGCGTTCCTGAAGAAAAAATTGCAGGGCTGGCATACAGGTCATTTCGGAGCATTGGAATTCAGGCTGAAAACAATTTTGGCTGAGATTGATTCCTTGGATCAAAACAGAAGGGATTCAGGGACAGATTTGAATACCAGATAGCACGCATTACAGGCGCAGAAATGGGATTTAAAACAAAAAATCGAGGCTATGGGGCGGCAAAAGTCTAGACAACAATGTCTGAAGCTTGAGGATAAGAACAGCAAGTATTTTCACACCAGTGCTACTTTGCGCCACACGTATAATTTCATTGGCTCAATATGAGTACATGACATGGAGTTGATCAAACCCGAGGATATAAAGACTGCAGCTGTTGGACACTTCCAACGGCTATTTGCGGATGATGGACACCGATGGCTTGGTTTGGGTAGTTTGGATTTACCCCGATTATCACCTACAAAGGCGGCTCAGCTACAAAAACCTTTCCTGGAGGATGAGATCAAGAGCGTTGTATGGGATTGTGGCAGTCACAAGGCACCTGGACCGGATGGTTTCAACTTTCACTTTATTAAGAAAGCATGGTCAGTGATCGGATTGGACATTATTACGATGGTGCAAGAGTTTCATTCAAGTGGCGTCCTAACTCTTGGGATAAATAATAGCTTCATCACGTTAATCCCTAAGATAACAGGCGCTGCTGATTTCAGCTCGTACAGGCCTATCAGTCTCATCAATAGCTTGTATAAAATCATCGCCAAGATTTTTTCCAAACGGCTTAAGTGAGTGATGGACCGACTAATCTCTCCCTTTCAAACTGGCTTTATGGAAGGAAGGTACATTGCTGACTCAATCATGGTTGCTAATGAAATATTACACACCATGATGAAGTCCAATCAAAAAGGCTGGTGTCTGAAATTAGATTTTCAGAAGGCATACGATTCTGTTAATTGGGCTTTCCTTCTTGAGGTGATGGAACATATGGGCTTCGGTGTGCAGTGGAGGAGATTGATTCAGGGGTGTGTATCGTCTGCTCGTTGTGCCATTCTTATCAATGGGGCACCAACCGTTGAGTTCTCTATGGAGCGAGGTTTGCGACAAGGCGATCCGCTCTCACACTTATTGTTCAATCTAGTAGCAGAGGTTCTGTCCAAGTTGCTTATTAGAGCAGCAGATTGCCAGCTGTTTCAGGGCATTACCATCGGAGGTTTATGTCTAACGCATCTGCAATATGCAGATGATGTTATCCTCTTTAGCCATGGAAACCATCAGGGGATTATCAGCTTACAGAGGATCCTACGATGCTATGAGTTGTTATCCGGTTTAAAGATTAATTTCTTTAAATCAGGTTTGGTAGGAATTAATGTACCCAATGGGGAGGCTGTGACCTTGGCGTCTAAGATCCATTGCCGGTTACAGGTTCTGCCATTTATATATCTTGGGGTGCCCTTGGAGCGAACCCACGACGTAGAAGTACGTGAAAAATGGTGATGGACCGATTCAAAAGTAAACTCGCATCTTGG
Source organism: Passiflora organensis (assembly GCA_019739055.1). Classification (NCBI taxonomy): domain Eukaryota; kingdom Viridiplantae; phylum Streptophyta; class Magnoliopsida; order Malpighiales; family Passifloraceae; genus Passiflora; species Passiflora organensis. Next base: position 510,317 of record JAEPBF010000269.1, read on the forward strand.
AAGGGTTCCTTACTATCTTTGGGAGGACGAATCACATTGCTTAAATCAGTGTTAAATACTCTACCAGTGTATTACATGACTTTTTTCATATACCATTGAGTGTAAGGCAGGACTTGGAAAAATGGATGAGATGCTTTTTATGGGCTGGGAAAGTAGAGAACAGATGCATGTGCAAAGTGAGATGGTCTGCGGTGGTTCGAGCGAAAGACAGGGGGCGCTGGACTTGGGAGTTTATTGCTGCGGAATCAAGCACTGCTTACAAAATGGAGTGCCAGAATCGCCAATGATACATACTCATTGTGGAAACAGGTGATCATGCAGAAATACAGACCTCGATTAAGCTATACTGGTCTAGAGTGTGCAATGAGAAACGGTTCTACTATCTGGCGAGGGATAGTACAGACAAGCAGATTATTACTGTCAACTGGAAAGTGTATCTCCGAATTTCATCGCTGGAAATTGGGACAGGGTAATTCCATTGCGTTTTGGCAGGATAGATGGTGTAGCAATCGGCCCTTACTGGTTTTGTTTCTGAGATTATATGCCATCTCCCTTGAGAAGGAGGGATCAATATTACGGTTCGGGGCAGTGGTGGGACAGGAATGGGAGTGGCGTATGACCTGGAGGAGACGATTATTCGTATGGGAGGAGGTGGAAGTTACGCGCTTATTGGCTCTGCTGAGAGGTTGTGTTCCGACTCCCTTGCAAGAGGATGAGCTATTGTGGGGCGAACAGATGAGACCCTTCTCAGTGCGCAATTGCTACCACACAATGGAAGAGAACACGATTCCGTCAAATGCGCTGATGATTCCAAATGTCTGGCGAAAGCAGGGTGCACCCAAATGACAAGCATTCATGTGGCTTGCGTGTAGGGAGAAGATACATGCCAAACTTCAGCTCATTCGATTTGGCATACTACCAGCTTCTGAAAGTGAATGTGAGGTGTGTGGCCTAGAGGAAGGTGATTCTAATCATATTTTGCTTAATTGTAGAATGGCTTGGACTTGCTGGTCACTCTTATTCCACAAATGGGGCTTAAGTTGGGTACAGCCACGGTCCATGGCAGACTTATTCATACAGTGGGCAGGTTTCTCCATTCCATTTCGATGGCACGGACTCTGGTATGTGTTAATTTTTGCTTTTGCATGGAGCATTTGGTTGGGACGAAACAACAAAATCTTTCGACGAGTTGACTGCAGTGCGGAAGATCTGTTTTACAATGGCATTCGGCACGGTTTTTGCTGGGCCAAACATAACCTGAAGGATGGTTGTCCAGATTGTTTGGACTTGCTGCCCTCAGGGGATTTTATTTCATTACGGGATACTTAGACTGAATGGATGGTGAAAATTTTAGATGTTGTACATTAGATATGGTATCTCGATGTTTCACCCTATCTATTGAGCTATGAAAATGTTTCATTGTCTTAATCTTATGTAATATTATTTTTCTTTATTACATATCGATGAACCTTTCAAAAAAAAAATGTGGGTGGGGATATTTTGTTTACAAAGTGAAGGTTAAGTGGGTACGGTTTGCTTGTCTAATATGGTGGGATTTTATAAATTTAGTATGGATTATTGGTTTGTTATCATTTTGTTTAGTGAGTGATGTGATTTGTGGTTCTCGTCAATAACTCTTGTTTTTTCCCGATCTGTTTCTCCCCTATAATTTCTATTTCTATTTTCTCTTTCTCTTTCCTGCCCTTGGGTTAAGAGTCATGCATGCTTGACTCTTCTTCTATAATTCCCTTCTTTTTCTTTTATAATATCCTTCGTATTCATAAAAAATATAAAATCAAACTTTATTTTTGTCTATCATCGCATTCTTTTCTAGTAATAATCATTTTAGTAATTTTTTTCATCAAATATATAAAATAAATCAATTTTTATATTTTTTCTTCAAATTATATTAACATTATAAAAATAAATTCAACCGTCAATATTTTTTTCTTGTTATATTTTTAAAAAATTAAAGAAATATTTCCACAACAATTATTATAAAAATTATAATAAATAATATAACTATAGAAAAATGGAAATTCAGGTTCTGATAGGTTTTACTGTTCATAAAGAACATGTAAAAATATTCTGAGTATTTTTATGCTATTTTTAATAATTTTATAAGTTTTTTTAAAATTAAATATTATTATTATTATATTAATATTATATTACTTAATCCAAAAAGGTGGGCTGGCACATTGTTTTGACCGGTCAAAACGACAGCATGCCCCATCATTTTGATCCGTGAGTAGGGAAGGGAGATATGTTGCATGGCCTAAAATGATGTTGTTTCATGTGGGGATGAGTGTCGGTTTGGCCATATCCCACCGACCTACCGATGTCGGGCATTAAGCCCGAGAGCTAGCCCTATTCGGGCATTTCGGCACCCACACTAGGGAAACTTGAGGATTCTGGGTGATTCAAGGGCTATTCATCATCCCGAATCGTTTGGTGCAAGGTTTGAGTGGAAAAAAACAAACCTAGATCTAGACGAGAGGTTGTTAGGGTTAGAATCGAGTAACATGTCGAGTTGTTTGCACACTTATATGTTTTGTTTTGAAATATATGTTTGAGTTTTATGTTTTTAGAAAATTCTGATGAATCGTATTTGTATTGGGCACACGTATATTGATTTTACTATGTTCGGTATTGAGAGACATACTATGATTGAGTGCATGTAGTTGCACATACTGTTGAGACATAAGATTGTCTGTGAGAGTATATGTTTGCATGTGATATTGAGATTTTGGATTGTATATATTATGTTTTTATCGATTTTATTTTCTATTTTTGTTACTGAGTATTCTAGTGCATTGATGACCTAGACTAAAATTAGTGGCCAACGGCTCATAAATTTAGATGGTCACAAGAGTTAACCATAAAAGTCTTCGGCAATACTAGTGTGAGCTAAGTTTTAATAAAATAAGAAAACAATCACTAGTGGACCTCATATTCTCTCCTAGCCCGAGATGGACATGTGAGACCTTGGATTTTGAGTCTTAGAAGTCCAGAAGCCAGTACAGGTAGAAAAAGACCGATTTTTCTCTTGAAGAAAAGGATGTGTGATGGCCGAAATTGGTAACGGATGTCTAGTAATTATTTATGATATTAATTTCCCTTTAAATTGATTCTTAATTGGTTAATAATTACCTTAGGAAATAAAAACCCTAAGTTTAAGAAGGGATAATTACAGAATTTAATTATGATAATTATCTTATTTTAATTAAGCCTTGAAGATAGAAATTTTAATCCCATAACCATCTTATAAAAATAGGAAGTCAGCCACACAAAAATTTTATATAGAAAACACACAAAATTTATATAAATAGGAAGTCAGCCACACAAAAATCTTATACAGAAAATACACAAAATTCGTAGGACCTAAAAACTCTACACCTCCCAATTTCTGCCAAAATCTTCTTGAACTTCAAACAAGCATAACTCTCTCATCGTTTGTCGGATTCCTGAAAATAATAGCTTGTTGGAAAGATCTTTTCATCCTCTTTCCAACCATCTTTGGTTTTTCGTCTGAAGGTTAGTATTTCTTTCTCTAAAGTTAAATCAAAATTTGGCAGAACTGTCAAAATCTTCTTGAACTTCAAACAAGCATAACTCTCTCATCGTTTGTCGGATTCCTACAAATAATAGCTTGTTGGAAAGCTCTCTTCATCCTCTTTCCAACCAATTTGGTTTTTTTCTGAAGGTTAGTATTTCTTTCTCTAAAGTTAAATCAAAATTTAGTAGAATTAGGTTTTCAGATTTTTATAATTCTGTCTTTGATTGATCTCTGATGTTGTTACCTTTATTCCTATGATTGTTTAATATCCATTCGTAGTGAACAATCATGAATTCATCCTTTGAATCTTTTCTATACATGAAATCAGTATGCCCTACTTTTGCCCTACTACCCTATTGTTGCCTATCTTGATCAATTGATTAACCTATTGGATTCTGATTTTGTTTCTTTTGATTATACATGCTATAAACAGTTAATCTTTCCTTTTTAACATGAGATCTCAACTCCTACAACTTGTTAACATGAAATCGCAACTTTCCCTATTGCCCTATTGCCCTATTGCCCTATTCTTAGTTCCGAAAATTGTATGATAATTATGGATGGTAATTCAGGTTGTTTCTTATTAAGTTCTTGGTTATCATATCAGACATCCACGGGGGAGGTACCTGTGGCATCTGATCACTGGTTTCTGATAGGTTTGGTGAGTGGAATTGGTAAGGAAATAGAGTCTGGTTTCTAATAGGTTTGGTGAGTGAATTTGGTAAGGAAATAGGATATTTAATTGGATATTGGGTATGCATACTTAGTTTGGTTTTGACTTTGTCTTGTGATGCTATAGGTAGTGCATAGTTAGTAAATAAAGGCAAGAGAATAATTTCTTGTTCAGAGACAAAAGAGGTAGGATCTAAGCCTCATTAATTTCTCCAGAGATCCTTGTTGTTTGCATGTTAATTTCGGTGCCTTTACATGTAATGTTGTATGCGCATATATTATACTAAGAATGTTTGAATTGCGGAACAAGATGCGATCCTCTAGGTTATACCGAATCCCTTAAGATAGGATATGAGTGCTTAGTTTGCATATGTTGTGTGTAATGAACATGTTGATTGTGTTCTGACATTATTAAGGATACCCTATTGTGGTATTGTGTTATGTACTTGCTTGTGTGTGCTTGTACGTGTTGTGAGTTAGGCTCCTTTTCCGGTAAGCGCTGATGCTCCCTTTGAGAGGGGAGATTCTTACTGGTATGAGAGTCGTATGGGTGGCAATCCCCAGCATGAGCTCGTTGGATGTCTGGTCCTTGTGTGGCCAAAAGCTCTGTCCTTGTGTGGCAGGAAGCCCTTGTCCTTGTGTGGCTTGGGATGACTTGTCCTTGTGTGGCAAAATGAATAGGCTTACTGATTAACTTGTGTGTTAACTATTTACCTTTTGTGCACTAAGCCTTGGACAACACAGGTGGAAAGGGATGACCTTTCTTCTTCATTACCGAGAGCAATCTGATGAGTTCGACCTACCTGTGTACTTCAGAGTTTTCGGAAGAATTTGTAGTCCCCCTCAGCCTTAGATTCGACCCTACCCTTTTTAACTGAATTTTTGAATTGCATAATCTCCTTTAGTTTCTAGGGATGATCTGATGTTGTTTGGGAGATTTGTGTTTTTGGTTTCAGCAGATCTTATGCTGTTGTGACCCTACTGAGATTCTTGTATCTCATTCTGTTGTTTCCACTATTTTTCAGGCTTAGGTACATTCAATGTTCATGGTACCAGTGTGTGTTCGTGGTACCAGTGTGTGAGATTAGGGCTGCACGGCGGGGCGATATTGTATTACTTTGCATTCCTATTTTCTTGATTGCTTACGCATACAATATGATCATAGATTGGACTACTTTTTTGGTTTTTCAAGATCCCTCTTTTGCTTGTTATATTTTGGAACATGTTGGAGGATTTCTTGCTGGTTATTTGAATCCCTATGGGACTTGTGTGTTTTGATTCCAATAATTTAAAGACTTCTGCTGATATTTTATTCACTCCGTTTGATACCAGAATGATTGTCCAATATTATGCTCCATTTGTTATTAAACATATAGAACGATCATGCTAAAAGTCAAAAATTTAATAGGTAAGTCTGGTGAGATTCAGATAGTTTTTAGGTGTCTTTGGGTTTGTTTGGATTTCACGGCGGTAATGACCTTAATCGGAGTAAATTTTAATAGGTAGGAATTTGAGTCATTACAAGACAAGTGTTTTGTTAATTAACCTTTCAATCCTTTTAAAATAAAAAATTTATGTGTGAATGTCTGATTCATCATTTTTATGTTTTTATTTCATGTGGATTTGAGTTTGAATACTGCTAAGAATATTTATTGATTTATTTTTTTTTTTGATGAATAACGAAGTATATTAAAATTTAAGAAGTAATACAGTGCAGGACAATGAATCATTGTTCCCTCCCCTTTGGCGATATGCAACCTGCCGATACCATAACTATGTTAAGGTATCTGATACTTGCACCAGCCAAGAGACTAAGTAGCTATTAAGGACAGAAAATCGCTGGATGGTAAGACATCCAGGCTATCTAATGCAACATCCAATAAATTAGTTCGTGCCCAATAAAATCCATGGCGCATACCATTGTAATACAGATCAGTGGCGCTACTTTCATCTCCACGAAAAATTCTGTTATTCCTACCCAACCAAATACTCCAAGCACATGAGAAGAGCAGCACATACCATAGGCCTCTCCAGCGAGAGGGGATGAGAAAGCCGTTCCACTGGGTGAATAATTCCGCAATAGACTGCGGCTGTACCCAACTGAAACCCCACTGTCGCATCAGCAGTGACCAGCAAGACCACGCCTTCCTGCAATCCAAGAGAATGGGATTGGAATCCCCTTCCACACAACCACAGGCGTCACAATGTTGCTCAGATTCCGGGAGTATTCCTATCCGGCACAGGTAACCTTTGGTCGATAACTTCTCCCTGCACGCGAGCCACATGAAGGTCTGCCATTTGGGGGCACCCTTCTGTCGCCATACGTTGGGAATTATCCTTTCACTGGGTATATGTGAACTCGCCTCCAGTGCCTGATAACAAACTTTGACTGAGAAAATTGCCAGCTGATCTCCCCACATTAGGCCATCTGGAACGGCTGGAGTTGGCCTGACTCCATCCAGCATCATAAGCAGGCATCTGGCGTCCTCTTCCTCCCAGGTAAATAAGGCACGACACCAAGTAAAGTGCCACTGCCAGATGCTGCCAATTAGCTCCCCGAACTGCAGCACTGAGCCCTCCTTCGCCATAGATAATACATATAATCTGGGGAATACCACGTTGAGAGGAGCTGATCCATACCAGACATCTCGCCAGAAATTAATAGAGCTCCCGTAACCCAGTTGCCAATGGAACATCGATGAGAGACTTCGGCCATTTATCAGCATCAATCGACTAGTCTTCATAATTCCTTTCCAGGTGGGTGAAGCATTCCGGACCGCACATACTAGACCCTCTGGGCGGAGAGTAGGTCTATATTTCTGCACGATTACTTGACTCCACAATGCCTCAGGGTCACTAACAAGGCGATGGCTCCACTTCAGGAGTAAGGCAGCATTCTTTAACTTCAGACAACCCACACCAGCACCTCCATTATCGGTTGCTCGGGTAACCATTGACCAACGAACTTTACAAATACACCTTTTCTCCGCTGTCCCTGACCACAAAAAACGCTTTGTCCATTTCTCTAAATCCTTTCGTACTCCCACCGGTATCTGAAAAAATGTCATGTAGTAAACTGGCAGGGTATTAAGCACAGATTTAACCAACGTCAATCTCCCCCCCATCGATAGCAACGAGCCTTTCCACGAAGCTAACTTGCCTTTGAAGCGGGTAACCACCGTGTCCCAAGTGCTGCGCCTACGTGGGTGAGCCCCAAATGGTATCCCAAGGTATTGAAAAGGTAATTGCTGCAGTCAGCAGTGAAGTGAAAATGCCATCCTTTCCGCCTCGCTGGTTGTGACGTTGATCCCCACTAAGCCTGACTTAAAAAAAATTAACTCTGAGACCAGATAATAGTTCATAGCAGCGCAATATACCTTGGAGATTGTGAAGTCCCTGGGGATCACCAGTGCTAAACAATATGATGTCGTCAGCGTATTGAAGGTGGGTCAATTGTAAGTTACCAATGCTCATTCCTTGGAAGAGCTGACACTCCGCTGCACTCCTCAACATGCGGGACAATACCTCAGCTGCGAGGTTGAAGAGAAGGGGCGACAGAGGGTCACCTTGGCGCAGACCTCTTCCTAACGAAAATTCCTCAGTTGGCACGCCGTTAATTAAAACTGCACAGCGCGCAGAGGAGATGCACTCCATAATCCACCTGCACCAGCGAAACCCAAATCCCATTTTTGCCATCACTTCCATTAGGAATGACCAATCCACCGAGTCTTAGGCCTTTTGGAAGTCCAGTTTTAAGCACCAACCTCTACGTTTGGATGTCTTCATGGAGTGTAGGATCTCATTTGCTACCATCACCGTGTCCGCAATAAACCTTCCTGCCATGAAACCTGTCTGCAACGGAGAAATTAAACGATCCAGCACCTGCTTAAGACGTGATGATAAAATTTTTGCAATTATCTTGTACAAGCCGTTGATGAGGCTAATTGGTCTGTAGTCCGAGAACTCAGTGGCACCCGATATCTTGGGAATCAGAGTCAGGAAACTGGTATTGATACCTCTCGGGAGGACTCCTCTGGAATGAAACTCTTGCACCAGCTTAACAATATCCTCACCAATCACAGTCCAAGCCTTCTTGATAAAATAAAAATTGAAGCCATCCGGACCTGGAGCTTTGTGGCTACCACATTCCCAAACTGCACACTTAATCTCTTCCTCGAGGAATGGTGCTTCTAGGCCAGTGGCAGCTTCGGATGACAGCCGAGGAAGGGCCAAGCTACCAAGGCCATATCCCTATACTCCCGGATTCTGGAAAAAGTGCTGAAAGTACTGCACTGCTGCAGCTTTGATTCCAGCAGGGGTAGAGAATTCCTCACCATTGAGTCGGATAGTCCCAATAAAATTCCGGCAATGTCGAATGGTAGCACATGAGTGAAACAAGCGGCTATTCTTGTCCCCAAGCTGAATCCATTGCTGCCTGGATTTTTGTCGCCACATTGCCTCTATTTTTCGTTTAAGGTCCCATTTCTGAATCTGCAACTCTTCATATCTCTCCAAAGATGGAAGCCCCGCTCCTCTTCTATTCTGATCGAGCAAGTCCAATTCCGCAAGTGTCTCGTGGAGTTGGGACTCAAGGGACCCGAAAGAGTCTTTGTGCCAGGTCTGCAAGTGCTTTCGCAAGATTGCCAATTTTCGCACCACGCTAAAGTCACCTGGAAAAACCCGCCCTGCTTCTTGCCAACTCTCATCCACCTTCTGCAGAAATCTTCGGTCCTCCCACCATATATCCCATGTACGAAATGGTTTGATACCCCAAAAGAACGAATCCGCTCGTAGGATTATAGGCACATGGTCAGAAAAGCCTTTGTCACCTGCGTATAGCCGATGGTAACGAAAATGAAGAATCCAGTCATGGGAAACCAGGGCCCGATCAATCCTGGAAGCATTTTGAGCGCTGAACCACGTAAAGGCCTTGCCATGAAGCGGCAGATCCACCAGTCCATTCCGGTTAATGAAATTGGTGAGGCTACGAGCTGCATTCTGATTAAACAACCGACCAGTTCTCTCCTCTGCAGTGATAGTTTCATTGAAGTCGCCAATTATCAGCCAGGGATTCATATCCGTGGCTTTTCGGCACTGCAACTCATTCCATAAGGTGCGTCGCTCAGCCACTACATTTGGTGCGTGAAGACCCACGCATACAAATTGAAAACCAGTAGCCCGAACCTTCATCTCCAATCTCACCCATCGGCCAAATTTTTCGATCCCAATATTCTGAAGTTGTTCATCATCCCATAAGCACACCAATCCACCTGCCCTGCCTTGTGCATCTAGAGCAGTCCAATTAATATGGTTGCCCGCCCACCACCTACGTACTATACGATTAGAAAATTGCTCCCGCTTTGTTTCACAAATGAACAAGAGGCTAAGCTGTTCTTTACGAATAAGCTGTCTAATCTGTAATTCCTTCATCCTACCATGGCACCCACGAATATTCCACATAGCAAAGTTGATCATAACGTAAAAGGAAACCCCAAACACAAACGAAAACCTGGGATGCACTACGTGGCGCAGTGAGTCCTCCAAGCCTGGCCGTCCTTCACAATTCTCCCCATCAGTTTTTGGCGAATTGCGTCCTTTGTCTGCTTACGACTGAGGCCCAAGGTGTCAGCGATATCCATCGATCGTTGTGTCTCTGTCTCGATGGAGCACTGTCCTGAGGCAGTTCCTTCAGAGGCTTGGTTCTCCGATACCTCTGCCATGATATCCCGAGTAGTGTCCAGGAAAGATGGGTCTTCTACCAATGGAACTGTACCATCCTTCCCTATTAGACTCAGATGGCCTAAGGAGAGACTACCGGTTGGTTTGAGTCGACGAAGTTTTCTCTGTCTCCTAACCCTGCGGATACTGGCTCTACCCGTGCTCCCAATCCTCAAAGCTTTATATCCTGCCTTCCTCATGCGAGTGAAATCGGTGTCTGCAGAATACGGAGCAGAATCCGAATGCTCTTCCGTGGGAGCTGCAAGTGTTCGCGCAGACAAGGTTGGCCGCAGAAGTCGTGGTTGACCCCCTTCAATGGATTCATTTCGGACCAACACGAAATCTGGAGCTGAGCACGTGCTGGTTCCTGCAGCATGAGACAAAGAAAGACCAAATTGTCCCTCTTTAGAATGGGCCAAATTTTGACCAAATCCCACCTGTGGTATTTGTTCCAGTGTGCAGCTCTGAGTGCGCAATGTCTGTCCCAGGCCACTACTATTGACTTCCGCCACTTTTACACTGGGCAACATCAACTCCTTCTGACACTACTTCCTCTTGTCCATAAGATACGTGCTCCCCGTACCATTTGGAGACCTGTCCCGAGATGATGATATGTTGATTTGTGCAGAATGACTACTATTGTTTTCTGGCACATTAGACTTATCACCAACCCCAATACTCGCCCGCTCCCCAACCGTTACCTCCTCCAAGCGTATCGTGAACAGTTTCCCGTCCACACACATATTGTGAGCATATTGTAAATAAATAAATAAATAAATAAAAAATATTTATTGATTTTATCATTACAATTTTGGATTTCGCTCTTTCCTTTCCTTGTCCGTTCATTTTTTTCTTCTGCCTTTTTCTTGGAAATTTTGCAAACGGATATGACAATTATAATACCCTCGGCTACTTTTCCCACATCCTGCTTGCGGTAGCAATTTCCACATTCACACGTATCATTGATAATAAAAGGGGGGGAAAATGAACAAAGGTTGCTTGACTTGTTCATACTTAGACATCAAAGGAATGGTTAGGCAGATATTTCACTATGTTATGTGCCTTAAGCTATTTTTCATCAGAGTCCTAATACCAGATATTTCATGTGCCTTAAGATATTTTATGTGCCTTAAGATATTTCACTCTACTCAGCCCCCAGATGAGCTAATACCAATCCTATATCGTGATTGGAGAGGGATTGGTACTGCTAGAGATTATGTTCGATTTGTAATTATTTATCCCAAATAAAAAAAATCACGTTTTATTTTCTTTACTGAAAAATTAATACAAAGGTGCCGTGACATATTAAATTAACGACTTGCATCGAAACTCAATTATCTACCATCATCTTTCAATATTTTTATTTACGCTAGGCATATCAAACTAGTTCGTCAACGTTGACAGAGTCATTGGTTTTTACGCCTTGTGCTTCTGTCTACATAATTAGATAGGTCTAGTTAAGTTTCTCTCTTGAAATAACGACACAGATCCTGTGGGCAAACCCAGATTTTTAGTTTGAAGGTGGAGGAACATTCACAGCTTCCATGGAGCCCTCAACTTCGAGACTGCTGCTTCTCCTTGTTTATCTTCTTATCCACCTACCTGGTCACGTTATAGCCCAGCCAAACTTAATGCTCCCAAACTTCACGCTTCAGTGGTGTTACAAACCTCAACAATCTCCATACAACTTTACCAACAGAAGCATATACCAAACAAACCTCAACAATCTCCTGTCCTCGATAGCAAATGACACCGATAATGACTCTGGGTTTTACAATCTAACCCTTGGTCAGTCCCCCGACCAAGTAAATTTACTTGCACTGTGTAGAGGAGACACTTCTTTAGATGTCTGTCGAAGTTGTATCTATAACTCGACTATTAAAATCCTAGAGGTCTGCCCCTTCCAGAAAGAAGCACTTGGGATTTATGATCTGTGTATGTTACGGTACTCCAACAACTCCATATTCGGTAATCCTCAAACTCTACCTGTTTTTATTGCCTATAATACAGGAAATGCCTCGAATATGAATACGTTTAGTGAAGAGGTGCGAAACTTGGCGAATGAGCTCCGAAGCACAGCTGCATCAGGGAACTCGCTCAAAAAATTTGCAACCAAAGAAGTAATAAGTTCGGGATTTGATACGATATATGGACTTGTACAGTGCACGCCTGACTTATCTGGAAAGCAGTGTGATGATTGTCTGCTATCCAATTTTAGATACAGTTTACAGTTCCAAGGGAAATTGGGAGGGGCGGTCATAGGCCCCAGCTGCCAATACCGTTATGAGACATATTCTTTCTACAGCACACAGCCATCGCCACCGCCACCGCCACCGCCACCGCCACCGCCACCGCCACCGCCACCGCCACCGCCACCGCCTCAGCCTTCAAATCCACCACAGCCCGCGCCTCCATCAGAAGGTATATATGCATCTTGGATATCTCCGCCTTATATGAATAAAGAGCACTCCTACAAAAACTGTTGTTTTGGAGACCACAATCATCCTTTTAACAGCGTTATTTCTCTCCTTAATTCGCAGGAAAAAGTGGAATCTCAACTGTTACCAGTTTAGCTATTATCACTGCCGTTGCAGTTTCTATTGGTCTTTTCTGCTTCGTATTCTATTTCTTAAGCAGAAGGAGAAGGAGACGAAACAAATACCATCCTGCGCAAGAAAATAATGGTAATGAATAGCAAAACTTCTTCGTTCAATTATTAAATTGGTCCTTATATAGAGTAAAACAATATTATGCCCCAAAAAATGCAAAGTTATTTCACACCCGGATCTTGCAGATGTTGATGAAATTACGACTGCGGAGTGTTTGCAATTTGATTTTGAAACTATAGAAAGAGCCACAGAAGAGTTCTCAGAAAATAAGAAACTAGGTAAAGGTGGGTTTGGCGAAGTTTATCAGGTAACCATGAAAACCATTCTTATTAGAACAAGGAAGGACTCTGTATGATAAATATATCCCACTGAAATTAAATTATCAGGGTACACTTCCTAATGGACAAGAGGTAGCTGTCAAGAGGCTATCAAGAGGTTCTGGGCAAGGTGCAGGGGAATTCAAGAATGAGGTCACCGTAGTGGCCAAGCTTCAACACAGAAATCTTGTGAGGTTGCTGGGATTTTGCCTGGAAAGAGAAGAAAAGATACTCGTCTATGAATATGTTCCCAACAAAAGCCTTGATTACTTTCTCTTTGGTCTGCATTTTTTACTAGCTAAAAGTCTCTCGTCTTCTTTTCCATAGGGTATATGATTTATCCTCTGAATCCTGCCATGAATGTGCTACTTTTCCTTCATGTGGATCCTGAAAAGCGAGGACTACTGGATTGGTCAAGACGGTACAAAATAATCGGAGGAATTGCTCGTGGAATTCTTTATCTTCATGAGGACTCCAGACTCAGGATTATCCATCGTGATCTTAAAGCTAGTAATATTTTGTTGGACGCAGATATGAATGCTAAAATTTCAGACTTTGGCATGGCAAGGATTTTCCGAGTTGATCAAAGTCAAGCAAGTACAAACAGAATCGTTGGGACTTAGTGAGTCTGATTTTCCATTTTCCTCTGCATCTTAGATATACCAACAAATCAATTCAAGTTTCTTTGCTTCCTAACTATTTAACATTTTCTTTTCTGATGACTGGTTTATAGTGGTTACATGTCTCCGGAATATGCAATGCACGGTCATTTCTCGGTGAAGTCCGACGCCTACAGCTTTGGCGTCTTGATTCTGGAAATTATAACAGGACATAAGAACAGCTCTTTCTACCAGAGAGATGGTTGTGCAGACCTCTTAAGCTATGTGAGCATAGATAGAGTTTTCTTTTTCTTGTTCAAGAATACCTATTGAAATATTTCGTTGAAGATAGACCGAAGAATAAGAGAGGATCGAGCTGGAAACTTCTAAACGCTATAAAATATTTGCAGGTCTGGAGGCACTGGAGAGATGGGACACCGTTGGTGATATTAGATCCAGCTCTTGCAGATACGTATTCAAGAAATGAGGTCATCAGGTGTATCCATATCGGCTTGTTATGCGTTCAGGAAGATCCAACTCAAAGGCCTGCAATGGCTACAGTTATCCTCATGCTAGATAGTTTCTCAGTTACTCTGCCAGTACCTCAGGAGCCTGCATTTTACTTCAACAGCAAAACAGAGGGTAGTCTGCCAGTGAAAGAGCTAGTGGGGGATGAATCTAACAGCCAATCAGTGCCACTGTCAGTTGATGAAGATTCCATTACTCAAGTGTATCCACGATGATATGATTGCCTTCTCCCAGAGTACTAAAATAAGCTACCCACTTTCCAATTCCTGCCTTTTAGATACAGATTATCTTTTTACAATTTATGTATATTTTAGTTTATACATATAATAAATTTTCTACAACTTTCTTTGGTGCAAGAAGTGTGAAATCCATGGAAAGATAATGGCCGAGGCTTGAATAATTAATAATAAAAAATCGGTATTTTTGAATGTTCTATCATGGGATGAGACCATTCACTTGGGAAAAAAAAGAACAATTTAAAGGTGAAAGGGATAATATTCTGGTACAATCTTGGTACCATTCACTTGGTCCCAGTGCTTTACATTTCACAACCGGGTAATTCTTGGTGTTCCCAGAGCATTGGATTTATTATAATAAAAAATACAACTTTTAAAATCATTACTCAGACGATGTTCTGATTGGAATAAAAAAAAAATTTATTGGGGCAGACTTTAAAAGGGTTATCGAGAGTCTGTCTAACTCTAAATTTTAGTCATCCTACCCAATTTTAAATCTAGCTAAAAATTTACAATTTGTCTGAACATCAGAGCAAAACTATGGAGACCCGGTAAGTAACTATATAAAAACGTGTCAATGAGTCTTACCTCAGATGACATGATTTCTTATGGGGTTGGAGGAGATCCTGAGTTCAAATTCCCGATAGGTGATTCTAGATGATTAAAAAGAAGGGTAGGGTGGGGTGAGGAGTAGACTAGGTGCTTAAGGGTGGGGTGGGGTAGTATCGACTGTAAAAAAAACTATATAAAAACGTCCAATTAAATTCCTGAATTATAAACTTGGGTCTATTTACAAGCCATATTGAGTACCTTGTTTCGTGCTAAACCGCTCATGTTCATGTTTGTATGTAGTGGCTATATGGCTTTGGAATATGTGATGCACAAGGACTTCTCGATCCAGTCAGACGTGTTTAGCCTTGGCGTTCTGATTCTGGAGATAGTGAGTGGTCAAAAGAATACCCAGTTCCAGAAAGAATACACTGTAGACAACCTTCTAAGTTTTGTAAGTGGAGCATTCCAAGGAAACATCAATATCTGTTATTATACAGTAAACACTCTGGAGGGGTTTATCTAACAAATGCAAGTGAAAAACTTTGCAGGCATGGAGAAGTTGGAGAGAAGTAAGATCCTTAAATTTAATCGATCACTCTTTAAAGTCTGATTCTAGAGATGAAATGATGACATGCTTACACATCACCTTGCTATGCGCTCAAGAAAATGTTACTGAAAGACAGACCATGAATAACATCGCTCTCATGGGGTAGCTTTATGGAGCTCTCGGAGCACCAGTTCCTATTTGCTCCCCCCTATAATACAGAATTAAATATTATATCTAGTCAGCACCTAGGTGATTTGCTGACTGGATATGCGCTGAAACCCCTAGACGTCTTTTATTCTCCCGCTTAAAGTCTAAATTTTAATTTTTAACTTTAAGAAATTAAAATTTTGTCATTTAAGCTTAATAACATTCAACATTCAGAGGAGCTATGGGAAATGAAAAGAGATGTTAATGGCATCTCTCACCTCGCAAAACCTCCCACCTCTCCCCAATCCCCATCCCAACATTACACCCACTCAGAACACACAAATTTCCCCACAGATTCCCAGTTCGGTTCCTCAGGAGCACCTGGGTCAGGCGGTGCAATCTCGTTTCAAATGGGATCCCGCCAAGGTTTTCAGTGAAGATAGATATATTTCGTATTTTATTGATAATATTCCAGAGGGATGGAGTTCGAATAGATTATTTCGTGAGATAGCCAACATAGAACCTGTCGCGGATATATATATTCCAAATCGCAAGTCCAGAAGTGGGGTGAGGTTTGGTTTTGTAAAGTTTGTGCGCTGTGGTAATCAGGAGCAACATCGAAAATGGAGGCTATCATCCATTCTAGGGTCCCCAACTCGCATGCGTTTCAGTGTGGCAAGATTTCTAGCTAGAATGGGGCAACAAGTGCGAGTAGCTGATGGTGGTGATCGAAACAAAGCGACTCAGTCGCGGGGCACACAGATGGAAAATCCTAAGGTGGTCAGGAGTGAACGTGATGGTCGTTCGTATGCTGATGTTACTACAGGGAAGTTTCAAATGGATACGGTAGAGACCAGCATAGTGATTCTCGCTCACCCAGGAAATCTTGATAAACTACAGCGGAGTGCTGTGGGTTTCCTTCGAGGGAACCTTACTGAGGAGCTGAACTTACCTCAGGATGTTGTGTGTATATCGATGGGGAGGTCTAAGAGATTGGTCATCTTCCCCACGGCTGCATTGATGAAGCATGAACTCCATGTTAATTTCAGCACCTGGAATGCTAAGTTTGCAGACCTACATCCGTGGAGTCCAGCTGATGTTGCTGGCAGAAGGCTTTGCTGGGTGAAGGTGTTTGGACTCCCTCTTCATGTATGGTCAGAGCTAACTTTTTCAAAGATTGTCCAATCATTTGGGTCTTTAGTTCAGATTCATCCCAGTACTGCGGCTTGGTCTTGTTTGGATATGGTCAGGTTACAAGTTGCTACTCATATGCTGCTGGCTATTCAAGACATGGTTAAGATTCAAGTTGATGGGCAAGGTTTCTTGATACGTGTTGTGGAAGAGACAGCAGAGACCAGGGAGAGCTCCAAGTTTGGTGCACAAGGCTCCATGGCCGGAGGGTCCACTAGTAGACCTGCACAAGTTTCTCCTCTCCAATCAGACAGCAGGCTGGATAAGATTGTTAAAGAAAAAGGAAATACATCCAAGATATCTCAACAGGGGTTGTTGGCGCAAGGTGGAACAGCTGGGGACAAAGTAGAGACAGTCAAACCTAGAGTCCTGGGTCCTACTCAGTGCACTACACCTGGATTATTAGGTAAGAGCACACATATGCGAGACCACTCAGGGGTACAGCAGTCTCAGGAGGGACCTTTTAGTCTTTCCAGCTCTAGTAGGGGGGGGTTTAGCAATTGCTCTGCTCCTGATTTCTTACTGGTTCGAGAGGAGTCAAATGATGAGAGTCAGTTACAGCCTTTTAGGAAAACACAGTCTGAGCGTATGACAATGGATGCTACCCTGGAAGTTCCTACATCTAACTCTCTTCTCACTGACACAGCGTTTTGTAGGATGAGGAAGGCTGGACAAAAGGTTTCACAGTTTGGTTTCAAAGGCTGGGCAGCTCAAAGTTGGATGGGGAAGTAGAGAAAACTCAGACATCTTAAACCCACAGGCAGCCTCTCGTCAGGAAGAGCGAGTCTGGTGGAGAGGGGTGGCAAACTTCAATTGGCAGAGGAACCGTCTTTTCTGAATGCCAGTGGCAAGCAAACTGAAGTATCATCGGAGAAATCTTGTCTCAAAGGAACTGGCTCGAATCAGTGTTCCATTGAGGGGGAAGCTCAGCGTGTGTTAGATATGGCAGAAACTCTGGGGCTTAGTTGTAAGCAAACGAAAGCAGCCATACTGCAAAAATTGAAGGGGCGTATTGTGGAGGATCACGCGGCATGGCAGAACCATTGTGCTTCATAGAGTTATCCAGGTATTTGTATTGAGTGTGGGTATTTAGTTGTTAATGTTTAATTTAGCTATATGGAATGTCCGAGGATGCCGTGGTAAGATGAAAGTAAACCAAATTCGTGCGCTGATAGCTAATGAACAGTTGGGTTTGTTGATATTATGTGAGACAAAGCGGCAAAACTTTCCAGTTAGTTTGGTACGCAGATTGTGGCCTGGTCTGGACATACAGTGGACAACAATAGATGCTTGTGGTACAGCTGGTGGCATTGTATGTTTGTGGGATGATGCGAAAGTGTTGCACTTGGGAACAGAAAAATTTGAGCGCTGGCTGTTATTGGATTTGAAGGTGCGGGAGTCAGGTTTTAGATTTATGTGTGCAGGGCTACATGCGCAGAATCTAGCTTCTGAGCGCAATGAGTTATGGGAGGAATTGCAGCAACGGAAATCCAGGGATATGGTACCATGGGTGATCATGGGAGATTTCAATGAAGCTCTGATTGCGGAAGAGAGGTTAGGCCATTCATTTAATGAGCGTGCTGCTTCCAGTCTGCAGAATTTATAAATCGGAATGGGTTAGTTGACATGCCACTCATTGGCAAGGAGTACACGTGGTTCACTTCTAATCGTGCTTCCAGAATTGATCGTGTGCTGGTATCTTCTACGTGGTGCGTACAGTTCAATCGACATCGACTGTATGCAGGTGAAAAGGGATTCTCTGATCACGTTCCTTTAATATTGAAAGCGGATTCCTTCTTTTGGGGTAGCAGACCATTTCGTACATGGGAAGTGTGGTGGGAAGAAAAAAGTTTCTTGACAAAGGTGAAAGAGTATTGGCAAGAGGTAGGGATCGAATTTCCAGGTCAGTTTAAGGTGGTTAAGAAGATGGCCTTTCTGAAGAAGAAGCTTAAGGCTTGGCATTACGAGACTTGCAGTTCTTTAGATCAACAATTGAAGAGCATTCTAGCTGAACTGGATTTAATGGACCAGCATCGACAGGGTTTGGGACATGATTCTTTGATGAGAGATATGAGGACTTGCTGAGTCAGAAGTGGGTTATTAAGCGGAAGATTGAGGCCTTATGGAGACAAAAATCCAGACAGCAATGGTTAAAACTTGGTGATAAGAATACTCGGTTCTTTCCACACATGTGCTACCATACGGCACTGTCGTAATTTCATAGGGGTGATTCGAGTACAGGGAAGGGAAGTACTCCAGCCTGAAGACATCAAGACTGAGGCAGTTGGTTATTTCAAAAAAGTCTTCGAGGCTGAAGAAGTTACGATGGTTCGGTTTAGGTGGGCTGGTGTTGCCCAGACTAGCACCGGATGTTGCTGCTGATTTAGAGTGACCTTTCCTTGATGAAGAGATAAAGAGGGCGGTCTGGGCATGTGGCAGTCACAAGCCCCGGGACCTGACGGCTATAATTTCTATTTTATTAAGAATGCTTGGTCAGTGATTGGAGTCGAGATTACCATAATGATACAGGAATTCCAGAGAAGTGGAGTATTACCAAGAGGCATCAACAACAATTATCTCACTTTAATACCCAAGACTAGTGGCGCAACAGAGTTGGTGGATTTCAGACCAATCAGTCTCATTAATAGTTTGTATAAAATCATTGCCAAGCTATTATCCACCCGGCTGAAGCAAGTGACGGGCCAGCTCATTTCTCCATTCCAGACTGGTTTTATGGAAGGCCGTTATGATTGCAGATACAGTGATGGTAGCTAATGAGATCATTCATTCCATGAAACGTCTAAACTGTCAGGGATGGTGTCTTAAATTGGATTTTCAGAAGGCGTACGATTCGGTGGATTGGAGTTTTATGTCAGAAGTAATTGGAGCAGATGGGATTTGGGGTGCTTTGGCGAAGGTGGATAAAAGAGTGCTTCTCTTCAGCCCACTGTGCAGTCCTTGTTAATGGAGTGCCCACAGCAGAATTTAATTTGGGACGAGGTCTGAGGCAAGGAGATCCCCTGTCTCCTATTACTTTTCAATTTAGCAGCGGAAGTTTTGTCGCGCATGTTAAACAGGGCCGCAGAATGTCAACTCATTCCAAGGAATTAGTATTGGCAACTTACAGCTCACGCATCTTCAATACGCGGATGATGTTATCTTATTCAGTGACGGCGACCAACAGGGAGTAATCAATGTCCAAAGCATTCTCCGGTGTTATGAATTACTTTCTGGCTTAAGGTTAACTTTTTCAAATCAGGACTTGTGGGAATCAATATCCCAACACATGCGGCTGAGGGGTTAGCTTCCTTAATCCATTGTCAACGACAGATTTTGCCTTTCAATTATCTTGGAGTGCCTCTTGGGGCCAATCCACGTCGACGTACCACGTGGGATTCGGTGATTACTCGTTTTAAAGGAAAATTAGCTTCTTGGAAAGGTTCTCTGCTTTCAATGGGGGGAAGAATCACCTTGATCAGGTCTGTACTAAATAGTTTGCCTGTGTATTATATGACATTTTTCCAATTGCCAGTGGGAGTGCGGAGGGATTTTGAGAAGTGGATGAAGTGTTTTCTGTGGGCTGGGACAATGGACAAACGCTGCCTCTGTAAAGTGAAGTGGACAACGGTTGTCAGTCCAACCTGATAGTGGGGGTGCTGGGCTGGGTTGCTTTGAAGCTGCGAAATCATGCTTTGCTCACAAAGTGGAGTAATCGGATTGCTCAAGACACTTGTTCACTTTGGAGCCAGGTTATCAAGCAGAAATATAGTCCCAAGCTTAAACAAGAGGGTATAGTGTGTGCTGGAAGTTGTGGTTCAGCATTGTGGAATGGAATAGTTCGGACTAGCAGAATGACTCTTTCCAATGGTCAGTGCATTTCGTCATTTTTCAACTGGAAATTGGGCAGGGGAGACTCCATTTCCTTCTGGGAAGATGTGTGGTGTAGCGATTCTCCCTTGAGTGTAATTTTTCCCAGATTGTATGCTCTTTCAGTGGTGAAGGAAGGGACAGTGTTACAGTTTGGGGTGCGGTATGACAATGTGTGGCGCTGGAATTTCCTTTGGCGGCGTCAGTTGTTTGCATAGGAAGAAGAGGATGTTGGACGACTGTTGACACTTTTAGAGGATTTCAGACCGAACACTATGGAGGAGGACCTGATTATGTGGGGGACACAGGGCAGACCCTTCTCTGTAAATGAGTGCTACCAGTCATTGGCAGCGACTACAGTAGTATTCAGTGAGCATTCCATTCCCAACGTGTGGCGGAAGCCAGGGCTCCCAAATGGCAGGCTTTATGTGGCTTGCGTGTAGGGACAAACTTCCTGCCAAGAGTTACTTAATTCGGCTAGGCATCCTCCCTGCTGCAGATCCATTTTGCGAGGCATGTGGCAGAGTGGAAGAGGATGCTACTCACATATTGCTTGATTGTAGGACAGCTTGGGAGTGCTGGTCATTGGTAATTAAACATTGGGGTTTCTGCTGGGTCCAACCGCGGTCTTTGGCTGATCTGTTCGTACAATGGGAAGGCTTTAGTATTCCCCTGCCGATACCGCGGACTTTGGTGTGCCCTGCTGTTTTCATGTGCATGGAGCATCTGGTTGGGTCGGAATAATAAAATCTTTAAAGGAGTGCACAGCAGCGCAGCAGAGATGTTCTACAACGGCATGCGGCATGGGTTCTACTGGGCTAAAACCAACCTCCAGGAGGTTTGTATGGATAGTTTAGCAGTTCTCCCCTCAGGAGATTTTGCTTCTTTGTTGGCTAGGTAGTTTGTATGGAGATTGTCACAGATACCGTAATATATTTGCGGCATCTGATAGGTGTCTTTTCTTAAGTCAGATGGGATAATGTTTCATTATCCTATTAAGTTGTATAACGTTTGGTTTATATAATATATACCGATATTTACTCAAAAAAAAAAAATGTATTCTTAAAATCAAGCTTATCTTTATTCCCTTCGCTGATCATTCCTTCTGCTGCATCAGCAATAGCTCTCTGCAATATACAGTGTATGTCCATTGTAAATATATTTATTAATATACTTATATCACGGAAGTAGAGTTTACGGAATAGAATTCTTTGAGTTTGGTCTGTCACAAGATGCCATATATATGGACATCAAAATAACCAACACCAGAACACTGCAAGCACCTGTAAACAAGAAAATCAAAGAAAAAAAACAGCAAACTAGCAGAGTATGCAAACCTGATAGTGAGAATTCTGGAAATAGCTGCGAGGCCCATCCCCGCCCATCGTTTCGCATGACTGCTCTGATATTTCTGAGTCACGGGTTGCCATTCTTGCGCTGGACTAAGTTAGGTATTTGAGTGTTAGGTGTTAGAACTGCTTTGTTTTTGGTGCAATACAGAAGCAACATAGCCGCTATGTATATAAATATTTGAAAGGAGAAGCTCATAAGCTCTTTAAATAATGATGTTTCTATAGTAATAGAACATGCATGATACGCATTAAGGAAGTAAAATATATATATGGTATTTTATTTTTTTTATGATGATATCATTCATATTTTCAAGATTTTATATTCCTGATGCCAGCACGATTGATCGAATTGCAGACCAAATCATATTAATTAATAAAATTAAGTTTGACCAAATTTTATTTCAGATCTCGAGGCTAATTTATAATGTTGTTTAATAATAAGCAAAGTATATAATAAGTCTACAAGGCTAATTTATGAACGATAGCGGAAGAAAAGATAAGAATAATTAAAGTGGCAACGATATTTTAATATACAATAGTGTAGTTCGCATGACACTTGTCCTTTTTATTGGTCGATTCTAATTTCATACATTTTTTATTTTGTAATCAAGCCTTCTAAGATGGTCCTGCAATGCCCAAATCTAAGGATCTGACAAAAACTTATCAAGTGAGTAGTCGGAATAAACAATGTCATTAAAATAAATTAACATATCTCATAAAAATGGCAATGCAAAAAATAAAGTAAATGAAACACATTTATAACTTAATAAATCAGCAAACACAAGCAAATTGATTAATCAATTTTAAAAATCTTTTCTTAGGTGAGCACACATGGCATGATTTGGGCTAACATACTCTTATGATTTTTCCAGGCCCTGGATAAAACTAAGATTTGTCAGTGGTGACCTAAATGTGTCCTCCTCGACTTTATGTTCTCTTATTAGGAAATCATACAGTTCATTAGATATTTATCTAAAGTCCAATTCCATTGACAATGTTGAGTCGTTAGGTGATGGTAGCTCTACCTAATCGATTCCCAAAACCTAAAAGAAATGGTTAATCAATTTGTATTTAACAATAAATCCCGTCCAACCTTATTCCTTATGGTCTGGAGTCTTCACGCCTTGATATCAAACCCGAAGAGCTCTCAAGAGTTGTATAGGTTATCCCATATAGACTCATGGTGCTTTCACATCATTATTAAATGAACACACACTACAAGATAGCAATCGTATTATCTCAAAGTCTCTTCAATGTATAAGCAGAATTTTGTAGTTATCAATTATCAAAACTTAACTAGGTATGTATGTTCATGCGATTCTAATTATTAAGATATCTTGCTTAGTTAAATTAAGACATCGAAATATTATATATGCATATAACCAACCACTCACAGTTTACGACACATCTTCTTCGGGATCCGATTCCACAGAAGATTGATTTTTTTTATCTAACTAACTCTACACATGTAAACCAAAAGATCCATCTTTCTATTATTTTCTTATTGAATCATAATTCATTAATTATTCGTTACTAACTCTTTGGTTCATGTCAATAATACCTAGGCATCGATTCGACGTAAATTTTTGAGTCCCTTACAATTTTTCCTATATTTCTACCAACATCTTTGATTTATTTAACCTATCTAATCACTTAATATCTGAATAAATTTGGTACAATTGAATCCTCATAAATTTTTGTATTTTTTTAATTTTTCTATATTTTTTTCAATTTATTTATAATTTTTCTCTATTTTTTATTTCCGACCTTTTTCCCTATTTTCTGCAAAATTCTATTAGTTTTCCACAGAACGACATGTGGCAGCACAAGAGCGCTTCTTGTCACGACCGAAAATCAGACTACGCGTCATTCGGCTTCATGCGGGACCCGTTTCCTAAAACAAGGAACATGTCCCCCAAATCAAGGAACATGGTCCCCACCTTTAGATGGAATCAAGGAGGGAATCATGGAGGAAATCATGGAACATGTTCCCCATTGAGAGAGGGAATTAGGGAACTCAATTGGGATCCGTGTTTGTGCTTTATACTTTTGTATATAACCATTAGATCATACGGCTTGATCTCCACCATCCATTAGGGAGTTGTAAAGGCTATATAAGGGGTGTCTCCCCTCATTTGTAACCATCCACCAAATCCAGCAATTCTTGCAATATAGAGAGTTTAGAGCTTTCTCTCCATTCTCTTGTATGTCTCTCTCTTTTCGGTTGTGTTCTAAGCTTAGCATTCTAGCTAGCTTTGTGAGGAAGGATGACTTAGTCTATTGCGAGTGCTATAGTCTAAGGCCGCACGAAGAGTTTCTATTCCGCAAAACTCTAGTCCCGTGACAGTTGGTAGCGGAGCTACGGCTCAAATCTTTTGAGAGAGAAATGGAGATGCCTACTACTTCTGATGCCAACATCCCTACTGTTGAGGAGGTCGAGGAGGTCTGTGTGGGGAGGCTACCCCAACGTGCTCCCGAACCGAATAAGAAGAAAATGAAGATTGTTGATCATCTATCATCGTTGGAGGCAAGGATCACTCGTGTGGAGATGAAGGTTGCCGATGACAAAGATATGATTGAGGAGTATGGCCAACGCATAACCTAGCTCGAGTCAGGGGACGTAAATGAGCTTCGTGAGGAGATGCAAGGCGCCCTCATTGCTATCAACTCTTGGTGGCAAGAGTTAGATGATTTCAAGGTAAATCTTCTTGATGAGATCTCTTTATTTAAGGATGAATTGGTTGAAATCAGGAAAGATTACAAGAAGGGCATTGTGCAAGGGGTTGCCAAGCCCAAGCTGAAGCTGGATGTCCTGAGGCCAAAGTCATTTGGTGGGAAGAGGAATGTCAAGGAAGTGGACAACTTCCTTTTCAACCTTGAACAATACTTTCAAGGGGTGGGCATGGAGAGCGAAGAGATCGACTTTCCCAAGCCCCACTATATCTAACCGATAGTGCCACAACCTGGTGGAGGATGAAGCATGCTCAAATCGAGCGTGGGACGTTGAAGTTGGAGACGTGGGCAGATTTCAAAAGGCTCCTGAGAGCACAATTCTCACCGAGAAATGTGGAGCTGGAAGCGAGGGAGAAGCTTCACAAGTTGTCCCACAAGGACGACATTCGAGTCTACGTGAGGGAGTAAACGGAAGTCTTGTTGGAGATCCCAGACATGCCCGAGACGGAGGCCATATATGTGTTTCTGGGAGGCTTACAAAGTTGGGCCAAGTTGGATCTTCATCGACGCAATGTCAAGGAGCTCAACGATGTAATTTCTGAGGCTGAATCCTTGGTAGAATTCGAGAGGAAGCCCGAGGGTTCAAGCCCACCTAAGCCTATGAATTTCCACAACTATAAGGCTAAAGGTGCGGGAGCAGTCCATGAAGCCAAGGAGTGGAAGGACAAGCCTTTCAAGTCCTTCAAGTCCTTTCATCCAGCCAAACCCACACAAGGGGGAGGTGAAAATCGGGGCAGGGGCGAGAGACCCAAGCTCTCATGCTTTCTATGCGAAGGGCCGCATAAAGCTGTGGATTGCGCGATGAGGAATAAGCTGGCAACCATGGTCACAGAGGCCGAAGAGATGGACTCACCAAGGATGATTTCCATGCAATTATTGAGTGCCGTTAAAGCCTCAACCAAAGATGCCAAGGTGGAGCAAGCTGGGAGAATGTTTGCTAGACCCATCGTGCAAGGGAGGGAGTCCCGTGCATTGATCGATACTGGTGCTACTCACAACTTCATGAAGAAGGAGGAAGCACAACGACTTAGCATCAAGTTCCGAGAGGAGAAAGGCTGGGTAAAGACGGTGAACCCTAAAGCCCAGCCAATCTTTGGAGTAGCCCGAGGGGTCGAGCTACAAATAGGAGAATGGAAAGGTAAACTTGACTTCTCCATTGTTCTTACGGATGATTTTCTGATTGTGTTAGGAATGCAATTCCTGGATCAGACGAGAGCAGTCCCAGTGTCTTGCACAAACACCCTCATACTTTCGGAAGGGAGCAAGTGTTGTGTGGTGCCCGTTGCTCAAGAGAAGGAGCTGAAGGCAAAAACACTTGCGGCCATCAGCCAACCGGAGAGTCCTTTGATGGAAAGGATCCAAGGGGGTATGAAACATAAACCCCAAGTTCAGGCCATGACAGAACCAGTGAAGCAAGGTCTGAATCCATCCTCCTACCGCGTTGTCAAGAGTGTGACAAGCAGAGGGACATTGCAAGAGTGCGACTGTCCAAGGAGGCAAAGTGGAAGGAAAAATTGGTAGACAAAAAGAGACGTCCCTTAAAGTTTAAAGAAGGAAATCTTGTGTTGGTGAAGCTGATGTCTCACCAAAGCCGAGTTTTTGCCAAGTTTCACAAGGGGCTAGTGCAACGATACGAGGGTCCTTTCAAGGTGTTGAAGAGGATCGGCAAGGTGTCATACAAGCTGGAATTGCCACCGAGACTGGAGTTTCATCCTGTCTTCCATGTGAGCTTGTTGAAGCCATTTCAAGAAGACACAGAAGATCCGGAGAGGGGGAAGTCCAAGAGAGCTCCCACAGCTGTGACCAATGCTCATGATAAGAAGCTAGATTAGATCTTATCAAGATGGGTGGTGCAAAAAAGTGGGAAGCACATGAACCATGTGGAGTACTTGGTTCGATGGAAATGCGACCCTCCTAGCGAGACAAGCTGGGAGAAAGATTTCGATCTTTGGCAGTACCAAGACGAAATCAACGAGTTCTTGAGGCAGCACACAACGAGGACGTTGTCGAGTCTGGTGGGGGAGAATGTCACGACCGAAACTCAGACTACGCGTCATTCGGCTTCGTGCGGGACCCGTTCCCCAAAACAAGGAACACGTCCCCCAAATCAAGGAACATGGTCCCCACCTTTAGAGGGAATCAAGGAGGGAACCAAGGAGGGAATCAAGGAGGGAATCAGGGAACATATTCCCCATTGAGAGAGGGAATTAGGGAACTCAATTGGGATCCGTGTTTGTGCTTTATACTTTTGTATATAACCGTTAGATCATACGGCTTGATCTCCACCATCCATTGGGGAGTTGTAAAGGCTATATAAGGGGTGTCTCCCCTCATTTTTAACCATCCACCAAATCCAGTAATTCTTGCAATATAGAGAGTTTAGAGCTTTCTCTCCATTCTCTTGTGTGTCTCTCTCTTTTCGGTTGTGTTCAAAACTTAGCATTCTAGCTAGCTTTGTGAGGAAGGCTGACTTAGTCTATTGTGAGTGCAATAGTCTAAGGCTGCACGGAGAGTTTCTATTCCGCAAAACTCTAGTCCCGTGACAGGGCACAACACTTGGACCTCCAGGATGCTGACACATGTTTCAGTCTAGGCTTGCCACGGCTGGTTAGAGCCTCCCGCTCAGGGCGAGCCTATCCTCTTAACCTAGAATGACTTGTTGTTTGCTTACCTATTGAACTACATATCACTCGATTCCAGTTTTAAACAATATGTCATTCATTATAAGTTTCAAACTATATGTATTTCATGTTCAAATTAAACGACTTGTCTTCTATGCTACCTAGATGACGAGTCTCCTACCCCCAACCTAGACGACCGGTCGGTGGGGAGCTCACGGACGATCTGTTGTTCGCGACCATCCCTAACCTCTAGCCGCCAAATTTCTTTAAAACCTAGCCGGAAAAACTTTAACTCATATCCACCCAATTTACCTTGTATTAGGTATATTCAACACACCACTCAGTCCTAGTTCTCTCGAACAAAACCCATGCATTACAATCATAAAAACACAAATCAAACCTCAAATCGAACCACACAAGCTCCTGGATTTTTTCAGGTAGAAATCTTACCCAAATCCGACAAAAAACAAGCTATCCTCCCTCATGATTCACTCAGGAGCTCTCCTGCAACCTTTTGCACCTAAAATGGAAGGTTTTCAATCTCGGTCGGGCTATGCCCACACGTAGCTCCCTTTATCGGACTCTCTCTAGTTATTTGTGGGTGAAAGGGGAGGACGAGTGTGGATCGGGATACATGGAAGATGGAGGAACACTTTGGCTGGTGACTCATCCCACGTAGCTAATACGACGACATTTCAAGCTGGGGAAAACGATGCCATAATGGAACAAGAAATTAGGGTTTTCTATCCCTAGGGTAGCTGAACCAGTCGTTTAACCAGGCTTGGTCAAAATGATGGAGCGTTACGTATTTTGACCACTCCTCCTTTTTTATTATAATATAATATTTTTTATATATTTATATATATATATATAATTTTCTAGAAATCAATTAAAATTTCTAATAAATGACATAACGTCTCGAAAAATATCCAGAAAATTTTTAAAAATTCTTCAAAAATAGTGTAACACTCCAGTATAAATAAATTATTTTTCTCATAATTATAAAATTAATAATAAATATAATACTCTAAAAATCATAATAAAAAAACCTTAATTACCCATATATACCTTTAAAAAATCCGAGAAAAATTTATATATTTGTATATCTTTAATCTTAATTGAGTCCTTAATAATCTAAATTTCCTCAAAATCTATGATTATTTTTCATAATTTTCTAATTTATAACTAAAATGACACTAATACAAAATTTAAAAAATAAAAAGATTTGGATTCTTGGTTTTCCAACCAAGTTTCAAAAATATTATTGATGGTTATTTATATTAAAAATAATACAATGAAGGTTTTGTAGAACTGAATGTGAAATTACAAAAATATCCTCAGTTCGAATTTCGGAAAAAAACATGTCCTTTTTTCTCATTTTATTCGACTATAGATTTATGCTGTAAGCCCAATGGCTTAACATGATGGTGTTATTTCCTTCAAATCCTTCTCTTTCCAGCTAGTGGGTTCTTCTTCCAGTTATATACCCAAACACTAAAATCCGACCCATCGATT
The DNA here is from genome assembly GCA_019739055.1 of Passiflora organensis. Classification (NCBI taxonomy): domain Eukaryota; kingdom Viridiplantae; phylum Streptophyta; class Magnoliopsida; order Malpighiales; family Passifloraceae; genus Passiflora; species Passiflora organensis. The sequence goes on from JAEPBF010000269.1 coordinate 539,077, forward strand.
TAAATATCCGAATCTCACAGATGTGGTTGAGAACTAAAATTCATCAATCCTTAATCAAAAGTTGAAAATTCAATGGAGAAAATTAATCATTGTTGCCCAAGATGGATATCTTTTTTATTAAAAAAAATTAAAAGTTTAATTTTTCTTTTAGGCATAGTGGATCTTAAAAAATTCGGACTAGCTTTACCGACATAATTTTCACGATGTCTAATATAACTGCTACTTAACATTTCATCTAGTCAGTATGTTATTTATTTTATTTTATATTTTATAAAAAATATAAATAAAAAATAATATTATATTTTTTAATAAAATTTAGAAGGTTAATATTTATTTTTAAAATATTTTCTCTTTTGAATTTTTTTATTTTTTTTAAGTTCTGTTTCATATTTAATTTTTTCTCCTAATTTGTTGCTGATTGAGCTTGAAGACCTAAGGGATGTTGGCTGTGTTCATTTCGTCTGAAAATAAAAACGAAAACGGAATTCGTTTCATAAAAAGACGTAAAATATTATATTTTAATATTAAAAATACCAATTCAATACCATTTTAAGGTCAAATCAATTAAAATTTATTTTTATAAAATTATTTTATTAACTTTTAATGTTATTTTTATTTCTATTTTCGTTTTCGGACAAAAAGAACAGGCCCTAAGAACTAAGAAAGACGCTGTAGATGAAGAGGACGACATCAGTTAAAAAAAACAATAAATCAAGTTATATAATTTAGTAGGGTGAATTGAACGGTAGAACAAAAAAAATAATAGGTTTTAATCATGTAATGTAATTTCATTGGTGGAGATAGACTAGTTTTGCGGGTTTTAGTCATGTTATGTGATTTTGTTGATGGATGAAAAATATGTGATGTATTAATCACTCCTTGGTAATGTAACGAAATATGATTGAGTTATATTATGAGATATTACTATAACAATAACTAATTTTGAATAGAACACTATTCATTATAGGATCCCACAACAAATTACACAACCACGAAATATGTACTGTATATGAAAATCGTCTGTGGTGTCTGTGATGTACTGTAATTGATAACATAGTCATGTAAATGTCATGTATCACGGATGATGGGTTCTGTCTCTTATAGCATATCTATCTTGTATCTATCTATATGTTTTTACTCTAGTACAGATTTTTTTAAAAAAATCATGTAAAGATTTAAAAAAAAGGAAAAAGTAAAAGTCTGTTGAGTGGAGAAATTGTTGGCATAAATATTTTGCATGGACTAATCCGCAGGATAGAAGTTTTGGAGAGATAGCAAACTATCGCATATAATGAAGAACCACATGAGGCAATTCTTATTTATCCCACTGCGAAATCCACCCAGTCCCCGGACCCTCGGTCCAACAGCAGGATGTGTATGTGCGGACCCTCGGTCCAACAACAGGATGTGTATGTGCGGACCCTCGGTCCAACAGCAGGACGTGTATGTGCGCGTGATGAATCACAACTGCAACGCTTAGTTGAATTTTTAACCACAGGACCCAAAAAATACATCTTGTTACAAATGATTCACTCACACAACACATATAAACCCAAGACCATACATCTTGTTACAAATGATCCACTCACACAACACATATAAACCCAAGACCTCCCTCGCTCCTTTTCGATGTGGGATTAGATAACCTGATCCCCTTACGGACTGGGTCTCACAACTTAAACTTCATTAAGTTACAACAGTTTCAGGTACAAAGCATATAACAGAAAACTTGATATCAGACGATCAAAGTTATATATTAAGGAGATCGAGTTCGCATCTCTGATCTATCAGTCTACTTGACGCTTGAGCAGCATACATATGTTGGTGAGACACTTTGCCTTTTGGAAGGTGAAGTAATTATCTGAAAGCTTCTTGGCCAAGCATTCATATATTTGGTCCACAGCAGCATCGTCTCCAAAATGCAGCTTCAAGTGGTCGCCAGTAATTGCTCTTGAAGTCGAAACCATAGCTTCCACACTGGGTTTAATACGGCTGAGGGGAATGGTAAATGTGTCGATCCTTTCAATGCCAAAATAGCCATTCAGGTTTATTGTTTCTTCCACTTCTTTGACGTGTGGATAATACATAGGCAGGTTGAATAGGTCTATTTGTTCTTCACCAAGCAGTCCCTACAAAACATTAAGTTAATCAAGATGGGTTATCAAGTTCAACTTTTTTTGTCTGAATCATGCTGTGAATATTATAACTGAGTTGACTAAGCATATTATACTTAGAAAGAAACAACAGAGTGGACTATCTATGGATATCGCTTTAATTTTTTTAAAAAATAATCAGAAAGAAATGATTCTTTCGCCGTTTACCTGTTTAACCATGTCCTTGAGGCAAGATCCAAAAAGATCATAAATTATACCCATTCTAATCTGAAACATGTGAACCCCTTCCGGAAGGCCGGCGATTAGTATTGCCATGAGTCCTCCACGCACAATTTCTCGAGCTCTGGCATTTAGAAAGCTATCCATATCTTTTTTGAACTGATCAGAATATGCCTTCACGACTTCCTTTCTAGATCCACTGCAGTATATACTATCCTTGTTCCATGCTGGAGATTTAGGAGTGACAACTTCTTTTGGAATCTTAGAAAGCCAGTGCAATGCATAGGATGAGTTGGCAAAATGGATAGTGGACTTGGGGAACAGGCGGCCATAGAAAGAACCAGGAACCCCTGCAGAAGTGTATTTTGGATGGGTAGGAAGGTTTCTGAAAAGGGTGTTGAAATCGTTGCTTGTGACATCGTTGAAAAAACTTGGAATTCTAAGGGTGAAGCATTTTGGAGCTGGGTTTGGTGCTTGTCCTTGACGGCTTCTATGATATTTTCCACCGCGAAGAATGTGTTGGGTCCAACAGAACACCCAAAATCTACCACCCGGAATGTGCTCAAATTTTCAAAACATGGATTCTTGAAATCAAGCTTATCTTTAATCCCTTCGCTGATCATTCCTTTTGCTGCATCAGCGACGGATCTCTGCAATATACAGTGTATGTGCATTGCCAATATATTTATAAATGTACTATATCATAGGACTAGAGTTTTCAGAATAGAACTCTTTGAGTTTGGTCTGTGATAAGATGCCATATACATGGACATCAAAATAACCAACACCAGAACACTGAAAGCACCTGTAAACGAGAAAATCAAAGAAAAAAATCAGTACACTAGCAGAGTATGCAAACCTGATAGTGAGAATTCTGGAAATAGCTGTGCGGTCCATCCCCGCCCATCATGGCCCATGGCCGCTCTGATATCTCATTAGCATGGTTTGCCATTCTCACACAATTGGCTAAGTTGGATGTTGGACAGTACTATATAGCTGCAATACTGAAGTAACACAGTTACCGTATATCAATATAAGTTTCAAACTACATGTATTTCATGTTCAAATTAAACGACATGTCTTCTATGCTACCTAGATGACGAGTCTCCTACCCCCAACCTAAACCACCGGTCGGTGGGGAGCTCACGGACGACCTGTTGTTCGCGATCATCCCTAACCTCTAGCCGCCAGATTTCTTTAAAACCTAGCCGGAAAAATTTTAACTCATATCCACCCGATTTAGCGTGTATTAGGTATATTCAACACACCACTCAGTCCTAGTTCTCTCGAACAAAACCCATGCATTGCAATCATGAAAACACAAATCGAACCACACAAGCACCTGGATTTTTTCAGGTAGAAATCTTACCCAAATCCGAGAAAAAACAAGCTATCCTCCCTCACGATTCACTCACTTTCACTCACTTTCACTCACTTTCACTCAGGAGCTCTCCCGCAACCTTTGCACCTAAAATGGAAGGTTTCCAATCTCGGTCGGGCTATGCCCACACGTAGCCCCCTTTATCGGACTCTCTCTAGTTATTTGTGGGTGAGAGGGGAGGACGAGTGTTGAACAAAGGATAGGATATCCTAGAACAAAGGATAAGGTGCATGGATATCCAAAAGTTAAAAATTCAGTCGGAGGAAATTAATCATTGTTGTCGAATATAAATATCTTTTTATTAAAAAAAATTAAAAATTTAATTTTTGTTTCAGATATAGTACATCTTAAAAAATTCGGACCAATTTTACCAAACATAATTTTCATAATTTCCTCCGACTGAATTTTTAACTTTTGATTAAGGATATCCATGCACCTTATCTTTTGTTCTAGGACATCCTACCCTATCCTATGCCTAAGTCCTAGAGGGTACCAGGTCTCACAATTTGTATATTGTTTGATGTTTATTTTCATTTTCTCTGTATATGTGTATTTTTCTTTTTTGGTAAAGAAGACACAGCCTACTAATAAACTTAGAGAGCTGGAGTGGTACGCTTATTGATAACCTCCTTCGAATGAACCATAGATGTCAATAGAGGAGGGGGGTACAGAAAAAATGAAAGTTGAAACCACATGGACCGGGTGCCTTGTGACTACCGCAATCCCAAACTGCACACTTTATCTCCTCGTCAAGGAATGGGGCTTGTAATTGCTCAGCCTCTATGATTGATAACTGAGGTAAAACCAAGCTACCCAAACCAAACGGCCGTTGCCCAGCATCCGCAAAGAATCGCTGGAAATGTTGTACCGCTGCCTCCTTGATATCCGCAGGTTGGACCAACTCCGTATCATGTACCCGTATGACACCAATGAAATTAAATGAGCGACGCAAGGTAGCACTAGCGTAGAAATATTTGTTGTTTCTATCCCCACACCTAAGCCACTGCTGTCGAGACTTTTGTCACCACATAGCCTCAAGTTTGTGTTTAATGTGAGACTTCGTGGCTGACGTGGCCACGTCAGCCACTAATATAAATATATTGTTTTTCTCCCCTGACATATGTTTTCCCCCTGCCGACACTGCATTTTTTTATTTTCCTCCCTCACCATCATTTTCAATTACCTCCGGAATCCAAATCAACCGTCTGATCGTCGAATTGTTGGCACCATTGCGTTCCTCTCATTATCACGATCAACCTGCCGTTGGTTTCACCTTCATCGGACCACGGACACGCCCGGATCGGAGCCTGAAAGTTTCGAAATTCTCACCGAAAAATCATCGATTCCGGACAATCTAAAGTAAGTCTTGAAGTTTGGTTTTCAGATTCATATTCCTGATGTTTGTAGCTTCGTATTGATGTAAAAATTTTCGGTTTTGGATGAAGTTGGAGTTTTCCGGCAACCGCCGACGACCGTTGACCGGCGACCCGACGACCCGACACTGTTCACCATTGACAAGTTGACTAACGTTGACCGTTAAAGATGACTGTTGACTGACGTTGACCGTTAAAGTTGACTATTGTTGACTTTGACTTTGACCAAAAAGTGAAAACCTCCCCGTTAGGTAATTTCGACGTTTTGATCGCAACGACGCGATCCATTTTTCCATTTGATGTGTCGTTATTGAGTTATAGTCATTTGAAGGTTAATATTCGTATGTTGAGTCTAACTGTAATATTGTGTTCTTAGGAAGGGCGAGTGTTGAGGACAAAGGCAAGAGTATCGTTTCCTCTTCTTCAGCCCGTAAGGTAGGGTCTTTATCGTATGTGGTTCATCATTAGTAATTCCTTGTTGTAAAATCTGTTTTACCTCGGTTTTGATTGATTCGTTGTATAGTCCATCGGAGCCCATCCGATTGGTCCATTGTTCAAATTTCATTGCTCTCTTCCGTAGGTAGCTGTAAAGTATTATAATGTAGGGTCTTTACCGTATTTGTCTCATATTAAGTATTCTTTGATTTTAAATCCGTACTTTGGTCATTGAATTGTTATGTAATCCATCGGAGCCCATCCGATGGATCCATTGTCCAAATTACCTTGACTTTTCCGTATGTACCCGTAATGTATCATAATGTATCTCCAAAATTTCATGTGATCAATCAAAGTCCATTTGATTGATTTGTTGTGTAAATTGGGCTGATTCCGTATCATTGCTCGTAAAGTAAGAAAAAGATTATAATCAAAGGTTTCTGTAACGGTATATGATAATATATCGTACTGTTGAGTTTTAATTGTAAAGTATGGTATTTCAGTGTTATTGAAAGTTAAACCAGTTTGTGTTTTGTAAAGTATGTAAGTGTTTATGTTACTCGTACTTGAGTTCCGTTTGGCCAAACGTGGTGAGTGCTCGGTCTCTGAGAGTAAGCGGAGAGACACTCATCTGTTGGGAGGCGTATGGTTGGAGTATGGTTACTGTATGTTCCCTGCTTCGCAGGATGATCTGAAAGGGACTAGTTGATCTTTTACGTATAAAGTTTTGTTAATCAATCTAGTCTCGGACAACACTGGTAGAAGGGGCTATGTATGTAATTGTTTTAAAAGTATATGTATAAAACCTACCAGTGGGCTTCTGGTTTCCCTTTAGCGGGGGTTACTCGGGATGTCTGTCAGTCTGAGGTTCCGAGGTCAGTTACCGTCATGGGCTGAGTTTCTTGAGTTGTTCCATGACAGGTTCTACACAGAGTTTCACCAGAACGCCAAGAGGGCAGAGTTTTACCGTATTGAGCAGGGTACTCAGACTGTTTTAGAGTTTGAGAAGGAGCTGAGAGAGTTATCCTGTTTTGCACCTATTGAGGACTGTACAAAGGTTCAGTTAGCCTGTTGTTTCCAGGACAGTCTACGTCATGACATCCGGACGATCGTGGGTACGACCCCAGTGGATAACCTCAAGGCATTAGTTGTTGCTGCTGCAAATGCTGAGAAGATGGTTTTGGGTCAGAGTTCAGGTCAGAGGATGATGACTAGTCAGTCCCGCAGTGACCCCGCACCTAGCAGAGGCCCAGTCAGGCACGGTGTGAGATTTGATCGTCGTCCGACTCGTTCAGTTGGACCGTATCCTCCGAGGCCGTCTCATTTACGAGGCGATAGTTACACACCTGTCCAGTCACAGTCGATAGCTTCCAGTCAAAGCACAGGAAGAATTTTGCCATGGTGTGACAGATGTCAGAGAAGCCACATTCCACCGTGTCCACAGAACAGACAGTGTTATAACTGCTCCGAGTTTGGTCATATGGCGAGGGACTGCCCGAAGCCGAGATCACAGTCCTTTAGTGCTTCGAGACCCAGTGGCAGTCGCATACCTTCTCAGGGTTCTATCAGGCCACCGTCCAGAGCACCAGCCAGACCTTCTGGTAGTCAGACACAGGGTCAGCAGTCCAGTCAGCCAGGACAGACGAGACAGACCCGCCTCTTTACTTTGACTGATGCTGAGGCCTGTGCTAGCCCCGATGTGGTGACAGGTACTATTACTGTATTTTCTGTTCTTGCTCGAGTTCTGTTAGATCCAGGAGCAAATAGATCTTTTGTCAGTCCTAGAATTTCAGCTAGTGCAGATCGCCCGTTGTCTCCGTTAGCTCCACCTATTGAGGTTATGACCCTGTTAGGCGAGCTTTTGACTCTTCTGAGAATAAGGATGCTTCTATTGCTGATTCTGGTTTTTGGAGTGAGGATTCTTGGGTTTGGTCCTTTCGTTAGCGACGTAGCTTCTTCTTATATGAAGCTAATCTCTTGGATGAGTTCTCTTCAACTATCAACCCCTTTCAGCCAACTCACAATCGTGCAGACTACCTTGGATGGGGAGAAAATTCCCTACCATTCTCGACTCGTCTTTGTAGACTACATATCATTCACTCTACCTACCCGTCCGCACTTCAAACAAATCACAGATCTTGGTTTGGCTTAGCTCCCCTCAAACACCAATTTCTTATTTGGTTAGCTTCCCTCAACAAAGTCACCACTCGAGCTGATCTCTTTAAAAGGGGCATTCTCTCGATTGCTGATGCTGCCTCTCCCAGGGGTTGTCTCTCTCTTGAAACCATCTTTTTCTTCAGTGCCCTCATGCTTCCAACCTTTGGTACAAGATCATGAACTGGTGGGGTGGGGCTTTCACTGGTGCTGTCCTCCTCCGGTCACTTCTTTAATTGAAATATATGCACCCTGATGATAATACAATAAATAGCTGGGATAATACAATATATACAAGATCATACAATATATGCACCCTTATGATAATGTCACAACTTAAAAATGCACGATCTTGACAGGTTACTTAAATATCATGGTTTGAATTGGTATTATTAAATAGCTGGGAATCCTCTCGAGATCTGAAATAAAATTTGGTCAAACTTAATTTTATTAATTAATATGATTTGGTCTGCAATTGGATCAATCGTGCAATCGTGCATATATAAAATGTGAATGCTATCATCGTAAGAAAAAATAGAATACCATATATATATTTTACTCCCCCATGCGTATCATGCATGTTCTATTATTACAGAAACATCATTATTTAAAGAGCTTATGAGCTTATCCTTCCAAATATATATATACATAGCGGCTATGTTGCTTCTGTATTGCACCAAAAACGAAGCAGTTCTAACACTTAACACTCAAATACCTAACTTAGTCCAGCGCCAGAATGGCAACCCATGACTCAGAAATATCAGAGCAGTCATGCGCAACAATGGGCGGGGATGGGCCTCGCAGCTATTTCCAGAATTCTCACTTTCAGGTTTGCATACTCTGCTAGTTTACGGTTTTCTTTCTTTGATTTTATCGTTGACAGGTGCTTGCATGCAGTGTTCTGGTGTTGGTTATTTTGACGTCCATATATATGGCATCTTGTGACAGACCAAACTCAAAAGAGTTTTATTCCGTAAACTCTAGTCTCGTGATATAAGTATATTTATAAATATATTGACAATGGACATACACTGTATATTGCAGAGAGCTGTTGCTGATGCAGCAGAAGGAATGATCAGCGAAGGGATTAAAGGTAAGCTTGATTTTAAGAATCCATGTTTTGATTTGAGCACATACCGAGTGGTAGATTTTGGGTGTTCTGTTGGACCCAACACATTCTTCGCGGTGGAAAACATCATAGAAGCCGTCAAGGACAAGCACCAAGCACAGCTCCAAAATGCTAATTTACCTTGGAATTCCAAGTTTTCTTCAACGACGTCACAAGCAACGATTTCAACACCCTTTTCAGAAACCTTCCTACCCATCCAAAATATACTGCTGCAGGGGTTCCTGGTTCTTTCTATGGCCGCCTGTTCCCCAAGTCCACTATCCATTTTGCCAACTCATCCAATGCATTGCACTGGCTTTCTAAGATTCCAAAAGAAGTTGTCAATAATAAATCTCCAGCATGGAACAAGGACAGTATATACTGCAGTGGATCTAGAAAGGAAGTTGTGAAGGCATATTCTGATCAGTTCAGAAACGATATGGATTGCTTTCTAAATGCTAGAGCTCAAGAAATTGTGCATGGAGGACTGATGGCAATAGTAATGATGGGCCTTCCGGAAGGGGTTCACATGTTTCAGACTAGAACGGGTATATTTTTTGATCTTTTAAGATCTTGCCTCAAGGACATGGTTAAACAGGTAAGGACATAAGAACCACTTCTTTCGGATTAATTTTTTTAAAATTAAAGTAATATCTACACAATAATAACTAGCTAATTCTTTCTGTTTATTTTTTTCTGATTAATTATAATATGCTGAGTAAACTCAGTTATAATAGTCACTGTATGATTCAGACAAAAAGTTGAACTTGATAACCCATTTTGATTCCCTTAATGTTTTGTAGGGACTGCTTGGTGAAGAACAAGTGGACTTATTAAATCTGCCTGTGTACTTTCCATACGTCAAGGAAGTGGAAGAAATAATAAACCTGAATGGCTATTTTGGCATTGAAAGGATCGACACATTTACCAGTCCCCTCAGCCGTGTGAAACCCGGTGTGGAAGCTTTGGTTTCTGCTTCCAGAGCAGTTAATGACGACCACTTGAAGCTGCATTTTGGAGATGATGCTGCTGTGGACCAAATATATGAATGCTTGGCCAAGAAGCTTTCAGAGAATGACTTCAACTACCACGAGGCAAAGAGTCACACCAACATATTTATGCTGCTCAAGCCTCAAGTAGACTGATAGATAAGAGATGCGAACTTGATCTCTTTATTATGTAACTTTGATCATCTGACATCAAGTTTTCTGTTATATGCTTTGTACCAAAAACTGTTGTTATACTACTGTGCTCAAATATGCTTTCACAGAGGCATAACAGGGTTGCAGGCTTTTTATGATTTTACATTTCGAAATTTACCTGTTGGTTTCGACAATCACCAATAATAGTTTAAAGTGGTATGTTAGATTTAAAGTGTCTGAAACATTAGAATCCAGATTCAACTGCTTCTGGTTTAACCAGAGATATGTCATTTGTGAAGTAGCAGGATTACTGCATCAAATTGGTGAGCAGGAATTTCTAAATGGGAAGTCTCTTGTAAGGGAAATGATACACCTGGAACTCTGCATTCCAGCAGGGATAATGTCTCTCCCTTGACAGAATTTTCCTTGGTTTAACCCTGTCAGTTACTTTTCATCCACGCTGGACTGAGGTGCATGAGAAGGGTTCGCACCTCCGCAGATCCGTTTCTGCAAATGTTCTAAGCTAGCCACTCGCAGCATGGAAAGGGTTCGTCCCATTTTGTTCCCTGACACTCCCTTGGATCCAGAATTTGGCTGCACATTTTCTAAGGAAGAGATATCTACCAAACCATTTTTGACTCCCGGGTCAGGGGTAGGCATGGAACTAGTCGGTTGCCGGAAAAAATGATGGCTTGGTTCATCCCGAACAGGCACAGCTGCATCGGTTGATGCGTCAGAAGGGCTTCCGTCAAAGGATGGCATGCTTATTGTTGATATCTCAGGCATAGTTTGGAACGTGGGGTTCAACCCTGTAATCCTTTTGACCATCTCCTCAGTCATTTTCACCTAATTATTTGATTATCAAATGAAAAAGGAGATATCAGTTCTTTTAGCTATATTAATGAAGCATGACATCTCCACCATAGATATCAATACTCCATGATCAATCTGAAGGGTGTGATTGAATGATAAAACTCATTCATTCGATTACCTTAAATGTGAAATTTTGAATCTTGGTTTTAAATATGAAATATGTTAAAATAGTTGGTGCTTACGATACAGCGGAAGAACTTACTTTTGCTCTGAAAGTTTCAACATCGGCTTTTAAGACTCTGTTGTCAACAGCTGCTTCATTGTACTTGTGGGTTATATCACTAAGACGCTTTAAAAGAGCTGAGTTTTCAACTCTCAGCTGACCAACCTGTAAAGAGCAAGATATATGCTATCACAGAGTACAAGATGAACTATCAGTGGTCAGAGTGTTATAAAAGATTAAAAGCTCAAAACAGTGGTATAGCAGTAACAACAGATGCATCAAGTTATGCAAATAGAAGAGACGACATACCAATTATAGGATCGAATTCTGAAAGAAATTATTCAGTTAAACTATTCTGGTATGATTAAGTTTATTATTTTCAAGTGTGATTGGGTTGATCTAAATAGAGGTTGCAGGGTGGATGATTATGGATTTATAGAAGTAAACTTTAATTATTTGACTCGTAGTGGTTCAAACTTGGAAGATGATCTATACATTTTGGCAATACAAGCTGAAAAGATTTTTTTTTATTAAGGATGTTAGACATAATGATTGGTTAGTGGTGAAACATGTGAAAGTGCTTTTGACTTTGAAAATCTCTCTCAAAGGCTTAATACTCTTGAAGAAACTTCAAATAACTGGGTGAGAACTGATGTAGAAGATGACAAAATTATTGTAACATCAGATATGGAGAATTGCATGATAGAAGATGATGAGGACTAGTACATTTTTTAAAATACTTTAATGAATATTTAGTTTGATTTTGTTGTTGAACTTATTTTTGGTATTATTTTTTTGTTTGTTTATTGTATATTCTTGTGCAACATGATAAAATTACAAATTATATTGTTTGTTATATCTTTAGTGTGAATACATACTTGATACGAGGAATCATAACATAAATGTGGAAAGTATTCAGGTTATAAATGATGGAAGCTTAATGCAAGATAATCAGCATTTAGTTACAACTCCAGGTCATGAACAAGGATATACTTCTCAAACTCCAATTGAACAACAAACATCTCAGTTGCCAATTGAGTCACAAGGTAATAACACCCTAATTTTATTCTTAATTCATGTCTAACATATTTTCTATCTTTATTTTAGAAATACTCTACTATTGAATTGACTTTGTTTGGATAGTTCTAATGTTGCATTATAATAGGTGAAGCACCATGACAACAAACTCATAAAAGACATAGAGGCCCAACACTTATGAGTCATATTTGGGAACTAGAAGATGGTGTAAAGGTTGAAGTTCAGGTGGATGAAAATGACATTCCATATGGCTGGGAGGCAGGGGAACTCACTCGTTTTGTTGGTATTGTGATTAGAAAAAAAAATATAACCACAATAAATTACGAAAGCTGGGATAAATTGCCAAATAATGACAAAGATATAATTTGGAAAACAATTGAGGTACATTAATTTATTTTCTTAGGTTTTCTCTTTTTATTTAATTACTATTATTACCATAATTTATTTTTTCAATGCAGTCAAAATTTGAGTTTATCCCTGAATGCTCCAAGGATACAAAAGCTTGGAAAATGCATAATGCGAATGATAAATGGAAATCTTGGAGTCATGATTTGAAGAATAAATATTATGATCCCGCATTGACTCTTGATGATATGGTGGCAAAAGTGAATGATTCGCATGTTGATAAGAATCAATTGAAAGCTTTGGCTATCTATTGGTGTTTTGATAAAGCGAAGGTAATTATTTTGTATTATTTATGAATAAAATTATTATTATATTTTTATTATATATGTTATTTTTAGGATATTAGTGCAAAAAATGAAGTCAATCGAACAAAATTGAACGAGACACATTGCACTAGAACAAAGAGTTTTGCAAGGCTAATCCATGAAAAGGTAATGTGATTATTTAAAGTTATGATTCATTTCAAATATTTATTTATAATTTTAAATTATATTTTCAGAATATTAAGACTGGAAAGCAACCAACATGTGTTTTTACGTCAATATAAGTAACTGTCATTATATGTTTTTACGTATACCCACGACCATTATTTGACATCAATATAGGTCTATTCTGACAAACTCGTTCCGTCAGTAACTGTCTATAGCTACAGGTTCAATACTGACGGATACATATTACGGTGGGTATAGGTACTTTTACTTACAGTGACGGTAAATCTGCCTATACCAACTGAATTTTACCCATCACTATATGGCATTTTTTTTTGTAGTGGTGGGTGCTTTCAAGGATGAAGGGTGGCAGTGAACCCTAGGGTGGAGACGTAGGCACTTCTTATGAGAGGAGAGGGAGATGGCCAGACTTATGGAGATCATCAACGAGATCTCCCCATCTCTTCACTTTACAGACCAATTAGTCTAGGATGAGTCCCTGGATCCTTTCACTACCAAGTCATATTATCATTCTTTGGAAGATCAATTCCTCATGGAAGCAATCAATACTACCCCAAATGTTTGGAGATACCCGGGGCTCCTTAATAACAAGCATTTATGTGGCTAATGTGCTTGGAGAATACTCCAGCTAAGTGTGTCCTTGCAAGACTTGGGGTTTTTAATGCGGATGATATTAGTTGCTTAGCTTGTGGGGAAGTGGAATCTAACTCCAACCATATTCTCGTAACTTGTCGACTGGCGTGGGAGTGTTGGTCGATTTTGATGAGAAAATGGGGATTCTCGTGGGTTCAGCCTAAGACTATGGCCGATCTCTTCAACCAATGGGAAGGTTTTGCAATTCGTAAAAGGTGGCGCAACTTATAGTAAGCAACCATGTTTGTCACTTCCTGCAGTATCTGATTAGGAAGGAGTGACAGGATCTTTAATCATGACGATAAAAGAGTCATAGACCTTTTTGTGGAGGGGCATATATATGATGTTGGGTGGGCGAGATTGAATGTAAAGGATGTAAATCTGAATTGTTTGCAGCTACTCCCCTCAGGAGGTTTTGCTAGATTGTTACAGAACTAGACTAACTAATTAGAAAATCTAAGAAACTATCCAGGGAGATAGATAATATGTGAGACCCAACCCGTAGGGGGGGGTCAGTTACCAATCCCACATCGGAAAAGAACGAGGGAGGTCTTGGGCTTATATGTGTTGTGTGAGTGGATCATTTGCAACAAGATGCATCTTTTGGGTCCTGTGGTTAAAAGTCCAACTGAGCATTGCAGTTGTGATCCATCACACGCACATACACGTCCGGGCCCGCTGGGCCGAGGGTCGGGTCGTGACAAATGGTAGCGGAGCCGATCTCGTTCTCTCTTCCGAGTGGGCTTGGGCCGTGTTGTATGTTCACGTTTGGGCCCGTAAGTTTGGACTCAAGTCAGTTACGTTTGGGCTCCCCTCATGAGGACACAAGGTCTATAAGAAGGGGAGATTGTGAGACCCAGCCCGTAGGGGGGTCAGTTACCCAATTCCACATCGGAAAGGAACGAGGGAGGTCTTGGGCTTATATGTGTTGTGTGAGTGGATCATTTGCAACAAGATGCATCTTTTGGGCCCTGTGGTTAAAAACCCAACTGAGCGTTGCAGTTGTGATCCATCACACGCACATACACGTCCGAGCCCGCTGGGCCGAGGGTCCGGGGGCCGAGTCAGTTGTGATCCATCACACGCACATACACGTTCGAGCCCGCTGAGCCGAGGGTCCGGGGGCCGGGTCGTGACATAATATCTTGGATATTCTTGTTTAGAAAGTGGAACAATGACCTTTGTTCCCTCTCTATCTGTATTGCTGATCTATTTTACGCTTTTAATAATTAACTTTTCTGTTTTACGTGCTCGTAGACAAAAATTTTGTACATAATATATGTAGTTTCATGTATGTTATACGTATAACACCTCAAATTCATCAAACTGTTGCAGAAAGTTGTTGTGGATGCGGCAAAAGGAATGATCAGAGAAGGTATCAATGACCAACTTGACTTCAAGGACCCATGTTTTGATGCTTTGAGCAGATTCCAGGTGGTCGATTTTGGCTGTTCCGTTGGAACCAACTTATTCCTTGCCCTAGAAAATATCATAGAAGCTGTGAAGGAAAAGCACCACTCTCAGTTCCCAGATCCTGCACCCTTGGAATTCCTGATATTCTTCAACGACGTCACAAGTAATGATTTTAATACACTTTTCAGAAACCTTTCTGAGGATCCTAAATATTTTTCTGCTGGCGTTCCTGGTTCTTTCTATGGCCGCCTGTTCCCCAAGTCCACTATCCATTTTTCACACTCATCCTATGCATTGCACTGGCTTTCTAAGATTCCAAAAGAAGTTGTCAATAGAAAATCCCCGGCATGGAACAAGGATAGTATATACTGCCGTGGATCTAGGAAGGAAGTCGTGAAGGCATATTCTGATCAGTTCAGAAACGATATGGATAGCTTTCTAAATGCTAGAGCTCAAGATTTTGTGCATGTAGGACTGATGGCAATAGTAATCATCGGCCTTCCGGAAGGGGTTCACATGTTTCAGACTAGAATGGGTATATTTTATGGTCTTTTTTGATCTTGCCTCAAGGACATGGTTAACCAGGTAAGGGGATAAGAACCATTTCTTTCTGATTAATTTTAAAAAAAAATTAAAGAGATATCCACCCTATTTATAACAATAACTAATCTCTTTCATTGTTTCTCTAATCACAGCATGAGTCAGACAAAAGAAGTCGAACTTGATATACAACCCATCTTGATTAACTTAATGTTTTGTAGGGACTGCTTGGTGAAGAACAAGTGGACTTACTCAACCTGCCTATGTACTATCCATACGTCAAGGAAGTGGAAGGAACAATAAACCTGAATGGCTATTTTGGCATTGAAAGGATCGACACATTTAGCGTTCCCCTCAGCCGTATGAAACCCAGTGTGGAAGCTATGGTTTCCACTTCAAGAGCAATGACTGGCGACCACCTGAAGCTGCATTTTGGAGTTGATGCTGTTGTGGACCAAATATATGAATGCTTGGCCAAGAAGCTTTCAGAGAATTACATCATCTTCGACAAGCCAGAGCATCACACCGACATATTTATGCTGCTCAAGCGACACATTGATTGATAGATCTATTTATTATGTGACTTTTTTTTTTTGATCAAGAAAAAACACAGGCTAAGCGCCTGGACGGTGCATCGGACAACCAAGTTTGTCTTGGAACAGAGTATTACAGATCGTAGCCGGTGGTAAATCAAAATGCACAATTGTAGAAGAAAGAATAATATCTAGGTGAGCTAATTTATCTGCCGCATGGTTCGCTTCACGCAGGACTTGGGAGATTTGAGCTCTCGGGAGCTGTCGGAGGAGCCTTCGTCCTTCAGCAAAAAGGGGGTGGAGATACTTTGTTGGGCTGCTAGATTGCAGCCCTTCTATTATGTCGTCTGCATCAGATTCAATTACAATCTGGTGCCAGCCTTTCCAAATTGCAACTTCCAATCCAACGATGATACTCCTGAGCTCTGACTCCCAGCTAGTATCACAATCACATCTAAGAGCAAATCCTGAGAGCCATGTACCTGAGTGGTCCCTGAATAAGCCGCCTCCACCTGCTTGTCTAGTGATTGGATTGAAGGCTCCGTCGCAATTGAGTTTGATCCAACCCGGGATAGGGGGGATCCATCGTACCCAACGATCCTCTTTTCTGCCTTTGAGAAGAGATGATTTAGCATAGGTTACCAGTGTAGACCAGAACTCCTGTGCAGTCTGGCAAATAGTTTCCAAAGGATTGTGGATGTGGGCTGATATATCATCAAAGATCAGCTGGTTGCGCCACCTCCACAGCAACCAAGTGACAGTACAGAACATAGTCGGCCATGGGATATCCTCCTCACGTGCATGTCTCGATTTGTATTTCAGATTTGCTTCTATCCACTCCTTTAAGGGTAACCTGAAAAAGAAAAAGGATAAATTAGGAGGCAGCAGTTGGTTCCAAATCATAGAGGCATACCTGCAGTCTCGTAAGACATGAGTAGTCGTCTCCGGAGTGGCTGCGTATCTCGGGCAGTCATCAACGTCACATATTGCGCGTGTCTTGCATAGGCTTCTTGTAGGGAGCCGTTCATGAGTTGCCAACCAAACAAAGGTGCGCACTCTTTCTGGACATTTGACCCTCCAAATATTTTTCCATAAGTCAGGTTGTGGGTGGTGGCATGGCTCTCTTATTGCTGTAATTGCTGAACGAACAGAAAAACTACCACTAGGAGTAAGGTTCCACACAAGTGTGTCCGGACCAGCATCAAGGGCAGGAGGGCCAACTTCGGCTATAGCCAAACAAGCGAATGTCGGGAGCCAAGAATGGAATAACTCCCAACCCCAGTCACCCGATTCAGTTACATAGTCTTTAATCTTAGCCTTGCGGGCTTCCTCAGGGATATCCTGTGAGACAAGAGAGATTAGCGGGCCAAGGGGACTTATCCAAGTATCCTCCCAAAACAAAATGGACCGGCCGTTACCAACAACCCAACTAGAATTACCAGAGATAGGATTCCACATAGAGCACATAGATTTCCAAGTGGGAGAGTGATATGGTTTAACTACCGGGTTACCTGAACAAAGAGCATCGAGACCGTATTTATGACTAAGGATTCTCACCCAAAGTCTGTCCTGTGATGATCTGAATCGCCAGACGAGCTTCATAACTAGAGCTTTGTTCAATTCGGAAGCCGTGTGGAAGCCCAGCCCACCATGATCCTTTGGGTCACATAAGGAATGCCAATTCAAAAGGTGCATCTTCTTATTATTGGGGGAACTACCCCAAACAAAGTTCCTTGTCAGCTGGTCAAGTTCCTGGATAACCTTATTCGGAAGGAGAATGGACTGCATTATATGAGTAGGAATCGCCTGAAGAGTGGATTTGGCTAAGTTAATCCGCCCGGCCAAGGAGAGGGAGTTAGCCTTCCACCCCGAAAGTTTACCCCGAACCTTGCATATAAGCTCGTCATAAAGATTCCTCGAGTGTCTGCCATGAATAAGGGGAACTCCTAGATACTTCCCAAGGTCATTTGTAATTTTAAATCCCAGAGAGGAGCTTATAGAATTCATAGCTGAGGTTGACATATTTTTGGAAAAGAAGATCCTTGTCTTATTTGCATTGATACGCTGCCCCGACTTCTCACAAAAGGTTTGGAGGGTCTCTTGGATAACCTGTGCCTGCTCAAGAGAAGCTTCTGCAAACAGGAACAAATCATCAGCAAAGAACAGGTGAGATAAGGGGGGACCATTCTTACTCAGATGAATAGGGCGCCATTTCTTAGTCATAAGTGCATCCTGGATTAGGTGACCCAGTCTCTCCATGCATAGTACAAACAGGTATGGCGAGATCGGGTCCCCCTGTCTGACTCCTCGAGAGGGGAGGAAGCCCTCCGTTATCGAGCCATTCCAAAGAATCCTCATCAAAGAGCTACGAACACAGGCCATGATACGATCTGTAAAATCCCGAGGGAAGCCAGCAAGTAAAAGTGTGTCTTCAATAAAGCTCCATTTCACACGGTCATAAGCTTTCTCCAGGTCGATTTTAACTGCCATCCATCCTCTCTTGCCAGTTTTCTGTTTCATGGAATGAACAGCCTCTTGGACAATAATGATGTTGTCAGATATGACACGCCCTGCAATAAAACTAGACTGTGTTTCTGCAACCAGAACATTCATTAATGGCTTAATGCGATTAGCAAGAATTTTTGTTATAATTTTGTAAGGCACATTACAGAAGCTAATTGGTCTGAAGTTCGAGAGGGAGTCAGGCTTAGCAATTTTTGGAATGAGAACTAAAAGTGTCTTATTCAAAGATTGACTAAGTTGACCCGAAGTAAAGAAATCAGTTACCAGCTTTATGATGGAAGGACCAATGATTGACCACTGACTTTGGAAGAAAATTGGTTGCAAACCGTCAAGTCCGGGAGTTTTAAAGCTCCCCATGGCCTTAATCACTTTTAGAATTTCATCATTACCCGGAATATTAAGGAGGGTATTGGATTCCTCATGAGAAATATTTGGGAAGCCCTGCGAAGTAAACAAAGGAGTGTAAGGATTAAAGTCATTAGTATATAGTCTCCTGAAAAAATTAAGTGTCATATTGCATAGCATGGTATTGTCAGAGATCCAATTGTTGTGCTCGTCTCTAAGCATTGTGATCTTGTTTGCTTGGCGCCTTATGAGAGTTGAGGTGTGGAAGAAATGGGTGTTCCTGTCCCCGAAATTAAGCCATTTTGACCGGGATTTTTGGAACCACAAGAGTTCCTCCTGCACAATTGTGTCCTCATAGGATTGATGTAGACGAGTATAGGAATTCTTAAGGTTTGGCGATTGTCTTAGCCCAAGGGTTGACTCCACTCTTTCTATCTGTTTCAGGAGGCTCCTCTTCCTCTGCATGATGTCACCAAACACATTCCTGTTCCACAAAACAACATCATTAGTAAATTTTGAAGAGGCCGAGAACCACTCAATATTGTCATTCCAGGAATTTTTCACAAGGTCACTAAATTGGGGATGAGTTAGCCACGCCGCTTGGAAACGAAATGGTCTCTTGTTCTTGCTTGTTGCTGCTTGAGTGCTCAACAAAATTGGTCTGTGGTCTGACTTAATCCTAGGAAGATGGCGAACCGTCGTCCCCGGAAACTGGATCTTCCAAAGATGACTGTACATCGCACGGTCTAGCCTCTCACAAAGGAAGCCTCGGAACCACGTAAAATTAGGTCCAGTAAAGCCTGCATCAATGAGACCACAGTCAGTTACACATGAGCTAAAGTCATTAGTATTAGAGAGATAAAAAGAAGTGCCTCTCCTTTTCTCAGAAGGTGAGAGAATAGCATTGAAGTCCACAATTAGGGACCATGGTTCCGCAACCGATGCGTGAAACTGTCGTAAGTGACTCCATAGTTTGCGTCTCTGGATCGGGTTTGGACTCCCGTAAATAGCAGTGCAGAGTCCTGTTTCCTTATCATTCGACCACCTGAAATGAATAAACTGGCGGCCAGAGGATAAAACATGAACTGAAGTGCAATTTTCATTCCAGGTAAGCCAAATTCCTCCTGAGAAGCCAACAGTATCCTCCCGAAATGAGTTATTGAACCCCAATTTTGAAATAACCTGCACAGCTTTCACACCACTAATGCGAGGTTCCATGAGTACACAAATGTCTGGGCGATGAGCTTTCACAATTTCCTTCATGCATTTTCTGAAAAGGGTGCTGGCAGCACCTTGGCAATTCCATGATAATATAATCATTAAAATAATCTTTAAATAAATGAACAATTGTAACTTTAAACCTGAAGGGATGAATCGACAGCACATCCCTCGCACGTTGCAATATCCATGGTTGTCGGCAGTTCCTGGTTATCGGCGGCGACGTCCGACGGCTGGTCGGGGGGGTCGTTGGTGTGAGCGTGGGTCGCGGCAGAAGTTCCAACCACGTCCGTAAGCACCAGGGTCGGCATGTCCTCCAAGTTTGGTTCGATGCCAGTGGCACCATACCTGGAGCGTTTTGTCGAGAGAGAAGAAGAGGGCAGCAGTGACTCCGGCAAACTATGGGAGGCGCCATAGTCACGGACGATGGCGGTCCTCCTCTGATTTCGTGTCTTTTTCCTCGTCGCAGGATTTGAGAGCGTGTATACCTGTGTAATCATATCCTGCTCTTTTTGTTTAAAGTTAAACACTGGCTGGTCCTGGACGATGGTTGCACCAGGGGATACACTGATGGGCTCATGTGTGGGCTTGTTGGTTACCATGGTCTGTGAGCTTGTATGGGCAGGCTGTGATTTACCTATGGAAGATTGGGCTGCTTTTGGCGTGGCGAGGTTGGGCTGGATTGGCTGGCTGGTAGGATCTGATGTCATGGGTATATGGAGCTAGTTAGGCTGAGTTGTTTGTGATGGGCTAGGTACTGCATTGGGGGAGCCAACAAGGCCAGGCTTATAAGAAGTCGTGGCTTTCGTGCTTTTAGGGTCGGTTGAGGACGGGTAGGACCATTGACTTTGTCTTGAATTGATCCCCATTTTTAGGGATGATAACTGTTGTACAATGGTATTTTCCATAACCTTAGCTTGAGAACCTCCAGTTACAGCTTTTGGGAGCGTATCTGAAGCCATATCACCTCCGGATGCGGCGCTTAATACGCTGAATCTTGATCCAGCTTTTCCCTCGCTTGATTCTTTCCTTGTAGGATCAACTGCAGTTTCCTTTCCTTTCTGGGGATAACGGCGGAGCCTCCGTGGTGCGTGGAGCCATGGACCGAATTCTCCTCCCTCCGATGTGCTGGAACTCATATGAATCATTGAAACCGACATGGTAGTTTCTGGTGATGACTGGTTTGGTGGCTGTATTCTCCCCATCCCCTCAGTGGAATTTTGCGAGTTCTTGGCATGAGGGCAGGCATTGGGTGTATGCCCAACTCTACCGCAACCAAAGCAGATTTGCGGGAGGTTCTCATATTCAATCTTCTGCCATATCCCTTCCACTCTGAATCTTGGTAATAACGGCCGAGAAAGATCAAGTTCCACGGCTATTCTGGCAAATCTTCCACGTTGAGCTTCTAATGTGGTGGTATCAATCTTTATGGTTTTCCCTATCATATTACCAATCTTATTGAGGATTTTATCATGGTAGAACTTCGGGGACATATCCGGTAAACGAATCCAAGCAACTACTTTGGGGGTAGTGGCCGAGCTAGCTTTGAAGGCAGGATACCAGTACTGTACTGTCAGATAATGGCCAAGGACTACCCAGGGACCACCCAGCATTACGTGTTGCATATCCTTGATGTTGTCAAATTTGACCAGATAATATTCATTATCCATATCTATGACTTTAGGAAGAGTAGATGGTTTCCAGAGATCTCTAATCTTAGCACAGAAGACGGCATATCCAATATTCCTCCCCAAGAGTTTGACGATCACAGTATTTTGCCATACCTGATTGAGTTGTAGATGAGCTTTCTCCGTAATTCTTAGGTTGGGGCCATGTTCGTCTTGCTCAATGCTAATATCGTCTTCAGAGATGTCTGCATCAAGAGGTATATCCTTTGCCTTCCCCAGCAATCTATCCTTATAGGAGATTGGGGCATCATCCATGGTCAAGTCCCCATTCGGTACACTGTCATTCTGGTGAAGCTTGACTTTTCCGGCAGTGTCGCTAGTTTCTGTTGAAGCATCGGGGAGTGGCTCGTCCCCCATTATTTTGATAAAAGTCTAATCTTTAATTTTATTATTATGTGACTTTGATCGGTCTGATATAAAGTTTTCTGTTATATGCTTTGTACCTGAAACTGTTGTAAGTTAGTCAAGCTGGAGTACTATGGATTTCGCAGAGGAATAAATGAACTATCTCTCCCAAGTCTCCAGCCTGCGGATTAGTCCATGCAAAATATTTATGACAACAACTTCTCGAATATAATAAATACAAATATTATTTAATTTTTTATTATTATTATACAATTTGGAATGCCTAGATCATGTATACTTGCTAGATAAGTAACAAAATTATTGAAGCTCAAGAACTTTTGTAAATGTTCTATGATTTTCAAATCATGATGACCATAATTCATAAAACATGTCCAGAAAGATATTGCTAACCTGCATGAATATTCTTACACGACCTTGTTAAATACAATTTATGCACCCTTATGAAAATGTCACAACTTGAGATGTGATTTAACTATGATCGTTTGAATTGGTATTATTAAATAGCTAATAGTATAATATTAAAAATTAAAATAAGAAAGCTGGGCATCCTGTCTAGATCTGAAATATAATTTGGTAAAACTTAAGCTTATTAATTAGTATGATTCGTTCTGCAATTAGATCAAGTGTCGCTGCTGGCATCAATTAATCTATAGGATTGATCGATCTTGAATTTAAGTTTATCCAGATATATATATACACATACATATTACTCCTTCATTATGTGTATCATGCATGTTCTATTATTATTAAACACCATTATTTTGAGAGTCTATGAGCTCATCCTTTCAAATACATATACATAGTGGCTATGTATATAGTACTGTCCAACATCCAACTTTAATTTTTTTAAAAATTAAAAAGATTAATATTTATTTTAAAAAATATTTTTTCTTTCTTATTTTTAAAATTTTTTTTATGTTCTTTTTTATATTTTGTTTTCTCCTAATTTATTGGCGGTAGAGGTTGAAGACCTGAGGGATTCTGGCTGTGTTCATTTTGTTTGAAAGCATAGACTATTATATTTTTATAAAAATATTTTATTAATTTTTTATTGTTATTTTTATTGCGGACGAAGAGGACGACATCGAGATAGACTCATTTTGTGGGTCAGTCATGTTATGTGATTTTATTGGTGGATGAAAAATATAAGACATAAGAACTCCTTTGTAGTCAAATACTATTCATCATAGGATCCCACAACATATTAGACAACCATGAAATATGTACTGTACATGAAGATCGTCTGTGGTGTACTGTAATTGATAAAATGGTCATGTAAATGTCATCTATCACGGGTGGGTGATGGGTTCTGTCTCTCAGATCATATCTATCTTGTATCTATATATATTTTTACTCTAGTGCAATTCGAATCGTTCAAAACAAAACATCATGTACCAACGAGGTGTTGGCGCAGTGGTCTACAGCATACTGCGTTCCTTTAACTCAAAATACCGGGTTCAATCCGGAAAAATTGCGAGGTATGAAAAGTGTACCAGCGTTCCCTTAACTCAAAATACCGGGTTCAATCCGGAAAAATTGCGAGGTATGAAAAGTGTAATGTTGGTAATGGTCTCGCCAAAAAGATGGATGTTGTACCGTACCACTTATGGCTGCAGGCTAAATGTCTACGAAGTGAGTCGGGTGGTTGAGCCACAGGGAGAGATTAGTCTGGTTATCGACTGAGATACTCTTCATTATAAAAAAAAAAATCATGTAAATATTTAAAAAAGATAGAAATAAAAGTCTGTTAAGTGGAGAAAAAAATTGGCATAAATATTTTGCATGGACTAATCCGCAGGATGGAGGCTTCGGAGAGATAGCAAACTATCGCATATAACTAAGAGCCGCATGTTCATTCAAAAAAAAACTAAGAGCCGCATGAGGCAATTCTTATTTATTAATATTTATTTATTTCTCTGCGAAATCCATAGTACTTCAGCTTGAATAACTTTCAACAGTTTCAGGTACAAAGCATATTACAGAAAACTTGATATCAGACCGATCAAAGTTACATATTAAAGAGATCGAGTTCGCGTCTCTCATCTATCAGTCTACTTGACGCTTGAGCAGCATAAATATGTTGGTGTGACTCTTTGCCTCTTGGTAGATGAAGTCAATCTCTGAAAGCTTCTTGGCCAAGCATTCATATATTTGGTCCACAACAGCATCATCTCCAAAATGCAGCTTCAAGTGGTCGCCATTAACTGCTCTTGCAGCTGAAACCATAGCTTCCACACCGGGTTTCATACGGCTGAGGGGACTGGTAAATGTGTCGATCCCTTCAATGCCAAAATAGCCATTCAGGTTTATTATTTCTTCCACTTCCTTGACGTATGGAAAGTACACAGGCAGACTGAATAAGTCCACTTGTTCTTCACCAAGCAGTCCCTACAACATTAAATTAAGGGAATCAAAATGGGTTATCAAGTTCAACTTTTGTCTGAATCATGCAGTGACTATTATAACTGAGTTTACTCAGCATATTATAATTAATCAGAAAAAAACAACAGAAAGAATTAGTTATTATTGTGTAGATATTACTTTTAATTTTAAAAAAATTAAAATTAACCATGTCCTTACCTGTTTAACCATGTCCTTGAGGCAAGATCCAAGAAGATCTAAAAATATACCCGTTCTAGTCTGAAACATGTGAACCCCTTCCGGAAGGCCCATGATTACTAGTGCCATCAGTCCTCCATGCACAATTTCCTGAGCTCTAGCATTTAGAAAGCAATCCATATCGTTTCTAAACTGATCAGAATATGCCTTCACGACTTCCTTTCTAGATCCACTGCAGTATATACTGTCCTTGTTCCACGCTGGAGATTTATTATTGACAACTTCTTTTGGAATCTTAGAAAGCCAGTGCAATGCATTGGATGAGTTGGCAAAATGGATAGTGGACTTGGGGAACAGGCGGCCATAGAAAGAACCAGGAACCCCTGCAGCAGTATATTTTGGAAGGGTAGGAAGGTTTCTGAAAAGGGTGTTGAAATCGTTGCTTGTGACGTCGTTGAAGAAAACTTGGAATTCCAAGGGTAAATTAGCATTTTGGAGCTGTGCTTGGTGCTTGTCCTTGACGGCTTCTATGATGTTTTCCACCGCGAAGAATGTGTTGGGTCCAACAGAACACCCAAAATCTACCACTCGGAATGTGCTCAAAGTTTCAAAACATGGATTCTTAAAATCAAGCTTACCTTTAATCCCTTCGCTGATCATTCCTTCTGCTGCATCAGCAACAGCTCTCTGCAATATACAGTGTATGTCCATTGTCAATATATTTATAAATATACTTATATCACGATACTAGAGTTTACGGAATAAAACTCTTCTGAGTTTGGTCTGTGATAAGATGCCATATACATGGACATCAAAATAACCAACACCAGAACACTGAAAGCACCTGTAAACGAGAAAATCAAAGAAAAAAATCAATACACTAGCAGAGTATGCAAACCTGATAGTGAGAATTCTGGAAATAGCTGTGCGGTCCATCCCCAACCATCATGGCCCATGGCCGCTGTGATATCTCATTAGCATGGTTTGCCATTCTCACACAATTGGCTAAGTTGGATGTTGGACAGTACTATATAGCTGCAATACTGAAGTAACACAGCTACCGTATATCAATATAAGTTTCAAACTACATGTATTTCATGTTCAAATTAAACGACATGTCTTCTATGCTACCTAGATGACGAGTCTCCTACCCCCAACCTAGACGACCAGTCGGTGGGGAGCTCACGGACGACTTGTTTTTCGCGATCATCCCTAACCTCTAGCCGCCAGATTTCTTTAAAACCTAGCCGGAAAAATTTTAACTCATATCCACCCGATTTAGCGTGTATTAGGTATATTCAACACACCACTCAGTCCTAGTTCTCTCGAACAAAACCCATGCATTACAATCATGAAAACATAAATCAAACCTCAAATCGAACCACACAAGCACCTGCATTTTTTCAGGTAGAAATCTTACCAAATCCGACAAAAAACAAGCTATCCTCCCTCACGATTCACTCACTTTCACTCACTTTCACTCAGGAGCTCTCCCGCAACCTTTGCACCTAAAATGGAAGGTTTCCAATCTCGGTCGGGCTATGCCCACACGTAGCCCCTTCTATCGGACTCTCTCTAGTTATTTGTGGGTGAAAGGGGAGGACGAGTGTTGAACAAAGGATAGGATATCCTTGAACAAAGGATAAGGTGCATGGATACCCTTATCAAAGGATAAGGTGCATGGATATCCTTTGTTAAGGGTATCCATGCACCTTATCTTTTGTCCTAGGACATCCTATCCTATCCTATGCCTAAGTCCTAGAGGGTACCAGGTCTCACAATTTGTATATTGTTTGATGTTTATTTTCATTTTCTGTGTATATGTGTATTTTTCTATTTATATTGTGTGTGCATTTGTATGTTTATTTTTAAGTTGATTGTTGTTACCGTATCCTTGGCATGATTCGAGGCATAATCAATGGAATTATGGAATAATAACAGCTTAAAATAATAGACTTATTTTTTAAAAAAATAAAAATATATTATTATTGGTAATAATGATTAATTCTTTTTTATAAAAAAATAATAATTAATTTTTTTCGTTATAGGTATTTTTAATTTTTTTATAAATACGATTCTACCCCTCACCCCATCCCACCCTCCTCCTAATCACCTATTCAACCTCTCACCCCACCTCACCCTCTTATAACCACCTACCTGGGATTTGAACCCAGGATCTCCTCTATGGGCGCCTGTTCCCCAAGTTCACTATCCACTTTGCATACTCATTCTATACATTGCACTGTGTCACGCTTGTAGGCCCAAGGGATAGGCAGGGTGGCTGATCCCACATCGGATGAGAACTGGGTGGTCGTTGGATTTATAAGTGTGGGTGCTGCATATCTTATTAGGCGCGTCTTTTGGGAAGAGAGTAATGATCTCGTGACAACTGGTTTTCTAAGATTCCAAATGAAAGTTGTTCACGCCTGTAGGCCCAGTGGGGTAGGCAGGGTGGCCCAAGTCAAAAACGACGAGGTAGGGTGGCCCAAGTAAAAAACGACGAGGCAGGGTGGCCCAAGTCAAAAATGACGAGGGTGTCGTTGGGCTTGGTGGGGAGAGTATGTAACGCCTGTAGGCCCAAGGGGGTAGGCAGGGTGACTGATCCCACAAGCATGGGTGTTGCACATCCCATTAGGCGCGTCTTTTGGGAAGAGAGTAATGACCTCGTGACAACTGGCTTTCTAAGATTCCAAACGAAATTGTCACTAGTAAATCTCCAACATGGAACAAGGATAGTATAGACCGAAATTGTCACTAGTAAATCTCCAACATGGAACAAGGATAGTATGTAGAGCAATGAATATAGAAAGGAAGTCATCAGTTCATAAACGATATGGATAGCTTTCTAAATGCTAGAGCTCAAGAAATTGTGCATGTTCGGCCTTTCGGAAGGGGTTCACATGTTTCATACTAGAATGGGTATACTTTATGATCTTTTTGGATCTTGCCTCAAGGACATGGTTAAACAGGTAAGGGCATAAGAACCATTTCTTTCTGATAATTTTTTTAAAATTAAAACAATGATATTCACAATCGGTAACAATAACTAATCCCTTGACAATTTC
Organism: Passiflora organensis; assembly: GCA_019739055.1. Taxonomy (NCBI): domain Eukaryota; kingdom Viridiplantae; phylum Streptophyta; class Magnoliopsida; order Malpighiales; family Passifloraceae; genus Passiflora; species Passiflora organensis. The sequence goes on from JAEPBF010000269.1 coordinate 566,814, forward strand.
CTTCTGATTAATTATAATATGCTGAGTAAACTCAGTTTTTTTTTTGAAATAGGAGTAGACTCAGATATGATAAACATAGGATCTTTCGGAAGGGGTTCACATGTTTCAGACTAGAATGGGTATACTTTATGATCTTTTTGGATCTTGCCTCAAGGACATGGTTAAACAGGTAAGGGCATAAGAACCATTTCTTTCTGATAATTTTTTTAAAATTAAAACAATGATATTCACAATCGGTAACAATAACTAATCCCTTGACAATTTCCTTCTGATTAATTATAATATGCTGAGTAAACTCAGTTTTTTTTTTGAAATAGGAGTAGACTCAGATATGATAAACATAGGATCTTTCGGAAGGGGTTCACATGTTTCAGACTAGAATGGGTATACTTTATGATCTTTTTGGATCTTGCCTCAAGGACATGGTTAAACAGGTAAGGGCATAAGAACCATTTCTTTCTGATAATTTTTTTAAAATTAAAACAATGATATTCACAATCGGTAACAATAACTAATCCCTTGACAATTTCCTTCTGATTAATTATAATATGCTGAGTAAACTCAGTTTTTTTTTTGAAATAGGAGTAGACTCAGATATGATAAACATAGGATCTTTCGGAAGGGGTTCACATGTTTCAGACTAGAATGGGTATACTTTATGATCTTTTTGGATCTTGCCTCAAGGACATGGTTAAACAGGTAAGGGCATAAGAACCATTTCTTTCTGATAATTTTTTTAAAATTAAAACAATGATATTCACAATCGGTAACAATAACTAATCCCTTGACAATTTCCTTCTGATTAATTATAATATGCTGAGTAAACTCAGTTTTTTTTTTGAAATAGGAGTAGACTCAGATATGATAAACATAGGATCTTTCGGAAGGGGTTCACATGTTTCAGACTAGAATGGGTATACTTTATGATCTTTTTGGATCTTGCCTCAAGGACATGGTTAAACAGGTAAGGGCATAAGAACCATTTCTTTCTGATAATTTTTTTAAAATTAAAACAATGATATTCACAATCGGTAACAATAACTAATCCCTTGACAATTTCCTTCTGATTAATTATAATATGCTGAGTAAACTCAGTTTTTTTTTTGAAATAGGAGTAGACTCAGATATGATAAACATAGGATTTTTCGGAAGGGGTTCACATGTTTCAGACTAGAATGGGTATACTTTATGATCTTTTTGGATCTTGCCTCAAGGACATGGTTAAACAGGTAAGGGCATAAGAACCATTTCTTTCTGATAATTTTTTTAAAATTAAAACAATGATATTCACAATCGGTAACAATAACTAATCCCTTGACAATTTCCTTCTGATTAATTATAATATGCTGAGTAAACTCAGTTTTTTTTTTGAAATAGGAGTAGACTCAGATATGATAAACATAGGATTTTTCGGAAGGGGTTCACATGTTTCAGACTAGAATGGGTATACTTTATGATCTTTTTGGATCTTGCCTCAAGGACATGGTTAAACAGGTAAGGGCATAAGAACCATTTCTTTCTGATAATTTTTTTAAAATTAAAACAATGATATTCACAATCGGTAACAATAACTAATCCCTTGACAATTTCCTTCTGATTAATTATAATATGCTGAGTAAACTCAGTTTTTTTTTTGAAATAGGAGTAGACTCAGATATGATAAACATAGGATCTTTCGGAAGGGGTTCACATGTTTCAGACTAGAATGGGTATACTTTATGATCTTTTTGGATCTTGCCTCAAGGACATGGTTAAACAGGTAAGGGCATAAGAACCATTTCTTTCTGATAATTTTTTTAAAATTAAAACAATGATATTCACAATCGGTAACAATAACTAATCCCTTGACAATTTCCTTCTGATTAATTATAATATGCTGAGTAAACTCAGTTTTTTTTTTGAAATAGGAGTAGACTCAGATATGATAAACATAGGATCTTTCGGAAGGGGTTCACATGTTTCAGACTAGAATGGGTATACTTTATGATCTTTTTGGATCTTGCCTCAAGGACATGGTTAAACAGGTAAGGGCATAAGAACCATTTCTTTCTGATAATTTTTTTAAAATTAAAACAATGATATTCACAATCGGTAACAATAACTAATCCCTTGACAATTTCCTTCTGATTAATTATAATATGCTGAGTAAACTCAGTTTTTTTTTTTGAAATAGGAGTAGACTCAGATATGATAAACATAGGATGATTCAGACAAAAAGTTGAACTTGATAACCCATTTTGATTCCCTTAATGTTTTGTTGGGACTGCTTGGTGAAGAACAAGTGGAATTTTGATTAAGGATCGATGAATTTTAGTTCTCAACCACGTCTATGAGACTTGGATATTTAAATCGATGGGTCAGATTTTGGTGTTTGGGTCTAGAACTGGAAAAACGGCCAGTAACCGGAAAGAGAAAGCTTTGAAAGAAATAACACCCTCTTGTTAAGCCATTGGGCTTACAGGATAAATTTTTTATCGAATAAAAAGAGAAAAATATTCTTTTTCGAAACTCGAATTGAGGATATTTTTATAATTTCAACTTCAGTTCTACAAAACCTTAATTTTATTATTTTTAATATAAATAACCATCAATAATATTTTTGAAACTTGGTTGGAAAACCCCGAATCCAAATCTTTTTATTTTTGAAATTTTGTATTAGTGTCATTTTAGTTATAAATTAGAAAATTATGAAAAATAATCATTCTGTAGAGATTTTTATAGATTTTTAGAAAGTTTAGATTATTAAGGACTCAATAAGATGAGATACAAAGACACAAAATTTTCAAAGAATTTTTAAAGGTATATATGGGTATTTAAGGATTTTTTTATTATTTTTTAGAGTATTATATTTATTATTAATTTTATAATTATAAAAAATGATTTATTTATACTGGAGTGTTACACTATTCTTTTAAAGATTTTTTATGCACTTTTTAAAATTTTCTGGATATTTTTCGAGACATTATGTCATTTATTAGAAATTTTAATTGATTTCTAGAAAATGAAAAAAAATATATATATATATATATATATATATATATTATATTATATTATATTATAATAAAAAAGAAGGAGTGGTCAAAACGCGTAACGCTCCATCAGTTTGACCAAGCCTGGTTAAACGACTGGTTCAGCTACCCTAGGGATAGAAAACCCTAATTTCTTGTTCCATTATGGCGTCGTTTTCCCCAGTGAAATGTCATCGTATTAGCTACGTGGGATAACTCACCAGCCGAAGTGTTCCTCCATCTTCCATGTATCCCGACCCATACTCGTCCTCCCCTTTCACCCACAAATAACTGGAGAGAGTCCGATAAAGGGGGCTACGTGTGGGCATAGCCTGACCGAGATTGGAAACCTTCCATTTTAGGTGCAAAAGGTTGCAAGAGAGCTCCTGAGTGAAAGTGAGTGAATCGTGAGGGAGGATAGCTTGTTTTTTGTCGGATTTGGGTAAGATTTCTACCTGAAAAAATCCAGGTGCTTGTGTGGTTCTATTTGAGGTTTGATTTGTGTTTTCATGATTGTAATGCATGGGTTTTGTTCAAGAGAACTAGGACTGAGTGGTGTGTCGAATATACCTAATACAAGCTAAAACGGGTGGATATGAGTTAAAAATTTTCCGGCTAGGTTTTAAAGAAATCTGGCGGCTAGAGGTTAGGGATGATCGCGGACAACAGGTCGTCCATGAGCTCCCCACCGACCGATCGTCTAGGTTGAGGGTAGGAGACTCGTCGTCTACGTAGCATTGAAGACATGTCGTTTAATTTGAACATGAAATACATGTAGTTTGAAACTTATAATGAACGACATATTGTTTAAAACCGAAATCGAGTGACATGTAAGTAAGCAAACAACAAGTCATTCTAGGTTAAGAGGATAGGCTCGCCCCGAGCAGGAGGCTCGACAGTCGTGGCAATACCAGAGTGAAACATGTGTCAGCATCCTGGAGGTCCAGGTGTTGTGCTGGAGCGTGCTCGTGCTGCCGTATGTCGTTTGGTGGAAAATTAATAGAATTTTGCAGTAGGAAAAAGACCGGAAAATAAAAAATAGAGAAAAATTATAAATAAACTGAAAAGAAATATGGAAAATTTTTAAAAAATACAAAATATTATGAAGATTCCAATGGTACCAAATTTATTCAGATATGAAGTGATTAGATAGGTTAAATAAATCAAAGATGATGGTAGAAATACAAGAAAAATAGTAAAGGACTCAGAAAATTTACATCGAATTGATGCCTAGGTATTATTGACATAAACCAAAGAGTTAGTAACGAATAATTAATAAAGTATGATTCAACTGGGAAATAATAGAAAAATGGATCTTTTGGTTTACATGTGCAGAGTTAGATAAAAAAAATCAATCTTCTCTGGAATCTGATCCAGAAGAAGAAGTGTCGTAAACTGTGAGTGGTTGGTTATGTGCATATATAATATTTTGATGTCTTAATTTAACTATGCAAGATATCCTAATAATTAGAATCGCATGAACATACATACCTGGTTAAGTTTTGATAATTGATAACCACGAAATTCTGCTTATACATTGAAGAGACATTGAGATAATACGATTAATATCTTGTAGTGTGTGTTCATTTAATAATCATGTGAAAGCAGCATGAGTCTATATGGGATAACCTATACAATTCTTGAGAGTTCTTCGGGTCTGGTAGCAAGGCGTGAAGATGTCAGACCATAAGGAATAAGGTTGGACGGGATTTATTGTTAAATGCAAATAGATTAACCGTTTCTTTCAGGTTTTGGGAATCGATTAGGTAGAGCTACCATCACCTAATGTCTCGACATTGTCAATGGAATTGGGCTTTAGATAAATAGCTAATAAACTGTATGATTTCCTAATAAGAGAACATAAAGTAGAGGAGAACACATTTAGGTCACCACTGACAAATCTTAGTTTTATCCAGGACCCGGAAAGACTATAAGAGTATGTCAGCCCAAATCATGCCATGTGTGCTCACCTAAGAAAGGATTTTTAAAATTGATTAATCGATCTACTTGTGTTTGTTGATTTATTAAGTTATAAATGTGTTTCATTTACTTTATTTTTTGCATTGCCATTTTTATGAGATATGTTAATTCATTTTAATGGCATTGTTTATTCTCGAATACTCACCTAGTAAGTTTTTGCCAGATCTTTAGATTTGGGCATTACATAACCATCGTAGAAGGCTTGATTACAAAACCAAAAATGTATGAAATTAAAATCAACCAATAAAAAAGGGCAAGTGTCATGCGAACGACACTATTGTATATTAAAATATCGTTGCTATTTTAATTATTCTTATCTTTTTTTTCCGTTATCATAAATTAGTCTTGTAAACTCGTTATATACTTTACTTATTATTAAGCAACATATATAATGGGACTACTATGAACTGTCACACAAGATTTTGGGACTCGGAGCTTGACAATGTCCATCAAATTCTTTAAATTATGTATTAATTTGTCTTCTATTATTCATACATGTAATATGGCCTACCATTCACCTTATCCCTTGTTTTAGGACATCCTATCCTATGCCTAAGTCCTATAGAGAGTACCAGGTCTCACAATTTGTATAATGTTTGATGTTTATTTTTATTTCCAGTGTGTATGTGTATGTTTACTATTTATATCATGTGTGCATAAATATAATCATATTAAAAAAATGGCCAGAACCAGGTCTCTCTCCCCTCAACTTCCTCCTGCACCCTTCCACCATCGCAACCCCCCTTCAACCGCCTTCATTTTCACCATTGAGCCAACCCCTTTCCTTCTGATCGTTTTACCACTTATTTTGTTGACTTCATCCCAGAACCTTGGTCTGCTCAACATCTTTGTGATTTAGTTCTAGATGTCGACCTCCCTCTCTGGTCCTCCTGATCCTCAGCACCCTATTCCCTTGCCTCAATCTCCTAATCATTTCTCTAGTCTTCACGACGGTCGCTCATTTAAGCAAGCTCTATGTGATTTTCCAACCCAGATTTCCATTAAACCGACTCATCAAAATCTCTCTTGGTTGCAGAATTGAGCAGTAGGTTTGAAGAAAACCCGCTTTTTTCTGTCTGATCTCCTTCACTCCCCTTGGAGATGATCTCGTTCTAATCTACTTCTTGTCTCCTGCTGTTATACAAGAGGAGATTTCCAATTTTGAAAAGAATGGAAGTGATCTCTTCTACTTTCTTCGTCCTTGGAAACCTCAAGATACGGGTGCTGCGAGACTTTGTAGGATTCACTTTCATGGTGTTCCCTTGCATATATGGGACTTATCTAGCTTCTCCACTCTTGCTACTAGATTTGGCTCTCTTATTCATTTGGATGAAGATTACCTACTCCGGCGACGCCTTGATCTTGCCAAGGCTCTCATCCTCACCAACCGTTGTGATCCCATAGATGAAAAGTTACACGTCAACGTGGATGACAAGTCGTTTGTGATTTACTGTTATGAAAAATAGGGGGAAAAGCTAGAAGATTTGAATTCTCCTCATAGATCTATTGCATCTTCCTCTAGAATAGTGTGCCTTGCATCCTCCCCATGTGATACAACATGCTCGAAGAAAGGAGAGGACAAGACCTCTACTTTTCATCCTATCAAGCTTTCATGTCTACCTACTATAGAAGAGACGGATGAAAAGTCGATTGCGGCGCTAACCTCAGATCCCAAGACTAAGGCTGGACCCTTGCAGGCTTCTCCTAGAATTCCTGTTAGAACTGAGCCCTCTTCCCCTTCTTTTGATGCCCCACCTCTAGATCTTCCCTCTCCAGCTTATGGTGGGCCTCCTCCCCTTCTTCTCGTTCCCTCAACTGGGCTGAATAGAACCCTTGATGAACATGGGCCTTGTCAATCACCCATTTCTAGCTTTTCTTCGGAGACTTTACCTCACATGCAGACACATTCTGTTAATACTGTTAAGTCTTTGCAACCGCCCATCCAAGGGAAAATGGTTTAAGATTATACAAGAAGGTGGAGATTTAATTTCAGACACCGGAAGCCAGGATACCTCTGAGATGATTTCGAGGGTTAATTGCCTTTATTTATGGAGGTGCTCATTTACACCCTTCTTCCTCCTCATCTCCAATGATCAATCTCCAACTCTCCTCTCTCTCACTGTTGCTGGCTCCTGAAACTCCAGAATTCTCAATCTCTGTCGAAGCCAAAAAAACTCTAGAAATTATCAAACTTCTTGGTCTGGTTTGTAACAGACAAGATAATGAAATTCTAGAGGAAATTAAAGAGATGATGTTAGACGAAGAAAGGATTTGGAGGATTCCCTCCAACTTCTAATCCATTGATTAGATATTTTGGGTGTCTTTTCTTTCTTATGATTCACATTTGCTCTTGGAATGCTAGAGGCTTTAACAGCTCTCTCAAACATAAATCTCTTCATAATTGGATTTCTAGATTCAATCTTGATATGGTGATTGTCATTGAGACCAAGTTTTCAGGCCCTCCTCATAGAAATCTTAAATATCTCTGGGCTGATAGCTCTAGATGGGAATGCAGTGATGTTGTGGGAAGATCTGGTGGTATGTTATGCCTTTGGAATAATCATGCTTTTAAAAGTCTCTGATAACAAAAGAGGCTCTCGTTGGATAGCTCTAGAAGGGACTGATTCCAAAATCAACTTTGATTTTTTAATCATTGCAATTTATGGCTCGATTAATCTATCAGGTAGAATTCCTCTTTGGGAAGAAATTGATCAGTTACACGCTATTTCTTGTCTTCCTTGGGTGGTCATTGGTGATTTCAATGAATCTTTATCTCCTGAAGAAAGAGGTGGTGGAATCTTTAATAGAAGAGGAGCACGACTTTTGCAAGATTTCTTAGATAGAAATAATCTTATTGATTTACCTCTATGTGAGAAACACTTCACTTGGTTCAATTTTGCTTCAGCAACTAGGATTGACAGAGCAGCTGTTAGTCCAGAATGGATCTCGGCCTACTTACAAGCTTATTAGAGGTGCTAAATCTTTTTCTGATCATATTCCTATTTTTTTGAAGTTTGATTGTATCCAATGGGGACCTCACCCTTTTCATTCTTTAGATATCTGGTGGGATGATCCAAAATTTATAGAGGTGGTTCGAGCATATTGGGAAGAAGCGAGTTCCTTTTTTCCAGGAGAATATACTTGCTGTAGGAAGATTAGCTTTATTAAAAAAAGCTAAAAATCTGGAATAGAGATATTTTTGGTAGAAAGGATGTAGAGCTTAACAACACAATTGAAAAATTGGATCTCCTAGATTCGATCAGAGGTGAACCATCATGGGGATAGACCGAGGCTGAATCATATAAATCTCTTCAGAAGTTGAAATGGGTGCTTAAAAAGCAACTCGAGGCTTTATGGCTGCAAAAATCCAGAATTACATGAGCCAAACTCGGTGATAAAAATTCAAGATTTTTTCACCTTATGGCAAACTGGATGCGCCAGAATTTTTTTTTTTTTCTGAAATCACCATTAATGGCTCCTTACTATCAAATTCCAAAGATATTAAGCAAGGTGTTTTCTCGTTCTTTCGTAGCAATTTTCAGAAACCCAAGTCCAGTTGTATTGATCTTGGTTCTTTACCCTTCTGTCGAATTAACTTTGAGGATGCCACACGTCTTGAAGCTCCTTTTTCTGCTGAAGAAATCAAAGAAGCTTTAAATCAATGTGGCAGTTCTAAAGCACCTGGTCCGGATGGTTTCAAATTTCTTTTTTATAAGAAGGCTTAGAATATAATTGGTGATGATATTGTTGAATTCATACACTCCTTCAATCGCACTGGTATTCTCCCTGACGGCATAAATACCACTTTTATAACCTTAATTCCTAAGGTTAAAGGAGCCTCTGATCTTCGTCAATTTAGACCCATTAGCATCATCAATGGACTCTATAAACTCCTTGCTAAGATCTTGGCAAACATATTGAGTCCTGTTTTAGACAAGCTCATTTCTGGTAACCAATCTGGTTTTATATGGGGTAGGAATATTATGGACTCTATCCTTGTTACTTCGGAAATAGTCCACAAAATAAAACGTAACAAAGATAGAGGTTATATTCTTAAGCTAGACTTCGAGAAAGCTTTTGATTCTGTTAAATGGAGCTTCATTCTTCGCATTTTGGCTTGTATGGGATTTGGTGCTACTTGGATGAATTGGATCCAACAATGTCTCTGCACGGCTAAAGCCTCTGTTCTGGTCTACGGCTCACCAACAGAGGAATTCCTCTTGAGTCCTGGTATGTGCCAGGAAGATCCTCTTTCACCACTTCTCTTTAATATTGTTGTCGAAGGTCTGTCGCAACTTCTTTATAAAGGTATCATGGTTGGAAATTGTTGTCTCTCCCATCTCCATTATGCGGATGATACTATTTGTTTTCTGTAAGATGATCAAGAAGGACTCTTTAATCTCAAACGAATTCTCCGAGGTTTTGATCTACTATCGGGCATGCGTATTAACTTTCACAAGAGTTCGCTTCTTGGTATAAATATTGAGGACTCTTCTCTTCAACAGGTGGCTAACTCTCTTAAATGTAAGTGCGGTCATCTACCTCTAAACTATTTGGGTATTCCTATTGGTGCAAACCCAAGAAGTTTAAAAACCTGGGATCCTATCATTAGCAAAATCAAGCATTGTCTTGCTCCTTGGAAGGGTAAACTCCTATCTAGTGGAGGTCGTTTACTGCTTGTTAAATCAGTCCTTGGGAGCTTGCCACTTTATTATATGTCCTTCTTCAGAGTTCCTAAAGGAGTTCGACATCAAATTGAAAGGCTCCGTAGGAATTTTCTTTGGGGTGGTTGCGGTGAGAAGAAGCCCTTATGCAAAGTTAGTTGGGATAAGGTATGCTTACCAAAAAATCTTGGTGGAACAGGTTTGGGTGACTTAGATTCCCAAAATCTCTTTCTCCTCTCAAAATGGTTGTGGAAGATAAAATCTCCTGATACACCCCTCTGAAAAGATCTTATTCTTCAAAAATATAATCTTTTTTCCCCGGATTCTCACAAGCGTTCTCCTTGGTGGTCTTTTTTTGTGCAAGCTCATCAAAGAAGACCCATCCTTATTTTTTATTTCTAGTCAATTTCGGTGGAAGGTCGGAGATGGTTCTTGTGTTCGCTTTTGGAAAGACAGGTGGGTAGGAGTCAAAACCTTACAGCAATCTTTTCCGAGACTTTTTCTTCTAGCTGAGAATAAGGATGCTTCTATTGCTGATTCTGGTTTTTGGAGTGAGGATTCTTGGGTTTGGTCCTTTCGTTGGCGACGTAGCTTCTTCTTATATGAAGCTAATCTCTTGGATGAGTTCTCTTCAACCATCAACCCCTTTCAGCCAACTCACAATCGTGCAGACTACCTTGGATGGGGAGAAAATTCCCTACCATTCTTGACTCGTCATTCACTCTACCTACCCGTCCGCACTTCAAACAAACCACAGATCTTGGTTTGACTTAGCTCCCCTCAAACACCAATTTCTTATTTGGTTAGCTTCCCTCAACAAAGTCACCACTCGAGCTGATCTCTTTAAAAGGGGCATTCTCTCGATTACTGATGCTGCCTGCTCCAGGGGTTGTCTCTCCCTTGAAACCACTTGTCATCTTTTTCTTAAGTGCCCTCATGCTTCCAACCTTTGGTACAAGATCATGAACTGGTGGGGCTTTCACTGGTGCTGTCCTCCTTCGGTCACTTCTTTAATTGAAATATATGCACCCTTATGATAATACAATAAATAGCTGGGATAATACAATATATACAAGATCATACAATATATGCACCTGTATGATAATGTCACAACTTAAAAATGCACGATCTTGACAGGTTACTTAAATATCATGGTTTGAATTGGTATTATTAAATAGCTGGGAATCCTCTCGAGATCTGAAATAAAATTTGGTCAAACTTAATTTTATTAATTAATATGATTTGGTCTGCAATTGGATCAATCGTGCAATCGTGCATATATAAAATGTGAATGCTATCATCGTAAGAAAAAATAGAATACCATATATATATTTTACTCCCCCATGCGTATCATGCATGTTCTATTATTACAGAAACATCATTATTTAAAGAGCTTATGAGCTTATCCTCTCAAATATATATATACATAGCGGCTATGTTGCTTCTGTATTGCACCAAAAACGAAGCAGTTCTAACACTTAACACTCAAACACCTCACTTAGTCCAGCGCAAGAATGGCAACCCATGACTCAGAAATATCAGAGCAGTCATGCGCAACAATGGGCGGGGATGGGCCTCGCAGCTATTTCCAGAATTCTCACTTTCAGGTTTGCATACTCTGCTAGTTTACGGTTTTCTTTCTTTGATTTTATCGTTGACAGGTGCTTGCATGCAGTGTTCTGGTGTTGGTTATTTTGACGTCCATATATATGGGATCTTGTGACAGACCAAACTCAAAAGAGTTTTATTCCGTAAACTCTAGTCTCGTGATATAAGTATATTTATAAATATATTGACAATGGACATACACTGTATATTGCAGAGAGCTGTTGCTGATGCAGCAGAAGCAATGATCAGCGAAGGGATTAAAGGTAAGCTTGATTTTAAGAATCCATGTTTTGATTTGAGCACATTCCGAGTGGTAGATTTTGGGTGTTCTGTTGGACCCAACACATTCTTCGCGGTGGAAAACATCATAGAAGCCGTCAAGGCCAGGCACCAAGCACAGCTCCAAAATGCTAATTTAACCTTGGAATTCCAAGTTTTCTTCAACGACGTCACAAGCAACGATTTCAACACCCTTTTCAGAAACCTTCCTACCCATCCAAAATATACTGCTGCAGGGGTTCCTGGTTCTTTCTATGGCCGCCTGTTCCCCAAGTCCACTATCCATTTTGCCAACTCATCCAATGCATTGCACTGGCTTTCTAAGATTCCAAAAGAAGTTGTCAATAATAAATCTCCAGCATGGAACAAGGACAGTATATACTGCAATGGATCTAGAAAGGAAGTTGTGAAGGCATATTCTGATCAGTTCAGAAACGATATGGATTGCTTTCTAAATGCTAGAGCTCAAGAAATTGTGCATGGAGGACTGATGGCAATAGTAATGATGGGCCTTCCGGAAGGGGTTCACATGTTTCAGACCAGAACGGGTATATTTTTTGATCTTTTAAGATCTTGCCTCAAGGACATGGTTAAACAGGTGAGGACATAAGAACCACTTCTTTCGGATTAATTTTTTTAAAATTAAAGTAATATCTACACAATAATAACTAGCTAATTCTTTCTGTTGTTTTTTTTCTGATTAATTATAATATGCTGAGTAAACTCAGTTATAATATTCACTGTATGATTCAGACAAAAAGTTGAACTTGATAACCCATTTTGATTCCCTTAATGTTTTGTAGGGACTGCTTGGTGAAGAACAAGTGGACTTATTCAATCTGCCTGTGTACTTTCCATACGTCAAGGAAGTGGAAGAAATAATAAACCTGAATGGCTATTTTGGCATTGAAAGGATCGACACATTTACCAGTCCCCTCAGCCGTGTGAAACCCGGTGTGGAAGCTTTGGTTTCTGCTTCAAGAGCAGTTAATGGCGACCACTTGAAGCTGCATTTTGGAGATGATGCTGCTGTGGACCAAATATATGAATGCTTGGCCAAGAAGCTTTCAGAGAATGACTTCAACTACCACGAGGCAAAGAGTAACACCAACATATTTATGCTGCTCAAGCCTCAAGTAGACTGATAGATAAGAGATGCGAACTTGATCTCTTTATTATGTAACTTTGATCATCTGACATCAAGTTTTCTGTTATATGCTTTGTACCTGAAACTGTTGTTATACTACTGTGCTCAAATATGCTTTCACAGAGGCATAACAGGGTTGCAGGCTTTTTATGATTTTACATTTCGAAATTTACCTGTTGGTTTCGACAATCACCAATAATAGTTTAAAGTGTTATGTTAGATTTAAAGTGTCTGAAACATTAGAATCCAGATTCAACTGCTTCTGGTTTAACCAGAGATATGTCATTTGTGAAGTAGCAGGATTACTGCATCAAATTGGTGAGCAGGAATTTCTAAATGGGAAGTCTCTTGTAAGGGAAATGATACACCTGGAACTCTGCATTCCAGCAGGGATAATGTCTCTCCCTTGACAGAATTTTCCTTGGTTTAACCCTGTCAGTTACTTTTCATCCACGCTGGACTGAGGTGCATGAGAAGGGTTCGCACCTCCGCAGATCCGTTTCTGCAAATGTTCTAAGCTAGCCACTCGCTGCATGGAAAGGGTTCGTCCCATTTTGTTCCCTGACACTCCCTTGGGTCCAGAATTTGGCTGCACATTTTCTAAGGAAGAGATATCTACCAAACCATTTTTGACTCCCGGGTCAGGGGTAGGCATGGAACTATTCGGTTGCCGGAAAAAATGATGGCTTGGTTCATCCCGAACAGGCACAGCTGCATCGGTTGATGCGTCAGAAGGGCTTCCGTCAAAGGATGGCATGCTTATTGTTGATATCTCAGGCATAGTTTGGAACGTGGGGTTCAACCCTGTAATCCTTTTGACCATCTCCTCAGCCATTTTCACCTAATTATGTGATTATCAAATGAAAACGGAGATATCAGTTCTTTTAGCTATATTAATGAAGCATGACATCTCCACCATAGATATCAATACTCCATGATCAATCTGAAGGGTGTGATTGAATGATAAAACTCATTCATTCGATTACCTTAAATGTGAAATTTTTGAATCTTAGTTTTAAATATGAAATATGTTAAAATAGTTGGTGCTTACGATACAGCTGAAGAACTTACTTTTGCTCTGAAAGTTTCAACATCGGCTTTTAAGACTCTGTTGTCAACAGCTGCTTCATTGTACTTGTGGGTTATATCACTAAGACGCTTTAAAAGAGCTGAGTTTTCAACTCTCAGCTGACCAACCTGTAAAGAGCAAGATATATGCTATCACAGAGTACAAGATGAACTATCAGTGGTCAGAGTGTTATAAAAGAAAAGAACCTGTGTCTCAAGCTCAGTTAGATGTGCCTGTTTTCTTCTTCTTGACCGTCTAGCTGATTCTCTATTGGAAAGCATCCTGAACAGAACCACATGAATTTGCAGTGAGAGAAGTAAACATTAACAACAGAAGTGAAACGAAAATAATGATCTAGCAGTGAACAGCAGAGAAAAGGTTACCTCCTCACACGTTTTGCATCAGCAGGATCCATATTCTCAGTTATTTCGGTTTCTCCTTCATTTTCATCATCTTCAGAATGTTCTATAGATGATCCACTAACTGTTGACATCAGAGGAGCTCCAGAAGTCCTCTGGGTTGTAGGTGGCTCATTAGCATCCTTGTCTTGTGTTCTAGATATTTCGTATTCAGCTCCTGCAAGGATTACAAAAATCAACCTGTTTTCATATTCCTGCAGCTCAATCCCATTATGTCATGGATTACTATGGTATTAAGTTTTTCCAAAAAAGCAATTTCTTCACACTTGTTTATAGCAAGGTGAATTGCCTAGCTCATGTTATCTGTAAGAAGACCAGCAAAGCACCCTTTTTTTTATGGGTTAGGCACATTTGACTAGAAGTAATGAAACAACCAGACCAAAGGCAAATGCTCCCAACAGGGTTCTCTCTGAACTGAAGGCAAATGCTCCATTTTTTTATATATCAGCATTCTCTAGAAATTTTCCAATAAGATGTTGAGACCTTTCCTTTGGCATTCAAATTGACCATCAACAGAGCTAATTTTGCTGCCAAGGTGGGCTTCATCCTAAATTATGATTGTGGTTTCTATACTCAGATGAAAACTTACAGAAATTGCTATAATGATCTCTGAGGTTCTTAACTATAATGAAAACATAAAAGGTTTCTGCAATCCACATTGGTTTCAAAACTAAAAGCTTCTGAGGTTGATGTACATAAATGCGTTGGATTGGTGTACTCATCAACAAAAGTAAGGATCAGATAAAAATACAAGGCAAACCTTTAGAAGGAGCATGAGACCCTAGTTGTGAATTATTCGAAACTGGTGATCCACTATCAGCTTTAGCAGCATCATGATGTTTCACAAAAGGTGCCTATAAACAAAGAATACAGCATGTTTGACTTCTTTTGAATAAAGTGAATAACAAAATAGCATTAAACAAAATGATGATACGAAGTAATGCTAGCCCATGAAAAGTTTTGAGGAATCAATTTGTAGCAATTGCCAGTCCAAGTTCGCAAGTTTGTTCAATATATAGCAATCTCTCTTCCCTATCAATAATCCATCCAAAATACAAATATACTTCAATATATAGCCTGAACTAGTTCTGTCTGTTTACGTATTATCTACCAGAAGCCTAGTGTTGATCCCTAAAGAGCAACCCTTTTCAAGGTGGTGGATTCTTTGCTGTACTTTTGATATAGTGTAGAGCTCCAACCTACTTTTGTTCTGGCCCTTCTTCACCCTTTTATGCATATTTCCCTCTTTGGAAGGAAAAAAAGGCTTTGCTGAAAGATACCACAAAATCCCCAAAACTAAACTCTCGAAAAGCAAATTCAGCCCCATGTTTCCTGAAAGCTACTACAAATTTTTAATCTGAGAGAAAGTAGACGGAAGTCATAAACTCACAACATAATTCTAGCAAATTGAAGAAAAGGAAGGAAAAAGAACTACTAATCCTTTAATCATCACAAATAAAAAAGTTAAAGTTTTTAACAAGATGAAACAGAAAAACTCCCACCAATTTCACTACCCAACAATGTTAACAAAAAAGGTTGAATCTTCTTTTCCCATAAACCAAAAGAAGCAAAAACTGGGCGGAAAACATGTTCAATCACTTCTCTTTTTCAATCCAAAAATATAAAAATGGCACCAGTCATACCACGACTACCTTTGTATTTAACCAACCACTAACGGGGTAAACAAGTCCAGACAATATTTCCATTACACAAAAAGCACCATAAAGAGCCTAACAGGTCCAAAAAGAAAAGTAAAAACCTTTCCTAACTACGCGCAGCCAAACTTCGATACAAACAAACATCACTCACAAATACCAAAAACGGGAACAAGAAACCAAAGTACTTACACGCGACAGGGCTACAGCAGCGCAAGCCAAGTTGAGTTTACTTTTGAGAAAGGCATGGTAGGCCTCAGAATCCACAGGCAACGGCGTGCCACAGCTCCCATTCTTAAAACTATGATCTTTGATCTCAACCACATCGGTATTGTCAGCTGAAGAAGATGACTTATCAGAGCTGACCACAACTTCTTGAAGGAACCTTTCAAAAGCCCACTCCGACTCGCTTCTTCTCATTTTGGATGACTCCTCCGGCACATCTGGCGGCGGTGAACGGAACCGTTCTCCGATTTCAGCCCCTGGAACTGGAAGTGCTCTATCCATGGTTTTTGAGTTCGAGTTCGCCATTTCTGCTGTGTCTTAAAAACTTGCATCCTATGTGGATCTGAGCTGGCCTAGTGGATAAAATGGATGAGTGGGGTCCATACGAGGGTATGCCCATTTGTGTGGAGAATACCAACAGTAATATGGTCAAGTGGAATGGGAGAGAAATATAAAGTGTACCGTACCAACTGATAAAAATATTTATAATGACAAGATGATAATGTTTTTTTTCTAACTTAATTAAGATATGAGATCGATTTTTAAGAATATAATAACGTTAAATATTCGAAAATTAATTTTTTATCCGATGTTTGTATCGGGTTAGTTAATTACTATAGACATTGAATATCGGGAGTCCATACTAAAAAAATATAATAAAAATATCTATATTTTTTAGAAATACTCATGATTGTTATTTAAATCTTTTTATTCCCATGATTACTCTCACATTCAACTCATATGGTAAGATATTTTGTGTAAATCCATGAGTATACCCTAAATAGGTCATTTAGTTAGTTGGATAGGATTTCATATAAATTTGGAAAATTTTTAAAAATATATTTTTTTTATTATTAGGTGGTGCGTGGGTGGCACCAAATGGCTCTTGAAGGGGTTCGGCGCTCATTTGTGGATAAATACTTAAATACGGCCCACAAAATTGTTGTTGGGACAGGGTATATATTTGCCCCCACTACCTTTTTTTTCCCTTTTCTTTTCTTTAAATTCAACAATATGGTGGGTCTATAGATGTTATTCGTTGCAGTGGATGAAATCCAGCCGGTATGTTATTAGATTATCAAATCTCACATCGAAAGATGAAGGTCTTGGATTTATATATTTTGTGTGATGGTATTATTTGTAACAATATGTATTTTTTGACTCTGTGATTAAAAATCTAACTAAACGTTGCAGTTATGATCCATTACGCTGGTCATTTACATAGAGTTTCTATCAAAATAATTGATTTAGCAAGGATTTTGTTGACCAAAAGAACGAAAAGTAATGGTCTTTATAGTGTTCTTGTTCTATTACCTTGTGTTTTTTATGTATGGAATTGTCGGTTTTGATACTAGAAAACTATTAGCTTAGGAAATAAAGTGAGCAGTATTAATGGAGAGTAAAATTATAAATTTTTGATGGTTTTGTAAATCCTTATGTATAAAGATTTATAAAACTACAAATAATTTTATAAAATTTAAACTAAGAAAATCACAATAACCTAAAGATGTGATTAGCCGGTAAGATTTATTTTTTTAATTAAAAATTAAGAATATAAAACACTTGATTGGTGAGTATTTTACGATGGAAAAAAAAATCGATGACAATAATATAGAAGTACTTGGATATTTGTGCATGGCCAAGTTGAGCAATCATTATAGCTTTGTTCTGAGCATCCGGCACACCAAAGTTGGAGTGGGAGGAAAATCTTCCTTTCCAACAAATATCTAAATTGATGATATATAAATCCCATACCTACCTTTTGTTTTGAATATGATATTTTGTTGCTTTGGATTATTATATGATATGTTAAGGAAGCTTATTTTATGAGATTGCATGAAAATGGTCGTCCATCTATTGAAGATTCTAAGGTTGGCATGACTATCATACCCGTAGAAAAGAAAAAAAAAACAGATTCTTTTTTAATTAGTTCGCCATAAGAGATGGGAACAGGAAGATATAGACATGAACCTTTAGGAACTCTCAACGATAATCAAATAATACTTCTCAAGCATCGAAACCCACAACACAACTAAATTGCACAAAAATCCAAAAATTATCTAAAATACAACTATACCATCAATTTCCCAAATTGATTAAATCTAGTCTCCATCTAAGTAAAACAACCTCAAATAACTGAAAAATCAAGTAAAAGTAACCAAAGAAAATCATTGAGTGGGTCTTACCTCGATAATTGATTCAATCTCTCAATTTTGATTCCACTATGGGTGTTTTTGTATGGTATAATTAATTATCTATTAATTAATTTATATATATATATATATAACACCTATTATATCAATAAAGAGATCTTCATTTGTGCTAAAATTATCATCTCCCTACAAAACATGATGAAACTGTTCTTCCATCTGTGTTTGTTTCATCAATTCTTATAAATAATTAAATTTGATGAAACTGTCCTGTCCGTTAAGGACAATCATATACAACTTAAAAGGTCCAGGTCCAGCAAATAATGCTGATGATGGCGTCATCAAACTCATCATCCACCACACCTTTGTGCCAGTAAATGATAAAACTGAAATTTCCGAGTAATTTCTATCCTACTCTTCCCTGCAACTTCCTCCTTGCAGTTCCGGAAATTACATATCTTCCTGGTCGGGAGGAGGCGAAAGTGCCTTTAACAGTACATCAAGGAAAGGGAACATCGGCCGTGTGAAACTAATACTATGGTTAAACCATACCAAATGAGCATTTCATAAGTTTACTTTCTGGGTTTTTATGAAGCTTCTGGCGTCTAATTTTCCATTTTTAATTTTTCAGTATAGGTAAAATATCGTTATAATATAGTATAGTATAATATGTATGCATTTGAGGTGAGATCCTGCATGGTTACCCATGTGGATTGTGATGTATCCCTATAGATCTCAAAATGGATGGACGCATTGATAACCCATATATCATATATTGCTTCGGTTTCTTAGAAAGGATGAATGCGTCGTATAATTATGAATTAAATACTCGATATTATTTGAATGTTAATACTAATCCGAGCAAATTATATGGTTTGCTCTGATTTTATTTAATTGGAATCGAATTTTGTTTAGATTCAATCATAATATATTTTATTTTTTATACATATATTTTAATCTAATTTAAAAATACCCTAAATCAAACAGGTAATAGAGTAAATCTTGGCCTCTTTCTCTCCCATCATAATCATGGGAAAGGGAAGAAGCACGCTGCTTGTATTGCACTATTGGTCTATCTCTGCCTCCCTGGGTCTATAAATAGCGACCCGTTTTGCAGATTTCTACACCATATCCATCCATCCTCTCTTACACACGGATTCCTGCTTGCTCATTTTCGCATTATCTTCTTCTCTCTTCAACAGGTACTCTAAAGCTCTCGGCTTGGGCTCCGGTTTCTCCCTCAAACCGCCATCTTTTTTGGGGGTTTGTTTGTTGGGTTTCGTTTAGTTGTGCATTCCCTATTTCCCATGTGTTTGGGGTTGAAGGCTAAATTGGGTTTTCTAAGATATTACGGGATCCTTTTTTTTTTTTTCTGTTTCTTTTATTGAATTCTATCCTTGTGTTCTTGTCATGCCAAGTTCTACATTTTTTTATGAAATTAACGATCTCGTGCTATAACTCTGCGAGTTTAACCTTGACTTTATGTTGTTGTTGATGTTAGTTTAGAGATAGACACGTTGTATTTAAAACATTTTCTTAGGATACCTCTCTCTGTCTTGTGATTGTCTGGTAATCCTCTTCGTTACTGTCGTCTAATGTAGTTCTCAGTTGTTTGTTTTCATAATTTTTTAAGCAGTTGTTTCACGAATCTTTGTTTGAGTTTCCTGGTACAATAATGTCTTGATTTATACTCTGCTTCTTCTGAACTTTTTCTTCTCCTGACAATTTAAGTCTTACAGAATGGGAAGTGCTGATGGAACCGACTATGGGGCTTACACCTACAAGGAACTTGAGAGGGAACCGTACTGGCCATCTGAAAAACTCCGGATATCAATAACTGGGGCAGGTGGTTTTATTGCCTCTCATATTGCTCGCCGCTTGAAGAGCGAGGGCCATTACATTATCGCTTCTGACTGGAAGAAGAACGAGCACATGACAGAAGATATGTTTTGTCATGAATTTCATCTTGCTGATCTGAGGGTTATGGATAACTGCTTGAAAGTTACAAAAGAGGTGGACCATGTGTTCAACCTTGCTGCTGATATGGGTGGTATGGGTTTCATTCAGTCCAATCACTCTGTCATTATGTATAACAACACTATGATCAGTTTCAACATGCTCGAGGCTTCCAGAATCAATGGAGTTAAGAGGTCAGTTTTTCTTGGACTGAAAATTGATTATAATCTCAATCAGAAGGAAGTCTTCATTTCTGATGCTGGATTTACCAATAGCACATTTTTATGGTTTCCTATGTG
This sequence comes from Passiflora organensis, assembly GCA_019739055.1. Classification (NCBI taxonomy): domain Eukaryota; kingdom Viridiplantae; phylum Streptophyta; class Magnoliopsida; order Malpighiales; family Passifloraceae; genus Passiflora; species Passiflora organensis. Next base: position 587,273 of record JAEPBF010000269.1, read on the forward strand.
CATTTCTGCAGGTTCTTCTATGCCTCTAGTGCTTGTATTTACCCCGAATTTAAGCAGCTGGAAACAAATGTGAGCTTGAAGGAATCTGATGCCTGGCCTGCAGAGGTTGGTTAGCTATAATGGTTAATTTGTTTTAGTTTGGCCAGTGATCAAGGGAAAAAATTGTTGAGTTTTCCTTATTATTTCTAGCCGCAAGATGCTTATGGCTTGGAGAAGCTTGCAACCGAGGAATTATGCAAGCACTATACCAAAGACTTTGGAATTGAATGTCGTGTTGGAAGGTTCCACAATATTTATGGTCCTTTTGGAACATGGAAAGGTAAGCTCATGACAACTATCATCACTTGTCCGTTTTTTTTTTCCTTTTAGGTGATCTTTATGCTAACTTTGTTCTCTACTTATGACCATATTAGGTGGTAGGGAGAAGGCTCCCGCTGCATTTTGCAGAAAGGCTATCACTTCCGTTGATAAGTTTGAGATGTGGGGAGATGGCCTTCAAACTCGATCATTTACCTTCATTGATGAATGCGTGGAGGGTGTGCTTAGGTATGCATGATTGTGGTGTTTTTATTATTTTTTATTGTTGAATCTCAAACTTTCGATCTTGAGATTTTTATTGATATCAAAGAATTGTCTACTAAAATTCTCATATCATTGGAGAAAAATTGAATCTTTACTGTTTGAGGGTATGCCATGTAAGACACTTGTTTGGACTGATATGTGATGCTCACTATCTATCAAGAATTGCCTTCATTAGTTTCTCCGTGTTATGACCTGGTTGAGCAAGGAAGTGCATTTTGTTGACGACCATCTATCTTGTCTAAATTTTCTTTTCATATTGTTTAGATTAACAAAGTCAGACTTCCGTGAGCCAGTGAACATTGGAAGTGATGAAATGGTTAGCATGAATGAGATGGCTGAGATTGTTCTCAGCTTTGAAGACAAGAATCTTTCTATTCATCACATTCCTGGGCCGGAAGGAGTCCGTGGTCGTAACTCTGACAACACATTAATCAAAGAGAAGCTTGGTTGGGCTCCTACGATGAAGCTGAAGGTACTCTGTTCAAAAATCTGATTTTAATTGTCTTTTACTCTAAAATTGTAACCTCAAGGTGTCAATGCATTCTATGTATCAATAACAAATCGGAATATACTGTTTTTCCAGGATGGACTGCGGTTCACATACTTCTGGATTAAAGATCAGATTGAGAAAGAGAAGGAAAAGGGAGTTGACTTGTCCATTTATGGAACATCCAAAGTTGTGGGAACCCAAGCTCCTGTTCAGCTGGGTTCACTTCGTGCTGCCGATGGAAAAGAATGAAGTGGTTGAAGATTCAAGCTATTTCAATCGAGGTCAAGAAGTTTAAGTTATCTATTACGATTTCGATGTTCGATATACTGGTAGAATCTGTGGTTTTTATGGTTTTGGAAGCACAAGGTGGTATGTGGGGTAGTGGAAGCTTGTAGGTTGGAGTATATCATTACTTAGGCCTCTCTTTCTTTTTAAAGTTCCATTTTGAACCATGATGGTACACTTGAGGGAAGCTTTCACGCTCTAGCTATTCTAGCAACTCTCTGCTTGTATACTGTTATGATAGTTTGTCCCCTTCTAACCATGGCCTTTGCAATGTGCCATAATTATGTAAGGGTTGTACCTTGGCTGTTGTTTATGTTATCCTTGAATAAAAGGCCTCTTCTTGCTTGGAATGAGCTTACCATTCCTTTTTTCATGCTAAACCTTCCATTGTGCTTGACATGAACACATAGCTATTTTGCATAGAAAGAGAAATGGGATTATGCCCCCTTTTGCTTGATTTGCTTGATGTCTCATATCTGGTTTTGGATTAGTTGCTGAAAAGAAAAAGGAAACAGCCAACCATTTCCTTTTGCCCCATGAAGATTCCTTTCCTGCACCGCATCCAAGGCCAGTGGATCACCACCAATTAAATGACTATATGTTTCCTACATCAAGCCTGGAGCTTGCCATCCTTTTCAGTGAACGAAGTTCAATGCCTGGAATTAAATGTGACGATTCCAGATGGTGAAAGGCAACAATTCTGGTGATGGGTTCAGTTTAGTGGCTCAGAATTTGCAGATGGGATGACTCCTGACGTGGCTAATTGAGAAGGGCCAAGATTCTCATGAAAGATGGGGAAGCCATTGCTGAAACGTGGAAGCACAAGGTCTGAAAAGCGAAAAAAGTGCTTTGATGTGCTCAAATCTTCCTGCCTTGTGATGCTCGTTAGCCTCCTCCAGCCCATATCTTATATTTAATATCTGAAAAGGACAATTCGGCAATTAACTTTGCTCGGTCCTCCACATGCGCCGCTGGTCGCATGCTCCTCAGTTTTCGCCAAAGTTACCATACCAAACCGAAAATTTCTGTTTTTTTAATATCAGTCGACAAAATTAATTCTTTTTATAACTCGACCATCCAGTTTTATTTTTTTTATGATTTAATCTGAAATCATAAACTTAATCTGAAATCATAAATCATAAAACTTGTATGATATCGCATTTATTTTTAAATATAGGATTAATTATACTTTTCATATCTCGTTTTTATAAAATCAAACCCTCTCACAGTATGGAGTAAACCAATACAACAACATGGTTAACTGGAAATTTCTGTTCTTTAATGAAAATCCTGTATGGTGAATCTAAAATCATACCCTTTTTGTTTTTACAAGGAATATAAGCAAATATGTATAAACCACATGATTCGGATCAACCTGCAGTCACTTCAGACAAAACCCACATACATGCACTCCCTGATCATAATCCATGCAAACATGACATAGTAGATAGATTTAGTATTATATGTCTGGGGTCATCTTTTGTGTTCCTGTTTCTGTGTCGGGTGGAAGATTGTGATGATGGCATATGGGGCATGAGAGTAGAGAATGGTTTTATGTGCTACCGGCACAAACAACCACCACATACGCCAACCACACAATGGGAAGCATGGCACCAAGTTGCCTCTTCCTCAGTTGTCGACATCACAATAGACAGGGTTTGCCTCAAGTTGCTCTGCAAATTTCACAAGGATTTGCTTCACAAGTTCCCTGAATTGCTCATCCTCTTCTGAAACACCTTGCATATCCTCTACGTCAGCAAATATAGTATCATAAAGAAGCACCACTGCTCCATTGGCTTCTGATGGTGGCAAGCCCAGGTCTCTTCCTTTTTTCTCAAGGAAATCCCTGATTACTTCCTTAGGCTTCTGGTTGTTGTTTCTGACATGCTTTTCCTGTAGTATCTTCCCCATTACATCATTCAACTGGCTCTCGTCCGATAAAAGCTGCATAATTGGTGCAGATAGTTAGGAGACTGCACAGAAATAAGCAATCTAAATCTCATGAACTCATACAGTATAACTTTCTTTTTTGTTTTCCTTTAATATCTTTGATTTCAAAATATAGAATTCGAATACCAATTAACTGATCCAGTCACTTAACCAGAACAATATGATTGAGTGTTAACATTTATTCATCCAATCAAAGATTCAAGGGTTCGATTCTTCGTTTGGACCCACCTATAGTTGGTGCTTACGCAAAGGGGATTAGTCATTCCTACTGACCATCGATATCCCTTCAATTAAAGAGGCCAAAATAAAAGAATTCTTCCCTTGTATGAAGGTTCAGATATATAGATGATGTAAGGTGAACAAGATATCAATACCTTCCTTACTATGGAACCATTAACTATGTTGATTTTGAGAATGACAGCAATAGGATTTTCAGCTAAAGCCTCTGCAGCTTCCTGTAGAATGGGCAGTAGTAACTCAGCAAATTGTGATTGCCCTAGTTCTCCTTCTCCTTCACCTTCCACTCCATGTTTCTTTAAGATGTCATTTAGCACAGGAAAATCTATATATGAAGTTAATAGCGAGGATCAGAAAACTGCAGACACAGGTGAAACAATAATAACAGATGGTAGCTCTCATAACACATAATGCTGTACCAAATCCCATACTTCAACCCAAGTAGAACAAGTTACGAGAATTCTAATACTTCAATTCGATGGCTCCTCTTAGTTAATAATCGAACCACGATTCGATTTTGAAGTTAAATTCATCTGTAATAGATGGACAGAAAGAAGCGCACCTCATGTTTGAAAATGTTGGAAGTCCTGTTTTACTTAGATTCAGAACGAGATGCATAAAAAGAGACATTGATGGACAGATTAAGAATGATGAAACGGGGATTATTGTTCTTCCCTATACACTATCAGATAAGAAAGAAACATGAAATCAATCTTCTGAATAAGCTACAAGATGAATGCCAATGCCAATGCTGATTTACCAATAATATGCAAACTAAATAGAATTCTATTCAATACAACCAGCAGCTCATAAGCTAAACTTGCATTAACAAACAGGGTAAGAGCCTGATCCTCTTCAATGTTATTCTCTTGATCTCCCTCTCTCTTTTTGCTTCCATATAAAGATTGATACCAACTTTTTTATAAAAAAACTGTAGTATAAAAAGAAAGATAATGCAAATTGCAAACAATGAAGGAAGCAAACCTTCAATAGGAGGAACACCCATTTGAACTCCCATATGACTGAGTGCATTCTTCACTTCCTTCTTGCTAATCTTCCCTTTATCCTCCGTATCCAGATCAGTGAACAAACTCTCTGCTATCATTGCAAAATCATCTTCATCCTCCAGAAACATCAACAGTCCAGTCCCGTCTAATACGGACACCGCTATCGGATTATCTGAAGGCAACAAAATCACACAACATTTACAACATAGACTGAGGATGGAAGGTGGCTAAGTTTGTTTTGTTCTTCGTTTCATACCGCGGAGTTCGTCAGCGAGGGCAGCGATGTAATCATTGAGGGTTTTCAACGCTGCTTCAGAGGTCAGTTCGGTTTCCCGGAAAGTGGCTTCATTGGATTCCAGTTGGAGGCGGGACAGGGCAGACGACTTGAGGGTTTGAGGCAAAGAGAGGCCTAACAGGGACTGCGAGGCTCCGGATTCTGCCAACTCGAGGAGGTGGGCGCCCGTGATAGTGGTGGCTGTGTCGGGTATGGAAACGCGGAGCGATCTGAGTTGGGCTCCGTCCAAAACGGAAATCCCTCCCTCTCCCATCGCCGAAGATTAGCGGAAGAGAAGACTTTGGGGGGATTTGGGTATGGAAGGTCTGAAAACGGAACTAGTCTCTTGTAGACTAGTAGTAAGTAGACTAATAAAGACTTCAAAAAGGTTGCCCATTTCCACCTTAACAATGCAAAGGTATGACAAAAGACTTGCCAACATAATTGTTTGTCCGAACAAAATACAGTAATGATGGCTTCAATTGCCAAAAATTGATACTTTATCTTGGATCCCTACACCCAAAATGAATACTTCAACTAGTGATGAAGGCCAACAAAAAAGATGAGCACTTTAACTAGTGATAAAGGTTCCCCAGATCCATTACAAGCCATCATTGTGTACATAGGAAGATTCTCTTGTCTTTCAAGAGTCGAGACTATCCTAGACCTTAAAAGACAGAACTTTTATGGCGGTACACGTTTCCATACCAGATGAGTTTATCATTACACCATTTGAAGATCAACATCTCCTATAGATCCTGATTGAACATATGACAAGAATTCCTCTGCGTCATAGATTCGATTATGCTTGCGGTTCTCAAATCTCTCATCATCATTCCACAGAGCAAAAGCTTCCTCCCCATGTATTGCATCATCACCAACTTGCAATACTTCATCAGGCAACCTTAGAGGAAAAACTAACGCTACCAATCCACAGATTATGCTTGTTGTAATGACATTCAAGCATATTACAAAGACAATGCCACATAATTGAATTCCCATTTGGTGAAAGCCAGCAGAAGTACGACCAGATTGCAGACCATAACCCAAGCCAATATATTTCTCCCAGTCAGGGACCATGTAGAAAAGACGACACAGCTTAGGCACAGCAAAAAGGCCCGTGAGGATGCCTCCTAAGCTTCCTGCAACTGCGTGGGTGTGGAAAATGGCCATGGGATCGTCTACTTGTCTTAGAAGCTTCACTTTCTTATGGAGAACCATCATTGTGTACCACGGAATACTTCCTGAAGCCACCCCCATTATTATGGCTGCCCAACCTTGCACAACTACTGCTCCAAATCTCTGTTAATTAATGACCATCATTCTCATTTATCAAACCAAAAAGAACTGATATTTGAGTGGGATTATACCTGCAGCAGGAGTGATACAAACAAGGCCGGTAATCATGCCTTGTATAGCACCAATCACCGAGGGTTTTCCAAAGAAAATGGAGTCAAGCAGAAGCCATATAAGCACGCTGGTGGCTGTGCAGACATGTGTGTTAAGGATCGCTAGAGATGATTCCATGCTGACTGCAAAGGGACCTCCACCGTTGAATCCACTCCAGCCCATCCAAGAATTATGTTGTTTGGTGGAAACCTCTCTGTGTCCTTTTCTGCTCTGGGGCCAACCTGAATCACCCCATGTATGGAAATAGAGCAATCCTTGTTTAGTTATAATTTTCTAGTACATCATTTCAGACAATATAAATTAAACACATAAATTAGCGATGGAGTGGCAGAACTAAGGCTGAGGCTTACCCAGTAGGCTGTTGTGAAGCCAGCAGTACCAGCGGAGAGGTGAATGACATATCCTCCTGAGAAATCTATAATCCCAAGCTTTGCCAACCATCCTTCAGGGAACCATATGCTAAATGCAGTGACAGTGTAAGAAAATGTCAGCCACAATGGCACGAAAATACATCCTTCCTATAAGAGAACCTGCAATCAAGATCAACTTAATGCACGCAAACACCCCTTGAAAGAACACCATTGTAGCTGTTGGAAAGTAGCCAAGAAATGCTTTTCCCAGCAAGAACTTGTCATCCAAGGCAACCGCTGGTTTCCCAACGAAGAACACTAGCTTTTCACCAAATGACATGCGGTAACCCCACCCCACCCAGCACAGTAGAACCATTGCGAAGGCGTAAAAGGCCATGAAAGCGGAGTTTATGGCCCATTTCTTCTTTACCATGCTACCATACAGGATGACAAGACCTGGAATACTTTGGAGGCCGACCAACGTGGCTGCTGTTAGCTGCCATGCGTTGTCCCCCTTGTTCATCCACTCGGGGCTGGCCTCATCCGACAACAGGTTAGGAGGAAGTACCATTCTTCAATTTCTCGGATTTGGTATAGGTGATCTTGTAATGAAACTCCTTAACTAGAAAGAATATATATCGACCTTTGTAGGTTTGTGCATGGAATGTTGCTTTTGTGTATTCTATACCGGTCACTGTAAAAGGACGGCTAAGAAAGTAGCCTTGGCTTCGACCAATATTGAGTAAAAAGATTTGGGCAAAAATATCCCAGTATATTTCTAAGAAAAAATTATTAGATTGAATATGAAATAATTTGGTTTGGGTTCGGTCCACACTTACCGGATACTGTCATGAAAGACAAGTTCCAGACAGACCGAACGATGTATTTTTCAATGGGTGTGACCTGTAAGGAGGACTCAGCGTACTCAACAATTAATGGGAAGACCGGACTAAATTTCTTCGTCACTGTCTCCTATTCTTCCCCGTGCAAAACTTTATAGTTTAGACCCAAAAAACTTTGAATATTAAGCTCCCCAAGATTCACGCTAAAGAAATTTCCATTCCACTTTCATGTTTTGACTATTGAAGTCCAAATTCCAAACTTGAAGCAATGTCTGTATGTGTATATATATTTTTACATATGTAGAAGAAACCAGAGACAGCTCTGTTTTCATTTTCCCTTTCTGTTCATTTCCTTGCACAAAACCCAAATAGTATGGGGGAAGTGTTAACTGAAGAACAGATCGGGGAGTTTCAAGAAGCCTTTTGTATGTTTGACAAAGATGGAGATGGTATGAATTTAGTACAATATAATGCCTTTTTTTTCTTTTGATTTATTCCTCTGCTTCGTTAATGATGTAGCAGTCACATATCACTTGGTTTTACATGTCTATGTATGGGTATAATTGGCAGGGTGCATTACCTTTGATGAACTGGCCACTGTGGTGAAATCAATTGACCATACTGCAACAGAAGAGGAGCTGCATCTTATGATCAGCGAAGTTGATGTTGATGGAAATGGAACTATAGAATTCGGGGAGTTCTTGAATCTCTTGGCAAGGAAAATGAAGGTAACAGTACTACGTACACATTGGTTAGTTTGTGAGACATGCCAGTATCAAAGAAAATCAAGTTTCTGATGAACTGATGCGTGGAATGCAGGAAAATGAAGCAGAAGAAGAGCTGAAAGAAGCTTTCAAAGTGTTTGACAAGGATCAAGATGGCTACATTTCACATAATGAGGTTGGTTTTTCTCCTTGATGTGTGAGTCTGTTACTTATAATTAATTAATGTATATTGAAGTGTACGTTTTGCAGCTGAGGAATGTGATGAGCAAGATAGTAGAGCACCTTACAGTGGAGGAGGTGGAGGAGATGATCAAAGTGGCAGATTTGGATGGAGATGGACAAGTTAGTTATGAGGAATTCATAAGAATGATGCTAGCTGCTTGATCAAATGTCTCTCCAAAATATACAATGGATTGCTAAGAATGATATGTTATATATATATCATGATGAATATCCGACACTTAGATTAATCTCTCTTCATGACTCAACTGTCTAAACTCACTTTCTCAAGATCTAACATAAAATCATGAACTGGTTTGGTTTCGCAATCTATCTTAAAATGTGAGACTACTCCTAGTAATAACTATACTTTCCATTGAAATTAAGAGAACACAAACCACTATTTTTAAACCAAGATACAATATAAGGATAGAATCTTAACTTTGAACTAAAGATGAATGAAAGATATTGATTATTCAATGTATTGTAAGAGTACAGAAAACGGAAAACATAGAAAAAAAGGATATTTTGCTGACCTCACATCATGAAGTCTACGATTCTGAGTCTTTTACCAAACATTTCCTTGTAGAAAATTGACTAAATGAACAAATGAGAGCAGTCTACGATGAGAAAATACATCATGCTATCACAATCCATGACCCTTCTCTGTGTATTAATTATATTCAGCTAGCTTACGTTGTAATTGATCCTCACACAGGCAACCACAGTTAAGTAATTGAAGAACAGTTGGTTTGGAGTCAATGGATGCTGAATATAAATCAAAGAGAAGACTGGAAAAAAAAAACATATGTAAATCATAGATTCCCTGTCTTAAGACTAGGACAGCATCTACCAATGACGAAGACTTCTTGGTTTGTAGATATTTCTCCCTACGTTTGTGATCGAAAAGCCAAGTGCATGGCTAGTCAAAGGAAGATTTATGAAATTGTTGAACAGATGATAATCATATCTTTACCGTATCAAATCGTTTTCATATTTGAAAATCCGGTACACTTGTAGGATCTTTGTTGTTTTATTCCCAATATTCGAACTCAAAACCTTAATTAAATTAAAAAAGAATTCTTATCATCTCATCTAGACGCTTCCATGCATAGGCAAAAAAATGACTCTTTGGCTTTTCTCCCCAGAATCCAAATTTCTTCCCCTCCCTCAAATTTATAAAAAAGGAGAGAAATTTCTAACTTATCCCATCGATATTCTTGCTCCGAAGAAGGGCCAATGAAGAATATTTCATGCACTGGAGACGGATTTTTATATTAAAAGCACCCACAAACCATATAGTAAAAGAAGTGACGAACAGAGGGAGAGAGAGTGAGAGTGTTGACAGAGTATCAATTTATAATGCTAATCCGTACCTTGTAGGAGAATTGGGTGTCTCACAAATCTTTTATCAAAGGGGACAAGGGGCCCATGGAGGAAAGCTCCAGCCTTTTCCCATATTGGGGTTTGAGGAGCTAAAATGGCGATTTGGCATCAACAAGAACTCATCTATGGCGGTTCGTCCGTCACCGGCCAGGTATTGTCACCCGCCCGCCACTCTACACTTTGTAGCCTGGAATTCGTTTAGAATTAAATTAAATAAAAGTAAAATAAAAACCAAATATTCACAGAATTATGCTTCTGTACCTATAAAATCAAATATATTTTTCTTATGTTATAGATACGATTTTTTATATGTAACAATAAAGAAATAAACTTGTTTTGACCATTAAAATTGAAAGAAATTGCATAGCGATTAAATATATTTTATAAAGTTTTTAATATAAATCACTTTTTTGGCCACCATTGATGGAGCTTCAAAGTGGGTTGGCTTCTTTATGGTACACGCGTCTGCCTTGGCTCCTCTTGGCCTTGCTACTGGCTTTGGTTTGGACTTTAAACCTGTACTCTTACTAGGTGAAAACATAGATATCACAAAATTCAACTCTACTTTGATGCGAAGTGGAAGAGAAGGAGGTATGGAAGAAGAGAAGAAAAAGCCTCAGATTCCAAAAGTCAAGCTTGGAACTCAAGGACTTGAGGTGTTGTGTGTTCTTCTGACTTACCTGGTGATATTTTTGATAAATATCATGATCATATAAAATGGTCATCTCAATCTATGTCTCCAAGCTTGGTTTCGGGTGTTTGTGGTTAACTGGGGTGTACAATGACCCGGTTGCTGAAGAGGTGGGCATTTCACTTATCAAGGAAGCTTTCAATCAAGGGATCACAGTCTTTGATACCGCAGATGTGTATGGACCTCACACTAACGAACTCCTTCTTGGCAAGGTTTGTTCTCTAAGTATGATTGGTTTTAATAGGAGGTTTGCATGTGTATTAAGATGTGGAATAGCTGAATCTCACGCGGGCATCGATAGATTTATGTTACTTTGTGTCGCTGGATTGAATATCTGCTTGTGGGTGCCATATGCTTTCATTACTCTGTAATCCCTGGAATTTCTTCTTACATTGTTTCAAATATCAGGACATTGATGGGTATTTTTCAGAAAAGAAAAGGGTGTTCTTTAATAGTGTTAGAATATGAAACTCAAAACCTAGGCCCTCACTTGCAGGGGCTTCTTTTCATGTAATTATCTTCTGTATCGCAATGCCTTTCATGTGAAATCTAAAATTGGCATAAACATTTTGCAGGCAGTAAAACAGTTACCAAGAGAGAAGATCCAGTTGGCTACTAAATTTGGCATAGTTGTATTTGATTTTGATCCCAAAAAGTGTGTATTCAACGGTACTCCCGAATACGTTCGAGCATGTTGTGAGGCTAGTCTTAAGCATCTTGATGTGGACTATATTGATCTCTACCATCAACACAGGGTTGAGACACCACTCCCATTGAGGATACTGTAAGCCTTCACACTTATTTTCCTGTTTAGAGATCTTTAAATGTCATTATGTATACTTTTCTTTCCTCTTCAAACATTTTTGGATCTCTCATGAATACTGATTGATCCCGACATTTGTAGTTCTCTTCTTGTTAACTTCCTTCCAGTTGAGCTTTTACAATCGATCCTAGCAGTCCAGACTATCTAGTATGTGTAAAGGATGATTAAGTATGTTCTTTCATTTTAAAATGTTGTGTTGGGATAGGCAGATGGGAGAGCTTAAAAGGTTAGTAGAAGAGGGAAAGATTAAATACATTGGACTATCTGAAGCCAGTCCAGACACAATAAGGAGAGCTCATGCAGTTCATCCTATCACCGCACTTCAAATGGAATGGTCCCTTTGGTCTCATGATATTGAAGAAGCAGTAATCCCACTTTGCAGGTAGCTAATGTTGTTAACATTACTGTATATAGATGCCTATATTTTTTGCCAAGACCAAATCAGTTACCAAAAGTCTCTATTCTCTGAACAATCAAGCTGCTGCACCTTTCTTTTCGATCATCTTAGCGCAGAATTTTTTTTTGAGTTTCCTGTTATCTACACAATTCACATCTTACTGACTGCAGTTAATTTTAAAAAATGCAGGGAACTTGGAATTGCTGTGGTTGCTTATAGCCCACTTGGTCGTGGATTTTTTGGTGGAAAGGCAATTGTAGAGAGTCTTCCTGCTAATTCTTCTCTTGTAAGTATTCAGGAAATTTTCTTATTTCTTTTGTAGGCTTCTAAAATGGTTTTGTTGTCTCAAATGCTTAATCCTGAAATGCGGTTTTGCTCTTATACATCTTACTCGTTGAATCGACGATGATTGATATGAGCATGTTTGTTAAGTTATTTCTTACCTTCTCTTGATGCAGAAATCATGGCCTAGATTTAATAATGAAAATTTTGACAAGAATAAGGTCTTTTACACCAGAATTGGAAAGTTGGCCATTAAGCATGAATGTACTCCACCTCAGCTTGCCCTTGCTTGGGTTCTGAGTCAAGGAGAGGATGTGGTTCCCATCCCTGGTGAATGAGCTAGCTCTTTGATTTCCTTTATATTTCCAAACTTTAAAATTCAAATGCCAAGATTAGCATAATTCTCCAAAGCTTGATCACTTTCTCGAACATCCGCAGGGACTACCAAGATAAAAAATCTGGAAGACAATGTGGTCTCACTGCAAATGAAGCTGACAGAAGCTGACATGAAGGAGATCTCTGATGCTGTGCCTGTCAATGAAGTAGCTGGACACAGAACCTTTAAAACAGACTGCACATGGGAATATGCTGATAAACCGGTCAAAATTTCATGATATCTTTTTGTAACATCATTCACAACAGCAATCTTGTGAAACATGATTCTTCCTTCAGCTAATGCGATAAAACTAGTCAGTACTCAGCATCCATCTCGTTGAATCCTTTGTTATTGATAATTACTTTTATCAGCTTGACCATATTTGCTGAGGAAAATCAGTCTGGTTCAGACATCACGAAAGTTCAAATGATTGCTCTGTTTGGAACAACGTAAGTTTCATTTGATTTCTTTATCTGTGACTTATCTGCCATATGTGCTGTGAATCAAGTAAACTTTTCTTACATTATACTTTGATCATGTGCATTTGTCGGAAGCGCTATTTGTATGTTCATTGTTTAGCCTATAACAAGTAGTTATGCTAGTAATTAGATGTCATGATATTGGTATCAAAGGGCAGGGGCTTTGGATTTCAATTTTATCATGGTATGCTGTATCTGCTTCGCATGTTCTTCCATCAACAAGACAATAGACGGTTATGATTGACTTCAAGTTTTGGATCATGTTTGTCAAATGAATGTAGATGCAAATCTTACTGTGTCATCCGACAAAACTGAGCTTTCTACCGACTGAGGCCATCGGCATCATTCATCTTGAGTGACAAAACTAATCGAGTTAATTTTCTGAACATGCACAAACTTTAATCTTGGATTCTACACAAAATGCTTTGATGAGGTCAACTAAGGCACTGCTGCAACACTCTTGATGCTGATATCCGTTGAACATTTTTCAGGAACCACCAAAATAAAAAACCTGGATGAAAACGTTGGCTCTTTGAGGGTAAAACTTACAAAAGAGGAACTGAAATAGATTTCTGAACATGGTAATTTGAAACTTGATTTTCATAATTTCAATACAATAAGAAGTTTTCCTTCTACAGATTTGGGTGTGAAGATGAATTCATAAGCTGTCTCACCTTTGACATGGTTGCACAGAGCAAATTATTGGGGTTACAAGCTTGCTGGAAACATAGTGTCCTTGTTATACATGGCAAAGGTAGCATTATTTTTAACTCCATATCCCTGTAAATGCTTTGGCGTCAGTTTGATGCAGGTGAAATCAAACCAGTTTCATTGAGGGTTTAGGGCCTCCATTGAAGAGAATTGTTGGTTGTAGGCGCAGGATTGCCTGATCCTCTTGTAGCTTAACTGTTTCTTCTTCGGGCAATGTCACCATGACAGTCCTTGCAAGGCCTTCTTCTGACGAAGGCATCACCATAATCAATCCTTCACTATCCACATTACTGACATGACAGGCAACATGGAGTGGTTTCTCATCCTTCTCAAAAGTTGCAGCGTACATCACAGAATGTTGGCCTACTATCAAGTGTTCCATGCTAACACAAGTTAGCTCATGTCCATACATTCTAACCGGAGGGGCAAACTTCCCTCCCTGTTCTTTCTGCGACTCTAGCCAATGCATAACAGATAGAACCCCCTCTTCTTTGACGTCCTGCACATGATCATGCACAGCTGCCACCACCTGGTCTAGTTTGCTCCAATCCATCTCTTTCTTGCATAGCGGAGAAAAATACAGTGCATTGCCAAAGTAACCAATGGGAAGTGATGGTTGCACTAGCCTTTTGAAATCTAATCCAATCGAGATGGTATGTTCATCTGCATCTTTCCAGCGCTTCAGACGAGCAACACGTGTCGAAAAAAGTGCAGCTAGCAGATCAAAGGGAGTAGCTTCAGGGCATTTATCATGAACTTCATCAAGGCATTGCTTGATAGCTGAGTTTGAGAACTTGAAGGTGGCAGTGGCCATTTTTGCCGAGGGAGCTCGTGCATTGGCTTTGGTTGTGTAACAACCGATTGACTTGGTATCAATTTTAGCAAGTGCCTGGTCATGGAGTTGGAATCGCTGGAAAAAGGGTGGATACTCAATAGGTCCTTTGTGGTAGGTCTCAATCCATGATTTGACGAGCAAGGTTGCAGAGGTTGGGTCTGCGTGCATGTGTGTACAACTCACTCCAATGGCTATACCTCTTCCTTCAAATTCGTTTAACTGCAAATCCAACAATGACATATAAGGTTAGTGTCAACAAACCAGAATCAGTCTTCAGTGAAGCCATCATACTTCAGTTTTGTCAAGGTTTTGATCAAAAGAAAGTTACCTGAATTCGGAAAGGTGACCATGTCGAAGGGTCCTCAGGAATATCCTCCCAGACAGTGAGATCTTTTTCCTCCAAGCCTTGTGCGGATCCTAACCATTCATCCACTGTGGTACCAACAACTTCTGCCCTTAGAACCCGAACACCAGTATCATTACACTTCACTTCCCAGTTACCTGCCTCCCCTCTGCCTAGCCGACCGGTGATCGGTGGATACATGCTGAGAACCTCGGATAAGGATTCTCTGAGCGGGTCCACATCAAAGTTCCCAAAAGGGTTTTTCTTGTAGTAAAAGACCACATGTACAGTGTGAAGACCCATTGCATGGTCCAACGCAGTCAACTTGTTAGCCTTATTCGACCCGGCTGGCTTGCTAGATACCTGTGTCAACATGGAGAGGACACGAACCCTGCTTTTGGGTGCTACCATTTTGCTGCCTGAACAGGAAAAACAAAAGAACACACACAGCTTCAAAGTGAGTATGCCGTAGAATTCTGTCAATACAAACTCAGTTGCTGTGAATAGTCCTGTCAGGACTATATAAGCACAGAATAAAGTGTCATAAAGCGGTTGGTTGATAGATAAGATTACACCCACTTCAAATGAAGTCTTTAAGATGCAGAAACCGGTAGTTGTTGAGCGCCATAAAGTGAGATTCCGGACACCTTACAGGCCGGATAGGATTCTAGATTAAGGTAGATTGTGCTGTTAGAATACGATAATGATACCTATATATATATAGTTTACGGTTCAATAATTAAATGATCTGCCAACAACCATCGTGTCATTTCTTGAGCTGTGGATGGTAATAGAATTTAAGTTGCTTGTCTTCTTCTGTGGAAGTATTTATGGAGTTCAACCATACAACTGCACTTACGTACAATGTTTTTGCTTTGTTTTTCCAGCAGATCAATCTCGTGCAAGTTTGCTTTACTTTTTCATGAAGGTCTGTAAACATTTTGCTTGGAAAACTTTTAGAGAGGGTTTTCCTAACAATTCTGATCCAACCAAGTTCACCCCTGCAAACCATTAGTAGTTAGCTTTACGGTGGCTATAAACTGATTTGGTCTCTCTGACTGTAATATGCATTTCATTATTTTTCATTTGAATGGTGAAGACAAGTTCACATGGAAAGAAATTCGTGGGTCAAGACAAATCTTATGCCAATAAAACTGCCCCAACTAACTTGCAACCCATAACTGGTCTAGTCCAACCAACTTCTGCTGCCATTTCAATCTCGATTTCCATGACGCTGCTCTAGTGGGTCAAGTGTATCTCATGTCAAGTCCGGTCCGGATTTTATCTCTTGTATCATGATTTTGTCTTATCAACATCGAGTAAAATCAATAATCTGGATTTCTGTGCTTTCTTGGGGTAAATTTCAAAAGTGAGCTTCACTTTTTGCTGCTATGGAAATTGAAGTCAGCACAGGTGGTCCCTTTCAACAGAAGTGAGGAGCTGAATCCCAATCTCTTGGACTGCAGATCAAACTGCAGCAGATTATCTTCCAACTGATACCCACCAATATTAATGGATGCATGTTGGTAACTGTTAGCATCTTCAAGGTATACTCCTCCGTCCATGAAACCCAAGCACCACATATCCTCCTCACCTTTGCTTCTCACTCTTACCATGGAGTTACTCCCGAAGATCCTCCAATATACATCTTTACTTTGGAAGACAAGGTCAACGGTGGGTACTGCTGGCCCCTCACGGGTAGTTGTGATACCTTTTGCTGAGTAGCAGAAGCTGAATGGCTTAACAGGTTTGGCTAAAGTGAGGTTCATGGCAGCTGCTTCCTCGACAAAAACGAGGGTGACAGCCTTGTAAATAGAAGTATGCATTGTGGTGTAAGGAATGGTGGTGCGGATCTTGGTTCCATAATATCCAGTGATATTATCAATGGCCAGTAGTGTTCGATTCAGAGCCACGGCCTTGCCATTGATTCTTATATAAGTCAACCCAACAAAGTACTCAGCTGGCCTACCGTATGCAAATCCCAGTACCGGTTTCCAAACTGGATTCTGAATCAAGGGAGTGTAAACAAGCGATTTGGAGATGTCGATTCCTGGCAAAAAGTTATAGGGTCCAGTGGAACCAATAAAAGCCACACCATTACCTTTGCGTGAACCCACCAAGCAAAGAGCGAAGCAGCTAGGAGCAGAGAAAGCAGCACTGAGTTGTGCGGGAAGCGACAGCTCAAACCACCCCAAGGCAGCCAAGCCCACCACTCCTTTAGGAAGACCCCGGAGAAAAATATCATGTTCAAAGACAGGGGAAGCGGAGAATGAGTGGTTTTTCAGGACAGTGGCCGGACCCTGTGAGGAACCATCTGTGGTGTGCAACTCGAGCAGGTCTGTGAGAGCGCCTCCAAAGCCATTCTGAAGGTTTATTGGGTTCTGGATGAAGAATTCACATGTGTTGTTGTCGCAGGCAGGGCTGGGAAGAGTGATGTTCTGGCAATAATACGTGCATGCGTATAGGCTGGAACAGAAAGATGAAGGGGATCGAGACTCGTCACAGTAGTAGTGCTGGTAAGTGGTGGAATTGTAGTTCTTGAGGCCGTCCATCCATGTGAATGGAGCCTCTACATCCAGCAGTAGTTTTGTGGTCTGTAGAGGGGTTCTGGTGTAAACTGTGGTGATGTATTGATGACTGGTGTGGTCTTTTTGGATGGGTACGAGAAAAGCTCCATGGAGAAGAAGCACCAAGGAGGCAACTACAGAAAAGAAGAAGATTAGATACAGAGACATTTCCTAGTTGGGTCTAAGCTTGGAATACAGGAGGGAACAGCCTGAAGCTAGTTAATGGGATAGAAGAACCAGTTCCCACTGACTATGGCCCATCGGTATGGGATATTTTCCGGATTATCATCTTGGACAGTCCACACAATACTAGCAGTCAAACTTTTGGTTCTCTTGGTTCATGATCTTCTGTGTTTTGATTCAAACTATGCATATTTTTGTCAAATTGTTAATACTTTCCAGTTTTGTTTATTGAAGCAGACAGCTGGTGGTCACTCATCCAGATCCACTTGTGATCAGAATCATAATCCAAATCTAGATTTATGGTTTCCAAGAACCAGGTCTAGCTTTATAATCTCTTGGTGCGGCATATGCACGAAACAGAGTATAAAGAAACCAATATCGTGAACTGATTCTGATAGGTTCCATCTACATTAAAGTATTCCTTGTCGGCCAGGAAGGCAAGGAAGGATTATCACTAGGGATGGACAATTTACTCTGAACATAGGGGTATGGGTACTCGTGCGGCCTGTATCTAGTCAATTTTATGATTGTTTGGTATATGGAAATGTTAATTTTGGTTTTGTAAAATTATTTTAGTTTTACAAAATTATTAATTTTGATAGTTAGTATTGTAAAATTAAGCTGTTGGGTAAACATACAAATACCAGCAAACCTTCTTTCGAAACAAGCAGCCTGGCAGTTTCTAGAGCTTCCTCACTTGATACCTGAGTACGCCAGAAATACTCTGTAGCCCTAATTATTGCACCACTGTTTTTGTTTGACCTTGAAACCCTCCATTCAGCTAAGAACTTACTTGGAAGACTTCATCAATCAGGACAAGATCCAAAAGAGAAAGCATAACACCACCACCAAGTCCTTGCATGAAATCTTCTTGATCTTTTTGTTTTTTTAAGAATAGAACAGTGTCGCCGTTGGTCATCACAAGATTAATTTATTTTCCTGGACTTGGATCAGAAACTGTTAAGATGTGCGTCCTTAACAAGTGGTCATTAATGAATTTTAGGGTTGGTAACAGATTGTTATTTAAATAGTCAAATTTAAGGGAAGAACCATCTGGTAATTGAGTTTGATGGGTCCTGCTAGAAAAGTCTTACTCTTTTTTTAACCCTTTTTTCCAGTTGAAAGAGTCGGATCTCAAGTTCAGGACCTCAGATGTGTGTTGTTTCCCGCAAACTTCTGAAACATGTTACTAAATTAAAAATCCAGGGCCCGAAGAGAATTGAACAAAACAACTTGGCTTACAAAGCTTTCAGTGCAGATATCAGCAACTCTTTTTATGGCTATCAACTCTAAGTTTTAATGGTTTTTTAGATCATGAACTGTATGAAGATGTAAGATACGATGAAACAGTCTCTTGTGGTTCATAGGTAGATCAACTCTATTAGGGCACAACCATATATTCATTTTTTATATCCTTCGTCTCTTCTGTGAAGCTTCAGGTATTCAGGAAAAAAAAATGCAACTTCTCCAAAGAAAATCCTGTAGAGACCAAATCCATTGTGGGTTGAATTGACTTAAAAACTGTGATGGAGAGGTTGTCAGAAAATTAAACCTCGTCAAAAATTGAGACTGGTTCTGTTGACAAAGTCTCAGTAGCTGTGTTTGTTTTTCAGTTAAATAATCATCCTAGTCTGTAGGAGTTTTTTGTAGTTCTGTTTTGTTTTTCCAGATTCTAAATTAACACTTGTTTTCTCTATTCTTAGCAAAACTGTACCTATAAATACTTGAAGTTAGAAGATGAATATATCTGTTTTCAAAGTTTTTTTTATGTGTTTACACATTGTAAACAATAACATTGGTAGCGGAGCACGTCCTTCTTAAGGGACTTGTGTGAGAGAATTGTGAGTTTACTTGACTGAGTGTTTTTTCTTTAAAAAAATCATTAAAGGTGAGAGTTCTTTTACAACTATGGCTCCACCAGTGTTTGACGGAGAGAACTACCAAGTATGGACAGTGAGAATGGAAACTTATTTGGAAGCTTGTGATTTATAGGAGGCTGTAGAGGAAGACTACGAAATACCTGCTCTACCAGTAAATCCAACTATGGCTCAGATCAAGAACCACAAGATGAAGAAGACAAGAAAATCCAAGGCTAAGGCGTGCCTCTTTGCTGTAGTTTCTCAAACTATTTTTAGCAGAATCATGGCGTGCAACTCTGCTAAAGCAATATGGGATTTTCTCAAAAAAGAATATCAAGGAGATGAAAAGATCAGAGGTATGAAGATGCTAAATTTAATTAGAGAATTTGAAATGTAGCATATGAAGGAATCTGAAACTATAAAAGATTATTCAGATAGACTGATCAATATTGCAAATAAGGTTAGAATACTCGGATCTGACCTTGCAGATAGTAGAGTAGTTCAGAAAATACTTGTTTCATTACCAGAGAGATTTGAGGCAACCATTGCTTCTTTGGAAAACTCTAAAGACGTGTCAAATATTAGTTTGCCAGAATTGTTAAGTGCTTTACAGGCACAAGAACAAAGAAGGATGATGAGACAAGAAGGAACTACTGAGGGAGCTTTGAAAGCCAAAGTGCATCCATTCTCTGGGAGTAAAAGCAAGCATTGGAAAGGGAAGAATGGGAGTTTCAGCAACTCTGAAGGTACAACAGCTGAAAATAATAGCAATGCTTCATATAGATATAATGGAGTAAAATATCCTCCTTGTCAATATTGTGGCAAGCAAAATCATCCTCACTATAAGTGTTGGAGAAAACCAGATATGCGATGCAGAAGGTGCCAAAAATTAGGGCATGCAGAAATTATTTGTAAGGAGAAGGAGATGCAAACAATCAAGATGCTGAGGAACTCTTTGTTGCATCTTGTTTTGCATCCAGCACATCAAGTGAGTGTTGGCTTATAGATAGTATGAAGAGTTTTTTAAGGAGCTTAATAGATCAGCAACATCAAGAGTCAAAATTGGAAATGGTGACTATATCCCAGTCAAAAGAAAGGGGACAATGGCCATTGAAAGTTGTACGGGTACAAAGCTTATTTCTGAAGTTTTGTATGTTCCTAGTATTGATCAAAACTTACTTAGTGTTGGTCAATTACTAGAGAAAGGATTCAGGTTTGTCTTTGAAAACAGAATATGCCTTATTTTTTATCCAAATGGACAAGAGTTGTTCAAAATTAAGATGCAGGGAAAAAGATTTTCTTTGAATCCGTTGAAGGAGGAACATTTTTCATTCAAGACATCTACATGGAGAGCTACAAAGAAGTTACAGCTGATCCATACTGATTTTTGTAAGCCACATACAACTCCTTTGTTAAATGACAGCAGAATTCAAGTAATCAAGTTTGATAATGGAACTGAATACACTTTAGACAAATTCAATTTCTTTTGTCAAGAAGCTGGAATTGAACATCAACGTATAGTTCCTTACACTCCACAACAAAATGGAGTTAGTGAGATGAAGAACATGACAATTATAAAGATGGCTAGATGCTTAATGCATGAGAAGAGTTTACCAAAAATTTTTTGGGCAGAAGCAGCAAATATTGATGTTTTCTTGTTGAATAGGCTGCCTACAAGAATAGTGGATGATATGAAGAGCACCTCTGGGTATTGTTTTACTTTTTGATCAGGGTGTTTTTCATGGTGTTCGAAGAAACAAGAAGTGGTGGCACAATCAACAGCTGAAGCATAATTTATAGCAGCAACGGCGGCTGTTAACTAATCATTGTGGATAAGAAAGATTATGATAGATATACACTTGAAGCAAGAAGAAAACACTGAGATATATGTGGATAATCAAGCTATCATAGCTATATCTCAAAATACAATGTTTCATGGAAGAACTAAATATTTCAAGATCAAGTATTATTTATTGAGGGAAGTGCAGAAGAATAATGAAGTGATGTTATGTTAGTGCAAAACAGAAGACCAAGTGGCAGACATTTTTACAAAGTCATTTCATGTTAACAGATTTGAATTCTTAAGAGAAAAGCTTAGAGTCTACAGCTACTGATCCAGGAGGAGATGTTGACAAAGTCTCAGTAGCTGTGTTTGTTTTTCAATTAAATAACCATCCTAGTCTGTAGGAGTTTTTTATAGTTCTGTTTTGTTTTTTCAGATTCTAAATTAACATTTGTTTTCTCTATTCTTAGCAAAACTGTACTTATAAATACTTGAAGTTAGAAGATGAATATATCAGTTTTCTTTTATGTGTTTACACACTATAAACAAAAACATGTTCAATTTAGAAGTTGGTCGGTGTATTTCATTAAACATAATCTCAGAAAATCTACACAAATACGCCAGCAAACTTGTTCATCTGTTGTCTGCTTTGAAAAGACTATAAAATGTATTGAAAAGAAACAGTAGAAACAATAAATATATTTAAGAAAAATGAGTTGATCTGTTCTTTGTTGTCTGCGCTTGCTTGCAGAAGCTTCTATCTATAAAATAATAACCCTTCTTCTTATCACTCAAGTAATTTACACAAGAAAGTCATCGACGACCTTGTGTAGTGAGAGTTCAAGTTTCTTCCCTTTGTGTTTGGAGTGCAGAAGGAGTTGTTGGTCTATAAAATCTCATCCATACACACACCTAAACCAATACAAAACAACCCTCTTCAATAGAGTTTAATTCTCCTGCAAGATATGGCTTCTTCTCATGCCCTGGCTTTTCTAGCCATACTTGCTTTGCAATCTGTGCTTGCTTTTGGAGATTTGAATGACACTTACATCGGAGGTACTCTTGTCAGCTCTCTCAGTCTGTCACAAATTGGATTTTCCCTTCACAGTTTCATGCTTATATGGTTGCTGTTTTGTTGAAATCACAGAGAGGCTATGCCAGGAAGTGGATTGCGGGAAAGGAACATGTGTGCCTAACGCATCATTGCCATTGAACTACATGTGTCAATGTCAAAGTGGATGGATTCGACATCCAGATTATGATCTTGATGAATATCATCTCTTTCTCCCCTGCGTGATCCCAAACTGTAACAGCTTTCTTCCTTTTTTCTTCATTATTGTCTAATAGAAGGTAGTCTTTACTGCCAAAGGTAAGGTTGATTCAACCTTTTTATGCTTTTTCCTGCAGGTACTCTCAACTATGGCACCTGTCAGCCAGCTCCACCTCCAGTTTCAGCAACACCAAGCCCAGATATATCCATCTTCGACCGTAATGACCTCTGTTCTGAACTTGTGTCGACTAATCGATTTTACTTTTCTTCCTGACCATTCTTTTTCCTTTTCCTCTTCACAGCTTGCAGCTGGATGTACTGCGGTGAAGGTGCATGCACAAACAATGGAACATATAGACACAGATGTACATGCAATCCTGGATACTTCAATCTTCTCAACATCTCTTACTATCCCTGCTATAGTGAATGTAAGAACATAAACAGTATGATTTAACAATGAATTGATGATTACCAGTCAACTTGAAAAACTGACTTTCTGCAACTGTGAAGGCACACTAGGATCCGATTGTTCAAGACTTGGGATCAGAGTATCCAACCAACAGGCAACACCGTCTGGGAATGGTTCTACAGGTTCTAGTGGTGGGAGTCCAGGTGACATTACATGACATCATACCCTTTTTTTTTGCTTGTTTACTATTTTTTCTTCTTATCACTTTAAGGTGAAGGGCACCCATGAATCCCTTCAGAAAAGAGCATCAATTGACTTGCTATAAAACTTCAACCACCTAAACTTCCTGGAGCTTAAACCTGAAGCAAGGACATATTCTGTTCTGCTACTGATCCTCATGTGTTCCTCCTCGTTTTTGCTGTTCAGCTAGCTCGATTCTGCCTGGGAATTTACATTGGATGGTCATTTTGCTGATATCAATGGCTGCAGTTCTGTGAGAACAGGATGGGAGGTAGAGAAGGAAGATCCTGGCTGACCAGATTTTGGTTTCACCATTTGAAACGTGATTATACTATAAATAATAAAACCCATTTGTGTATTATTATTCCATGAGTTTACACTATTACTATTGACTTTTGGGTAGAAAATTCGGTTTTAGGAATAAAAGTCAGCATCCGGGCTTAGTGCTGTGTTTGTATATAGAAAGCCACGGGTTATACTTGTTTTCCAGGATGTATAATTAATTGCCTTGCTTCTGTTCATCATCATTCATCTGATTATATATAAATACTTTTATATGTGAGTTAGAGTTAATTCTTTGTTATGTCCCAAATTTCAACTACTGAAAATGAGGGAGGAAACATTGTATTCTGCCAGAAATCACTCCTCAAGATACCTCTCTGGTTTGATGCTTTCAACGTTCAAAGATTTGACCATAAGACAGATTTTAAAGGAAACAGTGTAATTAACTTCATCTAGAAAAAAAATGG
This sequence comes from Passiflora organensis, assembly GCA_019739055.1. Classification (NCBI taxonomy): domain Eukaryota; kingdom Viridiplantae; phylum Streptophyta; class Magnoliopsida; order Malpighiales; family Passifloraceae; genus Passiflora; species Passiflora organensis. Next base: position 611,027 of record JAEPBF010000269.1, read on the forward strand.
AGGAGCGTAGCCATTGAAGAAGAAGAAGGGATAACTTGCTGTGGTCAGACTACAATCTGTAAGTATTACAGAGAAAATGGTAAATTACCAGGCACTGAACTGAAGATTTCCAATTCGAAGAAACAAGGGGAAAATTTGTAATTGTAATCTTATATTTCCTGTAGCTAGAATCAGAGCTGCTAAAGCTCATACAGGAAAGGACTGGTAACAGAACAAAAGAAGAACAAAGCATAGCAACAGTAAGTCCGTAGTAAGCTTCCATTTTCACACCTCCCAGTTATTTCACATTCTCCATATCTCTATGCTACTGACCAAAAGTCTTATTAATGAACAACAACAATAACACATACAATAACTACAAGTAAAAGAATCAGGAATCCTCACTCACCACCAAATCCCTTGTCATCTGTTGTTCCTCTTTTTTTTTTTTCATAAAGAAAAGCAAGCAGATGTACCCTGAGTTCTGCTCATGTTCAGAGGAGATGAAACCCTTCATTCATGTCTCACTTGGCCTTCACCTCCACTCCGGTCTTCCCAGCAATAATAACAGCGGTGGCCATATCCAAGAACAACCCATGTTCCACCACTCCTTCTAGAGAACTAATTTCCTTCCCGGCTGCATACCCATCTCTGATAGGTGTCTTGAAGTACAAATCCAGTATGTAATTCCCGTTATCTGTGACATAAGCCTCTCCCTTGTCGCTAACTCTCAATTTGGCATCACATCCTTCCTCGTTAAACAGCTCCTGCAGCCTCTTAAGGTTGTACTTCCAGCAAAACTGCACAACCTCCACTGGCATTGCCAGCCCGCTTCCGCCAAGGCCTGACACCAGCTTGGTCTCATCGACCACCACCACGAATTTCTCGCTGGCGGCCTCCACCATCTTCTCCCTCAATAGAGCGCCGCCCCGGCCCTTGACAAGGTTGAGGAGAGGATCAACCTCGTCTGCTCCGTCGATGGCGAGGTCAAGTCGGGGATTGTCGTCGAGAACGGAAAGCGGGATGTTGAGAGAGCGAGCCTGCTCCTCAGTGCGCTTAGAGGTGGGAACGCCGACGATGTCAGTGAGCTCCCCGGTCTTGAGGAGTTCTCCGAGCTTGGAAACGACGAAGGCCGCAGTGGAGCCGGTGCCGAGTCCAAGGACCATTCCGGACTTCACATAGTCAACAGCCTTGTCTGCGGCGAGCTTCTTGAGGTCGTCTTGGGAGAGGACAGAGACGGATTGGGATTTTACGCAGAATGGTTTTGAAGGGGCGCGTAGGGTAAGGAAGGAGGCGCGTGGGGCACGGGATGAGGCGGAGGAGGAAAAAGAGGGTAGGCCGGAGAAAGATGTGGAGGTGGGAGGGGTGAGGAGGGATAGTGCGGCCATGTTTGTTGGGTGGTTGGTGTGTGCGGGGGTAGACAAAAGTGAGGTGTGAGGATATAAGAAAAGTGGAGACAAGAGACAAGTGAACCTTTTGGGATGGTTCTGTTGTGGGTTTTTTTGTTGGGACCTTTGAGGTTTGCTAAATGTTTGGACGAGATTGAGATGAGATTGGGTAGAAACTATAGACTTTAGGATGAATGTTCCTTGTTTGAGCCGTTTAGATTACCCTTTCATGGTAGTTGGTACCTTCCTCTTCCGTTAAGGATCACAACTGTAACTTTGATATGTTATAACGGTGTGTAATAAGATTATTTTAATATTAAACAATCAGCACGACCACATCATTTGTCTATCTTTTTTAATTATTTTAAAAATATTAAAATAGTCAGAATTTAATTTTCCCCAAAATATTTTTTTCTGAAAATTTAAAAAATATAGATGTTTTGTGATTCCTATTAAAAACATCTCTATTAGACATGGTGGTAACCTTTATAAATTGATCACCGATTGCCTCGAATTCTACTCCTGCAAAAAAAAACACAACTCTCGGTCAAAAGGTACTTGGGCGTTGTAAGAATGTGATTGCTTCGCTCTTCTACTTTTATAGCAAAATTAAAGAAAAAATAAAGAGAAGAGAGGCAGAATTGCGGCACAATTTTGTAATAACAAATAAAAGTTTGGATCTTGAAGACAAATGCAAAATGGTTCATTTGTTGTAGCCCAGAACTTAAGTCCAACCCAAAACAGAACATCTGCAATTTTGAGAATCCATTATAAAGTTATTTGTCTTCTTCTAGGATTCTGGAAGTGGAACCACAGTCCGCTGCTGTCAACAATTTATATTAATGTTGGAAACTGTACTGAACCATACTTTATCTGACTTTTCTCTCCAAAGTTATTCTCTTGCGTTTTGCTATCCTTTTTCTTCTTTTTTTTGAATATTGGAAGAAAAGTTCTCCCTCTCTTGCGACGAAACAGACATTTCTGAAACCATGTCCGCAGAGTCAGCCACCGCAATCCCAAAGGGCCAAGTGAGTTAATCCTGGATTTTGTTTATCTCAAGTTTTGCGCTTTTTCTGTAGTATCTGAGAGAATCGATTGCTGGGCGTAATTATGGGAATCTGGGACTTGGGTTTTTGGGGTACTCTTTGAGATTGTTTCAGTGACCTTTTGGGTGTGGATGAATCAGGTTGATCTATTGGACTTCATTGATTGGTCTGGAATTGAATGCCTTAATCAAAACAGCAACCACCCGCTCATCAATGCTATCAAGCAGGTATTTTTTCTTGATTTTTTTTCTTCAGCTCAGCCGCTGATTTTAATGAATGCATTTGTGCGATTAGGTTAGATACTGAATATTTTCTACTTTTTTCCCATGCCTCCAAGCATCTTTCTTTCGATATATCTTTCTACATCAAATTTCATTCGATGGAGGAAACAAGAACCGTTCTTTCTGAATTGTGATTTTGGTATTTGATCTAATAGCCTTGTGATACTGAAATAGGTACATATTTTTTAAACCCCTGAGCTAGGGTTTAGCACAAAAAGAATTATCAGATAATGAACTATGGGTTATAAGCTATGTCTGTCGATGAATGAAAACAATTGAGTGTGTTTTTCTTGGTAGCATTGATGAATCAATGCAGGACGATCCATTTTGGGAAGTCATGAGCATTTTGAGATCTCTCCAATTGCAAATAATTCTAGTTATATCTCTAATCAATTAGGAAACATCATTATAGTTTGTGGTTTATATTATAAAGTGGATAGTTCTCCTTTGGAAGAAGTAAGTGTTTTCTTGCATTAAGCTCATTGTATGTTTTTGGTGAATTAGGGTTATAGAGAAGATGATGACCTCAGTTTGGAGAGTGATGCTGATGAGCAGTTAATGATTTATATACCTTTCAATCAAGTTGTTAAACTACATTCTATTGTAGTCAAGGGATCTGAGGAAGAAGGTATATGCACAAATGTTGGTGTTTTGCAAATCCCAAGATATCTGTTTGTTTGACATTCTAATGTACATCTCACCTGCACAGGTCCAAAGACTATTAAACTCTTCTCAAACAAGGAGCACATGGGATTTAGGTATATTTGGTGATAATTTTTGTCGTAGTTAAATATTCTGTTTATAGTGCAAAATGCTCATCTTATATTGTGATCTTCTTATGGAAGCAATGTGAACGATTACCCTCCCAGTGACACTGCAGTTTTATCCCCAGAAAATCTTCAGGTAGGTCTTTTCCCCTTTTCTTATTATTTGTTGCACTTTTTCTTGAAGAGGATATGCTCTGAAAGGATTTTGATGAGATCTTTCAAGTTGTTATCATGTCTATTTTGTGCTGTGGCAGGGAAAACCAGTAGTCTTGAAGTATGTCAAGTTTCAGAATGTTCGTAGGTATGTTAAAAGCTTTTATGTTGAGACAGTCAGTGTTATGATTATAATGCAGCATCTGTTATTATAATTACTTTTGTCAGCTTGACCATATTTGTTGAGGATAATCAGTCTGGTTCGGACATCACGAAAGTTCAAAAGATTGCTCTGTTTGGAACAACGTAAGTTTCATATGATTTCTTTATCTGTGACTTATCTGTCATATGTGTTGTTGAATCAAGTAAACTTCTCTTACATTATACTTTGACCGTGTGCATTTGTCCGAAGCACTATTTTTAAGTTCATTGTTTAGCCTATAACAAGTAGCTATGCCAGTAATTAGATGTCATGGTATTGGTATCAAAGGGCAGGGGCTTTGGATTTCAATTTTGTCATGGTATGCAGTATCTGCTTCACATGTTCTTCCATCAACAAGACAAAAGAGGATTATGATTGACTTCAAGTTTTGAGTCATGTACATCAAATGAATGTAGATGCAAATGGTACTTTATCATCCGAGAAAACTGTGTTTTCTACTGACTGAGGCCATTGGCAACACTCATCTTGAGTGACAAAATTAATCAAGTTAATTTTCTGAACATGATGGTCATATGATCACACTGGGATTTGATTTCGCACTATTTGAACTTGTTTATCCTCATGACAGAACTAGATGCTTAGGTTTCTGTTTCAGCATACTTCTTGGATGATAGGATCAGGTCTTCTTGAGTTGATAGTAATAACGAGTAGAAAATCATTTGCTGTGACAACGATGCATGACCCTTCACGTATCTAGGCATACTACGGGTATTGCGTAAACCTTAGTTTGGATGTGTGAGATTGGAATTCCCAGGCAAACAATGCAGTGATAGTCATGGAAAATAAAAATGAGATAAATAAACGAACATTGGTTTTTTACTTGTCTTGCTTGCAGTGACTTGCATTTATTGTTTATACTCTTGCTTTGATTTTGTGTATATAAATTGTTTATTCTCTGGCATTCCTCAAATTATGTTGACTCCATTAATTTCTACATACAGTGTGGAAACAACAGATATGAAAAGCTTGAAAAAGATTGAAGATCATTGATCCTAAACAGGAAAGCATGGATATAGACAGCTGCTTTTGCTTTGATGTGATTGATATTTGCCTCTTGTTTCTTTTCTTTTCCTTCCCCAAAGCTAAACCTGACTATACAACATTCAATTACAGCTTAGTCTGCCAGTTGTATGAGAATTTGAAGAAATCTGGGATTGTTATACCCATAATTATTGCTCTTTAGATCATTTTTGTGTCATCCCTCTCTTAAGGCCGGTCTGGATCGGTGAAATTGATGGAATTAGATGGTTTGTATATAATCCATTTACTATGGAACGATTGGCTCTCCCTCCACCGCCTTTCTCTGGTTTCATGGGTTTAATGGGTGAACCATGCTATGTCATAGACGCTCAAGGAAGATACCATCCTCAGAAACTAAACCCGCGTTGGTTTAAAGTTGTGTGTATTAGATATAACTAACAAACAGTTTGTACTTAAAAACGGTAATAACTAACAAAGGTTACTTCACATATGGATGTCCTTCCTGACATCAGGAACATAACAAAAAGGTTTGCAAGATATAAGTTCCCAACCATTGGGCCGAACTTGGTTTTTTTATATTATACAGATTGGGCCGCCGAAGACAAAGATGATCTCGGTCAAATTCTATTTTTTTTCCGTAGTTAAATCATCTAATTTATCTAGATCTAACCCGGATCATAAACGAATCATAAGCTGCTGTATTTAGCTGAGTTGAAAAAGATCTAATTAGCCCAAAATCTATTCGTATTCATACTCAAACTCATAGATATGCTCCAGAAACCTCATTATCAGATGAGAGTTACTAATTCACTTCAAATGAGCAGGAAAACCAAGTTTGATAGCTTCTCTTCTGTTGAGTAAGTGAACCTATATCATGATGAAAAACCATTGAAGTGGTTGGCTGAACTGCAGTTATGTATTCTCAGGAATCTTACTGCAGCATTAATTGCATTTCTCTCTAACATCAGCAAACCTGTTCCGTATTGTAAACCAAGAAAGGACATGAATTTGACAGCTTTTGCATCACTGTTTTATGTCACTATTTAGGAACTGAGTCGTCATGTATATATGAATCTGAATCTGACTGTCGGTGGCAAAAGACCTAACCTAATCCTGATGCCTCTACACTCCATTATTCATTTCCCTTTTTCTTATTTCCTTCTCTGATTTTGGAACATAGTCCTCCACCACTCTGCCATGTCCCCTACAACAACCTTACCAAATAATACTGCTATCTTGGCTACCCCACACCCATAAAACAAAACAAAAAATGAAAACCATAGACAATATTTTATACTAATTCACAAAAAGAGCAACCATAGTTCTGGAAATGTAATTCCTCATAACCCTTTTGAGGTCTTCCACTCTTCTTCGGTTTTACTCCTTCAACTCCCTTGGCTCGGCATGCATAGAACTAATAATCGTGCTTGCCAATACCTCAAACTCATAATCTGGGGAAGCACTACTGAATTAGGAACACCTTTTCCCTATCCCCCACTTGGATTATAACTCTCTTTTCTCACAACCCATTATTATAATACTCGAGAGGATTCATTACAAATTTATGTCAAGATGGTTTGTTGGAATGCATGACTCTCCATTAAATATAGAAATGCCTTATAGCCAGAAGTAGCTAGCGCAAAAGTTTGGAAAATTTATCACATACTTCATGGGTGATCTATCCCTTTTTGGTGGGTTCAACTATATATTTTTAGTTGTTGGAGTGTGACATTTCCTTTGTGTAGTAGATACACTTAGTGGAGGAGGGAGACACCCCATTGGATGATCACTATATATTTGTGTAGTATATTTTCTTGTTTATATAGTTTTTTAATGAATTTCAATAAATCTCTAACTACTTATATATATGATACTCTCTTTAATTTATGGTGTGGGTTAGGTATCACGGGACTTGAATGATATCGAAAAGATGATACTATGACTTAATCTAGATGTAAAAAATAAATTGGATGATTGAAAAGCAAATTATAGTTGGTAGGTGGTAGTAATAGGACCATACCATAGGGAGGAATCAATGGCGGTGCACTAAAAACCAGTTCACAAGCAGACAAAGGCACCAACACAATCCCATGGCATGTTCTTGGAAATACAGAAGAATCCAAGTGGCATTTAGGTCATAACAAGGAACAAAAAGTATTGGATAATTACCCCCGTGATTGCAGATCCAATGGAAGCAGCTGGTGGGCACCCACCATGTTTACTTTTGGTTATAAATAAATATATAAACTAAAAGTAATTATTAAAAGAAGGAAAAGATAAACCCAGAAAGCTGACAAATATTGAGATATAGACCCAGTTACTGGCTAGACCCTCATGTATTTTTTTTTCTTCTTTCCAGTTTTGACTCTTTTTATTGCAGTTGAGTTCACCTCTTTTCACAACCCAACACCCAGAAAAGTAGAGAAAATGACCCATCTGCTCAAATTTTTATCTTGATGTGAGTTTCAGGAAGTGTAATTAATGATGTGGAAAAGGGATAACCTTGTGCAAAACCCATCCTGTGATGAGTCACAGAATTATCTCTGAACATGTCTTCAGATAATAGCATGTTATGTTACTGTTAAGTTTTGGTTTTTTTTTTACTTTAGGACTAGGATGGGAAGTATGCTATGCATCTTTCTTGGAGACAACTTGCTTTTGTTGCTTTCAACTTAAACTAAGCTTCAAAGACAAAGACAGAAGTACTTAAGGCTACTAATATAATAACTCTTGCCGCTATGTTCCTCCTCAATGCTTTTTGTTTAACAAAGGAAAAAGGGTTTACTGTATGAATCTACTACTGCTATATATTATGGCGGTCAAATAATAAAACTATGCCAGAATTTGTCATTTTCTCCAACACCCACACTCACAAACTCCAAAAACCCAAAAGAAAATGTCTAGACAGCAGCTACTGCTGCTAACACTGCAACTCCCTCTTCAACTTCTTGTCCACCTCCTTAAACGCTGCCGTTTTTTTGCTTCTTTGCATATGCTAAACGCCACATTGTTCTTCCTCTCCCTGCTACACACATTGTGATCCCTCTCTTTCTGTTTTGATCCCCTGCATAGTTGCTTGCGCTGGTGCTGACATTTCAGGCACTTTCATTTTCTTTTTTTTTTTTTTTCTGTTATTTCTTTTGTATAATCTGCAGATTTGATTCGTACTTTGAATTTTTACTTTGGCTGTTTTACAGTTTTGGGTTTGGAGTAGAAACTATCATGTTGCTAGATTTCATTGTTTTTTCTTCGACTGGTGCTTGCTGTAGATGTCTGCTTTCTTCCTTTCTTTCCTTTTTTTTTTCTTATTGGTTTCTGATAATTATGGAGTTCTGATCCGGAGAGAACTGTAGGAGGAGATAGGAAAGTAAGAATTTTTAATGCTTAATTGTTCCAAGAGAAGGTAAGAAATTCGTAGCATTGTTATTTTCTAAGGGAGCTTTGTACAGTCAAATGGTTTGTTTAATGTGGATGATTCACATGATGGGAAATATTTTCTTCTTTTGGGGCAAGTTTATTTTTTCCTTCTGGTATTTCATTTTTGAAGAGAAATCTTTTTTCATGTTTATGATTTGTTAAATTGAGTAGGAAATTTCTTTTGAGGCATTGTGATTTACAATAAAGTTTTCTTCTTTAGTTGGCCATATTTCCTTTGAGAGCGTTGACTCTTATTTATTGTTTGGAAGCTGGATTCTTTTAATCTTTTGCAGAAAATTTAATTCTTCTTTTGTTTTTTTTTATGCTTGACTTTAGATAGTTCCATTCCCCTTCAAGTTCCTTACTTCTGTTGTTTCCCGGATAAGGGTATTGCAGTTCATTGCATCTGCATTTTGAGTAATTTTACTGGGTGTTGCTGCTAGAAGTTGTTAACCTACACTAATGAATTCTTTTCTTCTTGTGCATCTCTTATTTTAAGTATATTTAGAAATTATCAGGTGGTTCTATAGTATGTGCCATTTGTGGTTCTTTATATAATTGATAGTTTCTTTCTGTTTACAGGTAGAAAAGTCCTTTAAATCTCTTACATGGAGCAATATGAAGTATTAGAGCAGATAGGGAAGGGCTCTTTTGGTTCAGCCCTTCTTGTGAGACACAAACATGAAAAGAAGAAGTAAGAATGAAACTAACACTCTGCTCTTGCTAGAGAGTCCATATGTTTTACTAGTTGATTTCACCTATCTTTGTGATGTGAAGGTATGTGCTGAAAAAGATCAGACTTGCCCGGCAAACTGACAGATCGCGTCGATCTGCACATCAAGAGGTAAGTGACTGTGTGGAAGTAGGTTTCTTTATTGTTCCATATCCCTTGGTTGCTTTTCCCTTGCAGCCAGAATGGGGATAAATGTCTTGTGTACAATATATTCGTCCTGCTCTTCTATTTAGGTTTCAATCTACTTTGGCTTTGGTTACTGTCCACTCAGGAAAAAAGTGGTTCCTAAATTTTTTTTGAAGAATTGACTATTTTTGTTTCTGGAAAAAGTTTAAAAACTTTGTGACTGAGCTGAATTCAGTCCTTTGGTTAGCTTACATGTTAGTTTCTCTAAGCCCTTTATAGCAGGACATGACAAATGGTGACATCATATATCCATTGTAACTTTGAATTTGTTGTGCTACAGTTTGAATCTGTAATTGATCATATTTGAATCTTTTCTCTATTTCATGCAGAAAGAGCTCATTTCTAGAATTCAAAATCCATTCATTGTAGAGTACAAAGATTCCTGGGTAGAAAAGGTATATTATGCTTGTCATAATCTACTGCAACTCATTTTATAGCCTTCTCAATGCCTTCATTCTTTTGTCCTTAATAGTTGTGTAATGGTTTGGATGACGCCCCAAATGTGGGTTGTTATGTAGAAAATTTTCATTTTCCTGGTTGTATGTTCTCATGGTCAATCCTATTGCTAAAAATGCAGGAGTAGCCTGGCAAATTTTCTGTTTTTGTTATGATTCCAGTAGTTGCCACATCCCCCCGTAATGAACGTAAGGTCTGGTCGAGTTAAGTGCCTCCACTTTTTGAGTTCAATTTCAACTGTGAGACAGACCATAAAAAATGAGTGCAATGTGAGGAGAATGGCTCACTGTGCTAAAATACTGGAAACCTCCTCAAAGTTCCAAGGCCTCTTTTTCAGTTTAGCTTGGATGCCATAGAGAAATTATCCTCATGAGATAACCTATAAAAGCTGTTTTAACATCCATTGTTTGATCATTTTACTACTTTCCTTTCTGCATTATTATGGTTCCTCGTATATTAGACAATCTAATAATGTTTCGATGTCTCTTTGATTCAATTGGTTTAGGGTTGCTATGTATGCATTATCATTGGTTATTGTGAAGGAGGAGACATGTGAGTTCTCTGTTTTGCTTGAATTAACATCTCTAGAACTGTGTATATCACGTTCCATTTGAAGTCAACAAAGATGTCAGAATCATACTTAGCTATTTTCCTTTTCTTGTTCCAGGGCAGAAGCTATAAAGAAAACTAACGGTGTGCTTTTCGCTGAGGAGGTTGGTTCTTTCTTACTCTTTCTTCTCACTTCCACCTAACTTAACATTTTTCCATCTTCATCCTCAACTTTTAGATTCTGTTTCTCTGTACAATAAATTCTTATTCATTTACTGTTTTTCAGAAGCTCTGTAAGTGGGTTGTTCAACTTTTGATGGCACTTGACTACTTGCATATGAATCATATTCTACATCGTGATGTAAAGGTCAGTCATATATGTATTAAAAGTCTTGTTCTTGTATACGATTTCTGAAGCTGCAATTTACTGATAGCAACTAATGATTCCTTCAGTGTTCAAATATCTTTTTGACTAAAGATCAAGATATTCGTCTTGGTGAGTGATTCTATATCTTCTTTGTCCGATTCTTTCGAAAAAGAAATTACAAATTTGCTGGACAACTAAGACTCAACTTGGTGCAGGGGATTTTGGACTTGCCAAAATATTGACTTCTGACGACCTTACTTCCTCTGTAAGTATTATGATTGATTGACTGGGAAAATCGTCAGAATCTGAAGTTTCCTTGCTGTTCATTTAGAATTATCGTGAATGCTTATCATGTATTCAGGTTGTGGGAACGCCAAGCTATATGTGTCCAGAGCTTCTTGCTGACATACCTTATGGTTCAAAGTCAGATATATGGTCTTTAGGTCAGTTGAGCACGCACTAGTGCTTTTATATTCTGAAAATAGGAGATGTTCAAAGTATAACACGAACCTGAGATTTACCCTGTCGTAGCCGAATTTCTAGACTTTCTGAAGTACCATAGAGCTATAAGCTCATTGGCAATGAACTTGCAGAAGTTACATGGTCTTATTCTTTTTCTGGTTCTTTGGCTGTATATATCAGTTTATAATGGAAACATTTTCCTCTTGTCATCCAGGATGCTGTATACATGAAATGACTTCTTTGAAGCCTGCATTCAAAGCATTTGTAAGTTTCTGGACTTTATTTCTCTTCACTTATTGTCTGATCACTTTGCTTATTACTCTGGTGTCTCCTGAACAGGACATGCAAGCACTAATTAACAGGATAAACAAATCCATAGTGTCTCCACTTCCAACTAAATACTCGGGTGCCTTGTAAGGCCCTTTTCTGTTTTGTTTTACGACCAATTTTACTTGCGAACACTGGATTTATTCCGACAATGTTGTTGGTCTTCCTCTTTATGTTTGCAGTCGAGGACTTGTGAAGAGCATGCTCCGGAAGAACCCAGAACTTAGGCCAAGTGTATGTGTCATCTTCTCCAATGTTTGTCTTGAATGTATTGCATATCATCTTTAAATTTGTACAAGAGTTGCATCTTCTGACTGAACAAACACTCATCTCTTTCAATGTCTTAAGAGTTTTGTTTCTATATATGCTTGCAATCTGCATATTTTGAGTTAGCAAGTACCATTGGAGCAGGCTGCGGAGCTGCTGCAACATCCACATCTTCAAGCTTATGTCCTTGAAGTTCATCTCAAGATCAATAGCCCTAGACGCAATGCACTACCTTACCAGTGGCCGGAACCTCATTACTTGAGGAAGACAAGATTTATTGAGCCAGAAGATGTTCCTCATCATTTTTATGGGGAGAAGCGGCATTCTCTTGGTAATGACAGGGCACTTAATCCAAGTGTGTCTCTAGCAGGGCAAGACTCCATTTGTTCTGCCAAAGGCATGCGTAATACAAATAGGAGGTTGTCTGATCTATCCATTGGAAGCAGCCCTGAAGGAACTGTCATTTGCAGATCAATTACATCAAAACCATCAAATACTACTAAGACTTCGAAACTTAGTCCGGCAAAAGCCAAGGCTTCTGCCACTCCGAAGGGTCAGGCAGAACCTGTAAAGAAACGTGAATCTGTAAGACCATATATCTTCCTGTTTTATGTCAGATTCACATCCCTTCTCAACCTCTATTTCTCCCTATCATGCATGCTCAGCTTCACTGGCCCTTAAAGGGTTCGGTTTTACTGGCATTGTTTTTAAGTTCTAAGTTTCATTTTCAGCTTCCTGTCTCCCGCACACAGACAAAAAGATCTGTTTCTACGACTCGAAGAGCATCTCTGCCATTGGCAACCCAACGTAGGCACAATATCGATCTCCTGCGCAATATGAAATCCCCAGATGTTTCTGTCAATGCTCCAAGGATTGACAGAATAGCAGAGTTCCCATTAGCTTCGTATGAAGAAGCATTTTTTCCGATCCGGAGAAATTCATCAGTCTCGGCACAAGGATCCACGGGTTCGCTGCATTACGGTGACCGCTCAATAACGAAGGACAAATGCACTGTTCAGGTTTCTGATAGGACCTCCATCAAGCGCAATACTAATGATACATGGCAAGGAATTGAACGTGTTATGTTCCAGGTTGATGAAGAGGATGGCAGCAACTCCTCAAATCAAAATGCAACTGCCGGGGCATCAAGTCATACCTCATCAGACACACAGCGCCGAAGATTTGACCCTTCTTCTTACCAGCAGCGTGCAGAGGCCCTGGAAGGGCTGCTTGAATTTAGTGCAAGGTTACTGCAGGATGCAAGGTATGATGAACTTGGAGTGCTATTAAAGCCATTCGGGCCAGGAAAGGTATCTCCAAGGGAAACTGCCATATGGTTGTCCAAGAGCTTCAAGGAGAACACTGTGAAACCAGAAGATCAGCAGTAACTTCTTCCATGTGTACCATCATTTCAGGTCCTAATTTGTAGTCCAGTGTATCAGCTTTTTCTACCACAATAGGAGAGGCTCTAGATGTTTAGGCAGATGCTAAGAGTGTAGAATCTTAGTGCTCCCGGTCCCTCCATTTTCATTATTTTTTATGGAGACGGCCAATGTAATACTACCTGTCCCATCAGAAACTCTTGTTTCTAGCTTCTCAGATCGGTCTGAACTCAGAAGAGTAGCATAGTTGTATTTCTATCTTGACTGGAAAGTCTTTCAGACTGTAACTTTAATGCTCGTCTCCTGATCAAATTCCTGTACCATCAGGTTCAATCTGTTATAATTTACCAAAAGCTTACTTCCAACTTCAAGTAGGAAAAAAAAAAAAGGAACTGCAGAAGTCTTCTTTTCTTATACCCGTGTTTGATTCAGTCAAGAATACACTATGGAAAGCAAATTCGTCATTCCAAAATCTTGTTTGCATGGACTCTTTCGTTCTGGGCCATCGATTCCAGATGCAATAATATTTAACTGGATTATTCGTTCTTATGATCTAAAAATCTTTTCAATAGATTAATCTCTTTTCCTGATTCAACTTCTAAATTTATTCTTTCGTAATCTAATCTGGAATTATAAACTGATATGATATCGTATTCATTTCAAAATATGAAACTATTTCTGATAAATATCTTCTAAGGAATCAACCCAAGACTTTGGAATTAAGGGGACTTAGAATATAAACCCTGTTCTCTAAGCAACAAACCGCGTTACTGTGGGCAAATGGCAAAACAGCTTCAACTTGTAGCATTTCAGAAAGCTCCATAGAGAAAAGATTCAAGCCAAGTAATCACTAGAGGCCATGGCAAATGGCTTCACTAGAGAAAGCTTTTGCAGGCCGTACCATTATACTACAGGAAAGGAAAGTACAAATCACCTGACGAGTCGAGCAATCATTAGATACTAATTTATTGCATGCATGCAATAGTCAACAAAAACAACAGGACTATATTAGATGACCTCCATTCTTTATGCACAAGTGAGAGGGACAGACAGCTCTAGCTTTTCAACGCTGAGTTACAGTCCTATTTTCTTCCACAAACACTGGTTATGGCTTCAATAAGGTCTTAGAAGGTGTGGTTCAGATGGGAAAAGCAGGCAAATGGATGATTAACTTTTTGTTGGGGAGGAAAGAAGAAAAAGAAAAGAAGAAATTAGATGCATCTTCCCATGAAATCCAGGTGGCAACCCCGAAAAATGTAGTTATACCATCAACTCCTAATCCTTATAGGAAGAGATGGAGCTTTGGCAAATCTTCGAGGAATGAGGGGATTCACAAGGGTCGAAAATCTGTTGACTCGATCATCAACCCCTTTATCACACATGTATCGTCACCATTGGAACAGGAGAAGAGGCAAAAGATTGACAGAGCACTGGCTCTGCCATGGAAAGCTACTGATAGAAGAAGAAAGATGGTCGGAGATGCAGCTGCAACAATGATCCAAGCTGCTTTCCGTTCCTTTCTGGTACCAACCAACCGAACTCTCTCTTCACTGCTTTTAATGTTTTAACCATGAAAGAGTCATCAGCATGGATGCAAGAATTATACAAATTGCTGTGTTCTTGTAGGCAAAGAAAGCTTTGAAGGCCTTGAGGGGACTAGTCAAGTTACAGGCACTTGTGAGGGGTCACCTTGTGAGGAAACAAACCAATGCCACTGTAAGGAAGATACAAGCACTAATGGCAATACAAGTTAGAGCTCGATTTCAAAGGATCCAGATGACTGAGGAATCAAATATTGTTTCCAAAAGCCAATCAGCAAGACATAGGGTAAGCAACCAAGTCCTGCAGATATATTTCATGGACAGTTCCAATATAAGATTCTTACCTCCTTGGTTGCCGGCCAATTTGGATCCCTGCATTATATATCTACCTGCTGCTTCTTTCTTTATAAAGATGAATACCTTCACGGGACTAATCTCTGTCCGGATTTTGATTTGATGCCAATTTGATTACCTGTCTGTAATAATCTGTGATCAGTGTGTGCAGAGGACTGTTGATGCAAGACTTTATGAAGGTCAAGAAGTTTCAAAGAACAAATATTGGCACAAGAATGATTTCCCAATGAAGAGACCAACCAAATTTTATTCTGGAGAGCTCCCAATCTTAAAGCAAGAGAACAGATATGAATTCTTCTCTACAGCACAGAACATACCCCATGCTCATTCCCCAGCTTCAGAGGCAAGCACAGGGAGAGCCTCTTTCACTTATGATCTCCAAGATCACTATCACCCTGCCTCTAATCCTTATTGTATCCAACCACACTATATGGAAAACACACAATCTTCCAGGGCTAAAGTCAGGTCACAGAGTGAACCAAAACAGAGGCCAAAAGAGAGCATCAAAAGTAAAAGCAAGCGAGTGAATTCAACCGATGGAACAAATGTGCAGCATGATGCGCAGTCACAATGCTCATCTGTACACTCTAAAAAGATTGATCGTGAAGAACAAGACCCCTGGTTTACAGAGCTCTGTAGATCAAGAAGACCAAAGGACGGCAGCCATGACACTACAGGCATAGCTAGCTCTGACCACTCCAACTTCAACAGATTTCTCATCACTTATGAGGTAAGATATAAATGAAGATACAAGTCTTTAGTCAACTTCAAATATTCTACCATTCTGAGCTTTTCCTATTTCCTGACTGCAGCCTCATTTGAATCTCTACTAGCCCTACAACACACAGGACCAAACTCAAGAAGTTTTGGAAGCAATAAAATGGTTGCTATGAGAATTAGGAAAAAGTCTGTGCTGGAATTATGTATCCAATCTAGTAATGATAAATTTGAGCTCTCTGCTGAGAATTTTGAAAAAGTGATATCTAATAGAAATATAGCCAAACCAGTTCCAGTTCACAATCTGTCATAGTATAGGATTAAGAACATAAATTTCCTCTTCTCCATAAGTATATGAACAATATCTCAGACCACAAGTCACGAGCATGACAAGTCAGGACCAGTGCATTAGAACAGTTTTGGTGGTACTGAGGGACAAAACAATCTGTGCTGTTCCAGCAAAACGCCAGTACCCCATCCAAAGCACTTTGTTGTGCGGATTAAAGCAAACGCTCCAAAGCTTTCAGATAACTGAGATTTGAGGCCATAAAATTGTGCTTTCATATGGAACAATTTTAAGATCCTATCCAACCCATCCACAATTAGTGCTTAATTTTTTTAAAAAAAACACACTAAGACCAACCCCAAGTGTAAACAATAGAATTACTTTTATAAAAAATAAAGGTAGATAAGTGAGCATTAACTTACAAAAATGAGTATGGAGTTAAATATTTTTATATGGTAAAACTCAAACGAGTCAAAAACAAATCCTCCAAATGTAAAGAGATACACAAACGAATGTAGCAAGTGGAATTGATTTACAATTAAAATTGAAAATGTTTACCCTTTACTCGTTCTGTAAATCCCGAGTATAAAGATTGACTTTGTCACTCTAGACATAGATCTTTCCTTTTTGCAGACCTGGATACAACTCTTTGGATAGCTAATCATCAATGCATACAAACACCTAGTAAAAGAGCCACTAGCCCTGTGGATGCTTAATCTTTTTGTACATCATAACAGTTTTTAGATGAATTAGACTTTAAAAAGAAGCTCAAAAACTGTAAAAAAAAAAAGAAAAGAAAGATATTAACTCAATAAGATAGCAATTTTCTACAAGCTGACGTTCTGAATACATCAACGCTGTTTGATCCTTGCAAAGGCACAGTAGCTCTCCAGAATGACGCAAATCTCTATGAGAAGTGGTGTTTTACTGGTTCAAAGTTTTATGAAATGCAACCTGCACATCATATGAATAATTCGTTAGATGGTCATTTGAACTGCAAAAACACCATAAAAAGTCAGTGAAAAACATATTTTTCTTTGACGCACATTAATCATACCATACAGAGGCACTTTGCAGAAATTTTCAAAAATTTATGTTGGGCACAATGACACTAACTAAAAGATTTCGGCAGAACTACATACCGATGTTGATGTCTTCAGCAATTCCCTTATGGCCATTGTGGCATAACATGAAGATGGAAGAGTGAAGCTTAACTTGAGAGCCATTTGGGCTTCCTGCAAATTAGAGCTGCTGATAGACTCACCTTGTTGCAGCTTCAATTCTCTCTCACCCTCCAACTCATTATTATTTATTAATGGCTTCACATCGTTTTGAGAGCTTTCTTGGTTAATCAATTTAGTGCAATCAGATGAGCTCTGGTTTTCATCCTGGTCATTTTGTTCCTCTTCTTGGTTAATCAATTCAGCCTTGTTAATTTTTTCAAAATCTGTCTCTGCCAATGACATGTTAGCATCTACATATGTTAGTAATTCCCTGCAAATGGCAGCGATAACCAAAGTTTGTTAACAGTACAATCCAGGTACTGAAGAACTTAAGTGTAAAATACCAAGAGTTTGATGATCACCATTGAAAGTCTATTGGCTTCTGGAATACACGCCTGTAACTTCCAGTCATACTGGTTATCGAAAATTCCCTACAAAAATAGCCCACACATAAAAGTCCAGTTTGAACAAAATGAGAATATGCAATTGTGGATAAGAGAAAGAGATACTTGACACTGTGCACACTCTCTGTCAAACTGATTCCATCCTGATTAAAAAAAATAATAATTAGAAGTAAAGCACAACAAAAAGAGAACCTCATAAAGGTTGATAAGGTGGCAAACTAAACAGATAGTAGGGTGAAAGAGAGTAACATTACTCTCCCTCCTAAACTAGGACTGACAAAACTATTATATACTGCAAGAGCCTGTTTCCCTATAATCTTAAATTGTGACAATTTAAAGTCATGACAAGAAAAACTACAAATGTTAAAAAATATAATCTATATGATGTAAATTCCACCAAAATTTCCATTTTCATTTGCCTAATTCTTTTGGAAAATAAGAAGCACAACACAAAAGGTTAGGCAATCCTTTATCCTTCCAAAGAGCACCATCAACTTCTCAATGAAAGAAGACAATTGGCATCATTGCAGACAATATAAGCAGGTATGACAAAACCAATCGTCATAGCAGGAGGGGGAAACAAAAGAAAAGGTATCATAAAGATGTAGGCAAACATGTTAAATGTACTGCTAACCTTATTTGCTAAATCATGATAAACATTAGCGACGTCATTTGTTGGAAAAATTACTCTATAACTGCAATGTACCCAAAAAAAAGAGTTAAACTTGAAGCAAGGAAAATTCAGGACTTGTCCACAATAATTGATCATTAATGGAAGCTATACTAGCTTTTACATACCCAGGCATTGGAAGTACAACATCTTCAAAAGTATAATTTCCACTAGAAATATCTTCTGCTGTTACAGCCTGCTATATGGAGGTAATATAGCTCGTATCATCAATGTTATAGTCAGAAAAATGAAAACAATGCTTGAAGTCAAAACCTAAGGACAAGGTAGACTGGTAGGAAATTCAGAGAACAAATGATGAATAATAGTTGCTAAGTTCAGACAAAGATGGCAAGAAATGACTAATCTGCCAAGGCACTGCAGAGATTGCAAAATAGTGGAAATCTTGAAATTTTTTTTAAAGAATAACAAGAACATATGGCCTGACCTTAACAAGAAAAGTTTTGCTTTCTGGAAAATCCACTGCTGAGGTGTCATCTCCATCATTCATGTGGTTAGAAGATTCAACGTGGGTTCCATCTTGAAAGTCAGTATCATCACCCACTGTCTCTTTATCAATACCACCCCCTTTACAGTATACCAAATCCCCCAGTACAACTTGTTCATTTCCTGCCATAAAGTCAGACACCCTAACATAATTCAGCAGTCTTTATTCAATAGCCACAAAATTTTTGGCAACAAGAGGATGGCAAGCTTCCTCCACAGCTGAACAGAGCATCCTTCAGAAAAATAACAGCAAATATTTCAACACCATACCATATTTTTCCACTCTCATGCTCGCTGCATGATTCCACAAATAGCTCTGATAACTGTGTACATACCTAAACAAAAATAAATATAAATACAGTGAAGCACGAAGCTGAAAACCATATAAGCTTCCTCAAAACAATTTGGTGGAACAAGATGCAAGGAAACTGAATAGCAAGGATGTGTCTTGAAAAATATCACTAACAATAAACCTAGAGTAATTCCCATGCTCAATACAAGTTCTTATTGGATATGGATGGTCTGACAAACATTGTCAATTAATTTTGGCATCCAGCCAATTGCACCTGTTGTGAGTCAGATAGCAAATGGGAGCAACAAAGAGAGAATGGATATTTGCATCATCATCATCGGTGATGTGCAGGATGACCAAAAGAGCTAAAGGTTCATATTTTAGAGAATGGAACAATGAAATTCAGTTGGCACGTCCTATATGTGACTAAACAACATTTCAGAAATTTTTAATTACAAGGTCAGCCAGTACTTTTGAAAATCAAGTTATCAATATATGATTAGATCTAAAGTATAAATAGGACAGAAACCATTAAGAAGCAAATATACTAGTTAAACGGGATCAATTCTAATATAAAATTAAACATCGCTAAGAGGTTAACATGGGGAGAATAAGAAAATGGAAAAGCTAGCTTGTAGGGGGAGGGTGCTTGAGGGTATATATCCCGTTACACTTTGTTACTAATGTGGGACTTTCACTACTCTTCACTTTGAATGGAAAAATAGTCATTTTCCATCACCAATGATACCATTTCATCTTCTCAACTCTTTTATAGGTAACATGGTTAAATTAATTGAAAGAAGTAAGATCCATTCAAAAAAATATTGACAGAAGGAAAGTGTTGAGCTATTTTAGAAATACTGAGTGATAATAATAATGTAAAATATCAGTCTTGCAAATAGTATAGTTCATAATTCCGATATTATACGCGTAAATGCATACACAACATTCCCATAATCAGATCATATCTGAGAGGCACCTTCCATTGTCAGGTCTTCATCCAGACTATAATACTATGTTGTTTATGTGACATTCAATAGAAGGTTATAGATGTTCCAGTAGGTGCATCATAAGACTAGAAAGGGCAAAGAAACAAGGATATCTGGAGGAAGTAAACAGTACACTGGTAGTATTAATAGGATAAGATGACAGATGACCATATAAAATAGACTGACTAACCAGCCAAGGAAGGTCTAATTAGAAGAAGCAATTATGAGCAAAAAGTAGGTCAAATATTACTGCGTACAATAACTTATCAAAATGGTTACAAGAATTTGTGGGGTCTTAGTCCATAATATAACTGAATGAAGCAAATAGATCTGTGCAACAGAATCTAACTAGATAAGGCTTGACACTTCATTGAGTTGAACAATACAGCACATTTTACCTACATGATATACACATGACAAAGATACAGTATAAGCAAAAGAAAAAGACCCACATTATTTTTCTTTCAGCTCTCACTTTTTTGTTCTTTCTTTAACTCCTTAACTATGACAAAAAGCTTAATAAAAAAAAAAGGAGCAAAAGGTCTCCCATGATGACAAATTTTAAATTTTATAGAATATATATTCCACCAATAGTGTAGCAATAACTTACATCATTCTCAAAGTTCTAGGTATAGCTTTCAGAGCCTGTAAGTAGTTTCCAGGACATTTCTTCAAGCACTGAAGCTGTTTCACACTAAACACAATTAATATTCCAAGGCTGACAATGACAAGTGAGAAGTAACCTCACTTGAAACATAAAATGCATAAAATACAAGACCATGCCTACACGGGAAATAAAGAGCATAAATTGCAATATGCAGCATACAACTAGGTGAAAGGTAACACTTGAAGTTCTCATTGGAAGCTTTTTCAGGGAATTAGTAACCACAGTCTAACATAAAAAAAGTCAAAAAATAAGGATAGGAAATAACTTACTATGGACCTTTCGGCAATTAGATGGCGAGGTAATTGTCTCAGGGTACCATCAATATCATTGGTTTCCTTATAATATTCACGTGCCTTTCTCACTGCATCCCTTTGTATTTAAAAATCTAGAATTAAGAAAAGCAACGAGCAGTTCTAATAAGTCATACCAGTAATATCCCACAAACAAATTAAGTATATAGAAATATTCTACTCAAGAAGCAATGATGCTATGTAAGGATATCCCCATCTCTTGGATCAAGAATCATGTCCACTGCAGTTTTCCACTCTCCTCGGAGCAATGCAGCCCCAATTAGATGTGTTGGCACAGAACCACTTCCAAAACGCTGACAAGAAGAATACTGTAATTAATGCAACAAAATTGCAACTAAAAATAAAGTGACAACACAAACATAGCAAATGCTTTAGTTCAAGAGCTTAATTTATATTTCTTTTAAGGCTGATGATTAATAGCAGCAACAGATCAAAACTGGAAAGCTGGAGAGGAAATGAATTACATATGCACATGCATGCAAATATAGAAAGAAATGATCAAGAAAGTACTTGTAAACCAAAGTAGTTGATGAACCCATTCCTTCCCAGGGAATCCACAGATGCTTTGATGGTATCTTCAGAATCTGCAATAACTCCTCTAAAGGAATGGTAAGTGATGTGAGTCCATACAACAAGACATTGGACAGTAAATGCAACTAAAGAGAGCATTTCAATAATCCATCAATATGAGAACAAAAACAAAATTCAGTGAATGCATTCTTGCCTTAAAGTGATTGTGAATCGATTTCCCAAGAGCTGGCCAAGAAGAAGATCTTCCTTGACATAGCTGAAGAAAAATGCAGCTATGATTCATTGATTGATCATACAACAAAT
This sequence comes from Passiflora organensis, assembly GCA_019739055.1. NCBI lineage: Eukaryota > Viridiplantae > Streptophyta > Magnoliopsida > Malpighiales > Passifloraceae > Passiflora > Passiflora organensis. The sequence continues at coordinate 632,783 of JAEPBF010000269.1, forward strand.
TGGAAAGAAAATATTAGCTTCAAACATTTTCCTTACCTAAAGTCACCAACTTTGATACCGATCAGCCTGTCATTTAGAGCAGCTAGCCTACTTGCATGCTGCTTGAAAACAGTAACCTGGATGCACAAAAGGTTTTATGCATTGTAACATACTCTACATAACATTTAATTAAGCTTAAATGAAATAACATCACATGGAAAAACAGAACAAATAAGGAAGAAGGAGACTACAATACATGAATATAATGGTGCATAAAATAAAAACCAATATAGATATGAAACAGATATGCACAAGCAGTTATCATGTAAAAAAGAAAAGATCCCATCACAATCCTAACTGTAAACCCAAATGAGAGAACCATCATCTTCCATATGCAATAATTCTTGAATTCTATGTTGAAGCAAATGACTGTAGTAAGCAATTCTTAAACTGCCACGCTCAATGATTATAAGAATAACTTACTCTTTGAGTTGAGATAGATCGTTTGTCTTTGGTGCCCGCAAAACCAAATGATCTTGGCTGCCAAGGAAAAGTATCGATCAGAACAAAAAAAAACTGCTGCACAGACATGTTCCAAATATATAAGATAAACAGTTGGATTCAGTAAAGCGCCAAGCAATTAATTCATAAAAATGCCAGCTGAGGACTAAAAGAGACTGTTTATTGTCACCTCAATCTGAAAAAAAAAGTAACATATTTACAAAGAAGAGGTAAAATAAACCTGAATGCCAAGCATCTTTCCTATGATTCCTATTGCTTCCTGCGTATCCTTGTTCTCCTTGTATAGATGAAACCTGAAAACTCATATAGGTAATGCCTTTCAGAGCCATTCAATTAAACTTGAAAGAACTTGAACCTTTTAACATGAAAAAAGGGGAATTCAGACCATAAAAAGCTACATAAGCTGTTAGTAGAAAGTTTTGATGACAAAAAGAGAATATTTAATGGACCCTTATTGTCACTCAACTGTATCAAATTCTTATTTTGTCTTATATCCAAGTCAACAATATTCTTTTTTTTTTCTTTCTCATTTCAGAGATAACAAATAGTGCTGAATAGAATCAAGATGATCAAATGCATATGTAGAAAATAAAACCTAAAAGTCACGAGAAAATATGGAAATATTGACAAATCTCCTCTTATACCCACTACCTAAGGAACTTGCTGAGATGTTCGGGCCAATTATTTGAACCTCTGCTATCAAACGGCTTATCACCTCTTTCTTTTCGTTTCCTTGAATGTCTACCATTGCTACCATTTCCTCCGGAATTGAATCTCACACGAATGCATTTTGATGAGGCATCAGGACCGTCAACAGTATCAGTGACAAGCAACTTAAATTTGTCCTTAAAGAAATTATGCATCGCCTAGAGAGAAAAGGTAAAATGGTAGTCAAATGAATACATAGATATACTAGCACAAATGAACCATTAAAATCCAGACATAAAGCAAAAGAACTAACAGTCCGATGAGCTTTGTCAGAATCAGGAGAAAGCACAATATGCGAAATACTATCTTCACTTCCAGAATTGACTTGTCCAATAAAAGCTTTCAATCGCTCTACATCAGCATCACCAGCAATTGATCTAAATGATTCAAGTTCAGACTCATAACTTCTGTTCTTGCTCGTTTCACTGGAAATCTTTATTTCACCCTCCTCCTCAACTACCTGAATCTGTCGAGAGCATAAATAAACTTAACATCTTAACATAAAAACAAACGCAAAAGCAGACAAAATTTTGAATTTTCAAAGTAATACATATCAAAAATAATATTGAAAGATGTAACTTACATGTGGAGGACAATCCAAACAAGTCAAATGAACAACATTTCCATCAAGGTCAACTTCATTCACAATAAAATCTGAGTACCTGAAAATTTATTTCACGAAAACAAAACTCTTTCAGAAAAAAAGAATGAACAAAAACCATATTCAATAACAGTCAAAAAAATGTAAATAGGCCAGTGAACAGCATCATTTTATTTCAGTATCATAATCATTACTCCATACAAAATCAGAACTCCTGAAACAACGAAAGGGAACAAAAAATCGCAACTTTACAATACAACGAAGCAAACCCACATCAGATTCCAATAAAATACATTCCAATTCCTGCAGTTTCACGTCCATGTACGAGTACAAGTTACATATCCGTAGTGGGTTCGTTAGTTTTGGCTAAACCTTTGCTTGAGGATGCCACGGAAGCCAGGGAGTGAAGAAATATAGCAGGAGATCCCGACGTCTGATTCCTCTATAGTAGTTGCCATTAAGGATTCTGCTTCCGGAGAAGAACAAGCAGTAATAGGGTTTGTGGCGTAACGAGTAGATGCTTTTAAACAAGTTGTAGGGTTTCAGAACCAGGAAGCAGAAGCAGCCGTGGCACCGCAACATTGGGGATTCTGCTCCGCGGGTTTCTCCAAAACGCACCGTTTTGTTCGATTTGGAAACACTTAACAAAATAAATTATATTATAAAAATAAAGACTATTCTCTAGTAGGTCTGACGTGTCCCTGGCGGCCCCACCCTAACACTGAACGAACGACACCCAATTTCCTGGCTTCCAATCATTCTCGAAACAGAACAGAGAGACAAAACCGAAGTAGCTTATAAACTAGATTTACTTTCCGGCTGCTACTCTCGTTGTCAGATCCAAAGAGACCGGCGAAAAGCGACGGGAGGGAGTTGGAAGGTAATATGGTGACCAAGACGGAGGAGACTCAGTTGAACAGATTGGAGAATCAGGTTGACAATGGAGGAGGAGGGGCGTGGGAGTATATTTGCTTGGTCAGGAAGCTCAAAGTTAGGCGTTCTGAGAAAGTGCTGAAGCATGGTTTGGCGATCTTGAATGACCCGAAGAAAAGATCTAGTCTTGGCTCCGAAGGTCAGTTCTTTTACTGATTTGGGTTGGTGGGGTTTTGCTTAATTGTGGTGAACTTTGAATTTTGAGTGAAGGGTTTTTTTTGTTTTGGTTTGTTGGATTCGGTTTGATGGTTTAGTTGCATGCTTTGAGCATGATTTGTATTTGATTGTAGATAGAATCGTTGACTTTTTGGCGTACAGTTTGCGAAAGTGTTTAGTCTTTTTTTGGAATAGTTGATGAATTCGGATGTCGTTTGGTCCTGGATATGACTGTTTACTTGGACTGGATATGTAAAGGAGTAACCGTCTATTAGGGGTGAAAAGTTGATTGCTTTGCTAACATTTTTTTATTAATTTTTCTGTGCTTTTGAAACTCTTGAACTTGTTATGGTTCAAGTATTAGAACTTCCAAGGTTCGTCTGATGCAATGGGATTTGCTTGTTGAATGTGTGTTTTCGGCCTTGGATGAAAATTTTGTTCATAAATTTTCTTTCTGAGAAATAAAGGAGTGGAATTGTGAGATTATTCTATATAATTACCTTACTCCATGATATAGGTTGTCATCCCTATCCTTTTCAGCCCACCTCCTCTTAGTTTCATACATCTTTTGAAGTGCTATTGACTAATAGATACTTATTTCTTGATGTAGAATGGACTCTTTATGAGCAGGTTGCAGTGGCAGCTATGGACTGCCAAAACATTGACGTTGCCAAGGTATTTCTTAGTCTTGTGCTTTTGTCTTTTCATCTTGTTTCCCATTTGTCGCTCATTTGCTCCTTTTTCTCTGACTAACTAGCATTGACTCTGGTCTTCAAGAATTTATTTAAGTCTGATTGCAGACGTGCATGGCATTATCGTTATTTTAATTTTTAAATGTTATTATTTAAGAAAAAGTATAAATATTGCTATCTTGTTTGCTATTTTTTCTGCTTTTTTTTTTCGTGTGGCATGGTTTGAACTGTCAGTCAGTTATATTCTTCACTTTTTGTTTGCTAACCATTATGTAGGTGATTTGAAGTCATCTAATGTGAAGCTTCTTTTGACTTTTCATTTTTTAGGGCTGTGTTAATGTGTTGCAGAAGAAATTCCCCGAGAGCAAGAGAGTTGGTAAGTTTGATTTACATATGACGAATGGATCAATGTATTTTCATATTGGGTTTGATTCCTTATGGAAATAATTTGGAAAGTAAACTTTCTCATGTTTCTCAGTGGTGTTGTAGTTTATATCATCTGTGTTACCTTTGCCTACTATTGATTACTAAAATCACACTATGAATTAAGAAAATTGAAGATAGTAGGAATTTCTTTATTGATATCCCTAGTAGTGTTTGGCTTCTCTGGTAATACTGCAGATATCACAGTACCCACTTGGATATAGACATGCAAATACCAACATTGTCACATTAACCTTCTCTGTATCCTTAATATTGTATCCAAATATATAGTCTTTTATCACATTTAAGAAAAGCTCAGGCTAAAAGTTCAGTTTGGTTTGAATTCTGAACATTAATGCTAGATACCTTGGCTTAGTTCAACTCCTTTTAATGGTCGGAAATAGTTTAGATAAGTTGACGTATACAATATACTTAACCACGCCATGAATGTGATTGTATAATGTAAATTATATAAACTGCAGGAAGGCTCGAAGCAATGTTACTTGAAGCAAAGGGATCCTGGGGAGAGGCAGAAAAAGCTTACTTAAGCCTACTAGAGGATAATCAATTTGATCAGGTAGACTTGTTATTCAATCGTTATTCAATTTTCACTCATGAAAACTTGCATTTTCTGAGCATGATTTCATTGCCGTTAACAACTAGAAAAGTACAATGGATATTTTTTCCTCACGAACAAGAAGTAATTTTAGATTGCATAATTATTGTTTTCCTTAATGCAGATAATACACAAGCGGAGGGTTGCCTTGGCAAAGGCTCAAGGCAATATTCCGGGGGCTATTGAAGCACTTAAAAAATATCTTGAAATGTGAGGCGGATCTCTACATCCTTGATTTAAGTTCTAATGACAACTGAGTGTTAGATGTGGCTGACTTCTTTTTGTTTTCTGTTTTTGGCTCCTCTACTTTTTATTAGATTTATGGCAGATCATGATGCGTGGAGAGAACTTGCTGAGATATATGTTTCCCTTCAAATGTGAGGATTTTGCTTTTAGTGGAATATCTGTAAATTATATGTTAGGATTGCCACTACTGTTGATTTATTTTATCTGTTACATCATTGTTTTTTCAATGAATTGCTTAATTAATGTCTTTGCAATCTTTAAATTAGGTATAAGCAAGCGGCATTCTGCTATGAGGAGATAATATTATCTCAACCTACAGTACCATTACATCATTTAGCCTATGCTGATGTAAGTTGCTTCTCTTTTCTTGCTGTCATCTTTTCTCTCATGTGAAGAATATTGGTTTTATTCAGTTTTCACGTTTCATGGGCAACAAGATTATTTTGATCTCAGAAGAGCTAGGAGTATGTTGTTTGTGAATAGCACGCAAAGCAGGCTGCTCTTTATTGCATCCTGCTCGTCGGCAACAAGATTATTTCCTTTCGTTTGATCCTGCTACATTAATAGTACTCTGAACCATTTAGTTGTTAAGAGATTATCAGATGCTTTTAGAGTGAAAGTTCATCAGCTGTCTTGGACTTATTGGCATGGAAGTAAATCTCAGTGGATCAGTATATGACCTCCAAACTTCTAATTGTCGAAACTGCATCTGCTCATTGGATTTGTAGGTGCTTTATACTCTTGGTGGACTGGAAAATCTTCAGACGGCTAAGAAATATTATTCATCGACCATAGAATTGACCGGGGGCAAGAACACTAGAGCACTCTTTGGTATATGTTTGGTAAGCTTCCTCCTCTCCTCTATTTTATACCACTCCATACGAGCAACTATCCAGGTTATCATTCAAGTTTGTTCATTCCACGTTTCATTGGGGATGCAAATACCTTGTTAGCCTTCTTGACTATAGGAGATTAGGACCCTTCTAGTTTCATTTTACACATGTTTTCTAAAGTCCATGTTGAGAAAAGTTGTCATTCATGTTATCCAGTGTGCTTCGGCCATCGCACAGCTTTCGAAAGGGAGAAACAAGGAGGACAAGGACAGCCTGGACCTGCAATCTTTGGCAGCAGCAGCTTTGGAGAAAGATTACAAATATAGAGCTTCTGACAAGCTCCCTGCACTTGCCTTGGCATTCAAAAACTTGAAAGTTTCCTCATAACTAGTTCACCATCCGTTGCAGCTTTTCATTGTTCTCACACTCTAAAATTAGAACGACAGTCAAGACCAAGAACTGGAGATTCAGAGATGTTCTAAATTTTATATAATGCAGAGGATTTAGTGTTCCCCTTCAAGCTTGTTTGTTCTAAATTTTCCTTTGTTGGAGTTCTTGGTGTTAGAACATGATTTATGATAATTTCAAATGCTGGTTTTATTTATGTTTCGATGGACACTGTCATACTTGTTACTGTTCCAACACATCTTCTGTCTATCGATGGACAGTGACTAATCTCATCCGCTGTTTCATTAGCATTATATATAGATTCAGATAATCCAAAATTTTAAAATAGTTATCTCTGAATTTAAATCTCAAAATACGATATTGTATCAGTGTGATTCCGCTGTAATATTTGCATCGTTACTGGTAAGAAATCAATGGACAAAATGGCTACGAGACTGAAATACAAACAAAGAAACAGCAACTTACAGATCGCAGGATTACAATACAGGAGTTACATCATTCTTGTAACATACGGATGATAAGGTAGTACGCTAACTGGACTGTAGTCTTATTTGTTGTTGCTCTTATCCACCAACACCAAACAAGTCAAACTCTTAAGAATAATCCGGCATGAGTTGTTGCTCTTAAATGGATCATATAACAAGACAATTTCTGCAACAAGACACATGCCAAACTCTTACCGACGGACTTGTGCATAAGAGAGGTTGCTGCTTTACACGATAAAACTCTTGCAACTAATCTCTGCATGATAAGACTGAAGAGCTGGAAGTTCAGGGCTCGCAAGGTGAGTTGAGGGATGGAAATGGTGGTACAGATCTCAGAATAAACTTCCCAGTTCGCCAAGTAGCGGACGGCCCAAACCCATTATGAGAAGATGTGATCCTCTTGCTACTTGGGGAGCCTGACTTTACACCACTATTGCAAGAGAAATCAGATGGCGGAACCTTAGTTGCATCTTCTGGAATCATTTCAAGATGACTTCCAGATTTTGTCTGGCTATAGAAAAAATGTGTGGTTCTGAGGGTGCGGGCATCACAGGTTTTGACTGATGGACCAACAGCAGAAAGGGAACATCCTGAGGGCTGCCCTCTAAAAGAGATAAAGAAAGATATGTCACAAATGATTTATGAAACTTGACCTTTGAAAAATATAATTCCCCATTGAGGATGACACAGAACCAATTGAGATTTTAAGCATTAACCTGTCAGATGCTGAAGGTATTGGAACATCTAAATGCTCCCCTGAGTCCGTTTTTATCATATCATCATGCAAAATTACTTCTGAAGCATTCTTATCCTTTATTTCCGATTCTTCAACTTCCATGTCATTTTCTCCAAATCCTAAAATAGATTGTGGTTAGCAGCCAGTAATAAGATGAAGTCAATAGCATCTGTTGATTTGCCAAGAACCAATAGAGAAATACAAATTATAGTTGCTAACACTGTTTTTCAAATTTTGGTCCCCCAAAATACAGGCATGAGTGAAACGAATGAGTAAGATCATATCAGAGATAAAAATATTAGATAAAACTCACCATTCTTGCTGCCAAATGTGTTTTTGCATCCTTCACATCTACAGCTGGATGAGCAACCAACACCACCCTTCATTGAAAACACGATTGTCCACATTAGAATTGGTAAAGAGAAATGCTCGTAGTCAGTGATAAGAGAGGTCAAAACCTGGAAGCATTCGCAGTATTTCTTCAAGCAGCTTGACTTTTTACAGTTGCAACCTGTTTTATGTCTGGCTGAAGCTGGTGTTTTATTTGTTTCATCCTGCATGAGTAGATAAAAAGTGCACATAGATTAAAGAAAGAAAAATTGCAAAAACTGAAAAAGATGATGTTGTCAATTATGATAATGAATATCATAATGAATTGACAGAATAGATGCTAATAAGGTTACAGTCAAATGGATAGCTTCGGAAATGGCCTTACCCCAAAGTCAGAGATGAAATCAGAGCTTCTAATGACTTTTGGAGCAAATGCAAGAGGGTTACGAGATTCAATCTGTTTGCGAGTCTCTAGAACAGTGTTTTCGTGAGCAGGATTGTTAAAGCAATCTCGACATGAACAAGGTTCAATACAGTAGAGACCAGCAGCAAAGCATTCACAGTAGCTGCACAAATAGCAAGACTTTCAGACTCCCTTTAATGGAAACACATGTCATGTAGATGCAAAAGAACATCAGTTATATATACTTATTCCAAATCTCAAACTTAGTTGCTATCAATAACAAATTGGCGGCAAGCCAACTGGGGTATAGTAGAATCAAACCCACAAATAACTATTTTAGTTTGCCTGAAACATCCCCAGCTTATGGAGAACAGCTCAGTATACTAATGCAATGAAGCTTGGTTACGTCCCATGTTCAACCAGGTCCCACAGTTTCTTACAGATGGTGAAAGTTTTGAGGCTAGGAGAAGTAAGAACTGTTTGCTCGAATACTCAGGAAATGTATAAACTTACAGCTTCAAGCATTTTGACCTCTTGCAATTGCAGCGCTTGCATGCTGCTCCAATATGTTCCACTTTGAGACTGCAAAGTTTTCAAGAAAACAAAAATCAAATGGTAATTTCTGAACGAAAATTCAATATTGGTCAAGGAACCTGAAAGAAAATTCGGAATGTGTTAATTTCTGCATATACCTTTTAACGCTGGGACTAATGATGCTGACGTCTTCTGTACCAAGTGATGATGCTTGAGCATCGGTATCCACAGCATCATTTTTGTTGTCACAAGAAACTAAATCCGCTTCAGGAGATATCAGAAAGAAAGGTAAAACGATACTAACAGATGTTAAATAACCAAATGACGATGGAGATCAGCTTACTAAGTTCTTGCTTCCCAGAGGCCGAAGTCTCAATCTTGATAAATTTACCTTCCATTGAAGAAGTTGCAAGTGCATTCAAGTGCAAACCAAAACCCTTTCCAGATGGCTTGGTCAATGCATCAAGCTTTTCTATCTTTCCCAGGGTTGAATGCTCCTTAGCAAGAGCACCTTCACGTTCTGATAGTGACACCATCAGGGAACTGCTGTCAGAATCCCCCAGTGATTTCCTTTTATGAGCTCCCGACATCTCAAACACCAGACACCGCCTTCGTACTTTATCTTGCTGCCACATACCGACCCAAATATCTACGTTAAGCATTTGTTCATATGGGTTGCACCCCCTTGGTAAAAAGTCTTTTTATAAAAAAATCAAGTTATCAGAAACAAGAATATGATAATTCATGGGAAGAGGTTACATGTCCAATAAATAATATAAAGCAAAATCTAATATAATCATAAAAAATTACGCAATACAACATGGATCAACTTTGAACCAGCAATTCATGACAACAGATAACTTTGTCCTAGTAACCCTTTAATTTGATTTTACTCGGATTGTAAGCATATAGTTTTACACAACCTCATTGAGCAAAAGGTGTTCATAAAAAGCCTTGAATTTACCTTGCGGCTACACTGGCTGCCTTTTTTCCCCTTGCAATCTAGTTTAGTTGTAGAAATGTCAACAACTCGCTCACCAAATGGAGTGTCGGGAACTGTAATAGGTGTTTCGTTCGTTGCTATCCCTCCTTCCAGTTCCATTTGCTGCATTTCCTTTCCTTCTGTGTCACCTTCCTTGGAAGAACTAACGCAGCATCCAGAGTCGGTATGCTCCAAATTGCTGGTATGGTCCTGAGGGATCTGTAAGACATTTGAGATGAACGATATTGTCCCAGGATCCACCATCTTCAGCTCTTCGGAGTGTTCTTCATTGATAGCTGAATCAGTGTTCAAGATATCATCTACATCAGATATCATTGCCACCCAATCGCATTCTGCTTCATCTTCATTTTTGCCGATATGACCAATCCTACGCAAGTCTTTATCACTTCCATACAAACAATGTCTCTCATCTCTCTGGTTTCCCGTCTCTTGTTCAACATCAGCCCTAATTGCGTTGAGAGGCACCAGGTTACCCTCCGGGCTAGCACAATTATCTTTCAAGCCTTTTGGCCGCCCAATTGCCAGTTCCAGTTCACCACTTGGTGGCTCGATCGTAACCTCTTTTGATGAACTCCCAACTTCTCTATCCCGTTCACCGGGACTTCCATCACCTTTATTCAGAGGGGCCTCCAATTTTGATATGTACGAGAGCTGATGCCTATCAATGCAAGATCAAAACCCGATAATACCTAACACTGTCATGAAAAATTACTGGAAATCTAAGTAAACCAACATACTGAAACAATGGTATGCAACTGCTTTATATTTTAACCTTTTAATAAAAGATATGGTCGCGTCTCTCACGGAAGCAACCTGCGGAGAAGCAAACACTGATTGTGGAGACACAAAAGACAGCGGATTGAATGTTTGATCGATCCGTACAGACTTGACCAGCTCAATGGGTGAGAGGTTATTGATATAATTGAACACCGGAGAATCCTGCAAAGGGTATCACAGCCCACGAACATTGAACCAGTAATCACGCAGTCATCCAAAGAACAAAGCAAACCTAAACGAGACAAGACAGAACGAAGACAATACAATTCCCACTACAACACCAACAAATGGCGGCATACACAACACCAGATCATTACAAATATTTTTATGACCATCGCAGAAAACCCAGACAACCTAGACAAACACAGGCACAAAACCTACATCGCACAGCCTCGGAAAGAAAAAAACAAGCGGAGACAACCTTAACTTCACACTTCAAGCAAAGTCAAACAAAACCCAGAGCAAAACCACAGAAGAGAAGGACCGATCATCTATCACAAACTAAAAAACACAAATTCCTAAAAAATTAGGGTTTCCATGAAGTAGAGACCTCAAATTGAGACAGGGACCCTGTTTGGGTCTTGTTGGGTGTGTTCAACTCCATGGCAACTACAGCATAGATCTCTCTGTAAAACGCTTCTCTCTCTCTCTCTCTTTCTACCACTCTCTCCGACTCTCTCTCTCTGTCTCTACATCTGTTCCTATGTTCTTCACAAGGAAAAAGTCGGGTCTATGGGAAGTAAAAAGTGTAGTGCAGGGAAGATAATAGAAAGTGAGAGAAGAAGAACGAGGAAGAGGAAGAGATAGACCGTAGGCGGGAGAGCGGGAAAATGGGGAGTTTTCATTTTGTGAATTTTGGGCCTTAAAGGAAAACCCTACACTACTCTTCCTTTGTCCATATAATTGAGTGGCCCACTATGGGCCCCCAAATCACTGGAGCTAGAGGGGCCCACGTTTGAAAATTGGTATGTACTTTTTTTTTTTACTCTTTTTTAGTTGACCAAACATTATACTGCAACCTGGTTTTGAATTTTTCTTTGATTAAACATGCAATCATATATTGTCAATTGATTGTGGAATCCATAACTATTAAGTCTATTAAAAGAAAAGGACAATTATTTCATTAAACAGGAAAAAACATATGTCGTAGGTTTAAACCATTTTGTCTTTTTTCGTAATTTTCAATAATTGAATTTTACTAAAAATAATCTCTTTGTTAAATTTTAACTCTTGCAAAATGATATGAAGTCAAATATATTTTAGATTGGTCAGTTAAATTTTTTCTTATTAAAACAAACATTATATAATTATTTTAGTATCAAATACAAAAATTATTGATTTTGCAATATGTTATAGAATATAACAATAAGAAGAATTAAGGAGAAAAAAACAAGAGAGAAAACTAAGAACAAGATAGGGAGTATAATATCTTATCAAATACTCAAGTAAGTGTGTACAAAATGAACAATGTTACCTCCTATTTATAGGTAACATGATAGGGTACATGAAGAGACATTTGGAGATAAAAAGTTTGTAGTTATAAAAATATTCATTATACTATTGAATAGACATAATAAAGATATTTGTCTTTCAATTTCCAAACATATCATATTCATAACACTTCCCCTTGAATATTTTGAATTTTAAGAATGTGAGTATGAAATCAGAATACTGCCTCATTAAAAACCTTAACAAGAAAAACTCAATGAGAATAAAAACTTGGTGAAGGAAAAAAAGAGTGCAGTGTATACTCCCCCTGATTTAGTCATCCTTTTAAATTTTGATGTGGGAAGAGCTTTAGTAAATAAATCAGTCAGGTTATCACTTGAGCGTATTTGTTGGACACTGATTTCCCCTTTGCTTTGAAGATCATGAGTAAAGAAGAATTTTGGTGAAATATGTTTTGTCTTGTCACCCTTTATGTAGCCTTCCTTCAATTGAGCTATACAAGCAGCATTATCTTCATACAGTGTAGTTGCAAGTTCTCTATCACTTGATAATCCACATGCTTCTCTTATGTGTTGTGACATTGATCGTAGCCAAACACATTCACAACTTGCTTCGTGAATTGCTAAAATCTCTGCATGGTTAGAAGAAGTAGCAACCAAAGTTTGTTTCACCGATCGCCAGGAAATGACAGTATTACCTATAGTGAATAAATAACCTGTCTGCGATCTGGCTTTATGTGGATCTGACAAATATCCTGCATCTGCATAGTCAACTAAATCAAAAGTGGATAAATTTGAATAATATAAACTCATATCCATTGTCCCTCGTAGATATCTAAAAATATGTTTAACTTCATTCCAATGTCTTCGAGTTGGGGAAGAACTATATCTTGCTAGTAAATTTACTGCAAATGATATATCAGGTCGAGTGTTATTAGCAAGTATGTAAGTGCACCAATAACACTAAGGTATGAACCTCAGGACTTAAGAGGTCTTCATTCTCTTCACGAGGTCGAAAACTATCTTTTTTCACATCAAGTGACCTCACAAGCATTGATGTACTTAACGGATGAGCTTTATCCATATAAAATCTTTTAAGAACTTTATCCACATAATTTGATTGATGAATAAATATTCCTTCACTTAGATGCTCAATTTGAAGACCCAAACAATATCTTGTTTTTCCAAGATCTTTCATTTCAAATTCGTTTTTTAAATAGCTGATAGTTTTATCTATCTCTTCACGAGTTCCAATGATATTTAAATCATCAACATAAACAGTTATTATAACAAAACCAGATCCATATCTTTTTATAAAGACACATGGACAAATTGGATCATTCTTGAAATCTACTTTAATTAAACATTCACTGAGGCAATTATACCACATCCGTCCAGATTGCTTCAATCCATATAGAGCTCTATTTAACTTTATTGAATAAATTTCCCGGGAATTTGATTTATTTACATCTGGAAATTTAAATCCTTCAGGGATTTTCATATATATATCAGTATCCAACGAGCCATACAGATAGGCTGTAACTACATCCATTAGACGCATTTCAAGCTTTTCATGTACTGCCAAACAAAGTAAATATCGCAATGTTATTGCATCCACCACTGGAGAATATGTCTCATCATAATCAATACCCGGTTTTTGGGTAAAACCTTGTGCGACGAGTCTTGCTTTATATCTCACAACTTCATTTTTCTCATTTCTTTTTCGCACAAATACCCATTTATATCCCACCGGTTTTACACCTTTTGGTGTATGGACTACAGGTCCAAAAATTCCACGTTTTTCAAATGACTTTAATTCTGATTGAATTGCGTCTTTCTACATTGGCCAATCATTTCTATTTTTACATTCCTCCACAGAGGTAGGTTCAAAATCATCACTTTCTTCTATAATATTTAGCGCTATATTATACGCAAAAATATTGTCGAAAAGTATTGAGCTTCGGTTCCATCTGGTTCCTGTAGTGACATAATTAATCGAGATCTCTTCATTCTCTTGTGTTTCTTCCGGAATTTTATTAATTATGTCAACTGGATTTTCCAAAACTATATCCTCCTCATGACCATCTTGTGTAGTTGCTCATTTCTTTTTCCGAGGATTTTTATCTTTAGAACCGAATGGCCGTCCACGTTTCTGACGTGGTCTAGATTCACTAGCAACTTTAGATTGTCCTTCAGGGACATCAATTCTTATCGGAGCATTTACAGCTGGAATATGAGACCTAATTATTCTTTTAAGGTCAGTAAATGCATCTGGCAGTTGATTTGCAATCGTTTGTAAATGAATTATCTGTTGAACTTCATGTTCACATTGATTTGTTCGAGGATCAAAACTAGATAATGATAATTCATTCCAAGAGATCTTCTTTTCCAACTGTTTATTTTCTCCCCCAAGTGTTGGAAATATAGTCTCGTCAAAATGACAATCAACGAATCTTGCCGTAAATAAATTTCTAGTTAATGGCTCAAGATATTTGATGATAGATGGAGACTCATATCCAACATATATTCCCATCCTTCTTTGAGGACCCATTTTTGTACGTTGTGGTAGAGAAATTGGAACATATACCGCACAACCAAAAATTCTTAGATGAGAAATATTTGGTTCCTGACCATGAACCAATTGCATCGGAGAGTGTTCATGATAACTTGTTGGTCTAATGCGTATAATTGTTGCTGCATGTAAAATGGCATGTCCCCAAACATAAACTGGAAGTTTGGATCTCATAAGCATAGGTCTTGCAATTAATTGTAAGCGTTTTATAAATGATTCTGCAAGACCATTTTGTGTATGAACATAAGCAACCGGATGTTCAACCTTTATTCCAATAGACATGCAATAATCTATAAAAGCTTTTGATGTAAATTCACTAGCATTATCCATTCGAATAGACTTTATCGGATAATCAGGAAATTGAGCTCGCAAACGAATTATTTGTGCAAGCAATCTCGCAAATGCCATATTACGAGATGATAATAAACATACATGTGACCATCTGGTTGATGCATCGATCAAAACCATAAAATATCGAAATGGTCCACATGGTGGATGTATAGGTCCACAAATATCTCCTTGAATTCTTTCTAAAAATTTTGGAGATTCAATTCCAATTTTTTGCTAGTGATGGCCTTATTATTAATTTGCCTTGAGAATAAGCAGCACATGAGAATTCATTAGATTGAAAAATCTTATTCTTTTTCAATGGATGACCACAAGAATTCTCTATTATTTTTCGCATCATTGTTGAACCGGGATGGCCTAACCGGTCATGCCAAATTTTAAACACATCATTAAATTGATGATTTAGTATAGAATGAGATTCTATCATTGTAATACTTGTGTAGTACAATCCGGAAGAAAAAACAGGTAATTTTTCTAATATATACTTTTTACCCGAAATTATAGAAGTTATGCAAAGATACTCAATGTTTTCTTCGTTCATTGTCTCAATATGATATCCATTCAAACGAATATCTTTGAAACTTAACAAGTTTCTTTCAGACTTAGAAGAGTATAATGCATCTTCTATCATTATTTTGGTTCCACCAGATAGAATAATATTTGCTCTTTCGGAGCCTTCAATCAATCTTGTACTACCACTTATTGTATATACATTGGTTTTTCTATTATCCAAATAAGAGAAATATCTCTTATCTCTCAATATTGTATGCGTTGTGGCACTGTCAACCAAACATATTTCCTTGGCGTTCATCTTAGATATATTCATACCAATATCCATTCTCTTCATTGAATAAATAAAATGAATAAGAAAATATAAAATAAATTTAAATATAAAAAGAAAATATGAATAAATAAAACAAAATAAATAGACTTTTATTATAATAAAACAAGAGAACATAATTGAAATCTGCATAGTTATAAAATTAAAATCAGTCTTGATTTCTTGCACTTTCATCATTTGGATTATTAAGAAAATCAGAAACATCCAAGTATGTTATATCCTCAAGGCCATTAGCAAATTCAGTGAAATCATCTTGGACAAAGTTTGTCTCCACATCCTTGACTTTAGACTTCAAAGATTCTTGATATAGGTCGGCAAAATATTTTGGTGTACGACAAGTTACTAATTGTAACTTTTTTCTTTATGCCACTCATTATTTTTCCAGGTCCTTTATCCTTTACAACTTTCTGATTTTGGAAGATAAATTTACTGGGTTGACCACCACCATGACGAAATTTATTATAACCTCGTCCTCGTCCGCGGCCTCGACTACGACCACGACTATGGTTATGAGATAACATCACATTCACTTCAGGGAATGGAGCAGAACCAGTAGGACGAGATTGATGATTTCTCATCAATAGCTCATTGTTTAGTTCAGCCACCAGAAGGCATGAAATCAACTCAGAATATTTTATGAAACCTTTTTCACGATATTGCTGCTGTAAAAGCACATTTGAAGCATGAAAAGTAGAGAATGTTTTTTCAAGCATATCAGCATCAGTGATATTTTCTCCACATAATTTTAATTGTGAGCTGATTTTAAATAATGATGAATTATATTCACTCACAGATTTAAAATCTTGTAAACGAAGATGCATCCAATCATAACGAGCTTTTGGAAGTATCACTGTTTTCTGGTGATCATACCTTTCGTTTAAATTTTTCCAAAGATCTGCAGGATCTTTTACTGTGAGATATTCAGATTTCAATCCCTCATGGAGATGATGACGAAGAAAAATCATAGCCTTTGCCTTATCTTGATTCGATGCTTCATTTGATGTTTTAATTGTCTCTCCAAGCCCTTTGACATTCAAATGAATTTCAGCATCCAATATCCATGATAAATAATTTTTGTCAGTAATGTCAAGAGCTTCAAACTCAAGCTTTGCAATATTTGCCATTGTAAAACTATAAAATATTAAAAACACATAAAATTAATCACATAATAAGATAAAAAATAAATTTTTAATATAAACATAAGAAATAATCTATAAGAATAATATTTAATGATGGTAATATTATGATTATATCAGTATCATAAGAATAAAACAATCATGAACTTAAATTTCTAAAACAAATATAAGTAAAGCAAATTTAAGAACATGCAATATGAAACAATAATATTACAACATGATTATATCTAAATAATTATAAAAATATATTCACCCAAATATACCTTTGTAGAAACTAAGATTCTTGTTTGTTCTTTGTGAAGAACTCTTGTAAGACTCTTGATTCTTCTTTTGTTTATAAGAGTATCGTGCTGATAACGTGTTATAGAATATAACAATAAGAAGAATTAAGGAGAAAAGAACAAGAGAGAAAACTAAGAACAAGAGAGAAAACTAAGAACAAGAGAGAAAACTAAGAACAAGATAGGGAGTATAATATCTTATCAAATACTCAAGTAAGTGTGTAAAAAGTGAACAATGTTAACTCCTATTTATAGGTAACATGATAGGGTACATGAAGAGACATTTGGAGATAAAAAGTTTGTAGTTATAAAAATATTCATTATACTATTGAATAGACATAATAAAGATATTTGTCTTTTCAATTTCCAAACCTATCATATTCATAACACAATACCAAAACTAACAATTCTATCTATTTATAAGACATAATAAAGGACTCAATTCCATTTATAGTGAGGTCAATCCTTATTGCTTTCCACCATAATATTATAATACGTAAAAATACAATTCATCAACCAAAACCTTTGATAAAGAATGGTTACTTCGCTAAAAAGAGAAAAAAAAACAATGCATGGTAGGTTTGAATCGTTTTGTCATCGTCATAATTTTTTCCGTTACGAAAATATAAATTTTCTAGAATAATCTAATTCTTAAATTTTAACACGTATAATCTTATTAAAATAATACGAATCAAATATACTCTAAATTTACGAAGACCATATTTCGATATACGACAAGTTCGAGTAGATTTTGTCATTATTTATTCCATCTCATCATAGAAACTAAATAAGGCAAATGAAGGTTACCCATTTATTGTTTGGAGGTCAAAACCCCCTATAAATTGGTACCACACTGAAACACATTGTCACAACCCCATCACAACAAAACCAGGCATAGCACAACACTAAGATGACAAACCAGAGGAAGATGCCTAAGAAAGTGGGAGCTCCCAAATCCAAAACCACCAAATCCAAAAAGCCACAGATTGCTGAGGTTTTTATTCATGTTGATTCTGACATGATGAACCTTCACAAGCAATATCTGGAGGTGCTCGATAGGCTAGATGCTGCAAAGAAGAGGGGAAAGGAGCTGGAGGAGATTGGGAAGATAACCAAAGGAAGGACAGTATTTGAGGTGCCTATTGAGACCCTCACCTTGAAGGAACTCAAGCTGATGAACAAGTTCCTGTTGGAGTGTGATGCCAATATCCAGAAGCGCAAGGAGGAGCTTCTTCTCAACAAATCTGACCCAGCTGAGCCATCTTCATCAGCTTCTGATCTGACCATGGATGCCTCTTCCGCCGATGCTGGTGCTCATGGCAGTAATGGGAACTAGTTCCTATGTCTTATGTGATGTAATGATCATTCGGTCTCTGTGTTTCATGGATTGCAGAGACAAATTGTAATGAACGTCCATAGATGTTCATGAATTTATGTTAAATAAATGAATGATCTTTTTTTTTTCCTTTTTAATATAGTTGATGTTATTTTATTCTATCCAATTAAAAATATATCATATAATAATAAATCATTAATATATGATAAGATATAAAAAATATATTAATCGGGAGTGATTTCACACTTAGAGATAAATACGGTACTATATTAATTTAAGATTCTAATTGTGAATGGATATATTCCTTATTATTAAAAAAATAATAATAAACTATTAATAAATTATAATAATAATTTTTTTTTCCTTTAAAGTTATTTAAATATCATAATAACTCTACTAATAAATTATTTTTTATTTTAATCATATGAGACTTCATCTTAAGAGTGTTAAAAGGAAAATAAGATATTTTAAACTTATAAATATAAATTGGTATCAAAATCAGTAAGAACAACTATAAAAATTATACTAGTTAATAAATAAAATTACAGAGTTTTAAAATATTTTTTAGCATTACATTATAGCATGTGAAAAGAGATTTCCGAATACAAACTATTACCATTAAAAGAAGAACGTTACGTCGTAAAATGATGCGTTAGATTTGAAATCACTTTTGTCATTCTCGGAAAATTTTACGTTACGATTGTAATTTTTTCTAAAAATAGTCTCATTCTTAAATTTTATCGTATATTTTTATTTGAAATAATTACAGTCAGTATACTTAGACTTGCCAGTCGAAAATACCATATATCGAAATTTTCCGCGCTATACGACAAAGTTGAGTAGATTTCCTCATTATTTCATGCCTATTAGAGAAATCGTAAGAAGAAAGATAGACACTAGCTAGATTCTATCGTTGGGGCACTAAATCCCCTATAAATTAGTGCAACACTTGAGAAAGAATCACACAAAAACAAAGGCATCCCCATTCCATTCTATTGTTTATGCAAAGCCAAAAGAAGATGACCAAGAAGAACGAAGCTGGACAATCCAAGAGCATGAAGTCTGACAAGGTACACTATACTGGTGTTGTTATTGATACTAAATTACTGATGCTTCAAAAGCAGTATCTTGATGTCCTGAACAAGCTAGAAGTTGCAAAGAAGAGGAGGAAGGAACTGGAGGAGATAGTGGAGATAACCAAAGGAAAGAGCATACTAGAGGTGCCTATTGATACCCTCAACCTGAGGGAACTGAGGGTGGTGGACAAATTTTTGGAAGAACTTGAGAACATTGTGTCAAAGCGGAAGGAGGAGCTTCTTCGCAAGCAAGTTAACCCAGGTGAGTCATCTTCTGCAGCTGCAGCCGCTGTCTCTGTTGCACCACCTACTCTCCATGTCAGTGATGTCACTAAGGATGCTTCTTTTGGTGATGGAATTGGGAATTAGTATTTCAGAATCGTAGGGCCAAAAGATGGGATTTTTGGCTAGATTTAACCATCCTTGATGTTCTTGTTTTTTGAATAAAATGAATGATCTTTTTCTTTTTTGTTTTTATTAGTTGATGGTATTATCAGTATGTTTGGTATTATGGGAATGAGTAAGATTAGATTAAATTTTATATATATCTATCATGAAATTCCTAATCCAATCACAATCTATTTATATTATTTTTGATCCTTTATTTATCAGTTATTTGTCACAACGATGGATACTATTATCTTTACGGTCCAATTTATATATCTTAATTAGATATGATTTTACAAATTCATCTTTACATGCCTAAATCAGCTCTCACTCTTTTTTATTTAGAATTCGGATTTATAAAATCGTATATAATTAAAATATATTTTTTAATTATAAAGATAATAATCCAACATAATATTATATTTATAATTTCATATACTGATATCCAGATCTATTGGGCCATGAATAATTATGCTCGATCGGTTAGATTGATTACTCCAATCATAAGTTTCTTTTATTTCTTATAGAAATATAATAAAAATATTCCACGTTTATCCTTTATACAATTTATTACCATTTACACAATTTAAAGTATATTACAAATGAGAAATTATTTTCTCTTCTTAGCTATTTTATTTTATTTTTGTTAAGGAATGACATCGCTTTATGAAAAACTACTAAAAAAATGAACGATTTTTTTATTTTTATTTGTGGTATTTTATTTTATTTAATAAAAATAACGAATAATTTATTAAATAAATTTTTTATTAAAATATAATTACCTAAATATCATAATATTTAGAGAAATAAATTATTATGATATTTTGTGAGAAAATTTTGAATAATAACCAAATTATTATAATATATTATATGAGAATCAAAATATAATAAGTTTTTATTTTTTAAAAAAATAAAAGAATTTTCGATTTAAAATACATAAAAGAGAGTTTCATTTATCTTTCACAAAAATTAAAAATTAAAGTCACCAAAAGATTAAAGATAAGAAGACCTTTTTAATTTTAAAAAATATAAATTTCTTACGAATAATAAATTAAGTTAGGAAGCAAATTTCTAAGGTTTTTAATGCTAAAATAACTTGTCATATCTACCTCAACCTAGCATTTAACTGTGCTAGAACAAATGGTTATACATCAAGAACAGTGGGGTGTGAGAAGGTGTACACTTGACATCTTGAAAAAAGAAAAAATCAAGCTCAAGATTGAGGAGAGAATCGACTCTTAATAAATGCAGATACGAGCTGGAGAAGTGTTTCTATGGGAGTCGTAGATTCTGTGAGGAATACTGACAGAACAACATTAATACTGTTTCTTTTCTTTACTGGGAATTCCTTTCCTGGCTTCATCTGGTTCTTGAGTTTTGACCACACAGGTCTACCATCATCATCCGGATACCTTTGGGATTTTGAATTCTTCCCTTTTACTGGACAATGACTAGTATAGGACACAAGTCTAATGAGTGATATTCTTCTCTGGGAAGAATAGAATATAGGGATTTATAGCATATAGTGACAAAGACCTCTCCAGAACAGGTTCCAAGGTGAGCCTGTGTCTGTAGAATTATGCAGATTATTCACTGGTTGTAAGAAAATGGTTTTGGCATTGTTAAAGCCATCCATCCTATTCCCAGGTCTAAAGGTTGTGTGCACGCAAGGCGATGTTGGGTTTTGTCATTTATGCACCAAAACATCCAAGGATAGGTCAGATCCTGACAAATGGTACAGAGACAAAAGGAAAATGACAAGCAGTAATCTGAGTTTTCAAATTTTGAATGGAAACAAATGGTCATGAAGATTGGTTTGTGTCTCTTCATCATTGTCATTATCATTATCAGATGATGCAATGCATAAAAAATATTCAAACTGATATCTGACAGACATTTTATGAGAGGCTCCAATCCCTGTGTTCAAGGATAAAATGATTAAACTAACATCCAGGTATCTAAAATTCCTGAAAATGATTTTTGACAATGCTTTTTTAAAAAAAAGTTAAAGAATATTCGATAACAATAACTAATCTCTTTCGTTCGTAGACTAAACACTAATAACCGTGCTCCATTTCCAAAGTGAAAGACTGATATAGCACTACTCAATCAATGGTGCAAAACAAAAGACAAGCGAATCCATCCTCAAGTGAGCACAATAAAGATTGATGGAGCAAATAACAAACAGAGAGAGGCTGTAGTTCCAAGTTCTGAAGCAGAAAGGCTCGGGATGGTATATTTTCTGCTCTGACAGTTGCAAGGCAGAAATCATGTAGAAACATGAAAAGAATTTAACTACCAATATTTCCTTTTATCATCCTATCAATGATTTGCAGAACTGTTGATCAAGTACTGGCTTTATCAAGTGAAGGATTCGGATATTTTCTCAACATTATCATCCTAGTTTTTAAAAGCAGTAACATCATCTTCCTCCACCCATGCAAGCTCCCATCTGAAAAAAAATTTGACATGTTCGCAACAGCTACTGCCAATGGTTTGATGATAAGTTGATAACCCCCTAATTCATGTGAATTATGGAGACTCTAGCTCAAACTTACATGCTTTGAGGAAGTCTTACGGTTGCCAGCTGTAGCACTTGCATCAGAAGAACAATGGTTTCACCTTTGTGTCTTCACCAGATCAACAAGAGTTAAAGCAATTATAGGTATGAAACTTGCAAACACTCTTCTACCTGGGCCAAAACATATCTAGAAGAAAAAGCATTATTCAAATCGATTTGAATGCCGAAGATAGCAGTGCATGCACATCTAAATGAAAAAGCAATGACAATATTCTAGACACTATTGCAGTTGCAGGTGATGGTAGACAGATCCTTTCATAGGTTCAAAACTATGGGAAATACTCCGTTGCTGTTGGATTCACAATGTAACTCGTAAACAAACTTTAAAGAACGTTAAATGAAGGAAACCCAGCAAAAAAAACAGCACAAAACTGTATCAGATCCATTCATTTGCTCAAGTTAATGAAATGAAAAGGCGAAGAAAAAACAAACTGAGGTGTAATCAATCACAATATGATAAAAATCACAACTCACTAAATGCTTGTTGTTAGCACTCAAATAAGATTTCAGGAGTTTGTTTCTCTATTCATTTCTCCAAGCATACAGATTCAACGAAAAGCCATGATTTTGTGATTTGGAATCCAGGAATCTCTGGGAAAACGACCAGGGTAGCACATTTGGATCTGAAAGTGGCTGGCTTGCCCACAGCTTTTCCGCTGAGAGGCAAGTCTTGAACATGAAGACAGCACTTCCAACCGATGAGCCAAAGAGCCAATTATGCACGTCCCAGAAGACTTCTATAGCCAACCCATCGATCAGTATGGTTTGGTTACCCCGGAACTTCCACCCAAGTCGCTTGATCTGCATCACAGTCTTGCAGTCCACACGAACCAAGAGGGATGGATCCCTGGTGCCGATGGTGTCACACTCGATTACAAGGTCATGAAACTGACCATTGTCGCAGAATTGAGCTCTGGTACCGAATGCTTTCTTGCCAAAGATATGCTCTCTCTTGGCAACAAAAACAGCAGTGGAAGGAAGAGGGGTGACACCGGTTTTCTTGAAAGCTTCTTTTCTCATATCTCCGAGGAGGAGAACCATTTGCCGATCCACAACAACAGTCACATAAAACCCCTCCTGTGGTTCAGGCCCAGCTCCAAATTTAGCCGATGAAAGGTCCCAGCATATGTCGATTTTACAAGAATATGCTTCTAAGCTTTTAGACCCTTTTCTTTTTGAGAACAACCAAGGTTTAATATCAACCTTGCACAGACACTGATTTGCAGAGTCATCAATTCCCACACTCAAGCCTTGCCCCATCAGATTCTTACTCCAAGTAACAGTGATTAAGCAAGACCGGCCTCGAATTCGACATTGATACACGCAAGTAACCAAGTTCTGCGCATGTTTACTTGTGCTTGAAGAGGAAGAATCAGCTACCTGCACTCCATTCTCACCAAAACAGGAAGGGAAATCTCTCATCTTGACACCAAATAACTCCAGCTCCTCGACCACGACTCTCTCCCTCGTTTGGGTTTTAAGTAAAAACCCGCTCCCTAATTCTACAGCTAAAATTGAGACAAAACTGAAACTCAGAAACAGTAACACACTTAAAATAAGAAAAAGAAGAACAACAAGTTAAACATTAAAAAGCAGTTCTTACCTTCAAAACCAACCACAGAAATGCTTCAAAATCTGCTACTGAAGGCTGATCTGATTCGGGTAGAATCCACTCCACTTCGATGCATTTCTTCCTAAACCCGTCGCCCAAAAGATCAGAGAAAGCCGAGAAAGTACAAGCAAATTGAGTGAGTACAAAAACAAGGAATGTAGGCCAGTAAAGTAACCGGCTAAGCGCTGAGAGAACCAGACAAAAAGTGAACTTGTTTCACAGTCTCAAAACCATCCTAACTATTCATTTTACCAGCAATTATAAATAAACACAGCACTTTCATAAAAATAAACACCACCCTTTAAAAAGAACCCAAAAAATAATAATAGACGTACATACATACGCGAAGCGTATGCCATTCCTCGGGAAAGCGACAGCTTCAGTATCCGAGGGAACCAAAAAGAAGGCAAGTCTGACGGATGTGTCAAGTGGGTATTGCTGGAAAGGCCAGCTCTTGAGCATTATTATTCAGTAAGAAAATAAAAGTGCTGCTCATACGCATAAGCCAAGGCTGTGGGTTTTTCTCTGTCCCACTTTTCTTACATGTAAATGGAAGAGAGAGAGAGAGAGTCACATTCACAGAGACATAAACTGTTTAAGCGAAACTTCATGTTTCATGTAAAAGAGACTACCTCAAAGGATGTCCATCATGTCCTTTTCACGATTGCTGGATATGTGAATTTTAGCGGAGATAAGCAAAAGATATTTCAGTATTGGAATCTAGAAGATAATTGAGAAGGAACAGAAGATGGTTATAAGGGTTGCCTCTCTGGGTTCATAGCTTAATGTTTATGCAGAGTTATAGTGCAAGCACGATCATGACCACAGATTTAACAAGATCCTTTCTTTTTCTTGTTTGAAGGAGCAATCATTGATGCTTAACAAATTGGGATCTTTGGAGTGCAAAAGGCATAGCTGTGTATATATTTATATATATATATATAGATAATATATATTGCCAAAATGGTTAACATGTTATTCTCCAACAAAGAAATCAAAAGGCCTGAAGTGTGACTAAGACCAAAGTTGTTGAAATTGTTACTCGGTGCCCACCATGGAGTCTGCTTCACTCATTGCCAGCTCTTCTTCTCTATCTAAATCCCACATTATACTTGCCGGGTACATGTAGATGTTCTCTCCATAGAAATGCAATACATGGGTCGCCATTTGCTATGTCTTGTGGGTTTTTCAAGGGAAGTTTTTTTTAACATTTTTTTTAAGGGAAGTTGACTAATCATTGGACAAGAATCATGGTATTAGTTTACAAAGGCAATCATGTATGGATTGGTTACTTGTTCTTCATTTCAATATTACAACATATGTTCATATGATCTACCGTTCATGGGTATGCTAATTTTTAGAGATTGTTTATGAAGAGGAATGATTCACAAGTTATGATTGGGAGTTCATATAACAAATGCAATACTCCTTGGAAAAAAAATTGCTTCTTGACAACAAGGTTTTCTACTCTCATGGCTCTTCTAACTTCTATGCTTATTTATTTATTTTACAATTGGATATCATTATTTTCCTTTTTCTATAGATCCCAAATCCTAATGAGTTTGAGTCTATCTGAAGTAAAGGCTGACTCTAGAGAGCTTGATTATTACAGCTATGCAGTGTTAACGTTGACCTCAAGTCATCATCAACAGGCAGAGCATCCAAGTATTTTGGTCATTTGTTGTTCTTTTTAGACTTGTGATCATCCTAAACATCAACTAAATATATTCCAAGACCAAAATTAGAACTCCAACCAAACTCCTCCCACTTACCCTTATGCATCAATGTCAAAACTACTGAAACTTCCAAAAGACGACAGGTGAGATAAAGATGACAAGGGTTTGGATGTTACTTCTAAAATTTGAAGTTGAAGTGACAACTGATGAACAGAGACAAAAATTAGCTACAAAAAAGGTGTTTAGCGTGACATGATGTGAGATTTTATAGGCAGACAATATAAAGAAATAAAAGGGCTTGCTTTATAGGGTCTTGAGACCTTGTTGAGGCTGGCTACTAGTACTGCCATTATTATTCATATTCATGTAGGCAGCAGCTACTGAAACTGTTTGTCGTTCCGTTTGTTTGACTACTAAAATGGGTAAGCACTTGTCTTCTAACTCAAGATGTGTCTTCAATTTTTAGGAGGCAGCTTTCTGTAGGATTATGCTCTTTTGGCCTCAGTGGTATGGTGTAAACAGTGCTCCAGCCAAGAGTGATAGCTTTTCAATGTAGCCAGTACCTACAAATAGTTTACTAACATCAGATAGATAGATGAAGCTGTAAAGCACATAAAGAGTCTGGAGGATAAGTTGAAGAAATCCCATAAAAACGCTCAAAGGATGAACATTGTCAGGAACTTGAAGCTTTCTAAAGGGGAGAATGAATGGAAATTCATCTGTTTGTATTGGAGTTTGCAAGATCATGCTTATGATGCCATATTCATGCTCCTTCTCTACCTCGTGAAAGAGTGAAAGCCAAATTAATTCATCAATGACCTCATTACCATTATCATGCAAATCCATCTGTATTCTGCCAGAAAAAGAAAAAAAACCATTTGCTAGAGTAGTATCAATATATCTTTTCTCATCTTCCAATCTTTTGGAAATACTGAACAAAACGCAAAACATTGCTTTATATGTGAAGGAACATGATCATAGTTCAACTTCATGAAGATATATATGTATATATATTTTTCTTGCATACTCCTTGGTAGGTTTAAAGAAGGTATTTTTATTATGTTAGGGACCAAACGCATAGGCTATATATGTAACACTTAATAATAGAAACCTATTACTAGAGAGATGGCAAACGAGGTAATCGTAGAGCTCAAAAGAAATTCGTCCCAATGGGAAAAAATCGTGGGACAGATTGTGAGGATGGAGAAGAAAATATTCCCAAAACACGAATCGCTTGCTAGTTCATTTGATGAGGAGCTGAAAAAGAAGAATTCTGGGTTGCTTTACATTCAGCTCAATGGAGAGGTCGTTGGGTATGCTATGTATTCTTGGCTCACTTCTCTGTGCGTCTCCGTCACCAAGCTCGCAGGTCATGTACCTACCCTCTTCTGGTTGTTACTCTGGTTATTTTGGGTGTCAGCTGTTTGACAAAAGTACCCAGAGATAAGTTGTCGAGGATTGATTTGGCTAAACCCGTGCATCTTTTTTCTTAAAATCTTCACTTTTGCTTATTCTTTTTCCATGGCTGATAATTGTTAAAAGGCTCGTGTTGAAGTTCTTTGCTATTTACTGAAAAAAAAAAATTGCAGTGATGGAGAGCTGTAGAAGGAAAGGATATGGAGAGGCACTGTTAATAGCAGCAATTGAAAAATGCAAAACCAGGAGAGTGCATCGCATATCATTACATGTTGACCCATTGAGGACTGCAGCCATGAGTTTATACAAGAAACTTGGTTTTAAGATTGATAGTTTGGTTGAAAGTTATTACTCTCCCAATCGTAATGCTTATAGAATGTATTTGGATTTTGATTCTGATTAGTTACAGAACTTCAAAGCTCAAATTTGATCCCGTTTGGGTCTCTTTCTGCATCATTAAAAATGGCAACTTATTTGTGATGCACTCTGTATAAACAACAATAACTAATCTCTTTTGCTGTCTTCACAAACATCTTACAATTGTTAAATGGTATTCTTGTTGAATTTCCAATTCTTCCTTCTGATACATGAAAGATAGGTATCTAACAAAATGATCATGTGGTAGGTTTGTGCAGTAAAATCCTGCTCCTATTAGTATGTGTTTAAGCAGTTTTGCTGCCATGAGTGATAACTTTTCAATGCAGCTAGTGCCTGCGAATAGTTCACAAACAACAGATAAATGAAGTTGTAAACCACATAAAAAGTCTGGAAGGAGAAGTTGAAGGCCATCAGAGCTAGGATTGACAATACAGCTGAATGAATTCACGCTAATGAGTCGAGTCCATCTAAATTGAAGGTAGACTCGAAAGAGCTTGATTACTAAAGCTACATTGTGGTAAAGTTTACCTCAAGTCATCATCAATACCAAAACAAATAAAGCTCCCAGAAGATTACGGGTCAAATAAAGAAGATTTGAAGTTGAAGTGATGAGTGATAAACCAAGGACCAAAATGGCTATAAAAAGGTCTTCATTAAACAACAACCCTTTTATCTTCTCGTGGGTTTAAGGTTTCATTTACCTGCGAGCATTTATACACTTATGGAGCTGAAGTACCTTGGCTCAAGCATTAGTACATTTCTTTCCGGCATTTCATCGAACATCCGGCGTGCAACGCCTAAATGGCGGCACTTCATGGAGGGTTACTACGCTGTATAGTGTCCTATCGCTACAAAATGTTAAATAAAAAAACTTTGCACCAGCCGGGAATCGAACCCGGGTCTGTACCGTGGCAGGGTACTATTCTACCACTAGACCACTGGTGCTTGTGGTTAAATCTCATGAAAATATTTACTTGTACCTAACAAAACCTCATTCCGATGCCTTATTCCTAAACGCTAGCGTGCATCCATCAAATTCAAGCTCGCTGTGAACAGAAGCAGCAGTTGCAGGTAGAAAATGTGGAAAACTCTACAATGGAAGTGCGCGAATCACGTGGCGCAAAATGAATAAGGTAGATCTTAGGGTGATGAAATTGAGAAAGATACGAGGTCTGATGGAGATAACGGTGGAATCTCTTCTTAGATGCCAATGCAAGTATGATTGCAGGCTCTACATCGATTTGCTTGAGCATCTGAGGCGGGAACTCATCTTTATACTCTTGGAGCATTTCCATTACCTCTCTAACCTACCGGCCAGATCCCGATGCTATCCCGAAAAGCCTTGAGTTTGCAGTCTCCAACTCGGTGTACGTCTCAGCAGCAATTCGTTAATAGGAGCAAGATAATAGTTAAAACCAGCAATATGAGACCAGAAACAGTACAGTTGCTTGCATTTTAACAGGATATCGATAGGTTAGTGAATCCGACTTTTCCTTTTTACAGCAACTAGTCCAGGTTAGCTAGCTCAAAAACCCTCAGGAGTATCCTCTTATCATCTGGTAGATTAACATTGATTAATTCCGCCCTTACAAGCATATCATATGGGATAACTTGTGTTGTGTGTTCAGCTAGTTCCAGGTTGAAGACAAGGCTACAATTAAATGGGTAAGGCATCCTTTGAGATGATAGTAATTGAAAATTTCCGTGGAAGATCACAAGGAATAGTCTAGGAGAGAAGGAGGAGACCCTGTGGATAATAGTTAATATTTAATTTCGGTTCCAGTCTTGGAATATGAATGGAATTGTTTATAGTTTTTTTTATCAGAATCCGGAGAAAGGATTAGAATTCTATCATGAAAAAAATAACAAAGCAATTGTTATGAGGCAGACTGTTATGACAATCAATTAAAGAAAGAATTATAGACCAAATCTAAGTTTGTGATTCGGTCAGTCTTCGTTTCAGTTGGTGAAATTGCTGCCTCATCTCCTTTGTTCAACTCTAGCTCAATATTCATTGCTTACTTGTGTTGATTTTTTTTTTTATTATTATTTTAGTCTAATTTATATGGTTTTGAATAGGGAATTCGAAAATCATATTTTAAAAAGTAAACTCCCGGATGAATATTTATTTATATAAGTTGTATTACAATGAAAGTCATTGATCATTTTCAGAAAAAAAAAGAGAAGCCATTGATCATTGACCAAAAAACAGGCTCTGTGCGTTAAATGCTAAGTTTCTTTGCGCTTCACCATTGAAGGGCGACCAAAGTGACAACTACTACTTGTTTTCTGCTCTGGTAAAATCCCTGCCTCTTGTCCATGTTCATCTGTAAATCGAATGCTTACTTACTTGTGTTGGTAAATATGGATGTAAGAGATGAGCTAGTCTCTTTTGGTGATTTTATTGGTTTACGTTGTTGCCAAGGACCAAAAAGCCATTTTTTCTTTGTTGAATGATTTCCATGGATGAGTTACTCTCTTTGTGTTCATTATTTTTTGGGTTTCTTTGTTTGTTTAGGAATCTGATTCATAGTTGACTGATGCTTTTTGATCTTTCTACTGCCAGATAAGGTGTTTTGTTATAGGACGATTCTATCTTATTCCATGATTATTATGATCCAATCCACAAGAATTCTCTGTAATTTCGTTTAGTTTGATTCAGTTCAAGGAAAACTCATGTCACAAAATATATGCCTAGTGAATCATTTATTGAAAAAATAGCCGATAGAATTGTCCATTATGCAGTGATTTTTTCTTCTTTCACTATTTTGGTTCCTGTGTTTAGAATTGAGTCGACTAAATTCCTATAATTACAATTAGATCATTTATGCCTGTCTTCATGTCAACACAGTATCAATGCAGGTAGACATCAGATGTGGAAAGACTAAGCAGCACATGCACATCCACCATGGTTATTTTCTTTGTTATGTGCAGCCACTGAACTGAGCCCGTTCTGGTTTCTGTGCAGAAGTTCTTTTGCCTTGCTGTCTTGAAACTGTCATTACATGGCATCTGCTTCCCCGGCTTGGAAATATGATGTGTTCCTTAGTTTTAGAGGCAAGGATACTCGTAATAACTTTACAAGTCATCTCTACGCTGCTTTGTGCAATAAGGGTGTCAAGACTTTCATAGACGATGAACTTATAAGAGGAAAAGTAATTACGCATGCACTTCTAATGACTATAGAAGAATCAAGGATTGCAGTTGTCATTTTCTCGGAAAACTATGCTTCTTCTTCATGGTGTGTAGATGAGCTGGTGAAGATACTTGAATGCAAGCAGGCCTATGGGCAAATTGTCTTACCGGTTTTCTATCATGTTGATCCCTCGGATGTCTATGGACAAACAGGGATTTTCGGGAAAGCATTTGCTGACCTTGAACAAAATTTTGGCGGAACGATGGACAAGGTTCCTACATGGAGGGCTGACCTTACAAAAGCAGCTAACATATCGGGATGGGATTCCCAGATCGTTAGGTAACCCTAGCTATCTATTTCTTTGTCGTACTCTTATCTGGTGTTAAGAAAGCATTCTATAAGTTTCAGTCTGCTTCACAGCTACCTAGTGGCATAAAATGTTAAGGACCCGAGTTTGGCTGACTGGAACACATAAATAAATGAGGATTTTGTAGCATGTAAAATATACTGCCAATTAGAAGTGAATGCCATTGATTTTAATCATACATTTTCTCTGAATTATTCATCTTTTGTTGTGTTCATAGTGGTTTCTCTGGACTGTTTGTGTTATCAAATGGTCAAATGATTTCCCTATATCAAACAAGGTCTCTTGTTATTACATGACAAAAGGAAAAGTACAGATTCAAGTGATTTTTCAGTTGTAAGATGGATTCTTTTACAGTTCTTTTTTCTTTTTCATATTTTGGCAGGCCTGATTCCAAACTTGTTGATGATATAGTGCATCACATTTTAAAGGAGTTGAGTGGCACATCTGAAATTTATTCAAGGGGTTTGTTTGGGATGGATTCATATATCGAACAAATTGTCAAACTTTTATGCATTGATGAGGTATCAGCTATTCAAATTATTGGAATGTGGGGAATGGGAAAAATCGGCAAAACAACTATAGCTAAATCTGTTTTTGCCAGTATCTCACATCAATATGAAGGGAGTTGTTTCCTTGAAAATGTTGGGCAGAAAACAAGCGAGCATGGGGGGTTAACCTGCTTGCAAGAAAAATTTCTATCAAAAGTTCTCTGTGAAGAAAGTCTCCAAATCGATACTGCTGGAGTGATGCCCTCTTTCATCAGGGAAAGGCTTCGACGCCTCAAAGTTCTGGCTGTTTTGGATGATGTGAATGAAGTGAGTCAATTGGAAGGTCTGATTGGGGGGCATGATTCCTTTGGCCCAGGGAGTAGAATTATAGTTATAACCCGAGATAGACAAATACTTAGGAATCATGTTGATATAGAATATGAAGTAAAAGGGTTAAATGATAAAGATGCTCTTCAACTCTTTAGTTTGAGTGCTTTTGGAAAGAACCAACCTCGAAGAGGTTTTAGGGACTTATCCACAGAGGCGATAAATTATGCTAAAGGCAACCCATTTGCTCTTAAAGTTCTGGGCTCCTCCCTGTATGGAAAGAAGTTACATATATGGGAAAGTGCATTAAGTGAAACTGGATGGATTCCTATGCTAAAAATTTTTGATGGTTTGAGGATTGAATATGACATGCTAGATCATAAAACGAAGAGTGTTTTTCTTGATGTTGCTTGTTTCTTTGAAGGGCAGCAAGTTGATTTTGTAAAGGCAATATTGGATCGCTGCGGCTTCTCAACTGAGACTTTATTTCCCATTCTTGTTGATAAGTCTCTCCTCAGCATTTCAAATGACAAGCTTGAAATGCATGATTTGATAAAAGAAATGGCTCATGAAATTGTTCGACAAGAATCATCCGATAAGTTAGGCGACCGTAGCAGATTGTGGAGTGCAATAGAAGTCTATGATTTGTTGACTAAAAATCTGGTATGACTGGGAAATAGTCTCTTGCTGCACTTTTTCACTATAATAATTCAACTGAAAGGGCCTCAGCTAACTTATCAATAAAACTTCAGTTGAATGTATCTAAGCTCAATTTTGTAAATCTTTATGCGTATGACTAACAAATGCTGCTTATTTTTGTCTTCTGCTACAATATTTAGGGAACAGAAAAAGTTACTGGAATATTCGCAGATGTTTCTAAAGTACAAGAAATGGAATTGAGTCCCCAAACCTTTGAGAGTATGTACAATCTCAGATTGCTTAAACTTTTCAACTCTGGAATCGGAGGAAATAATCACAAGGTGTATCTACCCCATGGCCTAATCTCTCTTCCTGATGCGCTGAGGTATCTTCATTGGGATGGTTTCCCTTTGAAATCCCTGCCATCCAATTTCAGTCCAAAAAATCTAGTAGTTCTCAACCTATCTGGCAGCAACATTGAGCATATGTGGAAAGGAGATCAGGTGCTCTCTCCTTGACTCTCAGCTTTCCCTTCTCAAGTTGTAGTATAAAACATTTCAATACTGATTTTTTGTTTCTTTTCTTCTGCTGAAAGAGTATTGTGAATATGAAAGAGATGAACCTCAGCAATTGCAAGAACCTAGTTACAGTCCCAGACCTCAAAAGTGCTGCAAGCCTTGAAATTTTGAATTTGCAATTCTGCAGTTCTTTGGGATCGGTTCCTTTATCTATTGGGTCACTTGTTAAGCTTATTGACTTGGATTTGAGGCAGTGCACAAGTCTTAAACGTCTTCCAAGTAGCTTTCGCTCGAGATCTCTCAAGACTCTTAACCTTTCAGGTTGCTCAATTGTTGGAAAATATCCAGAGACAGAAGGGGATCTGACCTATTTAAACTTAAGTGAGACTGCAATTGTAGAAGTTCCCCAATCAATTGGATGCCTCACTAGCCTCCGTTCTTTGAATCTGAAAAACTGTAAACGTCTAGAGACTCTTCATGACAACATCCGCTCACTGAAATCTTTAGATATTCTTGATCTCTCTGGATGCTTAAGTATCAGAATGCTTCCGGATCTTCCCAAGAATATCAGATACTTGTATCTGTGTGGAATTGCTGTGGAAAAGCTACCTGTTTCAGTTGGTTGCCTACAGAGACTCTCTTATTTGCATCTAATCAACTGCAAAATTATTAAGGATCTTCCAAATGACATTTTTAATTTCAATTATCTTGAGAAACTCAATCTCTCTGGCTGCTCAAGGGTCTCCAATTTTCCCCCTTCCGTGGTGTATTAAAGAGTTGTATTTGGATGGAACTGAATTGAAAGAAATTCCTTCGTCAATTGAGCGCTGCCCAAGACTTGTTGAGTTGCATCTGAAGCAATGTGTAAGTTTTGAGGTTCTCCCAAGCAGCATTTGTAAGTTAAAATCTCTCCAAAGGCTTAATCTTTCAGGCTGCTCTAAGTTCAGAAATTTCCCAAAACTTCACGAGAAAATGGATTCCTTGAGATATCTTTACTTAGATGGGACAATCATAACAGGCCTACCTATGCCAATTCAAAATCTCTGCAACCTTGCTAGCTTTGAGTTGGGAAACTGCAAGAACCTGAAGACCTTGGCTTTTGCGGGGAGAGATTTGACTTTGAAAGTTATGCGCAAGTTATGTTTAGATGGTTGCGGTCTTGGTAGTTTTCCTGATTCTATTTTATGTCTATCCTCGCTGGAAGCATTAGACTTGAGACAAAATGAATTTGACTCTTTACCTGCGAGAATTAGTGAACTCGTGGAGCTGCAATACCTTGGCTTAAGGGATTGCAGGAAGCTTAAATCACTGCCGGAGCTTCCACCAACGCTGACAAAATTAGATGCTCGTGGTTGCACATCCCTGAGGGAGTATTCAAGATCATCAGCCGTAGTTGAGGGAAATATCTTCGATTTCTTCTTTATTGAATGTTGGAATTTGGATTCTGTTGCATGCAACAATATCATGTCCCATGCTATGAAGAAAATTCAGCTTTACTCCAAAAGGCTACACAGTGAGGTCTTTCTCTTTCTCTTGTGCTGATTTGTTTATTTTGCTAGGCGAAGAAAATATTTAAAACATCGTTTATTCATGACTGCAGTTATCATATGAATTGGAGGGGACATGCAGTTTTTTCTTTCCTGCAATGGAAATTCCAAAGTGGTTTGAGCATCAACTCCCTTCCCATGGAGACAGCAGTGAGTTTTTTGGTTTTATACTGTGTGCTACTGTATCGTATGGATGGTTTTTCAATGACTCCGAAGGTTTCCAAGTCAATTGTAGATATGTTTTCAAGAATGATAATGGTGATATCCGAGAATTTCATAGCGATCTCGGTGGTTGGTATCCCTGTAAGGATGAACTGTCTATCCGGAGTAACACCTGCTCTTTGGTTATGATCCCTGTCTGGGAGCCACAGAAGATATTTGGTGTGGTAGATACACTGAGGTGCTAATTGAATTCTGCCCCGAGGATATGAACAACAAGCCTTTAGGTTCTTGTGAGGTCAGAAGGAGTGGGGTCCGTCTACTTACCCTACATGAGAAATACTTCAATGATTTAATCATGCTTGATCCGTTTGATGACTCGTCAATAGAAGATGTCATGTTGGCAAACTATCCCTGGCAACTTGCTGACGACTCGGTGGATCTTGGAAGAAAGAGGAGAGATATCTAAAAGCAAGCCTATGAACAAATTATCTTTCCGGTTTTCCATCATGTTGGTCCTTTGGATGTGTATGAACAGACAGGGAGTTGCGCATGTAAATTCAGACAGTTTGATTTGGATCTATTTTAGTCCTATGAACTTGGCAGTGTATACCAACTTGATGAAAAACTTACAGCAGTTCTACCCAGGGAAGTCGAAGCACATGCAAGAGCAACTGAAGACTAACTAAGCTCCACCTCCCAGGAACATGGGAAGGAAAGGAGCTTTCTCTTTTCAGTAAGAAAATTTTAGAAATAATTAAGGCCATGGTTCGTTCCATTGATCAAGAATAACAACAAATCCTTAATTTGGCAAAAGATAGGTTTCCTTTTTTGGCTCTAAGATCCTACCCAAGTCATGTGACATGAATTTGGAACACAGCTGACTGACACAACTTCGTAAACTGTTTTCTATCTGATGGAGAGGGATGTCCTAACCAAGAGAGTAGGTGTAAACTAAGTGAAACGTGGTCCATCCTTTTCCATAGAGAGAGGATGGAGAAGATAAGGGCACAGTTGCCGCTTACTTGAGACTATTTTATTACACAACATTGGAGGGAGAGGAACACTGTTTGGAAAATCAACTGTATTCTTATGAGTTTATGATCTACTTTAAACAAGATTAAGCCTTGTGGGTTGGTTCTACAATTAAAGAAGAAAAGCTTCCTGATTGGTCGGTCGATTTGTCTAATTGAATTATGTTAGTGGCAAGGCCACTCATCCTTCGCTGACCTGCAATAGTCCATTCGAAGTCCA
This sequence comes from Passiflora organensis, assembly GCA_019739055.1. NCBI lineage: Eukaryota > Viridiplantae > Streptophyta > Magnoliopsida > Malpighiales > Passifloraceae > Passiflora > Passiflora organensis. The sequence goes on from JAEPBF010000269.1 coordinate 668,691, forward strand.
ACCGCAATAACCTCCAAAAGAAGAGAGGAAAAGAAAAATGAGGATATTAACATATGCATCACCCAAAAAACAATCTTAAACGCAACTGACCAAGAAACCAACGCATATGGAGACTAATCCGCACTTGTCTTAATGAACAGACAAAGTTCTCCAACCGGCATCTTCTTGATTCAGCACTCAAGATACCCTCCATTTCAGTCTTGTCTTTGTACCGAACACTACACATAAAGACCGATGCTTTGTTAGTACCCTGTAGTTACAGTAAGTACCCAAATATTCTTCTGTTGTACCCATCTCCTATTTCTCGACAAGGCTCGTTCTTTATAGGAAAAATATCACTCCGAGGAGAAAGAAGTTAGCATTCTTCAGTTTTGGGCCTTGAAAATTGAAACTATGGTGGTTTCTTCTATTCTTTATCCTGCTAATTGTGTCTCTGGGGTTAGCACCTCGTCTTCACATGGGGCCTTGTTCTCTGGTGGTCGCCGCTCGATGGCCCAGGCGCTGAAGACTCAGAAAAGGGTATTTTGCGTTCGGTCTGCTTTGGACTCCTTGGAAACAAATGTCTCTGATATGAGCGTTAATGGTAATTTGGCCACTAACTCTGTCTTTGATCTTAATTGTACTCTTTCTTCTGCTAAGTTTAGCTTTCTGTCACCAGGAAATCCGTGTTCAACTCTGGTCTTCCTTCTAATTATACTCTTTTAAGTTTAAGTTTCTGTCATCGTGGCGTTCGTGATGATTTTGTTCGAGTTTGCAGAATTTTAAGACATTGTGAGATATGCAGAACATGGCATGAAAATCAATCTTCTAGCTGTTGAGAAGCAGCGTAATTTGGTCTTTAAATTAATTGCTGAGATTGTTTTTACCCACTGAATGTTGGATTCTAACCCATAAACCATCTATATAGCATACTGATCTTTGTTCTTCACTTTTCTGTGCTTTTCTGGGGCCTCTAGAGTTGTGTAGTAGTGTTAGTCTAACCTTTGAAGAGTAACTATCCATCCTATATACCATTAAGAAGATCGGGTGCCTGCGTACTTTTTCAAAACTCTGTTCGAACAGGAACTGTTACCCATCAAGAAAATAAGGCAACTTGTGAAAGGTTCTGATCTGTCTGTTTATATGAGGATCACATGCCATGACATTTGTAAGAATTATACATGTAGATTGCTTTATTACTGTTTGTTTTGTTTTTGGTAAAGAACACTTTTTTCTAGATTTTAGATGGTTATTTTAGTCCTTGTAATTTGGTTTATTTTAGTCCTTATAATTTAGGGGTATTCTATAATGTCCATTTTTCTTGATGCCTCTTAAGACCATACAGTTCTTGACCAAAACCTTTTAAGAAAGTCTTTTAGTTTCAGACATTATGACTGTTTTTGATCCTATGGTAAACTGCCAGCTCCGAAGGGATTGTTTCCACCGGAACCTGAACATTACAGAGGACCGAAATTGAAGGTGGCTATTATTGGTGCTGGACTGGCAGGAATGTCTACTGCAGTGGAGCTATTGGATCAAGGCCATGAGGTGTTGCTCGTATTTCTCTCAGGCTCTTTATGATGCCGTTCTTGCTCTCTTATGTATTAAGTCTTGTGCTACTTGCTTGTTTTTTACCACATTAGATTAAAACTGTCTATAAATTATGGATGTCTCTTTCTTTTCAAACAAAGAAGAAAATCATGGATGTTTTTGAACTACCCATCATAAACAACTTCCAGCTGGTTCTCATTCTTAGGAGCAAGCATTCATCCATCTTTATGAATTATTTCTCTTTTCTTTGTTCAGGTTGACATATATGAGTTGAGGACTTTCATTGGTGGGAAAGTCGGCTCATTTGTCGATCGACGTGGAAATCATGTTGAAATGGGACTTCATGTTTTTTTTGGCTGTTACAATAATTTATTCCGGTTGATGAAGAAGGTTAAGAAAGTTTGGTCTTTTGGCTGTTATTTTGACGCTAACGGCTGCGATGTTAATGGTCTCTGAAAGTTTCTTCAATTCCTTCTTGAACCTAGGTGGGTGCTGATAAGAATCTGCTTGTGAAGGATCATACTCACACCTTCGTAAACAAGGGTGGTGATATTGGTGGTATGATGTGATATACTTTGATTTATATGACCAAGTACTTTACTTGAATCATCTATTGTAGTTTGGGCTAGTGTTTTGCTTGATGGAAAGGTGTCTTTTATGAGTTCTGATTGAGACTCCTTTCATAACATGGCTTTCAAACTGTAGAGCTTGATTTCCGGTTTCTTGTCGGAGCTCCGTTGCATGGGATTCGTGCATTTTTAACCACAAATCAGCTTCAGGTAAAATGACTAGAAAGGCTACTAGTGCCAAATACTTTGCTTCAGTGGAATTCTCAGTTGAAACTTTTCTGTTGCAGACTTATGATAAAGCAAGAAATGCTGTTGCTCTTGCTCTAAGTCCTGTTGTAAGGGCTCTTGTTGATCCGGATGGAGCAATGAGGGATATAAGAAATTTGGATAATGTAAGAAAGATTTGTCATTTTCTTTACTTTTTTTTTGTTTTGATTAGATATTGGATAACCCATATTTACCAAAAATAAAATAAATATTTTCTTCTTCAGGTCAGTTTCTCCGATTGGTTCTTGTCCAAAGGTGGAACCCGCATGAGCATTCAAAGAATGTGGGATCCTGTTGCTTATGCTCTTGGATTTATTGACTGTGATAACATCAGTGCTCGTTGTATGCTGACCATCTTCTCGTTGTTTGCCACAAAGACAGAGGCTTCTCTGCTTCGTATGCTCAAGGGTTCTCCAGATGTTTACTTGAGTGGTCCTATTAGAAAGTACATTACAGATAGGGGAGGCAGGTATGGTTGCAAGATTTAGGTTCAAATTTTTCTCAAGTGGTTTGATTGTAAACTTACTCTTGTACTACTTTTTTTTTTTGAATTTCTGCTTACATCTCTTTCTGTTAGAGCAGGTTTCATTTGAGATGGGGATGCAGAAAGATACTTTATGATAGAAATGCTGATGGAGAAACATATATCACAGGACTTTCCATGTCTAAAGTAAATGTCTTCTTCTGCTGCTGCTTCTAGATGTCCTATTCTGAACTACCACTATTTGTACTTCACTAGTTCAAAATTCTTGTCATAAGCCTATTTAGATTGGTCCTGTCACAGAGGAGGATTCTGGATAAATATTTGATCCCAAGTCTTGAGAGCCATGAGATTCTGGTTACCTAGTTTATGAGCAGAAGAAACTGTTGGGATGGATAGTTATAAACTGGTTAAAGGATCTGAAATGAAGAGTGTGTGAGATGATTTTAGAGAATCTTTTAGTTAATCCTCAAAACTAACTGGATGGAAGAAAATTGAATGTGTAATCGTGTGCCTTACACAGGCACATAAATGTCATCTTGAATCCTCAAACATGCTGGAACTGCCTACTTTGTATTTTAGAGGATTTCTTTTCTTTTCAAGTGACTTATCAGGTATGTACGTAGGACTAATCTTGAAATGTTTCTTTGTGCAGTCTACAAATAAGAAAGTGGTGAAAGCCGATGCCTATGTTGCTGGTTTGTAGTACAAATTTCTTTTCCTATCTTTTTCTTTTCAGCTTGATAACTATTCTGACATCATACAATTATAATTGATGGCAGCATGCGATGTCCCTGGAATTAAAAGATTACTTCCTTCTGAATGGAGGGAATCAAAATTCTTTGATAATATTTATGAGCTAGTAGGAGTACCTGTTGTAACCGTGCAACTTAGATACAACGGTTGGGTCACGGAGTTGAAGGATCTGGAGCGATCAAGGTGAGTGAATCTCTTGGCGTATTGGATTCCAATTGTCTACAGGCAGGATTTTCTTTACCTACCAAGAATATGATGCTCTTAGCTCCTTGAGAGTTTTACATGGCAGTTCTTGTTTCATTGACTTTCATCTCTTTCGATTGGTAGGCAATTAAGACAAGCTGCGGGTCTGGATAACCTTCTGTATACTCCAGATGCAGACTTTTCTTGCTTTGCGGATTTGGCACTCACGTCTCCAGAAGATTACTACATTGAAGGACAAGGTTCATTGCTCCAGTAAGCACAAATAAGAGTCACTATCTGCAGTTACTATTTTAGTTTTTGCTTTCGAAAGGTGTTTTATTGATGATGACATTCATTGCACTGGTTGAATGAACAGTTCAATATTGCCTATCCATCAACTTTTCACTGGTTTTCAATTAAAACAAGATTTTTTAATCCTGTCCTCATTTATATTGTAATCCATACCTGCTATGCTTAACAAAAAAAAAAAGAATCCTTACCTGCTATGATGGCCTTGTCTTCAATGTGCCTTCTGTCTTACATACAACTTTTCTTATATTCCAGATGCGTCTTGACGCCAGGAGATCCATACATGCCCTTGGTCAATGAGGAAATCATAAAAAGGGTCTCCAAGCAGGTAGATGGCTTTTAAACAACCCTTTACTTCCATCCCATCGTGGATTCTCTTTTTCAAAACTGCACAACCACAATAACAAAGATGGAACAGAAACAAGCACTAAAATAGTCCATTTTGTTGATGGGTTTACATCATATTGGTAGCAGCAGCATAAGCTGTTTACATCTTGGCAGCAGCGTAGTTAAGATTTTATTTGTTCGTTCCCATTTGCTTACCAAATTTTAATGACTGCATGGTTTTTCCCAATTCAGGTTTTGGCTTTGTTCCCCTCATCTCAAGGCCTAGAAGTTCTTTGGTCCTCCGTCGTGAAGATCGGGCAATCATTATATCGTGAAGGTCCTGGCAAAGACCCCTTCAGACCTGATCAGAAGACCCCTGTGAAAAACTTCTTCCTCGCTGGTTCATATACAAAACAGGTAAATTTACTGCATGCTTGCATGCCAGATTCTCAGGATAACTTTTCAATCCTCCAACACTGAAAATAGATTGAAACAACTATAGAAAAGATAAGTGCCCTCAACATAAATGCTCACCCTCATGATGAAAAGAATGCTCATCTTGGTCCAGTTGCATATACCTTAGTTGACTTCCTCTGAAATCTCGTCAGCATCGGCAAGTGAAAGATACTCCTGTAGGTTGTTGCCTAGAAAGTTATGATAAGGACTGGGATTTTGGTGTTGGCTTCATGTTGAACAGGATTATATAGATAGCATGGAAGGAGCCACTTTATCCGGCAGACAAGCTTCAGCATACATATGTGATACCGGGGAAGAGTTGGTAGCACTAAGGAAGAAGCTCACAGCCATCGAAAGTGAAGAAAGTGCCCACTCGGCTGCAGCTACTGATGAGCTGAGTCTAGTATGATCAGATAGATGAGAATTGACGCATCAATTGTGTCAATCGGCTGGAAATACTGATGAGTTCATTCTTGTATAATGAGATCACAGTTGACACATCAAGTGACGTCTGAAATGGCTGAAGTAGGAAGTGCCGATCCTGTATAACACATTAAAATGGCAATAATCTTGGATGGGGACTCAAGCAATTCAAATGAATTAATACAAGTTAACTAATTTAAATGTCAGTTTCAACACAGCAGGCATCTATGTCATGTCTGTACTACCATCAGTATTCTTGTGATCCTGGCATCAAATGAGGTGACGAAGGCTGAAAGAAGCTTTCCTCCCCATACAACCAAAGATTGAGACAAGCCACATAATCATTCACCAAAACTCTACTACCGCCCAAGCCACATTACCCATAGTGAAAAAAAACCGCTAACAGTTTGTACCTCTTCTTGGTCAGAGAAGATATTTTCGAGAAATTTCGGATATTTTATTCATGGTAATCTCTTAAGACATTTCAGCTTGATTTGTAATTGCTTTCAGCAGAAACCATAACAGCAGCGAAACAACATATCGCCAATCGGAGTATGAAACAACAGCACGACTAACATAAAATTTAAAAGAAGAGAAAAACACACTTGCTACCTATATTAACCACAGGTGACGAACAGTAAAAGTCTGAAAATCATCAAATGCCGACATTTCAGCTTGATTTACTTATGCACTGACTTTTCCTTTTAGAACATGAACACCAGCCGTGATGAGCAGAAGATTAACCAAACAATGTATGAAGATGGCGTGCTCTTAACTTCCATGTCTTCTGTAATCTTTTATAAAACACTAGAATTCATCTAAACCAAAAGACCTTAGAACCGAGAGTTCAATCATTGAAAAGACAAACACAGCATCAAACCAAGAAGATCAGACGAATCTACATCAGAAGTAGCATTCATGAGAAGAAAAAAGAACCCAATATATCGCATAATGCTTACTATTATTCGGTACACTGGTAGGTTCACAGTAGGCTTCACATCTATGTAAAATCCAGTAATAAACAGATAAAGGACCACTCACTTATCATTACAGAAAACCAAACACAACACCTAAACACAAAGTTTACAGAGGAAAGTCGTAGAATACATCACAGCATCTAGTAAGTTGTTTACATATCATACCATTTATTTTTTTGACAGCAAATTTCTAGCAACAGATGAGAAGCCCACTATTTGACCAACTCAAACCCATCATCCCCGGCCTTCTCCAACTCCTCCTTTGCCGCTTCAAGATCCTCATCAAACATGATATCCCAATGCCCTTCCCATTTTATAAAGAATTCAGTATCCTCGAAATAATGCACTCTGTGCACGTCTGGGGCGGGTGTAAACAAATAATCCCCCGCCACTAACTCATACGCCGTCTTCTTACTCAAATTCCACACCTTCTTCCTCCCTTTGATCACCACCAAATCGTGACCGAAAGTGTGGTGGTGCGCTGGCTCCACGCTTCCTGCCTTAAAGCTAACGATAGCCGACGTAGGACTCTCTCTCACTATCTTCATTGCTCCACCCGGTATGATGTCAATTGGTTCCAAGCTCCTCTTACTGACCAGATCACACAACTGGCAAGGACTGGTGGAATCTTTGTCAGTTTGTTCCGGGACAGGGAGTCCGATTTTCGGAGTTTCGGTGAGGGAGTTTTCAAGGAAGGCAGAGATGTCATCGCTCCAAGGAGCAGAGTTGGAGGCGGGGCAGGGGGACTTGAACGGGGTAGAGAGCCAGGTCTGGAGGATCTCAACAGCGGTCTCGGGGGAAGTGGTCTTGCCGGAGACGGCGAGGACGTTGGAGTCGTTGATAGAGCGGGCGTTGGCGGCGTCACCAGGAGTGAGACAAGTAGCAGCGAAGACGCCAGGGAATTTATTGGCGAAGATACCGACGCCAACGCCTGTCCCGCAGGCGAGAAGACCTCGAGTCTCAACTGGGGAATCGTCGGAGGAGGAGGAAGAGGAGACACGCCGGCCAACCTCCGCAGCGATGGAGTAGTAGGAGGAGGTGCCAAGGTCTTCAACGTCGATGTTGAGTGACCGTAGATAGGACACCAGTATGTCTTTGAGTTCCGCTCCGAAAGAATCCGCTCCTGCGATAATCTTGAGAGGCTTGGCTGCGGCCATTCTGGTTTCGGATGTCGACGTTTGAATCTTCGAGAGTGTGATAATCAATAATTTGGACGGTTATGCGTCCAGGTGCAATATTAATTATACAGTGAATAATTTTTATGATAATTTGATTAGTTTCCTTTTTATTAGGATAATTTTATAAATTAGGAATTTTTTATTTTAAAATAATCAGAATATTCTTCGAATAATATATAAAAGAAAAAAACCATAACGTTATCAGAAGCCAGCGCGCCATTGATTAGCTTTGCCCCGTTGGCTAAATGGCGGGAATCAGTTCCCTCAAAACTACCTTATCTTTCACGGTAAACGTGACAGTTAACCTTAACGGCCCACTCTCTTCCATCTTTCTCTCCATTCAAGTTTTAATCTTTCAAGCTCGGTAATTCCAGTTTCCAGTCTGTTTGTCATTCCGTTAGTCTTGAATATTGCAGAGTTATCGTGGGATCCAGTGCTGCTCAGGTGCTCTGGATGATGAGAAGAAGAACACCATGACTACACCGAGAACTCCCCCGTTTTTGAAATTGGCAGTTAGTGGTGTCACCGAGCTCTTAAGGGTTTTCTCCTCCCCCATCAAAGAGAAGTACTTTATCGCCCTTTTTCTTTCTTTTGCGGCAGTGGTTTAATGGGTTTTTTAGAGAACCAAGTAAGCTGTTGCTTTAATTATTGATTGGTTTATAATTAATCACTTACTGGTTTGTTGGGTCGATTGGACAGAACAAGTTATGAAGATAGAGATGAGATTTCGGTTTCGGGTGTTGATGATGTTGTAGTGATTCTCAAGTCTGATTATGAGAAGGCTTATTTTGTTACAGGTATGGCTGCCTTTGACATCACAGATTTCCCTTTCAATTAGGTGCTGCTGTATGGAATTCAATATCTTTCGAGTTAATCTGTTATGAGGAGATTGCAACGGGTACCTGATGTTAGATGTATGCTTTTCTTGGAGAGTAGGGATTTTCACATCTGCAATTTATGCTGATGATTGTATATTCGAAGATCCGACAATAAGGTTTCAAGGTAATTACCGTATTTGCTACGGTTTCCAGGAAGCAAACTCTATACTAGACTGTTTGCTTATGTTGATTCCCAACTCTTTTTCCTCATTTTCACCAGGCACCGAGCTGTATTCGCGAAACTTGAAATTGCTGGTTCCTTTCTTTGACAGTCCGTCGATTGAACTCACAAACATCGAGAAGGTATAATAACAGTTTGTGGCTGTAATGTATGCTTCAAATATTGCTCTTGGCCTGCCATAGTACATGCTGTGAGGTGATTGGCAATGTCTAATACTAATGGTTTTACTTACAGGGTGTAAATTCTCAAACCAATTTTGTGCTGGCAACATGGAAACTAAGGTGCTTGGCTTCTTTCTGATTTTTTTTTGTGCAATAGTGCTGGTGACCTTTTTCTTTGTTGTTTCCAATAGTTAAAAAAAAAATGCTAACGAATGCTAAAAAAGAGCAAAAGAAACAGTAAGCCTTAAGTTTATTCTTTCTTGTTTCCATACTCTCACAATCCACTTAAGTTTGTTCTGTTGGGCTAGATGACAGAATGTTACTAGTTTATCTGATTTGCAGAACCTACCTGAAATTTCCATGGAAGCCTTTCATTTCAATTGATGGAAGCACGGTGTATGTGTTAGATGATGAGTTTCAGGTGAGAATGGAGAAGCTTCTTCTACCTTTCACTGTGGATTTTTGCTGTGGGTGCCAATGATGAGTGATCTTTTGCTTCTTCTCACTTGACAGATTGTAAGGCATACAGAGAGCTGGAAAGTTTCTGCTTTGGAAGCCATTGGCCAGATATTTACACCAAACTTTTGAATCACCGGGGTCGATCACTTGACTTATAGAAACATTACCATCGCATGCCTATGGCTGCTGTAAAAAAAACACGCAAGATTCTGATTTATTTGCAAAAGTACTCTATGTTCGATATGTTGGTTTTGTTGATTTTCGTATTATAATAACAAAGACGACCACTAATTCTATATTTTGTATCTTTTTAAATTAGTTATAGAAAACCAACATTATAAAATATCAAAATATACTATACTAAATTCAAAATTACTTCTGATAAAACCCTAAAAAAATAGACTTCGTTAGCAACACAACTGCCTCCCAATTCAATTGTAGTATTGTCCAATTCACTCAGTGATTTCTCAAATAAACCTGAATAGCTCTCCTTTCCCTTGAGCATAAAAAAACTTTATCATAATGCATGAATTTTGGATTACTATATATAATCGGCCATCTTGATAATTAATATAGTATTAATATAATCAGCATTTTATGTTCATTTAATTTAAGATTATGAGTTCGAGTTTGATCTCTGAAAGATATAAAAATTATTAAGAGTGTTTTAATATTTTTAATTATAAACAGATTAAAATCAAATTAATATAAAATTATTATTAATTTAAATATCATTTTAATTCCGAAAAATTACGCATACTCGGTTGGATATAAACGACGCCGGCTAGGGCAATTCCAATTTGTTTTCTAGTTGGGTTAAAAGAAAATTTATGAGAACGGTGTCGTTTTTAAACAGTTAGAATATATATGTACTTCATCTCGTAGTTACAGAATAGCGATAATTGAAGAAGAATAGTGACAAGAGCAAGGGGGGTTGAGGTAAGACATGGCGTTTAGATTAACAGGGCTGAGGGTTCCGCCTAACTCCGCGAGCCTGGAGGAGGCTAGGGCGAGAGTATTCGAGCTCTTCAAGTCGGCATGCAGATCCATCCCCCAGATCATGGAGATCTACAATCTCCACGACGTCGTCACTGAGACCCAGCTCCGCTCCAGCATCGCCTCTCAGTTCCGCAAGAATTCCAACATCACTAATCCCAAGGTCACACACTTTGTTCCTCTTATCTGAATCATGATCCATTCTCCTTTTCCTCAGTATTACTCTCCATTCTCTTAACCGAGGTCCGTGGTTCTTTGCTTTGCTTTGACTCCCTTACCATCTCTCTCCCCAACCCTAGTGGTTTGTGGAGTTCGATGTCGTTGTAAATGCGAACCCTTTGGTTTGAATTGGGCTTGGAAGCTTTATGAGTTGGATTCCCCCTTGTTGTTTTGATACGGATTATTGAATTTCTGGGAATTTTGAATTTCTTTCTCTCTACCAGTCTTGCTGATTGATTCATTCAAATATTGCAGGTGATTGACATGTTGCTCTTCAAGGGGATGGAAGAGCTGGGCAACATTACAGAGCACGCCAAGCAGCGCCACCACATTATTGGACAGTATGTTGTGCGTCAACAAGGTCTTGTGCAGGATTTGAGCCCCAAGGATCAAGGAGTCTCTGATTTCCTCAAGAACTTCTACAGGAGCAACTACTTCTAATTCAATTCCAATGTTTTATATATTTTTGTGTTTCTTGTGTTTCCTAAGAATAATGGAGGACCATTCCTTTGTCCAGTCTCTTGGAACCAGATTAGTCCTGCCTTTTCTTTTTTTTGGAGTTTATGTATTCTGTCATCTTGGATGTTGCTGCTATTGTTTGAGTAGGGGCAATTTAGTGCTCTTGCATCATACTCCATCATTTTTGTGTAGCTAACGGAGACTCGTGATTTCCTTTGCAGTACGTGTTCATGTATGAACTTCTCCTGATGCTTTTGATTCGTCCATAAATTTGGCAACATGATAACACTCAGGTTTGTGAAAATATTGAACTTTCTCTTTTATGCAGTTTGCTCCAATACTTAACCTCAGTGAATAACTCAAATATCCCCTCTAAAAGTAAGATTTGGGCTAAGCCACGTTGTGGCTGAAGCCCGGGTGAAGTCTCACTGTAGCTAGATTATTTGGTGATGATGGCTGGTCAAGCAGGTCAGTTTGTGAAGAATAAGAAGTCAGATAGGTGAATATAAATGGTGATGGAGAAATAATCTGCAGTGGTGAGGTAGTAGGAAGATAGTATTATTGACCAAATTCTGTGAGATAATAGGTGTGATTTGCAGAGCTTAGTTTGATGAAGGCATGTCACAAGGTTCTGTGGCACATGGGGGCTATCTAGAGTGTGTTAGGCTTAACGAAATATATCGGGATCATTGATATTTAGTTATTGTTGGCTTTATTTCCTTAAGAAAACATTCAGTTTTGTTAAATAGAGAAAGGTTGAGAAGTAAAAAAGGTTGGAGAAACTGTGATTTGCAGAGTGTAGATTGTTTGACGTGGGGTATAGGATCATTCTTCACTGTCATTACTGTATCAAACTGTCATTTATAGGTAATTATTGATAAAGTGTACATATATTCCTGAAAAACCTTAATAAATGTAGCGGTTTCTGTCAATCCTACAAAGATTTTAAGTTTACATCTACTTACAAATCTGTAGAGTTTCAGTGATTTTGTTGAATATAGCGAGGATTATCTCTGTTTTCATTGCAAAGTGCTTTTGTTGTCAGACAGAACAGCATTGCTCGCTCCTGCTTAAGCCTTCTAATAGGATTTTATCCTAGTAAGTGATGATGCTCTGTGAACAATGACAGGAGATGCCTATAAATTGTTGAGCAATTCCATCAACAGCGTAAGGAAATTGTTGAACCACCATGGCTTGTCCCTATTAGTCAGTAGTCAAGTCATGGATATGAGCATAGATTATTCAGTATATAAGATTAATATTTTGATATTAAAAAATATAGATGTTTGATACAACAGCAAATTAGAGAATATATATTATATATTATATATGATAAATTATTAGCTTACTACCTACAGCTTTATTGTAACTCTTTTTTCATTTAATACATAACACTAATTATTATAACTTATTTTTTTATATATAATACTTTTTGGACCATAAAAGTAAATATCATAACTCTTATTTTTTTTATACATATAAAATGAGCATAACATTAGCTTACTACATACAGCTATATATGTATTAGATGGTCATCTTATACTTTATTTTATCTTTTGAATAAAAAAAACTTATATTTCATTTAATTATAATATTTTATTGCTTTATAGCTATCCAAAGTTCATACAATTAGGGTTTATATCATTACATCCACTCATATGAAACTGGTTGGAATCAATAAATTATGAATGATAGTATAACTCTCAAATTTGCGTGACCCTTCTAATTTTATTATACACTCTATCCATAACCAATGATTAATCATGATAGTGATCCTTCTAAGAGATATTGGAGTAAATTAAATTATTATTTAATTTAATATTTTATACTTTCGTTGAATTTTATGAAAAAACTTAAAAAGATAGAAGATAAGTTTGAGGTGATAAAAAAAGAATTGACTTGATTAATGAAGATCAAAGGTCTAGATTAAGTTTAAAAAATTTGTAATATGCATAGTTTAGGGAAATATCAAAGTAGAATTAGAAAGAATTAAAAAATAAATCTTTTCGAAATTCTTTAATAAAATAAAGAAAACAATTGATTGATTCACTATGGATGTTGTGGTTTTGTTAATTCTATAAAGATTTTTTTGTTAATATCTATTTTAAATTTATAGAGTTTGAAGATTTAAAAATTTTTGTTGAATAAAAATCACAGAATAAGATTAGTCCCTCCTGTTTAAGCCTTTTATAATTTATAATTTCCAAGTTTTTGTAGAGAGCACTTATTCTGCATTGACCCTAATTATTATTTTTTATAATAAAATAATATCCATAATCACATGCTTAATTTATCTTTCAGATTTGAATTGGGACACACTACCAATTCATAAAAGTTATATTCACATTTCAAGATTTGAATACTATTTAAATATTTAAGAAAATTGATTTTTTTTGCCAAACCCAAGTTGAATTCTATAAAATTATTAATATAGTTACATATACCTAATATAAATTAGGTGAAAGAAGAATCATATCTTTCAATCATTATACATCTCTAATATATTTATCAAACAATTCACTTGCATAATAAACACATAATGCCTTGAAGGCTACGTCGCCTCCTTATTGACAGGCCTACAGGTTGAGATTTTCCAAACTACAGTACCTAATCAAGACTTTGACAAAAGAGATGGAGCCATCAATCCTTTGATCGAAGAGATAAAGCAACTAGGAGTAGTCCTGTAATTGACTAAACTGGTTTCATGTCACTTTGAAGCCTACTTGAGATTTAAAAACTCCTGAATGACCCACTATTGCAAGCCCGATTAAGACCAGAGAGAGTTCTGATGACGCACTTGTCTCCAACACAAAACCAGTTAAGTCATGAATATGAGACTAGGCGTTTTAGGACATAAGATTATTATTTATTTTCACATATTGAAATATATACTTGCAAAACCTTACTGACCATGTATGTTTACCATTTATCTTGAATGAACTAAATTGCTCAATTGCTCCCTCCTGCTTAAGCCTTAGGATTCTATCTTGATGAATGATTACTGATGGTGGTGCTTTGTGAATAATCATTTCATGAATTTGAAAATAAGTTTTTTAGTACATATATTAATATTTCTTTTCTTTCTAATTGATCCTAATGAACCAATTATTATCTAAAAAATTTTAGATAGATGATGAGATATTGGAGTAAACTGAATTAAAATAATAATAAAAAATGACTCCATCTATGCAATATTCATGTTAATCTTCTCTGTATTGTTCTGATTGGATAACAAATACCTAATATAAATTAGATGAAAGAAAAATTATATCCCCAAATCAGTATTCATCTTAAAACAGCCAGTTCACTTGCATAATAAACACACATAATGCCTTGAAGGCTACGGCATCTCCTCATTGACAGGCCTATAGGATGAGATTTTCCAAACTAGGGTACCCAATCAAGACTTTGCCAAAAGGCATGGGACCATCAATCCTTTGATCGGAGAGATAAAGCATCTTGTAGTAATAGTAATAGTAGTCCTGTAATTGGATTAGCTGGTTTCATGCCACTTTGAATTAAAAACTCCTCATGCCCCACTATTCCAAGTCTGATTAAGACCAGAGAGAGTTCTGATGACGCACTTGTCTCCCACACACAACCAGTTGTGTGCATGGATGCACATGTTAAGGAGAAACCTGCATATCATTAAGAAGGAAGTACCCTAACCTCCGTACTTCACACTTGGCTAGAAAGAACTTGTAGCTAATTTTGTTGGCTTCTTCAGAGACAAGCAAGTTTGATATGCTAAGCTTATGTCTCATTTCGTTTTATTTGATTCTATTTATTGATTTCAAAAAAATATATGGAAATTTAATTTATAATCTGAAAAAAAGGTCCATTTTTACTTCCCATGATCCATTTTTTGAGTCAAATATTGCAGAAAGCAGGTTAGGTCCCTTTCTTAATTTCTGGTTAATTTCCCTTTTTCTCTTTTTCTAAAGAAGTTTTGCAGGCCAACATCAAGGCTTTAGAAGGAGGAGGAAGAAGAGACAAGACTTATCTAGCTCATGTGTGTGTCCTTTATTTCTTAACTTCCATGGTGTGGTTGGCTTGTTTTTTCTAGTCTTTGCCTTTCTAACTCCTCCCTCTCTTTCTCTCTCTCTCTCTCTCTCTTCTCTTGTCGTATGTGATTAATTGAATGATTGACCTCTTCTCAGCCTCAGCCGTGGAGGTCAAAGGGAAGTGATTTTTTTATTGTTCTTGCATGATAAATGCTGATGTCTCATTTATCCCGCACTTCAGGATAGAGGAGGAGGAGGAGGAGGAGAGGAAACAACTACTAATACTACTACAAGAGGGTATCTTGGACAACCATAGGAAGAAAAGAAGTTGGTTGTAATAGTTTTTGCAGAATGAACGGTCTCTCACTTCTTGAAACAGGTTGTTCTGATTCTGAGTTTGTTGAAGTTGATCCAACAGGAAGATATGGCAGAGTACATCACCTTTCTCTTTGTCCTCTTCATTTTCTCGCTATATTTCTCTTTTCTTTTGAAGGTTTTTACTGAGGCTTCATTACGATCATCTGCAGTACGATGAAATCCTTGGCAAAGGAGCTTCAAAGACAGTGTATGAATAAAAAATCTTATATTTCTCCTTGGCAAAGGTTCTGGATTGATCTGCAAGGTACTTTGTTTTGGATTAATGCAGGTACAGAGCATTTGATGAGTACGAAGGGATTGAGGTGGCTTGGAACCGTGTCAAGCTCTACGATTTCTTGCAAAGCCCTGAAGATCTTGAAAGACTCTACTGCGAGATTCATCTCCTCAAGACACTCAAGCATAAGAACATTATGAAGTTTTATACTTCATGGGTTGATATTGCTAATAGGAACATCAACTTTGTGACTGAGATGTTCACTTCTGGAACTTTGAGGCAGTAAGATTTGCCTAAATCCAATAGTCTCATGTTCCATTATTTGATTTTCGGTTGATTTTGCTAAGTGGGTCTTCCACCATTTTCTCCTTAATTAGCTTAGCTTCTCTGTTCTTGCCTTTTTTGGACCTTTTTCTAGGTATAGGCTAAAGCACAAGAGAGTCAATATTAGAGCTGTGAAGCATTGGTGTAGGCAGATCTTGAGAGGGCTTCTCTATCTGCATAGCCTTGATCCTCCTGTGATCCATAGAGATCTCAAGTGTGATAACATTTTTGTCAATGGAAACCAAGGGGAAGTGAAGATTGGAGATCTTGGTCTGGCTGCAATTCTTCAGAAATCACATGCTGCTCACTGCGTTGGTAGGCCTTTACTGTGTTGGAATATTCTGCTTCTTAAAATGTCATAACCTCATCTATGCTTCAGAACTGGAATCTTCTGTTCCTGTATTGTTTACATTTATTCATATTGTGGCTCTTCAGGAACTCCAGAATTCATGGCTCCAGAAGTATATGAAGAGGCGTATAACGAATTGGTTGATGTCTATTCGTTTGGGATGTGCATCCTGGAAATGGTCAGTTTTGAATATCCTTACAGTGAATGCACTCATCCTGCACAAATCTACAAAAAGGTTATCTCTGTAAGATTCTCTCCTCCCCCCACCCCCTCCTTTCTCCCTCTCTCAGGTGACACATTCCACTGAGTTGCTTCCTCTTTTTGATTTAGGGAACGAAACCAGATGCTTTGTACAAAGTGAAGGATCCTGAAGTAAGACAATTTGTTGAGAAATGCTTGGCAACAGTGTCAAATAGGCTCTCTGCCAAGGAGCTTCTGAATGACCCTTTTCTTCAAATTGATGATTGTGAATCTGATTTGAGGCCATTACATTATCATAGAGACGTTCATGACATGAGTCTTTTGATGAATCTTCCATACCTTGAGCTTCATGACAATTGTAGCCACAATCATAATGAAATCGGATATCTTCCGGTCGAGACGGAATCGAGTGGAATCGAACTCTTCGAACACCTTGATGATGAACATTATCCTGATGTTGGAATAAGTATAAAAGGTAGAAGGGGAGATGATGGTGGTGTCTTTTTAAGACTTCGAATTGCAGACAAGGAAGGTTGTTGATTTTGTATCATATTTTCTCAAGTGAATGCTAAAACTTGCACCTTCTTTGCATAACCGCTTTGGTGGCTCTGTTTTTGACAGGTCGTATCCGCAATATATACTTTCCTTTCGATGTGGATGTCGATACAGCTTCAAGTGTGGCAGCTGAAATGGTAGCAGAACTAGATATTACTGATCAAGATGTCACTAAGATCGCGGATATGATTGATGGGGAGATTGCATTTCTGGTACCCAACTGGCGGCCTGGACCAGGAACAGAGGAAAGACATCAAAGTCTGTGTCACAATTGTGCTTCTACACGTACTTCCAATGGGTCTCTTTTGGAGTTTCTGTCGAATAATCCCTGCTGTAGGCATGGATGTGCATCAATGCATGGTCGGTTTGAGGAGATCACATTCCAGGCTGACAGTTCTGGGCATCATTTGCCAGAAAGCCATGAAAATTGGGATCAACAGCAAAGCTGTGAAGTTACTCCCCTGGGACCTGGAGTAAGTCATTCTGATGAAGAACCAGAATTTACTTCTCCAGGTTCTAGTCATGAAGAACAGGAAGAAACCTCAGAGTTGAATTCATTACTAGAAAAGAACAGTGAAGCAGTATCAGAAAGATTCAGTATGGAAGACCTCATAAGATCTTTCTCCTCTGAAAAGCATTCTAGTCTTAGTTTCTATGCTCATTGCAAGAAGAGTTTCTCTGATTCAGATGTGCAAATGTCCATCAACTGCAAGGAGATGAAGGGACTCCAAGCTCAGAGTATATGAGCAATGCCAAGAGACTCTGCTCTGGATCATTGCTTCCACATTCTCTTCACTGTTGATGCAACTGATGTATTGGTATATTTGCACATAAGAATCACAAATACAATACTATGTTAGATTTCTGTCCTTACCGTTTAAAAAATAGCTTGATTTACTTTGATTCTTATTATTTTCCGATATGGGATTGAATTCTCAAATCTACACCATTTCCTCCATGCTGATCGACTTACAACTAGGGTTCCATGGCGGATGATGGGTGGTCCACATGCTGACTTCATGCCTTCTGACTTGACGTGGGATAGTTAGTGTTGATTAATCAATCAATCAATAAATAACAATTGTACACGGCCTGTACTCTTGCGTACTGGCATCCATCCATTCTGCAGAAAAATCAAAGCAAGTCTTTATCATACAACTGTGGGGGGAATATTAAAAGATGGGAAGTGGTTGTTTCCGTGGCAATTAACATAAAGAAACTTGCACGTCAAGGTAAGAAATCATACATAAAAAAGAAGTGGGCACACATCATAATCTCCTCCCTTCACCTTCGGATAAGCAGCATAAAGAATATGAATAGAATTTAACCACACTGGTTGGTTTACCTGCTATCCTGTGGGAAACGCATGTTCCATGATTGGATGAGAAATATGCACTTTCTTTTTACTCTGTTTTCGTATACGATAATTCTATCCCACCGTAATTCATAATCTTTAACAGAATCACCATATGTTATCTTCTGTGGATTCAACGAGAGTTGAACCCTTCCTGATCAATGTATCTATTGAACAGGGAAGTAGTTCTGTTTAAAACCCAGAGAATTTATCTTGCGATTCTTCAGATTCTTGCCTGAAAGAACAACCAACCAACTGCTACGCAATAGGAGTATACCGGAGGAATCC
Source organism: Passiflora organensis (assembly GCA_019739055.1). NCBI lineage: Eukaryota > Viridiplantae > Streptophyta > Magnoliopsida > Malpighiales > Passifloraceae > Passiflora > Passiflora organensis. The sequence goes on from JAEPBF010000269.1 coordinate 687,167, forward strand.
CTCCACCATTGACCACATCTCCATCCAGTAAAGTAAAACAAAAAGAAAGGTGCTATCGCAAGTACCCCAGCGTACAAGGAAACGGCAAATGTTAGGTTCAAATCCACCTTCCATGGCTGAAAATGACAACACTTGCTATTACTTAAATCAGCCTGCAATCAGTTCCTTGTCACATCCCTCGCCTTTGGTAGAATGGCCAAATCACACCAATGGAGATAGACCTGGCATCTCCAATGAAACTCAAAGAGGGTATCAAAAAAGACAAATAATATGGAGACAATGCCCAATAACGATTGAACTGATAACATTTCGTGATGCAAGGAAAGAAGGAAAAACATTGGTAAAATAAAAGGCTGATCACACAATATATGTACTAAGGATTAGCGCTCCGTGTTGGGAAGAAGAGCAAACTTAATCAGAAAGAATTTCAAGTACCCACTGGCAATAAAAAGTCATAGTTTGATGCCATGGACATCAAACTACTGACCTTATGACATAAAATTAGAAAAAAAAAAAAATCAACCATTTTTTTTTTTGAATGCGAACGATTTATTAAGGAGAAATATATACAATGTTCCATCACCACATTATAGCCTTTCTATTTAATACAGTCCTAAGGATTCAATTGGTCTAGCCTGGAGTCTTCCGTGTATTTCACCCTAGAATCTGATAGCAATCTCCAACGGGGAGTAGAGCCGAGCTTGTGCACATATCTCCATCAAAGTTAGCTCTTACCCAACTAGCCGCCTGCATCATCCCTTCCATTGCTACTTCAGAGGGGCTCTTTGTGCAATCTTTAAAAACTTTTTCATTCCTTGATAACCATAGGCTCCAGCAGACTGAAACTAGCAGACTCTCCCAGACCATTGACTTTTTTCTGCTCACGTATATGCCGCCCCATTGACTAACAAGATCTATCAGGTTCTGGGGTTGAACCCAGTACACACCCCATCTCTGCATCACGTGAGACCAGCATAACCATGCCTTTTTACATTGCACTAGTATATGGTTTGCATCCTTCTCCACTTCATCACACCAGGGGCAGGATACACTCTCGTTATTAAGCAATCTCATTTTTGCTAGTTTACCTTTGGATAAAATTCTATCCATGCATGCTAGCCAAAGGAAAGCTTTTCTCTTCAAAGGTCCCTGCTTGTTCCATACGTTTAGCAATCCTTCCACCTCCACAGGACATTGGGACTTCTCCAAGCAGTCATAACAGCTCTTAACCGAGAAGTCTGATGTCCCCTCCTCCCATACCACCTTGTCCTCCTCCTCTCTGTTCATCGAAATGCCAGACAACCATTGGAGCAGCCCCCCTCCTAGCTCTTCTTCCCAAGCGAATAGCCTGCGTCTCCACTGTAAATTCCAGCACCAGACTTGCTCGTTCCAGCTCCCCATTTTCATGATTTCTTCATTTCTTTGGGTTGAAACCTCGTACAATCTCGGGAATTTCTCTGCCAAGGGGATGCCACGCCACCACCTGTCACTCCAGAATCGAATTGCATTCCCTTTGCCTAGCCTCCATTGTAACCTTTCTCTCAAACTTCTTGCTTCCGGATCATTCCCGTTGACACAAGCTAGTATATCTTTCCATACTACCGATATTTGCCTATTGTTGAGTTCAATCCCATCTGGACCTAATCCGGGCTTGTATAGCTCCTGAAAAATGTCTATCCATAGCCCTCCTTTGGCTGAAAGAACCTTCCAGCACCATTTTGCCAGTAATACCGAGTTTTTTAATGGCAGTACTCCCAACCCCGCACGACCCGCTTTAGTACTCTTGCATACTCTCTCCCATTTCACTTTGTTTATGCATTTCCTGTCTACTTTCCCTGTCCACATAAATCTTCTCGACATTCTATTTATTTCCACCTGAACTCTCTTAGGCATTCTGAACATGGACATGTAAAAAAGTGGGATGCTACCGAGAACCGTTTTTAGTAGTATAATGTGACCACCGAGAGACAAAAACTTGCCTTTCCAAGTAGACAGTTTACTCCTCAAAGTAGCTAGCACTCCTCCCCACGTCTCAGCCTTCCTGGGGTCTGCCCCCAATGGCAGTCCGAGATATCTGATAGGGAGTGTTCCGGCTCTGCACTTCATAGTCGAGGCTAGTTTCGCTACCTCTTCCTTCTGAACGTTGATACCAATCAAAGCACTCTTGAAGAAATTGATCTTCAGTCCCGTGAGGAGCGCAAAGCATCGGAGAACCCTTTTCAGGTTCTTTATGCTCTCTTCATGATTTCGGCTGAATAGAAGGACGTCGTCTGCATATTGTAGGTGGGTTATACTCAGCTTACCCAATTTGACTCCCTGAATCAAGCCCTCCTTCTCAGCTTTGTCCATCATTCTTGACAATGCTTCTGCCACCAAGTCGAATAGTAAGGGGGATAGTGGGTCACCCTGTCTCAGTCCCCTCTCCATGTTGATCTCTTCGGTGTATGCCCCGTTCACAAGGACTGTGGTCCTCGATGTCGTCACACACTCCTTGATCCACCCTCTCCATATATCATTGAACCCCATTGCTTCCATAATGAGTATGAGAGCATTCCAAATAACTGTATCGTAGGCCTTTTGAAAATCGATCTTAAAACACCAGCCTTGTGCCTTGGACACCTTGAGTGAGTGAATTACCTCCCCAGCAATCATTACCGAGTCGTTTAGACTCCTCCCCTCGACGAATCCAGATTGCATCGGGGATAATAGTGGGGACACTACTCTGTTTAGTCTTCTTATGAGGAGCTTTGATACAATCTTGTACATGCTGTTTATGAGGCTTATAGGCCTAAACTCGTTAAGGGTCTTGGCTCCTTCTACCTTGGGGATAAGAATCAGGAAGGAATTGTTGATGCCTTTTGGCAATTTCCCGGTCTGCCAAAATTCTTCAATCATGGATATAATGTCCCCCTTCAAAATGTCTCATGCTTTCTTCAAGAAATAGAAGTTAAAACCATCCGGGCCCGGGGCCTTCCTGCTGCCACAATTCCACACAGCACTTCTTATCTCGTCCTCCGTAAACTTTGTTGTAAGCCTTCGACTAGCCCCCTCCTCAATCTTGGTAAACTGTAGTCTTCCTGGTTCAACCCATACCGCATTGCGTGAGCTGAAGATTCGGAGGAAATGACTCCTTGTTGCCTCTTTTATCTCAATTGGCTTTGTTAACATTCTACCCTCCACTAGTATTGTCCCCATGAAGTTCCTTTTCTGTCTTATAGTCGCAGAAACATGAAAAAACCGAGTGTTCTTATCCCCTAACCGTAGCCATTGTATTCGGGAATTCTGCCTCCAAATAGCTTCAACTTGCGACTTTAGGTTCCATTTCTTTGCCACGAGCTGTCTATACTGTCCATCTACCTCTTCACTCCAACCGCCAGGGCTGTCCCTTGATACATCGAGAGAGTCTATTTCGCACAGGACTTGTCTAAGCTGAGAACCCGGGTCTTCTTTCCCTATCTTCTTCCACTCCTTAAGTTTTCTTCTCAGGAAACTCAACTTCCGAATTAGGGAGTGTCTTCCGGGTATATTTCTGCCTCCCTCCTCCCACATGTTCTTCACAGTGGTATGAAAGTCACGCTCTGACCACCAGAAGTCCCAAGTCCTGAAAGGTTTCGGTCCCCAATCCATCAAGTCTGCCCTCAAGATGATCGAAGAATGATCCGATAATCTTTTATCGCCCGCAAACAGGTTGTGGTTTCTGTTATCTGCTAGCCACTCCACGCTAACCAGCCCCCTGTCAATTCAAGATGCACTGTTCGCAGCAAATCTTGTGAACTGACGTCCTTGGAGGGGAAGGTCCACCATTCCCCCCTCCTGTATAAATTGTCTAAACTTCTCAGCGCCCCGCATATCCAGATTCTGTCCCAACCTCTCCTCTCTTACCAGTGTTTCGTTAAAATCTCCCAAGATGACCCAAGGAAGATTACTGCTCCTCTTGACTTCTAGGATAGCCCGCCAAAATTCACCCCTCTCAGTCGAGACATTCGGGGCATGCAACCCCACGCATACACAATTATATCCCGAATCCAGAGATTCCACCTCCAGCATAATCCATCGCTCAAAGATAGCATTATCCTTTACCTTTATCTTCGTGCCATCTCACATGGCAATCAATTCGCCCGATCGACCTCTGGCTTCGCTAGCCACCCATTCTACATTCCCATTGTGCCACAATTTCCCAATAGTCGCCTCCTTGACTGAATCAATCTTAGTCTCAGCTATAAAGAAAAGAGCTAGCTGATTTGTCACGATCACATTTTCAATGTCTAGTTTTTTCCACCTACTTCCCAAACCCCTAACGTTCCAAAAGCATGAATTAAACATGCTGGAATACACACCAGAGTATTAAGGAGGTGAAAGTTACCCTCTCACGCGTGCCTCACCATGATGCAGGTCCCAGTCCTCGTGCTCATCTTCCACCATCTCACGTATTTTCTGCCTAATTTCCTCCCTTGAACTCCTCTGCATCAGTTCTAGCTTGTCCAGCACGTATAAGGTGGCATCCACTTCCTCTTCCATATCCTCATTCCCCGCATGGTCCAGATCACCATCTTCCTCTGTGTTTGGAATTCTTGTGTTCTCCATAATGGTTTCAAGAACTATCGCTTCTTCTGCCATGCCTGACCTCGGGGGAGTAGAATCTACATACGCCTCCTTGGTCCTTGACTTCTCTGCTATATTCCCCTCTTGTTTTGCCAAGATACGCTTTTCCTTAATAGCTGCATATGCTCGCGCAATAAGGGTTTCTGAATCGAAGCTCATGCTCTCCAAGCTTGCCTGCCTCTCGGTTGGCTCCTTGCCCGTCTTCTCCCCCGCCTCTTCTTCCATTTCAGTTAGGTTCGTCATTTTAGTTACCTTTTCCTTTTGCAGCTTCTCTGATCTTGTCTTGCTTTCCTTTGTCATTGATTTAGGGATTGACAGATCTTGAGTCTTGCCTAGTGAAGCAATGGGTTGTTCGTGTGAGCCACTGATGTGATCTAACTTAGTGGGCTCCCTTCTGACTCCATGTGTTGCCAGGGCCCCCCGCTCACTTCCATCCTCTGGAGGGTGGATATTCTGGCGCCTTGGGCCCTCCCTATCTCCTTCCTTCGATGTACTCTGGAATGCAACCTTCTCTCTCGGCCCACTGGCTGCATGGGCCTCTCTACTTAGCCCGCCTTTACCCATATCAACACTCATCTGTTCCAAGCCGATATCCTGCGGCTCGGACGGCTCTTCCCTCGGCTTTTCCACAAGTAAGGCTTCCCTCTGTACGTAATTATTGTCCATTTCGAACGAAACTTTACGTCGTGGGGACTTAGTTGCCTTGCATGGGGAGTACGCAGTGTTGCAATAATTAGATAAGGCGTATGTTTCTCTATTCTCGGACAGAAGTTTCCTTTTATCTGCTACACTTTCCTTCACAGAAACCAAGAATGATGTGCCCTCAACCAGTATCGATACACTCTTCTCAATGGGGTCTACTGAGTTGGTGCGGATGTACGCTCGAGCTATCTCCAACTGAGTCATAGCTAAGGTCTCCGAGTGCACCTGGATCAACTCGCCAACACCGTGGATGATTTTTCTGATCGTCTCAACGTTCCAGACATGTAATGGCATTCCTTTCAGCTGCACCCAGCAATATCGACCCAAGGTCGAATCTTCAATCCTCCAAGGGTGTAGTTCTGCGAACAGAGCACTCCAGAAGCTCATATTGCTGGAAGTTTCAGACAACATGACGTCATGGGACTGGAAAGTGATAAGGAATCGGCCATCCCCCATTCGTCTGACCTGGGCTGTCGAGGGCACACGGTTCTTTCTCAAGACACCGTCCCGAGCAAAGCCCACCATACTTCTGCTCAGCCACTCTTTATTCTCCTCCGACGGCTCTATAACAACTATCTCATCATTTTCCCCTGTCTCCTGGTCTGCCTTGCCAGCTACCACATTGGCGTAAGATCGCCCTCTGATAGTTGTTGCAAAACTTACTTGTGTTCGTCCTCTGCTAGATGAGTCTCTTATGCTGTTTTCGATGTTCCCCCTCATAGCACCACTCTGTCTGTTTCCTGTATTCGATGGCTTGCTGTATCTAGCCACGCTGAATCGAAGAAGGAAGCCTCCCATGGAGGTATTATTCAGCTTAGTTTTCCTTGCTGCTTCATTCGCCTCCATTCTCAGGAATCTAACAAAGCCAAATCTTGAATTTCTAGCGCTTCTCTTGCCAGGGATGTACACATCTACCACCGGCTCTACCTCACTGATCACTTGAATGAGCTTATTAGGGCTCCAGTCCGCTGGTAGAAAGTCCACAAAATATGTGATAAATCTGTTGTTGTCAAAAACTCTCTGCGGATTCCAACCCTTCTGTACGCCGAACTGGTCTACTCTGGTTTGATCTGTGAGCGGGAATCTAGTTCGCTGATTTCCCTGTCGAGGTTGGGGGGGATCCGTCTGTGGGTCTCTCGCTGGCTCATCTGGCAGCAAATGGGGAGGGGGAAAAGGAAGCGTGGCTGGGTTAATTGGTTCGATGTTGTGGGGCGTAAGGGTTTTTTGGGTGGCAAGGTTTTGTGAGTGGAGAGAAGCTAGGGAATCGGTGTTTAGGGAGAGAGGCATTTTTAGGAGTGCGCCTGAACTGCCCTCTTAGTTTTAGCCACACCCCTTCACCAGAAGGAAATTCGGATAAAAAATCAACCATTTTAATTGACTTGAGAGTGTGTATGGATAACATTAGCTTTTGCAGCATATTTATTTATAAGTTCAGTAACGCAAGTACACTATGAGTTCATATGCAGAGCATCTTGCTATAACTATATACAAATGACACCTAGTTTCAAAAAGCAATTACATCCTGGGGTATAGGGTTTCCAAGATATGAGTTCCTGTAAAAAACTCTTATAATGCTCTCAAAACGGGGTAATCTTCAAGTAGTTCCCGCTCTGATAATGTATCATTTTCATTTTGGGGCGTCCACAAAACCTCAACTGCCTGCATGGTTATCGAAGAGACATGAGTGATCGGTTTTAATTGCTATCGACACCCATAAGTCATAAGTTTGAAAGATGTACTGTCATTACCAGTATTTTGCTGGAGGGAATGGAGCCAAGCTTCTGCAGGGCAGCCTTTAAGTCCCCACTGCTGTTGATGGTAGGTAGTTTATGTTTTCCTTCAGCAGCCACCAAAATCGTTACCTGAATGAATGAAATTTTTCAAAACACTGAAACAAAGGATGGACAGAAGGCACAGTAAGCCAACTTTCTAGCTTTGAATGAAATTCAAACCGCAAATTCAGCCAACAACACAATGAAGAATAATGAGTGCCACGGAAAATAGCAACAAATAGTTAAAAGGTTGAATGTCATGTAAGGGAGGGCTTAAGAAAAACTAGAGAATGAATCTCTATGGTATAGGATAAACGGACTAACATCCTTTAAAAAGAGAGACAAGAAAATAGTTCAATATCAAGATATAACCATTCGATTTATATGTAAGATGCAAAAGAGTAGCAGATAAACATAAACTAACAAAAAAATGACAGGGGTATCTCCTTGGCATATATTAGTATGTAATATGTGGATGATATATATAATTAAAATAAACAAAAATGTTTATATCATTTACAATTGATTCCCCCTCTCTATATGATGTTCATCTGCTGCACAAAACTAACTAGTGACAAATCAATCCTCTAAATAGGAACAATAATAACTTCAATCCATATTCGTGTCGAAGAAGAATTAAGCTTACATGAATATATCCACCTCATCTTATGCAGTTGCATGACAAAGCATGGTAATGCTTATAGGGGAGTGCTTTTCACTCAATAGTTTACAAGCTCTGCACATCCCTATGTTCTTCTAACCAAAGGCAGAATGAGTAGAAGACACCCATTCATGAAGATATTTTCTTGACCTGTTGTTAGCATTTTCCCTGATAGCTCAAAATTTTGCATACTACTGTTGTCTTTGAAGCATAACAATTCCTGAACATGAATAAATTGCATGGCCTTTTCCTTATCTCGGAAGGCCTATGTGCAAAAGAATGCCTCCCCTTGTTTCCCTACTAAAACCATTAGTAAACAACTCCAGAAGATGAAGAATACATTCCATAGCCAAAAGTATTGTTGTAGTCCCCAGAATTTTACTACTTAAGGAGATGAAACCTCACCACAATGTACTCATTGCTAAATCCATTGGTTCTCTGGCTTGTTGAACCTTTCTTCTTCATGTTGTTGACATTAACAAGTGTCTCTTCATCAAATTTTCCACGTTCTTCAATAGAAAGTTGATTGAAGCGTTTTTCACCATTGTCCATGCTTTGTTTGACATCCACCTGAGAAGAAGGTAAATCAAAAATTAATAAGCGAATAAACAACAGCCAGTACATAATCAACAGTCTGTTGCGTATGCACAAATTTGAGGACTGAGCAAACACAATTTATTGGTTAAAGCGATACAAACAAAAATGACATGAGAAAGCCAAAAGGATAGTTGATTCAATCTAAATGAAGGGACTGATAGAGAAATAAACAAGAAATAGTTCCATTAGCTGGTTCTGAACTTACTGATGAGTAACCCGAGATGCAATAATCAGGATGTCTGAGCAAAGCTAGTGAAGTCTCTGCAGCAAAGTGAAATAAATCAACATATGACTTCAGAAGGCCAAGAAAGTTTAACAACAAGGATCACAAGATCACGACAATCGATTGAATGGAAAAGTAAATAAGGAACCACGATGCTGGCAAGAACCTACCAACCAAAAGACACTCTGGCCTGTAACAAAGCTCAGAAAATCCAAAACGATCACCTTCAGACCATAAATCTCGCTCGATGGTTTATATCTATGATTTCAGTTTCCACTGCCACTTGCTATTATTTCATAGAACAATTCTTCACTGTCTTTGCTTTAGGAAATGATTGGACGTGCATAATTTAATGCAAAACAAAGCTGAATGGAGAAGGTAGATCCATGCATTTCACACCAAGTGGTTTGATGATCAATGGTTAATGAGGGCATTCTACACCATCTCTTACATTCTAACGTCTATGTCAATATAACTCAGTAATCAATTTTACTGGCCTCACACTAGTAATAAGGACAAAGCAGCACATATAAGAGCCCACACAACATGTAAATTATAAGGACAGACACAAAATATAAATACCTGTCAACACATAGCCTAGGCCCTCAGGGGAAGATGTATCAGAAGTGTCTGCAATCCGGTTAAGATCCTTTTGAAGAGCCCGAGCCATCCCCAACAAACCAACCTAGGCAAAGAAAATTACTAGTAGAATTGTAAGGATGATACTGAGCTCAACCAGAGTTTTCTTTCGCTACACGCACGCAATTCAACAGATACCGGAACCAAGTGCTTGTGATAGTGACAATTGCTCAGCAAGGCACTAAAAAGGCTTGTTTCTGATAATAAGTTAAACGCAGAAGGTTTATAGTTACAGCCAGACAAATCTAGAGCATTTGCACCTAAAAATTCCACTTTTTGGACCTGCAACTGGGTCCTTCAAGAAAGCTCGCTTTTCAACAGCGTTTAACATTTCAGTTCATCCTCTGGTTCCAACTTTATCAGCATCTTTCTAAGGAAGCTCATACTCTGAATTTTTCTTTCTTCCCGTATCCATAAGCATGCAATAGTATCCAAAACATATCCGACCAGTTAATATCTAACCTGCATTCATCTTTAGGATTTATGTTTGAAAGGTAAAACGAGCCTTAAGGGAATATTTTAAGAATGGTATACAGAAAATGTTAAATTTCATGCGAAACATTAGCGCAAACAATGCTTTATTGTTATCACTAAAAATGAACATTAGAATTTGGTATTAATACTTCAGTATCATGCCACATTATTTTTTTTCTTTCATCTGCTTAAGCTGCACCTCACAAAAACTATTAATAACAAAACAAGGATTTATCTTCGCTGCTATATCATCGTAATACTATGCCTGGTACATTACAATCAGAATATCGATACTCAACCAATGATAAGATAAAACGGAACCTGCATTACCACCAAACAAGAGAGCAAAACAGTAAAAGCTGAAGTTGAAAATTAGCCAAAATAAGGCAAGTAATACCTGAAGCTTAAGAACAGTGGTCTTCTCAGAAGCAGTAAGTATCCCATCATCACTCCTGTCGGAAAGAAACCCCGAAACTAGCACAAATGCAGCGAAACCCGCCAATATAAAGAACAAGCTAGACCCAGCTCCCACTCCAACACCAACAGCAGGCCCCACATAAAATCCACCACCACCCCCAAAAGGTGAAGGAGCATAGTAAGGCGCAGAAAAAGAAGAAGACGAACCGGAATGTCTGGGCACAGAATAGCTTCTCGAAGACGAAGAATTAGATCTTGAAGAGAAGGAACTGCCTCCCATCCTGCCACCAGAAGCGGCAAAGGCTGAATATGGGTGATGCAGAAGCAAAGCCCCTATAAGAATCGCAGCTAAAGCCGGCTTCTTGAGCTGCCCAATGCATTTTGCAAGGGTTTCGCATATTCGGGAAATTGGGTTTGCCAAACTTTTGAAACTTGACGGACTAGTGGTCGTCAATTTCGGAGTTGGCGAGTGATTCTGGGTTGAAAAGCATTTCGGCGACAATCTGAGAGTATGGTAAGAGAAGTTACGGTTGGCGATTGGTTGGAGCAGAGGAAGGTATCGGGTGGTATGGAGGGTTTGTTGCTTCCATGTGAATGGAGTGGATCCAAGCAGTGAAGCGGTAACTGCCATATTCGACGAGGAAATTCTCTTTCTCTTGGGTTTTGTTTTGTTGTCCTATGAATGGTTTAATTAATGTAGACCGTGGGACTCAACTTCTTGGTAAGAAACGGACACAACATGTGTTTTAAGTTTGGAGATATGGCTTTGAATTTGAGGCTCAGCTTGCGGTTGAGAGTTTTGCCATTTTGGTTTTTTCCTGCGGTGGGATGAGGACGGGAAAGCACCAGGAATCGGTACTTTCCAAAACTGTCAGGGTTGAGAAACGACGAGTCGACCAATCCCTTAGTATAATATATTGTACTTTTTCAAATAATATTATTAAGAAAACTAATTCTATCAATTTCATTCTAATCCATCTCTAATTGTAATAATTATCAATTATAACTAATCCATTTCTAATTTTGAGGTAATTTTACACACTAAATATGTAAAATCAGTGTATATCATTAAGAATAAGAATCAAATTTTTTCGTACCAAATCGACTCAAGACTAAAAGTATACCAAACTATTTGATAACACCAAATTATATGCAATTTTAGATTAATATTCTTCCATGACTCAGTCCATCATAATCCAATCCAGACCATGAATTGATATGATATTGTATATTTAACTCAAGAATCTTGGAATTAAGAGATACAGTATGCGGTACAGACAACCACAATCTCGATGCTCAAGCATAAGTAGCCCATACATACAGTTTCAATAAAGACCAGAAGTAGAATCAAGATTCTTGTTCTCTGCTTTATAATTTGGAATTGAATTATAAAGCCGGATTAGAATAGACTAATCCCAAGAACTAGAAACCAAGGAGAATGATCATCGAATCAAAAGTAGAATAACCATTGAAACTAGTCTAAGCAACTAAAACATATAAACATAATCTTTTAACTCCATAGTTAAACTCACTACAAAACCAATTTTCAAGAACCAAATCCAAATGGCAGAACCATTATATAATTCTACTAGTACCAAACTCAGTCAGCCTTCTTCCTGAAGGAGCAACCTTCGGTTAGTTTAGCTCGTCCTCCTGTCGGTTGGCATAGAACAGTCTGGCAGTTGCCGCACACCACAACAGTCTGACTGTGGCTGAACACGGTGGTTCTGCAGTAGCAGTATTCAATTTGTGAGCCATCCAGTAAACATCAGATCATAGATACATCTAAAACAACACTGATTTCACAGGCAGAAATCATAAGCATAAACGGAGTTTACAGGCTAAAATGTTATCACAGGCAGAATTATAACCTAAACACCGAGTTTGTAGGCATAAATTATAAATCTAAACACTGAATCTAGAGGCAAAATTTATAAAGATCTTACATGTTGAAGCAGCCCTGGCATTTCACATCCTGAAAAAATTAAATACAGCAAAACAGAAAATATTATCAAACAAAAATAGAACAAACAAACCAATCAATATCATTAACTGCTGCACCAAAGAGTCGCCATGAACTAGAACCAATATCACCAGTGGCCGCGGAGAAAAGCACCACTAAAAGTAAAAAGGCGGCAAGAGAACTTACCATGAAGAAGGAATTAGGAGACTGGACAAGGCGCTTGAGCTTGTGCTTTCTCTTCTCAAGCTCCGCGGGTGGATTCAACAAATCAATGTCATTCTGGAGAACCTGATCAAAAGCAACAAAGTCAATCCGTCAGATTTCGGAGACAAACAATGACGATCAAACGACTAGCAAGTGATTAAGGTAATAACAGAAAGATATAACAAAAACATAAAAAGCCATATGCATAAAGAGGGTAGAGGAGTCTCTTAGCACATACCATCTTGTCGCCTTTGATGAACCTTTGGAGAAAGGAAAAACCGCAGGCGCTCTATCGCGGGGAAGGCAGAGGAAAAACCCTAAGCCGCTTATGGTGACATATATAGCGTTTTGGGACCGTTCGATTGTATCTCAATATCGTGACCCTTCGTTTGGATATCTATGTGTTGGTTGAATGCAACACTTTTAAATTTATAAAGGAGAATTTACCATCTAAAAAAGTTTTATTCTGATATTAAATCTCCAAAAGAGAGTTTATTACCTGAAAAAATACTATTCTATTTGTATCGGAGATTATTCAATTATCAAAAACACTAAAGAATTAATATTAAAAGATAGGATGCAACTTCCTTCAATCAAATAAATAAATTAATTAAGATGCATCATTCTATCCTAATTTACAAACACTTTTTGTGTATCTAATAAAATCTTTAAAAAAATCATCATAATAATAGTATTAATTAAAAGCTACTCCTTGCAGAGTGTGCAGTGTATACTGGTTGCCTACACCACATAAATTGCATCCTTCCCAAAGAGTCATGTGCCTTATTTTCTTCTCATTATTCGTCAGGAGTCTCCTATGTAAGGTTAACCAGAGAAAATGTTTGAACCTTTCAGGTCATTGTCGTGACCAAACAATTTTTCACCCATTATCATCACTAAATTGGTTGTTGCTCCATAAAATTCTATAGGCTGAACTCACCTCAAATTTACCAAAGGAAGAAAGTCTCCAAAATAGGGAATCTTTATTATACGAAAGTCCTAGCGAAAGGAAGGAATCGAGCGCTTGAGCAACCGAAGGGTGTAGATAGACTCTCCAGCTACTATTTTCAGTAACCATCTCACTAATAGAAAGTTCGAGCCAAGAATTGGGGACTTTATTAGTGACATAAAAAATAAGGATATGTAGTTCAAGCTATCAATCAAGCCAAAATCTACAAGATTTAACATTTCCAATATTTCAGCTTGCCCCTTGAAGTATATTGTCCCAAACTTTACAGATTCCCTGTTAAAAACATGAGTCTCCTTGTTTTATTTGGATTCTATGACCTCTACGGCCTGATAAATAACGACTTTTTTGAAAGGATGCACCAAGCTAGCTTCATCCTAAGTGCTTGACTTTGAAGTTCCATTTTCTTCAAGTCAAGTCCACCTTCAGCTTTAGAACAACAAACCGTGTCCCAATCTAACAGATGTATTAATCTTTTTTCTTGATTAGAGCCCCAAAGAAAAGATCTGCATAACATGTTCATTTCATCACTAATGCCCTTTGGGCATCACATATTGAGGGATGGTTTGAAGAACGGATTTAGTCAAAACATGACGGGCAGCCATAGATAGGCTAGAAGCATTCCAGTCCATTAACTTTTTTCTCATGGAATCCAAAACAAGGGTGAGATCATATTTTAAAGAATTTCCATGTTTGAAGGTAATCCTCAAATACTTGTCTAGATCCCGAGTTCTTTGAAATCCAAAAATATTGGCGATGTCGGCAGTTCCTCGATGACATACATTATTAGAGAACATGATTCGGGTTTTGTCCTTGTTCACTACCAACCCCGAGGCCTAGGCAAAGTCTTCTAAGACTTGACAAATAACTTGAGCTTGGCTGGAAGAGGCTTCTACAAGTAGTAACATGTCATCTGCGAAAAACAAAGGTGAGATTTACGTGGTGCCTGCCTCGAACCCACCAAGGACCCAATAGTGTGCGCTAATCTTTCCATACAGAGAACGAAAACATAGGGGGAGATGGGGTCCCCTTGCTTTACTCCTTTGGAAGGCCTTGTTGCGAAATTAATCACACCGTAATAAAAGAAATAACAGAAGAATTAAAGAAAAGAGACACTCTCAATTTAACGAGGTTCGGTTAATTTAGCCTACGTCCTCGGACACTATCACTTAATATTTCACTGAAGAAATATTACAAAAATACAACTTTCTCAATTCACCTCAATGGGTAAATAACTTATATTGTATTGTTTTTGGTGTAAGAAGAATAAGGGGTGGACAATTCTTTTATAGGCTAAGAAGGAGGACTCTACCTTTTAAACCCACGATGTGGGATTTGGCCATTTGCTACAAATCTCCACCTTGGCCAAATATCACATTATTCCCTATGTAGTGTCTCCAATTTCGCACCATGAGGCGCTAACTTAAAATATTAACCAAGTCTAAACAGTGTTCAAACTTGGTTCTTGTAACCACTTTGGTCAGCATATCTACAGGATTCTCAGCTGTATGTATCTTTTGGATAAGTATCTCCTCTTCTTCGACAATCTCCCGCACAAAATGATAGCGAACATCAATGTGTTTTGTTCTTGTATGAAAGACTTGATTCTTTGCTAAATGAATAGCACTTTGACTGTCAGAAAATAATACAAGTTGTTTTAGACCAACTCTCAAGTCTTCAAGTAACCCATAAAGTCAAATAGCTTTCTTCACAGCTTCTGTAATTGCCATATACTCTGCCTCTGTTGTAGACAAAGCCACCGTTGACTGCAAAGTAGATTTCCAACTAACTGGCGCTTTTGCTAAAGTAAACAAATAGCCAGTTGTAGATCGCCGCTTATCCAAATCTCTTGCATAGTCAGAATCACAATATCAAACCGTACATAAACCAAGTGATTCTCCTCTTTCAAATACCAAGTCAATGTCTACAGTACTTTGGATATACCGTAGAATCCATTTTATAGCTTTCCAGTGACCCTTGCCTGGGTTATGCATATACCTGCTCACAACACTAACATCTTGTGAAATATCTGGTCTCGTACACACCATAACATACATCAGACTTCCAACTACATTTGCATAAGGAATTTTTGCCATGTATTCTCGCTCTTCATCTGTTGTTGGAGATAACTGGCTACTAAGTTTCAATTGAGGAGCAAGTGAGGTACTCACAGGTTTTGTATTTTCATGCATACCAAAACGTTGTAGTACCTTTTCCAAATATTGCTTTTGTTTCAGCCAAAGCTTGCCACTCCCTCTGTCTCTGTTGATCTCCATGCCGAGAATCTTCTTAGCTTCCCCAAGATCCTTCATCTTGAACTCTTTACTCAATTGAGCCTTTATTTTGTCAATTTCAGCTTGGCTCTTTGTTGCTATCAGCATATCATCCACATATAAGAGTAAGTAGATGTAGGATTCATCTTGAAGTCTTCGCAGATAAACACAATGATCATATTTACTTATTGTGTACTTTTGACTTCTCATAAATTTATCAAATCGTTTGTACCACTGCCTTGGAGATTGCTTCAGTCCATACAATGATTTGTTTAACTTACAAACCAAATTTTCCTTACCAGCACTTTTAAATCCTTCTGGCTGAACTATGTAGATTTCCTCATCCAAATCACCATGTAGAAATGCGGTCTTCACATCAAGTTGAGCTAACTCCAAATTCAACTGTGCTACCAAGGCCAATAAAATTCTGATAGAGGAATGTTTAACGACTGGAGAAAATACCTCATTGTAATCGTTTATTTCCTTCTGAGCGTAGCCTTTAGCCACTAACCTTGCCTTATAGCGTGGATCTTCTTTGTCAGAAAATCCTTCTTTCTTAGCAAACACCCATTTGCATCCAATTGCCTTCTTGTCTTTAGGCAGTTGTGTCAGTTTCCACGTTTTATTCTTTTCAAGTGATTGCATTTCTTCCTCCATTGCACTTGCCCATCTTTCGCTATTTGTAGCTCGGATTGCTTCTGAGTAAGTGGATGGAACATCGTCATGAACTGGAAGTGCATAAGCCACCATATCTGCAAAACGAGCAAGTTTATGAATCTCTCTTCTCTCTCGTCTGACGGCAATTGGCTCTGATTGCTGTTGAGTTTCTTGGGTCAGCAACTCTTCATCTCCTGACTCCTCCTCTGCCATCGGAGAATCAGTCATAATGCTGCTGGCTGGAATTATCTGCTGGAAATCCACCTGTTTTGGTGTATGCTCCACCTGCCGCTGAGTACTATCAATCCCTTCTGGATTTACCTTCTTCAACATAGAAAATTCATCAAATGTAACATCCCTACTGATAATCGTCTTCTTTGACTCCAAACACCACAAACGATATCCTTTGACGCCAGTAGTAAAGCCCATGAAAAGAGACTTCTTCGCTCGTGGATCTAACTTTGATTCATTCACATGATAATATACAGTAGAGCCAAAAACATGTAAAGTGTCATAATCAGTAGCATGTTTTCCAGACCATACCTCCAAAAGAGTTTTTCCATTAAGAAAAGATGATGGCAAATGATTTATGATGTGTTGTGCGTATGTCACAGCCTCAGCCTAAAATCTTCTGTTCAACCCAGCATTAGACAGCATACAACGAACTTTTTTCACTAGTGTTCGGTTCATACGCTCGGACACCCCATTCTGCTGAGGTGTTTTTCTGACTGTAAAGTGTCGGACTATCCCACTTTCTTGGCATACCTCATGGAATGGATCACTCTTGTATTCTCCTCCATTGTCTGTTCGGAGAACTTTGATCTTTCTTCCTGTTTGATTTTTAACTTGAGCTTTCCACTTCAGAAAAATTTCCAGCACCTCATCCTTGTTCTTCATTGTAAATACCCAAACTCTCCTGGAAAATCATCAACAAAAGTGACAAAATAATGCCTACCTCCAAATGATGGAGTCTTGGCAGGTCCCCATACATCAAAATACACATAATCCAAAATACCTTTAATATTATAAATAACAGTGCCAAATTTCACTTTTTGTTGTTTTCCCAGTACACAATGTTTACATAATTCTAATTTACAGGTCTTCGTACCTTTCAATAATCCTTGCTTGGACAGAATTTGCAAAGATTTTTCTCCAGCATGTCTCAACCGTATATGCCACAACTTTGTCATCTCAGCATCCTTCTTGCTACTCAAAGTTGTTGTCGCCACAGTTCCAACTATTGTACTACCTTGGAAGTAATACAGATTGTTTCTCCTAATTCCTCTCAGCATTACAAGTGCTCCAGAAGTTGCTTTGAGAAATCCATCTCGTAATGTCACAACTAGGCCTTTTGATTCTAAAGCCCCAATGAGATCAGATTCTTCTTTAGCTTTGGCACGTATCGTACATCCTTCAGAATTCTGGTGGATTCGTCATAATTCTGTAGCTTGATTGAACCTATCCCAGTTGTTTTACATGAATTGTTATTTTCCATGTAAACAACTCCGTCATCGAGTTTCTGAAATTCAAAGAACCACTCCCAAATGGGACACATATGATAGGTGCATCCAGAATCTAATATCCACTCATCTGAGCGTGTTTCTGAAGATGAAATCACCAAGGAGATATCTGACTCTCCATCACTTTTGCATTCTGCGACATTTGCATCACGTGGAGCTATGGTTTTCTTATTCAGCTTCAGACAATTTTTCTTCCAGTGTCCCTTCTCGTGACAGAAAGCACATTCATCTTTAGCAATTCTGCTCTTCGATTTGGACCTCCCTCTTCTCCCTGTTGATTTGTTTTGTTGACGACCTCGTGCCACCAATGCTTCTTCAGATGTCAACGATTTGACTTTCATTTTATCCTGCTTTCTCAATTCATGACTATATAAAACAAAACGAACAGCATCTAGTGATACATGCTCTTTACCATGAAGTAAAGTAGTCTCCAAATGTTCAAATTCATCAGGGAGAGATGATAACAACATCAAAGCTAAATCTTCATCTTCAAATTTCATGTCTAAATTCAGCAGATCTGCAACTAATCGATCAAAAATAGTGATGTGATCATTCATAGTAGTACCTGGTCGGTAATTAAACCGGAAAAGTCTTTTCTTCATAAGGAGTTTATTCTGACCACTCTTCTTCAGAAATTTATCCTCCAGTGCCTTCCATAGTTTGTGTGCAGAAGTTTTATTTTTGAAAGCATACTTCTGCTCCTTGGACAGGCATGATCGAATTGTACCACACGCCAACCGATTTATGGTAATCCAATCTCTATCTTCAATGTCTTCTAGTTTCTTTTCGTCAATGGCAATATCAAGGCCTTGTTGGAAAAGAGAGTCCAAGACTTCCCCTTGCCACATACCGAAATGGCCAGTACCATCAAATATATCCACCACTAATTTCAAACTAGGTTGTGGAATCCTTGACCATAATGACCTGGTTGTCATACTTGATGTTGCTATACCCTCCTCTTTAGCTGTCATTTTCCCTCTATCTTCTGTTAATAGCTATCAATGCGGAACAATGAGCCAAAGAAAGAACTTTTCTGTTGTGGCAGATCATATAAAACTGCAACCACAGAGCATTCTCAGCATAACCTTAGGCGAAGAACTTTTCTGTTGTGGCATATCAGATAAAACTGCAACCACAGAGCATACTCAGTATAACCTTCGGCTCTGCTACCACTTGTTGCAAAATTAATCACACCGTAATAAAAGAAATAATAGAAGAATTAAAGAAAAGAGACACTCCCAATTTAATGAGGTTCGACTAATTTAGCCTACGTCCTCGGACACTATCACTTAATATTTCACTGAAGAAATATTACAAAAATACAACTTTCTCAATTCACCTCAATGGGTAAATAGCTTATGTTGTATTGTTTTTGGTGTAAGAAGAATAAGGGGTGGACAATTCTTTTATAGGCCAAGAAGGAGGACTCTATCTTCTAAACCCACGATGTGAGATTTGGTCATTTGCTACAGGCCTGAATGTTGGTGATGGAGAAGTATTCCAAAGGATACGAGCTTAAGTAGCTAAAAGACTCTGCATAATAAAGTTAACCATGAAACTTAGAAGGCCGACATCCAGCATGGTATCTTCAACAAAGCCCTAGTTGAGACTACTGTAAGCTTTTTCTAAATCAATCTTGATGAGCATCCAGCCTTCTGTCCCTTTCTTCTTTGCAAAAGAATGAATAGCCTCCGAGGTAATAATAATATTATCTATAATAAGTCTACCAAGGATAAAACTGGAATGCAAGGGATCAATAATCTTATCTATAGTACAAGAAATTCGATTTACTAAAAATTTTGTAATAATTTTGAAACTCACATTGCAGGCTGATGGGTCGAAATTGATCTAAGCCTTATGGATTCTCCATTTTTGGAATAAGAACAATGTTGATCTCACACAGCTTCTCGTCAAAGGAATGCCCATACAATGCAGATGTGACCATGGTACATAAATGTCCCTCTAATGAATGCATGGTGCTATTACTCTTATTATTGGTTGGACATAACATAGATTGTTATTACCATTAAACTACACCACTCATGGTTCTCTCATAAATTAAAATATGTCACGATTTGATTGACTTGAATTGTTGTTAATCTCATCCGTAAACCACAATCCTAACATACTGTCGTCGGTCACGTGTTTCGAGACTGCATTGGTGAGTTTGTGGAGTTAAACTTTATCAATGAAGGGTCCACCGACCCGACAATCATTTTCCTTCTCAAACTTAATCTACGTCGATATCAGTAATTTCCCGAATATTATCCAATTTATTTCATGACTCATTTAATTTTTATGAAATTTACTTTTTGGAGGGAATTAGATTATTTTTAATAAAATATAAATAATATTAAAAATATATCGTATTACTAATAATTTAAATATACGATTATTAAAAAGTTTAAATTTTTTTCATTTCTTATTTTTATTAAGCAGAATCGACTTGTTAATAGTAGAGCAACTGGTATTTAACTCTATTACCTTGGCCTTGAAGTAAGAGTCAGAACAATATTAAATATTTCAGATCTATAAGTACGGATCGCTGCTGCGTTGCAGAATTCATCAAGAATTCCAAATCAAATGACGGATTCGGCGGCAATCGGAAAATTTATATTTTCCTACTGGTTAAAAATAAGAAATATTTTCCCTCCATTTTTAAAAATACGACGCTATTAATTTAACCTCTTCAAATTTCCAATACTAATGTTTGAACAAATTTTAAATTAATAAATTATTAAAAGATAATATCCGATTTTCAAGTACTCTCATTGTATAGTAAGTAATCTCGCGCTATTGGTTCAGAGCCATGTCATCACTCGTCTCGCGTTTCCTATATAAACACACTGCATCCTAAGTCTTTCACGTATCAGTTGTAAACTTTGATCTGCTAGATTCTGTCCCTCTTCCCTTTCGTTATTTGTTTCTTCCTTGATTTGCTCTGTTATCCTCTACTTCTAGGATGGGCTTTCTCGTAATAAAACCACGAAATCCTACCCCAAGTGTTAATCTCTCCTCCACCTCTATGCTCATGAAAGTTCATTGTAGCTCCACACCTGGTCGGCGAAGCCAAACGCAGCAGCCCAACAGAAACTACGGAGGACGAAGGAACCCCAGTACCTCCCGACACTCGCACGCAGCGGTTACTGATCTTGAAAGTCGTACCAAAAACAACTTGGTCATGGGACAAGTGAGGATTCTCAAACACGGCGAGCAACTCCCCAAGACTCTGCTAGAAGAGCAATTGTAGTTCGTCGAATCTGGGCTCACATTCATAGAACAACTTTTTGAAGGATCCCGAGGTCTCGTCACATATTCAAAACGGCGAGCCGAAACGTTGCCGTGAGTTCCAGGCCGGATTCTATTTTAGCACTTCTCCTTCTCCGAGTCAACTGCCGTTCCCTAGTTTTCTCTCAAAGAATATGGTATAGTGGAGAAACAGCGCTGTCAAGCTTAACTCATGGTGATTTGTGGCTGGTTTTGATTATCCGGTGGATCTGCAGATGTTAAGCGGTTTGTCTATATGGGTTTTCTTACCGGGTACATATATATACATTTAATTTTATGTTAGCTGTTCGGTCTTCCCTTGTCACAAAGCGGAGAAATCGAACTACTCTTGTTCTGTTTACGTTAATGGCAGGAGGGTTAGTTAGTTAGTGTATAGTTGATTCTGATATTCTGACTTCTCCATGTACGCGCAAGTTACTCGATCCAAAATTAAAGTATACTAATTGAAAGTTTTTCTCTCGGCCTGCCAAATTCCAAATAAGTAATTTTTAAATAATATTGATGAATGATATTTTGTTATTTTTTCATAAATAATAAAAATATTATTTTTTATGAATAAAAATTAATATTTTATGTGATCCAGGATTATTTTACTTCCATGTTTAAAACGAAAGTGAGTTACAAGAACCAAAATAAGTGTTAATGTATTTATGATTCTCTTTGCGGTATTATTCTGTATGTGACCGTAAAGTATCTTTATAATCCACTAATCTACGTCTCTGATATTTCATAAAGCACATAAATATGAGAATCATGAAAGGAAGGTGTTAATATAGGGATTATAATGCTAAGTTTTTGCTTCGGAGCATAAAAGAATCGATTGATAGCTATCTATTAAATGTCCCTTCAATCAATGTATGGGGTTATTACTTTTGTTATTGTTTGGACATAAGATAGATTATTATTACCAACAATTTACATCTTTACATGAGAAAGGATGGACAGATATCTTTGGTAGGATCATCTCTTGCCGATGCTATCGTTGACTCATATTTAGCTGAACCAGATGCACATCAGTTAAAAGTTAAAGGCGGGGGTTTTACCAAAATATGTACAATTAATTTCAATGCTTCTTGGATTGCGGATAAAGGCTGGGAAAGTTTTTTTCTTTTTTCTTTTAATTTTCTCAATCTTGTATCACAGGATCGACAATGATTGGAAATGAAGTTTTGTCAGTAAGCACAAGCATGGCATGCAATTGAAATAGCCATAGCATTAAGTAGCACTAAATAACATAACAAAGTTCCACTGTTTTTGGTAGAAGACGGCAAGTACACCATCTGGGCCTGGGTTTTTTTTGACGGTGCCATTTGAAAAAGAACTGTTTTAATCTCCAAATTAGTAATTGGTTTTGCCAGACCTTCAAGGGAAAAAACCCCCTCATTAAATACTTAGATCTATTACCTTGGTTTTTTCTGCCTTGTTTTTTTCTGAGTAAAGATATCTAAAAAAACCACTACTTCATTTTCTAGAATACTTTGGTCAATGCACCATTTGCCATGACAATTTATTTTCTTGTTTGTGTGGAAAACATTAAAACTAAAATTAAAAATTAAAAAGAAGACAGTTCGATTCCTCCATTTACACATAATCCAAAGAGGCAAACAAAACATCCTAATAACCATCCCTAGTCCTTACTTGGTGGAAAATAGAGTAAAAATTAAGAAAAAATAAAATTATTTTGTTGCTCGTGTTGACAATATTAAAACTGAAATTAAAAATTAAAGCAGAAGGAAAATAGTTTGATTCCTCCATGTACTCATCCTCTAAGCAGGCAAACAAAACACATTAACTAATTCTTCGAAGATTATTAACCAATCATGAATATAGCTATGAAAGGCGCAGATCATTAGTTACCATCTTTTTCCAAAAACACATCCACTTTTGGGAATTCCTTCGTGGGCTATCAACGAATAATGGGGTGGAAAGCTTGGAATTACATAGCCAGACTAAATTAACCACTAGATTCATGAAAAAAGGAGAAACCAAAGAGAATGATCACCAGCTAAAAGTAGAGTAACCATTGAAACTAGTCCAAGCAACTCAAACATATAACTACAATCTTTAGAAACATGGTCAGATTCACTACAAAACGACCTTTCAAAATAGTTCTGCTAGTCCCAAAATTAATCATTTGACCCAACACAGAAGGATGCTTCGGATCAATCAGCCTTCTTCCTGAATGAGCAACCCTCGGTTAGTTTCGCTCGGCCTCCGGTAGGTTGGCATAGAACAGTCTGGCAGTTGCCACATACCACAACAGTCTGACTGTGGCTGAATACGGTGGTTCTGCAGTTGCAGCATTCAATATGTGAGCCAACCAGTAAACATTAGATCATAGATACATCTAAAACAACAATGAGTTCACAGGTAGAAACCATAAACTTACACAGAGTTCACAGGCACAAAATGTTAACTTAAAGAGAGTTCACAAGCAGTATTTGTAACCTAAACACCGAGTTAACAGTTGGAATTTACAACCTAACGGCGAGTTTAGGGGCTATAGATCTAAACATTGAATCTACAGGCAGAAATTATAAAGTTCTTACATGTTGAAGCAGCCCTGGCATTTCACGTCCTGAAAAAACAAAAGCAACAAAACAGAAAATATCATCAAACAAAAATAGAACAAAGAAACCAAACAATATCATTAACTCCAAAAGCAAAGAGTCACCGTGAACTAGAACCAATCTTATCAATCACCGCAAAGAAAGCACCACTAAGAGTAACAAACCGGCATTAAAAATTTAAAATCAAGCGGCAAGAGAAGATACCATGAAGAAGGAATTAGGAGACTGGACAAGGCGCTTGAGCTTGTGCTTTCTCTTCTCGAGTTCAGCTGGTGGATTCAACAGATCAATATCGTTTTGGAGAACCTGATAAAAAACAACAAAGTCAATTCGTTAAAAACATCAGGTTTCGAAGCGACTAGCAAGTGATCAAGGTAATAACAGGAAGATATAACAAAAAATACAAAGCCATGTGCATAAAGAGAGTAGAAGAGCGTACCATCGTATCGCCTTTGATGAACCTTCGGACAAAGGAAAACCCGCAGGCGCACTATCGCTGGGAAAGCAGAAAAAGAACCCTAAAACGCTTATGGTTAAATATATAGCGTATTGGGACCGTTCGATTGTATCTTACTATCGTGATCCTTCATTTGGATATCAATATGTTGATTCTTTATAATATGAGAATATCTTCTAATTAATTAAAAATAAGATATACACTATCATATTCCATTTTAATGAATTCCATCAATATTTAAAAAATGCATTTTTTATTTATCCTACAAATTTCTTGAGAATTTTGAATAAAAATAATGTTAACTAAAAAACGTTATTAAAGCCAATGTAATAAACGTTGAGCCCAAAAACCAAAAACTATAGCCATCTATTAAAGCCCAAAAGAACCACTTAAAATATGGGCCCAATTTAGCGCGCAAGCGAAAGTTTCACTAACATGCCATGTAGGCACACTCCTGGCAAACCCTAAAACCCCATAGTATAAAATCCCGAGGGTTTTCCATTTTCACATCTTTGTCCAGAGCACCAGACGTGAAGCTGCCGCTACTCACCTTCTAGAGAACCTAAGCAAGGTTTACACTACCTGCAATCATGGCAGACAAGGCAGTGACCATTCGCACCAGGAAATTTATGACTAACCGACTCCTGGCCAGGAAGCAATTTGTAAGATTTTCTTTTGATTCTGTTTTCTCAAGAGTTTTTCAGCAGTTTGAAGGAAATCGATGTGGGATTTGGATGGGTTAGATTGATCTTAAGCTTCTGTTAACATTTGAGAAGATTTTTCTTTTTTGTGATTTTTGCTCGTGGATTGAAAATGCTATCCTATTTTAGAATTCGTTTGGATTAGGTGTTAGTTTCTTTTTTATTGAGTTGAGTTTTTATAGAACCGAGAGGAGTGACAATCCGCCTGTGATGCAAGAAAATATTTGCTACTCTTGATGGGTTTGGACAAATCCATCTGATGATTCCTATCCACCAAGAGCTCTGAGGCCATTATAATAGTTTTTGTTTGATTGCCCTTTTTTACTTCATCTTGCGAGAATGATCTTGATGAATTTGTTTTGCTCATATTTATCATCCTAATGAATCCTGTCCCTTATTCTTTTGCAAATTGGTTTTGATTATTATGTCAATTGATGCAGGTCATTGATGTTCTTCATCCAGGGAGAGCCAATGTATCTAAGGTACTTTGAGATTGGAGAGTATGAATTTGAATATTTCCTTGGATTTTCTTCAAATAAAATTTCCAAACCTTTTTCCCTGGCTCAAAGTGTATTCTCTATTTATTTACTCTTTTGAAGGCGGAGCTTAAAGAGAAGCTTGCAAGCTTATATGAGGTGAAGGACCCCAACACTATCTTCGTCTTTAAGTTTAGGACTCATTTTGGAGGTGGGAAATCTACCGGATTTGGTTTAATATATGATACAGTGGACAATGCGAAAAAGTATGAGCCAAAATACAGGCTTATTAGGGTAAGTTCAGAGTTTTTGAGTTCTTTGAATTGCTTTTTTTTATTGTCAGTTTTTTTTTGTGTTTACATTCATATTAGATGATTAATCTGATGAGTCCTGACGGCATTACACGTAATACCTACACACTCTGGTAGTAAGTAAATCAAGATATTGATATCTTGACTTTGCAGGCATCAGGGCTCTGATTTCCAAATAGGGTGTGTCAATGCATATTGTAGAGTTGTTCCTGTGGATTAAACTTAAATCAGTTCTAAATGCACACTATTTCATTGTTGGACAGAATGGACTTGCTACCAAGGTAGAAAAGTCAAGGAAGCAGATGAAAGAAAGAAAGAACAGATCCAAGAAAGTTCGTGGAGTCAAGAAGGTAAAATATGATTTATTCTGTTGGTAGTTGCCTTTATTATTTGTGACTTTGCTTCTCTTGTTATCCGTGTTCTTCTCACTCTGGAATATTCTTGTATGGAATATCTTTTCATGTGTGAGTATCCTTTTTTATACAGACTAAGGCTGGAGACGCTGCCAAAGCTGGGAAGAAGAAATGAGGCAACCAAGGACAACATGATGATTTGCAGCACCGGTGTCTTCTCTCCTATTGGATTTGTTGTCTGTGTGGATTATGGCATTGCCTTATTTTAGTTATATTACTGATTTTGAGCACTTCGCAGAAGACAGATTCTGAAATGTTGAGTTTAGACAAACATTTGCAGTTTTCATTAGTCATTCAGATATAATTTTGTTCCTTGTTATCTGATCTCATGGTTGCCTACTTGACTATCAGTCAGGCTAATACCTTCTATATCTTAATGCAAAGTGACCAATGTTCGATCTAAACTTTTACGTACTACAGGAACATCGATCAGTATTTATTGTTTACACCTGGGTCTTATATTTCTACCTAGACTTATTTAGCCTATGCAGTTTGTGGATGGAATACAACTTTTGCAATGACCCAATAATGATCAACCAGTAAGCCCTTACGGGCTCTTTTCTGTGATTAATCAGAAGAAACGATGAACTGAATTATACATATATCCTCGTTTCCTTCTAGTTTAACTTGATGATTAATTGCTCTAGCTGAGTCCATTGCAGTAGAAAGTGGCAACATCAGAATATTAACACTAACTTTATTTGTTCCGTATAATTTATTCTGTTAGCAAGAAGATAAAGGGGTATTTATTCTGTTAGTAATGATTAATTTTCTACTGTGGATATAATTATTTTTGTAAATATCAATTACGAGATGGTTTTTGATCTGAAATTTCATGGGTTAGCAATTTTATTTTATTCGTGACAACTTTACAAAATCTGCTTAGGATGGTATGGAGAAGATAATTGGCTATTGCAAGTTTTCCACCAGGTTTGGATTAATTTAATTTACGTATAAAATGTACAAATTGACAAATTTGAAGGATCAAGGTGTTCCGATCACCTTATATGTAGACAGGAGAGAAGTGATATTTCTCTAATAGTGTTGCTGTAATATTCTTACATATATGGAGGCTGCCTGGGGTGGGTTTTCCTTATTCTAATTATAGACCCTCATTGAGACCATCCGTTTTCTGTTTTGTCTGAATCCCATATTCGCATGGAAGGATAACAAATCCATGATAAAAGAATTACATTTTTGGTAGAATTTCTGGATATGGGGATGATACATTGTCAGAATCCATTCAATGAGAGGAATGTTAGGATATGAATACCCAATATTGTTTTGCTCAACAAATATTGCTGGCCATTGTTATCCGGATAATGGAAAGAAACCCACAAATTGAAAAAGAGTTAAATCAGTTTCCAACCACCAAATATCCTTCTTTTGCCTCATCTTCATCATACGTGGCCAACTCTTCACGCGTTCTGTCCTATGAGAAATTTCCAAATGAGAGACCATAAATATGTGTGTGAATTCGTGGACTGGTTTAACGGTTACACATTCACTGTCTTCCTGCCCTGTTATCTCGAACAAATCTTTCGAGAGACGTAGCTGTTTTTTTCTCTATTCTGGACCATGGAGGATGTTAATGGTATGGTTTTCTGATTCTTGAATCTTATGTGCTTCATGTCCTATGTGTCACTCGGACATGCATGCTTGAGATCCTGTGTTTGGGCGACGTGAAATATTTTGCTGTATTTGCACAGTGAGCCTTGTTTTATGGTAATCCTGTGTTCTGCTCCTGGGTATGAACATGATCACTCCTGTCTATGTTGGGTAGCACCTATAATGACTATGTCATGGTCAGCTCAGATCTTGATCGATCTCTTCGATGGGTCAGTTTACTTTTCTTTGTGCATTCAGGCATCTTGTGGGTATTTGTAATGCTGTACCTCATGCTTTTGGGTAATGGTAGCATTTCCTGAATCGTTTCTGATTCTAAAGGGCAGAAGAGAAGAAGAGTTGAGACATAAAACAGTACAAAATTAATCTTGGAGGGCGTTATTTATCCTGATTCCATTTCCTAGGTTGCCTTCTTAGGGAAGATGGTCGTTTTTACCTGCTGGTTAAGGATTTCTGATGTGATCATGACCGGCCACCCTGGTTACAATTAAGACAAACACATTAACTCTTGGCTCTACGGCATGGTCAATGGCTTTTCATATTGTATGAATCGAATGGATCGACAGCCAAATGTGTGATTATGATCATTGATGCTTCAGACCATTTGCTGGATCTGTGTTGAGCATGTTTCATCCCAGTTCTTCTGTTGGTTAGTTAGCCATATAATGAAGTTGCCATCATACTGGTTCTTATTTTTCTTTTGCATCTACTAGTGTTGGAAGCTAAGGACGGAACCATCTCTGTAACGTCTGCATTTACTGCTCATCAAGAAGGTAAATCTCTACTGTATATTTTGCTTCTGAAGTTGGTATACTTTGGCTGGTACATAGTTTTAACTGCAATGAGTTATTATTCATGTTTTTGGTGCTTGTTCAACCAGCTGTTAAAGACCTAGACCACAAATTCCTAACAATGGCTGTTGAAGAAGCATATAAAGGTGTCGACTGTGGAGATGGAGGTCCATTTGGTGCTGTTTTAGTTTGCAACGATGAAGTAGTAGTGAGCTGTCACAACAAGGTTCTGAATCAGACCGATCCAACTGCACATGCTGAAGTTACTGCTATTAGAGAGGTTAGACAGAATTTTTCTTTTTTCAATAATAAAGAGTGTCCACAACCAGATTAATCTTTTCCTGTGGTTTGACTGCTTGATCTTACCTTTTCGGGGTTTAATCCCGGGACATGAGCTGATATGATACTGCATCCGTGTCAAGGTGTGGGCTCACTCCCCTCATTATACAGAAATTATGACGCTTCCCTTCTTTGTTCCAAGTGCTAGTGTGCTGATTGCTATAGTTGTTGCAAAATCACATAACATCTATACCAATTCATTCTTTTATTTTTTTGATAATGTTTGCAAGCATATGTTATTTGCAGGCATGCAAAAAGCTCAACAGGATTGAGCTCTCAGATTGTGAAATTTATGCATCTTGTGAACCTTGTCCTATGTGCTTTGGTGCCATCCATCTCTCCAGGATCAAGGTCTGATAGCCAGGAAAACTCACTCCACATTTGTTGGCTTCTTAAGCTTTTAGGTCATTGGGTATTTAAAGTTGCTGACATTTTTGTTTTACTTGGATGTTATGCCACCAGAGATTAGTTTATGGAGCCAAAGCTGAAGCCGCCATTGCAATTGGGTTTGATGATTTCATCGCTGATGCACTGAGAGGTACAGGGATTTACCAGAAGGCTAACATGGAGATAAAAAAAGCAGATGGCAATGGTGCTGTTATTGCAGAACAAGTATTTGAAAAAACTAAGTCAAAGTTCGTCATGTATTGAACTTATGTTGAGTTTTATCTGGACAAAGCTCCTCTTTATGATGCATTTCTTTTTTAATGTTTGACATTGTTTTTATTATTAATTCATCATCATCATTTTAGTTATCCTGTTCACGTTCAAAGAGCCATATCACATTATACAATCTTTTTTTCTCGTCTGTGAGTTTATGGAATGAGTTGCTGAGTATTAATTACAGCTTATAGATTTATTCATATTTTTTGCATTTTTGGTTATTTCTGCCTCTCTCAAAGTGTGAAACCACTCCTATTAAATATATTTTTTATACCTCTCTATGGAATCGTATCAAGAATTGGATCATTGTGCCAATATTACATTGGTGGTGATCCGGATTTTGTTATCATCAGAGGTGTTGTTTTAGATTATCTTTGTCATTCTCTCTGTTTATAGAGCAAAAACATGGTTACTTCATTCAATTGTATGATTAACTGAATCATTTAGGATTATATCTCCAATCAGTCAAACCCCAAAAGATTTTCTCCAGAACTTGTGGGTCATTTTGACATGAGCATTTTAATTGTTCATATGACGTAACAGTGAAGTACCACATGCAAATTATGTACTAAAAAAGGGGTAAGGTTTACAAAACAAAATTGTTCTTATATTCTCTCACCATTAGATCAGTTCTTATGGTGTTGTTTGCCATCAAGTTCACGCATATGTGTAATTACAGTCAAGAAACAAGATAACCAAAAAACAAAGAGTTTTGTGGATGAGGAAGGACCTACGCAACGATGAAATCCTTGGAGTTTATGGTTGTTTTTCACCCTACTGATCCAGAATCCCCACTTCAAGGAGAGATCTATGGCAAACTTTATCCAGGCTTTTGATTTCCACAAATCAATAAAGAGCTCTGTGACTCTGGAGGGTAAATGTACGAGGAGAGTGGGTTGCAGGAACCGATCAAGACTTAGTAAACCCGAAGTGAAGATGAACAAAGCTACGAAGACATTTTGTTCTGTATTTGCCGGTGCACATGTACTAGAAACTCAACATAAGAGAGACCGCCTGTAGGACCTTTGTCTTCAATCAAATGCGAGAAGAACATCAAGCCTGGAAAAATAGGAAAAAAGAAAGAAGCAATTATCCTTTTGTAAACCTGACCTGATGACATAGTTAGAGCGATTATTGAGGATGGTTCAAGAAACTGACCTGATGGATCTCCTTTCTTGCACAAGAATAAGCTGCAAGGATAACAGTTGCACAAATCAAATCAATTATGAATAATGAACTTTTACCATTAAAGATATCTTAGTCAGGCATTGGCCATACCGGAGGTAGGAACATCTTTGGCGTCGAATCTCATTCACCAAATCATTTAACCTCTTTGACAATGGATTGTCAAATTGCTGCAGGACAAACTAAAGGAAGAAAAAAAGAAAAATTACTTCCAGTGAGTATGTTAAATGACTGCATATGTAAACTAATGCTTATTTTAATGCATCCCTTGCTAGAGCAGAAAACGAATAAAGGACTCGTTAACATGCGAAGTTATATATCATGAATAATAGTATATATAGCCAGAGAGGAACGAGAGGAGCTCCGTTAGTCCCACACGTCTTTAAGATGGGAAAGGAAGCATGCAACATGCGGAAGCAGCCTCTTTTAAGCATCATAAAGTGGTAAAGTTCTCCAAATAATCATAAACCAGGTTTAGCATAAATTTAACATAGCTATCCCAGCAGTCAAGATATTTGTCAGTTCCATATCAGCTAATACATTAGAACATTTGAAGTCATGACCCTAGAAAGAATCTGTATCCAAAAACTTTTAGACTAAAATCGGGCACAACTTGCTCTCCACAGTGAAGCAGATTTACATGAGTGCTTAGGGAAGAATACTAGAAAGTTGTATTACCTGATTAGGGAGCTCAACAACTGAGGAAATGCCAAAGAGTTTTACCAAGGTGTCTGAATTAGCAGAGTTTCCAACATATATTAAAGCATCCTGACCATTCTCAAGAAGATAAATTTCATCCTCACTCACATGTTCGCTAGAGAGTGGAAGTGAAGGAGGTAAAGAAGATCCAGTCCCTTCCTGTCAACGTAAAATTGGACTCATCAGCTATGACCTAATACAATAAAAATGAAAACCAATTCTGTGACTCATGCCTGTGAATGAAGGTCATGGATAGGTATCATCCTTGGGTAAACCAGAGGAACGGCTAAAGGAACAGAAACGGAGGAAACATAACTAATCCAAAATGACCGATCATCTATTCTCCCATCAAGTCGCAATCCTGTACTTTTAGTTAAGGCTGAAAGAAAAAAGAGGCCAAAAAAATTCAATTAATTGATGCATCATTTTACTTTTATATAAAACAACTATAGAATTTTTGGTGTTTCAGAATACGGAACAGATAATATATGGTTAGAAGCATAAGAACATAGCTGAATTGATGAAAGATTCGAGTTTAAACTAAAAAATTCAAGGAACACTGAAAACTAAAGTCCAAGTTCACTAAACTAAACCACTTCTGCACTACTGAACTTAAAAGCACATAAAAATTTGCTGTCTGAAAATTCTCACAGGTATTTTTATTTCATAAACTGATAATATGGTTCTAATGCAAAAGGCAACGAATAAGAGGGAGGGAATAATTACCCAGGGTGTAAAGAGGAAGAAGTTTAAGAGCCTCCGGAAGAATAAGCTGTCCTGAAGATGATACTGTTGCACAAAATTTGCGATATGATAGCAGAATATTTACGCAAAAGTTTGCCACTAGTTCTCGGATGGTCAAGGGTGGAGAGGAAGGAATCTCACTTGCGGCTACAAAGACATTATAGAAAAAAATGCAAAAAAAAAGGTCAGATTTACGTCCTTATTTATAAATCTTTCTAGAAGTGAACCAGTCAACCAGATAAGAAGTACACAAAATGCAAAATCTGAAGTGGAAAAGAATCTCAGTTACAAGCTATTATGTGAAATCTAATTCTTGTGTAGCCAATATATTGATGGTTCCAAATAATATTTAGAAACACAAAGACTACAATGTGGAAGCACAAATAAATGATAAAGAGGCAAACAAATTGAGTATCCAAGTTAAACACACGGAAAATCCTGAAAGTAGAACTGAATACCTTGCTTCAAGAAGCAAACAAATTGAGTATCCAAGTCAGCCACACGGAATAAATTACCCAAATTGTTTGTGCATGACAATGATAAAGTTGCCACACGAATTCTTCTTTCTCCATAGACAGTGGTGTAGAGTAGGGCACACTGAATAAGAGAATGAACAGTTTAAATAGAGGGACGGAAGAAAATTTCTGATCAATAAATAGAAAGGTAATCTAGCTTTTGGGCTCCCCGATTTTGACAATTGTAACATATAGAACCTTGATTTTCTAAGTGCAGGATCCATCAAATTTCATTTGGAACAATGGATAAACTAGTGTAGCTAAGTAGCAATCTACAAAAGATAAATCGGTAGCAGCTCCAGTGCAAATAAAAAGAAATGCTACCTAACCTGAAATGCACATTCCAAGCCATCCTGCAATTTGTCATCATGTTTCAATGTCACCGAGATAGTTTTGTCACAATCAATCTGCACAAAAGATACAACCATTAAAAGGAAGTAAAGAACAAGTAAACTGTGGAAATAAAATAACAGAAGAATGCAACAGCGTGACATTTGTAGTCAATCAGTTTCAGAGAGGCATAAAAATAATCAAAGCAAACTCTTTACTCAACAAGAATTTTGTTATGTAAAAAAATTGTTAAATAAATTTAGTTTCCAGCCTAGTTAATAAGATTTTACAATTGATAGTTAAAATTTGGAAAATAAAATACTAAATTATTGATGAGACCTCTTTTTTTTCAAAAAAACAATGTCATCAGATGAGCAATTACTGAGTAAGTTTTTTCAGCTGATACTGTATAAATCAACTTTAAGCACTGGCTGATGATAAAACAAAAACCAACATTTGTCGAAAGAAATACAAACCCCTGGTAGGTCAACATCTGTAGGGATACGCTTACAAAAGTTTCCTTGGTATTCTTGAACTTGAATTCCCTGTAAGGAAATGATACGAAACCAACCTATTATACTATGCAAGTCTAAGAACATAAAACATTTAGGCCTGGAATAAAAAGAGGTCATAAGGATTCAATATCACAGAACTGAATACCTGGCTACATCTCACACGCATCACAGCCTCAAAACCTTGAGGCCTAGTGACATTCCATCTAAGATCATTGTAAAGCTTTGCATTATCAGAGACAGCAGAGAAAGGATAGTAATAATAAACCTGGGGGAGAATATGAAACATTTTAATTCAGTACAGTGAATATAGTGGCAGTGTACAGAGTAAAGCCTTTTAATTTAACCACATAAAATGGTAGCAACTTTCAACAGAAACATATGAGGCAAAAAAAGTGTCAAGATTGATACAGCTGTCATGCAATGGGGTGCCAACTTCCATCCTTTCCCAATTAAACTAATCTATACAAAGACAACAATAGATTAACTTTGATACGAGACATGCAACAAGGAATCATATTGAGTGATAACTTGAGAACCTGGAGGATACAAGATATGGGATATGTAAGAATGCAGACGAACAAATTTGCAAAATAGATACAACAAAGAACCAAACTCACATTCACAAAACTAACATGATTCACAACCACAAAGATGAACATCAGAAAAAAGATCTATATAAATTATGATTATTCTTGCAAATATGTCTATTTGGTTAACCTGGAAATGGAGTTGGTTTTGGAGTTGAGTTCCTAAGAAGACGGAAAATATTATTTTTTAATATCAAATATGTATTTATTTTATTTTCAATTTTAATTCAGATACCACAAAACCAAACGGACCTTTTGTATTAGTAAGCACATTAAGACATGATATGTTTGGCCAATCCTGCGAGCATAGCCAGCAGAAAGAACTGAAATTTTTACAGAACTGACATCAGTTACAATTTTCAGTGAGTTTGCTACATTTGTGATTCAGTATCAGAAAAATAAGATTTAATTCATATGTTATTATCACCAAACTACAGCTGCGAAAGGCTTTCAGTCATAAGACTGGCAATTCAAGGGCTAATGCCATATCATAAACCACTCAACACAAGTCAGAAACCAAATATCTAAGTGATACCTGCCCTCCAGTAGTCTTGGGGACAATGGAGATTGAAGCAATGTCCACATAAGATTGGGTAGTGATAAACACATCAACACAGACCTGGATCATAATAGATAGCAAACCAAGTTATACAGATCATCTTTAACAACCATAAAGCGCACCATGTGTCATGAAGGAGAAGTGATTGGAAGGTGCACCTGATATTCAGCAAATTCAATAGCCATCTCTTTCAAAGTTTTGTCTGCTGGTTGGAGTAATTTTGGAGCCTCCTGGTCTCGGAAAAGCAATAAAACATTGAACAGCATGGTTCAATTCTTCTGTTTCTAGTGCAGTATCTAAAATCTAAACAATAAACTCAGAGAAATATTTGGGTGGAAAAACCAAAATAGATTAAAAAGGAAAACCACACTCCAGCAAAGCATATGGATATATAAACCCGTTGGCAGATAGGTGGAGTCCAAGGCATCATAATGAAACAACAAACTATGCACCCGTAACAAACATAAACTCATGACACAAGAAACAACCATAACTAACTAACAATTTACGCATCCCTAAAGGATTGAGGAAAAAAAGACAACTATTTTTGAGCCACATAATACATAGGTTGAGTGTAGCAAAGACAATACAGTACACTCTTCGACCTCTGACAGAGTAGGATATCGTTACAGTTACTTGTTCTATTCTTCTTGCCAAAGACAAACGAACTTTTTTTTTAATAAAAAAAACAGAACTACAAAACTAGTGTCATTCTAAACACAGATGCAGATCATAAAATACATACGCTCTCCCCCGATGAGATATTGCTTCTTCCCTCAGCTTCTCTGGCAGAAAGGGCTCCAATACCAACAGATGGCAAGACTGCAAACATAGTAGTATAATCACCAGTCTCAGACAGATTAATCTGAAACCAGATTTGATATAGTTTGCAACAGAAAGGAGACCTATGATTGAAAACGACTGAAGTGTAAAAAGCTTTGTCATCCATGTTAAATTAATCATACCAAAACACCAGATTAACTCTTTTAATCTATCAAATCTCAGAAAAATATCAAGCAGACTGGTTGTAAAGGGATCTAACACAGGAATGGATGTTGGAAGTGAATAAGCACATGCTTCCCAATAGTAAGCCCAGGAAAGATGCTTTGTCACATTAAAGAAGAATCTCTACATGGAGCACTTTTACAAAGAATAACATCCAAAATCACACAAAATCATATTCACAATTGATGCAGGACAGTAACAAATAAGCCACAAGTCCTTGCTTAATTTGACAAAATGAACCAAAGACCCTATGCCAGTGAGATTGATAAGGCCAAACATGACCAATCTTTGACATAATGCTCAAGATTATTACATTAGCAGCTATGACAACCATGCCATACTAACGTACATAATGAACCCAAAATTTAATCCTGTAAGTGGTAAACTTGGATTCAGTATGGCACGTCAATTTTTTACATTTCACGTTCATGTTCCCAACTGCATCAGCAATAGACGTGCGAGGGAAAAAAAAGAATGATTGTATATGCCAACATGCACAAGCATGGATTCAGGTGCTTGCCTGACTGAAATATCAAAAGTTTCCCACCAGTATTCCTCATTGCCAAGAAAGCCGCCTGAAATAAGGAAGCAACAGTACAAATCTTATGCAACTGGTTTGTTAAATTTCCAGGCATGCATGAGAACACAGTACAACGCTAATTTCAACAAAGACAATACTCTAGAAATATGAAGGCACCTCACACTCCAGAAAGTTATACCAGTTTGATCTAGGTCAAAACAAAGAATTGGTACAACCATCATAAAACACTTAACATTACATCAATGCACCTATTAATTATCAGAATATGTGTGAAGCATAATATCAAGTTGGGAGAAAATATAAGCTTGTATGTGTCGAGAACACTTTCTTTAGTGCCTTCAGCAATGACACAATCAACTCAGCTCACTTCCTCCTTAGCTTCAAGGTTCATACTGAATATTCAAGCATAACGTAATATTCTGAGATAAATCATTAAATTTTATGTCTACAGGACAACCCTTAAAAACAAATAGAATGATTTTAGGATCAATGTGTCTCTGATCTTTGAAGCAATAGCTACCATGTAGTGCTAAGTATCGGTACATGTCGTGCATGTAGACTAGTAAAATTCTATGATGCTGGAAATGTATTTTCAAATTGCCATTTTCCTTAAAATTACTTCCAGGTCTTATTTTCCTTTCCTCTAGTTAAAGCAGAAGTTGTCCAACTAAACCACAGAGACTGGATAGGTTTGACATACCAAATAGTTAAATTCTAGATGTTCCTACCTCATGATCCTGTGACTACTATCAAAAACATGCTTTACAAGCAAAATAATCTGAAAGCAAGTTAAGGCCAGTAATTTCTAGATTCAGGACATCAAATACGGTTTCAAAGTGCATAGCTGGGTGCATCTATAATAGCTATCAGTGCCAAATTGGGTATACCTATGTGATTATGCCTATCATTTATTGAAATATTGTGGAAAATGCTCACTGCTCGCAAATAAACATGAACCAATGAAATATTACCTTCATTGCTGCAAAAAATGCTGATTCAGCAGTTATGCTATCCTGAAACAAGGTTGGAATACTTTCCAATAGTAGCTCCAGACGTTGACGGCACTAAATAATTAAGAAGAAAGATTTTTAAAATTGTTATTCCCAATAGAATATAGCTCAAAACTTGCAATATTGACACATATATAAGTCGATCCACAGAATAAGATTAACCAGGAAACGCAGAAGAGCTAACAGCTCGTGTAACTAACCTCAGTGAGAGGGACAATAACATCGGTTTGCAGAGGAGTATATACATCCAGTATGTCAGGTACAATGAGCATCATTGGCTGCAAATTGCAGCTTAATCAAAACAAGTTAATTCAAGGTACAATGAAATGTCACATTAGTAGTTGATTGTAGATTTTTCTTAAAGCACCTAGATATCAAGAAAAGGCACTATCAGAGAGAAGACAAACCCAAAGATTTAGTTCTGACAGTTCAATCTCCTAAGAGTTACCGCATCAACCACCTACAGCGGAAAAATATGCTACAGCATTTTTTAAAATTTTTATCCAGAATTCTATTTTGCAACCAAGGACTTGATTATTAGGAGTGGAGACTGAAATAGATTTTGAGGATAACTGTAAAGTCCATGAAAAACAGCATATATAAAGATAAAATGCCACTCTATGCCTCCAAAAATAATAGAAAAGCATAATCAGGTTTAACAATATGTACAGTACATACAAAAGCAGCTATTTGCAGTCAGTTGCCAAAAATAAGAGCAGAACATGTGAGTGAAAATCCCCTGTTGTCGAATGGCATGCATAGATAGATAGAAGTAAGTTTACCTGCTGCGTATGTTTCAAACTGTAGAAATGGATGGTCGAATCAAATGTAGCAACTCCAACCATTGTTCGAGGCCCTTCCTATAATATTAACAGTCATCAATATTTTCAATTCAGTGGTTTCATCTCCTTTCCAAAAACAGTAAACACTAAATTAAGAGCATCAGTTTAAGGCTCAAAAACAAAGGAACTTGAGCATAGAGTGAATGATGAGCAATTACAATAAGCAATGCCATGGATGATCAGAGTTTGAGTATAGGATACATGTCAAAGTCCATCAAAATACCACTCAGAAATGCAGTGGTAAAATTCATAGTACATGGGAAGACTATAGGTGAGTGCAGAACTCACTGGAAGATCAGCAATAACTTGACTAACTGAACTGCAAGCTGCAGCAGTTGCACCAGTCTGAATGGAATTCATGGATACATCAATAAGGAAGAAATACACAGCAGGCATTGGATCACGCACCTAGAACATTAAACCGTAGCAGAATCATACATTATGGAAGAAACAAATAAGTTCAAGAGAATTAACAATACTATAAAGCAGATTCTTACATGAATAACTAATTAGAAGAACATTTATTTTTTTTAAAAAAAGAAAATTAATTAGCAAACCATGTATTCTCTTGTTGCAACAAATTCTACTGTTCCCCTGCAAAGTTCAGGCCTTTCATCAGCATCTCTACGCCTACCATCTGGACCAAGATTGCAGTGGTAATCACGGGGTGTCTCATCAATAAATCCTGTCAAACAAGGCTGACACCGTTACATCACTACTTAAGTTCATGAGAACAACTCAAAATCCACATGCCAACTCAAGCCAATTGAATGCTGAGTTGCAGTTTTTTCTTTATATATTGACTCAATCTCAAGACCTCACCCTCACTTCGCCTTTTAGGTTTTGAAGAGTACATCCGGAATCATGCAATTTTTCATTTTGGAGATATAGGAACATGAGGCTAAGACTCAGAATCTCTTGGCATTTAAGCTTTCAAGAGAACAATATGCTATCCACATAGATCCTAAAAAATCCAGTGGCATAAAGCATCAAGTACCTAAAGAAAGTTGAAAGAGC
This sequence comes from Passiflora organensis, assembly GCA_019739055.1. Classification (NCBI taxonomy): domain Eukaryota; kingdom Viridiplantae; phylum Streptophyta; class Magnoliopsida; order Malpighiales; family Passifloraceae; genus Passiflora; species Passiflora organensis. The sequence goes on from JAEPBF010000269.1 coordinate 726,022, forward strand.
TGTAAACCTAAATATAGAGTAGATGATAAAAGATTTTTTTTTCCTTTTCCCACAATTGGCTGAGGACTGTAGAATGAATAATCAAACCTATCTGTGAATTGCAGACTTAACCATGCTAAAAACCTCAGACTTAAAGGTTGAAAAAGATCCAAAAACAAACCCGAAATAACATAAACTGACCACAAAAATTGCAGATGAACCTCCTCCCTTGATCAACGAACTTCATGAACGGGTTAATGTAGCCTTTGCAACGAGAGCAGCGCATAGGACCACCTTCTCCGAAATCAACAACCTACAGCCATAAAATTTTTACTTTTAAATATTCAAATTGCAGATCAATTAGGCAGAAGAAAAAATGTTTATGTGAGCTTTTACTATAGAGGGAGAAGTTTGGGAGGGAATTATGTTTCAAAACTAAAAATTATGTAAAATGCATAATTGATCTTGCGACAGACGGAAATTCATTTTGCAAGAGAAAACTGGTAATCCACCACAAAAAAAAAAGAAAGAAGAAATCATACATGGGATACGAGATATAAGCATATATCCATACATTACAAAGTAAAAAACAAAAGGACTTTCCTTTCTTTTTCAGGAAACAGGGGAAAATATATACAGAGAAGGTTTAAAAGAAATGATTACATTACCTGAATAGGCTCCTCAGATGGATGAGAAAGGGCGAAAGGCTGGACCAACAAGGCTAGCTGCATGCTGGATGCGTTCAAAATATCAGCTGTGCAAGGGATCTGAAACTTTAAGGGAACAAATCAGTCATAGAACAGAAACAATTACCACTCCACACGGAAATCTAATAGTGCCAAACAAAATGAAGTTCATAAAATCCACGGATAAAAGTTAATTATAACCTGACTGATTGTGCACCTCATGTAGCGAGGACTGCAATTTCCAGTGTCCTTAATGATGAAATCAGTAGCAGCAGGCTTGTCAGATAAAACACAATCAGAAGTGGAAATAACTGTTAGCATCACATTCATATCCAACACTGAAGCCACGTACAAAGAGAAACAAGAAAAGAAATAAGTCATTGAGGATTTACTGGGGGAGGGTTGGCCTGATTGCCTTGACGTGTATCATGCACTGTCATGGAAGAAGATGGAATAGGCCGAGGAATTTGATCGGGATCAATCTTTGACGAATCAGCGAGAGGATTTCCAGTTTGACCAATAACAGGGGATATAGCAGTCATCAGATTTGGCAGTGGTGGTGTCATGCCAAACATTCTAGGTGGCTGTGCAGAACCAGGAATTGCAGCTGATGGAGGCACCTAAAGAAGTCCATAAAAATCAAATCTCATAACACTTGAAAAAGAAAAAGAATATATATAGGTACAAGGAAGACTTGTTAAGAGGTAAATGTCCCAATAAGTTAGTTCAAGCATTCCTGAATACTCAAATAAAACAAGTACAAGAAATCAACTACGTTTGATAGACATGTTGAAGCTTACTTCCAAGTAGTAAAATAACCAGAAACTTCACACAACTATGGCAGCTACAATCACACAGGTCTCAGGTAAAGTATGGAAAGTCTCATAAAAACAGAAGCAATAATGTCATTTTGATAAAGAGAAGCAATAAATATCAATACTTAAACAGAAAAAAGCTGCATTGAGCATGGTTTATGATTGTTCTTTTCTTTTGAGTATAGATTAACTGATGTCCAGCACTTTTGGCAACTGACTAATCCGGTGTCAGTAGGGTAGGACCTTTTCAGGTGACAAGCTCTCCTTTGGGGATTTAATATAAAAAAATATATTTTTATTATAATCATAATGTAGAGTTGTATATGTCGAACACAAAAGCACTTAAGTTGGATAATATTTTGACGGTCAAAATGGTGGAACTGACCCAGGCATTGAGCATCAGGACACTTGCACATGAAAAAAAAATAACAACTTAAGACCGGGTGCTTTGGCTTTCACTTCCCCTTCTCTTTTTTTCTGCTATACAATGAGTCCCCTCTTCCTCCTCACTGGCCTTTTTCTTCTCTAGTTTCTAATTCCTTTTCTCATTTTTGTTCCTTCGTACCTTTTGTCAATCTCTGCTATTTCCTGAACTTCACACTCTCCCTGGATATACTCAAAGCACATAAATGCCAAGAAAGGTTGGTTGTATGAATCCTAGATAAAGAGTTGCAGCAAACTAGCCCACTCATCAATAAGTCAGTCCCTGTCTGAGGTTACAAAGAATTCCAAATATCTAGCTTTGACCTTCTCAAAAATATTCCAGAATCTCTCTAATAACTGCTTTAGCACCATAACTTCTGCCAAGTAGATCTCATTTCCAGACACCCTCCCCAGATATGGCCAAGAATCTTGCTACCTCAATAGCAGGAGAATCACCCAACACCATAGTTACAGCAAAAGATGTCATAAATATAAATGTCACCTTCAAACATTCCTATCACCCTAGTAAGCTATCCTACTACTTCCTCATGACGTAGCTAATGTTAGAAAACATCCAGAGTAAAAAGAACATGTGCTACCAGTATCGCCTTTCGAACTGATTAAAACATGAAAAAAATTGCTTAACAGATTGAATCGTGCACTTTATCTTGTTTTTGTAACAGGCATCATGACAAGCCTTTAAAGTAAGCTTCCTGACTGTCATAATTTATGCATTTTTCTCAACAAAACAGCATTTGCTTCTCCATTCAATGCAATTTTAATTTGAAGTAGCTACACTCTACTCCATCCTCAAGAGTAAACATGCAAAATAAATTCAGCATCGAATAAATGAAAACTTGATATAAGCAGAAACTCCTACTGATACTTACAGTTTGAAACTGCATCTGCTGTGCAAATGGACCATCCACTGGCGGTGGCATACCCGGACGTGGTGCATAGTATGGAGGTCCCTGCTGAGCAGTAATTCCTGCATTCCCAATTGAAGGACGCATGTTTGGTAACTGTGAAGGTGCACGAGCCACTGTCGGAGGAGCCATGGGTGGTTGTTGCGGGGCTCCAACAGGAGACGGAAAAAATGCTGCATTCGCTGAGGGCCCATTACTCACCAGACCACCTGGAGTGCTCAAAGGTGGACCAGTCGAAGGCCACGAAGAATAAGGAGCACGAGCACCTGGAGTTACTGCCTGAGGTGGTGTTACAGAGATACAGGCAGTAACTGGACCACTAACCGCGGGAGAAGGCATTGCCCCAGGAGGAGGCAGTCTGGGCCCAAAAGGCGAAGGCTGATTTAATGGAGGCCCAGCAGGCCTTCCGGGGGGAAATGTGGGTGGTTGGAAGCCCATGTTGGGCCTGGAAACAGCACCTGGAGCAGGGGGACCTGGTCGGGACAATGGTTGTGAAAGTCCAGAGGGAGGAAAGGGTGGTGGCTGACCAAACGGTGATTGAGAAGGCATTGAAGTTGGCGGCCGATTGAGATTCAAATTTTGCAAATTGTCAGCTAACATATTAGGGTTGTGGTGAATGTTAGGGACGTAATTTGGTGGCGGTTGTTGCCTTGGTGCCCCTGGAGGCACATTAGCAGCCATTTCTTATCTAAACAATGCACAATCCGGAAACCCCTTTCTGCCTTCAGAATCCAAGCATCACCAGTTCCAAATCTTCTATTACCAGATCAAACCCAAATCTACAAAGGAACAAAGCAAACAAACTGAACAATCCAATCCAATCCAATCCAATCAAACAAATTTCATGACGTAAAAACACAAGCATTGCATTGAATCGCGAGACGTCTGAATCATTCACTCATCTAAATAAAACAGCAAAAGCGAAAACTCGATCAAGCATAGACTACCCGCGATAAGAGTAGTTTTGATCTGTTCAAAATGTGAATTGATGGAGTGGCTGGCTGGGGTAATGGATCCGAGAAAACTGGAAAGGGTTTTTGGTAAAGAGTGAAAATTGATGACGAAACTGGGATTTTGGAAGTGATAGAAGACACTGAATCCTTTCGGGGATTGAAGAATTAAAAAAATAAAGGAAGAAAGAAACCGAAAATATACAATGTGTGTCAGTTATGTATGAGAGTGCCACATCATCCTTCTCATATCCGTCCCGTTAAGATTCTGCCAATTCAGCAATCTTCTTCTATTCGTATCTAAACAGAAGTCTTATGAAATTTAAATCCATTTATCACATCAAAATGATGGAATCATACTTTCAATTATATATCAAGATCAAAATAGGTATGAAACATTTTTAAATTTTAGACTAATTAAACTCAGTTGTTATTTATGATAAAACAGAATTAATTAATTATTATTATTATCGATAATAAATACCTTCTAATTTTTTTAAAAAATAAATACTGTAAATAAAATTATATGCCAAGATACAATATAATCGGAGGGAATTTCTAATCCTTTTTGCTGAATAATATTCAACATTAGATCTGTCCAATTCAAATGTCAGTCAATCTGCAATTTCTCATCCTATTTCTAATTAGTATGTTTTGCATATCATGAAAAATAGCCATAACCAAGAAAATTAACCAATCAGTTGTCTAAGATACTGAGTCGCCACTTAAAAAAAGAAATTAACCAGTTAATCCCTACTTTCTCTGTATGAATGAACTGTGGTTTCCTTCTACCATAGATTGCAAGGAGAATCGCATAAATGAAGGCTATGAAGCAACAAGTGGACAGAACTACTACTCAACACATCCTGGGCTATAGCGCTGGCAATGGATTCAACTATAGGACGAGAAATCTACAGATAACAATCCTGTCTCAGGTCAAAAGGTTAAATGAGAACATGAAACTAAAAATGCAGAAAAAACCCAGAAATCTGAAGGGGCTAACCAGCCTAAGAACAAAAGTACCTCCACCTCTAGCACGGTCTAATTTCACAATAAAAGAAACATTTTAACATCAATTATCTTCCCTCTTGCTCTCTTCCCCTCCAAACTAATCATTGAAGTTGCGTTCGACATCGACTATGAAAGAAATGCAGGAGGAAGAAAAGCATTTGCATGAGAAGAATACATTCCACAAGAACAAAAATTGAACTTAAGCGAACTCCGGGTGCGGATCATTGCACTCCATCTGTTAAGTCACCATCACAAATTAGCCAATGTCTTCCCCGCAAAACAAAAGCAACAGCACCATTAAACCAGTAGCAATGCTACCACTAGACACTTAGAAGTGATCCTTTCAACAATAGCCACCTATCAAACAAAAGCACACATAAATGCAGACAGGAAGCCACAGGGAGAACAGTAAAAGGAAAAAAAACTGTTCTTTATTTTCATTAGTCATTCCAATATACGCATCAAACATATATACAAGGAAAACAAGTTATCGCCTCTTTATAAATTAGTCAACTTTATAAATTAGATAGCAATTATTATCAGAACTACTCTATCAGAACAACAAGAAGAAAGAAAACAAGAAAATGCAGTTACTCCCAAATACTATAATTCTTCAGAGATGAACAACTAAAACAAGTTCCTCGCATCCTATTATCAAACACTATCCACCCATTGAGCGCAGCTCCTCCATCCTCTCCCTAATCTGTTCCTGCACCAAATCCAGCCTCTTTGAATACACCTCCAACTCCAGCATATGCTGCTTCCTCCACCTCTCATCCATCACCGTCATCTCTCCCCCACCTCCACCAATCATGGAACCCAATGGCAATGCATTCATTGCCAACCCTCCAATTCCTAACCCCATTCCCAGTGCTCCACCTCCTCTCCCACCACCCGCCACCATCGCATTGCTCACCAGCAACTCCTTAATCAATGGCCCAACACAACTTCTAACGGCCTCCTCCACCACTCCCGAAACACCGCCACCCCCACCACTACCACTACCACCAACATTGACATCAACAGTCCCATTATTCTCCTCCATAACCTTGCCCCGCGATCGCACTCTCTTCCTCGACGAACTTAGATTGTTTTTCTGAAAGTTATATTCCACCTTCGTATCACCAGAATTAAAATTCTGGTTTGGGTTGGCAGCCACACTAATAATTCCGTTTCCATTTCCGTTCCCTTCCTCGTCATCCAAATTATCGTTCAGCTTCCCGGTGGAGCTCCAGATCTTTTTCGAGATCTCAAAAGTGGTCTGATCATGCGGTGTTTTGAAAGAAAATTCCTTTCCGGAACTGATCTTACTCAGCACGTTCCGGTACTTCTTCTTCAATCGCCTTAACTTCTCTACCAACTGATTCTTATTAAAATCCAGCTGCAGCTTTGACTTGATCTGATCATAAAACAACGCCGTATCATTGTGGTGAGGCCCCACTCCTCCTCCGCGTTGCGAGATGTAGTCAAAGAACCCCTGGAGTAGCTTGATTTCATCCTCGTCAGTCCACAGGCGCTGGAACAGCCGCCGAGAATCGTCGGATTGCTGAGGCGGTGGCTTCTTATCGTCACCGGAGAGGCAAATACGCTTGGGATCCGGGGTGTGATCAGAGGCGGTTACGGATGGGGGGGTGGGGACGGCGATGGTGACAGCGGGGGAGGAAGCGGCACGGACAGGGACAGATGATGAGTCGTCGGAGTTTAGGTCGTCTTCTTCTTCTTCCTCTTCCTCTTCTAAGACGTCTCCGTGTACAGTGATCTCGTCGAGGTCGTCGTCCTGGGAAGATCCGACGGCGTCGTCTTCGTCGTCTAGGTCGTGGTCAAAGACGACGTCGTCTTGCTCCGAGGCCATAGTCCACAGAAAAATTGTCTTTCTCGTTGTTGGTGGTTATGGCGGTGGGACGTAGTAAAACGGAGAAGTTTGCTATTTTCTTAGGCGCGTGGGAGGGGAGAGGATCTACGCGTTTAAAAAGCGCGTGTAGTTCCTTAATACCTTAAAAAAATTTGTTTCGACGCCCGAATCTGGCCGAAGTGGAACAGTAAATATCATGTTTTTACTCTTTTTTTTAATTCTGAATAATTTTAGTTTTTTCAATGGAGTGTAATTTCATGTATAGTATGATTTATATCATATCTTGCATATTATATAAAATTAATTATTATATTTTATTAATCATTAATCAAAATTAAAATAAAATTTAAAATTAAATATAATTATTTCTTCGACCCAACGGACCAACCACAATAAAATCATAATTACAATATTACGTTAGGCTTTTATTTTCATGACACAATGATATATCATAATTTCAATAATGATATAACTTTATAATTACGTTATTTTTTTATCAATATGGGATTGCTTTATCATAATTGAATCCTAAAAGCTAAATAAACTAAGCAAAATTTAAGAGGAACCACTCAAACCTCTCTTACGATAAACCATCCATGGAAATGGCAGTTCTAGTCAGTCTCTTTTTCCAATTTTGTTGTCATTCATATAAATAAACATATAATCCAATCTATAATTATCTCATAGGTCTGCACTAGAATACAGAGCTGGTGGACATTGATATGATCAATCATAGCTACTGTCTGTTGGGATAATTGGCCCACTGGGCAAGAACTGGATGATATGTTCTTGTACATTGTGGATGATTTTCTTACATTTTCCTGATAAGATAACGTCGTGGGGCTCATCACTTGTTAATGGGTTATCATTAAACAGGCAAAGCAATACCAAGCACAGGTCCACCGTGTTTATGAAAACCTCCTCGACAAGGACACATGGGGTTAGTATTACTGTTCAAAACTCAATTCTATTTGACCAGCCTGCACAGATGATTTTGGTGACACTTTTTTCATAAAGACCCATCATTTATTTTCTTCATGCAATTGCAAATCCAACCACACCAAATTAGGATGATGATCCTTGACAAGTAAAGCAAGCCTGGGACCAACAGGAAAGTCAAAAAAAAAAAGTGGAAGGCATAAAAAGTTTTAACAGTATAGCCAATTACAGGAAAGCAGTTGCCAGTATTGGACAAAAAGTCCACGTTTCAGTGTCGAAATCTGACAAGTTATGACAAAAAAGGAAAAAGAAAACTAATTTATTTTTGATCGATCATTCAAGATTCAAGACTACAAGATACCCTTACAACCTAAGAATGGCCACAAAAACATAGAAAGCCGGGGATATTACCAAAGAGTGAACAGTTGATTTTTGCCTATTTTATTTTATTTTTTCAAAACCATTTTGTCTTCTCTGTCTCCCAATCTTGGTTTATTTTTGCACGAAACACATCTAGAGACCGAGTTGATCTAGTAGAACAAATCAAAGCAAGGAGGCAAACAAAGGTTCGGACACGTTTACTAAATTGTTTGCTGTTGGTGGTTTCTACTTGTCCTTCCAGTTTCTTTTTATATAGATAGTCAGGGAGTTTGTTGGATATTTCTATGAGTTACAAATCTGTTTTGTTGAAAAGATTCAAGCTTTTCTTGGACTGTGTTTCTAAAGCTTAAGCCTTCACACGTATTTCTCTCATATTTCTTGAAAGATTTTTCTCTCAACTCTGCACCGCTTCACGTGCTTCGAGATTTCTGCTAAATATTCTTTTTGGGTTCCTTTTGATAGTGTTGCATTGACTATTCAGTTTGAGTATTGAATAACCTTGATGAGATTGGTCTTTCTGAGCCTAATTTTGTCCCAAAAGAAATGAGATTTTGTGAAATGTTTCATCGCAATTGTTGAAACTTCTATTTAAGCTTCCTGTTCTCTGATTTTTGGATGTTCTACGATGTCTGTTTCCAGGGGATCTACCACATGGCAGAGGAGAAGGTTTTGATCGCCAAAGACGTTACAGAAGTAAGTTGTTGTCATCTCCATCTGCAAGATTGAAACTTTTGTTGGGTTCGGTACATATGAAAGTTATGGCTTCTAAAATTGCACTCATTGGCTGGATTAGCTGATTGGTAAAACACCACTGGTGTATCTCAACCATGTCGTGGATGGTTGCGTGGCTCGTATTGCTGCCAAGCTAGAGGCGATGGAACCATGCTCAAGTGTCAAAGACAGGTACCATTTTCATGTACAGTCTCCGGTGTATTTTGATTGGAATGCTGGGGGCATACTTTTGTACTCTTGCGTTGTTAAAATGGTATATCAGAACACAATATAGCAGTTCACACTGGATTTCTGTTATGTAAATGTTGTTGGGGGTTTTGGTTAGGCAAAACAAATTTGCTATTTGTTGATTCTTTTCTTGCTCGCAGAATTGGATACAGTATGATTGCAGATGCTGAGGAGAAGGGTCATATTAAGCCCGGAGAGGTGAGTAATTGAGTCTTTGTTACTTGGATGAATATATAAATACAGAAGAATTGGGATTGAAAGGGAGATTTTACATTGACGTGATTTTAACCTTCATGTTGGAAGAGCGTCCTGATTGAGCCTACAAGTGGTAATACCGGCATAGGCCTGGCATTCATGGCAGCTGCTAAGGGCTACAAGCTTATAATTACCATGCCTTCTTCAATGAGTTTCGAAAGAAGAATGGTTCTTCGTGCTTTTGGAGCCGAGCTTGTTCTTACTGATCCAGCTCGGGGCATGAAAGGTGCTATGCAGAAGGCTGAAGAGATACTGGCAAAGACACCCAACGCTTATATTCTGCAGCAATTTGAGAACCCTGCCAACCCCAAGGTGTCTTTTTTTCCCAACAGTTTGCTCATTTTTGCTTGCTTGATTATTCGGCAGTTTTGTCAGTTTGTATTACCTGGTCAGATTCACTATGATACTACCGGACCAGAGATTTGGAAAGGATCAGGCGGGAAGGTTGATGCCCTCGTTTCTGGGATAGGAACTGGTGGTACTGTTACAGGTGCAGGGAAGTATCTCAAGGAGCAAAACCCCGATGTCAAGGTATACCTCTTTGTAATACTGCCTGGCTTACGGTTTAATGCACAACAGAAAAAGCTTTGCAATTCATATGGTTTCTTACCTTTCTGTTTTCTTGCTATTTGGCTCAGCTTTATGGTGTGGAACCAGTTGAAAGTGCTGTGATATCTGGAGGGAAGCCTGGTATGGCATGGCTTAACATGCATTTAAACTTGCATTCCTCTCGCTAGTGTTAGCATCTTCCATGGTTGAACATGAACTAAGAAGACATTGGTTACAATTATGTGATATCTATCTTACATTATTTAATGTTTATAAAGTATTTTGGTGGCCCATCGCTACTTATTCACTCGTTAACATGACATTTAATTTTCCAAGAATACGAAAAATATGAACATACAACTTATCTGTCAAATTCGGAGGCCGATATCGAAATTTACGAATGGTTTGTGTTTGTGGTTCCTTTGATATCATTACCCAATTGTTAGTATACTACTTTCATGTGCTCAGGTAAACCCTATGAGCATTTCTCTTTTCTTTTTTTTTTCTTTCTAAGTTGATTATTTCATTTTTGATGCATGTAAGGTCCTCACAAGATTCAAGGAATTGGTGCTGGCTTCATCCCTGGAGTTTTGGACGTCAACCTACTTGATGAAGTTGTTCAAGTAAGTTAGAGACTTCTAGTGAAGAGGCAATTGAAACTGTACAATGTTTACTGTATTTATATTATTTCTGCAGATATCTAGCGAAGAGGCAATTGAAACTGCTAAGCTTCTCGCCTTGAAAGAAGGGTTGCTGGTAAGGTTCTTAATTTTTACTTGTACATGCCTACAAACAATCTGCAGCATGTGGCAATCTTGGTGTTTTAAGTTTCTAAGTTTGAGGTTGTTGACATCTCTTCCAATGAATCATGTGAATTGCTGCAGGTTGGGATATCTTCCGGTGCTGCAGCTGCTGCCGCAATTAAGATTGCGAAGAGGCCCGAAAATGCTGGAAAACTCATAGTTGTAAGTTCTAATTTGTTCTTCTAACATAAATCCACGATCCAAGTGTGGGACAATTAGATTGCTTGCCATCTATGTTCTACTATTCTGTTTGTTACACTCTTAAACTTTATATGAGTTATTCTTTAGTGAAACTAAGAAGGTGGTGTATGCATAGTTGCTGGTCTCTTTATTGGGTTTCCTTTTGCCAGTTTCATTACCTTTCTCTGAGTTTCATTTGGACTGCCTCTCATTCTTCGATACCTGTTTGCAGGTGGTCTTCCCCAGCTTCGGCGAGCGTTACCTTTCGACCGTGCTTTTCGATTCCGTGAAGCGGGAGGCCGAAAGCATGGCATTTGAGCCTTAATGCAGTGGACTAGAATGTCTGTTTGCTGCATATCCATTCTGGGTTTTCACGACTTGCTTTGCTTCCTTGTGGTTGGCTGATCAGCAATAATGCTTGATGTTTTTTACCTCTTGTATTTGTACCCTGGGAAAAACCAAAGCTTATGGATTTTGATTAGTAACTTTTATGTCATTGCTGTGGATTGAATAAAGGTGTTCCCGAGAACGGTAGTCTGAGAAAACCTTTGAGGATTGAACTTTTAACACTTCGACAGACACTAACAAAAGCCCACTGTAGCTCAGGATTGGACCCAATGCCACATCCGTTAGACCACTATCTTCTAATATAAAAAATAAATATTCTTTGCAGTGAATGCCTTACAAAAAGAAAATCAATACAAAAAATAAATCATCAAAAATCATCAACCCACTCAATAAGTTTTTTCTTTTCTGTTTAATAATTCTTACAAATGTAAAATTAGTTTATCAAAATCAACACTAAAATCATTAGTTTCAATTCCAACCATTGGCTTAGATTCATGTGTTTGTATGAGTTTTTCTGTCCTTACAGAAAATATAACGTTACTTTATTTTTCATACATGGAATGTATTTGTCTGTTTGTAAGGATTAAGGTTTAGTTTAAGAGAAGTGGACAACTGAAACAAGTTGTTGTGTTGTTGACTTCTAGCATGCATAAGCCACGTGAAACCCCCAGAGGCATTAAATCGCATCTTCCCTCAGCTTCATCAGCATAAGCTTAACTGTTGTGTGAGTATCTTTTTGAGCATCATGGATAGCTTTAGTTCTGGTGTTTGATATGTTTAGTTGGTCCGAATCCCAAACTATTGTGTGGGTTGGTGATTGCTGTCCATATATAATACTGTTAATTGCCTGCAGATCCTGTTCATGTTTCGTCCTTCACCATGTATTGTATGTTCTTATTTCTGAACCACTGTAACATAAGCGTTTGTATCTTTGAGTTTTGGGATGTAAATGTGGATAGTTCTCACTTTTCTGGATCGAAGTTCTGAGGATGGTGAATTACCCGTTATTGTAGATCGAGATTGAGGAGATATTAGTCATGCAATTTTCAAAGATACAGTGTTTTGCATCAGTAACCCTGCAAATGGCTGCAATTTTTTTCATATTGTTTCAATTTTTAACTGTAATTTATTGCACAATTGGTGGTGATGGTAATCTGTGGTTAAATTACTGAAATGCTCGCTGTTGTGTATTTTATGCAGAATTGAACTCTTTCCATCTCTGGGTGCCTCAGATTTACCAGTTTTTGGTATGTTCTTTTGTTGTTGGGAGTTCACATATACAGACAGTTTTGCTCATGGTCGTCTTTCTCTTCTTTACTCAGTGCTGTTAGCTATTCCACTGTAGTCTCACAGGCAAACCAGAAACTATGGAGGTCAAGTGTGGGATTAAAAAAGATGTCTCAGAAGTAAATTTTCTTCTTGATTACTTGCCCTATTTGCTTCAGCTATATAGTTAACAGGAATCTTCTCATCACCTGTCTTTTTGTGGAAACTTTTGCAGTTAATAGGGAATACCCCAATGGTATATCTCAACAATGTCGTCGATGGCTGTGTAGCCCGAATCGCTGCGAAGCTCGAAATGATGGAGCCTTGCTTTAGTGTTAAAGATAGGTCAACCACTTACTATGTTATTGGACTTGTCAGACTTTCCAGGGTAGGTACTTAATCTGACAATTTGGGTTCTAAATCTTATCATGCAGGATAGCTCATAGTATGATTAAGGATGCCGAGGACAAGGAATTGATCACGCCAGGGAAGGTCAGTCATACAAGATAGCTTAGTCTTGGTTTCAGAATTTTTGAGATTATTGGGATTAGTTTTCCATGCCTGAAGAGCATCTCTCCTGACTTGCTTTCCTGTCATTGGTTTTGTTTCCTGTGAATGGGCTGGAGAGTGTGCTTATTGAAGTTACCAGCGGCAACACTGGCATTGCCCTGGCCTCCATAGCTGCATCAAAGCGTTACAAAGTTGTCATAGTCATGCCTGCTGCAAAGAGTCTCGAGAGAAGAATTGTGATGCTTGCTTTTGGAGCAGAGTTGCATCTCACAGATCCTTCTCTAGGCATTGACGAGATTTTTGCAAGGGCCAAGGAGATACTAGAAAACACACCTAATGGTTATCTGATCAACCAATTTGAAAATCCTGCTAATCCAAAGGTTTTTAATTTTCTGCCTTTTGTGATGCAGATTGGTCGAGATGAGATCAGAGTATCATTTATCTATTGATTATGTAGATTCATTATGAAACCACTGGCCCTGAGATATGGAAAGACTCGGATGGAAAAGTTGATGCTCTGATTGCTGGGATAGGGACTGGTGGTACAGTTACTGGTGCTGGGAAATTCCTGAAGGAGAAAAACCCAGAGATTAAGGTTTCCTTGTGTATGTTCAGAGAAAGATACACTATGTTTTAATGCCATGCCCTCGTGTAACTTTCTTGTGTTCATGTCTAGGTGTATGGTGTAGAGCCAGCAGAAAGTGCAGTCTTGAATGGAGGAAAACCTGGTAAGTTACTACCTCAAGTATTCCTCTGTTAGCACAGATGGGCTGTTTCAAATTTTCTTCCGATCCGATGCTCGAGTTCAAATTACATCGTTATATAAGTGAGGACTTGTGAAATCATGTATAACAATAGAATATCATTTGGGGCCGCGAGGACGATAATCAATACTTTGTTATATCTTAATTAGGAGTTAACTTTGTACGTTATATATGTTGAAGGTAAACATATGATTGAAGGACTTGGTGCTGGTGTTGTGCCTCTGCTCTTGGATCTTATCCTGGTTGATGAAGTCTTTCAAGTAAGTTCTTAGCTGAATGGAGGGTTTCAAGGTCAAACAAAAACAATGGTGCAATATTTATGGCTACAGGGTATTTTTGCTGTACTCAGGTATCAAGTGAGGAAGCTCTAGAAACTGCCAGGCTGCTTGCTTCCAAAGAAGGTTTGCTGGTACATATGTTTACCCAACAGCTTAATGTTTCTGCTAAAAGGATCGGTTTCTTGTTAGCTTATTAGATCTTTGATTTACTCTGAAGGTAGGAATATCTTCCGGTGCTGTAGCCTCTGCTGCTATAAAGTTGGCAAAGAGGCCAGACATGGCTGGGAAACTAATTGTGGTAAGTTTGATTACCAGAGGACTGGTCACAGATGGAGTATCTGTACAAATCTTTGGTTGACTGATTACCTGATCTATTGTCAGGACTTTATATGAAAAATGGTTATCCCTGCAGGTGATTTTCGCCAGCGCTGGGGAGAGGTATCTCTCAACTAAGCTATTTGACTCCATCAGGGAAGAAGCAAGAAATATGACTTTCCATTAGGATAATCCAAGTTTATTCCTCAACTGTTATCCTGGATTTTTGGCTACAACTTCTACGTTAAAATAATAGTAAAGAATTAATATCAAATTAAGTAATCTGATTGGGAGATAAAAAAAAGGTACTGTACATGATCATTAAGAGATTCTAGGCCACCAAGGCAGGGTGAGGGGGAATACAGAGTCTCCGATTTTAGGATACAGTATCATATCAGATGGAATCTTTGCATGAATTGCCAGATTTCGAGTCCGTAAGTTGCAGGAGACGATGAAGGGAGGCAAAGCCATGAACACAATGTCCTCGTTAGTTGGGTCGAATGCAAGCATTATTGGGACTGAGTTACGTATGGTTTCCAAAACCCAGGATTCCTCAGAGGCCATCTGATCAGGAAAAAAACACTTCTTCAACCTCCATAGATTTTCACCGTCGCCGTCGTCGTCTTTCAGTTCCCAGACATACAAAGCCAAGGCCAAGGCAGCAAAGGGATTAGGACGGTCTCTTCTGATATACCTATATAGTCTCATTACTCGCAGAACCCCATTGCAAACACCGAAATTAGCTCCTTCACTCCATCCCCACTCCTCAACTTTTGGAAAGTTAAAACAGTGACTTATCGATCCAGTAGCACCAGAGGAATCGTAAACAACGATATGTTCTTGAGTATGATCACCAGCTGCTTGACCCATCCAGTAGAACTTTCCCTTGTAAGCAACAACATTCGTTCGTTGTCTATGAAAGGTATAGTCCATACCAACAGGGTCACTCCATCTACCAGTCTCGGAACAAAAGTGCACTGCTTTACCCATGCCTTGTTCTTCCCAATATCTAACACACACAACTTTAAACCAACGCTGGTTTAAACTCTGAGGATGACATCTTCCTTGCGCGTCTATAACATAGCATGGTTCACACATTAAACCCATCAAACCAGCGAAAGGCGGTGGAGGGAGAGCCACCCGTTCCGTGGTAAATGGATTATATACAAACCATTTACTTCTAAACAGACCCTCCTGCAATCTCCTCAGCCAACATAAAAGCAAGTCATTATGAGATGCCACGATGCGAATCGATTCCTTCTTACCCGAATCACTACCTCCAAGTACTGTAGACACGCATCTGGATATGGACGTAGGCCATCTACTCATGCGCGTAGGGATGGACCATCGTAGCCATGAAGACTCAGGCTTTATACACAGGGGCACATGTTGCTTAATCTGAACAACGATAAAACGCCTCCGGTGCTCGCCCTGAACAACATGATTCGTCATGAAGCAGGAGGCGAAGTCGTCACAAGAAATCAGATAGTTCCATAACTTGCACACCAATTTGCAGACCAATTTGCAATTTAAGAGCGATTCATAACTAAAAGGAACACGAGAGAGGATCTCTGAGAGCAAAACGTCCGGTAGATCGTTTATAGACCTTGTTGGGCGGATGGTAGTGAGCAAACAGGTTTTCTGCCGCTTCTGCTCCATGGTAGTCTTTTTTTTTTTCTATGTCTCTACTCCGAATATAGGGGCTTAGTCTCTAGTTTATAACTAACCCTAAACCCTCCGAAACCCAAAACCTTTCTTGTTCTCCTTGTAATTCCTTTTTTAGTGTTGCGTTTTTCCTTTTTTCTTTTTTTTTTTTAAAAAAAATTAATCGAATTCTTGTATTTGGGTAATTTATTTTGTTTGATATTTATAAATACCTACACATATACGAAGAATATATGTTTATTGAGAAAATACAGTTTCTTACAATATTTGTAAGCGTCTTTCCAGTATATAGCTTTGCTTTATATTTCTCAAGCCGACGCGGTCCAAGCAAAGAAAAAATTAATCCCGAAGAACTATTCACGCGGGAGCTGGAGATATGGAGAGGAGTAACTATAAGCCGTTATTTAGTTCCAAGATTTTAGAAACAATTAAACGAATTAGATTTTTGTTTGTGAAGTTCAAACCATACTAAACGTGGTTAAAAAGAATTATATATTTATCGACTAAAATTTTTTTAAAAAATTGATGCGAAAATGACAGAATCACTATTCTATAATATAAACTATAATTTATCTATTGAAATCTATATTTTAATTACTTATGATTAACCAATGAGCCTTAGTTCAGATGTCATGATCTTTTATGGGATTGGAGAAGATCCTGAATTCAAATCTCCGATACGGTAGGTGGTAGGTAGTTCTAGGTGATTAAAGAGTGGGGTGTGATAGTATTGACTGTATTAAAAAAAAAATACTTATGATTAATTTTTATTAATTACTATCCTAGCAACCAGAACTGTAAAATTCAGCCGAGTTTGCAAACAATATAATTGTGTAATAGAACGACTAATTTTATAAATTTTTTTAACCCAACCGGAACTGACCGAAACCAGTCGGTATCGGTTCGGTCGGGTGGGATTGGTTAGATCTACACACTCTCATATAATGACAGGACCTATCTTACTCCTTTTATCAACTGGATTGGAGAGAGTGGTCAAGGTTCAAACTAAGGATTTACTTGGGGGTTGACTTGGGGGTTTGAGATTATCTGTTGAGAAGCTTCAGGCAAGTGGTGGATAACATTGGTTAAGCTACTGGTGGATTTTAGCTGAGCTATTTTCTATTTTGTTTGGTCTAGCTGTTGTATCGATGTATGTGATTTCTGGTGATTTCTCTTGAAACTCTGCTTGCATTTATTTGAATGTCTGTTCAGTTATTTCTTAGAACTTCCTTGAGTTGACTTCTATAGTTTATTGTTTTCTGCTCTGAAATAAGTTGTCTGAGTTGGTGATTTCTTTGTTCTTGCTGGGGGGGCAGCTCTAGTTGGTTCAGATTCTTGCAACCTGAAAAGAACATATGGTGCATAGATGACTGCGTTTACTTCTGTAATAGCACCTATCCTTCTTTGAGAAGAATGTTTTCAGCATGATTTGTTTAGCAAACCCTTTTTGTTGCATGTATTGGTCACTGTGTGTTGCTTAAATTTTGAAACATGATGATTTCAGTTTGTGTGCAGATTTTTGAAAAAGTATGGAGAAGTCTGGAATCAGGAAAGATGTAACTGAAGTAAGTTTCCTTGTTGAGGACTTGGGTCTTTATTATGGTTTGTCTAATTTTTTATTTTTTTGTTGTGTGTTTATGCAGTTGATAGGGAATACCCAAATGGTTTATCTAAACAATATTGTGGATGGTTGTGTGGCCCAAATTGCTGCCAAACTGGAAATGATGGAACCATGTTCCAGTGTTAAAGACAGGCATACTTTTATTTTTTTCAGCTGTTTTTTAACACTACTGATGTGTGGGGATTGACAATGTTTTTTCTGAAAATAAATTCTTAACCCGCAGGATTGCGCACGGTATGATCAAAGATGCAGAAGATAAGGGCTTAATTACGCCGGGGAAGGTTAGTCTTGAAAGTTCTCCATGGCTATGATGCTGTGGTTTTATGACATAGTATTCCATTGTTTTGTTGGTCAATAAAACAAGATGAACTCCCTCCTTCATTAGGGGCTATAGGCAATTCTGCTTCTTGAATGATGTGATCACATTAATAGCCCACTGATTCTTTTGGATTGCAACAACTGAAAATTTTCCCTTGTTGATGGTTGTGTTGGATAAATTGGCCCTAGACGATACTCATTGAGCCTACCGCTGGTAACACTGGCATAGGGATGGCCTCCATTGCTGCAGTAAAGGGCTACAAAGTTAAGCTCATCATGCCTTCTACGATGAGTATTGAGAGAAGAATTGTTCTCCTTGCTTTTGGAGCTGAGGTTTACCTTACAGATCCGGCCAAGGGCTTTGAGGGGGTTCTTGAGAAGTGTGAGGAGATACTAAATAAAACACCCAACGGTTATGTCCTCTCACAGTTCGAAAATCCTGCCAACCCAAAGGTACTCTTTTTGCAAATATTCAGTTGTGAGAAAAGAATTTCTGAAGGCTGTAGTATTGAGTTTGTTATCATCTGGTAGATCCACTATGAAACCACTGGCCCAGAATTATGGAAGGACTCAGGAGGAGAGGTTGCTGCTTTGGTTTCCGGGATAGGCACTGGTGGTACAATAACAGGGGCTGGAAAATTCTTGAAGGAGAAAAATCCAGAGATTAAGGTAGTATATTATTAGAACAAAGTATTTGACTTCAAAATAATAATGGTCTTCCCACTCCTTTTTGTGTCTAGCTCTATGGTGTGGAACCATCTGAAAGTCCTGTCTTGAATGGAGGGAAACCAGGTTGGTAATTAAATCTTTCATCCAATGTTATATTTTTCTTAATGATCTCCCTGCTTCCTAAGTACGTATTTTGTTACGGGATCTCGTATCGAATGGGAGAATGCAAGTGCTGGATTTAAGTTAAAGCATCAGGTTATCCTGGAGCATCATTTTGCTGGGAGGATGTAATAGGGGTGCCAAGAGTGAGGAGTAAATGACACTTTTCATTGGCATGTGATCCAATTGTGACAATATTGTAGTTTTACTGAATTGACATGATCTGATGTTAACTCACTTCTGCTGTTTTCCTGGACACACATGATTCTGCACTCATGAAAGGTCCACATCTGATCCAAGGAATGGGTACTGGTACCATCCCTGCTGTGTTGGATCTAGAACTTCTTGATGAAGTCATTCCTGTAAGTCCATAACCACAGTAACATACATTTTTCCTTGTGCCAGAATCCTGCAATATGCTTCTCTTTTGTTGACAACAACAAAATGTCTTTTGTTTTCACTCATTAGGTATCGAGCCAGGAAGCTATAGAAACTGCTAGGTTGCTTGCCCTGAAAGAAGGCTTACTGGTAATAATATCTCATAAACTAAACCCAACCCTTTATTGTCATGAAAAAGACCTGTATCTTCCTCTTCACCCTCATTGCCTGACTGCTATTTTTCCTCTTTTTCTCACCTTCAGGTAGGAATATCTTCAGGGGCTGCAACTGCTGCTGCAATAAAAGTGGGAAAAAGGCCAGAAAATGCTGGAAAACTCATTGTTGTAAGTGTGATCACCTTCTTTAAATGGATACTCAGGGAGTTGGAACTTTCATGTGACTCCAAAAAAACCTATAACTTCTGAGATTGCTTCATGTACTTGTCAATGGACACTTCCAAGGAGGAGCATCAAGACTATGGTTGATGACTGAGAAACTAAATCTAACTCTATCTAATGTATAACCATGGACTTTTCTTTCCATGCAGGTGATTTTCGCTAGTTCAGGAGAGCGTTATCTGTCTTCTGCTCTGTTTGATTCCATCAGGCAGGAAGCAGAAAAAATGACTTTTGATACTTAGTTCCATGCTTCATCATGGAGTTCCTCCGAATTTTGTACCTTTCCTGCTTTTAAACATTAACGTATTTGGTTTTTGCCTATGTACGAGATATTCTTTATTTATCGATTTTTCTGAAACTTTCATGAATTTTAGTAAGAATTTAATAATATTAGATTAATATTTATTATTTTTCATCTATTTTTTAATATTGGTTTGGTTTTGGTATACTGCATACCAAACCAATTATATCGAATTTATCAACCGGTCAGCTTGACTTACATTACCTTCAATCTCGAGGTACGATTTTCTCAAATTTTTGCTTCTTAATCTCATGTATACGCCAGAATTTTTTATTTGCCTATAGCTCATTCTCCCTCATATATTCCTTGCTTGCTGTTTCCGGCTCTCTCTGTGGCCTCCTGCAATATCTTTTTATTAGGGCATGTTTTTTTATTTTCCTATAGCTCTCAATGTTCTAATGTTTCCGGCTCGTCACGCTTTTGGTATTTTTGGTGTTCCAATTTCATTTAGTGTTTTCTGATTTTGTTTTGTTTATTTTTTAGAGAAATAACTCATTATGACGGTGAATGAATAATTTTGTAATATATAATAAATCTGACGATGAATAGATATTTTGAATATGTTTGATCTATGAAAATCCAAAATAGTAATATTATTACAAAAGATAATAATCAAATTTCCTGGGAAATTATTTTTTATCAATTTGAATAAAACTTATATTGATTTAAAGCAATCATAATATACATGTTTTATAAAAAAATCCGGACCAGAATTTTATATGATTGTTAATATTTATGAAAAGATGAATATTATTAAAATTTTTAAAGAGTTAGGGAAGTTGTAGATTATGTAAATGTGTATATTAAAAGGATCAAGTTAGATTTTTATATTAAGCAATTAATAAGTGAATTTTGATAAAAGTGCTAGAAATATTTTATAAAAATATTTATCTATTGAGATGATTATTATGGGTATCGTATACATCTCGAAGAGATACAAAGTTGAGATTGATACTTGATAGATTGGTCATGTTAATTGATCATATATATGTATGAATTGATTATGAAATTTTAATATATCAATTTTGAAAGTACTTGAACACTGAAATTATATAACAAGTACAAAAGAGATTTATATGAATAAATGACTATCCATTGAGTATAGTGATAGTCATGAAATACAATTTTTAATATTGTTGGTACATTAACATATATTGCTAACAATTTATAATCAGATATTGTGTTTGTTATAAAACTATTTATAAGAAAAGAGTTTAACATATTTAAAATATATTCAATAAGTAATGAATATGTATTTGTTTATCCAAATTTGTCCAAAAAAGATTTTATTGGTTATAGAAATGTGGATTTCTATAAGTTTCATAATCTAAATGATTTATTCATCATTTGAGTAATTCATGAAAGAGTTCATGAATGACATTATATAAAAATAATATTGTTTGTATGACTAAAAAATCGATACAAGTGATCAAAATATATTATTTGAAAAATTTTAAAAGATAATTTAATCGGAAAAATATGAACTGTACTCTTTTTTTTTTTCACATCCCCTTCATGTTTTTCTTTGTAAGGTTTTCAATGAGTATTATGATTATATACTCATATATATTTTGAATGATATATTCTTTTTACTTCACTAAAATTTTTCCATGATGTTTTACCTAATAAGATTTTAGTAAGACATATTCTTAATATCTAAAATATTCAGAAAGGAGTGTTATGAATATGAAAAATTGAGCTATTGAAGACATATAATTTTTGTATTATTATGTGACTTTTCATATGGTATAATGAATATTTTATAATTATAGAATTTATTATAATATCTCTTCATATATCTATATTGTTACATATACATATGGGGTGACATTCTATGTATTTATACACAATTCAAAATGAAGGGTATATTCATTTTTTCCATCTTTTTGTTTTGTTTTTCTTCTTAAAAGGTCTTCTTATTATTGTGGTTCTCTTTATTTCTATTAAGTTTATATATTTTATAACAATAATCCGATTATCGAATAAAGGTCTGATTCGATTAGAA
Source organism: Passiflora organensis (assembly GCA_019739055.1). Lineage (NCBI taxonomy): Eukaryota > Viridiplantae > Streptophyta > Magnoliopsida > Malpighiales > Passifloraceae > Passiflora > Passiflora organensis. The sequence goes on from JAEPBF010000269.1 coordinate 747,726, forward strand.
CAAATGTAAACGGCATATACATGTAAAGATTTCTGTGGGACCATGTTAATTTGCGGCCCTGGAAGAGCCCAAACCGACCTTATCCTAATATTAATGGGCTTTCAGCCCATGAGATATAAACTGATCCAACAGTTCACTCCCGCTCAACTGGTCTACGCATACCAGACCAACAGCTCGTTCCTCGTCCAGCACGTGTTCCCCCCACACGAACAGATCTTGAATTGGAGAATCAAGATCCACGCACTCCATTTCCCCTCACGCTTGTAAATTTATCTCCTCTTTACCAATCTCATTCACTCGAAATTCAAATTCACCGCCAAATTTGATCGCATTCCTCCTCCCAGCCATGACTTTCATGGCGGTCCTGGAGTCCGATCTCCGAGCCCTATCCGCCGAGGCCCGCCGCCGCTATCCTGCCGTCAAAGACGGCGCAGAACACGCCATCCTGAAGGTTGATCCTCCTTTATCCTCGGAGAATGCAAAGTTTGTTAACGGAAGTTTCTACTGTTCATTCTGTTTGATTTGAAATTGGCGTTTTGCAGCTACGGACACTGTCCGGACCTAGCGACATTGCGCTTAACGAAGACGTTCTTCGGATATTCTTGATGGCATGTGAGGTAAGAACTGTTAAGCTGAGTGTGATCGGCCTCTCGTGCTTGCAGAAGCTCATATCCCACGACGCAGTTGCACCTTCCGCTTTGAAGGAGATCCTGTCCACGCTTAAAGATGTAAGAGCCAAGGTTATGATTAAAATTTTTCCCTTCTGTTGGCTCGAAAAGAACAGGAAACTTAGTTATTGTGCTTTGTCTTGAGCAGCATGCGGAGATGGCAGACGAGACTGTGCAGTTAAAAACGCTGCAGACAATATTGATCATATTCCAGTCGAGGTTGCATCCAGAAAGCGAGGTAATTCATCAGTTAATCGGTTCATTTTTAGCCTGGTCGTCTAGTTTTTTTGTATAATGTAAGAATGCACTGTTACTGAAATGCCGGTCTGCTATTCAAAATAGCTTGTTACACCTTATATCTTGAACTCTATCGCGCCTTTTAAGGTTGAATGGCTGTTATGATTTTAATGCTAAATCCATACTGATTTTGTCATATTTTCGAATTTATAGTTGTGAACTATCGAGGTGATTATTTATCAATGTTATTGGGATATCTCTGTAGCTTAATGTACTTAATTATGTAATAAACGTTGCCATTTAATGTAGATGGAAACTATCAGAATCAGTTCACGATATTGGTTTCTTTCTATTCCTCTGTTGCATGCATATGCCGCACCAAGAGCTTGACTCTTCAATTGAGACCTGTGAGTGCCATTCCTTGGCCTCTTTTGATATTCTCCCTGTAGGAAATTTCATTTTTTTAGTAAAACCACTATTATTTCTTTGATGTGTATCATGAGCACTGAGATAACACCATAGATCAGTCATTAATTCAAATCCATCCTGTTTCTAATTTTTTATTTGCTATCAACAAGTTGGTGTTGGTTTTAATTGGTGGTAATTTATATGATTTACTGAACCTACTAGTTCTGAATTGAATTCAGAAATTAAATTTTCTTGTAGGAAAAGCTTTTCATTATTCTTAGGATAATGTGAACTTTTAAAGAGGCAGAGCTACTGCTTAGAGACTGGAAATATATGAAAATATTGGAACCAGCTAGCACCAGCTTATTTCTATAGCTGCTTCACGTCCATTAAATGCTCAACACCATTATCATTGTTTGATAGAACATCCAAGAGATGCTAAATCACGGGCATGTACTGTATGGTTGCCTTAGACCAGTGCTGGAAATATGTCATTAACTATCATGTCATAGGTTTGAGAAGAAAAAGATTTGATGTGGAAAGTCTCTTTATGAATTAGTTATGTTGATACATTAGACACGCCTGAGCTTGGATTTGATAATATGTTAATGCTATCCTTGCTCCAGTCCATCAGTCTGCCAGTTTGATATTCTTGTAATCACCTACTGTATATAGGCTGAGGAACAGACAGACTCTGTGATAACCTTTTTAGCCATGATAGCTATCTAATGGAATTGTATGACCCTGCTTTACCTTTTCTTTTGTTCTGACAGGCCCTGAACTCTGTTACTTCTTTGCTGGTTTTGGGCGCTTGCATTATTGCCTGAAAACTCTTATTTGTCGCAGGAAAATATGGTACAAGCTCTATATATTTGTCTTCGGCTTCTTGAGAACAGCCGATCCTCTGACAGTGTGCGAAAGTAAGTTACATTGTTGGAAAATAATTAAATATTGTCAGGCTTTATGCAATCTTATTCATAGATGATTTATTTTGATTTTTTAATTAACGAGAAGGTGGTTGCCTACCTTTTTGTGTGCATATTCTTATGATTGTATCATTTTCCAGTACTGCTGCGGCTACCTTCAGGCAGGCAGTGGCTTTGGTTTTTGATCATGTTGTTCATGCGGAGTCTCTTCCTGTGGGAAAGTCTGGTTTTGGTGGTTATACTTCTCGATCCAGTTCAGTCACTGATGATATGAATCGGAATCTCAATAGCTCAGAGTATGTAGCTCATGAGAATCTTAATATGACATAAACAATCATGTTATGAAGATCAACATCTCATGTTTACATGAACCATGTAATTTGTGCTCTGGTGTTATAGTTATGCCTTCCTTGGTATCTTACTTTAGTTTGTATGAATAAAAATTCCCCCCTTTCTTATGAGTGGGATAGTGCGGAGGCATTTAGTAGTAGGATGCACATTCTATGTGTTTAGAATTAGTATATGATAATATGGTACTTCATTTTCTTTGACAGGTCACTAGAGCATGAACTTACATCTGCAGGACCATTGAGGATGAGGGAAATCATAACAACTGCTGGAAAGCTTGGGCTTCGCTTGCTTGAAGACCTGACAGCTCTTGCTGCAGGTGGATCTGTATGTGTTAATGGAACCTATTAAACATACTTCTTTTCTGTATTTCCTATTACTATGGTTTTGATGCCATTAGTGACGTTACTCATGGTGCATTCCCCAATATTTTCCAATTTATTTTACCAGTGATCTTGTCTCAAATTGGATATTGTTTGCACCCTTTCCCTTATGCAATTGCATTTGAGTCCTCTTGTACACCAAAACTGTGCTTTACTAATTTTTTATTCTTCCCTTGCAGGCCATTTGGTTGCATGTCAATTCTCTGCAGCGCCTATTTGCACTTGATATACTTGAGTGAGTGATTTTTGTTTTTTTTTTCTTTTTTTGCATCATTTCAACCCATGTTCCCATGTGTTATTGACATTGATAGTTATGAGTATTATTTTCTGTGTTTCGCCTTGAATACTCAGGATGATCTAAATGCTTTATAATGATGTGAAAAAAAAAAGATAGACTTGGAATTAGAATTCAACCATAGATTCTAGGAAATTGGATAATTTTGAAGTGATTATAGTATTGAGGAAAGATAGTCTTGGGGAAGACTGATGGTACTTAGCTTTCCTAATGAAGAGAGTAAAGTGTTAAATGTGCTTGCAATGATAAGTGCCTAGCTTTATTTTTTGTCCATGTTAGTTTATGATGCTTTTCTTGTAACTTCTCAACGTATACTATCTGTACTTGGATAACTTAGAATGTGTCTTACTGTTGTTGCAAAAGAAATACATTTGTGGTACACTCACATCTTGTGTCTTACCGTAATGACGCTCTTGTCTTAATTATTTTGGTTGCTTTGGTTTGCAGATTTGTTCTGGCCAATTATGTTGTAATCTTCAAGACCTTGGTTCCTTACGACCAGGTGCTTACTAGAATATCTTCAAGAAAAATATCACATCTCTGCTATTTTGTTCAAGCTTGCAAGTGGAATTTATGCAGTAATAAGTTTTACTGGAAAATTGGCAGGTTTTGCGTCATCAGATATGTTCACTATTGATGACTTCACTTCGTACCAATACTGAGGTAGTTTATCTTTTTATACTAGCAGATGTTTTTTTAATGCCTTCTAGGAATATTTCATGCCATATTATGATGAGCATATCTTTTAGTTCATTGTGTTCAACTTGATTCAGCTTGAAGGAGAAGTGGGAGAGCCTTCTTTTCGTCGATTAGTCTTGCGATCTGTTGCTCATATTATTAGACTATACAGTTCCTCCCTTATTACTGAGTGTGAGGTATGTTCCACAATGATTCAAGTTTATGCTTGGTGCAATATGTCTTCTGACTGCTTGAGGGAATAAAACAAATTCTCTCTTTTGTCTATTGTTGCAATGAGTGAGAAATGGGTTTCTTTGTGGTTGTAGGATATATAGTTTTGGGCTGTGATGACAATAATGCAACCTATTGTTTTATATGCATATGCTTGCACAGTCCCCTGTGCCGGGGTGTTTGCCAAACATTTATTCCTTATAAGAATAAATAAAGTTCATGAGTGATCAAAAAGAAAATCATAAATGTGCTGTACTTAACACAACTTTTTTTTAAAGAAAAGAAAAATATGGAATGGTAGTAAATCTACTTGTTCTTAATTCAGTAAACTCTTAATGTGATGTTCTAGGATCAGCGATTGCCGATGGCCAAAATCTATGTATCATGATTTTTGCTGTCAGTGAAACATCTGCATTATTAGTCTTTATCCAGATAGCAACTACTTGATCCACTACTGGTGAAATATTTACATTTTGGCCTGATGTAAGATTTGTCACTCTGTCTTTCCTGTTTCTCAAAGGACATATGATCCTTCAATTTTTACAACAGTAGCAAATGAACATATTGAATTTTTTGCAATGAAGAAAGACCATGCTGTGCATGGTTCTTCCTCATTACTGTTGGTAAAGTTTGGCTTGTTATTTTGTTCATGATTTTTGAGATTTTTCTTATGGCCATATAATCTGACCTTTTCAAAGTTCATATTTCTTCAACAAAATGATTGCATCTCACTGCTTATATATGTCTCTCCATGTGTGTAAATGGATATAGATGATAGATAATTTTATGTTGTGGGCAGTGCACCTTCTGGTTTTCAATAACTAAATATTAGTTTCTTTACCAACGATGCTAATAATGTTCACGAATTAATGAATGGAAACTGTAGTTGTAACATAGCAGATAAGAGGTGCAATTTCTTAGGGATTGTCTGTCTCTTAAATTTTCTCTAATTTGTGAATTAGATTAGTATATTTGAATGCTACACTTTGTTATTTTCTGCATTATGACCCGTTGTCTCCTTGAATTCTAAACTGATTTCATTTCAATTTATCATGCCTTGAATAATGATTAGAACTCTAACCCATTTCCCTGCTCCATTATAGTTCCGCAGCCAATTTGTTGAGTAATCTCTTTCAAACTCCTGATTTGCCAGCTCTATCATAGTTTGGGAGTCAATTTATCCAGCTCTATCAAACTCCTTCCTTTATCCTTGTCATCATGCTTCTTCGTAATTCCAGAACACTGTTTCATGTATGCCTGTACACTTATAAAAATTTCCACTTCAAATGCAGGTTTTTCTTAGTATGCTTGTCAGGGTTACTTTCCTTGATCTACCATTATGGCACCGTATTCTTGTGCTTGAGATTTTAAGAGTAAGCTCAGCAATGTCGGTTATGTTTGATTTGTTTTCTTTAGGACATAAAAATTGCTTAATATTAAAGAATATTCAAGAGATTTTGATCATTGGAATATGACAGGGCTTTTGTGTGGAGGCACGGACATTACGAATTCTTTTCCAGAACTTTGATATGTAAGCTCGCAATGTTCTCAATGCATGTTTTTATGTTCTATGTTTCAAATATGTTAGCAAAAATGTCTCCCTCTCTTTTGTCTGCCAGCATTTGGTTGGAAAAAGTATCAGATGATAAAAATGTGCAACAAGGATGAAGCAGAGCAGTAACCATTTACATTTTAACAAATTTTATGTTTACATTGATGGTCTTGGCTAATGTGGTGGAAAGATAGAATTGGTGAGGGTGGGATGGGTGGGAGGTCAGTGGGCCATGCTAGGTTTTTGTTTTCATAGGAAATTTTGCCTTTGCAAAGAAAATAATAGCGCATGGAGAGCTTTTTTCTTCTTTTCCTTTACAGCTCTACTACCAGTTTCTTAATGTGTAGCTTTCATTTCCGATATTTGCTTTTGCATTGGCTTTGTAGGCATCCCAAGAACTCAAATGTGGTGGAGGGTATGGTGAAAGCTCTTGCCCGAGTTGTTTCAAATTTGCAGGTGAAAGGACTATTGGCATTTGCTATTTATCTCTTTACTAAGATTGTCTTTTTGTAGGGATTGCTGTAGTTGTACAAAGCTTATTTAACCTACTTTACAGTAATCCGTCACTTCTGAACCCATGGTTTTTGGGGCGGCAATTTTTTTATTGGAATTTGTGCATTGAAGAAATTTTGTATGGCTATTGCAATCAAATTACATCACTGGTATGCTTCCTGCTGTTGTTGGTGACTGCATGTGGGTTTTAAAGGGTTCACTCATGAGAATGCTGGTCTATACTTTCATTGCATGGGTGCTAGTGCTCTTCGAGATTGGGATATATTAAAATTTTCCATTGTGATTGCTGCATGTGGGCCAGCAAAAAGGTCTAAGTTTATCTGGAGTTACACAAGTTCCCGCTCTAATTGAATGCTCAGTTCCATCAACAATGTTTCTTCCTCTTTTCACCTGAATATGATCGAATGCAGTTCTACATCCATTTTCTATTGCCTGTTGGCTATGCTTTTACTATTAGGAAAGTTATTACCCAAGCAAACATAAGTAATCTCCCTACAGATTGCCTATTGCTACTAAAATGCATTTTGTAGAGATTGAATAACTGTATCTATCAGTGTACCCTTGCTTTTTGGGGTAAGATGTGCAATTTATAATTCAACAATAAAAGTCAGAATTGATTGATATACTATTCATTGAAAAATAGTTCCATAATTTACTAGTTGAGAAAGATGAAAATGATGTGCCTACAATATGTTAACAGTTTAGAGAATCTTTTCAGTAGTTGTCGCTTTCTTTGTGGTTTTATTTCTATAAAATAAAAGTTTAAGAAATTTCATCTATATCTTACTGGCCCTTGTGGTAAATCTTTGCAACCTTTTAGAACAGTTTAAAATGATTTATTATTCTTTATAGTCTTTGTGGTAAGTTTTTGAGAATTCTGCAATCTGATTACCTAAAAGGTTCAGTTTGACAACCGCCTTAGGGATTTAAATATGTACTTCCTCAAGGACCATAAAGTAATTTAGCTTTTCCTTAATAACCATCCTAATCCATAACATGAATGGAGTTTTATAGAGGTGAATAAGAGATCTTGTTTATCTGACTAGGTAAGCATTTTATGTGCTAGGTTCAAGAAACTAGTGAGGAGAGCTTGGCAGCTGTCGCGGGGATGTTTAGTAGCAAAGCCAAAGGTAAGCATTTGATTGATGGGAGCAAAAAACGTAGATATACTCTCTTGATAAACATTAGTTTTTGGTTGTTACATAATTCTTGATAGCTACCAGTATAATAAGACCATTTGATGTGTTACTCGATGATAGTATGCCTTGTTTGAATTTTCATATCACAATCTGCTCTTTTAACTAGAATTAGTCGTCTCAATGCTTTTAAACATGTAACTTCTCATTTTAAAGAAGACTACAAAGGAAGCGAGCTCTATTCATCTTCCTCCATAAGGACATGTTGGATACCGAGGCTAAGATTTGCATTTCTTCTTGTTGCATTGCTGAGGTGAAAATTGGTTGACACTGGAAAATGAAAAGCATGAAGCTGCTTATAGAAATCTGTTTTCTTAACATGTCATCATTGGTTTGAGTTGCAGTTCAATATTGGAGCACTTTGTCTTTGGGGAGAGGGAAATCCCACAGTTTAAATTAATGCAACTTTCATTCCTATGGAATATCACAGTTCTTATTTCCTGCAGGGGTTGAGTGGAGTCTGGATAATGATGCATCAAATGCTGCTACTGTTTTGGTTGCTAGTGAAGCTCATGCAGTAACTTTGGCAGTTGAAGGGCTGTTGGGTGTTGTTTTCACTGTGGCTACTCTGACGGATGAGGCTGTAGATGATGGGGAGGTAAGTTACCTACATACTCTTTTGTTATATATGAGATACTCTTGTCGTTCATCCTGGAAAAAGGTGGCCTTATCATCTATTGGTACAACTAGCTTGTGTCCCCCAGATTTGAGTATGATCCTGCAGTCAAAAGCACAGGGAAAACTGCAGTTCTTTGCATTGCCATGGTGGATTCCCTGTGGTTAATTATTCTTGATGCTTTGTCACTTATCTTATCGAGGTTTGTAAAATTTATCTTGTAAAAGTATCAATGCATAGAATTAGCTCCGCTATTAAATGACTTGATGTGGTAGGTCACAAGGAGAGGCCATTGTATTGGAAATACTGAAAGGGTACCAGGCATTCACTCAGGTAACCAAGATTGCCTTGCAACTTTGAGTTTATATAGTGTTGTTTCTTTTGTCAGTCAGATAAAGGTTAGTAGTTTCCATTTGGCACATGTCTGTCGGATAAAGGTTTCTTTTGTAGTTAATAATTTCTTTGTAGATTTGAATTAGTTTACCATGCAGTGAATGCTTATGGTTTCTCGTATGTTCCTCAGGCCTGTGGAGTTCTTCATGCTGTAGAACCTCTAAATTCCTTTTTAGCTTCACTTTGCAAATTCACAATCAATTTTCCAAATGAGGCCGAAAGGAGAAGGTAAGCTTCAAAACTTTATTGTCTTCTTGGAGAGAATTGTTTTCTATAAACTCCATGTTATATATATGTATATTATTGCAATGATGTCTGTGTAAGGATTTTTTTTAATGGGTTATTTAATCTTCCTTGGATCATTTATAAAAATATTAGGCACATGGGTGCATGTAAGAAATAATACAACCTAAAATATAAAATAGTGGAACACAAAGATTGAAGGTTCTCTCCCATAAGACATCAGGTAGAAACATTCGGGAGAGCACTGTTCACCATCCTTTATGGATAGTACAAACCATCCTTGCTTTCTATCTAGGCTGGTAGGTAATATACTTATGCAATGAGAAGGAAGATATTATCATGAAATTTGCTGGTATGCCTGCCTTTTTTGGGTAAGCATGGGATAGGCTATTGAGATATCTTTCTTTCATCATTTCCGGTGGACATATTATACTTCATCTATTAACATAGTCAAGATGGACACAGTTTTGTTTGCTTTAATACTTGTTGCTGTTGAATTTTTGAACAAATTAACTTTTTTTGCAGTGCAGTGCACTCTCCCATGTCAAAACGGTTTGAGTCATTATCTGAACAGAGGGATAGTGTCATCCTTACACCCAAGAATGTCCAGGTATCTGGTTTACCTCTGTACAAATGTGTACTGGTTTATGAACTTTTGACGTTTACTCTTCGTGTGTGTGTGTCTTTTTTAAATAATGTAGTTCCCATTTATTTGTATATCTGACCAAAAATGTTATCCAAATTGAATGTAACTCAGGCCTTAAGAACCCTTTTCAATGTTGCTCATCGATTGCACAATGTATTGGGGCCTTCTTGGGTTTTGGTATGTTTTACTTCTAATCTAGCATCTATTTCAATTTACAAAGTAGACAATATAATAGATTTCTACAAAAAATGCAGGTGTTGGAAACTTTAGCGGCTCTAGACCGGGCAATCCATTCTCCACATGCCACCACACAGGTAATTTTGGAATATATCTTGTTTAGTTAAGATCTGAACCATAATTGCTCTCTTTGTGGCCTTTGTATTCATAAAGTATAACTGTTGAACATATATCACTGTGATGATTTCGCTTTACAAAATCATCCACCAAATAAATGGTGTTGGTCAAAATCCACTGCCTTTTCTTTTGATGTAAAAGGTATACCATTGATTTTGTTAGCTACAATCTTGAAAATAATTCTTCAATTATGATTATGTTTCTGATGAAACTTATAAACATATTACATTTTTGAGCATGGACTGATGATAGAGTGCATTGGTTACAAAGTGTAACCAATGTGGGGATATATACCCTTGGGCACCCTCCCCCTACAAGCTAGCTTTTGGGGTGAGTTCTACCCAAGGGTTGTATTAGCTGACTCTGAGAGTGCACATGGCCCGTTGCTTTGGCTGGGAAGAAACAGAGGTGCTACGGAAAAAAATAATTTCTGGATTGACCTTGCTCTATCACGATAGATCATTGAAAATTGTCAAAAGTCATAACCTCTTAAAACAGGTGTAAGTTTAATAGTAATAATCCTTTTCTCAGAGAGCAAGCTTGTGATTTCTCTGTTATCACATATAGGTTATAGAAGCACTACCAAACTGATGATACTGAAATTGGAGAAATGGATACTCAGCTTGATAAATGTGCTGCGGAATGGCTACTTTAAGGCCGTTTTCCCTTATTTGGATGCTTATTATACATATATTGTTTTTCCACAGGAGGTCTCTACACCAGTTCCAAAATTTACTAGGGAATCTTCTGGCCAGTACAGCGACTTCCATATTCTTTCTTCCTTGAATTCTCAGGCAAGTAAACTCTGCCAATCCTGTTATCTGAAATCAGTGAGGTATATCACACTTTTTAATTTCTTTTTGAAGTGTGTCCTGATGATTTTTTAAGCTGTGAGTATGATTATGTTTAGATTTCCTGTCAAAAAGTTTAAGGTTGTTCTAGTCTAGGCTACTAAATATTCCATGTTGTTTTATATTTTTTTGACCTACATTTTCTAAATACTCTTTTCTTTCTTGTAGTTATTTGAGAGCTCGGCTTTGATGCACATATCTGCAGTTAAATCACTTCTCTCAGCTCTCCATCAACTATCCCATCAATGCATGTCTGGGACATCAGGAAGTTTTGGACCAGCTGTGAGTCAAAAAATTGGAAGCATCAGTTTTTCAGTCGAGAGGATGATATCCATCCTTGTTAATAATCTTCACAGTATGTGATACAAAAGGATTTTTCTGAAGTTGGTTGCAAAAAATAGCATGAAACATTCTTGTTGATGCTATTAATTTGCTCTTTATTATTGATGGAACTCTAAGTCATTCAGCTCACATGTTCTCATTTAGTTCTCTGATGTCTTTGAATCAAGATTTTTGGTATTTCCATTCGAGTGTTTTCTTAGTGTTGTGACTGAAATCTGCTGTCCTATAAACCTTGACATATTTTTATCATCTGTGCAACAATGAGCTTAAATTTTTATTTTTTCGTTTTCCGCTGTCCTAGTAGGAAATATGATTGATTATATTCCTTTTGTTTCTTTCTGAACTTAATGGGATGTGGATGCATAGCACAAAGTGATCTTGTGCATATTCATATTTTTCTTTTATCATTAGTGATCAGTATATGCTTGCCTTAAAGTCCATGAACTGCACTTTCATGCTTTATCTTGTTACTGCTTTTCTTCAGGTTCATATATAGCTTTGCCATTTTTTTTAAATTTTTTTTTTAGCTTTTCAACTTTCACTTAATTCTTGATTATCTACCATCTGCAGGAGTGGAGCCATTGTGGGATCTTGTTGTAGAACACTTTCTTGAGGTGAACATGATAAATATATTTTTTGTAGCTCTGAATTTTTATACTTGTTGCATTACTAAAAACTGCAAGTACACTTTGCAGCTTGCCAACGATTCTAATCAGCATTTGAGAAATATGGGACTTGATGCATTGGATCAATCGATATCTGCTGTTTTATCCTCTGAGCGGTTTCAAGATAATATTCCATCCGAATTGCGCACAACATCCAAAGATGTGAGTACATGTAGTTTTCTATTTTGCAGATGGTAAAGCCAATATTCTTTCACTATTGGGACTGACAATGCTATTGCTGTTGCATTCTTTCTAGATGGGAAATAGAAACACCGAGTTGAGATTGCTCGAGTGTTCTGTCATATCTCCACTCAGAGTGCTTTATTTTTCCTCACAAAGCATTGATGTTCGTGCTGGTTCCTTGAAAATTCTTCTGCATGTTTTAGAGGTAACATGAACTGCTGCAGTTATTATTGAATATATTGGTCTTTCTTATCAACTTATGCATATATTGTCTTTTCAGGGCCATGGAGAAAAATTATATGACAGCTGGCCAAATATTCTTGAAATGTTAAGGTTCTGCTTGTTTGTATGACAGTTTAAAACACCTGTATTATGGAATTTTATCTCCTCAGTTGACCCTGTTGTTCTGCTTCCCAAGGTCTGTTGCAGATGCACCAGAGAAAGATCTTGTCACATTGGGCTTTCAGGTTAGTACATTTATGACCAAGACTTTACCTGGATTTGCTGCTGCACTTTCTGTTGAGTTCTTCCCTTGGCTATACTTGACAATATTAACTTGGGGGAAAAAACTGCTGCAATATGGTGCAACCATATGCACCATAGATTTCCCCAGTTAGCGCAGTTTCAATTCCTCTTATAATGGCATATTGGAAAGTTCTCAATAAACCAAAAATTTTGTAATGTAAATCATGACTTGGAATAAAAAGTAATTGTTTGTGTTCACAGAAAAGTAATGTCTCTCATACTCATTGGATTGATTAATATTATACTAGATTTTGGATTACTCTTGCACATGTTACTGGAGGATATTGCATACTTGTGAAAGTCAGATGCAGTTGAAATTGTGACTTTGAATCTCTTTGTTTCCATATGATGAGTAATGTCAATCCAGTGGTCATCAATTTTTTGGCATATGCTTCTATTGCAGAGCCTGCGTGTGATTATGAATGATGAACTTACCTCTATTCCTGCTGACTGCTTTCAAGTGTAAGATTCTCATTTTAGTACCTTTAGTTGTTATAATCTATTCTCTGCAACCTTTTACTGTAAGGACATCTCATTTTTTCATTCACAGTTCATACAAAATGGTTGTTTGTGCAGATGGTGTGTGTGCGCACTCTAAATTTTAAAACTATGAAAATTTTCAGCAGTGTGTGTTTCTCTCCACCCTTCCTCCCCCTCCCCCCCACATACACATACATTGCACACACACACACAGAGACATACATATATATAAATATATATATATATATTGAAAGAGAGGGAGAGGTAGTTTTCTTTTTGTTAACTCATTTTTAAGTTACGTGGATGGTTTTAGAATGACTTTTCATATTGACATTGTTGAAAGAAAAATATCCAATCTTTGTGGACAAATTTCAGATTTTTAAATTTCCCTACACTCATCCTATCCTTTATGAATATAACCGAGTTTTCTTTTGTTTACCTATCGAGAGAGAGGTAATTTCCTTTGTTAAACATATTTTTAAATTGACGCAGATGGTTTTAAATGACTTTCCACATTGACCCCGTTGAAGGAAAAATATCTGATCGTTGTTGAAAAATTTTAGATTTTTAAAATCCCTTCACGTATCTTATCCTTTATGAATACAACTGAGTTTTTTTATTTTTGTTTACCTGATGTTTTCCCATAGAATATTTTCAGCCAAAGATTGATTGTTGGTGGTATCATTTAGGATTGACAATCCACAATTTTAAGGTCTGTTTAGAATGATAATTAAATTTATCCTGCAGGTGTATCGATGTTATTGGAGCTTATAGTGCACAAAAGACTGAGTTGAATATAAGCTTGACAGCTGTTGGCCTACTATGGACTACAACTGATTTTATTGCCAAGGGGCTTTTGCATGCACTAGCTGTGGAAAATGAAACGAGTTAAATAGTCATCACTCTTTTTTAGTTCATAGCATTTGTGTTGCTAATGAGTCATCTTCTACATCAAAATTTGGTATAATAAGGTTTGACTATGCTACATGCAGGTATTCTTGATATGAATTCTTCTGTGAAGCAAACAGATAGTTCATCGAGTGAAGAACGAATTCTGGAGTTGCCTGATAAAGTGAATGATAAATCTCCCAAAATAAATATCATTGATCGTGACAGCTTGTTGTTTTCTGTTTTCTCGTTACTTCAAACACTGGGAGCTGATGAGAGGCCAGAGGTAAGCTATCTTGTAAACATTTTTTATTTGTTTAGATGATTGACAAGATATTCTAGGTTGGGACTTATAACTCAAGAAACTTAAACCGTCCTGCCTTTTAGGCATTGAAAACTAATTCTGAACCACAATTTTGTATTGGTATGGACTTTGCTGTTTCTTTGCTTGTTACTTTCGTAACTTTGCATACTTTTTTTAGGATATCATTGTATCATGCTTTATTCACTTTGATTTGCTTACAGTTTGTTGTTTCACGATCAAAGCTCAATAGTGTAAGCTACTGTTGTTTTTTTTTTCTACCTATGGGGCCTCTGCCTCTTTGTATGTGCATCTCTGTTGAGAGGATATTCTGATCTCACATAATATACTAAGCTTATCTAGTTGTAGGCAGAGATATATGACTTTTCTGAAGTAAAGTTCTTGTTTCATTCTAGCTCTTCTTTGAAGCAACTTTGCAGAAGAGATAAAGAGTGTTTTTTTTTAATAATATTGAAGCTAAGCTATATTTTAGGTCAGAAATGCAGCTGTAAGGACACTATTTCAAACTCTTGGAAGTCATGGGCAAAAACTATCGAAAAGCATGTGGGAAGATTGTCTGTGGAAATATGTTTTCCCTGCTCTAGATCATGCTTCTCATAAGGTAATTGGAAGTGGCTATGAAATTTCAAGGTTCTCATATATCTGATCCAACATTATGTTGCTTGCTGCTCTCTATAGGCTGCAACTTCATCAAAAGATGAATGGCAAGGGAAAGAACTGGGAACTCGAAGAGGAAAAGCTGTTCACATGCTAATTCATCATAGGTGCAATTCTGCTGTCATTTCTTTTAGTTACTTGGGTGATCTTACATGCTACTTTATAATTTTCTATACATGAATTTTCAGTCGCAACACAGTTCAAAAACAGTGGGATGAAACACTTGTACTGGTTCTTGGTGGCATAGGACGTTTATTACGGTCTTTCTTTCCTTTCCTCAGTAGCTTACCAAATTTCTGGTCAGGTACAACCACTATTATATTTTCTTGTGCTAACATCCTATGATGGTCAACTTTCTTCAGGATAATCCCTTTATTTTATTGCTGCAGGATGGGAATCTTTGGTTCTCTTTGTAAAGAATAGCATTTTAAATGGCAGCAAAGAGGTTGCTATCGCTGCAATAAATTGTCTGCAGACCACTGCTCTCTCTCATTGTCCCAGGGTAAACATGACATTCTAACATTTTTCAACTCATGTGATTGCTCTTTGTATATGAGAAACAAACATAGCCAATCAGATCCTGTACTAGCACTAACCGGGGGTTGTGTAGCAGATTGAGAAAATTTCTGCAGTGTCACCTTATGCAGTTGCTTTTTCACTAATGTGGTTCCATGATACAGGGGAACTTGCCAATGGTGTATCTTAACTCCATTCTTGATGTTTACGAATATGTTATTAAAACATCGCCAAGTTACAATGACAGTGCAGCTAGCAAGGTGAAGCAAGAGATTTTGCATGACCTGGGTAATGCATTTTTTCAACCTGAATATGTTTTCTTGCATCCTGCATCCCCTTTTTATCTCTTTATACTGAGTTATCCTAGTGCAATGGCAAAATATGGTACTTGTCACACCCTTAGTCAGTCCCAAATTTGACTTAAGAAACGCAAATCAATGTATCTGTGCTAAATTGTCGCAATGAGAACTGTGCGTTTCTGAGTGTTTATATCTTTTCCTGGATGTTTCCATTTTTTCACAGGAGAGCTATATGTGCATGCACAAAAAATGTTTAATGATGGGATGTTCATCCAATTACTTGGAATTGTTGATTTGGGAATTAAGCAAGCCACACTAATGTATGAGAACTTTGAAATTGAATTTGTAAGTCAGTTTTGCTTTTAGATTCCTTTCCTCCTCCTTCATATTGTTTATAAAGCCATTTAACTCTCCAGACTGGTATATTCATGAAATTAGTATTGCTTTCCTACAGGGGCATGTTCCACCTGAGCTACGTACCATACTTGAAATCTTACCTCTGTTACAGCCGAATGAGAATATTTCTCCAATGTGGCTAGTGCTTCTTAGAGAGCTTTTGCAATACCTTCCGAATTCAGAATCTTCCTCAAGAAATGAGGATAATGAGGTGAAGCAACTAAATAGTGCAGACAAATTTCCAGGTGTGGAATCAGCTTGATTGAATATTTTAAAACAGATAGGCATTTCACTAAACGATAGCTTTAACTAAGAAAAAGAAAGCATGAAGTTGAAATTCATATTTCCTTTTCAAGGTAATGATGCTGGGAGGAAGGACAAAGTGCCAAATGGTTCTGCTTCCATGTCCCTGAAGAGTGAGAAAGTGGCACCTCAGGATTCTGGCTCATCGGCAATGACACTGGCTGAGATTCCAAGTTATTTGTTTGCTGAAAAACTTGTTCCTGTGCTGGTAGATCTATTTCTAAAGGCTCCAACTATCCAAAAATATATTATTTTCCCTGAAATTATTCAAAACCTTGGAAGGTAAAAGTTTTCATTATTCTGTGCTCTGTTTAGGTCGTATAAGTGACAGCCTTTTTTTGTTGTGTAATTTATATATGTAATTACTCCAACTTTTCATGCTAACTGAGATAGCATCCTTTGCTGTAAAGCTGCATTATAGATTATGCTAGCAGTTACTGGAACACTTTGTAATGGCCACATTTTTCTTTGTGTATAATTATTTGCTTGTAGACCATTTTATTCATTTGTCAGGCTGAACGGGGTTAGGGTGTGGGGGCATCAATTTATTTTATCTGCACTGGCTGTTTTACTGGGCAAGTTCTAAAGTCATTTTAGTTCCCTATTAGGTAGCAAGTAGATTTCATATAGATTCCTATTGGTGAAGGTTATGTGGATTGGGGTATTGAGAGATTTGAAATCAAAACAGGATTACCTTACATGGTGCTTCCCGCTGTGTGAAATAACTCATAAAACTGCAGAAACTAGTAAAATTTTGCGGATGGTGTCCGATTTTTTTGCTTGCTGTTTAGGCCTAATTTGTTCCTTGTTTGTTCTATGATAATTTGTTCTGGACTAGTTAATAAGACAACTTAGCTTTTCCTTAGGTGTATGACAACAAGAAGAGACAATCCTGATGGTTCCTTGTGGCGATCGGCTGTAGAGGGGTTCAACCGCATTCTTGTTGATGAACTCTGCAAATCCCCCATGAACTGTGGACCGGATACAAAAACTAGCAGACCTGCTAGATTGCGTATGTGGAAAGAAGTAGCAGATGTTTACGAGATATTTCTTGTAGGTTATTGCGGACGGGCCATTCCTTCTAACTCTCTCTCATCTGAGGCACTAAGGGCTGATGAAGCACTTGAGATGACCATTTTGAACATTCTTGGTGACAATGTTTTGAAATTGCCACTGGATGCACCTCCAGATGTAAGTAGTTATGTAACACGATTCACTCATCACTTAAAAGTTCAGTTAATTGATTTGTTAAAATTTTACTTCAGAATCATGCCTTGTTATGTTACAAGTTAATAGCAACAGATAATCTAAGAGAAGATGAATTTCTATTACATTATCGTTATTTAAACTTTTCAAGGTTATAAGTTCATTTTCTGCTTCCAGGTGATCTAGATCTTTTGTCTTTTGTTTTTCTGTGTTTTTTTCATAACATATTAAATCCCAATTGTGGCAACCTTTACGATTTGCAATTTCCAGTTCAGGTCAGGTTGTTATATGGCTAAAGGTCCATTAATTTAGTTTCTGAATCACCAAAAGGGAACGAATGATAATTCATTGCTAATCTTAGTTTTGTTGACAGATTCTGCTGCGACTAGTATCAACATTGGATCGCTGTGCTTCACGTACTTGCTCTTTGCCTGTGGAGAGTGTGGAACTCATGCCATCTCATTGCAGCAGATTTTCCTTGACTTGCTTGCAAAAGTTATTTTCCTTAAGCAGGTAAATATTATATTTCCTTTGGCATATGATGTAATCTTTTAACTTCTCATACGAAAAAAAAAGAAATATCTTTTATCCAAATACATTTAATATTTGCAAACATATGTTTTACTGACCTAAATGTTCAAGCTTTTCCTTTTCTCAAAAAACTAGTGTTAGATAAACTCTTCTTTGGCACTGTTTGAATTTTGGAAAAATCTCAGGCAATCGATTCTATAGGTTAGAACTAAACCTTTTTGAATTTTCATAAATCTGAAGCCTCACCCTGTCAGCCACATTTCAAGCACATAGTTTGCTCCTACTTGGTTAATCCTTTGATTTAGTAGATGAAAAATTGATTCTATAAAGTTTAGTTTTTTATTTCACGCCCTTGAGCCGTTCCATGTTTAATGTACAAATATATTGCCCAGTTATGATTGTGAAGCTAGTGATTGGAACATTGCAAGATCTGAAGTCAGCAAAATATCAATCATGGTACTCATTCCGAGATGTGAAGACATATTAAACAGATTGTTGATTGATGAAAATAACTTAGGTATGTGGGCTTCATTTGCCATCTTCTTGCCGCTTAAATATATTGTTCCTCCTTAGGTATGCATGTTGAACCATCGAACTATTCTTGCAGGTCAACGGCCATTGCCACCAACAAGACTTGGAGAAATCATTTTTGTCCTTCAAGAACTCTCACGACTTGAAATTCATCCAGAAACAGCATCAGTTCTTCCTTTACACCCTTATTTGAGGAGTGGCTTACCCGATAAGGAGAATTGTGATAAACATCAGCATCTACTTGTTCTATTTCCATCTCTGTGTGAGCTGGTAACCACGAGGTGAGATAATACTCCTGTGTAAAATAATTTTCCCTGTGACAGTCGAGAGCATAGTCCGATGTATGATGCTTATTTCATGGCTCTAATGACCCAGCCACCATTACTGTCTGATCATATTGCATAATTCTACTTCATGCACACTCTTTGCTACATTGAGAACCTGTAATGTCATCTGATGGCGCTTTGTTTTGGCAGGGAACCGATAGTAAGGGAGATGGTGCAGGTTCTACTCAGAATCGTCAGTAAAGCACTGATGCTTGAAAAGGTCGGTGCATTGACCATCTGAGGCGTAGAAGCATGCAAGCAAAACTTCCTTCTCAGGCTTAGTAATACCTCCAGATTGACGTGGGTAATTTGTGTTGGTAGATTGTATAGGCGAGGAAATTTTTTTTACTCATCCTCCATTTCCTTGTGTTGTACGATACATATATTTGTATATTTAGATTGGATATTCTCATTTTTTGTTACATTTTACATAATCATCCGCTGGTTATACGTTTCCAGATTGAGGATAGAGTTGACATTGTCTTCTTCGTTTCCACAGTATTTCTTGTTAGATTAGAGAGTAATATTATTATTACCCTACTCATGAACTATGGTATAGCGCGGGAGCAAATATAAGTAAACTAAACTTACTGTTATTTATTTCATATTCGAACGTCTTTTACAGAACTGACGCAGGACGAGAGAAACAGAGGAGGTATAGACGTAAACAGAAGCAAAGAAACAAACAGGGGAGCTACCTAAACTACAGGGTGCTTGTGTTCATTGTTTGTCTTTATTTTCACTCTGCGTGATCAGGTATGGATCATTTCTCATTTCCGCTCTGGCTACCCCTTCGGCGTCTCTTCGTGTTGCCGGCCTATCTGCCGGGAGTTTCTTAGTTGCATCCTGCGATGTAATCCAAGTGATTTAGAACGTAGATTATCTTTGGCATAACAGTATCTATTAACGGCTTGGCATTCATGATGAACATGTTGAGGTCGTTTACCGTCAGCACATCAGCCATCCTTGTCTTCTCCTCATCATTGGTAGTCCTGGCGTTGAGAGTTGCAGCGGACTGTGCGGCAGCCGCTACGCCACCGGGGACGATGGTGTTGCGGCCTGTGGCTCTTACTTCAGCTGCTTGAATAGCCGCTGCATCGCTCCATTCAACTGGCTTGTTCCCAGCGGTTAAGGCGGTAGCTTCAAGTGCTTCACCAATGGTAATTCCATCATCACATTCCGGAAGTTCTGTCGACGACGACTCTATCGGTGCGCCGAGGTTCACTTGCTCAACAACCTGCTACAAAACCAATATTAAAAGTTGCATCTACTTGTTACGTATATATACTGAAATATTTAAGAGAAATAACCTGATCGCCAATGGCTTCTGTTATGATACGCCTCCCAGGCATGTCAGTCTCAGTGACAGTCATGCCTTGGCCACCAGCAACTTCATTAACATCACCGTGACCAACAAACCCAGCTGCCTCATTTCTTCTGGCAGCAGATTGCATGGCTGCAGCTGCGCCACCCTTCTGTGTCTGCCCCATCTGTGAAACCCCGTCCCAATCGGGTGTCCAATCAGTATAGTATTAGTGGTCCACGTGTACATTTATCGGGTCGATCGGGACAAAAACCGAGACGGAAGGAAAATGACTGTTTTGCCCCTATCGTACCCGGGCTTGTTTCCGGGCCCGTATGCTTCTTGAGGGCCTTATAGATGTCTGTGTGTTGGTTCTAGGCCCCGTAACTCACCTATGGCCCAGCCCTTTATACACCTTTTAAAACCCATCTGCCTACCCAGTTGTTGCCCCTACACACGTTCATACAGACAGTCAGTAACCGCTTTGTTCCCTGCTCTCCTTTCTCTTACACGTCTTTTCCAATCTGCCGTCTGTAGCCCTTCCTGGTTCCATAGTTAGATCGTATTCCAATTCTGTAGATCGGAGAGGGTACGGTAAGGAGTATCTTTGTATATTTTTAAATTAGGTTCATGATTTTGTCTGATTGGGGGTCTGATTTAGGTACATCTGCGTATCTGAGTCCATGTATCGTGATAAAGGCAAAGAAATTTCCGGTTGTTCATCCGCACGCCAGGTAGGAATCTACGTATCATCTGTTGATCGGCTGTCGCTTGTTCTTGTTGTTTGTTGTTTGTGCGTATTTCTAATTATGCCTTTCACCTTAATCCTTGCTGTTTGGGTGATTTGTTGTTTATCTCCTTCCCGTAGCTCGGTTATTTGGCACTCTTTGTTGATTGTTCACCTTTATAATTCTTGGGTTATTGGCCATGCTTGTTTCTGTAAGTGTTTTCCATGTTGATTTTACCCTCGTTTATTACGTCATCGGTTTGCTGGCGAATTTGTTCCTTTGTACGCGTATTGATCATGTAATGCGCGCGGGTCCCCAATAGCTTTCCCTGTTTCTCTTTTGTGGATTTTTTTTTTCTTACTTTTCCTTTTCGGAATCACCGAGACCAGCTGTAAAGTCCTTTTGCTTTTCCTTTTCCTTCTTTTCTTTCCTTCCTTCTCCTTCCTGCTGTCGCCTCGATCCCCCTCCTTCTCGTTCTTGTTAAGCGAAGCGTCAGCTCGCGCCTTGGTTCCCAGTTCGTGCTCTCGCGCCCAGCTCGCGCCTCCGGTCTCTCCGTCTTCCTCTGTAACCTCCGGTTTGGTTTCTTGTTGAGCGACGGGTGGACTTGTGTCTTGGTTACTCTCGTTGCAGCGAACTGGTTCTCAAATAGGTGCACGGATGTTTCTCCTTTCCCCGGGCACCTCTTCCGTTCCAAAGCTCCCAGCTCACGTTTTCCCCCTGCTCCTGGTCTTTCTTTTCCCCTTTCTCGGCCGGGTGTCCATGCGTTTCACAGCGCTCTCCGTCCCAGCGCCTGTTGCCTTTCGTTTGGTATTAGGATTGAACTTCTGTCCCAGTTGATTTCTCTTTTTGTTTCCCTTGGCTCATAATTTCGGGTGGAGCATTGAGCTGGTTGCTGGGTTTCCTTTTGTTTCAGTGCTATGTATTCTGGTTGGTGCGGGTTGGGTCTCCTTGGTTGTGGTGTGGGTTACATTTTCTTCTTCATCAATTACCACCTAATGTT
Organism: Passiflora organensis; assembly: GCA_019739055.1. NCBI lineage: Eukaryota > Viridiplantae > Streptophyta > Magnoliopsida > Malpighiales > Passifloraceae > Passiflora > Passiflora organensis. The sequence continues at coordinate 769,465 of JAEPBF010000269.1, forward strand.
GTGAGCCGGCCTAGCACCGGATCGGCGTGGCTATTCCTTTCCGTGATTGCTTGAGTTTAGTTCTCGTGTCTGCCACTGATTATTGAGTCCTTTGTGAAATTCTTGTTTGTTCCTTCGTTCCGTCCTGTACCGTGAATTTGTTTGTCTTCAGACTCTTGCGAACGAATCTTGTGTCATTGCGTGCTCTTCTCTGGAGTGCCTTGCAATATCTCTTGTGATTTCTGTGAAGTCTGAATTTTCCTTTGCAGAATTTCTTTTTTTCTTTCTTTCCGTGAACCTGTCCTCTACCGATTCGTGGGTGCATCAGCTTCATCTCCCTCATCCCTGTTCTCCTTTGGTTCGTGTGCTGGGTTCGTGTACCTTGTCCCTGCCACGACGTCGTGCCTTGTCTCCAGTATTGTTGCCTTTCAACAACTAATTAATGTAACAAGCAAGATGAATTATAATAAAATCTGTGAGGATGGAATCTGAGTCCCATTTCTTGTAATAACTAGTCAATAAAAAGACATGAATTAAGTTAAGAATAAGCATACCTGTAAAAGTTACAAATCCCTACCGAATTACTATGTGGCGGACAATAAAACAAAATCCCTGTCCGCCCCTAAATTTCCTTTAAATAGGCATGAAACCTCTCCTTTTCTTGTTAGTGATAAAAGTCTTATGATTTTTATGAAATGATTGTCAATGTGTGTGATGATAAGTCCATGTGTGCATTCAATTGATATTTGCAATAAGTAAATGTTCGCTTGGCCAATGCGAGGTAAGTCAACGGAATCCCAGTTACAGGGGAGAGTTGCTTACCAGTTGGGAGTTGTATGGGTGATGGTTGTGTATACCTGCCATGTCTTCGCAGGTCGGTTCATATTGTGTATTGAGACAGGTATGATATGTGTGATATTTTCTCTGCCTAGTCTCGGACAACACTGGCGGTACGGGTTATGTATTTTGTACTGTTTTAAAATAAATTAACCTGTCAGTGGGCTCCCGGTTTCCCTTTAGCGGGGGTTACTAGAGGAGTGTTTTACGATGTCCGCCCCGACGGTTTTTGATTAATAATGTTAATCGTGTGGTGATATGAACCGTTGTGTGATAATTTATTGGTTTGGGATTTGTATTAAGAAATCAAATGTGCTACTTCCATAATCCTCGTGTTTGTTCAGTACACCTTTGTTTGTATCATGATCCGTTCCTTGCCCTCCTGTGTTGTATTCAGTTTGCCCGTAGGACATATGATGCTGTGACTCCTACTGAGATTTTATAATCTCACCCGTTGTTGTATTTCCCCCTTTCAGGAGTAGTTCGTGAGCCGTAGACGGTATTTGAGGTGTGATTGTTTCCTACGACTCGGCTGGACTATCGCACCTACACGTTTTATACAGATTTCCATTTCTGGCATTTTCCGGTTTGAATCGTTTTGAATGTTTGACATACTTTACGTTTTATACATCTTTTCGCTATTTGATACATTGTTTTTACGTATCGGGCTTTAAGCCCATTTCATGAATTTGAGCTTGAACTATTTGAGTCCGTTTTCGTTTATGGTATTTTATTTTCAGTAACGAAAGTCTTTCGCTGTGGATTTGTATTTACTCCGTTTTATGCCAGATGTCAGTTTCTAATTTGTCATGCTCCAATTCGTAATTATTAAATGTAATTATTTTTGGGAATTATGTTTGAAAAGTCGTATAAGCCTTGTGGAATTCGGATTGGTCCACGTGTTGGGTTTATCCGGGTTTCACGGCGGTAAAGGCCCGATTTTCGGGTTCGGGTCCTTACACCATCACTGCACTCTCTGCAGTTTGCATCATTGCTGCATCTCTGGGCGCCACCGCCTCCTCCGCAAGCTCACCTTCCACAGGGAACAACTCTCCATACTTGATGGGTTCTTGAGGCCTCCGTGGCTGTTGTTGACTCATATTTCTTCTTCTGTTCAAGTTTTGATTCTGCCTCTCGCCTTGCTGTGCCCGTTGTATGATTAGAGGACTCAACTCTGCTTACTGTGTATACACATTCATGGAGAGCTGTAGGATTTGGACACGTTTAATTTGGAAGGGAAACGTGGAAATAGTATGGGAGATAGTTTCATGCATGGCGACACCTGTTCGACATAGAGGTGATTAAAAAAAATAAAATAATAATAATAAAAAAATAAATCTAATTAGTTTAAAAAGTTTAAATATTTTTTATTTAAAATAATCAAATTTTTCATAAAAATATTTTTTTTTATGGATCATGCATGACTTTTATTTAAAAAACCTCCAGTTATTAAATAAATTAGCAAATAAGATGCAAGTTTTAAAAAATGTACATATAAATGTTCAGATTTAAAGAAAAAAATTTGATGTATTTTAAGATTTTTAAGATACCAAAATCAAATGTTGCTTATACCCAGTATTTGTCTGGTCATTAGTCAATATCGTTCCAGATAATGCAATTTTTATACTAAATATATATGTATATATATATATATATTAATAATAATCATAACAATAATTAATCTATTTTATTATATTATAAATAAATCTATTTTTCCGAAAGTATAAAAATATACATAATGCACTTCTTCCATACTCTCTCGTTGACTGTTCAGGAATGGCCCTCCATTCATTGTATGGGATATGGATTGCTACCTCTGTGTTGTCCATTGTCTTTTCTTTCGTTTCCTTACCAACCACTCAATTAGCTTCCATCAGAAGTGAGAATTGCTGATCTTGATCTCAAAATCTCTTTGCAACTATTTGGTCAGAAATCAGAGAAGCTCACGGGGTTGTGTCCTGTCATGATCTGTGTCATACAAAAGGTTGTCCCCTTTTAGCTAACGATCTTAACCCTCTTTTTATTTTTTCTTCGTTTTTGCAATTCTTCATATTCAGTTAGCCAGACATGTATGGAGGAGGTTGGAGAAGCTATATCACTCGCTTGGCATCAGTCCTGTTGCTTCCTCGGTTCCGAAATTATTGTGGGCTAAGAGGGTCCTTGACGATGCTTGGACGAAAACTGGAGTGACGGTAAGGCTCTTTGGGCTGGCGTTTAGGGTTTTGGAGATTAGGAACTCTTACATGCTTCTTGTACTTTACTCTTCAGTTTATTGCGTATGATTGTGTAGGATCTTCCAAGTAGTGGCTGGGAACTTCCTGTTTTTCTAGCATTGACACTCCTGCATTTTCCCAAAAAACTATGGGGTTAAGTGCATTCTTCGACAATGCTTAGATTCAAAAGGAGCTTGTTAGTCTCTTTGAACTCTTACTTTAGTTCTTGGAGTTCGGAAGCTTCTAAATTTTTCATTCATTCCCACCATTTATTTTCTATCCCCTTTTTGGTGCTTTCTCCTCTCCACCGCTGCATTACGATACTTGTGTTACTTTTATTCTTTAATTATATATGCGTGCAAATTGTTGCTGCAACTTTAAGCAATTCTGCTTTTTTCGTGACTCTATTCTGTGGTTTGTGGGTAGAAATGGAGGGTTATCAAAAGAAGGAGAAGTACAAGGATCAACCATACGTATCTGGGTAATCATTTGCAACATTCCTCAGTATTGCTGAGAAGTAGCTGACACTGCAAATTCAATCCTTCATTGATCCGCAGTTCTTCAAATGAGAACCCACCCTCATTAATGGGAAATATCTAGATTTTTATCAAAACAACAGTTTTTAGTATCGTGGTGCTTCCCTATGGCAGGCAGGAGCAATGATGAGAAGGACGACAATGGAAGGCACTAGGACAGAAGGGTGAGGACAGTTCCAATAGATGATGTTCAAGGCAAAACAGAATGTTGAACTTTCTTTATCATGAACCACCTTATCTCTCTTTCTCATCCGCATAACTTAAAGTTCCTGAGAAATTTGTATACATTTACAATTTCTTGTATGAATTTGAAAGTTTGTTCAAATTCTGTTTCAAGAGTATTTTTCAGGAAGCTTTAAATGAAGCCCTTAATTGCCTTGGATTTTACTGAACTTGCAGAGCAGAAACAAATTAAGTTGTGTTTCTGCAGAAAACTATACTTAATTCAAGTTCTAGTCCTTCTTAGGCACATCCTGCAAATCTCACACATTTTAGCTGTGCTTCTCATGAGGCTGCACAAAGATTGTTTCCAAAATTCTCTGCTATCTTTCTGATAAAACCAGCATGCTTCTTTTATATGGCTCTTGCTGTCAACTCAACTGCAAATCTGTCTTCCATCACAAATGCCCACCAACAACTTGATCTCATTTGTACTTTCACTCTCATTCACCATCTTTCACTCAACCTGGTCCAAAGCCATACATAATGACCAAGGCATGTGGCAGCTTTTGCAGGGAAACATAGGCATATCAGCTATGCACATGCAGTTGCTGGATAACAACAAGGTGATCATCTTTGATCGCACTGATTTCGGCCCTTCCAATATCTCCCTTCCGGCACACCGCTGCCGGCATGATTCACATGAAAAGGCACTTGAGATTGATTGCACCGCGCACTCCGTCCTCTACGATGTTGCCACCAACTCTTTCCGTCCTCTCATGGTCCAGACTGATACTTGGTGCTCTTCAGGTGCAGTTCAGCCTGATGGAACCCTGGTGCAAACCGGTGGATTTAATGATGGTGATCGAGCAGTTCGTACGTTTACTCCTTGCAGGGATGATACTTGTGATTGGATTGAGTATCCAGGCCATCTATCCATAAGAAGATGGTATGCTTCTAACCAGATATTACCTGATGGAAGAGTGATCATAGTTGGAGGTAGAAGGCAGTATAACTATGAGTTCTACCCTAAAAATTCTGCTTTCAAAGGTACTTTTAGGCTTCATTTCTTGGAAAAGACGAGAGATGGTGACACAGAGAACAACCTCTATCCGTTCTTACACCTCTTACCAGATGGGAACCTATTCATTTTTGCTAATACGGAATCAATCTTGCTCGACTACCGTCGAGATCGTGTAGTTAAAACATTCCCTCGCATTACCGGCAACGATCCCCGCAACTATCCGAGCACAGGATCATCCGTGCTGTTGCCTCTAGACGAAAACCAAGGCAGTAACATTCAAGCTGAAGTTCTGGTGTGCGGGGGTGCGCCAAGAGACTCGTTTCATCAAGCAAATATTGGAGTCTTCATGCGTGCAATCTCCACATGTGGAAGGCTCAATGTAACAGACCAAGACCCTCATTGGGTGATGGAATCCATGCCACTTCCACGAGTTATGAGCGACATGATCCTTCTCCCCACAGGAGATGTCATTATCACCAATGGTGCCCAACTGGGTACAGCAGGATACGAACTAGGACGACTGGCTGCAACCAGACCCATCATATACCATCCACAAGAACAACCCACCAATCGTTTCTCATTAATGTCACAAGCAATAAGAGCCAGAATGTACCATTCATCAGCCATCCTGTTAACAGACGGTCGAGTTCTAGTCGGTGGCAATAACCCTCATGCTTACTACAACTTCACAGGCGTCTATTACCCCACAGATCTGAGCTTGGAGGCCTTTTCACCACCATATTTATCAGGCAACGAATGTGCAAGGCCTAAAATTTTGAGCGCTGAAAACACACTCACATACAATCGTCCCTTCCTGCTAAGCTTCTCCGTGGAAGAATACTCAGGAGAGAATACTTTATCAGTAAGAATCATTGCACCCTCTTTCACCACACACTCATTTTCCATGAACCAGAGGATGGTGGTGCTCAGGATTACTAGTTGCATAACCCATGAGGCGATGAACATGTATAACTTGTCTGCGCTTGCACCATCCACAGCTGCGATCGCACCCCCAGGATACTACATGCTGTTTCTGGTACACAATGGCCTTCCTAGTTCTGGTTCCTGGGTGAAGATCCAGGAGTGATGGGGAGGAAGGTATTATAATTAATCATAATAAAGTTTGGCCAATCTAATAAAGACAATTTTAATGTTGGACATGCCATTGGGCATATAAAAATATAATAAAGTAGATATTCTAAATCAAGAGTATTCCAATAAATTCACTCTCCTTATTTTAGAATATCATTGTGCTTAACACTATTATGTTGTTTAATAATGATTTAATTATATTAATCTTTGTGTTAATATGCCAACACTACTACGTTGTAATAAAAAATCAATGATAATTATTCATATGATTTAATTATATTCTGTGGATTATAATATCAAAATATATTTTTAAGATAATTATCATACATGATTTTAGTTTTTATTAATAATAAAGTAGATAATTATTCAAGAAAATTTATATAATTTAATTATATTTTTAAATATTTTAGTTTTAAATTATTTTAAATAATCTTTTTTAGTTAAAATATTCATAATAAATGATATTTATTTTATTTTATTTTTTATATTCGAAAATTTTAAATATTATATATATAAAATATTGAATTTTTAATTTTTATTAAAATAATGAACATCATCGTTTTTTATATATTTATATTCCATGGAATAAATTTATTAAATTTATGTATGTATAATTAAAAATGTATATATGAACCTTTTTCATTTCGGTTTTTACCTTTTTGCTTCCAACAAAACAGTAGGGGACCCGACCCGCAACTAACACGCAAAACCGCCCCTAAACAAAGTCCGCGAACCTTTTGTGAGTTTCCTTTATTACCCCCACAGTACCACCAGAACCAAACAGAAATCTTGAGAAAGTGAGGGAAACCGAGAGAAGGAAGAAGAGAGTTTCTGTGGAGAATTGACTAACCAAATGAGGAACATTTTCAAGAAACTGCATCATCACCACAGATCATCCAATGAAACCTCCTCCGGCGCTTCCACATCCCAGTCATGCGCCTCTGACCAGAGCTCTTCCGCGGCGGCCTCTTTCTCCTCCTCCTCCGTTTCTCAGCCGTCGACTACCGCGCTTCCGGCATCTAACCTTGCATCTACTGCACAAGTGACGATGCCATCTACTACTTCTGCTGCTTCAACTTATAGCAGTCGTCCGGACTACTTCAAGTCGGAGGAGGACTTTCAGATACAGCTGGCGATGGCGATCAGCGCCTCAAATTCGGAGTTTAGAGGTGATTCGGAGACCGATCAGATTCGAGCTGCCACGCTTTTGAGCTTGGGAGTTAAGAGTGATAGTGATAACCGTGATATTGCTGGTAGTGGTCGTAGTAATCCGAATCCTCATCTTTATAATAGGGTCGAGACGGAGAGGGAGAAGGGAGAGACAGCTGCGGAAGCCTTGTCGAGGTACTATTGGGTGAGTTTCTTGGCGGAATGATTGTACCCTTTTATGATAGTTGGGATTTTCTTTCGTAGCAACTGATATTTGCTGTTTGGGCTTTGCGCGTATAAGAGTTGAATTTGTGAAAATTGAAGTTAAGTGAGCTGTTTATGTAGTGTTTTTTAACATTTTTTTTGAAGGTCTAAGTCACTTTGTATTCCATGATCGCAAAATCTCCCGACATGCGAACTGGGGAGTGTAATGCTTTTGTTAGATGTTCGGTCATTGTAAATATTGCCAAAATTATCACTGCATCTTCGTTAGTTTAGCTTTTTCGCCTGCCGCAAGGTTTTCTGCTTCACAGCTTATAATATCAAAAGAAATGTAAGTATCCTGAGACTTCCCAAGGAAAAGAAAATTCATATAACATGTTTTTTACTTTAATCATTTGTCAGGTACATAGCCTTCAATCGATCTTTTTTCACTCGGATGTATATAGTTTGTAGCAGTGATCTGCTCAATTTTTAGCTTCAAGCACACTTTCCTATGAGGCTTTTTTTTTAAGAACAGTGTAAAAACAACATTTTTTTAATGAAATATTAAAGGCGTTGTTACTGCCTGTAGAATGAGTTAAGTATTAAACTACCTGCATAGATTGTCCTGTGCTTTTGCTACTATCTCACCTCAAAACTGTGATCTGATTCTTGGAATTGACAAGCAGGAGAATGTGAAAATTAGCTGTTCTTTGGGGCTTTACATTGTCTATGTTGCATATGTTAATTGGTGTAATTTGAAAATCTAAACTTTTTTTTAAATGAAAAAATATCTTCTTTTGTTTATGAAATAGAAGATGTACTTTTGGAGTAAGATCCAGAGAAACCCGCATATAATGAGGAAGTTTGATTGTCATGTACCTTTGTTATTCTTTCCCATGAAGTTGGGTTTGATTCTCTTGGAATCTATGAGTTGGAGGAGTGTGAGGGCTGACTGTACCGTGGGACATCATATTGCCTATGTTTTCATATGAAGTTTTACTACTGTTAGTTAAGGTGCATTGCTTTTAAGCTTTGGCTAATTTGATAACTAAGATTTGAACAAGATTTTGCTACATGTTGCTTGAAAACATACTGAATAACATCATAATACATGATTCTCTTTGAATTTTTGCATGTTTCATTTGATATTTTACATAAATGAAACCACAGTTGTATTATTTTCTAAATCCTTTTGATTCCTGAAAGTTGGGAATTATTTTCACCAAGCTTTTTCCTCTGATGAGTTCTGATTATTGTTAATCATGGAGAAAATTGCATTAAGGTGGTTGGTTACCTGAAGGAATATTAACAAAACTGTTTCGACAAGTAGACAACAAATTTTTTCCTCTTTTTCCATGGAAAATTTGGTCCATGAAGCATGAAAATTATACATTAAACTGTCTGGAAATGTCACAGATAATGAAGATCTCTCTTAAAATTGAAAATTCAAAATTATCAGGAGTATGCTTTCACAATATAAGTGAAGAATTATAATTTATTGCAGGGAATCCCGTTGTTTGCTATAATCATTGTTTATGATGTAATTGATAAAGAATGTGCAAACTCGATGCAAACACATCAGCAACTTTGGACTGTACCCATATTCATTCACACCAAATCCTTCTGGTGTTTAGTATTTGATAATCTTGTATGCAAGAGCTGCTGTCAAAAAACTTATCTTACTTTCCATTTTTTTCCATTCATGCAGGAATATAATGTGCTTGATTATGAGGAGAAAGTGATGGATGGTTTTTATTATGTTTTCTCTACAAGTTCAGCTCTCCAAGGGAAACTTCCTTCCCTCTCTTATCTGGAAACAAACCCTGGGAGTTCTGGCATTGAAGCAGTAATTGTCAATCGAACAATTGATCCTTCCTTGGAAGAATTGATGCAGTTCGCACAGTGTATAGCTTTAGATTTCCCTGATACTGGTAGTTTGGTAAAACAGCTAGCTGAACTTGTTACTGAACATATGGGTGGGCCTGTAAAGGATGCTAATATTACTGTGGCTAGATGGATGGAAAGAAGCACAGAATTAAGGATTTCTCTTCACTCAAGTGTATTGCCTATTGGGTTCATAAATGTTGGTTTATCTCGGCATCGTGCTTTACTTTTTAAGGTCAGTTTTATACCTTCAGTGGTGTCTTTATCATTGCTTGGTTCTTTTTTTATATGAAGCTGTAGTGATCTACATTCCGTGAAGCTACAGTCAATAGCTCTTTTTTAACTGGTTGTAGGTATTGGCCGACACTGTAAAATTACCATGTCGACTGGTGAAAGGTAGTCATTATACTGGTTTTGAGGATGATGCTGTCAACATGATAAAGTTGGAGGACGGAAGGTTGTGCCTTGTCTTCATTAGAGATTTTAGTTTGTTGTGTTAGCTTTTCTGTCACTAATTGTATATTTTTATAAATGAGTTGAGAATTTCCCTTGCTTGCTTCTTGTGCTACCTGTCTTGTTTTTCATTGTTTTGTCATTTCTTCTGTCTAGAAGTGGAAACAGTTCCTTTTCTTTTTCTCTTATGTTGCATGTTATGCCCATACAACTTACTGTAAACTCCAATGAGAACATAAGTCTATGCAGGATAAATTAAATTCATTATCTTTGATATTGTTTTAGGAGTCATTCTTCTAATTTCATGCTTTTATACTAATATTTCTTCATATGTATGTGCTTGTGAATTTTGTTTGTAGATGAAACGTATTTTTACTTCATTTTCTCTTAACTCTTAATTTTCTTAATCTTCAGAGAATATTTGGTCGATCTCATGGCAGCTCCTGGGACACTCATACCTGCTGATGTTCCTAGTACCAAAGATGTTTCATGGAAATCATCAAATGCAAATGTGAACAAGATTCCGGTTCTTTTTTCTTCTGACAACTCTGGAGTTCTATTTGCTAGATCAAATCCATTGCCTGGTGAGAGCACTAGTCAGAAATCTTATACAGATGGTTCTTTACCTTTGGGTGGAAGGTTTAGCTCTTCAATAAATGGTGAATCCTTCCTTTCGTCCTCTGCTTCCAATCATGATACTGGTGTGGGTTCTTCCAGTGCATCTAATAATTTGGCTTCTCCTAGTCAGTTTGATCACGTTTCCCCTATGGAAACCGGAAAGTCTTTCTACAAAGGGAATCATGTTGGTCATGTGGTTGGTGATGGCATGCGCATGAATGTTAATGTGGTTCCTTACAGTCAGAATAGCATAGAGGATTCCACAAACCTGTTTGCAGATCTTAATCCTTTCCAGATAAAAGGAACTGGTAAAAGTTCCATGCACAACAAACCCGTGGATAATAAAGTTGAGTTTCCTGGACAGAAAAGTAATCTTGTTTCTGGTCGACCCCCTGTACCATTGAGGTGGAAGAACCAGTATCCTAACAACGAAGTCCCCAGGAAGGACTATAGTCATATGAAGGGTCTCTTTCCAATGAGTAATCGTCAACATAGTAACTATAATCAGTCTTCCTCCGCATCCACCAGCTCTACTATATCTGCACAGGTTCAGCCTCTGGGGTTCAAGTCATCCAGCAAATCGAAACTATCTGACAAAGATAATGAAACTAAAAACTCTGGAAGTGAAACCAGTTCAATGTTGGCACCTATCATTCAATCTTCTGGCTTGCCTTTGGTTGATGATGTGAGATCAAACTTTAAAGAAGAAATTCCCAGGGATGTGAAGGATTTTCAGAGTGGCAACATGGATAAAGAACCTGAAAACTATGATATAAGTTTCCATGATAGTACACATGATGGAACTATGGGGGCCAATCTTATGTTAAAGGAGACAGGAGCTAGTAGTTCATCACTAGGTTCCAACACCAACAGGGTTGACCAAATATTTGATGATGTTAATGCTGGCGACGAAATTCTCTGGGAAGATTTGGTGCTTGGTGAAAGGATTGGACTAGGTAATCAATCATAGACCAGTCAGACATCAATACTACTGTTGTTAATTAGAACTTTTTCTGTTCGTGTCTTGTCTTGTAATGGGTGTCTTTTGTTTGCCTTTTCTTCCAATTGCTGCTTATTGTCATGCTTTTTCTCCAGTGTGACTCCAAGGGCACCCTTATTTTTTAATTGTGACTTGAGAGTTTTATTCATTTTCTTTGTTTCTTTCCATATCCTTTGTTTAGAATTTTTGAGTCCCTTTTGCAAGATTTCTTATTTCGATATTCTATTTGTGGTGGTTGAAGCATTGATTTATTTGAATTCATTGTTTCTTATCACGTTTCTTTCTTAATTTGTTTAATATTTACAGGTTCCTATGGCGAGGTCTACCATGCTGATTGGAATGGAAGGGTGATTTCAAGTTTTCTTTAATCAATTGCTACTTTGGGCAACATGTTTTTACTGCATATGGAAATAGTTTATCTCTCTCTCTCTCTCTTATTATTGTGCCTTGATCATTGTTTTTACTGCTTGTTGATTTTCTGCTATAGAGAAAAACCCATTTTAAAATCATAGACATCGTTGAGTACTAATTTGCTTTGGAATGTAGAGAAACTAAACTTGTTTGTTATTTCATATGGCCATTGCTCTGTCATCAGTAATTAAAGCAGAGCACTTAAATTATTAGGCATGGGATTTAATGTGCAGTGCTTCTTCCTTTTTCATCTTGTCTATGATGCTTTGGAGGGGAAAAAAGTAAACTTTTTAGTACTAACCTTATGGCCAATAAATTGTTGGTGAACTGACAGGAAGTTGCTGTCAAGAAGTTCTTAGATCAAGATTTCTCAGGTGCTGCTTTGGAAGAATTTAGAAGAGAAGTAAGCAACGTTTTAGCTTTGTAGCTTGAGTGTGGTAATTATTTTCTTTGAAATATGTGGAAGAAACAGATAAATAGAGCTGCACCAACCTAAAATTACTCAAAATACAGGATAATTGAGTGTTGCTGGCTCATACTTGATAATTTGTTTTATTTGCTAGCTCCTCTTAAAAATAATATTATGGAGACATATAGCCTGTGGGACTCGTTATATTGTCATTTGTTTCTTCATTCCTTTGCATATCACAGAACTAAAATATTATGCCATGTGTCAGAAGTACTTCAGTTCCATTCCAATATCACTAACCATGGATATGTCTTTTTGCTTGTTGATTCTAGGTACGGATAATGCGTAGATTGCGTCATCCAAATGTTGTTCTTTTTGTGGGTGCTGTTACTCGTCCTCCAAACCTCTCCATCATTTCAGAATTTCTTCCTAGGTATAACCTTATACCTGTGTTTTGTTGCCATCTTTTCAATCTGACCTCCTTCTATCAATAAATAGAAATTTTCTGCTAGCTTGAGGGGTTGGACTAGCTTGTAAACAATGGTACAGTTAAAAAATATTTTCAGCTGCCAAAGTCAACTGATTGGTTTTTTGGGTTGCTAGAGGAAGCTTGTACCGGATTATTCATCGTCCACAATGTCAAATTGATGAGAGGCGTAGAATAAAGATGGCTCTTGATGTGGTGTGAGATTATCAACCATTTTGTCCATATAAATCACCATTTTGCATCTATCATGGGTCTTAAATACTGCCTCATGTTGCAGGCAATGGGTATGAATTGCTTGCATACCAGTAAGCCAACAATTGTTCACCGGGACTTGAAGTCACCTAATCTCTTGGTTGATGAAAACTGGAATGTAAAGGTGTGGTACCCTTTTAGTTTGATGTTACATGGGATCTATATTATAATTCATTTGTTGCTTTGAGTTATGTTTCTTGCCGTTAGGAAAAATATGGCAGTAACTGGAGTTGCGTGTCATTATTAAAAAAAAACACTGGAGTTGCATGTTAATTATCTTGTAAATATAATTAAATCTGTTTATATAACCGTTTTGGGGTGATTAACCTTGCTGAGTCATTTGCCATTTTAAATCTGTTTCTATGAATGTAAGAGCTGCTTCCAGTTGGAATAGAAATTGAACAGCAAAAATGCAAAAATAATAGTTTTCTTCTGAAATTGATTGGACTGTTCAATTTCAATTTGCAGGTTTGTGATTTTGGGCTGTCACGCTTAAAGCACAATACATTTTTGTCATCAAAATCAACGGCTGGAACGGTAGAATCTTGCCAATAATATCCGTAGCTTAACTCTTTTATATGTATAACAAGCTATAACATGCATTGTGCCTGGTGTACCATCTCTAATTCAGTTGCCTTTCAATTTTAGCCCGAGTGGATGGCACCAGAAGTTCTTCGAAATGAACCGTCAAATGAGAAGTGAGTTCTTGATAATCTACTTTTATATTTATCCTTTCTTCTTTTATGTACTTGCAGAACCTGTGATTCAGTGATTTTTTTGTGTGCTAAAGGAAGTTCTCTTGGATAAATAGCTTATGTACATAACTTAGTTCATTGATATACCTTAGCAGCTAGTTGAGGCCGACTAATATAGTCTGTAGATTATACTTTGTTAGAGCATTTTTACCCAAGAAAATATCAGCTAGTGCATTTGGACTACATAGTGATTTTACAAATTTCAGCAGCTTGGGTGAATTTTGTCGGCTCACTAGACTAATAGATCATTCTAGTGTTAAACGTGCAGATGTGACGTCTACAGCTTTGGAATCATTCTATGGGAGCTTGCAACCTTGAGATTGCCTTGGAGTGAGATGAACCCCATGCAAGTTGTGGGTGCAGTTGGATTCCAGAATCGTCGCCTTGAAATCCCCAAGGATGTTGATCCTTCAGTTGCTGGAATAATTATGGGATGTTGGCAGACGTAAGTTGAAATTTTGTGAAATACACGTTAAAAGTAATAGCCTACTTTTGGGATTCGGTTTGATTGATGGCTTTTGTTTTGCTTCATTCATTCTCCAGTGAACCAAACTTGCGTCCTTCATTTGCTCAGCTCACAGTAGCGCTGCAGCGCTTACATCGGCTGGTCGTCCCCATGCACCTCGACCAGCCAAGCGCATCTCATCAACAATACATCTCAGAGAGATGAGATTCTACACCTTGACCTGTTCCGATTGCTGAATTTGCCTTTTGTGAGGTTTGGATAGGGTGAGCTACTGTTTGAAATTGTTAAAATGTGACAACGATGGCAAACAGGAAAAGTAGTTAAAGTTGAAAATGATCTCGTTCAAGTAAATGCTCTGTGGTGCTACTTCAGCCCAATGGCTGTAGCATTGCTTATTTTGTACAAGATGGGTGTCCATGGCTCGTCCCGGTAGGAATTTGTAATGTGTGTAGTGTACATGTTCATACCCTTTTGTGGGGCAAAAACGATAGTTGGTGCTTTAAACCAGAAATACAAATGCAGATTGCAAATTAGATGATTTATTATCTTTACACTCGCACACTCTCTCTTGAATCTGAAAATTTTTTCTTTCCTGAGATCGTCTAACACGGTACTAACTTTAAATTTGTTCCTTTGTGTTAAGGATCATATTATGACTAACATAGAACGACTAGTACGGCTGATGAAGAAGACTACGGTAATATCGTCATAATTACATAGAAACTTGTGTCCAGTATAACCATGTCCTTCTACGTTACACCAAAGAGTCAGGGTCAACATATCTGTGAATATAAAGGTGTTATATGTAATAACTTTTGGATAACGTAATTGATTATTACTAATAAATTACCTCAATTCAAAAAAATTATCTCTCTTCTTACCCTGTCCTGATTCCTAAACGTCCAATTAGCTAATTAACCAACTGGGCTATGATTTATACATCTCCAATCAGACTCCAAATTTAAGGTTACTTAGATAGGGGCCGCGCGGACGCAGGCCCCCTCTGTCACAAATTATGACGTAGGCTCTCCCCAAAGCTGGGCTATGATTTATACATCTCCAATCAGACTCCAAATTTAAGGTTACTTAGATAGGGGCCGCGCGGACGCAGGCCCCCTCTATCACAAATTATGACGTAGGCTCTCCCACTTTGGGGAGACCTTAGGTCAGCACCCGTCCTAAGTGCAATGGACGTCACTGACCTAGGCCATGGGCCTAACTGATCACCCATTGACCCCGTCCAGGTAAGTATGTTGTACGTTGCCTCAGGCCTTTAATTTATACTTGATATTTGTCCCTTGCTTATTCATTTGTCGATGTGGGACAAACTGAAGTTTGAATTTTGAATACCTGCAATCCAAACGAAGCAGAGGAAATGTGCATTCTGAATGACCCATTACTTCAACTTCGATCTCTACCTCATTTTAAAACTCGACTGTGCTTCACGTGCAAAATCTTAGCATAGTCAGTGAACCTCTTATATTGTTTTGTCACTAAGGGCTCGTTGGCAGCCTGAGCCAAGTAGTAATAGAAACATAAACTAAAGAAAGCATCGATCAACAAAACAGGAAATTGTCTACTAATCATTCCAAGTGCTTACAAAAAGCTTATTTCACTTGCAATATAGGAAAGCATGTCGTTAGGACAACATAGATAAGGCACTAGATAGCTTTATTGGTTGGTAAACAAACCGGCCGGTAGATAGACTATTGCTTAGTGGGTGGTAGCTAAATAAGCACAAATTAAGGCAAGGGTGAAGTCTGCTCCTGAAGCGCTTTCACACATTTTTGCCTCCATACTTCCTTGCTGCGTCTCTGCTATCTGTGGTTGTAGTATACCTGTCTTCTGATGCATATGGCCTGGATGAATAATTGAAGTTGAACTTGCCATATTGTTTTTCGGCTTCTTTGTTGTCAATTGTTTCTGCAGTATATGGAGTATGTGGGTTGCCAGTGCCAGAAACTTTGGCAACTTCTTTCAACATATTTAAGGCTTCATTGATATTATTTGTGGGTTGGGAAAGAGAGCCACGAGGCGGTGAAGACCATCTTGCTTGACTCGGCCAGCTGGGCCTCCCGCCAGTTGTGATCATCGCTGGTTCTGTGCTACCTTGTTTGCCGTGGTAGTCATCATAGCCGTCATTCTGAGACATTTTACCGCCATGTTTTGGGAATCCCCTGCTATACGATTCGTCATAGATGCCATTGTTGCTTCCATAGCCAGTTGTTTTAGGAGTACGGCGCCAATCTGAAGCGTTACTAGAGAGGTGATCAAACCTGGGATGGCTAGCTTCAGTGTGGATTCTGTTGAAGAACTCAACTGTTTTCTGGGGATCGATACCGGAGCTCAGAGGCTTCCGATACTGATCCTGTGCACCATATTCCTCCCATGCATCACGAGCCAAGTGATTGCCATGATTGTGTTCTGAACCATTGAAAGGTGCAAGACCATCTTGCAGAACAAGTGTTTCAGTAGTTGTGATATAGGTTGGAGGAGGTTGCATGACAACGATAGCCCTTTTCCTGCCCTGAGCATCAATGATGACTGGTCTGCACACATGATCCGGAGAATCATAGCCTGTTCTTCTCCAACCATCAGGGCTTGGTGTTTCATAGGTTTTGTAGTCCCCATAAATGTTACCAGAACCCTTCATCATTACACTTAAGTTCTATACAGAAACCTTCCTCTCTATTGCTTGGCTCACTATAAGAAAGATGGTACGTAGAACAATCTTCTTATATAGACCAATTATTTCTCCTGCATCCTCTGGTGTCCAATGCTACAGCACGCAAGAATCTCATAAGCTGTCTTTTCCATGGCCACTTGCAGATTCGCTTACTGACGTCCTTCATCCCACTCAAAACTTGCTAGAGGAATCGTATTCTAAACCTTCACTGTCATTGAATATGACCTCCATTTTTTTCACAAACTTGTTAGAGGGGAGGGGATCCTTTCAGTTCACACGATATGTAGAGGCTCCACTCTCCATTATTCTGACGCTGAAGTGATAAAAAGGAGAAAAAGTAAAGGTGAGGAAAAACTATGCTATCATGGAATTTATGTGAATGTAAACCATTTTAATTATGCTGGGACAAGAATCTGAAAAAGGAAAGGTTGTAACAGAGTTCTATTCAAGATGGCGTATGTAAGGCACCATTATCTGAACGCAACAAACAAGAGATACCAGATCAATTGAACTCCAGGGCAATCTGAAACCCTGCTGCAAAAATTCCATGAGCTTCGTTACAACTTTGAATTTGTTTCCGTAGGCTGACTTTCATCAAAAGCCTCGATTATGCAGACAAACCCCATACTGGAATTTCAAGCTTAACCTGCTAACAGGGCTCGAGATATTAACTATCGACACATTTGAAGGAAAGCACGTAGCAATAGCACATGAATCTGATATATAAGAATTCAGAGACAATCACCTTATTTTTGTAGCAGTACGGTGCTTTTCTTTGATCTGGCCACTGATTATAGGAATCTTAATCAAGTCACTGTTATCAGGAACCACCTGCCAAATTTAAGCAATGAAATGAGGAAAAATTGGACAACCCAACATCAAAATGCCTTCTTTACAAGACAAAGGTTTAAGCTTACATCTTGTATATCATCTTCTCCTACAGTTCCAACTGTTATAATCGTCGAATTTCCACCTTCAGAGCTTTCTATATGAATTGGATTAATTACAGATTTTAATTTTTGAAAATATATAATAAAAATTGAATATAAAAATCTATGTGATTTGAAAGAAGATATATAATAATTATAAATTAAGATATAATTTTAATAAATTAATTAAGATATAAAAATAAATATTTTTTATCAAATTTTTTTTATTAATTTATAATGGAATTATTTTCGATATACTATGACATTATATATTAAATAAATTTAAATTATTTTTATCTTATACGTTTACTAATTTTATTGAAATATATCTTTTATTATTATTAGTATTATATTAACATTATACTGCAGCAATCTGTCATACTTTCAACTTGATAAAACATAAAGAATATGTGATTTTCAAAATTTATTAACAAATCATAAAACAACTCTCCCTCTATACCCCAATTGCATTTGTAGTTTTGGCCAAGACAAGGTTGCCTTAAAAGTAATGGAACCTACCAGGAAACTCTATAGAAAAACTCCTCAGACTCAATAATCACTTGCAACTGTGAGGCTTACGGATGTCGGAGCTTGTTGCAGTTGCAGTTGCAGCTGCTTCTTCTGTGTGTTCCTTCTCCATTTTTTGTAATACTCCCTCTTGACCAGAGGTTGGCAGCTTCCTTGCTGGTGGAGCTGAACAGACAGGAACAACTGATCTTATTCGGACGGCGGGCGCCATGCAATGGGGATGCAATCCTGTTGAGTATGAAGAAACTCCAGTTCTCATTCTTGGTTGAGTAGGAATTTGTGGTGTTGGATCTTGTGGTGCAAGCACTGAAGAAACGGGCCTTAAATTTCTGTTCCGTAGAGGTACGGCCGATGGAGTGGCAGGCCTCATAGTCCTGACATTTACTGGAAGAGCAAAGGAAGGAGTTGGTCTGAACCCCCTGGGTGAACTAGGCCTGGAAGGATGTTCTGTGGTAGATTGAGAAGAGACAAAACGCTGGAAAACACCATGACTTTGCAGTGAAGAGTTGGTATATTTGTGTCTAGACTTCATTTTCTGATGGGAATCCCAATTGAATTTCCCAGTTTCAGTATCAACTGATTGAGCACTTTCAGCCTTGCTTTCTGATCTACCATTCTTCTGTTTTTCACCCTCATCATCCAGTTCCTCGTGTCTTAGTTCAGATCTGAAGCTTCCATGAGTGACGGGTTCAGGGAAAATAGTTGGAGAGCAATTCAATGATTCTTCTGGTTTCTCATCGTATATCTCCTGGATAGTTACTGCAGACTTTCCCCGGCCTGGATCAGCCATTAAATTACCGGATAATTGCAATGAAGGCCCAGAAGTGGAACTCACAATTCTAGGCACCGCAGGTACTGGTTCATTATCCCTCGCTAGACCTAAGAAATACGAATCTGGAGGGAGAACAGACTGCATAAATGGAAGGATTGGAGGACCAGGAGGAGGCGTGGGCTGAAGTTGAAGCATCAACAATTGTTCCTGCTGCCACAAGCGGTACATGGCCAGTTCTGGAGGAAAGCTAGGGTACATCCAACTTTGGCACTGTGCTGGATACAAGCTTGGCACTGGAGGTGTCAAGACCTTGCATACAGGAATGAATCTACCTTGTAGCTGTCGATAATCGCTTTGCTTTGTGTCCCTTAAGTCCGGGGGCTTTAAAGATGCAAGAACACGAGCAATGACAACTTGTTCCTGTTCTTCACCGACTTTTTTACCTTCTGTCGAAGAAGAAGATGGCAAACTAGGAGAACGCGCCCCATGCTGAACCACTAAGAAACATAACAGTAGTTAAAATCTATACAAAATTTGGTAAAGCTTAACAGCCTGCAACTGCAAGAAATACTTATAAGGAATATTCAGAGGAAGACAATATTGAAGCAGGTCAGAAGAATAGATTGGGACAAAAGGACCCATGATCACTGATCATATATTTCTTAAACTATGAGCAAATATGGAGATATCCAAAAGAACAATGCAATGGAGGAAGACTGGAAATCAAGTAAATGACTGATAGATAGCTCTAAAAATAAAAATAGAGGAATGACTGTAACACATCAGAAAGCGGTACTACTACCTACTCAAAGTCCCATCTCAGCATTCAACTGTTTAACTAGCCTTCGCTAATTATACTCATATGAGTTTAGAGGAAGAAATTAATGAGGAAAATGGTACCACATAAATTTGAGATTCATAAGAAAATTTGCATACTGGAAAGAGATTTGAAAGTTTCACAGGAATTTCTGGTGGAAGGTGGTGCAAAGTCTGAAAACCAGAGTACATTTCTAACCCCTAATATAAATCTTATGGGTGAAAAAGTTGAATGCTCAAGCAACTGCGACAGTCTGTTTATTTCATTTATGGTCATCCATCTTCCCTTCTCTTTCTTTCACCCTTTTTTTTTCAGTAGTGAAAGATAGTTAAATTTCAAACCGAAAAATAAAAAAGATTATTGGTTGTTCTGTATGGTCTGTAGCGGTTAAGCAATTTGCATTGCATTGGCAGAAAATGTAAGGAAGATTATGCTCCTAGTTTACATAAAAACACAAGAAAAATAAAAGATAATACAGAATCCATGTTTTTAATACTCTACAACATTAACAGTAACTACAACATACACTGCTCCAAGCAGGAAGAAATCAGCTTTCATTTCTGTTAAAGGTACTCTGGTGCTTATCTGAATTTCAACCAAAGGTAGTATAAGAGGAAAGGGGACGTACTTCTCTTTAGAGCAGACCAAGCAGCCATGGCAGCACTCTTCTGAGCCTGTTTCTTGGTCCTAGCTGCTTCACCAGAAAAGGTCATTCCAGCAAGCTCAACAGTACAAGAGAAGAAGGGTACATGGCCAGGACCTGATCGAAAGGTAGTATATACTGGAAGCTTTAAGCCAGCTCTGTGGGCAGTCTCCTGAAGCAAATTCTTGTAGACTCCAGTTTCATCCTTGGGAACACAGAGAACACCATTAAAATCATTTGCAATTGTGAGAAAACATAAAAAATATGACAAATTACGTAAAATACTTTGCTCCCAGAAGCAATTCCTGACATTTAATCACTTCATCAGATTAGCAGCATGTTGGTATCTCCAAATATAGATGTATGCATAAAGCAGTATAATCTGATCAAAAAAATTTTCAGGCTAGTATTTACCAGAACTCTAGCAGCTAATGCTCTGGAAGGACCCCTGCTTGCCAGAGTATTCAGTGCTATTTCAGCTGCTGCATGTTCTGCCTGCCTCAAAGTAGAGTAAAAGGTAGGGCTTTCAAAAGTCTCACCATTGAAGTTAACAGTAGCTTTAAATCGAGGAGCATGATCTGGTCCCTCCCTTATGCATGAATATGATGGAAGGTTGAAGCAACTTCTCTGTGCCAATTCTTGCAATTGGTTCTTATACATACCTATAAATGTAATGTCGCTCATGAATGTTATTTCTTGTCAATGAGAGAGTTTTCTTTACAACAAGGTCGGTGAACACATCATGGACGCAAAGGAAATACATAATTCCAGCCATTAACCATTGAAATCACTCTTCTTTCATGATAAATCACAAACGAATCATTAGTGGAGTAACGCTCGTACAGAATTACGGCGGCTCAACAGCTCAAAAAGATATCTTATATATAGAACCGGCACAGAAATGCAAACACCATCCACTCTTTTACATATCTTGTCACTAAACTTAAGCATCCAAATCCAATCCCTTAAAACAGAAGTTAAGTCAGTAAAATCCCAATTCGATAAGCTTAAACCAGTAACTCAAATTCGAAACAAGCAAAATAAAACAAACCCACAAAATAATCGCACTTCAAACCCACAAAAATCACACCCTTCATAGACTAAAATCCTAATTATATTTCCCACCGTCAGCAATAAAATGACGAAAGAGACAAAACCCAGAAGGAAGAGAAGGGAAAGATCAAATCTTCACAGAAAGAGTGAGAATGAGAAGTGATCTCCTAGAATAAAGAGCAGCAAGGAAAGCAACTGGCTTTTCACCTGCGATAAGCCTTGCAGGATTCTTCCTCTATTCTTCTTTTTCTCGAGAATGATAAAGGGAAGTAGTTAAAGTTGAACCTGGGAAAGTGGGACGGGAACGGAAAGAATGATCTAAAGTGCGGTATTGAAACAGAAATTTGGTAAAAGAAGTGGAGTTGTCCCAAACAGAGAGAGAGAACTGCCATTGTACTTTTACTACACGGCCTTTGTCTTACGGTGTCGTTTTCATGTGGCTATACGAGACTAAACTAATATCTCTTTTAACACTCGAGAGGCTAATATTTAGGTAAAAAAAGGTGGTATATAAATTAATATATACATTTACAGCTAACTTTAAATACTTATAAAATATAAAAATTCAATATAATAAACCTGAAGATCATTATAAAATATTCAATTCTATAGATTATTATAATTTGTCGATATGATAGACAAATTAAATTGTAATTAATCTCGAATATTACATAAAAAATCCCGATTATTGCCTGCTGTGCTTCTTTCACACCTTGAAAGACATGAATCATGAGACTGTTAATATTTCATTGCCAACAATAAATCTTTACACATTGAAGTTCTGTATATCTAGTCAATAATGAGGAAGAACTACCGGATCATCTACAAACCTTGGATATAGAAAAAAACACAAGCTTCATTGTTTGTGGAGCAGTGTCCATAGCGTTTGAAAGTAGGCACCCAAACAGCAATATTATAGAAAATAAAACATTGTCATCTCCAGCTCAGGACCAAGCCACCAATAAATGATGGGGACGACAGTTGTAAGCCTGTAGGGAATGCAATAGATGAAGTTATTGGGACTTGCCAAGGCAAACAAAAGAAAACACATGGAAAAGAAACCCAATAGAAGAACAAATTTTCACCAGATTTGCAACGTCTCTACAGCAGAAGAGCGTGCAGGAGTGCCATCATCCCCGTCAAGAAGTAGTGGATGCGACGATCATGGATCACTGCCATAAAAACCACTCTGCGTGATTTACAAGTACGTCCATTTGACTAGGAGTAAAACTGTATTTTCATTCACTGTCAGTATCTTCACGCCATTTACAAAATTTTATACATTGCAAATTTCCCATCGAAAGTGATCTGAGAATATTACATGATTATCCAACAATATTTTCCTCTTCGGATATAAAGAAAATAACAAACTCTGCCTCCAGATAAGAATCCCCGCTCCCCGCTCCCCCCCTCTAGGCTATGTTCACCAGGGATTTTCTTTTTTCAAAGCTTTTATAGGCAAAAAAATCAATAGCAGCATCCTTCTTAAAATGCTGAATATATTGCAATGAACGTGAATGAACCCGATAATCAATAAATGCAGAGTAAGAACTAAATTCAGACTGATTCTTATGACATAGGGCCATGGTTGAAGAATTGAGTGAAACAGTTCACCTACTAGCGCATAGGTGATCAAATACTTACCATTGTCCTCGAGAATAGCAAAGAAGGAGCGACCAATTTTGTTGCGGCGTAGCAGAAAAATGTCAGCACAGCAACCTAATTTGCAACAAACCGCAGAAACTTTCACATGAAATTTTCCACTACAATATTCTACCCTTGTATTCTTCACAAATAAGTCTGTACATTGTTTCATCTTTAGGAATCATATCCAGTGACGTGCCAAAAGTAGAAGCATCGGCACAAAATCCTCGGTCAACCATTTCATGAATAAGGTTCATTGCACCTGATGAGCAATTATTTCGAAGAAATCCCCGGACAATAACATCATAAGAGCACCTATCCGGCAAGCAGCCATTGGCTTCCATTTTTCTAAACAACACATACGCTTCTGTTAACAGCCCTTCTTTGAGAAGCCCGTCTATCATTATAGTGAACATAAAGAGATCTGGTTGTTCTCCCATCACCAAAAGTTTGGACAAGACTTCCTTAGCAACCTTGCGTATCCCATTGTTTATCAAGCCATAAATGAGGATAGTATAAATTACAAGATCAGGTTCCACTTTGTTCTCTTGCATTTCCTTGAAGAGCCTCAATGCTTCATCAAGGTTACCACTGCTACATAATCCATAAAGCAAAATTGAATAGGTCATTAAATTTGGAAGGTTTCCAAGCGAGGACATTTCCTTGAAAAGCTCTTGCACATCTTGAGGTCTCCCCTCTAGAAACAAACCTTTTATAAGAGTGTTATATGTGATTGTATCGGGAATCAACCTCCTTTGAGACATTTCAGTAACAAGCGTCTTAGCCTCATCTACTCTTTTACTCTCACAGAGTCCATTGATTAAGATGTTATATGTCCAAACATTAGGAGCACAGCCCTTATCAAGCATTGTATCAAACACCTTGTGGGCATCGTCTATTTTGCTTTGCAAACAGTGCGCTTCTATCAAAGAGTTGTAAGTGTACACATTTGGCTCCACACCTTTTCGAATCATCAATTCAAGTATACCTCGAGCTTCTGAAACGTTTCCCTTTTTGCAGAGAGAATCGACCAGAATACTGAATGCAACAACATCTGGCAGGCAACCTCTATCTTCCATCCTGTTTAGCAACTTAAGTGCCATATCGGTGTCACCCACTTTGCACAAGCCATTCATTATTGTAGAGTAAGCAATAGTATTTGGCAGACAATCGCTCTCTTCCATCTTGTTCAGCAACTGAAGTGCCTCATAAGTGTTACCAGTTCTACATAACCCATCCAATAAAGTAGCGTAAGTAATAACATCAGGGGCATACTTCCTCTCTATCATATCGTCGAACAATTGCAGAGCCTGTAAGATCTTACCCTCCTCACGGCACAACCCTCTGATTAGGGTGGTAAATGTCACAACATTGGGTTCATGACCCAGTTTCAACATTTTACCCAAGACAGAGTAAGCATAATCGACATAGTTTAAATAACACAGGCAGTTTATGAATATGGTAAGAGAATAAACATTATGCGGAATCCCAACGAAATCCAACTGTTTGCACAAAGAAACCACCGTAGAGTAACGTTGCATTCTGACCAACGAGGTCAAGAATTTGCAGACTTTAAAAATAGACGGAGAAGGTTCAATGTGGACCAAGCGATGGAATGAAGCAAAGTCATCCTCAACACTACCATTGCCCTCGTAGTCAGAATCCGAGATCGAAAACCCAGTAGAATTATAAGCAGAAGAATAAACAAGGGAACAAGAAATGTCACCCATTTGTCGAAGATGATGAAGGAGACGAGGTTTACAGCCCATCAGTTTCGTCATCGTCATCGTCATCCTCATCTATAATCTCTTTTCTTCATCCAATCCAATCAAAACTTACATCGCAGGTCTTTCTCATTATTAAAAGAATTTCGTTGTGTTTTCTTTTTCCTTTGTAACGAAATTAGGAAGAAGCCAGTTAAAAGATAGGGAGACACCGACCAAACGGCGGGAGAAGGAAGACTGGTACAAGCCTTTCTCCGAAAATTGGGAGACGGTCGACTGTAGATTGCATTGTTTGGGGGGGTCTGGTGATTCTTCTCTCTGTGGATCAAGTTTTAATTAGGGTTTCAAAGCGATTCGGTCGTTGTGGAGTCGATTTTTCAAAACGCCGCAGCCGAGGGTTTCACAAATTGGCTCACGTCACTTCTGTACCCTGTGTTCTGCTCGTTCCTCCTATAAAATAAAATAAATAAGATTTTAATGAATTAAAAAAAAACTAAAAATTACATATTATAGACGACTTTAGAATAATGCAAAATCAAATCTATTTAAAATTGATTGTATAGATTAATTCGATCAACATCAATTGTGTAAATTCTCATTGTTATAAAATATAACAATAAGAAGAATTAAGGAGAAAAGAACAAGAGAGAAAACTAAGAATAAGAGAGAAAACTAAGAACAATATAGGGAGTATAAGATCATATCAAGTACTCAAGACAAGTGTGTACAAAGTGAATAATGTTACCTCCTATTTATAGGTAACATGATAGGATACATGAAGAGACATTGGAGGATAAAGAGTTTTGTAGTTACAAAATATTCATTACACAATTGAATAGACATAATAAGTTATTTGTCTTTTCAATTGCCAAACATTTGATATTCATAACACTCCCCCTTGAATATTTTGAATATTAAGAATGTGAGTATGAAATCAGAATATTGCCTCATTAAAAACCTTACCAAGAAAAACCCAATGAGAATAAAAACTTGGTGAAGGAAAAAAGAGTGCAGTGCATACTCCCCCTGATTTAGTCATCCTTTTAAATCTTTCAAACGTTGCATTCCGATCTTTCGAACAAACTTTTCAAATGTTGATGTGGGAAGAGCTTTAGTAAATAAATCAGCCAGGTTATCACTTGAGCGTATTTGTTGGACAATGATGTCCCCTTTGCTTTGAAGATCATGAGTAAAGAAGAATTTTGGTGAAATATGTTTTGTCTTGTCACCCTTGATGTAGTCTTCCTTCAATTGAGCTTTACAAGCAGTATTATCTTCATACAGTGTAGTTGCAAGTTCTTTATCACTTGATAATCCACATGCTTCTCTTATGTGTTGTGACATTGATCGTAGCCAAACACATTCACGACTTGCTTCGTGAATTGCTAAAATCTCTGCATGGTTAGAAGAAGTATCAACCAAAGTTTGTTTCACCAATCGCCATGAAATGGCAGTATTACCTATAGTGAATAAATAACCTGTCTGCGATTTGGCTTTATGTGGATCTGACAAATATCCTGCATCTGCATAGCCAACTAAATCAAAAGTGGATAAATTTGAATAATATAAACCCATATCCATTGTCCCTCGTAGATATCTAAAAATATGTTTAACTCCATTCCAATGTCTTCGAGTTGGGGAAGAACTATATCTTGCTAGTAAATTTACTGCAAATGATATATCAGGTCGAGTGTTATTAGCAAGATATGTAAGTGCACCAATAGCACTAAGGTATGGAACCTCAGGACTTAAGAGATCTTCATTTTCTTCACGAGGTCGAAAAATATCTTTTTTCACATCAAGTGACCTCACAAGCATTGGTGTACTTAACGGATGGGCTTTATCCATATAAAATCTTTTAAGAACTTTATCCACATAATTTGATTGATGAATAAATATTCCTTCACTTAGATGCTCAATTTGAAGACCCAAACAATATCTTGTTTTTCCAAGATCTTTCATTTCAAATTCGTTTTTTAAATAGCTGATAGTTTTATCTATCTCTTCACGAGTTCCAATGATATTTAAATCATCAACATAAACAGCTATTATAACAAAACCAGATCCATATCTTTTTATAAAGACACATGGACAAATTGGATCATTCTTGAAATCAATTTTAATTAAGCATTCACGGAGGCAATTATACCACATCCGTCCAGATTGCTTCAATCCATATAGAGCTCTATTTAACTTTATTGAATAAATTTCCCGGGAAGTTGATTTATTTGCATCTGGAAATTTAAATCCTTCAGGGATTTTCATATATATATCAGTATCCAACGAGCCATACAGATAGGCTGTAACTACATCCATTAGACGCATTTCAAGCTTTTCATGTACTGCCAAACAAAGTAAATATCGCAATGTTATTGCATCCACCACTGGAGAATATGTCTCATTATAATCAATACCCGGTTTTTGGGTAAAACCTTGTGCGACGAGTCTTGCTTTATATCTCACGACTTCATTTTTCTCATTTCTTTTTCGCACAAATACCCATTTATATCCCACCGGTTTTACACTTTTTGGTGTATGGACTACAGGTCCAAAAACTTCACGTTTTTCAAATGACTTTAATTCTGATTGAATTGCGTCTTTCCACATTGGCCAATCATTTCTATTTTTACATTCCTCCACAGAGGTAGGTTCAAAATCCTCATTTTCTTCCATAATATTTAGCGCTATATTATATGCAAAAATATTGTCGACAAGTATTGAGCTTCGGTTCCATCTTGTTCCTGTAGTGACATAATTAATCGAGATCTCTTCATTCTCTTGTGTTTCTTCCGGAATTTTATTAATTATGTCAACTGGATTTTCCAAAACTATATCCTCCTCATGACCATCTTGTATAGTTGCTCCTTTCTTTTTTCGAGGATTTTTATCTTTAGAACCGAATGGTCTTCCACGTTTCTGACGTGGTCTAGATTCACTAGCAACTTTAGATTGTCCTTCAGGGACATCAATTCTTATCGGAGCATTTACAGCTGGAATATGAGACCTAGTTATTCTTTTAAGGTCAGTAAATGCATCTGACAGTTGATTTGCAATCGTTTGTAAATGAATTATCTGTTGAACTTCATGTTCACATTGATTTGTTCGAGGATCAAAACTAGATAATGATAATTCATTCCAATAGATCTTATTTTCCAACTGTTTATTTTCTCCCCCAAGTGTTGGAAATATAGTCTCGTCAAAATGACAATCATCGAATCTTGCGGTAAATAAATTTCCAGTTAATGGCTCAAGATATTTAATGATAGATGGAGACTCATATCCAACATATATTCCCATCCTTCTTTGAGGACCCATTTTTGTACGTTGTGGTGGAGAAATTGGAACATATACCGCACAACCAAAAATTCTTAGATGGGAAATATTTGGTTCCTGACCATGAACCAATTGCATTGGAGAGTATTCATGATAACTTGTTGGCCTAATGCGTATAATTGTTGCTGCATGTAAAATGGCATGTCCCCAAACAGAAACTGGAAGTTTGGATCTCATAAGCATAGGTCTTGCAATTAATTGTAAGCGTTTTATAAATGATTCTGCAAGACCATTTTGTGTATGAACATAAGCAACAGGATGTTCAACCTTTATTCCAATAGACATGCAATAATCTATAAATGCGTTTGATGTAAATTCACTAGCATTATCCATTCGAATGGACTTTATCGGATAATCAGAAAATTGAGCTCGCAAACGAATTATTAGTGCAAGCAATCTCGCAAATGCCATATTGCGAGATGATAATAAACATACATGTGACCATTTGGTTGATGCATCGATCAAAACCATAAAATATCGAAATAGTCCACATGGTGGATGTATAGGCCCACAAATATCTCCTTGAATTCTTTCTAAAAATTTTGGAGATTCAATTCCAATTTTTTCTAGTGATGACCTTATTACTAATTTTCCTTGAGAACAAGCAGCACATGAGAATTCATTAGATTGAAAAATCTTATTTTTTTTCAATGGATGACCATAAGAATTCTCTATTATTTTTCGCATCATTGTTGAACCGGGATGGCCTAACCGGTCATGCCAAATTTTAAGCACATCATTAAACTAATGGTTTATTATAGAATGAGATTCTATCATTGTAATACTTGTGTAGTACAATCTGGAAGAAAAAAGGATAATTTTTCTAATATATACCTTTTACCCGAAATTATTGAAGTTATGCAAAGATACTCAATGCTTCCTTCGTTCATTGTCTCAATATGATATCCATTCAGACGAATATCTTTGAAACTTAACAAGTTTCTTTGAGACTTAGAAGAGTATAATGCATCTTCTATCATTATTTTGGTACCACCAGATAGAATAATATTTGCTCTTCCGGAGCCTTCAATCAATCTTGTACTACCACTTATGGTATATACATTGGTTTTTCTATTATCCAAATAAGAGAAATATCTCTTATCTCTCAATATTGTATGCGTTGTGGCACTGTCAACCAAACATATTTCCTTGGCGTTCATCTTAGAGATATCCATGCCAATATCCATTCTCTTCATTGAATAAATAAAATGAATATAAAATAAATTTAAATATAAAGAAAATATAAATAAATAAAACAAAATAAATAGACGTTTATTATAATAAAACAAGAGAACATGATTGAAATTTGCATAATTATAAAATTAAAATCATTCATGATTTCTTGCACTTTCATCATTTGGATCATTAAGAAAATCAGAAACATCCAAGTGCGTTATATCCTCAAGGCCGTTAGCAAATTCAGTGAAATCATCTTGGACAAAATTTGTCTCCACATCCTTGCCTTTAGACTTCAAAGATTCTTGATATAGGTCAGCAAAATATTTTGGTGTACGACAAGTACGTTGCCAATGACCTTGCATTCCACATCGATGACAGTTACTAATTGTAACTTTTTTCTTTATACCACTCATTATTTTTCCAGGTCCTTCATCCTTTACAACTTTCGGATTTTGGAAGATAAATTTACTGGATTGACCACCACCATAATGAAATTTATTATAACCTCGTCCTCGTCCTCGTCCTCGTCCGCGGCCTCGACTACGACCACGACTATGGTTATGAGATAACATCACATTCACTTCAGGGAATGGAGCAGAACCAGTAGGACGAGATTGATGATTTCTCATCAATAACTCATTGTTTAGTTCAGCCACCAGAAGGCATGAAATCAACTCAGAATATTTTGTGAAACCTTTTTCACGATATTGCTGTTGTAAAAGCACATTTGAAGCATGAAAAGTAGAGAATGTTTTTTCAAGCATATCAGCATCAGTGATATTTTCTCCACATAATTTTAATTGTGAGCTGATTTTAAATAATGCTGAATTATATTCACTCACAGATTTAAAATCTTGTAAACGAAGATGCATCCAATCATAACGAGCTTTTGGAAGTATCACTGTTTTCTGGTGATCATACCTTTCGTTTAAATTTTTCCAAAGATCTGCAGGATCTTTTACTGTGAGATATTCAGATTTCAATCCCTCATGGAGATGATAGCGAAGAAAAATCATAGCCTTTGCCTTATCTTGATTCGATGCTTCATTTGATGTTTTGATTGTCTCTCCAAGCCCTTTGGCATCCAAATGAATTTCAGCATCCAATATCCATGATAAATAATTTTTGCCAGTAATGTCAAGAGCTTCAAACTCAAGCTTTGCAATATTTGCCATTGTAAAATTATAAAATATTAAAAACACATAAAATTAATCACATAATAAGATAAGAAATAAAGTTTTTATTTTAAACATAAGAAATAATCTATAAGAATAATAACATAAGAAATATTAATAACATGTAATGATGGTAATATTATGATTATATTAGCATCATACAAATAAAACAATCAATAACTTAAATTTCTAAAACAAATATAAGAAAATCAAATTTAAGAACATACAATATGAAACAATAATATTACAACATGATTATATCTAAATAATTATAAAAATATACTCACCCAAATATACCTTTGTAGAAACTAAGATTCTTGTTTGTTCTTTGTGAAGAACTCTTGTAAGACTCTTGATTCTCCTTTTGTTTATAAGAGTATCGTGCTGATAACGTGTTATAAAATATAACAATAAGAAGAATTAAGGAGAAAAGAACAAGAGAGAAAACTAAGAACAATATAGGGAGTATAAGATCATATCAAGTACTCAAAACAAGTGTGTACAAAGTGAACAATGTTACCTCCTATTTATAGGTAACATGATAGGATACATGAAGAGACATTGGAGGATAAAGAGTTTTGTAGTTACAAAATATTCATTACACAATTGAATAGACATAATAAGTTATTTGTCTTTTCAATTGCCAAACATTTGATATTCATAACACCCATCAAATTATAATAATCTTAATTGTTTTTAAAATTTAGGAATCCCCTCCCAAGAGGAAGGTCAGCCACGCCCAATATGTCATATTCAATCATAATTATTATTATTAAAGTTTGAATAATCACTCATTATTTTTTCTTTTTATAAAAAAAGATATATCTTACGAATTTAGTTTACAATAAGATATTTTCTAACAGTTCAGTTTGTTTCTTTTTCCTCAATAACGTGGATATATCTATCTTATTTTTTTTTGGATGAAGAGTATCACAGTCGATAACCAAACTAATCTCTTCAGTGGCTCGATCACCCGACTCACCTCACAGACATTTAACTTGCAACCATGAGTGATACGGTACAACATCAACCTATCTTATCAATTTAACTTAAACTGAATTGTTTAAATAAAAAAATAAAACACAACTTACTCAATTATTCAACTGGAATAACGCATTTCTAACTCATATATAAAGGGTTATCCAATATAAACAAAAGACAACGATCAATAATCACTCTTATAAAATAATTTTGGGAATTCTTATGATAGTCTCTCAACGGTACCGTTTCCAGTTAATGAGCATTTATTCATTCTTCTTACCCCAGCCACGCAGCAACCGTAGAACGCAGGCGGGCAGGGAAGGGGAAGGTGTCCTTTTGACTTTGGGGTTTCTTCATTTCTTTTTCTCTCTAAAACGGCTTCCTGTGAACACGAAAGGAGGACATAAAAAAATCCAAACACCAAAAGGAAAAACAAAATCATAAAAACGGTCAGGTTTTATGACCATTTCCTCCTCTTCCCCACTTCTGCCATCTCTCCCTTCACGATAATCACCATCACCGGCTCCACCAATCGCATAGGGCCACTCAAGTTTACACATGCTCCCACTTCTCTCCCCTCTCTCTCTCTTGATTGGTTTCGTACAGCTCTTTTGTGGTCTGAACTAGTTTCACTACCCAATTCTCGCACGATCATTTCACCGTGTAAACGCGGGTAACTGATTTCGTTTCCCTTGCAAGTTGTTTAGGGTTTGGATCGCATTCGAGTTCGCAGTTTCCTGAAATCTGAATCCGGTGTTGTTTTCGAGTGGTTCCGTGTCGTGATTGCTTCTGCTGGATTGCCAAACGATGTCGTCTAGTGCTTGTCTAGCTATTTCCGATTCCGATTAACTTCGCGGGGAGTGACTAATTTTTTGAGTGTTAGGTTAATCGTTTTTGCGTTGCGTGGTGGTACTGGTTCGTGAATTGTTTAGCTGTTGGTTCATGCACTTCTGGCCCGTCAGATTAGCTTCCGGTTGGTCTTTTTGTTGTTTCTTCCTTTTATTACTCATTGTCTGTGTCGTGAGGTTACGGTCTTGTTTAAGCTGTGCAAAAAAATGACAAGAATCATGCTTTTGTTAAATTTTAAATCGTGCAAGTAAATGTGAAAGTTTAGAGTGTGCATAACGGTTGTTCTCTCTAGGTACGTCTCGTACATTTTGCTTGAGTAGATTAGTGTTCTTTCATGCTAGAGAACTGTGAGAATGTTGTGCCATTCCAATGAGTGTTTACCGTAATGACTGTCAATCCATGTTTGTGTTTATTATTACTATGGGGTAAAGGATGCGCGTGAGATTGACTAGTGTGTGCTTTTATGACGATATATTTACTATTTTCTCTGGTTGACTGATTCACGATTATATATGTCTTAGGTTAGTGCAATGCATAGAGTGGGCAGTGCAGGGAACACATCCAATTCAGTTCGCGCACGCAAAGAGAAGAGGTTCACTTATGTCTTGAGTGATTCTGATGACACGAAGGTGAATTGATCTTCTTGTAATTGTTGGTTTTCAGTGGATACACTTAGTTTCCGAGGCGAATCAATTGCTTTTTCTTGAAGTATGCATACATTTGGGGATTCCTTTCATGTGGCTAGCTCTTTTCAGTGGGCTTTTTTATCACCTAGGTCTGGTATATGTGCTCTTCAGCCTCATTGTTTATATTCTTGCTAAATACTTTTTTTCTAGTGTTATATTACTAGCGCAATGTTCATTAGATTTAATATAATTATGTTTTGTCCACAAAAATTTGTTATTAGAGTTATCTTTGGCCTCTTTAAATGGATCGGGATTTATATTCTTCTTATTTTCCATTGGTTGTCTTGAAAAGATCTAGGGGTGAAGCCCATTGTTTGCATATCCAGAGGGCCGGCAGCCTTTTCATGCAAGGAATGTCCTTTATGCAAGGTTTCTTTTCAAAATAAAATTTTTGAATGGATTAGTATGAATAATTTTAGAGACACTGCATGTAGTTATCATTTTAACCCCATTTCCTCCTATTTTACAAGTTTTTAATTGGTAACTGATCTAGATTAGCACCTACCAGTATCTTCAAATGGTCATTATCTTGTGATGCTCATGGTTTTGCTTCTCTAAAGGAGCTTTTTTTAGTGAAGAGGTAGTGCTGCAAGTGACAAATATCTCTATACTAGAATTTTTTTGGATGGATTTGTATGAATAACTTAAGTGAAATTGCATGTGATTCTCATTATCAGCCACATTTCCTCCTGTTTGGTGTTTTATTAATTGGAAACTGTGCCTAGATCACCACCAACCAGTTATTTAGCATGGGCATTGTCTTGCAAATATAATCCCCTCTGACAAGTAATGCCCCTATCTGTTTCTGTGGTTTGAAAGGCAGTTAGCTTATTGTCTTTGAAGTTCTTTTACCATCAGTTATTTCTTGTAGATGTATCTCCAATCAAAACCTAGAAGTCATTCTCCTTGCTTGTGTTTGTACTCCTCTACCCTCCTCGACGCCTTTTATTTTCCAACAGCTGAGTTTTGTGGTTAGATATTTGTTGAACTCATCAATTGGAGTAAGTAGGCTATTCTTATAGACTTGTGGTGATGGAAATTTTACAGCACTGTGCTGGCATAAATTGTCTGGCTGTTTTAAAGTCATCTGTATCTGATGGGCGTGACTTCATCTTCACTGGGAGTCGTGATGGAACACTGAAAAGATGGGCACTGTCTGAAGATTCAGCTAGTTGCTCTGCTACATTTGAGTCACATGTTGATTGGGTATGTTCTTTTTTGTCTTGCATTATGTATATTTCATATAGTTTGCATCCTATATTATTTTGTTAAGAACCTGTCACCAGTTAAAGTGCACTTCATGAGAAACCTTCCTTTTCATTGCATAAGCATTTGATTATGGTTGTTTAGGAAGATGACTTATTCCCTTTGCAATTTCTATATGGACTTCCTTTTTTAGTTTTTCCTTTTTGCTATAAAAATTAGATATGGTCATTATGAAGTGCCCCTATCTTTTCTGTTTTTTTTTGTTGAAATTCTTCCTCTATTAATGAGGCTTTAGACTGTCCTTTTGAATGACTGAGATATTATAGACCTAATGAGTCTCTGGTCATGCAGGTAAATGATGCTGTCCTTGCTGGTGATAGTGTCCTTGTCTCCTGCTCTTCAGATACTACCCTTAAGGTTGTTTATTTTTACAACATTATTTATTTTTATATCTAACATATTATCAGTTTTCTTGTTGACTGCCTTGCTTGT
Source organism: Passiflora organensis (assembly GCA_019739055.1). Taxonomy (NCBI): domain Eukaryota; kingdom Viridiplantae; phylum Streptophyta; class Magnoliopsida; order Malpighiales; family Passifloraceae; genus Passiflora; species Passiflora organensis. The sequence goes on from JAEPBF010000269.1 coordinate 804,090, forward strand.
TGATTTTACTTTTCTTTTGGCGACACATCAGGCATGGAATTCCTTGACCAATGGAACTTGCTTGAAGACTCTCCGCCAGCACTCTGATTATGTCACCTGTCTTGCTGCCGCCAATAAAAATGTAATTTCTGTGCCAAAATTCTTGACGGGTCTTGTAAAGTCATGGATTAGGGTTCTTTTAGTATATCCTTCAATTTCAATGTGTTCAATTTGATAGGATGATGGTCTAACATATTCTCAAGGTTGAGTCAGTTTCTGATCCTTTCTTAGTGTCATGCATTTTAGAGCAATATTGTTGCTTCTGGTGGCCTTGGCGGGGAGGTATTCATATGGGACATTGAAGCTACACTCACTTCCATATCTAAATCAACTGAAGCAGAGGAAACTGATCGTTCAAATGGTATCAATGGTTCTGCTAATCCTTTACCCATGACAAGTGTACGTACCATGACCTCAAGCAGCAATATTACTGCACACACCACTTCAACCCAAGGATATATTCCTATTTCTGCCAAAGGCCACAAGGAGTCTGTTTATGCACTGGCAATGAATGACAGTGGAACCATTCTTGTTTCTGGTGGCACTGAGAAGGTATATTCTTTATTGTGTTTGGCACATATAAGAACTCTATATTAGTAGTTTTCTGTCTACATGCACATTACTGTTTCAAAAAAGAATTTTTTTTCTATTGCAAGTCAAAGAAGATCTGTATCATATGTTGATTCCTCTAGGTTGTTCGGGTCTGGGACCCAAGAACTGGCTCAAAGACTATGAAGTTAAGAGGGCATACTGATAATATTCGAGCTCTCCTTTTGGATTCTACTGGCAGGTTGGTTCGTTGTGCCTTTGCTAATTATATAAGCTGAAATGTAATCTTCATTTTGACCTTATATTTTTTTTTTTGAAGTCAATTTTAAGTTGGTTTATGAATGATGTCAGGGGGATTGATTACTTCATTTCTACATGCTGGGGAGACCATGAAACACTTTCCACGTTTTCCACTTTCTCTTATTTTTTTTTTAAAATTGGCACTAGTTAAATCACTTTTCATTGTAATGGCTATTTAGAGAAAGCAGCATGGCACATTAGCCTTGGGTTGTATGCATGTAGTCATGCATGCATGCATTGTGTATGCTATTTTGATTCCTTTTCTCATTTTTTATTTTGTAATGCTTTGGTGCAATTATGATATTCTGTTTTCTTGGGTTTGAAGTCCAAGGGTGCTGTTGGATTAGTACTGCTATTCTTTTCAAGCAATTTGACCACATTTATACTTGTTCTCTGACCATTTGTTCCTGTGAGTAACAGGTTTTGCTTATCAGGATCTTCTGATTCTATGATCAGGTACATGTTTGCTATCTATTCTCTATTCCATACTCTCCTAATCCTAATTTTACCATAAAAATGACTATGATATTTGCTTTAATTCATTATGAATCTTTATATAGACTATGGGATCTCGGACAGCAGCGATGTGTACATTCCTATGCTGTGCATACAGATTCTGTTTGGGCACTTGCCAGCAACTCAACATTCAGTCACGTTTACAGTGGTGGTAGAGACCTTTCTGTGAGTAGATTTCTAGTGAACTCTCATCAATACCAAATTCTCGTATTATTTATTTCAATGTTGTTTTCGGTGCAATAGTTGTTGATGCCCAATTCTGTTCATATCTTCAGTTATACTTGACGGATCTGTCTACAAGAGAGAGCATTTTGCTTTGCACAAAGGAAGATCCTATTGTGCAACTAGCGTTGCATGATGACAATTTATGGGTTGCGACGACAGATTCTTCTATCCATAGATGGCCTGCTGAAGCTAAGAATCCCCATAAGGTCTTTGAAAGGGGTGGCTCTTTCCTGGCAGGAAATTTTTCATATTCAAGAGCAAGGGTTTCCTTGGAAGGGTCCGCTCCTGTAAGTTATGTTTAGAGCTTTTTGATTTGTATTTAAACTGTCATATGCAAGGTGTTATTTTTCTACAGATCTTTATGCATTAGTCATCTATGTAGGTTTTGTGTTTTGTGGCAGCTCCTTTCATTTTAGAATATGATACAATTATTATCCTTCTACAGTACCAAGGGGGTGTATAGGATTAGTTTCTTACTGATTTATGTGATGATTGAATGTTCGCCATTAATGATGGTGACTTTTTGATTTGCTTCTGATATACTCTCCTCCGGCTTACTGTAATTATTTTCTCCTATTCTTATTCTTTAATGGTGAACAACTTGGCATACTTGTTGTAGGTTCCTGTCTATAATGAACCAACGTATACTATCCCTGGAACACCGGCAGTAATTCAGCATGAAATTTTAAATAACAGAAGGCATGTCTTGACTAAGGCAAGCACAATACTTTTGATTATACTTATAAACCTTTATGTTCAGTTGGAAAGAAGTAAGTTTGTAAATATTTATGGTTCGTTCTACAGGACACTGCTGGTTCAGTTAAGCTGTGGGAAATCACCAAGGGCATTGTCATTGAAGACTATGGGAAGGTTGCATAATATCTATGTGTGCAAGATGCTTTGTTGATTATGTAATTTGTACATTTGTAAACATGCAATGTCATAATGATTCGTACTTCTAACTCCATATCAAATTTTAGGTGCCTTTTGAGGAAAAGAAAGAGCAACTATTTGAAATGGTATGAGCACATAATTTGCAGTGTATGGTGTTAGAGCATGTGGAATGCAGGTTGATCTTAACCATTATTTCTTGATTCTCTAGGTAAGCATTCCTGCATGGTTCACTGTGGATACCAGGCTTGGAAGCTTGTCTGTACATTTGGATACTCCACAATGCTTTTCTGCAGAGATGTATTCAGCAGATCTTAACATAGCCGGGAAACCCGAGGATGATAAGGTATTAGTAGAACCTTTGATAAATAAGCTGGGTAAAGCTCTTGAATGAAGCAATTTAGCTTTCAGTTTTGGTTGAATCTGAAATGCTATAAATTTTACCCTGGAATTGTATTTGACTACATACTCAAAATTCTACCTGGAACTGCATATGATATCCTATATCAAATTATTCTCGAAAAAAATAATTTGATATCCTCCAAAAGGTAGTATTGGTTGAACTTTCCTTGGGAAATATAGTGTTAAGTTTTGGTTGTCCAGAAGCCTCTAGGACTTCACCACTGACATTCCTTATGGTCCTAATTCTTCAAATATCTTTTCCATTGGTCTCTTAGTGCTTAGTATTTTTTCATAGTAGGAGTGGTTATTGAATTGCTAAGTAATGTCTTATTTGTGCAACCATATTAGTTTCATTGTCAGCATGATTGTGTTGATTCATTGTTGACAGGTTAACCTAGCTCGTGAAACCCTTAAAGGTCTATTGTCTCATTGGTTGGTGAAAAGGAGGCAAAGGCTTGGATCTCAAGCTTCAGCAAATGGGGATGTTTCATCTGGAAAAGATGTTACTCCTAGAAGCCTTGCCCATTCTAGAATTGAGGTAGATGGAGGTTCTGAAAATGATTCCATTGTATACCCTCCATTTGAATTTTCTACGGTTTCTCCTCCATCAATTGTTACGGAAGGTTCTCAAGGAGGCCCGTGGAGAAAGAAAATTACAGACTTAGATGGAACCGAGGATGAGAAAGACTTCCCATGGTGGTGCTTGGACTGTGTATTGAATAATCGCTTGCCTCCAAGAGAAAATACAAAGTATACATTCAATTAGTTTTTTCTTAATTTTTTCTGAATTAAAATTAGTTTTGAGAATTATATGCATGTCAATAAGCATACCTGTGCAGCTAATGTGTGAAAGTGGAACTTATTTTCTTTTTATGAATGTGTCTTCCCTTGTTGGACTCTGCTTTGCATTGAATAACCGAGGCATTGTTTTTTTGTCACTTCTTCGTAGGTGGTTTTTGACTAATAAGTTGGTTTAATTTATGCAGGTGCAGCTTTTATTTGCATCCATTTGAAGGCTCGACTGTCCAGATCCTTACACAAGGCAAACTAAGTGCTCCTCGTATACTGAGAATACACAAAGTAAGGTGTATTAAACCCTTTGATTTTGAAAAAAACTGTCAAAGTTTATGTGTGCTCTTTTCTTTGTTGTGAATTTGACTACAAAGTTTTCAGTTTTAGTTTTAAAAATATTGCAAGTTGTCTCTTTACTGAAATGTATTTCTTTTCTACATTCTATTTGATGTCTGTTGAAATGGGTGAGAACCAAAATCTTTTGGTTACTACTGTTGAAATTTGTCTAGGGGTTGATTACATATCCATGCTTTATTAAACTATACAGAACTTTATCAGAATTGAATTGACCATGGATATAAATATAATGCAAACATTATGCGTAAACTTCATCAATATTCTTTTGTCTTATTACTACCTACAATGCGACATCCCTTGGGCCATAAAACTGTCTCATCTTTTATTTCTCTGAAAAGTAATGGAATGTATCTTCACAAGATTGGCTCATAGAAAAGAACACTGAATTTTACCAGCCACCGTAAGGGGTTTTCTTCTGCATAGTAACAAAGGGTAATAAGAGTTTCTATATTGTGTTGATATAGTTTGTAGATACTTATATCAGTAATGAAGGTAGATAGATAGTCGGGCAAGTTGATGTGGACAGCTCTAGGATATCTGAATCTCTAAAATCTTGAGGACGTTATTTTAACTCCATCTTTTGTAGTGCTTAGGAGGATACTTCTCCTGTCCGTAAATGTTGTTTGGAATTGTTAGGAAACTTCTGTTTCTATTCCTCACTTCTCCTTCCCACTTCCACTTTCACTCCCTTTAATATATTTTTTATATTATGACTTCACTTTGCCTCGCTGTTTATGTTCTTCATTATCTGGAAAAGAATTAGTTCATTGGGTGGATATTCTCTTGAATTTTTGTTCTTACTTGAACTGTTGTTAGTTAGATCCAAAAACATTTTGTTGCAATTAATTGTTATGATAGTGGTATGCCGTAGTTGTGTCCTATATGTGGAAGGGTCCACTAGTAACTATGGGGTTTTGTTATTTTGTTTATGTAGGTTGTCAATTATGTAGTAGAAAAGATGGTTCTTGACAAGCCACAGGATAATGCAAATGCGGAAGGAACGTTTGCTCCTGGATTTGGAGGACAGTTGCCATTGGTTGGAGATGGATCCTTTCGAACTGGTTTTAAACCTTGGCAAAAGCACAAGCCTTCTGTCGAGATCTTATGCAATAATCAGGTAAAATGAGACGCATGTTTGTCAGCGAAATTTTCTTCGAGGCAATGTAGAGTGCTCCATCTTTGCCTCTTGTAGAGGGTGTTATTTAAATAGATACATGAGAACCCAATGTCCCCAATTTAAGATTCCTTGTTGATCTATGATTCTTTCTGAATATATTTCTTTTATAATTTTGTCAGATTCTTTATTTCTATATATATTTTATCTTTTTAATATGTAAAGAATATAACGGAGCATTGGATTTAATCGGGGCTATAGCCAAGCTCTTCACGCTAGATGATCCGCCACTATGTGATTCAATTCCAACTCTGGCCAGTTTCAAAGGCTTTAACTATTATGTTGGCAGTTGGAGTCTTTAACTGATAAATTATCATGACCCATTGGACTGAGACAAACTAGGATGCCAGGAAGTTTGCAGCCGGTGTGGGTCAAACTATCTTAACTTGAACATCTGGTTACTGGTTGGATACTAATTTTTTTTACTTTCTATTACGTTTTATTGTCTTTCTTTTTTCTTCATTAGATACCTGCTGTGCAATTGTATAGAAGATATAGATGATGAACATATTCAATCATCATACTGGTCTATACTAATACCTTTGATGTTTTAGTCAAGCTTAAAATCTATTTTAACACTTATCTTATCCCGTCATCAACATTTTTTTTCTGTATTTTACAGGTCTTGTCGCCTGATATGAGCTTAGCCACCGTACGGGCTTATGTATGGAAGAAACCTGAGGATCTGGTTCTTAATTATAGAGTGGCTCAGAGAAAGTGATTCCGTAGGACTGCGATCAGGTGAGAACTAGCACTTGATGTTTGTTTCTTCTGGCATTTATCTGTCTACATCTATTCTACTGCCAGATTTGATCCATGAGTTCAGTAGAAAAGTAAAACAGAAAATAATTGTAATCGGGGTAAATAAATAGATTTATCCATCCTTCTAGTGACGTAGAAAATAAATAAGATAATAACTCAGGTTAATTGAAAGCAGATTTTGAATTTAACTTCCACGTCACCATGTGAAAATGTATTCTAGACTGATCATAGTTTGAGCTGTGTTCTCTGAAATCTCACCACCATTTCTATGTTTATATTTATTTGGTTGAATTGCAGGTTCACTTGTTTATTGGTGATTAAAATGTTGTTCTTGTATAAAACATTGGGAAAGAAAAAGACTCTTCTGGGGTGGTTGCCTCTATCAGACATGTATTGGATCCTTGTAAATGTGGAAAACCAATTAGTTTTCTGAATTCTGAGGCCTTTCTTCAGACCTGCGGAGAAGATTCTGGTTAGCTTTTCAATTATTTTTTGGACACAGTAAATTTTGAGCAACGAGTCGTCATGCAAGCTTTTTTGGGTGGAGATAGTGGGCAGGTGAGCAAGTCTGCTTGTTGCAATAGAATGGCTTGTGATAGGTGGAAAATCGAAAATATCCTAGGAACCCACTTTAAAGGGAGGGGTGCCAAATTAGAGTTTATGATGCTGGAAGGCTTGTAGATTTGTGTTTGTTGGGTACAATACATAGCATAGAAACACTGCCGTTAAGGTTGTTTTTTTTTTAATTAATTATTTTTGGAAATAATACAATACCCATTTGTTTCAAGGCTTACCATTTTATATTTGTGCCTGCAATTTCCTTACCTTCATATTGCATTTTTGTTATGGGTTTTTCAGTGTTATAATTTATGTAACCTTGAATTAGACTGGCCAGACAGATTATAAGCAGCTGTGTTTTACACTAACGGAAGATTGTTAAGGAATACTTTTAAAAATTTTGCGAGCTAGCTGGATCGAATCTATTTATAGTGATGTTTATGACATGACGGAAATGATTAGTAATACTCTTTGATTTCAATAAAATATATTGGGATATGAAATTTTTATTCACTAATTATTATATTGTAAAAGATTAATAGGTAGAATGGAAATATTAATTTTTAGTACCTGATGTTCCACATTAGAAATTGATTTAATAAGATTGGACATTATAATTTAATAATTCAAAACAATAATTTTTATAGAAATTATAAAATAGAATAAAGAAAATTATCATCGCAAATTATAAAATAGACTATATTGGGATTGCATCTCTCTCCTAAAGCATCCAACATATTTCATAATATTTTTCATCTCATCTTTAGCATCTTCATGATTCTTCTTTATCATCATTGACTTGAATGCTAATTTTTTAACCAAAATTTGAAGTATTTTTTTTACCACTTCAATTTTTTTGTTCTATTCTTTTAGCGATTCGATGAATAGAAAGAATATAAAAGAACAAGAGAATGAGGAATGCAGAGAGAGAGGGAATGCATTAAGTTAAAGAAGGAAATTGAGCTTAAATATGCAGCTATGAAAATTGAGGTAAATGAAGAGAGAATTAGTCTGTAGATTAAAAGTATAAAGGCGCCAAAGGAGAGAGTTAGGAAGCGGAAGGAAGATAGTAAGGTGAAGAAGAAGAGAGTAAGGAAAAGGAAGAGATTGAGATGGAAAAGTACAGACTTAAAAGAGGAATAAATTAAAATTTTCATTATATATGATATTATCTGGAGAAATTATGCACATATTTTCGGCCCAATCAACATGTTTAGTCTCTTATTAATTTAGCTATTTTTTTAAATTATAAATATACAAATAGTATTTTATTCTTCTTATAATACTGTCAAGGGTTGTTGATTATCTTGAAGTAGAAGACTAAATACATATTGAAGATAGTACAAGAAATTTATTTTTTTAATAATAGTACGGCGGTGGACAAAAACGAGGGCTAATTGACAGATGTGACTGAGTGATCGAGTTCATATATCATTTTCCGGTTTACCTAGAGATCACCCTTGGAATGCATGACTAATAAGTAGGTCAAAGCAATGGTCCCTTTCTTAAGTTTTTGGTGCTCCCTTTATTCACAAGTTGCCAAATAACAAGTAGGTTTTACTTCATTTCCAGATTCAGGCTTCCTTTTTCTAGTCAGCACTTAACATTAATTGTTTGCCTTGACCGGAAAAAAAGGTACGAGTGGACCAAAATGAACTGATCATAATTACATTTTGCAGGAAAATTCATGGTGCAAGGTGGTTTAATTGTCGTGGATAGATAGAACATTAGAATTACAGACGGTATCACTGGCTCTGAGAATAGATTTGGGCATTCTTGCATTGGATTTTCAATATTCTGAGAGATCAAGAAAATGGAGTGACACGCCAATCACGATGTCTCTTTGTATTATAAGATGGGCATTCGAAGCTAACTAGTTTTCTATATCCATATTCAAGAACACGATCCCATGCAAGTTTTTTTAAATCAAAGGTTGATGCTTGAAAGTAGATACCAATGTAAATGGTTTCTTTATTGTAAGATTAATCATACGAGCACGTGACTTTTTCTATAGCTGTCATAATGCAGGAAGATTGGTGATGCTTGAATCATATATGTAAGAAGAAGCTACTGAAAGTTTGAACCCAAAGCTAATATCAGTACTACTATACTGTCCAAGCTTGCAGGTGGATCAGGACCTGTTTACGTTAATAGAAATTCCATTGTCAGGAAGAAACCCCATCTGATTTTCAAATGTAAAACTAAAGAACAGACAAGATTTACTTGTTAAAGTTAAGATTTTTGTAAGTATCTGAAGTAAGCCAAGTTTCTGTAGTGGAAGGAACTGCTCAATCTTTCGAGGAAAGAACAAACGAAAAAGGGAAGCAAAAAGGAGGTTAAGAAGAGAAGAATACATGGAGTAGTACTGGTAAATCTAAAAAGGTTAAGACTTAGCAGAATAGGGTAAGGAATAAGAGTGACAGGTGAACCACTCACGTATGTGTATGTCTTCCTCATCGTCTTCAACGGCGTAGTGCAGAAGATGAGGATCAACAAATCATTGAATGGGTTTGTCTCTGTGTTATAGGATACTGCATGGAGATGGGCAAAACAAGGATTTATGATACGATCGCTACATCAGCTATCACCCTCAGGATCTCAGTCCCACCAAACCCCCACCCATGCATTTAAGATTTTAACATAAACCCAACTCTTCAGTTTCTTCCTCTCGGGCATTGTGGTATAACCCAACTCTTCAGTTTCTTCCTCTCGGGCATTGTGGTATAACCCAACTCTTCAGTTTCTTCCTCTCGGGCATTGTGGTATTCAGAAACGGAGAATGGAAACTTAGCTTTTACTTCCATTATGCTGTCTTCTCTGCACCATACCTGCAACCACTCCTTCCTGTAACCTCTGCCGTCCCCTTCGTTTCAGATCACCAAACCAAACTGACACCAACAGCACCCAGTACGTCTATATCTATAACGCCTCTGCCTTTCTAGTTACGCCAAACGCCTATCTTTTAATTACGCAACCCAGTCAAACTCTCTCTGTTGCCTCTGTCTTTCTCTTCTCTAAATATCATCCGCCAATCCTTTCCCTCTCATTCCCTTTCCGGTGAACTGGACTTTAGAAGACGATCCCTTGACGCTGCTGCTGTTTGTTGTTATCTATATACGTTACCGATACCGTTATCTCATTGTGATTGGGTGATGAAATTAAACGGCAACTACTCCAGTTTGACGAGGTTTTCAGTTAAGTCGCAAATCTTTCTCTGGCTGCTGCGTATTCTCTCTGGCTGATGCGAAAGGACGCTGCTTTCGATTCGCTTGAGTGGAGTTTACGGACAAAATTATTACGTAGAAACCTTTTTTTTTTCAACTGGCTTGGTTGATCAAACGCGGTCCTTGTACAGAGCATAAAAGGTGGAATTGCCAGAAGCGGGTTCTGATAGTGAATGAGTGGTTCCTGCCAAGAGTAGCATTGTAAATAGACGACAGGTAACAGCACAGGAGTTCGATCATGGATTGTAATGGTAACAAAACGCAGCATCAACTCCTGCAAATTCAACCCAAGCAGCTCAAATTTGCTAGTGAGTGTAAAAGCTTTCATCTTTGCGAAAATTCCCTCGTTTGGGCTATGTTGGAAGTGAACTTGTGAATTCTATAGATTGAATCTGATGATATTGCCTTCTGGGTTTCTTCTTCTGTGTAGTTGAATTGGGAAAAAAAAGCTCTTGCTCGGTTGTGCTAACGAATAATACGTATCACTATGTTGCCTTCAAGGTCTGGTAGACTGGAATTAGAGGAATTGTCGTTGGTTTGCTGGTTTTGGCTTGGTGAACTAATTTGGGTTATCTGAGTTTATTTTTTTGTTCCCTGTTTGTTCTTTAGATTAAAACTACTTCTCGAAAGAGTTACCGTGTGCGGCCGAATATTGGAATTCTTGAGCCCAAATCAACTTGTGAATTTACTGGTAAGAATTTTGGTTATTGTTGTTGATTATGAGTATTAATCTGTGGAGTTAAATGTGGATGTGCAAAGCCCTATTCTGTGATTTTATGATTATGTTTTACGAGATTGTGAAGAAAATGAGATTGTTACTGTCGATGGAAACGAACTCTCTGTGGTGGCTGAACTAGAAACTTAGGGTAACCAAGAAAAGGTAAAGATTAAGCAAATGGAAGGGATTTGAATTTGCGGATTCATGTCTGAAGTGGAGGCCAAATGCCCCATGCTTCTCTTCAGCGGTTGATCATATTCTTCACTTTTCACTCAATATTATTGCATGCTATTATGCTCATTTTCTTGGTTTTGATGTTAATGCAGTGATTTTGCAAGCTCATAAGGTAGCGGTCCCTGATATGATTTGCAAAGACAAGTTTTTGATCCAGAGTGCTTTTGTTCCGGCCGAGACAACGGGCAAGGACATTACTTCTGCTACGGTAAACGTTTTTTTTTTTTTATTTTCAACTTTCTTACTTTGGCTCTCTGATCATTCTGAGGATAAGTTTCTTGGTGATCATCAGTTTGTGAAAGATGTTGGCAAACATGTCAATGAGGTCAAGTTGAGAGTTGCTCTGATCAGCCCATCTGAATCACCTGTAGTGTCACCAATTAATGGAGTACTTAAGCAGGGCCCTTTCTCTGAGAATCCAGTTTTCAATGAAGACGAAACCCCCCCTCTGTCACGTAAGGTCAGGAATTTTTTCACAGAACCAGTCACCTTCCTGGTCAGATATTGGTTTAACGTTATTTATGATGTTGGAATTACCTTGTCAAGTTCGAATGTGCTGTCTACTCCCTGACTTTAACTTCTTGTTTCCAAGCTGTGAAATTTCCATAAGAATGATTCTTACTATTTGCATTAGGTTGCTAAGTATGTAGAACACAAAAGGCATAACGATCAAGCATTAAGCGCAGCAAAGGATGTGGACATGATACCAAAGAAGGATATGGTTGACATTGAGGAGTCTAAACCATCAGAATCGGTAGAATTTAAAAGGCTTAATGATCAAGTCCTCAGTTTAGCAAAGGAAGTGGAGGTGAAACCACAGAAGGATGCAGTCGACAGTCAGGAGCCTAAACTGTCAGAGGTAGCAAATAGTGCAGAGCTGCTACCAAAGCCTGCAAAGGATGAAGAATTGGAGATGGGGAACGATGCTATTAATGACAGTGAGCAAATGGTTGCAGAGAATGACTCTCCTCCAGCAAAGGATGAGGAATCCACCACTTCAATAGCTGAGAATGAACTGAAATCAGTATGTGCTATTGAGGAGATGAAGGCGAAGCTGAGTTCTCTTGAATCAAAGCTAAATGAGGTTAGTCTTACTAAATTTCTGATTCAGAAAAAAATAATTGTGTATGCGTGGAAAGTGGAGATGAAGTTACAAAATGTCTTCTTGATCTTCCAGAAATGTTTCATTTTCGTAACTGTGTGATGGAATTGAGGTTGCTGGCATCCATGCAGGCTGAAGTTACTGTTTCAAAGTTAACAGAGGAGAGGAGACTGAGCGTTCAAGAGAGAACTAAATTACAGGGAGAACTTGTAAGTTCACTCAATAGAAAACTCCATTATCTTACACTGGTTGAAGGGAAACTCCAGCCAGGGTTCCTTAGTCAGTAAGGTTCATGCCTCATTCCTCTAATTCTGGTATAACAGCAAGCTATTTTTCTATGGCAGATGGCTCTGAAGAGTAGGGCAAGTGTGAAAAGAGTACACAGTGGTTTTCCTCTCCTATTCCTTGTTATGGTTACCTGCGTCAGTATCATGGTGGGATACCTTTTGCATGCTTGACAGAAAAGCCATTACAGAGAAGCTCTTTGAATTCTGTTCATAGCTAGGAGTTGATCAGAATTAGTGTTGTAATTAGAAATAAGTGATTTGATAATAAATTTCATATTTTATTATTAAAATATTAATTTTTATAATTTTCAAAATAAAAATTGTCAATTCCAGCATATTTGCTCCGATAACAATGAACATCAGCCCAGGACTAATTAATTAGAAAAATCTCTTCTTTCTAGTTGGATTATTATATTTTTTTATAATTGGCACGGTAACAATAAAAATATCATAACCTATCTTGATGAGATCAAAATAATTCTTACCAATTCCCATAACAAGAAAGATATTACCAATTTTTATTTTCAAAATTAGATTTATACTCTGGGGTCGGTGTACGCGAAGGAGAAAGGAATCCAGATGGGGCGGTTGGAGAAGGAGAAGGACGTGGACGAGTTGAGCAATCGGATGAAGAGAAAAATAAAGGAAATAAAGGAACTGTTTGAACAGTTTTGCAGGGAGACGGAGCGGGACGCTAAGGTTTTGGTGGCAAAGCTTAAGTTGATGACGGAGGAATTAAAGCTAAAGTTGAAGGATCTACTTAAGAAGCTGGATGAAGAGACGGAGATGGAGAAATAGAGACTTAGGAAGCAGAATGAAGAGATTGAGAAGAAGAAGAAAAGATTCAAGAAGTCTAAGATAGAGTTAGCGGAAGAGGCTAAATTGGATATATAGTAGTACAATATACGAGTTTTAGCATACTTTATAAATCTGTAAGCATTCTAGCAATGTCACGAAACAGAAAATTCTATTCTCAGAAAAATTAAGAATTAGGTATCTTGACTTGTTTTGATCGTGGAATTTTTAAAATTATGAATAACAGTATTTTCATTATTAGAAAATACAAGAAAGCCACCACAGTATCGTTCAAGCTATCTCAGGCCTCCATGTCCAGAAAACTCCCATATATTTGGACACCGTCAGGCCTCCATGTCCAGAAAACTCCGACCAGCAACAATGACTAGAATGGTAACATAGCACAAGCATCTGGTAAGAGAAACCCCATTTGTTACAGGGTAACAAATGAAACACATCTACATAAAAAATTCCCTTTACCGGAGCTGGTTCATCTTCAGCTTCCCATGATTCTTTCAAATCATCCTCATCAACATCTTCATCGTCCCATTTGCCTTTAGGTTGCACCTTCGTAGAAAGAGGTGGAACTTCTTCATCTTCTGAAAAAGGAAAAAAGAAAAGAGACCATGTTACAATGGGAATTCAAAGCACTGTCGATAGACCATCTTCTTTAGAACTTCTTATTGGTCTTAAAGTCGTAAAGGGTAGACGCTCACTGGCTGACTTCCTTGTCGCCGAGGATTCTTTTGTACTTGATCCCACCAAGCAAGCAGAAGCTCCGCCCCTTAATCGGTATGCGAGAAGTTTGACTTCTTTATTCCCTTGTTGACTTCTTCAACCTCATAGATCCAATCCAATCAAGGAAGGATTCGATATCTAGATTCCCACTGGACGATAAAGACCACCTGGCTAAAGTTTTGATCTTTCGATCTAACTCTCTTCGATTACGATCCAGACACATTGAGAATCTTGGGCACGAGGCAATCCCTCCTTCCAATTCCAGATCTCCCTCCAGTTGCAAAGAGCCTGACTATCCCGTTTGGTGGAAAGGCAAGATAACCCACACGCTAAGAACCCTATGACATAAGCGCTCCACGTCAACCTTAGTTACAACAGCTCCATTGACCTAAATCTCTGAAAAAAGAAAGAATTCTCTCCCTATCTTAGATACTCTTTTCTTAAATGACAGAACTAAATAACTGAACCTGGACAGACTTCAAACTAAGCCAGGCAGCCTATGTACCCTTTTTTGTTAAGGGATCAAGTTATACATAGTTCTCCCTACAGAAAGAAGATCAGAAATAGAGCTCTGCCTTTCATCTTCCTGCCTGCGAATTCTGACCTTTTATAAGCGGATTCAATCCTGTCCCAAGCGTACCTGGGAGAAGATCAAAAAATGATGTCTCTTGCTGAAGTGTTTGAGAACATCAGTTAGACCAGATTCTCTTTTCCAGTGCGCTTCAAGGGTTCTCGAGTCCACCATTTTGACCGCTACTGGCTTTCTTCTTTTAAATGCCATTTTTTCCCTCTAACGGCATTTGTATAGCACTGCCTCGCTAACCTCTAATCCCCTCTTACCATCCCAACACCTAACGAAGTTGGGAACTTCATGACTTGATAGTAAGTGGAAGGCACTGCTCGCAGCCTGTGAATGGTTGGCCGCCCGATGATGGCATTGTAGGGGGAAGGACCCTTGCAAACCATAACCACAAAGTCCGAAAACACCGTGGCTTGGCGGGGTGCTGTACCAACTGTGAGGACCCCCCAGGAAGAACCACTCTCCATATCAGGTATTGTCTGGCCCTCTAGCCCTCAACCCACGACTGGCAACCAGGAGCCCTCAGCCCAAAGACCGGCAATTCTGGTTCATGACTATTCGATCTCCTGGCTGCAGTCATTGAGACTCGAACTCCTGTCATGACACCTTTTATTCCTCCTAAGAGGACGCCTCTCACCAATTCAGCTGACAGCTGAATTGGTGAGAGCCGTGTTCCGAGAAACAACAAAAGGAGTAGGTCACGGGTTCGACTCCCAGAGTCTGCATACTGGAGTGAACGCCGGGCTGCTGCCAGACAATACCTGATATGGGGAGTGGTTCCTCCTAGGAGGGTCCTCACACCAACATCTTGGCAATGTCCGCCCTAGTGAACTGCAAAGTCACCTCTTCAATCTGCCAGCCTTTCTCATCCCGTTTGGTGGTGTTGTTTTAGGAGATTTGATTTGATTTTGATTTGTTTGTTTGAAAGATTTTATTATTTAATTAGTAGTTTTTATTTACCTATTATTATGGTTTTTTCTGTTTAAACAAGTTCTATATATTATAGAACTGAACGTTATACAATTTGGAGTCTTTACCAGTATTATCTTTCTTGCTTCTCCCTGCCATCAACAACATTGACATTGGTAGCGGAACTTTAGTCTTACGGGACTTGTGAGAGACTTGTGAGGTTGAGAGAGCCTAAATAATTTTCCAAACAATAACCCTTAAAGGAGTAATATATCCTCCTTGTCAATATTGTGGCAAGCAAAATCATCCTCACTATAAGTGTTGGAGAAAACCAGATATGCGATGCAGAAGGACTCTGAAGGTACAACAACTGAAAATAATAGCAATGCTTCATATAGATATAAAGGAGTAAAATATCCTCCTTGTCAATATTGTGGCAAGCAAAATCATCCTCACTATAAGTGTTGGAGAAAACCAGATATGCAATGCAGAAGGTGCTAAAAATTAGGGCATGCAAAAATTATTTGTAAGGAGAAGGAGATGCAACAACAAGAAGAGGCTCAAATTGCAAACAATCAAGATGCTGAGGAACTCTTTGTTGCATCTTGTTTTGCATCCAGCACATCAAGTGAGTGTTGGCTTATAGATAGTGGTTGTACAAACCACATGACCAGTGATGAAGAGCTTTTTAAGGAGCTTGATAGATCAGCAACATCAAGAGTCAAAATTAGAAATGGTGACTATATCCCAGTCAAAGGAAAAGGGACAGTGGCCATTGAAAGTTGTACAGGTACAAAGCTTATTTCTGAAGTTCCTAGTATTGGTCAAAACTTACTTAGTGTTGGTCAATTACTATAGAAAGGATTCAGACTTGTCTTTGAAAACAGAATATGCATTATTTTTGAGGAAAATAGAAAAGAGTTGTTCAAAATTATGATGCAGGGAAAAAGATTTTCTTTGAATTTGTTGAAGGAGGAGCATTTTTCATTCAAGACATCTACATGGAGAGCTACAAAGAAGTTACAGCTGATCCATACTGATGTTTGTAAGAAATTTTTGCCTCGGGAAAAGTCCTCCTCATACTGCCACTGCTTCAGTGAACCAACTTGAGTTTCAGCCACCCGACCGGCTGCCCGTTGCCCACGGATTCTTCTAACTATCTGCTGGTGGGGAGCAACATCCCTGTGAATCACTCCAATCTTCTTAACGACCTGCTGGTGTGGTCGTTGTTCATCTCCTTGCGTGCTTATTCCTCTCCTGCCCAGTCCCTTACTCTGGCAATTGGGGTTACCAGACCCGAAATGAACAGAAACCATAGTTTGATTTGCTTATAGTCTACAGTATAAACTATTGGACTATAGGATTTTCCTGAAGTTCTCAAGTTCCCCCTTCGTCAATCTCCTTCCCCTCTTGCCTACTCTTTCTGTCTTTCTCTCACTTCCATCAATCGCTTTCTAAAGAGAGTGGATTCCTTCTGTAAAGAAAGACTGTCGGAGGTAAATAGCTGCTACTGTGATCATAGGATCGAACTCTAACTCGATGGTTTGGAAAGGAGTGAATGTCGCATTTCGGGTGGTGCTTGGCGGCATATCTGCTCTTTCAGAGTCAGAGTGGTTAATAAATTTCTTAAGTACGCATGGGCCTAATCTGATTCAGATAAGGAAAGAACGGGATAGAACATATAGACATAAAGGAAAGTCCTAGCACCGCAATACCCCTGTGAATCTACGCTCGCAGCTGTCTTAGTCGCCCTTGACTCCCACGATCAGGTTTGAAGAAGAATGATGTGATGGAGTTGGGCCTTATCAATCTATCATCGACTTGCATGTGTTAAGCCTATAGATAGCGTTACAGAGTATTCAGTCTCAATCACAAACAGAGCATTTCCTACCAGCAACAATGACTAGAATGGTAACACAGCACAAGCATCTGGTAAGATAAACCCCATTTGTTAGGGATTCCATAACGTATCCAATCTATTCCACAAAGCACGATACCCCACAATCGTACCTATTGCTTTGACAATCACCACCAAGCGCATAGAATTAACCATGAGATCATGAGCCCTTTTAGAGAAACCAATAGACCGGGTGTTATTCACAGACAACACCTTGACATTCTCTTTCCCAATCGAAAAGCTATTTGACTGCTAAGAAAATCCTCAGAAGAATCATCCGTTGTTGTATTGCCAAATAATTTATTCCACCAGGTCTTCATAGTTGGGCAAGATGACTCTCTCTCTTGACTCAAATGCTCTGTACTCTCTCCAAAACATTGCGCCACCCCAACACACACCATACGCCTTACACCAAACACAAAGATCAGAAGCCCTAACACATGATTTACCTAGACCATTATTTACAACACCAGACCAAGCAGTTAGTCAGGAGGTTGCGACTGAGGAACGAAGAAGAACGTCAGCTAAGAAGTGGAATCCGACGACAGTGTTCACTGAGGACAAGTTCGTGACGTATTTTGTTGAGTTCATCCCTTAGGAATGGAATCCTATAAGATTCCTGCAGGTGATTAGGGCAAAGAAACAGGCGATAGACGTCTTTATCCCCAGGAAAAGAAGCGTGAGAAACTCGAGATTCACTTTTGTTCGGTTTGTGCGGGAAACTACGGGTGAAGAGGGTAGAGTGGAGAGACTTAATAACGCAATATTTGAAGGCAGGAGACTCACTTTCAGTGTTGCTAGATACGCACTAAGAAAAAATCCTATGAGAGATATTTACAGGGCAGGATCAGGGAGCATGCAGTCAACTGGCCGTGGAATGGTACCGCAGGAGAGCGAACGCCCGGTAGTAGTGTCAAGGGCGTCAACGGACTTGGTAGCGAGGGAGCGCCAAGTTTCAGGGCAGATAACGTTTGCTGACATAGTTAGAGGGGAACTTAATAATCCGAAGGAGAAGGGGGAGGAGGTACTTGTTCGTGCATTCCCATCAGAAGCAAACAAGGAATGGCTCAACAGAAGTATTGTGGGTATTACAAGAAATGGGTCGTTAAAGAGAAACAGAATTCCATCAGGAGTCAGCTATAGTTACATGGGTTCAGACACTTATCTATTCTCATTCCCATCACATGAGGCGATGAGTTACGAGATAGGTGAGAATGTTAACTTGTGGAATGACCTTCTTGTGGATTTTCACCCGTGGAGAATTGAGGATACCCAGGCAGGAAGAGTTTGTTGGCTGGAGATGAAGGGTATTCTGTTGCATGCCTGGACTGAAGATACATTAAGGCGAATAGCTCAGGTGTACAGAGAGGTGATTCAGATCCATTCGAATACGATCAATAGAAGCTCTCTCGAAGCTGCTTTTGTCAGTGTTCGTACAGCACAAAGGGGTGACATAAAAGAAAATGTCAGCTTTTTCATTGGAGATAGCAGTTTTAGAGTCTCCATTACCGAAGACATACACGAAGTAGGTAGGGGAGTGGCTGAGAAGGAAAAGGCTTGTCTATCAAGTTACTGCAACACAGGATTTTCTCCATTTAAGAAAATTAAATCCCCAGCCCGAAAATTCTCTTTCGAATTAGACAAGGACACGGTGTAGACGGCGCATTTATTACAGGAAGGGACTAAGCCTGCGGGGAATAACAATGTGGGTGGCGAGGTGGGGATAGAGGGAATTATGGTCGACCTAGCCCATGAGAGGCTCACAGTAGAGGAAGACCCAAATACGTTTATGAGAGAAACAAATGTAAGAAGGAAGGGCAATGTAGACAGTAGGCGACCAAGCCCAAGATTAAGCCCAAGCCCAAGTCCAAGACGATCTATACAGTCAAAGGAGAACATGACAAAGAATGCGGAGAAGCTGAAAATAGGAAAGTCTCGGGGCAATCCCTCAAACTCGAAATACCTTAACAGTCGAACAGAAGGAGTAGAGCTAGATAGTGCACCTAGAATTCAAAAGGATAAAGGAGCACTTCAATCTAACAAGGTGAGGCACGGAGAGGTCGGCACTGTAAGTGCAATCAGTGCCAAGGTGAGATTATTTGATGAGGGAGAGGAGGTCGTGGATGGTATAGAGAGACTGAAGGACATGCTGGGAGGGGAGAGAGGCAGTTCAAATCAGAGTGACTTGCGCTCTGATACCATATTAGCAAAGGCAGTGGAGAAAATTAAGGAAAGAAGAGGGGTGGCAAGGCGCGCAGGGAGGAATAAGGAAGGAAGAAGAGAGGGGGTTGAAACACAGAAGGAAGCAGCAGTAGAAGATGCCATTCCCAGTGTTCTCAATGAAAGACTAGGAGGAAGAGGGTAATAAGGAGAAAGAAACAGAGAAGGAGGCTCAGGCTACGCTTATGGTTCTGGACAGGCTGGAATTAGCATATAGACAACCTCGCGAGGAGTTGCGCAGACAAATATTAGAATTAGTGGAAAAGGAAGATGACGAATGGGAGCATCAGGAGGATATTATATAAACATCAGATAATTGGAATTCGCTGGGTGTTTAATATTTATATGATCAATATATGTTTTTGGAATATTAGAGGTTTAAGAAATAAGTGGAAAGAATGGGATGTGAAAAACATAGTGTGTAGGAATTCCGTAGCAATATGTTTTATTGCGGAGACAAAGATGGAAGATATGAGTGAGAAGGAGATTGGGAGGATATGGCACGGAGAGAATAGAGGTTGGTGTGCAAGCAGTTCTAGGGGCAGAGCCAGAGGTATGCTCGCTATGTGGGATTCGTCGATGGTGAATATTCTGAGACACAAATGTCGAGACAGATGGATCATCCTTGAGGGGGGGAGTACAAGAGATGGATACAAATTCTCATGCGCAGGTATTCATGCTCCAAACATACCGAGGGATAGGGCAGAGTTCTGGACAGAAATATTGGAAGAGATCAGCGGCAGCAGATTACCGTGGGTAGTCATAGGGGATTTTAATGAAGTGCTGTCAAATGAGGAAAGACAGGGGTAGAGTTTTGACGAAAGTGGAGTAGAGAAACTGAAGCAGTTGCTTGATAGAGCTGGATTGGTGGATATGCCAATCTCTGGGAAGAAATTCACTTGGTTCTCAACCAATAAAGCCTCTCCCATCGATAGAGCTTTAGTGAGTGCTGAGTGGTTGGATGAGAATATAGATTTCAATCTCGTGGCAGGGAACAAAGGATTATCGGATCATACACCCATATTCTTATGTTCAGAGAATGTCGAATGGGGTCTTAATCCATTTAGATCTTGGGACTATTGGTGGGAGGATGAAAGATTTTTGGAGGTAATAAAGGGTTTCTGGGATGAGGCAGGGATAGTACACAGAGGGGATTTCGCTGTTGTAAAGAAGATGGCGATGCTGAGGATGAAGTTGAAAGAATGGAAGAAGAGTAGCGGGACAAAACCAGAGGATAGGCTTCGGAAGGTGTTGGAAGAGATCGATGAACTTGATAGCAATAGGGGGAGCGACATCTTAGCGAGCCGATGGGAAGAGGCAAAATATCAGCATCTTCAGAGGCTTAAATGGCAATACAAGGGACAGGTGGAATCTCTATGGAGGCAGAACTCTAGGATCCACTGGCTCAAACAGGGAGACAAAAACACTAGATACTTCCACATAAGTGCCAGCACGAGAAGCAAGAGGAATCATATGGGACATCTCAAAATAGATGGCAGAGTTATCAGAGAACCGAGGCTAATCAAAGAGGAGACGTGCAGATACTTTAGTGACATCTTCCAAGAGGAAAAGAAGAGGTGGATTGGTTTGGGGAATATTCAAGTCAAATAGACAACGAGAGAAGCTGCGGACATCTTGGAAGAGCCTTTTGAGGAGGAAGAAATAAGAAATGCGGTATGGAATTGTGAGAGTAACAAAGCCCCAGGACCGGATGGATTTAACTTCTACTTCATCAAGAGAGCGTGGAAGGTAATTAAGGGGGATGTAATCCAGATGATCAGAGAATTTCATACATCCGGCAAGCTGCCCAAAGGGGTGAACAATTCAGTTCTTATACTCATTCCAAAGGTGGAAGGAGCAGATATCCTCAGTGCTTTCAGACCGATTAGCCTAATCAATGGACTGTACAAAATAGTGGCTAAATTGCTCACTAAGAGATTGAAGAGGGTGATAGCTTCACTGGTCTAGCCAATCTAGTCAGGTTTCATTGAAGGGCGTAGTATTGCTGATTCTGTTATGGTCGCGGCAGAAGTGATTCATAATCTGAAAAGTAGAAGAGCTAAAGGGTGGTGCTTTAAAATAGATTTTAGAAAGGCCTATGATTCTGTAAGATGGGGGGTTGTGATCGAGGTGCTAGATAGGATGGGGTTTGGCGCAAGATGGAGACAGTGGATAGAGCAATGTATTTCGCATGCAAGAGTGACGGTATTAGTCAATGGCTCCTACAAAAAAGAGTTCTCCATGGGTAGAGGTCTGAGATAGGGGGATCCGTTATCCCCTCTACTATTCGATTTTGGTGGCAAAGATATTATCGAGGATGATGTCGCGCGCCGAGGAGATGGGTTTGATCAAAGGGATCAAGCTGGGTAGTGTGTCCATCACACATCTATAGTATGCCGATGATGTACTTTTATTTAGCACTGCGGATGAGGAAAGTCTCTTAAATTTTAAGAGAGTTCTTAGGTGCTTTACCCTCTTCTCCGGTCTAAAGGTAAATTTCATGAAGAGTGCCTTAATCGGAGTGAATGTCCCGAAAGAAGAGAGTGAAAGTGTTGCAAGGAGACTGAAATGCAAAGAGGATCAGTTACCTATTCGATACTTAGGGCTACCCCTAGGAGCTAGCCCAAGACGATACCAAACCTGGGCACCTATCTTAAGAACTTTCAGAAGGAAGCTAGCAGCGTGGAAAGGGAGATGTCTATCCCTCGGAGGGCGGCTGGTGATGGTGAAAGCAGTACTAAATAGTATTCCCATCTTCTTCATGTCCATGTTCCAAATGCCAACGCGAGTGCAAAAAGAAATTGAAAGAATGTCACGGAGATTTCTATGGAAAGGAACAATAGACTCAGAATGCATCAGCAAAGTTAAATGGCGGAAAGTATGTGAGAGTCAGAAAAGAGGAGGGGCAGGAGTGGGTGCACTTTCGATAAGGAATACAACAATGCTAACTAAGTGGTGTTGGAAGATATTTGATGATTCGGAAGGCTTGATGGTGAAGATTTTCAGGGAATTTTACTCCCCTAGGTTGGGATCGGAAGGAATCGTGGTCAATAAAAACAAATTGTCAATCTTATGGCGTGATATCCTTGAGTGCATCAATGGGGAATCTGACAGAGCAGGCTGTCTCAGAGAACAACTTAAGTGGAAGTTAGGAGGGGGTGACCTCATTGAATTTTGGTCAAATCTTTGGTGGAGGGGAGAGGTGCTAGCTTGTAAGTTTCCTAGATTGTTTGAATTAGCGGAAAGAAAACAGGATATGATAGCTAACACGGGACGGTGGATAAATGGTAGTTGGGAATGGTCCTTTACTTGGAGACGACCTTTATTTGATCGGGAAGAGGAAGTTGTGGTGAGCTTAGTGGAATGGTTGCGGGACTGCAGGTTGCAAAGCGGAGTGGGCGATGCTGTCGTGTGGGGAGGGGAGGGTGGTTAATTCTCGGTCAAAAATTGCTACTCCATTATGAAGACAATGGAGGGGAATGAGGTATCGACTACTTATTGGGGGATATGGAAGCTTCAGGGGACCCCAAAGAGCAAAGCTTTATTATGGTTGGCAGCACAGGATCGAGTGCTCACCAAAGGCAGATTGTGGAAGATGGGCTTGGTGGGAGCAAACGTCGTCGAATGTCCGAACTGTGGGGAGATGGAAGCAAATGCAGACCACACTTTTGTGATATGTAGAGGAGCATGGCTATGCTGGGCAGAGGTGGTGAGACGATGGGGTGTATTATGGGTTCTTCCAGGAAGGTTGGAAGACTTAATAGTATAATGGGGAGGCATGTGCAGTAATAGAAGACAAAGAAGCATTTGGGAGTGTTTTCTTACGGCTGTAGTTTGGAGCATATGGAATGCTAGGAATGACAGAATCCTTAATGACAAGTATAAAAATCCACAAGATGTGGCCATTGAAGGCATGATGCATAGCCTTAGATGGGCTAGGATAAATGTTAACAAGGAGATTAGCAGTGGGTGTAGTTTATTGCCTATTGTGGGATGGCATCAGGTGTTATAGAGTGTAAGGTCTTGAGGGACAAGGGGTGGGTAGACGAGGTGGGAGATATAATCTAGACCACGACTAGTTAGACAGATAGAACGATCTTTTGCAGATGAGCAGATGGATTGTTCTTGTATGTAAAGTTTAAGATCCATGAATACCATAAAATCGTCGTATTTCAAAAAAAAAAGATAAACCCCATTTGTTACAGGGTAACCACATATATGTTGGTCCGTCAACTAATATCGTAAACAAAAGATTTTACCGACTAAACATTAACAATCCGATTAGAGATTACATTGGGCTTTAAAATAGAGATTACTTTTAATATGGGGATTGGCCTCTATCTTGCAATTTATATGGATGCTTATTTAATTGATCATTTTATATCTTAATAAATTTTCACCATTTTTTAAATTCAATTTTTATTTTCAAAATTATATTTATACTTTGGAGGCGGTGGACGCTAAGGAGAAGGAATCCAGATGGGGCGGCTGGCGAAGGAGGAGGTGGTCGACTTAAGCAATCCAAGGAAGAGAAAAATAGAGGAGCATACGTGTCACAATCCGGTCGCATAAATCACAAATAGAACTCTCAATCGGATTTTTAATCATACCATTTAAAAAATACATATGATTTATAAAATACATTGTCTCACAGATAATCTATTCTTACAACAACCTTCCTACTTTTCGATTCGATCGTATTTTAAAATATTACATAAACTTAAATTTAGTTGAATTTACATAAACTAATATCTTGATTTGTTTTAATTCGTACAGTTTTTAAAATTATAAATAACAGTATTTTCATTAGTAGAAAATCCAAGAAAGCCACCACAGTATCGTTCAAGCTATCTCAACTTTCCGGGCAACATTAGAAAATTGCATATATTTGGACAATGTCAGGCCTCCATGTTTAGTAAACTCCGACCAGCAACAATGACTGGAATGGTAACATAGCACAAGCATCTGGTAACAGAAACCCCATTTGTTTCAGGGGCATAAAATTTCCACGCAAACAAGAAAATTGGATAAGCAAATCCTAATTCATATTTGTAGCAGACATTCTCAGCTATCATATAATACAAAGCAAAGGAAGTAGTAAGATATAGTACACTGCAGCTTCAACTCCGAAGCCAGTCAAAATTTTCACGACCAGGTTCAAATGCGTGGAGTAGCAAGATATCTACGTGGTGCTGCTGTAGATGTCTTTGAGATGCTTAAAAACTTACACATTTTGTACATCTTGCTAGGATTTTCCACTCACTGCCATTGAACGGCAGTACTCTGTTCTGTTGGGGAGCCGGGAACGAAAGGAACGAACCCGCGACCGCCAAAGACAGGGCGCATGAAGGCATCATCAAATTTGCGCCAGTAGTGATGGACAGTGTGTGATGGGGTAGCCAAAAGTGCACGTATACTGCTTGGACGACCAATTCGACCACCAAGGTCATCTACTGAGTCCTGCCCTTCTCCGAGGAAAGGCAACTTAAGTGAAACCGGAGAACCCGGATCGGAAGTTATGCTCAATTGGCGTCTTGGATGAGGCAGAAGTAAGTGGATGAGCGGCTTAGTCAATAAACCAAACACCTGCAGAGAACCAAGTGAGTAAAGACTCATTACCTAATAAGAAAACTAACAAAAAAAAGTTTTGCAGCAAGGAAAGCAATAGCTAAACGTTTAAACTTAATTAAAACTCCGAATTAGAAAATTATAAGCAATTAACTAAGGTGTTAATCTCAAATTGTCAGCTCAGAAGTTTAGGTACCAACAGAAACAATCTTAAAAACAGGCTAATTTGAAATCACAAAAAATAGCAAGGCAGTAAAATATTTCATCACTTTCGAGAGATGAAAAAAGAAAAAACTGACCTTGAGCAATTTGTAGCTTCCGTAGCAATTTTTTCTTGATTAAATTTGAGTCTCAGAAAGAGTTTGTCAAGTGAACTTCATTTGCTAATATTTTGCACTTGGGTTGAGTGAAATTAATGCAGCTTAGAAAACAAAGACCTTTCATATTGGTTACTGAGGGATATGATTACTTTTCTAACTTCTTTGGCTTTCACTGAGAGACTGGAAGTCTTGATTACAGGATAGGACTACATTTTTAGCTTCTCTATGTTGTTTGAGTGTTTTAGTTGGGTTTTGCCTAGAGATATATGGAGACTATAAAGTTCTATTATCCTTTTTTTTTCACCTTTTACAGGAGATCACATACCTCTCTGTAATTTCTATGAAAACTGCTGCAATAAATTCTCAGCCAAAACACAGTAGAATGAAGAATTATCTTACCACTGTGCTGAAGAGGACGACAGTAATTGTGCTGGTGATCATTATCGCATTCGCTCTCAAATGAGTATGCCCAGATGTTGTAAACTGCATCCATTTAATGTAAAACGTACATAACCCAACTTCAGTAGCTCATCAGTTGCAATGAACAAGATATTATAACAATTTTTTTTTCTTGTACTGCTGTGTTAGATAAATGAGGATATTTACCTTATTGTAGGCAAGAGCCATTGACACAGCTCCTCTCATTAGACCAGCCCACCATATCACAATCTGTGCATCGAAGAAATATTAATCACCTAAAAGAAATAAACTGAGTGAAAAGATAGGATTGCAGATACAGGATATGTACTTGCTGCTTGAAGTCGATCTTCTCGTTAGGTGATTTCTTAGACAAGTTAGATAAAAAGGACAAGGGGAAAACAAAAGCTGCTCTTCCAACCATTAGAAGACCAAGCAGTATTGAACTCACTGCAACTGATGTTCCTGGGCTGCAAAATGTAACAGGAAGCATCAGACTTCAAAACCAATAAATTTCCAACAAAAAATTACATGCAATTTGATGAACTCTGATAACAAATATTTTTAGGCATAGTGATTAATTCCATCATTACTACCTAATCGACATGTATACAAACATACCTGTCACTAACAAACCTCCATTTCTCAATGTCCAGGGCATCCATACCCACATAAAGGAAGATAAAAATCTCAGCAACAAATGACAAGGTTGCAAAAGCATGCCTGTAAAAGCATACAACGATAAGGTTTCGTGCATTAAGAAAATACACAAAGTAACTACCAACAGGAGAAGACTATTCTGGATGAGACATACTTAGTAGTGACTCTTGAACTCTCAGTCACATTGTGCCAGGTGTAATGGGACATTACAATTCCACAGAAAAATACAGTGAGAATGCTACTCAAATGTAACAGCTGCAAGACAAAGTCAAGTTACAATATCTCATTATCATCAAGAAATTAAACCATCAAATGTACAGAAAAAAAAGAAGAAAAAACAAATAAAAGCCTTAAAAGAACTTAATCAGCTTACTTCAGCAAGCATATATGACAGGTAAGCCATGAGCATCATTAGTGCTACCTCACGATCAGTTGAGTGCCTGAACCACAAAAAATATTATTAAGTTTGTAGTATCAGTCTAAAGACTTCCAACTACAGTTACAGATTATACAGAACACATCAATGCAATAACAGCAAATTGAATCAAACCATATTCATCTGACTCAAATGTTAAGCTCAAATGCAGACTAGAGGTACAATAAATCAAACAAAAATTGTGGAGTAGGTAATCAGGTATATTTTTTTTCTATTGTTGTTTAAGAATCTTCAGAAGGTTGTTATTAAAGATTATTATTCTTGTTACTACAGCATATACCCAGCTATTATCATTACTGGTTTGAATGTATTTCAGAATTGGTAATCAAATCAGAGATACTAACTATATATAATTCTTTGATATTTGTGCTTGTCAATTGTTCCAATGAGAAATATCATATTCAGTGTCTTATTAAGAATGGTGATGAAAGGGAACAGAGTGATGGATTTGTTTGTACTGTTGTTCACTACCTGATACTGATACACAAAACGAATCACTAGACACACATGTCATGATGAGTCATATCCCCTTAGGTGGTTCAATCCTTCATCAAAATATTCACACATACACAAGCAAGATGTCACTTAAGCCACAGATTTGTAAACTTCTGTGGGATTGGAACTTAAGAGTTTTCAGTAACAAGTTGGTCCAGGAAAAAAAAATCTGTGAATCCATATCCCTCCAACTAAAATAGGTTAATCAAGGTACCTTCCCATCAATATAAATCAATTACTTAAGGACAGATACCCAAGAGATTATAATATGAAAAATGAGACACCAATCTCCAACTATAACATACCTGCCAAAATAAAGCTTTTTGATGATATAAGCACTAAATAGCCCAGACTGCAGTAAAAAGAATCAACATTAAGTTAGAATAATGTTGCTTGAAAACAAATTATAAGTACTTTTGCTTCTATAATTATGAAAAATGCACAAAAATGGTAATCTTTTCTATGTGTTAGAAAATGGGGAGATAAAAAAAGAGACTTCTAATAACCGCCAGCACACTGCCTCTAGAGAAGTAAATAATAAACAAATCTACAAGTAACGGGTTCATGCAAGCATGCACTATATGTCAGTGTATGAACAGAGATAAAGAAAATGGCACTTACTGCAACTCCAAGTAGAGTGCTTGCAAGGAATAGATACAAAAAGCTGCGGATAAAATCCCAAGCAATTGCAGGACTAATATTAATAAGATCGAAGCTCTGGATTGCATTGAAAAGCACAACTGACGTGGCATCATTCACAACACCCTCTCCAAATACCAAACTATACAGCAAAGGTGTCTCGTCCTGATTAAGCACCTGTACCATCAGAATAACTAATTTAGTAATCAGCAGCTGGAGTTTGAAATTTTAAATGTGTACATGAGACATTTATCAGACCTGCAAAGTGCATACAGAATCCGTCGCAGCAAATATAGCACCGATTGCTGAAAATAATACCGAGAGTAAGATTCCATACTAAAAGAGAAGCATGTTATCACATAGGGAATCATAAAAGAATTACCTAGGTAATCTCCTAAATCCAGCGGACCAATATCCATTTTCTTAAAGAATTCAATAGCACCTGCAATGTTAAAACTCATAATCAATCTAAAACCCCAGTTTAGTAAATTCAAAAAACATTATATGAGTATCCTGAGAATTGAGTTTTAATTTCTCCTAGTATCACAGAAGCTTCTAACGTATCCTTTAGTTTCACAAACATTTGAGAGCTGTTGGCATAAAAGGTGACACATAATTAATTTACAGCAATATTTATGCATATACTTCAACATCTGGCTGTTGAAATAAGCAACAATATCACAGTGTACGCATAAAAAGAGGTCTTTTATTATTTATTTAACACAGTTTCTTGTTCTTTTTTATTTCCAACACCTACTCTAATTCTAATAATCTCATGTACCAAATGTTACTCAAAGGTGAACAATGAAATGACCAAAAAATTCATTGTAGTTATCAACAACCATAGTTCAACTTCAGAAGCATTGCACATAAGCAAAACAAGTGCACGGTTGGAAACTTGTGATTCATACCAAGTGATATGATACAGAAAGATATCAACGTCCCAATGGCACCGAATAGCATGATAGTAATGAAGTTGCGGAAAAATTGCTTCTTTTTCACCTGAAATCTGCCACGTGAAACAGAGACTAATGTAATACAATTATTATGCTTCAAGGAGAAAATCAACAGAATACCAAATCCCAAATCTATGCTAACACAAGTAACATACCCAGCATTAAATATGATAGGAGGCAGGAGGTATATGAAGAAAAGATCCTCGCTGAAGACTAAAAGATGTGAGCTTGTCCCTTCAGTAATAAGCAAAATCACAACCCCAGTACACACGCCCTGCAATCAACCCGTGCATATATCGTTAGATCAGATTCATCAAACCACAAAAAAAAACAACACTCAACATATCCATAAGACCTAGTATCAGTTCACTTGAGGCCATTCCCAGCAATAAACCCTGTTCTTGTACTATTCAGTTTCCCTTTACAAAAAGGTTTTGGTTATTAACCCTAGAGCTTACAAAATTTAGCCATTTTGTATGTTCTTTTTTCCCCCTGTTTGGAACACTACTTTTCCATTTTAAGGCGTGACAACTTTTTTCTAGTATGCGAACATGCCACTGGAAAAAGGATCCATAAAATTAGGAAATTTTCAAAATCAGCGTGACACAGACAGAATGCAGGTGAAGACCACAAACCATTTAAGCACAACACCAACAGAAGGAGTAAAGAATGGGAGAAGAATTCAGGCGAAACTCACTATAATAAGAGCCGTGATGGACTCATTCATCCAACGATTCTCTTCAAGAAGATGCCCGATCACAATACAAGCGCAAAGCAGCGCCACGAACAAGTTCAACGAGACAACAGAAGCATGGTCCGACGTGGCCAGAAGTTGCATCTTCGACACCGCCGCGATCAACTGACTACCCATCTTTTTTAACTTATTTTTTCTTTCCCTTCAATCACTAAGACCAAACCTTTTTCCTCCTCCCCTCCTCCTTTTTTTCTATCAATCACTAACTAACAGAAACTAACCAGAAAAAATAAAAAAAAAGGAACTTAATTTTCCTATCCGACACAACAGACTTTTTCCTCTTTACTTGTCCACCCTCCTTCAATTTCAAGTCTCTGAACTGTCCATTCGTGAAGAGACAATCAACTTCAGCCACGGGTTGATCTCTGCATTGAAACAAACCGATGAAAAAAGAGGTAAGTAAATAAGAGTACCTTTTCAAATTTTTGCATGCAACCAGTTGTGCCCAAATTGGAAAAAAGAAACACTAACAACGGAACCCCGTTGGAAGTCTGAGTTTCCCTCGTCCCCTGTCTAAGACTACGGATTTGGAACTGAAATTCCCAAAAGAACTTACCTTCACACTGATCGGAGAAGAAGGGAAGGGAATAAAATTCAGGATAGTGGAAGATGGAGAGAGAGAAAATGGGAAAGGTGACTTTATAAGGAAGCCTGTAGAGAGAGAGCGCCGAAGAAAGGGAAGCGTGAGGTGCGGGATAACTGAGACACGCATAGCAGGAAATAGAAATTAGGCAATAAAGATATTTTTATTTCTAGTTCAACACTTGGACATGGAGGGAGAAAAAGGCAAAGCCAAATAAAAATATTCACTTTTTTATTTTTTATTATTTCGATATACTATCCTAAAAATATCTTTTAATAATATAAAATATTTTTTAAATCCTAAAATTAATTTATATTCAAATATAGAATATATTTTTTTATTTTTACTATTTCAATGTTATTTTTTTTGTTAATAATAAATATAATCAGATTAATCTCGTAATTTGATTTCTAAACTCATTTTTCTAGAATTTAAACTATAAATTGTCATTGTAATAAAAGATTAATGTTATTTATTATCTTGAAACATAAAATTTTAGCTTTGACCAAAAGAACTAAGGAATAATGCTTTTGAATAATTCATTATGAGGAATATTATATAGGGATATGGAGTGCATGACATGAACATGACATTGTCATGCACACCACATAGATTATAATAATTTGATTTTGTTTGGTTCTTCTCATTATTTTTTTGAAGCAAAATTGACCTATGAATTATCAAAAGCTTTTGGGTTTGGAATTATTATTAATATTTTCCTTACTCAAGCTGTTAATACAGAAATGAGTAACCCACAATACTTTATTGGAAATATTCCGTTTATTCTTAAAAAAAATAATAAATCTATGTGTTGGCACCTTGCCTCACAAGGCAAGAAAGAAACATTATTTTCTAACCCTATTTGTGTTTGGGGCAAGTGAACAAGAGAAGATGGACCCTTCCTTGTCTGGAGGGCCAGAGAAAAACTAGCATTTCCTGCCAAACTATCATAATTATATGGCAGGAATTGTTGGATATTTTTTTTCGGATTCAACCATATCTCTTACCCCATTATTATTATTATTGAATAATGGAAATTATTCCATTAATGACAATATCAAGAAATTGCCTCTAACACCTTATCTATTGCCATGAAAAGTCTCAATCATTTAGCCATTTAGCCATTTAACCATGGCCTTACATACAAAGGGAAACGAATCTATACGTATAAAGATTAAAGCTAAAACCAAATGGAATTCACATGAGCAATAAAAGTTTCTATGGAGGTTGGTGAGGTTTCATGTTCCTCACGGTTCTGTGCACCAATAAAGTTTATTTCTTTCCAGAAAAGTGATTGCTAACAGGAAAGCAATGTTTAAAGGTGATTCTTTAAAAAAGGAGACAACCCTTTTGTTTTTTAAAAATATTAGCTATTACAGTAATATAATATGCAGAAAGTACCATTGTATATATGTAACACTTCTGACTTCAAACCTGGCAGCATCAACTCACCTGAATTTGAATTTTCCTGTTGACTAATTAAACCTCAAACTGCAAGGAACAGGTAGTGGAAGTAGCAAAGTTTTCTTTCTCTTATATAAAAAATTAAAGATTCATACAACCTGGTGTGTTGTAGAGAGTGACATATGGTTTGTCATATCATATGATCTTCCAGCGACCTGTTTCCATCTTGTGGACTCAGAGAGAAGCAATTATAAAGGTAATGGGTTATCAATTTCAGCCATGGTCATATTTGAAAAGACTAGAGGTTCATCCAGAAATTCGGAGTTTTTTTTTTTCTTCCAGGTTTTCTTAAGTGGGTTTTGACAACCATGCCAATGTGAGAAACAAACAGATCTGTGACAGGTGTAAGTAACACAGGTGGATTTTGACAGCAGTGTTAATCTGAGAAGCAAACAGATTTGTGACAGATGTGCTAACATGTTTGTACAGAGACACGACACTGACAGCCACAGAAAAAGACAAATATGAGTTTAGACATGATAATCTATAGTGACTATGATGACGTTGATAGGTGATAAGTTGTAAGAGATACAATGGCTATTCCTAAAAAAAAAGGGATATAATTGGCTATAGCCACCATTTTGTAGAGTAGGTAAAACATCTGGAATGATACATCAAAAAGTACAGAATTTTGGCAGCGTTATATCATTTGATGGATGCTGCCATGTTCCTGCTTAACCTATCACCGACACTGTAGGGATCATTTGGGCATATGTTAGTGATAGATCTACAGTTGTTCTTTCCCACTGTTGGGGGATCTAGTCAGTTAATTAATATCATTTGTTTTATGCAACAGAGAGTAAGATAATAATGTAACAGCAAGAATAAATAATGGGTTGAGCAAGTGATGACAGCTTGATGCAATATAGTTTGTGTCATAAGATGATCTTCACCTTCAGTATGTCTATAGAAATTGCTGTCAGACATTAAAATAAACTGCCGGTCAGAAAAGCTAATTTTCTTTTCACATGATTTTGATTTTTTAAAGGAAGAAAGAACTGTTAGATAATGACCATAGGTGTTATTGGTGTTCTACTGTTGTGGTTACAGAAAATGATACTGTGTGTACTCTATCATGCTATATCTCTCATGAGGATGGCCAACGAGATCAGAGACAAAGTGAATTCTTCATTACATGGTACTGATCATCTTGATCAATTCCATTGTCTCATACTGAACTCAGATGTAAAATTTCTGGTGGGTGCAGTTTCTGGAAGACAAACCCTCTTAATGGTGGGTACATTAGTGAACCCTCAACATTGAATCATACAAAACCCAGAAAAGAAAACACTGCAGAGCAACCGAAAGCTTGATTCTTATGCACACCGTGAAGTAGGAAACTTGGAACCACCAAGGTAGGTGTTAAGGGGAAAAAAATGTTATAGCCTTTAAATCTGAAACTATGGTCAAAACTGGGAGTCAAGAATAGGGATTAACCCATCACAAAGGTAATAGGAAAAGCTCCATCCTCCTAAGGGCACCACTAAGTCACGGATCAAGCTTCATTTTAAATTGGCGCACAGAATAAACCTTTCCTGACCTTTTGGAATGATCCTGGCCAGCATAAGCTAGCTTATTATGCAGCCACAGGAGCTGGTGCAGGCATATAAGACTCTAGGATTAATTGTGCTCGGGAAGGTTGGAGGATCTCGACAATCAGGTAGGTGTATTTCCATTGCTTGTCCACTTTGTCCTTGAACATCTCCGCAGACACCTTTCCAGCACCTTGAGGCCCACGAATATAGAAATTAACCTACAGTCACGAGTAGACTAAGCTGTAAACCTTTAAAAGATGTTAAATTTTTTTGAGTTTGGATAACAATTGGTAAAATGAAAGCAAGCTTAAATTTTCTTTTTCTTATTTACTGCTTAAAATAGAGTTCAGATGATCAACCACACTGATCCAGACCTGGACATGTTCCACACCATCTTCATCTTTAAAGATCCTGTTGGGAATACGTTGGCGGGCTGCACGATTTCTGCTTTCCTGACCATAACCTGTAATGGGTGATCCAATCCTAACCCTGACCTGATACATAAAAAGCACAATCCACACTAAATACAAAAATTGCAACAAGAATATATGCACTATTTGCTTTATAGTTCTATCAGCAAGCAATTATGGTCCTCGGTACACAATGGTACAACATTTTGGGAGGACGAGATATTGTGCTAGATGATGAGGTTGCATAGTAAAGCTTAAATGATCATTTTGCTATCGTAATTTTCCAAATTCCAACTATACAACATTCAAAAACACTGTAAAGTTCCAATATTGCATGCCAAGGAGTTGATGTTTCTATGTCCGTTTACACAGGATAGTTTTTAAGACTTGCATCTATAATCATTGGCACGTAAGTGTACAAAGCTCTCATCTCTTATTCAGATAAGCTGAAGTGATGCCAAATAGTAGGAGAAGCACCATGCTTTAATTGGTTCCAACAAACCTGACTGTCATCTTGAATTCTCTTCAAAGCCTTGTCAAAGATCTTGTACCTATAAGACGACATGGTAGCAAAATTATGGTGGAATAAAAAAATCTTACAGACTCACCCAAATTAACATGGCTTGAATAGTGGAAGCTAAAAGTCGTACTCTTTTGGTTGGAATATCAATTCCTTGAAAACAGCATAAGCTGCTGCAGCCGCAACTCCAAGACCAGCAAGAATTATGACGCTGTAGGAAGCTCCTTCCACAAATGTCACAGGCTTCTCTGGAATATTATATGTAGGGGCATCAAAAGGATCCTCAACTGTACTCACCTCTTTTCTAGCCTGCCAAGGAAGCAAGGAAATATAATAGCATAAAAAAAGAGAATGACAGTAACCGTCAACATCGATAGAATATAAAATACAACCATTGTGAGAACAATAGGTAACATGGTGATTTATGTCATATTCAGACAAATAAATGCACAAACTGTTTTATGCAGTTATCAAACAAAATAATTTTGACAGTTTCTCGAATTAAGGTCTAAAATCTAATTGTGGATTCTGGATCAAACACACAGATAAAACAGCAATGACAGTGGAAACGTCTACTACTTAATGATAAACAAAAACATCACCATGTACAAAAACTTTAATCAAATTCAACCTCAGATTGATTCTTCCCCTCTGGCTTTGAAGATTTAGACGCAAATGTTCTAGCAAAGCTAAGATTCACAATGGTTGCTTGAGGGTTTTCCATAAGTTGATATGGAGAACTAACGGAAGCTATGCATTCTCTACCACAATGCCCTCCATATAGCCCAATTGTTCCTGTCAAACATTAGTATCAATAAATTATTGAGACGAAGAAACACTATATCCAAGAAACCATATATTAATACCTTTGCCTTCCTAACAGCTATATGTGCGTATGTCAATGTAAACATGTGGCACCAAATGTGTATTACATGAAATGTATGACCAAATCTCCTTTCCAGAATTTAAAGGGAAAGGACTTCAATGTTCCCAGGATTCTGATTACATTAGTACATTAGCAGCCCTCACGCAGAATAATTCTGTATTGATCTACTTGCTTTAAGATGCATGCCCCTAGAGAAGATCAAGGAATCAACAAACCTGACCACCAAGTCAATCTAATATCACATGGACCTGCACCTCTATTAATAAAACTCAATCTCCACTACAGGAGCTCATTCCACTATCTCTGTTGTGGGTGATGGATAGCTAAGCAGCTAGGTCTACTTGAATTCTGGCTATGCTTGGAATGCAAACTAGAGCACAGGTATTTAGTTTGTTCCTGGAAAGTGATTTTAAGAAAATTGTATAAGTTTGTATCTCAAAATCATTATGATACTTCATTTTGCACTTAAATTCATAAAGAGAACCTAATAAGTTGAAAAATTATGTATGTATTAAAATGAAAAAAGTATACATGTTGGATTTTTTTAAGCTTTCATCAAAGTATTTGAAATTTTGGATCTTATTTTGTTTAAACTAATTCTAATTCCACAGGAAAAAATCATGTGGACCAATATGATGACTTGTTGGATTAATGAAAAAATTTACTGTTAATCCAAGTTTCCTTTTTTTTAAGAAAATGAGAACAATCTACAATAACATTCCTTTAACCTTACCCAAGAGAATGATTATGAAGTCAGCATGGCATTTAAGGATATGGAGGACAAAGATGCTGCTGAAAGTGCAAATCCACAGCATGACACTTGTCAAAAGGCACAAATGTACGGGAATTATGAATTCCCCATGCTTTATCATCAATAATGGGAGATTAAACAACTGAAGATGAAGAATGGATGATATAATCCCAATATTCTGTTATATTATAAACATGATATCATTGAAGAAAACCTCTAGGACAGTAACAAAATTTTGAAGAAGTATAAAAAATGTAGCTGGGAAAGAGCGGACAAGAATTTTGGATACTAGAAAATAAGAAAGAGAGCGTAGGAACCCTGATCTATTGAAGACAAAAAAAGCAACTTTCACTAACCATTTGTGCGAAACATCTCCTGCATAATTGAATGAGGAAAACAATCAGTCTGCAGTTACATGTTGGAGGTGCAAAATGAAGTGAGAAACACAACCAAAACTGCACCTTAGACACGCGGCCAGGATCACCAAGAGCTTCCTTCGGGTAACTTGGTCTTGCCAGCTGAAATAATATCATAAAGTAATCAAATACAATCAGCAAAATTAAAAGGGTAAAAAATAATGAGATGAAGAAAGAAAGTGCCAAGGAACCAAGTGAATAAAACAATCATCAAGCTGTAAGATAAAATTGATGGACAGCAAAAGTTGGAATAAGGGATTACAATATGATATGATGAGGGAAAAAACGAGACATCAAGGAGCACATTTTCCGTGCTCCACTGTAATCTGGCTTCTCATTCTAAAAGAAGTTTTTCAACCCTATAAGCATTTAATGACTCCAACCAGTTGCATGTTAGAAAATCATAGTAATGGAATCTGAAGTTCCTTCATTAGTCACCCAGATCATAAGCAACAAAGAACTATACTTCTCAGTAAAGAACACATCGGTTTCCCAATTAAAGCAGACTTGTCACTGAACCCCTCCAAAAAACTGAAACCAACCAACAAGCTAACATAAAAAGGTACCCTCACTAACAATTTTCAACCTCAATTTTCTACCATCACCAGTTTCTTCCAGCCACCACAAAACGCATGAGCAAGTCACAAACACTGCCCGTACATCCCAAACAAAGAGAACAAAAAAAATCACTAACCCTTTTAGCCGAAGCAGCAAATGCTCTCCTCTCTGCTCCCACTGAAGACAACCCATTCTGCGATCTCAGTAGACCACTCCACCCATCTCTAACAAGCGACGTTGCCGATCTCCTAATATTTTGCATCCTCGAATATATGTATACAAGTTTTGAAAATAATCCTTTTAACTTCACACAACAAGCTCAATAATTCAGCAAACAAATAGCGCCCAAACTAGAACAAAACCCAGAAACCGTACAAAGATTTCCCGAGTACGACCAAGAGCAGGAGGGGACGATGATGGACAGCACCAAAAACCCAACCCAGCTACTCGTGTTCACTGGGGTTTTATTCGTACACACGTGCGGCCACTTCTCCCACGTCTCACACGTCTCACACGTACAAGAAAAAACCCGAGATACTGCTCGGTTCATCTTTGTTAACTGGGGTGTCTTCTTTTACTTAAATACAGTTAAGTTTTGTTTTTGTCTTTCATTATTTTTAATTATTATTCATGAAATATAATACAGTAATTCTATTATAATCATTGTTAATATTATCTTTAAAATATTTATAATACATTTTTTAAACAATACAAAATATTTATTAATTACATTCAGAATGGAATTCCGATTTAACTGTTCTCCTCCAGCCAAACAACCCCTCATGTACGGCTCACAAGCTATTGGAAAACCAAACACAACTTGTACTTCACAGAATAACTCATAATCTCTCCTATCGCGTAAGGGTTTTTGGATCAGAGACGGGTTTTGGAGAGCAAGAGAGCAAAGGGAAATGGGTGCACAGAGAAAAGGTGCAGCCAAGCCTTCGACGGAGGACACTGAAGACCTGACTCGCATCCCCTTGCAGGCCATCCTCTTGGCGGACAGCTTCACCACCAAGTTCCGGCCCATCACTCTCGACCGCCCGAAAGTAGGCCTCCTTCTTCGACTTGAGTCCCGTTTCCCGTTCTATTCCACAAACTACACTGTAAATCTGACTGAGATAGGAATTTTATTTTGGTGATCTTGTGCTCGAGTAATAGGTGTTGCTGCCGCTGGTGAATGTGCCCATGATTAGCTACACTCTGGCATGGCTCGAATCTGCAGGGGTCGATGAGGTTTTTGTGTTCTGCTGCGCGCATTCTCGACAAGTTATTGATTATCTTGAGAAATCAGAGTGGTTTTCGCAACCAAACTTTTCGGTTACGACTATTGAGTCTCACGATTCCATCAGTGCTGGAGACGCACTTCGTTTTATCTATGATCGCAATGTGGTGAGTTTTGTTATGGCTTGTGACTTTGTATCTAGTTTTCCCAAGAAATGTATGCTGCTACAGTGGTTAATATTATTTAATAGAGCTAATATGTATTTATGTGATTTTAGATTTTTCAAAATTAATGTCAGTGCTATGATTAGATTGCTCATATAAACTAACTGTGATGCTGCTTTATATTGGATTTTGATTGTTAGGTTTTGCAAAATGCATGTCACATGTCACTACATCGATTAGGCTGCTTTTAGGAGCTAATTTTATATCGTTGCTGTTATTTGTTGAATTTGGGGTTAGGGCTGAGTATACTCTGGACAAGCCACTGGATATACGTTCACGCTGTGGTTTATTTTTTGTGTGTTTTGAAGATACGAGGAGATTTTGTGCTGATCAGTGGGGATACTGTGAGCAACATGTCACTCACACAGGTGCTTAAAGAGCACAAGGAAAGAAGAAAGAAGGATAGCAATGCGGTTATGACTATGGTTATCAAACAGTCAAAGCCGTCTTCAGTTACTCATCAATCTCGACTTGGTACTGACGAGCTATTTATGGCGATAGATCCTCAAACAAAGCAGCTACTGTACTATGAGGAGATATCAAACCACCTAAAAGGGACTATAACTCTTGACAATTCGTTGCTCACTGATAATCCTGCTATTACTCTTCACAATGACAAGCAGGCATGTTCCTGAATCTATTGCCTCCCCGTGTTTTCCTTTTCTTGCTTGGTGGAGTAAATTGCCTTTCCAAATTTTTCTGTATTTTAGTGACTTGAGATCTATTTCATGAGCAATCTTTTTTCTATCTGGAAATTTTTACGAGTTATAATGTTCTTTTGCAGGATTGCTATATTGACATCTGCTCTCAAGAAGTTCTAAGTCTTTTCACGGACAATTTTGACTATCAACACCTGCGCCGTCATTTTGTAAAGGGATTGCTGGTTGATGATGTATGCCTTTTCATTTTGTTTTGATCTTTCTCAGAAATTTATTTTGGCTACATGTGGTGTAACTGATTCTTCCCTTGATTTCTTGTGCTTGCAATAATATATAGACATTAGGCATACGTAAAATAACTTCAATATCCACGCAGACAACTATAGCATTCTTAATTGCCAATTGATATATTGTTGTATTAAATCAAATTGTAGTAAATACATGTTGTGGTTTCTTAAAGTGAAAAAGTATTAGTTAGCCATAAATTTTTTATTCATTATTAAAACAAAAACTTGCATTTTGTCATTTTTAGTGTGTTTTGATGTATCTGTTTCTACAAATTTACATTACTTGCCCTCTGGTAATATATTCACACCAGTTGGTTTTCCATCATTAATCTAGCAAAGTTTAGTTTTGGGAAAAAGATTCATGTGAAACTGAAGATCGATATGCATTATTTTGGGAAAATTGTTATCTATATATGAATTAAATTTCTCATGCAAAAGGGAAGATCAATATGAATGTTTTGGGAAATCTGTTGTCTTTACCTTATTTTTATTGGAGTAATGTTCTGAAATTGATATATTTTTGCTGTTGATGTTGTCATTTTAAAAATTTCAATCTTCTTTAGGTCATCTATTTTTTTTTTTTTCAGATAATGGGTTACAAAATATACACTCATGAAATTCACTCAAGTTATGCGGCTAGAATTGATAACTACCATAGCTATGACACTGTCAGTAAAGACATAATCCAGAGATGGACATACCCCTTTGTTCCTGACGTGAAATTTTTTGGAAATTTTGCAACTAAGCTTGAGAGAGAGGGGATGTATCGAGCATCAGGTTAGGTCTACCATTAAACTCAAGTGCGCTCTTCATATTTGCCTGTCTTTAAATTTTTATTTATTTATTTCTTATTCAATTTAACTATGATGGTGTGCACTTCATGTTTGCATTATATGGTCATAGATTTGCAGGAAAGAACTAGATATTTGGTACTAGAAAATATGTTTGCTCATATTTTAGGATTTTTTGCCCACAAGTCATTTTGTTGTGTTACATCCTTAAAGAAAGTGGCTGCTACTTATCCTTTTATACTTTGTCTTTAATGATTTTGAATTTATTCAGAAATAGAGCTTTCAAGGTCAGCACAAGTTGGCCCTTTCACTGTTATTGGAAGGGGCACCAGAATTGGGAACTCTACAGTTTCGAATTCTGTTATTGGAGAGGGATGTATAATTGGATCAAATGTGACAATTATTGGTTCCTATGTATGGGATAATGTCATCATTGAAGATGGCTGTGTGCTGAGGCATTCAATAATTTGTGATGGTGTTGTAATAAAATCTGGAGCTGTTTTGGAACCTGGTGTAGTGTTGTCCTTCAAGGTATATCTCAATATACACCAAGTACTTTGCATATATATTTGATTGTGAAAGTTTATTATATTTTAATGTAGCATGCTAAGATGTTAACCAATTTGCATTTTGGTACTTATGCGGCATGAACCAGTTAGACATACCATTTTCAGCATTGCTTATGGTGGTAAATGCAATAATATTGATTAACAAGCCATGCCATAATTTTCCACTGAATACTTGTTTATGGCTTTCTTTGCGTATAAGAAAGGAATATAATAGACAGCGCAATTATCAAGCAGTGTGTATCCCTTAGTATCATGGCTTATTGTCATTTTTTGTTGTTTCCTAGGTCGTGATTGGGAAAAATTTTGTGGTCCCTGCCTACTCAAAAGTCTCTCTATCTCAGCAACCAAGTAAGCAGGATAGTGACGAAGAGTTGGAGTATGCTGACAATAGCAGTGGAATAGCAGATTCATGTGAGCGTCCGTGTTTTGTATGATTTGGTGGTTGCTTGCTTCTTCTTTTTTTTCTGTCAATCACTTTAACTAGTTTGCTACCTCTTTTAAACTATGAATGAACTTGTGCTATGGTATATTTTCCATTGCTGCTAAGATGATGATAAACTAGATTTTTAACCCTCAGGTACTTATAGGGGTCAATGTTCCCTATCTAGTTGCATTATTTTGCTGTTTGCATGTCTATATGGATACAATTTACCATAGCAGACATACTAATGCCATTTCTGCTTCTTTTTTTCTTTCAATAATTTGTTTGTTAGATATAATCCAAGTTTCCATTCCCCTAATAATGTTTTTTGGCCATGCTGTAATTGCTGCAGCTGTGGATAAGCACAACGGAGAAACAGAAAATGAGTTATCTGAGATGGAAGCACAACACTGGCCTAAATCAGAGGTTAGATTTTTAGTTCCTGTTTACATTTTATTTGGAGATTTTACTTATATGTGTCAGTCCATTGTCATACCTTGTTATACATTTTTGTGAAGGATATTTTATATGCAAGAGAAACTTATTAGAAAAGATGGGGTTTATAGTGCTCAACCTTTCAATTAATTTGTAGTTGCCTTGCAAAAATATAATTTTCATTTTTATTTAAATTCATTAAATCATAATCAATCGTTGTGCTATTAGATCATTGACTATCCTGCATTGGAGAACCTAAATATATGCCATACATCACATGTTGAGGAACCAAAATATTTTTTCATGAAATATGCAGAAGCTGTTAGATGCAATAACAAATGTAGCAATTCTAAGATGATGCGACAAGCAAAATTTTTTTTTTTCTTCGTTGCTGGTAAAGAACGAAAAAATGTAGAATATTATTCCTTTCTATATATAATTGAATTTGTTTAACGCCTTTATATTTCTCATCAGCTTGGCCCTGGTGGTATTGGTTATATTTGGTCGATTTGTGAAGGTCATGATGAAGAATGGAGGCATTCTGTAGCACCCATTCCAGCTGACAAAATTGCGGAGATCAGACAAGCAATAGAGGATGACTTGGAGATGTTAAACCTTGATGATAATGCTGTGAGACCCTCTGGAGAGTTAAAACCTGATTCCAATAGTAATGATTCAGAAGATGATGATATTGAAGATTCCAGAGATGACCACTCTTACTTTGAGAAAGAGGTAATCATTATGTCAACCATAATTCTTATTCAGCCAAAATTTGGAATATTCATATTGTGTTTGCAGGTTGAAGCAACTTTCTTGAGGGCTGTGCATGAAAATATCAAAGTCAGTGATGTGATTCTTGAAATGAACTCACTTCGGTTAGTTGATTTTCTTTTTCCTATTTGTGTTACACCTCTAGAAGTAACTGATAATTTGAAGATGAAAATTACATAGTCTATCTTTCGTAGTGTCAAACCATCTTTGATGCTACTTTATATGGTATTACTATTACAAAGAAGTACTTGTGTGTGTTTTATTTAAAAAAATAATTTACATATTGATACATGAATTATTAGAAAATGTGAAGTTCCTATCTTCCCTCATTTGAGTACAATGAGACCCATCCTTTTGCCCCTTTTTTTCCTGTGTTTTATTTATCCTGTGAACTACCCCCTACACTTTGTTAGCCATAAATCATTATAAGTTGTAAATCCTTAACTTATTAGGAAGCACTTATACTAAATGAGGGCTGTAAAATATTCAGTGCTTGTAATTATTGCTCTTCATTAACCAGCGATCCTTTTCTTATCTTAAATTTCATTTTTGGTTAGTTGGTAATTAGCCAATGAGGATAAATCTCTCAGCTATATCTACCTGGACAGTGATCTCCAAATCTAATTTCAGGTTGTCGTACAATATGACGTCTGCAGACTGTTCGGGAGCAATATTTGAAGCCATGATGAAACTGGCAGTAGAAACTCACCATAGTTCAGCTAGTAATGTTTTTCGCCCTTTATTTTGTTATTGTTAAAATTTCGCTTGAAGGACAAAAAATGCATTAGGGTTTTGAGATGCGTCTGTGGGTAGACCGTAACCAATAAGAAGAGTAATTGGCGTATTTGAAGCAGGAAATGGAATGTGCAATAACATGTAGTTCTCCTAGGTCATCAATTCATGACTACTAAACTGGGTGTGTGACAGCACCAAATATATCTCTATCTTAAATGTTGTGATTACCTTGAATTTTCTTTTACATGCATGGAGTATGCACAGGCTTCATTCACTTGCTAACTTGAGTTGCTTGGGTTATTTGTTTTTGGGTAGGGTCAGGTATTGCTTTATACTTTCTGGATTGACGCTTGTTATTGTATCTCAGGTGAACTCCATAAAAATGTTGGCAGTATTTTAGATACATGGCAAAAGCTTCTGCAGTGCTATGCAAAAGAAATAGATGATCAGGTTTGCATCATGAATTTCTAACTATTCTTGTATGTCTATGTTTCTTAGCTGTTTCAATTGATCAATCTTCTGATTTGAACTCAAAAACTGTTAAGTTCATTGTCTATTTATGGTAGTTGTTTAAACTGCTAAAATTATCCCTCTCCTTCTGCTATACTGTATCTAATTCCACCAGTTTAGAGGCCCTCATTGTCCATTTGTTATTGCATTATTCTTCTAATTCTGTACTAAAGTAGTGGCATCTGATGGTTTGAATTCTTAATTTAATGTCTACTCCATTTCCTGAAGTAGCATTTGTGCTCAGAATTTGATTCCCAGACAAGCAAGCTAATTTTCTCATGTTGAGGTCTATCCATGTCATTTGAGGCTTCTTGTGTCTTTTATTCATCTCCACGCCTTCATACACCTTTTTACTTCCTGTTATGTACATATTTACCAGCAAATGCTTGGTTCGGTGCTCCATGTAATGGCTTTATCTCGTAATTTCTTGTTTCTTTCTTTGTATCTTGCAGACTTGGTTTAAATGAAAGAGACCAACTTCTTGTCATCAATGTATCTGTAAACTTTTGCATTACCATAATAATCATGTTAATTGATGGAGCCAATTATTAGATATATTACATACTTGGTTTATCTATATGGTGTTCCCTTGTTTATTGAAAAGATTTAAATATATGTTTTACCTCTTATAGAATGTCTTAAGTGTAGTGGAAAAATCATAATTTATTTGAGTTGCACCTCATTTTGGACACCCCTCCCTCTCTTCCTTCCATTAAATTTTTTCTTGTTAACAGTAAAGCTGTATTGCTTAACCTAAATGTCATTGATGTTGAACAGATTGAAGTGATTCTGAAATTTGAAGAAATGTGTATAGAATCTGCCAAGGAATTCGCACCATCTTTTTCCCAGGTATTCAATTATGATTTTTATCTTCACAGATTAGTGTGGGCATTAACTCACCCACATAATTGCAGCGTTGTCATTTATGATGTCATAAATTTTGTTTCTAGAAATGGTCTTTACCTCTAAAATGGTCAAGCACACGCCTGCATCAGCAGTCTCAAACTGTTTTGCATTAACAAATATATAGTTTGATACGCAACAATTTTTTGTCTTCATGATTTGTGTTTGTGAAATGATCTGTACAGTTGAATTATATCTGCATAGAAAGACCGTTCTCTTAAAATCATTCTGACATCAGTTTGTTCATCAATGTGAAGTTTCTATTTGGAGAGATCTGAACCAGCATAATTTGCATTATTATCTACACTCTTGTATTCGAGCAAACATGTTTTGCTCTCAGCTAAACATACCGATGGAAATTTTTATGAAGAAAAAAAGCGATTGCATACTAGTTTCTTTGAACAGACATGAGAATATTTCCACTCTTAACACGCCCAAGCCTCTGTTATGGGCTTTAACTTATGTGAAGAGAGATATGGGGAGTTTTGTCTTTCCTGTGTGTTTGACTTTGAAGAATAGCCTTTTTCTGCTTTTGAGAGCTGGATTTTGGTCGTTTTGTTTCATGGTCTCCATGCACAATACTTTCAATTTGCAACCCAGGTCCTTTAATTTTATTCAGTACCTAAGAGGTCTTTTTT
Source organism: Passiflora organensis (assembly GCA_019739055.1). Lineage (NCBI taxonomy): Eukaryota > Viridiplantae > Streptophyta > Magnoliopsida > Malpighiales > Passifloraceae > Passiflora > Passiflora organensis. Next base: position 848,895 of record JAEPBF010000269.1, read on the forward strand.
TTTTCTTTTCATTCTACAATTTAGCTTATCTTTTTGTAATAACTCATGGTAAAACTGTTGTTTTACCTTTTTTAGATTACTTATCGAATGACTTCTGTTTCTCTCAGATTTTGCTAATTTTATATGATAAAGACATTCTAGAAGAGGATGCGATATTGAGGTGGGCTGATGAGAAAAAAGATGCTGAGGAATCAGATAAAGTTTTTATGAAGCAGTCAGAAAAATTCATTCATGTAAGCTCTGATACTTATCTTTTATCTACGATCAAATCACAATACGTTGTCTTCTTTATGGTTTATTTTAAGTTGTAGACATATACAGATAGTGATAAGTTTTCAAGACTATATCAGTACATGGCAAGATGTGGAAGGATGTAAAAATTGTGGCCACATTGTTGACCATGTTTCCACGTTGAACTCTGAGCTAACCTTTTCCCTTTGCAATGCTATCATTTCATTCCATAATTTCTTTGGAACTTAATGTATGATGCAAATGTTGAGCCGAAGTTCACATGACTTTAAAATCTACGCCTCATGTGGCCTCTTATCTTTGTTATAGTGGTTGATGGAAGCATCTGAAGAAGAAGATTGAGGTGGGAATGAGTTTTGATTTCAGCGCACACATTGTCATGGATGCTTTGAATTGTAGACGGTTCGCCGCGAACATCAAACAGAGGTAGACAAAGTGTACCTGCAAATCCTGTGGAATTTTTTATTTTGGTCAGTTTTATGAAAATCTCCGTTCCTCATTTCAAGGGCATACCTGACCTGGTCATAGGTTAGGATTCTCAGCCCCAGTGCTGTTTCCATTGTATCTAATTCGTTTTTTACGAGTAAATGAGTCACCCTTTCGGGTGAGGAAGAAAATTATAAGCAAAAGCTAATTGTCCCCGAGATTCGTGCGATCTTCATTCATTGGCTTTATATACCAGTCATCGTTTGTCCATTCTATTCTCCATTTCTTGTATGCTGTTGTTGTATCTTTGTTTTCACAGGAGAACATAGATAGGAAGTAGCAGTCTTTTCATTTAACACTACTGTAAACAAGTTGCCTCCTCAGCCTTGACTTTTCCCCCTAGGGTGGAAGTGAAAGTGTAGGAATAGTGCCACTGGGGACTGAGATCACTTATTTAAACATAGCCCAGACTGATTACTAGCAATATCTCATGGGGTCAAAAGCGTAAATAACGTAGGCTGATGAGGCTGCTCAGAACCCAGGTGGCCCGGGAGGTCCAGGTGGACCTGGTGGACCGCCAAACACTGGTCCACAACAGCTTTCCAGAATGCAGCAACAACACAGCACATAGAAGCTGCCAACAGAGAAGAGCCACATCACAACATGAACCCTGATGACTGGTTGTGACATGGGGTTTTTGTTGGGAAATAAATTGGAAAATAAGAGAGGAAAAATAGGCTTACCATGAAGACAGAAGCTTGCATATTCCACCACAGAGAAATTCACAACAGCCACAAATCCCCGGGCCTCCAGGAGGTCCTCCGTGCGGCGGTCCCCAACCAGGTGGCATCCTTTTCTATGGCTTTATTATTAGAAAAGCTCTTTCATACGAACCAACCTGTACCTCAGAATCAGAATGCAGCCTGGCTGATGGGGAGATACGAGACATAGACATGAGTTTTTTTGTACTTATAGAATATGCTATCCGATTCTTGAATTTCTCGATCACTCTTGGAGTTGGACTAGTTGGTAAACCTACCGATCAGCTCAGCTGCATAGCCGTGTGGATTACAATTTCACCATTCCGTGTAAACTGAGAGACTCCAATGTTCAATTTTAACTATGGGACAAATATAGATTTACATACCACCTTCAAGTGTGTATGTGTTGTTAACACTTTATTGATAAAAAACCAAGACGTCTGGTATACGGAATTTCGGTTTTGGTATTCCAAAATCATTAGTTCAGATTGTCAGTTTTAGTTGTTAGTATTGTAAAATCAAGATTATATCTGAGAAAAAAATGGTTTTGATACTTATCAGAAATGACTATTTATCCTTTATAAAATAGATTTATTGAAGAAGATAAATAAATATTGATGTGGTGTTTAATTATTATTTTAGTTTTAGTTTTATAAAACTAAAATTAACAAAACCAAAATATCAAATCAAAAGGTCTGTAAAAAGAAATTCTATGAAAGGATTGAACTATTAATATTTGTTAAAGAATGACGAATGCGAATGCAAGACAAGGACGTACTTGAAATACCTGGACCTGCTCTTTTGATTCCAATTAGTCTGTTGAATGATCTAGAGCAACACCAAGTCTTCATTGCAAGAAACATAGTAAAAGAATAATCAAAATATATAATGAAATCCTGTCACCATCCCCACTATTAGAACAGGTACTTTTCTATGGTTGAAAAAACAAAATTAAATGGGAAAACAAAAAAGGTATGGAAGATTCAATTTCGGTTCAATATCTTTGAATACATGATGATTAACCAAACTTTGTTTCTATAGGTGTGACGAAAAAACAAAAGGCCAGGTTCCCGTGGAATAATTGCATGGATAGTCATGAGTGCTTCATGAAGGTTAAGCCACAGTTTTCTTTCCTTTAGACCGAGCATCGATACTTCTCACCTTTCCGGCAGCTCGAGCGTCACCTGCGGTGTGCTTTTTTCGCCTTGGACCGCCAGTGCCAGCAGAGTCAGCCAAAGGGCCTGACCATGCTTGCACTGGTTCTTTCGAATAGGTAAATGAGGAGGTGCTGAATGGAATATCAGCAGGAACAAATGCAGGATCAATGTGATGCGACAATCCTAACGGATAGCCGAGCGTCCCGTCCTGGTGCGGTGGAGGAAATTTTTCACTCTTGCTCTTTGCATTCGCATGATTAATCAGGCGCCTCCTCTGTTTCAGAAAATACCAAAATGGCAAACAATCAGGCACCTCCTCCACAAAGATGCATACAATAGCTAAAATGTATATTTCTGAAGCGCTCCATATTGCATGCAATGGAAATGGCACTCAGTGAGAATGCTTAAATACGTTTATGGTGAAGAAGCAAAAAGACACAATAAAGCTGTAACAGTTTTGGTGTATGCCAAAAAGGTATTAACAACATCCATCCATAATTCTCAACCCGGTATCAACCAGTTACTTTCTATCTGCAGAAGACTTTAACCCGGGGTTTTCGTGTACGAGAGCTCCGCAACTAAAATAAAAATGGAGGTTGAAACTTACATCGATGTTAGATTGAAGCTCAGCATTGGCTTCTGGAGCAGCCATTGCCCTAGCAGAACGATCACGAGGCCGTGACTTCTTCGGAGCATCACCCTGGGCTCTGGCAGCGGCTCTCAGTCTATAGAGAATACAAATAAAATGTGATTGCATACGGTAAGGTAACCAGAAACACACAAGAAATAAATATTCCCCACAATACTGATGAGAAAGAGTTGCAGTTCGGAATGCAGTTTTAAAGTGTATGCAGAATGCTCGAAGGTTACTTCCTGGATGGCAATTTAATTTCATTGTATAGCATTGCAACTGTAATAATTCACGGAGCCTAAAGATCTTTCCTTCCAAGTATGGTGATCTCATTTATCATCAAATACAATTCTGAAGATGGCTCAAATCTATCTCAGCCATGGTGTTTCTATATTCCATCCAAGAGCAACTTTCCACAACCATAGTCCCAAATCTCAGGCTGTTTCTGAAGAATATTTATTCTTTTTAGAAATAAATATTAGAAAAAGACGAAAGTACAGAGGAAAATCTATCATGACATGTAACTGTCAGCAGGCATGTGTCTAACCCAGCACAGATGTTAGAAATCTCTACCGGTGTGTGCTTGTCTCCAAAAATAGAGGGAGAAGAGAGAATTTCAAGTAACGAAAAAGCGAATACATCACCATGGAGGTCTAAAAGGGTACCTTCGGGCTTCGTCATCTCGCCGTTTAGCATCCATCTCCTTACTTGGGGGATACTTTGGGAGACTAGAAGGTTCGCAAGCGTAAGGTTCCGTCGCAAAGAACTGCACATTAGATAGTACAGAATAACAAAAAAAGATTCTTGGCTGTGGTGTTTGATTTGGAAGCATGCATTATTTAATTGTCTCAAGAAAGATATCCAGAGGGATCAATACCCAAGTCACTTGCAATATATGAACACAATGGGATGTTGACATCAGCAATACCTTCCATTTCAGGAAAAGTTTGTTTGAAATCCAAGGAATCCAACAGAATAAAAAGTATAGCTAATTCAATTTTCATGAAATACAGAAGAACTATTAGTTTCAACGCTAACAACAACATTACGGAACGACAAAACAAAACATCAGTAAAATCATAGATATAACACTAGCAAATGACACTGCTACAATTGGATTGGCTGCGCTAAACCATCACAGTGACTAATTACTAAAGGAGAATTTAATACAGTGGCAGGGTCAAGAGCAAACATACAGTCCAGGAACTAGCCATATAAAAGGTACATGCATATAGTCAATAGTTGATAAATATTCAAAATCTAGTAGCTTACTTCACTTCCGAGGGCGTCAGTGGCTGTCTGACGTTCTGCTGGATCAATTGCAAGAAGAGTTTCAATGAGCGGAAATGATGACAGAGGGAAATCTTTAAATGTCTCTCGAATGCATCGTTTGTAAGGTTCCCGGGGTTTAAATAAGGTTGCATTTGGCAACCTTGACCTTTTCCAGTATTCCTCTGATGGTGAACCACATAGCTTGTATATCTTATGCAATTGCTCAACCTAGCTCATGCACACAAAAATTACTACTAGAATGAGAAAGCGAAGAACAACAAAGAAAAACTTGTATCTGAAAATTAATAGTTACCAAAAATAAGAGTTTTGCTTTGTAATATCTTAAGTTCAATAGTAAACAATTAAGAAAGAAGAAAAGGATTTGAAAGAATATTAATAAACAAACAATTTATTCGCCACCATTTTTTCCTGTTTTTGGCATTCAAAGAAACATTTACAGTGATGGAAACAGCACACATTTAGCACTTTCACCTCTCAGTGACTATTAAACTAATTGCTAGAAAGGAAAAGAATACATTGGTAAGGATTAGATTTCCACAATTTGATTATTTAAGACCTGCGAAAGATGGCTGAGATTGGGAACTAATATTTTTGTCTTCAATGCTTATCTTCATAAGCCAAACATTCAACGATTTTTCACAGACCCTATCATTTGCAGTTGACTGTACCATTGGATAATAAAATTTACCTTGACATTCTGAAATCAGAAAAGGTAATTCTATAGAGGCAAAAGGAATGATTATGAGAGGTTTAAACCTGAAACTAGAAACTACAATGTGAATCTCATTTACCTCAGTACGACCAGGCATAATTGGCTTGCCAGCTAATAATTCAGCTAATATACATCCAGCACTCCAGAGGTCCACACCCACACCATAATCATTAGCACCAAGAAGCAATTCAGGAGGCCGATACCACAGTGTCACGACCCGGCTAGTCATTGGATGCTTGTGATTAGGATCGAAAAACGAAGCTAAACCAAAATCTGCAATCCGAAGTATACCCTCATTATCAATTAGTAGATTTGATCCTTTGATGTCACGATGAAGCACACCGCGGTTGTGGCAATGCTCAAGGCCAGATAGTAATTGATGCATATAACATTTCACCTGAAATGTGTAAATATTGCGCACATTAATTGAAATACAAACGCCTATTTTAACATGGAATACAAATTCAAAAAAAATTAATAAAAACAAAAATCTAGCTAACCTGTGGTTCTGTAAAATTCACAGCAGGGCTGGCGGCAAGTCCAGCCAAATCATGCTCCATGTACTCAAATACCAGATATAGACTGCATGACATTCTTGAAGTAACTAATCCTTCTAACTTTACAACATTAGGATGATCCAACCTACGCAAAATGAGAATCTCTCTGGCCATAAACTTCACACTCTCTGGTTCCAAATTATCAAAACGAACCTTTTTCAGGGCAACAATTTTGTCTGTCAGCAGATCTCTAGCTTTGTACACATTGCTGTACGTGCCTGATCCAATCTATCATCAATAGTATAGAAAACAACTTGAATAAAATAGTTTACACAAAAACAGCATATTGAACCATAAAAAGAAAATGTAGATCCCCACCCCTATTCCAAATGCCTTTCACAATTATAGTGTCCTTTTTCACTTGGAGTAAACTAAGGCATCAGAATACATTAGCTCCAAAATAACTTGCACATGCAGTAACATCCTAAAATATAGCATACCTTATCAATCTTCTCAAATGTGTCCGCTCGCCTCGGAATCCAGCCGTTAAGTGCCTGCCCGCACACAGCTGATAGCCATGGGGGCCATCCAGCTGCCACCTGCTCACCTCGTGAATGCTTGGGCAGGTTGCGGGGTCTAGGATTCCTTGATCTCCTCCTCTCCCCTCTAGGTTTATTATCCTCATCAATTTTCTCCTCGTTATGAGACTCCTCATTCTGAACCTCAACAACACTACTAGCATCAGTCTGTGTCACAGAAACATTGTCCAATCTCCTACTGGATTCAACATTCAGGTTCTTGACCTCTTTAGACTTTGATGCTGTGCCAGAGGGCACCTCTTTCCCAAACACACAACCCATTTCTTAAATTCAAGTCTCATTTCTCAACATTGTCTACGAGGGTTTTCTCTACAATCTGCAATTTAATCACCGCAAATCAAGGAAAACAGAAACTAGTAGCCGTGAAACAATCCCAAAAGGTAACGACTTTATGCGCGATTCTCAAGTTCTACAGTCCATAGCAGAATTTACCCGGTGAAAAAACACTAACTAAAACAATCAAATCTCCACACAAACACAAGGAAAAAAAAAAGGAAGAAAACAAAATCAAATTCTATACTTTACGGATTCAAAGCTTTCAATAGGTAATACAAACAAATAAAAATTGCAAAATGATCTAATAAACAACACAATAGACACTTCAAAACAAGCTGAAACTACAATAGTTCACACCCTCACCAGCCACATCCAGATTTAAAGCTCAGAACCTTCGAGATTCAATTAGCAAAAACCAAACGTCCAAAATGATCTAACCCAAGTGTAGATACAGAAAAAAAGAGAGAACTTGAGAGATAAAACCAAAGTTTATTTTTAGAAAAAATGATACAGAAAAAGAACACAAGAAGCGCGGATGAGAGAGAGAAACAGAAAGAGAAAGAAGAACTGGTAAAGAAAGTGATGGTTATACTTATAGAGAAAGATACTTTGATTGAACCTTGTAGTGAAGACAGAATGAGAACAGCAGAGTTGGGTATTTGGTTTTTGGTCTCTGTCAAGTATGTTGGCTTCTTCCTTTTTTTTGTTTCTTTTCTGTTGGGTTCTGTTTCAGACAATAGAAAGTAAAAAAAAAAGACAATCAAAGTGAACAACGAAACAGCACCATATTGCTTCCCTGCCCTCCGATCATTGGCTTTCTATTTTGTTCCAACTTCCAAGTCAAACCCAATCCCCAAGCTGTCTCTCACTCTGCACCTCCATTCCTAGATTCATGGGTTTGCTAACTCTATAAATCTTCCCTCTTTACCATACTTCCATAACAAGAGAAAGTAGTATCTTTGGTAATTATTTTTATTTTAAAAACTATTCAATGAAAATTGAAAATTATAAGAAAATTGATATTTTTTTCTATTTATTTTCTTTTTCAGTTTTCAACATCTCAGTAACCAATCAAGGTATATTTAAACGGTAAAACTCATCTTATCAATTTAATCAAATATAAAAATACAATTTTTAATTATATATATATATATATAACAAATTTCGAATTAAGTGAATTTATCTTTGATTGATTTGCAAGAAATTCATCCTCAATTAATCTTTACGATACAATTGAAAAGATTAATTATCATAAATAATTATAATTGGAAAAAGAGATCAAACTATAAAAGGTCACAGAAAATCTATTTTTCCACTATTCTACTAAATATAATATATCAGCAACCGGTGAACCAATCATGAAGACAACTCATTTTCATCATAGTGTTGAGACCTAACTGGGATTTACTAAATTTAAGATAAGCTTTTATATAACCTAACCTCCGAGATTCCGAGAGATGAGTTTTTTATTTTTCTTTTTTTGAATGGATTTTTATTTTTCTTTTGTCATAAAAAGTAGATTCCATGATAAAATGTTTACGTCAAACTTTGATTTCTCATATAATTAATTTATTAGTTTAGAAATAAATAAGACATTGTACCTTTTTCTAGAAAATCTAATTTCCATTAAAGACATTAATCCACACATAATTACTTTTTCTTTTCTTTTTTATGCAACTGGCCATTAGCTTTCTATCTTTTCCTGAGAAAAGCAAAGCAGCTGCATGATCAAAAGTTTCTTGACCAAGAACTGGCTGGCAGTCGCATTGCCACCTCAGTTTGGTGACCATTCGTTGTTAAATGTACTTTCCATGCAGATTGTAGCTTCTTTCCATGGATAATGGCGTAGCCCTTTCACCAATCACTGACAGTTCTGTATGAAGGGGAGAGTACATCAGTTGCCTTATAGATGAGGAAAAATCCCTCTCTGATGGGTTATTATAACATAGATTGCTTGAGTAATGGATTTGAAGAAGAGCAGCTCAAGACTTGCTTTCATTAAATGATTGATGATGGGCAGCTCTGTTTTGCAGGCTTACAACCAACCAACACAGAACAGAAAACAAGGACCCACCTGCTTGGGTACTTCAAGGCTGGTCTTCGTTGGTGTACCTTTAAATATTCTGGAATTCTTGCCGGGTCTGTGTTGGAGTCTTCCAAACTGGGTTCTGCAGCTGTAGGCATACAGTGCGTCAACGCCTGGAATGGGTATGAAACATCATGTCCAAACTGGGAAATGGGAAGATACACATCAAGTAATAATGGAACAAATGGCAGACAAACATAGGTAATGATTGTACAATGTGGTAGCACTAGCTAATTTCTTCTCCAAAAATTGTTGGAAGATTACCAATAATCTCAACTTTTAAAATTTTTTCAATCCAATCTTTTCTTTTTCTTCTCCTTCTTCACTTGTATTTCTGGTTCTTCATCTTCTTCGGCGTGCTTCCGCTTCTTCTTCTTCTTCTTTTCTTTGGTATCAACATTCTTTGTCTCTTCCTCCACCTGAATATGCTTCTTTTTCTTCTTCTCTTTCTTGCGTTCACCATCTCCTTCCTTGTTGTCTGGCAAAGCTATTTCGTCATCAATTGTTTTTTTCTTCTTTTTCTTCTCCTTTTTCTTTTCACCTGTGACAAGAGGCTCTACCGTTTCCTCAGACTTTCTTTCTTTGGGAACCATCTCTACATCCGTCTCAGCGTTTGAGTTTGGTGTTTGTCCAAAAACAGAATCAGCAGCAGGATTGTAAGTCTGTATAGAAGATGTGTTTTATAATTACCATGACACAAAAAAAAAACACTAAGAACCATTCATGCGAAGAAAAAGAGTAAACCTTTGCAGGAGTTATTAATCCTCCAGCTCCCTTTTTCCAATCCTTGTCATAGGCTTCGATCTTCGGTTTTCCTTTAGCCGAACCAGCTGAACGACTCAATTCTTTTCCTTCCAAATTCCGTAATCGAGCTTCAAGCTACAGATGAAAATTGGTGTTGATACATTGACTTGCCTTTCATGATAAAAAAAAGTTAACAAGAAAAGGAGTTTATTTAAAGGTATAAGTTTGATACCTTTACTCGGTTTTCGAGACCCAAGGAGCCATCATTGCCATCTCCAAGAGCATCACACCGGATTGCCAAGGCAGCTTTTGCAGCCAATGACCTGGAAATCTTGCCCTTGATCTTAGGAGCCGCCTGACCAACCAAGGATGCATGGTAAATAAGCCCATACTTGGGGGTTGCATGCTTAGTCTTCAAAGCTCTAAATAGGGCCTTTTCTGCACCAAGAATCTGAACTGTGCTCCCAGGCTGCTTTGCAAGATTCAACAAGCTGCCACCATGGGCAATGAGGCGAGCTCCAACAAGCTCTCCAACAAGAGCTGTCAAATTTGGAGCAATGGAATTCATTCTGCTCTTTAAGTAATCATAAAGTTGAGCTCTGTATTCAGACAGAGCTAAAACCTGGTCACAGAGTTCTCTGATATTCATGAGATCAACTTCATTAATTTCTGTTCCCATGGATATTGCTGCTGCTTCCTTCAATTCTTCCTCAACCTCTTCCGGTAGTATCTATTCAAAAAAATTAGAGACAGAAAGGTTCTATAGATCAATAGATGTGATACCAGAGCTGGGTAAATAATACAATTACCACAGGTCTATGCTCGCACAACCTCTTCAACAACAGTTAATAGGCCAATGATGTGGGAATATACCTCAGAGAAGTCAAGATTCGGAGCATTATCTCGGGTACCCATCAGTTTCACTGCTTTGGCGTAAAGAATGTTATCCTGTATGACCTTAGCAAGTTCCGGAAAGTGCCAACCATACCATTCTTTAACCCTCATAGCATAAGTGTTCAACTCCTTATCAAGATCATCAAGCAAACTTATGGCTTGAATAATCATTGTATCAACCTGAGAACAGAATCGCACGAGTTAAAATTTTAAATTACAGAACACAGAAGATATCAGATATGCCATAATAAAATGCACTTGGTCAACAGAGTTCTGTCAACTTAAAGCTATCTAACCCATAGCCACAAATCATTCATTAACATCATTATGACTCTCAGCCCAAAAGAATCTCAATCAGTTTGACTCTCAGCCCATATTCAGAAGAACATCTCCTGTCTCCCCAGGACTCAGAAGAGATACTTAAAAATCATTGCAGAACAAGGCATCGGTATACAGAACATTACCTTATCAGGACTGAATTTCAATTTGTACCGAGAGAGGCTATGAGATAAACCCAAGCTCATTGGGGCCAAATCCTGTGTAGCTAAACCAGCTATGAGTTCAGTAAACTGGGACCTAACGCCCCTCATCAACTCCATGACAGCATTGTTGTGAATACATTCTATTTTCTGTAGGGTAATAATTGCACCAAGTGAGATTCTTTCGAGTAGACAAAGAATAGGATAACAGATATAGCTGCAACATTGTTCCAAGGATATTAGCCAACCAGTTTATCCTTAATTGCATTTCCAAGTTTGGAATCAGCCACTGCCAGTGTTTCACCATCACAATTATGGCGCAAGAATTTCCGCAAACCTTTGCTGGTTGAGCCATCTATTATCTTTGTTGCAGCTTCTAGAGCCTCTGATGTATTGCCAAACTTTGAAAAAGCTTTCAGCTTTACTACCTAGTGTTTGTACCAAATAACAGTTAGACATGTAAAACAAAAGATGAACCAGAGGAACAAACCACAAAATAAACCATCAGCTGAATGCTTTTTCCTAATCTAATTTATTAAAAACACATAAGACTCGGAGACAGAAGAAACCTGTCTTGCTGAATCTGGACTGGAAAAATCTTTCGACAAGTCCTGCAACAAGAAACACAGAAATGAGATTAACTTGCCCAGGAAGAAATTGAGGGTCCAAATGGTAATCAAGAAAACCTTATATTTCCCATTATTCAATGCTCGATGAAAATTTCTAAACCATTGTCACCTGCTACAATAGCAACAAAACATTGACCGCAATCCAAAGCAAACAAAATCTAAACGAAAAAGTCTGAAATAGTTACCTCAACTCTAGACAGCTTCCCTTCATCCAACACTTTAAAAAGGGCAAAGCCCGCCGGCGTCTCAAATAACACTAACATCTCACAATGCCACCTGCACAATAAGCAACACCCTTAACAAGTTTCTTTCCTTCAATCAACATAGCCAAACACAAAACTACACACACTATAACACAGAGACACGGCACAACAGCAACAAACAAAAGGGCACACACCCAAATAACTGAGAATAAACTCCACTTCAATATCCTGGTTTTCGCAGGACAATCAACTCATCAGAAGGGAAAAATTATGACAAATGCCACCTGAAAATAAGGTTGCTACTCTATGAGACCATTCTATTATAAATCATATAGACATAAAAAGTTTCGTCCTTTAAGAATTGCCGAAGCGAAGGGCACATTAAAGTTTGAGTTTGAAACTTGACTCACCCAGTGCACTGCCACCGCGTTAGCAGTGTTAGCAGAGCGACAGTTGATTGCTAGGGTTTTAGTAGGAGGGAGACAGGAGGGAATATACATTGTCAATATATAGAATTAAAAGAGGAAACGAGTACCATGGGTTTTTCCAAAATCAATCACCGTCTGACACGTATGAACCTGGCTGGATTTTTAAAGGATTTGACAAAGATTGTTGGTACTTCGCCTATACTGAACGGCGACGTAACTGTTGTATTAGCACTATCTTTTGTTTGTAGGGTTTTAGAAGTGATTTTGTCCTTTTACAAAATCGTTATATACATATATATAGATGTTATCAATCATAATATTTACGATATTGATCGATTTCAGAAAGATAATATCATGTGTGAAAAGTATATATTATATTTTTTTTTCTTCATTAAGAATTTTTTTTAGAATTTTTCTTGATAAGGTTTTTAATAAGTCAATATGTTGATTGCATACTTATATATATTCGATAAAAAGTTATTTAAAATATTTGAAGGGATAGTTGAATACGAAGAATATAAATTGTACTATTTTTACCTTCATCAAGTTTTTTTTACATTGGATTTTCTTGATAAATTTTTTTTAATGAGATAGTATTCCAATAATATATTCTTAAGTTAAGAATGATATATATTTTTTTTTTTGTTAAGATTTTTTTCCATTAGTAACTTTTGGTATTTAAAAATTTTTCAAAGAAGTTGAATATCATTATTTTAAGACCGTTATGAATAAAATGAATATTTGATGAATATTCTTAAGAATTATATCTTTACCAATTGATATATTATTTTTAAGAGATGTAAATGATATATTTTATTACCTATAAATATATATTTCATATTATCATTTGGGAGATCCTATAATATCTAAATAATATCTTTTTTTATTTTCTCCATAAATCTTTTATATTTTTTTTCCTCATTTATTTACAACAATTTTAGAATTGTAAAATCAATAATCGGGATAAAATTGATTTGTTTTGATATTTTTCTAAAATAACTAAATGTAAAGCTATATTTAATAAAATTATTGTTATATTTTTTTGTTTTTTATCTATTAAAATGATAAAGTTAGAAATAATAATTGATTTTGCTGTCTGATTAAGAAATATCATTTGTAACATTTTGAAAACCAAAATTAACAAAATCAAAATACTAAACACCAAGGCACATTCTTAGCTGTTGTCATGCACATGTTATCAGAAATCTCCTTGAACCCAAACCCAAATTTGTTTTATTAAGTTCTGTGTATACGAGGAAAAAAAATTTCTGAAATGAAATGTAAGGAATAAAAAAAAAAGATTTAACTTATATTTCCTGGGCTGATGTTCATTATAAGCTATAAGAGCAAATGCTTAACCAGCTTTTCAAGTGCTAACTATGAACAGACTTCAAGAGCTTCTCTGTAATGGCTTTTCTGTCAAGCATGCAAAAGGTATCCCACCATGATACTGACGCAGGTAACCATAACAAGGAATAGGAGAGGAAAACCACTGTGTACTCTTTTCACACTTGCTCTACTCTTCAGAGCCATCTGCCATAGAAAAATAGCTTGCTGTTATACCAGAATTAGAGGAATGAAGCATGAGCCTTACTGATTAAGGAACCCTGGCTGGAGTTCCCCTTCAGTCAGTGTAAGATATTGGAGTTTTCTATTGAGTGAACTTACAAGTTCTCCCTGTAATTTAGTTCTCTCTTGAATGCTCAGTCTCCTCTCCTCTGTTAACTTTGAAACAGTAACTTCAGCCTGCATGAATGCCAGAAACCTCAATTCCATCACACAGTTACGAAAATGAAACATTTCTGGAAGATCAAGAAGAAATTTAGTAATTTCATCTCCACTTTCCACGCAAGAACAATTATGTTTTTCTGAATCAGAAATTTAGTATGACAAACCTCATATAGCTTTGATTCAAGAGAACTCAGCTTCGCCTTCATCTCCTCAATAGCATATACTGATTTCAGTTCATTCTCAGCTATTGAAGTGGTGGATTCCTCATCCTTTGCTGAAGGAGAGTCATTCTCTGCAGCTATTTGCTCACTGTCATTAATAGCATCGTTCCCCATCTCCAATTCTTCATCCTTTGCAGGCTTTGGTAGCAGCTCTGCACCATTTGCTACCTCCAACAGTTTAGGCTCTCGACTGTCGACTGCATCCTTCTGTGGTTTCACCTCCACTTCCTTTGCTAAGCTGAGGACTTGATCATTAAGCCTTTTAAATTCTACCGATTCTGATGGTTTAGACTCCTCAATGTCAACCATGTCCTTCTTTGGTATCATCTCCACATCCTTTGCTGCGCTGAATGCTTGATCATTATGCCTTTTGTGTTCTACATCCTTAGCAACCTAATGCAAATAGTAAGAATCATTGTTCTGGAAATTTCACAGCTTGGAAACAAAAAGTTAAAGTCAGGGAGTAGACAACACATTCGAACTTGACAAGGTAATTCCAACATCATAAATAACGTTAAACCTATATCTGACCAGGAAGGTGACTGGTTCTGTGAAAAAATTCCTCACCTTATGTGACAAAGGGTGGGTTTCATCTTCATTGAAAACTGGATTCTCAGAGAAAGGGCCCTGCTTAAGTACTCCATTAATTGGAGACGCTACAGGTGATTCAGATGGGCTGATCAGAGCAACTCTCAACTTGACCTCATTGACATGTTTGCCAACATCCTTCACAAACTGATGATCACCAAGGAACTGTCCTCAGAATGATCAGAGAGCCAAAGTAAGAAAGTTGAAAAGAAAAAAACAAAAACATTTACCGTAGCAGAAGTAATGTCCTTGCCCGTTGTCTCGGCCGGAACAACAGCACTCTGGATCAAGAACTTGTCTTTGCAAATCATATTAGGGACCGCTATCTTATGAGCTTGCAAAATCACTGCATTAACATCAAAACCAAGAAAAAGAACATAATAGCATGCAATAATATTGAGTGAAAAATGAAGAATATGATCAACAATTCAATCGCTGAAGAGAAGCATGGGGCATTTGACCTCCACAGTAACAATCTCATTTTCACAGTCTCTTTAAAGATAATCATAAAAGAACAGAATAGGGATTTGCACATCCATATTTAACTCCACAGATTAATACTCATAATCAACAACAAAAACCAAAATGCTCACCAGCAAATTCACAAGTTGATTTGGGCTCAAGAATTCCAATATTCGGCCGCACACAGTAACTCTTTGGTGAAGTAGTTTTAACCTAATTAAGAGCAACAGGGAATAAAAAAATGCACTCAGATTCCCAAATTAGTTCACCAAGCCAAAACCAACAAACCAACAACAATTCCGCCAATTCCAGTTTACCAAACCTTGAAGGCAACATAGTGGTACGTATTATTCGTTAGCACAACCGAGCAAGAGCTTTGTTTTCCCAATTCAACTACACAGAAGAAGAAACCCAAAAGGCAATATCATCAGATTCAATCTATAGAGATCACTAGTTCACTTCCAACATAGCCCAAACGAGGGAATTTTCGCCAAAGATGAAAGCTTTAAAACTCACTAGCAAATTTGAGCTGCTTGGGTAGAATTTGCAGGAGTTGATGCTGCGTCTCGTTACCATTACGATTCATGATATAACCCTTGTGCTGTTACTCGTCTTCTATTTACAACGTTACTCCTGGCAAGAAACCACCCATTCACTATAAGAACCCGCTTCTCGAAATTCTACCTTTTATGCCCTGTACAAGGACCGCATTTGATCAATCAAGCTAGTTGAAAAAAAAAGGTTGCCACATAACAAGTCTAATTTTGTTCGTAAAATCCACTCAAGCGAATCGAAAGCAGCGTCCTTTCGCATGAGCCAGAGGAAAGAAGTAGAGAAAATATGCTGCTTAACTGAAACCGTCAAACTGGAGTAGTAACCGTTTCAAACAAATTTCATCACCCAATCACAATGAGATAACGGTGTCGGTAACGTAAATAGATAACAAAGAACAGCAGGGATTGTCTTCTAAAGTCCAGTTCACCGGAAAGGAAATGAAAGAAACAGGATTGGTGGATGATATTTAGAGAAGAGAAAGACAGAGACAACAGAGAGAGTTTGACCGGGTTGCGTAATTAAAAGATAGGCGTTTGGCGTAATTAGAAAGGCAGAGACGTTATAGTTATAGACGTACAGGGGTGCTGTTAGAGTCAGTTTGGTTTGGTGATCTGAAACGAAGGGGACAGCAGTGGTTACAGGAAGGAGTGGTTGCAGGTATGGTGCAGAGAAGACAGCATAATGGAAGTAAAAGCTAAGTTTCCATTCTCCGTTACTGAATACCACAATGCTCGAGAGGAAGAAACTGAAGAGTTGGGTTTATGTTAAAATCTTAAATGCATGGGTGGGGGTTTGGTGGGACTGAGATCCTGAGGGTGATGGCTGATGTAGCGCTCCTATCATAAATCCTTGTTTTGTCCATCTCCAGACAGTATCCTTTAACACAGAGACAAACCCATTCAATGATTTGTTGATCCACATCTTCTGCATTGCGCGGTAGAAGACGATGAGTAAGACATACACATACGTGAGTGGTTCACCAGTCACTCTTATTCCTTAACCTACTCTGCTAACTCTTAACCTTTTTAGGATTTACTAGTATTCCATATATTCTTCTCTTCTTACCCACCTTTTTGCTTCCCTTTCTCGTTTGTTCTTTCCTCGAAAGATTGAGCAGTTTCTTCTCCTACAGAAACTTAGCTTACTTCAGATACTTGCAAAGATCTTAACTTTAACAAGTAAATCTTGTCTGTTCTTTAGTTTTACATGTGAAAATCAGATGGGTTTTTTTCCTGACAATGAAATTTCTAGTAACCTAAACAGGTTCTTCACCTCCTGGACAGTATAGTAGTACTGATATGAGCTTAATTTGGGTCCAAAACGTTCAGTAACTTCTTCCTACAAAGTTCAAATATCGCCAATCTTCTTGCATTATGACAGCTATAGAAAGACTTGGGTCCTTTTAAAGTCACGCGTTCATGTGAATCTTACAATAAAGAAACCATTTACGTCGGTATCAACTTTCAATCATCAACCTTCAACCAAAAAAACTTGCATGGGATCCCGTTCTTGAAGATTGAGACTTGGGTGGTTCTTTAATAGAAAACTAGTTTGGTTCGAATACCCATCTCTTTTACAAAGAGACATCGTGATTTGCGTACTTCTCCATTTTCTTGGTCTCCGAGAATATTGCAGATCCAATGTCGTGATACTGTATGTAATTCTAATGCCCTATCTATCCATGACCATTGACCCACCTTACACCATGAATTTTCCTGCAAACTGTAGACATGATCAGTTCTTTTTGGTCCATTCGTACCCTCTTTTTTTTTCAGTCAAGGCAAACAATTAATGTTAAGTAGTGCCTAGAAAAAGGAAGCCTGAATCTGAAAATGAAGTAAAACCTACTTGTTAGTTGGTCGGCAACTTGTGAATAAAGGAAGCACCAAGAAATTAAGAATGGGACCATTTCCTTGACTAGTCTTTGGTATTCTTTCATTAGTTATCCATCCTAAGGACAAACAATAGAATCATGAGAATTAATTATAAATTATAAAACGAATTTTATAATAATAAATTTTGATATCAAATTAATCAATTTATATTAAAATATAATATTTTAATATAAATTTATAAAAATAAATTTAACTTCAATACCAAATCTAAACAACTATACAGGACCCAATTGATTGACCTGAAAATTGTAAGATATTCCTCATCGATAAAGTTTAAAATATATAAATTTTATTATTTAACCATATATGAATCAATTTTTTTTATACCTAAAATAGTATGTATATTGAGTTAAAAATAAATATCTTATAAATAGAATAAACTTTATTAACATATCTTGAAGTCTTGTTGTATAAATTAATAAATTGTAACATTATTTCACATATTGGGTGGTGAAATTTTCTTTTTAAATATGTTAGGTACACCATAATGGTGTAAAATAATGGAGTTGAAGTGTCATTTTCAGCATGTCCGAATGATCTAGAGAAATTCTATAAACTCCAATAACAAGAAGAATGAATGATGGAGATGTCTCTAGCTAGGCTTGCAGAATATAATGTAATTATAGTTATTTAATTAATTATAATATTTATACGAATTTATATATGATTATATTTTTTTATTATATATACTTTTATATTTATTTAAATTATAAAAAAATATTATTATCTAATTTATCTTATCTTTTTGAGAGAAAAAAAAAAGAAAACTTGTGCTTATATTAAAAATAATAGTTGTCACTTAAATCATGAGATAAGGATTCTTATGAGTTGGACACTGGGCTCCCCTCAAAAGATTGGGGCTCAAATGGCGGCCCAGGTTTTTTCCACAAGTCTTAATTATTATAAACTTTTCGGGTGGAGGGGTGGGCTTTCTTATGGTCTTAGAAGGGGCATTTAAGGGCTATAGTGAGAAGGAAGGCCGGCGACTCCTCTGTCGCTAAACGACTGTGCTTTGAGAAGAAACTAAGGTGCTAGGAAGCCCAGCCCAATGGAGGAGGGTACAGGCCGACCAGAATCAGCCATCGGAAGTGGTGGAAAAAGGGGGAGAAATGCTTGTCGAACTCCAGTCGTCCGATTAGGCTTATAATTTTGGGGGACCCATGAGAAAAGGAAAACCCAAAAGTTTTTTATATTAGCACGCCAAGCTTGAATTTATAGTATATAATAAAAGGACAGTCCAATTTCCAATTGTAACAATTGGTATTTGAAGTTGAAAATAACATGAAGATTTGATCCATCAACATACTATATACTATATGATTACTTCTTTTTTTATATATATATAATTATAGCTTGGTCAGCATTATAAAGCTATAAAAAAAATTATTGGACCACGATTGACCGTGTGATTCTTTTAGTAATCATTATTATTATTCAATCTTCTCTGCTTATGTATATATATTTTTATAATATTGATTTTATCTTATTCCATTCCCATCTTTCTAAACTCTTTCCTTGGCTATTGAATCCAAAATTCCCTAATTTCAAAAGTTTTTAGGAGAGAGATTTCGTTGAGCCCGTACCATTTAGCTTTTATCATTTTTTATTTATCAGAGATGTAAATTATAAATAAATAAATAAATAAATAAATAAATTATATAATAATAAATTAAAAATAATTTGGTCTGATATTAAATTTATAGCAAATTGAATTAAAAATAGAATAGATTTGCTCGGTTGTCTTTTACCGAATCCGTTTTAGTTATTAAAATTCTAAATTTTATTTAAGAGTAAAATTACTTTTTTTTAATATAATTAGTTATTAATTCAAATAAAAATTTAAATTATATCATAAAACCGAATTATAACTAAAATGGGAAACATAATACAAAATTTTAAATTATAATTTTGTAATAACTTTAAATTGATATATTCGATGATAAATAAATGAAAACCATTTTTATGATATATTATATTTTAATATTTTTCATGAACACCATATTATAAAATATAAATTACATTTATTTTTTAAAAAAATTTAATTTTTTATAAGATTATATATAATAAAAATTTTCTTATTTTAAAAAATTAATTATATCGAAATATTTATTAATATACTAAACTAAAGTTGGATTTCATTTAAATCCGATCACATCATAGATAGTAAAATATGTTTTTTTGAATGTCCATCTTTTGAATCTCGTTAATCAAACGGCTAAGGGCAAGGACATATAAGAGCACCAAGAAACAAACCTCACGCCACCATTTCTATGTACAAACCTACCTGTCTTCTACTGCTCTTTTATTCTTACCGGCCTATAAAACCCACTTGTTCGAACCAACCTTAGCCTTGGATCCAATCAAACAATTTTGCTTCGGCAGTATCGCCAGTGCACCGGCTATAAATACCTTCCAACTGCTCTTCCTTCTACCCACTTAGTTTTCTCCGTCCCCTCTAGCGCACCAAGGCTCGAGCTTTCTTAACTTTTTTTTTTTTGTGTTATCTCTCTAAGATGGCCGCCTCTTCTGCTTCAATGATCTCCTTGCAGGCTCGTCCTTCAGTGGTAGAATTTGCTTTATTTCTTGCCATTTCTCTGTTGGGTTGATGTTCTTTTGCTTGCTTGTCTTGTTTTATTAATTTTTTTTTCTACTGGGTTTTAACAGATCTGTTGGTAAATGGATTTTAAGTAGTGAAAGCTAGTGGCTTTTGTATGTTGGTTTGTTAGCTAAATCTTGATTGGATCTGAGGATATGTGATCATGATATTTTTGTTTTCCTGTAGTTTGATGCCTTTAGCGATTAGTGTAAAGTTTGGTACTTGTTTGTGTTATTTATGGAATCGTGTGAAATGAAATGGTTATCCTTTATTTCATTGCTCTTCTATCTGCACTTGTCTTGAATTAGCCTGTGTCCATGGGTTATTGTTTCTGTCATTGCATGTTTTCTACAAGGATCAGGCAGAACGTGCTGTAATCATAGTTCTTCTGAGAGTTTTTTGTTTTTCAATTTAGAGGGGAAGATGGTTTCGTTTGTTTTGTACTTCTTTGACGATACTGATAATTGGCTGAACTAGTCGTGTTCGGATGTGTGAAACAGGCCGCGACCAGAATCTCCTCTTTGAAGCCAGTTGCACTTCAAACTCAGGCGAAAAGCTTCCTGTCTTTTGGGTTGAGAGCTATCCCATCGCGACGCCTTCGTGTTTCTTGTGCTGTATGTATCATTCATGGACTTGGCAACTTGTGTATTCAAATTTTTGTTTTAGGGTCAATCTGGAGAAGGAAATTGACTTGCATTTTGTTTAAACTGCTAGGTTTTGTGCGAGCTGAGTAAATAATTATGAACACTTGCTACTCTGCTATCTAATTTCATATATAATTCTTATGCATAACATAGATTTTTCATGTTGGGGGTGCTATAGTCCCCTCGGCTACTGCAAAACTCTTGTACACTGAGTTGAATTGTCTTTTGATATATACTTGTACTTATGTATTGATGCTTAATTGCATATCTAAAATGTCTTGACCAGGCCAAACCAGAAACTGTCGACAAGGTTTGTGAAATAGTAAAGAAGCAACTGGCCTTGACAGCTGATGTTGCTGTTACTGGAGAATCAAAATTCGTAACACTTGGAGCTGACTCTCTTGACACGGTAACAAAGCTTGTCAGATGTTCTATTCTGTTGGGGGCACATATTGAATACTAGTTACTTCTTCAAAATAGACAAATTCAAAGGAACAGAAGGGTTGAGTACAGTTTAGAGTTAGGTTAATGCGAGACAGTCAGTCAAGAACCAGTCATAGTTGGTAGCTCCCTTAGTTGAGAAGTACCAATAATTGTCTCCCAAGTTTCATATGATTTCCCATTTGGGTCTCGCCTATAATTTTGTATCATGTTCTTGTTTCAGGTTGAGATTGTGATGGGACTGGAAGAAGAGTTTGGCATCAGCGTTGAAGAGGAGAGTGCCCAAAGCATTGCCACAGTTCAGGATGCTGCAGATCTGATTGAGAAGCTTGTTGAGAAGAAGGATGCTTAAACAAAAAACTCTAGTAGATGACATCTTTTATCTTTTTTTTTTGGTTCCTATCCAGTCCCTAGTTAGCCTTCTCCAGAGTGAGTGCGAGGCAAAATCTTGTTGGTGAACTATATTATATTTTGCTGATTTTCTGATGCTTTTTATCAGGAAATAAACCTCATAAGTTGTTAATTTATCAAATCATGATTGTGTTTTCCTATTTTAACTTCTCCTTCCTTTCTCATGCCATGCCGTAGTAATAGCCATGCTCCATGGCCATGCCGTGTTTTATAGAATAATAGGCTGCTGACATCTGAGTCAGAGAATAAACTAAAGGAAAGAAAGGGTGCTGAGTTTGAGTTTTTGGGTTCGATCTTATAGACAAAAGGTATAACTTAGAAAGAATAATCCGACAATTATTATAAAAAAAGATTAGTTTGATTATGAATTTTATTGGGTTGAAGTACGGAATTTAATTTTGTTAAGACAAAGTTTGATATGATATTAATACTAACTAAAATATTTTTAAAAAATAATCTTATGATTAGTAAAAAAAACTTTTTTGTAAAATGTCATAACCAATGTCCAATAATTGAAAATAAGAAGCCCAGATTTTGGTGATTTGAAGCCCAATTCCAAGCCCAACTAAAGTGGTCAGGCAGATGAAGCAAAAAAAAGAAGATACTAGAAAGTCTACCAGATATAAATTTGTAATCTTGTGTACATTATTTAATTTTATTTCAAAATAATTTATTTCATTTTCCCATTTTTTCTGCTTTGCATTCTCTATAAAGAAGTGAGTCAATGGCCAATGCCCATCTGTGCCCTTTACTCTGATTCACCAACTACCAGATACACATTCCTCTCTCTCTCTCTCTAGGGGTGGTCTGAGGTATGTGGCTCTTGATTACTCCACTCTCTAAAGATCATTTCTTTGATTTTATAAGCAAAGTTTGGGTTTTTATCTGTTCTGAATCGTATTTCTGATATTTTTGATTGGTCTGTTGGTCTGGTATCTGATGTTTGTTTGCTTGATTTATCAAATTTGGTACCTCTTTTCCTCTATTGTGTTTGAGGTTTTTCATCGTTTATCAACAGATCGTCATCGGATTAATGGGTTTTGCTTAGTCAATGATTCTTTCCTGCTGTGTTTTTCTGTTCTAGTTACCGTGTGGATAGTAAAATTTCTGTGGGTGAACTGCGCAGCTTCTCTTTCTTCTGAAAAGTTGAGCGTTTTGGATCGACTCTCGGCTTGTCAAGCTTCCTTTTGTTCTCTCTTTTTTTCTTACTCTGCTCGGTAGGTGTTTATGTCTTGAATTCTTAGATCAACTGGAAGAAACAATTTACCATGTCGGTTTGATGGATTAGTCTGTCTCTGTTATAATTATTGGGGTTTATTCATCTGGCTGCTAGAAGATATTAAGTACGATAAAAGTTTTGGACTAGAATTAGGGGATCTTGGAATCGTTTCTACTTGTGAGACTAGTGAAGGTGATGGTGCTAATTGATGAATGTTTTTAGAGCTTGTGGTAGTGAGCGTATAGTATCCCATTTCTGTCGTGGGTGGCTGTGCTCATGTGGTTTTGGCTTTTGTGTTGTTTAGATCACATTCAAAATGGTGAAAGCCGTTGCAGTTCTTGGTAGCAGTGAGGGTGTCAGTGGAACCATCTACTTCACCCAAGAAGGAGATGGTAAATGGTACTTTGATTGATTGATTTTATTTTTTCTATTTGTTTTCCCATTATATGTTAATATATCTCTCTTTTTTTTCTCAGGCCAAACCACTGTATCTGGAAGCGTCTCTGGGCTTAAGCCAGGTCTTCACGGTTTCCATGTTCATGCACTTGGAGACACAACAAATGGTTGCATGTCAACTGGTACTGCCCAACTACCGGAATATTTCTTCTCCGTGTGTTTAACTTTTGAGAGGTCTTATTTTCTACTCTATGTGTTATTATTTGTTGGCAGGGCCACACTTCAATCCCGCTGGCAAGACTCATGGTGCCCCCGAGGATGAAAATCGTCATGCTGGTGATCTTGGAAACATCACTGTTGGTGATGATGGTAAGCAAAGATGAGTTATAGCTCAATTTTGTGTATTTATGATGGCTGATTGGGTTCGATCGTTCCATTTTGTATTGTTAATTGTTGGATTCACCTGATTGTTACAGGTGCTGCTAATTTCACAATTATTGACAGCAATATTCCTCTGTCCGGACCCAATTCCATTGTCGGAAGGGCTGTTGTTGTTCATGCTGACCCCGATGATCTCGGCAAGGGTAATTTTCATACATGTTCTCGATTTTGAAATTCTTCCAAAGGAAATGTGACTCATTTATTCTGGTTTGTGGCGGTTAATTCATCACCAAGGGTTTTACTTTTTCCACATAGCTGAAGAATCTTGCTTTGTTACATCCAGGGGGACATGAACTCAGCTTGAGCACAGGGAATGCTGGTGGTAGAGTTGCCTGCGGTAAGTAGTGAACCACTAAACAACTCGTACATAAATTTGGCTCATCCTGCTTAGTGGAATGACACTTATTCAATAATCTCTCTGTGCAGGCATTATTGGTCTTCAAGGTTAAGCTTGCAATGAGAAACCCATGCAGTCTATCTGTGTATTACCTGTCAGCTTTGAGGGTGAAAATGGCATGAGTCTCATGATTCAGCCTGAATAAAATAAATGTAGCTTTTGCTGTATTGGGTTTTGTAGTCTGAACTTGCTTGTGTCTTGTTCTTTCAAGCTGAACTTTCCTACTATGATGGATCCCGTCGTACTAGTTCTGTTTTTCTAATCAATGCTGGAACTTTCAAGGGTTGGTTCATATTTTTATCATTTTTGTAATGATGATACCAATCTACACTATGAAACCAATCTTATAGAAGATAAACAATTTCCATGTCATGCCATAGAGAGGGCTGCAGGTAAACTGGGGCATCAGTCTTAGCTGCGCCTCTTAGGCTCAATGGGTTGGCTACTTTACTGGGAATCAATTGTCATCAGATCTTTGGCTAATCGATCCATCACTACTATTTTCCGATGCGAATTAAAGTTGAGTTCCTAATTCCCTTCAAGTTTGAGTATCTCATAAAATTGTACGAGTAAGACGCTTTGCGCTGCTTCAGATGCAGAATGCAGAGTGTAGCAGAACTTTATGAATGGTCAGCTTTAACGATGTGCTTCTCATTCCCGACACACAACTCTTCTCCGCCATGTAATTGGATCACAGCACAAAGCCTTCATGTTGATGTACAAAACGGATCCCAATCTCTTACACGATCTCACCGAATGACATTTCCATCGACATTTCCCAATCTCCTTCGTTAAACATCCAAAGACTAATTGGCAATTGGAATCCCAATGTGGAATAATTGACTATGGATATTTTGGACTCTTGAATAGCTTGAAAGATTTCCAAACATAAAGACATTGTAGTTAAGTATGATTACCATCAATGAAAATTTATTTATGCTTCCAAGTTCCATTCCTGACAGCCTAACTTGCTAAATTTAGGGTGTCATCAGGCTTTTCTTTCTCTTATACTGGTATTGAGCGGAAACATGTGGTTTGCTACAGGATGGGTGTTCTGTTGGAATCACTCTCATTTTTGGCACAGAAAGGCATCATCTTTGACAATGTATAAAACTGTTTATTTGTAACATCAGTGTCAGCACCTTAACAAACATGGCACAACCATATTACATAAGGTTTACGGGTATCAATAGGCTCACTAAACAGCTATATAGTATCCTTAGTTTTATCTGTTTAGGTAGCACGTGTCCAACAGCTCAAACCAAGGTTTTTACTTTTGTTGCTTGCAGCCTGGCAGCCCTTTTCATAGTCGAAAGAGTCGTTGTCGTTACCATAAATTCTTCTGTGGGTCCTTGCACCCAGTATCAGATGCTATAGAACCAACAACCAGTATTGGGGTGAGCAGGGAAGAGATTATATAAATAAGATTGCCAGGTGGTTCAGATAGGTTTGTTGCTTCTGCGAAAGTCCCTAACTATATGACTTGAATCACAAAAATTTTGAATTATGGGAGCCTCGAGTAGCATTTTAGATTGGAAATCAAATCTCAGATCCAAATGCGCATTTGTTGTTAGGCCTATTTTGGGTTTATATTATAATGGTAGAATCTGTGGGACTTGTCAGGACACTGCCGTACTACTGCTTGAAGATATTCTATCATATTTTCAGAAGACAAAGTCCCCCTCTGATTATGCTATCCTTCAGCTTTTCAGTTTCTATCTCTGCTGATTAAGCCTTGGAGAAATCTAAATTAAATAACATATTAGAAGTCTAAAAACAAAATTTATTCATAAATGTTGCTTAATATCTGCATAATAAACACACTATCACAAATAGACTTTGTTTACTTGGAAATATCTAATTGCGTTCACATCAACAAACCGTAGCAATTTCTAAGGATCCGGAGAAAATAAAGAAAGAAGCACAGAGCTTTTATGAGAAACTTTTTCAATCAGAACCTGACCAGTGGATTGGAATAGGGAGAACAGAGTTCAACCGCTTGGCAGACACGGAGGCTGAGCAACTGATACAGCCGTTCTCTACAGAGGAGATTAAAATGGCGGTTTGGGACTGTGATAGCAATAAAGCTCCAGGGCCGGATGGGGCCAATTTCCTATTTTATAAGAAGGCATGGGAAGTGATATCGGCAGATATCAATGCAATGGTGGACGAGTTTTTCTCACGGGAAATATTGCCCAAAGGCATCAACAATGCATTCTTAGTGTTATTGCCGAAAATTCAAGGGGTTGTTAGTCTGGAGAACTATAGACCAATCAGTCTCATAAACGGTTTATATAAAATAATTGCAAAACTGTTGTCACGCAGGCTGAGGGAGGTCATATCTCCTATAATATCTCCATTTCAGGCAGGCTTCATTGGAGGAAGACAATTACTAGAATCAGTGATGATAGCCTCAGAGGTAATTCACGCAACAAGGTAGACTTTCGCAAGGCTGGATATTGAAGGTAGACTTTCGCAAGGCATATGATTCAGTATGTTGGGGTGCATTAATGGAGGTGATGGAGGCTATGAACTTCCCTAGAAAGTGGAGGAGTTGGATTCAGCATTGCGTGTCTACGGCAAGGATTTCTGTCTTTGTAAATGGCGCGTTAACACCAGAATTTGCAATGCGGAGAGGATTAAGGCAAGGGGACCCACTGTCCCCATTGCTATTTGATATAGTTGCCGAGGCTCTTTCAAAAATGATGCAAGAAGCTGAGACAGTGGGGCTTATAAGGGGCATTAAAATGGGCAGCCGATCAATAACACACCTACAATACGCAGATGATGTACTACTATTTAGTAGTGGTGGAGAAGAGGAGCTGAGAAATTTGAAAAGGGTGTTAAGATGCTTCGCTTTACTTACGGGGCTGAAAGTGAATTTCCACAAAAGTGTCTTAGTGGGCATCAACCACCATACCCGAAAAGTACAGACAATGGCGGAGAAGCTGCTATGCAAATCAGAGTCTCTACCCATAAAATATCTGGGATTACCACTGGGGGAAAATCCAGGTAGATATAAAACTTGGGAAGGAGTTATCAGAAAGTTTAGGGGCAGATTGGCAAGCTGGAAAGGGAGGTTTTTATCAATAGGAGGCCGTATAACCTTGGTGAAATCAGTCCTAAACAGTATCCCGATCTTCTACATGTCTATGTATAAACTCCCCAAAAGAGTGACTAAGGAAATGGAGTTGTTAACGAAGAGATTCGTGTGGAAAGGCGCAGTGGAGACCAAATGTTTACATAAAGTGAAGTGGAGTAAGGTGTGCCTAAGGAAGGAGAAAGGAGGGGCAGGGCTGAGAAGCATCGGCCTACAAAATACAGCCCTTTTATTAAAGTGGGGCTGGAGGTTATTTTTAGAATCAGGATGCTTATGGGCCCAGATAATTTCGGAGGTATACAAACCAACTATAAGTAGGGATGGGATTGCTTGTGAAAATCCAAATCTTTCCAGGATATGGAAAGATATAATTAGCTGTTTAAATGGAGATAACCAATTAGCAGTTACAGCACGTGCAAAGCTAAGGTGGAAGTTAGGGCGAGGAGACAAAATTATTTTCTGGTCAGACGAATGGTTACAGGGGAGCTCGGTGATGAGCAAATTTCCGAGACTCTTCGACGTCTCAACACAAAAGATGGAGAGGATTGAAAGGATGGGTAGGTGGGAGGATGGGAGATGGATTTGGCGGCTGGAATGGCGGAGGAGACTTTTTGTATGGGAAGAAGAGATGTTGTTCGAGTTGCTGGAAGCTCTAGTTGGAGTTAATTTATCGCCAAACGAGAGCGACATATTGGTGTGGGGATCAGGTGGAGAAACTCCTTCGGTAAGGATATGCTATAATTCGCTGGAGGAGGTGTACTGGCAGGATGTGCTAATAGATATTCCGAATATCTGGAATTTGTTGGGGACTCCTAAGAGCAAGGTGTTCTTATGGCTCGCATGCCAAAATCGCATTTTATCAAAAGGGCGTCTCTGCAGACTCAGGTTGATCCGTGAAGAAGAAGCGTTGTGTGATGCTTGTGGAAATAAAGAGGAAAATGCTGATCATATTTTGGTACAATGTGCCATGGCAAGAAACTGCTGGACAGAAATTCTTGCCAGATGGGGTATTCAGGGACCTTTGCCGGGGACAATTGCAGATATGGTGACACAATGGGAAGGGTTAGCCCCAAACAAAAAACAGCAACAAGTATGGAAATGCATGCTACTGGCTAGCATATGGAGTATATGGACTGCAAGGAATGGGAGAGCTTTCAGAGGTAGCCAGAAGAATGCTAAGGAGGTGGCGTTGGAAGGACTAGCTCGAGGGCTAGAGTGGGCGCGGATTAACTTAAAAGGTTCTGTTCCAAACAGCAATGAGTTAATTGCAATTGGAGACTGGCATGAAGTGATAGGATAACTCTGTGAATATATAAGTTGCCTGTGACAGTCCAGGCACCTTCGATAGTCATAGCTTTTGGGTTATCTGTTTCTTTTATTATTGTACAGCATGTACATGTTTATTTGAATAATACAGATTTCGTTTCATAAAAAAAAAAAAAAAAACAAACCGTAGCAATTGATTTCAAAATGAAACAGAATGATAATGTGATCCGAGTCTTCAATCTTGAATAAACAGCAACAGCTCGTGGTTGCATGTGCAAAATCAGTATCCTCATCAGAATTATAAACTTAGCTCCATGTTGTCGCACAATTTGCCGATGATCCTCAGGTTATTACTCCAGTTAAAGATTTTGGATCTATCTTTAGCTAATCCATACATTATTTCCATTTGTCTCTGCAAGTTATAGTCTTTCGAACAACCAAAATTGAGCTCCCAATCTCCATGAAGTTTTTGCAGCCTGTGAATTTCTGAAAGTAACATATGTTGCTCTGCTTCGGTTCCAGAATGTAGAATGCAGAACTTCACGAATGGATTTGCTTTACGGATACTCTGCTCATCCCAGACATATAACCTTTCCCTGCCAAGTGAATCGATAGCTCCATGGTCCTCTTGCTGGTGTATAAGACGGATCCCAATCTCTTTCACTATCACTCCGAATGACAAATGCATTGAGATTTCCATTTCATCCCCTGCTTCGAATTCATCTTCTTTGAACTTCCACAGACTTAGCCATAACATGAGCTCTTGGTTGGTGTCCGGTACCCCGTAGAACTTTGGACTACAGGGCCATTGTAGACCTTTTGTTTTATTGCTGATTTCAACAAAAAGCGCATGCCAAAGTTTCCGAACATCCAATGCATACGCAATGCACAAACCCAGACCAAGCATCTTGACATTGGCAGCAGCTGGGACTACAAAAGAGAACAGGGCTCCCCTTTTCTGATGGCTAAACCATTTTGGAACTTCATTGCCAGGTAAAAATATACTTTGTACACCATATTGACGAAACACCTATGCCATTAGGACAACAGTATATAAGATCAACAAACACAAAATGAAAGATAATGGAGAAAAAGGTTCTGTTCTGCGCACCTGGACTTTGGTCTTGGGTCTCTTGTGGTGCTGGTAACTCCCCATTAGAACTTTCATATTTCTGATGGATTCCATGTTGGACAATCCCAAACTATGAAGTATTTCCCTGTGAATGTTCGATATTGGTTCCAATTTGAACAAGCCTTCGATCTCAACTAGTTTCTCACAACCATGATCTCCAAACTTCACGGATTCCCCTGAAGAGATTGCATTCGAGCAATTTCCAACTTTTTCCAGTGATTTGCAGTATAAAGCCCACAGTCGTTCTAAACTCGCTGGAAGCACAGGAATCGTCCGTAGATTATTGCAACTACTGACGTTTAATGACTCGAGCCTACTAAGGTTTGTAAGGGTTTCTGGGAGGCTACAAAAAGGGTTTCTACTTAGATCCAAGTGCCGTAGAAAGTTGAAGCAGGTAAGATCCATGGGGATCGCAGTGTCTGATAGATTACATCCCGCAAGACTTAGGCTGACTAAATTACGAGGTAAGAACGACAGTGGAAATTTGGGTAATTGTGCTCCTCTTCTAGGAAATAGCCAATACCAGAATCCAGAACGCAACTGTGACAAGGAAATGACTTTTTTCATTGTGTTCTCCATCACCTGGGAAGGTCTACTAAGGTTTGTGCAACCTGACAAATTAATCTTTTCAATACACTTCAGCAGATTGACCTTTGCAGGTAGTGTTTTGAGACTCTTACAATCTTTCAAGTTTAATAGCAAAAGTCTCTGTAGGTCAACAATGGATTCATCAACCTCAACCAAATTTATACAACCTTTGAGCAACAACCGTTCAAGACTGGGCAGTCCTTTGAAGTTGGGTGTTTTAACCAGGGCATGGGAATGGCTAAGATTCAGCAGTTTAAGCTCCCCAAAAAACTGTAAGAGTGACAAAAACCTAGTATAAATTTCATGCTTAACTTGTAAGGATTGAATGGAGAATATACGATCATACCTTGATTCCCTTCCAACAGTATTTTAGGTTGCTATGCTGCAGGTCGAGAACAACCAAATTTTGTTGGCAGAGAGCAGGCGGTATAGCACTGGAATAGAAGCCATCCCATCTCAACCACGACAAGCTTTTAGGAAAATCGACATAACATCCTATAAGATTTACATAGCTGAGGTGGAGAAATCGAAGTTTCTTCATCTTCCAGAATGCTTCTGTGGAGAATGAATTTGCTGCAGGAGTCTGCGTAGATTTATGGTTGAAGAAGCTAATACGGCGGCATTTTTGTCTATGATGCAGCATCAATCTGTCACTTGCATCTCTTCCTTGTATATTTTTCCTAAACTTTAGAGTGACTCCCCTTAATGATTCAAGATCCTTTGATAAATATAAGAATGCATGTAAATTATTTAGAAAAAAAATAAAACTCACTGACGTAGTTTAACATGAAAAGTATATATATATGGTTCTCACCTTATTTTCTCTTAAAACATGGATGAATTCTTCAGCATTCCACAGTCTACTATGTCTTCTGGGATCTTCCTGAGATCTTTGGAGATCGATTTCCCTTGCCATGTCTCTAATCAACTGATGCATCTTTAACTTATTTTTATCGGTGGTGGTAAATAGACATCTATCCATGAGATTCTGGAGGCCAACTATCGAGAAGGAATGGCTAGCTTGCAGTATGGTAACTACATAGTCTACATCCATTCCTACGAAGAAGCAAGCTATGTCAAGGAATAATTCCTTGTCGTAATCATCATGAAGAGAATCATAGCTAACTCTAAGAACCCTTTGAATTTTGTGATTCATAACCGTTTTCAACTTCTGTAATGCACTTTCCCATATTTTTAGACTCTTTCCAACTAGAGAAGAACCCAAAACTTGGAGAGCTAATGGAAGACCAGCACAATATTTCACCATATTGATGGACTGCTCCTCGAAACCTTCTTTAGGATGATCCTGTCCAAAGGCATGCCAACTCAGGAGTTGAATGGATTTCTCATCATCCAATTCCTCCACTCTGAACACGATATCCACATCTTGGGGCCTTACTGAACTCTCGTTTCTTGTTGTCA
This sequence comes from Passiflora organensis, assembly GCA_019739055.1. Lineage (NCBI taxonomy): Eukaryota > Viridiplantae > Streptophyta > Magnoliopsida > Malpighiales > Passifloraceae > Passiflora > Passiflora organensis. Next base: position 880,464 of record JAEPBF010000269.1, read on the forward strand.
CTATGATTTTACTTCCTGGAGAGAACCATTTCTTACATTGAACAATGGCTTGAAATTGGTCCAAGTCGTCCACATCGTCAAGAACAAGGAGGACCCTTCTGCAGCATACCATATTTTTTATCCTAATAATCCCTTCATGTACATTATTTACCTTTTCTGCTTTCCTTTTCAAAATATCTGACAGAAATTGTCTTTGCAACCGAACCAAGCCATTGGGTTGCTTTGAAACTTCTCTAACATCTGCGATAAAACTTCTTCCTTCAAAGTAGTTTAAGTTGATATTAAAAGCAATTTTGGCAATAGTTGTCTTTCCAATGCCACCAATCCCACAGATTACTGCAATTCTTGTATCGTCCGACCCTTCTTGTATCCAGGAATTGATGTGTCTTATGATCGACTCTCTTCCAACAAGATGGAAGGGTACATTTAACAATTGACATCTCAAAATTTTTCCAACTTCTTGCACTATTCTTTGAATAAATTCAGATTCATATCTGCAAATCAACAAATCATAATTTTCCAAAAGGTTAGTATTTTAAGCTATAATGGCTATGGAATACTTTAAAAATTTCGGATTAATTAGATCACTCATGATTAGTATTTAAAAGAATTAGTCATTATTACAAATGATAGATATCTTTTAATTTAAAAAAAAATTGTCGCAGCAGAAAATACAAGACCATGACTTACCCATCATGTAGAACAAAGCCTGCAAGGTCTGCAACTTCTCGAAGTGCACTTCTCCATCCATCCACTTTATCTTTGTGACACTCTTCAAGCACAGCAAATGCTTGAGAAAAACTTCCACTCTGCTGCTTTACTTGTAATACATTCATGTGATAGAAAACAGGCATCACAATCTGACGATCACTTCTCCTACACTCCATAATCGTGACAAGCTCGTTCAGGCACCATGTGGAAGAAGCAAAGTGGTCTGAAATCACAACTACGAATATTTTGGATTCTTGAATAGCTCGAAAGATTTCCAAACTTATTTCCTCACCCCTTCTAATCTCATCATCATCTCTGAATGTGTGGAATCCTTCTCGCTTCAGTGCTGTGTAAAGATGGTCTGTAAAACCTTTGCGAGTGTCTGTGCCTCTGAAGCTCAAGAATACTTGATAATTGCATCTTGGTGAATCAAATTCGGAAAGTGCCATTAAGGAGATTCTTTAGTACAGAATTTCAAAATGCAAGAGATTGGTAACAACCTTTGCTATGTAAGATGAACACATATCCCCTAGCTAGCTTGGTATCAATATATATATATATATATATATATATCCATCATTCAATTGGCTTTCAAATAAAGACACTTTGTGCTTAATTTTCTAGACCCTACTTTGACATTAATCTATGAATCGATGTGTACGAATGTGAAGGCTTGACTGACTTAAGCGATCCAGTTGCATTCAATAAACCATAGCCATTTGTTTAGATATTCTTCTAACGAGAGATAAAGAAAATGAGGAATAAGAGACACTTGTCATGAAACTAGTTGAATGTAGACAAAAACATCAGCCAGCAAAGAAAAATGGTGATGGATTGATAGGTTAATTAATGTTTGAAATTAAAAAATATACAGCTTCCAGTCAACAAAATGGTCGTGCAGGCAGCTCCTATGGATGCCACCATAAACAAATTCGTCATTTTCACTGATGGGTGTAGCTTTGACAGAGAGGCATTTTCGCGTAATGTTGTCGTCTGAATTTCCGCGTTAGGTTCCGCTCTGTTTCTTTGGGAAAATGGTTTGGGTGTAAATTTATTTTCAGAACAAATTAATCTGTTTTTGTAAGAAACAGCAATGTTAAGTCTAAAATGTTTTAAAGCATCATGGGTTGAAAATTTAATGCTCAAATGTTACAGTAGAAAAATCATATATATAGTCTTCCATTGCACGAGTTTATTCATCCTTCAATACTTGTTTTCTTTGTCAAAACGAGAAACTAATTTTTCCTTAGTAAGCGCCTAAAGTCTTAATGATTAAGCATTAGATTAGGAGTCAATAAATGTGTCTGTATCCCATCCATATTAAAGAAAGAGAATTTGATTGGTTACATTGCAGATTGTTTTTGTTTGGTTCGATGTGGAAGGCTTTCTTTCAAGAACAGGTTCTCATACATCCTATGAATGATAGGCCAATTGTTTTTTTCCCTATTCCTAATAATCACAACTCAACCTGGACCTGAAACCATCTCAGATTAATAGTCCCCAAAATTAAAATTCTATTCCTATTGTTGAAGAGAGAGGGTGATGGAATTTTATTTTTTTTAAAAATGCCAGTGGTTTCTCTCCATTCCGTCGCACTATCTTTCTTGAAAAAAATGGACTGCAAGAAGCTGTCTTTATTGATATAAATAATCCCTAATACGTATAAGAAAGAGTAAATAAGGAAGCAAATATTAACGCGAGGTCTAATTACAGAATAAATGACAGGTCAAAGATATAAAATTAGTATCAATGCAATCCTGATCTGATTTACCGAGATTGTGGTATCCTGATTCTGCTGAGATTATGAGTTATTTGCATTACTAATACTTCTTCACTCTCGTTTTCTTAGGGTACGATTTTCTGAAATTTTTGCTTCTTAATCTCATATACACCCTAGATTTTTTTAGTTTTCTTAGGATACGATCTGTTATTTATATGTCGTTAGTATTTAATTATAAAGTTAAAAATTTAAATAAATTATATTATTATTATATTATTTGATTGATAGGTTATGAATATTATTTATGTATTTTCTTTAAATATCAGGTATGAATAAGAGGGACATAGCTCCTAAAGAGCTCCCAAAGTTATAGTATCTTCACTCTCCAGTTCGCATTCCTTTTACTCAGTTATTTCTCATAACCCATATCCTCCTCCTTAAACTCAATAATTGGTAGCAAGCAAATTTCTTAAGGGACCTGTGAGAATGAAGAGTGAAACACAATAAGCTCTTAGCCAAGATGTCGCGACATCAATTAATGGAAAAAATTATCAAGCATGGGCTGTTCAAATGAAAGTCTATCTTGAAACACAATCGGCTTTTAACCAATATGTCACGCCATCAGTTGATGAACAAAATTATCAAGCATGAGCTGTTCGAATAGAAGTCTATCTTGATGCTATGGATAGTTGGATAGTCTCCAAAAGAAGACTATGATAGTGAATTGACGAAAAATATCGCGACATTAGTTAATGGAAAAAATTATCAAGCATGGGTTGTTCGAATGAAAGTCTATCTTGATGCTATGGATCTTTGGGAGTCTGCAAAAGAAGAATATGACAGATCCAACGGTGGCACAAATGAAAAGCCAAAGAAGACTATGACACCATAAAGAAGACTATGACAGTGCATCGAATCCAACGGTGGCACAATGAAAAGCCATAAAGAAGACTATGATAGTGCATCGGCAAATCCAACGGTGACACAAATGAAAAGCCATAAAAAAGATAAGAAAGATATATGAAGATTCTCACCAATTTGGGAATATGCAAATACTACGACAAGAAGGAGCTTGCTAGTATATGCCGTTAGTATTTGATTATGCAATTTAAAATTTAAATAAATTATATTAGCATTCCTTGATTTGGGGATATTTTATTATATTATTTGATTAATATGTTAGGATATTATATATATTTTTTCTTTAAATATCAGACATGAAAGGGACCTAGCTCCCAAAGAACTCCCAAAGTTACAACATCTTCACTCTTCAGTTCGCAGGCTTTCACGTAGTATCTTTTTATAATCCATATCCTCCTCCCTAAAACCAACACGATCTTCTCAAATTTTTGCTTCTTAATATTATATACATTTTAGATTTTTATTTGTCTATAGCTTTCTTTGTTATAGTGTTTCAGGTTCGTCACATTTTTTGTAATTTTGGTATTCCAGTTTCATTTGGTGTTTCCTCCGTATTTGCCTACATCTTACTTTGATTTTATTTTGCTTATTTTTCTCCTCCGATCAGTGTTTTTGTGTTAGTGTTTTATTTTCTAATTTTTTTATTCGAGAAAATTAATTTTTGGAAAGAATCTTCAATGATCCAATCATAGTGTAGGAAACCCTAAGTTATTTTCTTCTTATTCTTTTGTTATTTTAATTTCTTAAACTTATGAATCTAAACCTAACCTGCGTAGGGGTCAAAAGTTACCCAGTTTCATATCATAAAGGAGTAAGGGAGGTATTAGTTTTATATATATTGTGTGAATAGATCATTTATAACAAGATACATCTTTAGAGTCATTTAACTAGAAATCCAACTGAGCATTGCACCACTATGATGAGAAAGAATTCGATGAGAATAAAACCCTCTTGTTTAGTCATTTAGACTTATTTGGATGGTTTAACGATTTAGAAAAAGGTGCATTCCTTTGTGAAACCCAAACTGATGATATATTTGTAATTTTACCTTCAGTTATATTAAATTTTATTGAATCCCTCTTGATATTTATAACCTTGGTGAATATTTTTATGAATTCTGTTTTGAAAGTTATGAATCTGAACTGAAATCCAAATCTTTCTATTTTTCAAGATTTTGTATTAATATCTGTTATTATAGATATAAATTAACGAAATTATGAAAATAATTACTATAGAGAGATTTTGAGGAAGACTTGAATTAGGATTAAAATGCAGAAGACTCCATTTTTTTTTTTATCGAGTTTGGTCAAAACGATGGGCACCTCTGTCGTTTTGGCTACTCGGCAATAACATGGTGAAAACTAATTTCCCTCTACCAAACAGCGTCGTTTTCTCCAGATTTAGATCGACATCATTTTAGTATTGAGGATTAGTCACCATTGAGAACCCTTCCTGCCTTACAGGTGTCCGATATCCCACCCATTACTCTGATTTACCCACGCATGGCTGGAAAAAATCCTATCAGAGAAGCCATGCATGGGTATAGTTCAAGTTGGCTTGAGAGCCTGCAAAATTGTGCGAAACTATGAGAGAAGAACAGAGGGAGAGTAGCGAGTGTGTGTGAGGGAGAAAAGAGAGAGTTGTCCGAGATTTTGGGTAAGATTTTGCCCGGAATAACGAGGTGCCTAGATCTGCAATTTTATGGTTTTATATTGTGCGAAATTTGTGTTTGATGCGTGGGTTTGATTCAGGTGCATTACAGTTTTGTGTTTATTTGGTTATTAAATGGGTTTGAAGTGAAATTGGAGGGATTAGCAAAAAGGGGAAGAAAATTCCTATAGGGTTTACAGGGATTTTTGTTGGGCTGAGGAATGAGATGAACTCGGACGACAAGTTGTTCGAGGATGCCTTGACAATGGGTCGTTCAAACGTAGACACAAACGATGGGCCATCTAAGATTAATCACGAAAGACAAGTTATTTAATGAGCTTGTTGAATGACATGTCGTCTAATTAAACATGAAGTATGTAATTTAAGGTTAATAACGACTGACATGTCGTCTAAATATAAAGTGAATGACAAATAGTTTGTGTAGCATTAAGATTGAGACAAACAAACGACGGTCATCAAAGGGTAGGTAGGTAGGCTCGGATGAGTTGTGCCAATCTTAGAGTGAGCCACGTGTCAGATTCCCAAAGGTTCGGATATAGTGCTGGCATGCGCTGGTGCTGCCACGTGTCGGTCTATGAGAAAATCAGCAGTAATTATAGAAATCAGGCAGAAAAGCTGAAAATTAAAGCAAAATAGGAAAAAAAATAGAAATAAATGGAAAAAAATATTAAAAAATTAAACAAAATTCTAAAAATTGTGTGGATTCCAAAGGTATCAAGACTGGAAAAACCTGAGTTTATTTGATAGATAAAATAAATCAAGAAAGTTGATGAAAAATACAAAAAAAATAAAAAGGGATCAGAAATTGTATTGAGTCGATGATTAGGTGACATTGATATGATTAAAGGAGTAGAAATGCATGTCTAAGAAATTATGGTTTGATAGTAAAGTAATAAAAGATGGATCTTCTAATTGCCAGACGCAGAGTTAAATCGAGAGTTAGTTCACAAAAAAGAACCAAAACCCTAAATTGTGAGTGGTTGGCTGTGTGTGCATGACATTCATATGCTTAGAATAGAGCAAACAAGATAATTGAATAACTGAAATAGTATGAGCATGCATATCTAGGCAAATGATGAGTAATTAATGATTGCCTTAATTGCTTGAATTATTGTTATGATATTATAAGTATATGATTGTTGCCTCGTATTATGAGTTTATTGAATAATGAATGTACTAAAGCCTGCAAGGTCTGAAACTTCTCGAAGTGCACTTCTCCATCCATCCACTTTATCTTTGTGACACTCTTCATGCACAACAAATGTTTGAGAAAAACTTCCACTCTGCTGCTTTATTTGTAATACATTCATGTGATAGAAAACAGGCATCACAATCTGACGATCACTTCTCCTACACTCCATAATGATGACAAGCTCGTTCAGGCACCATGTGGAAGAAGCAAAGTGGTCTGAAATCACAACTACGAATATTTTGGATTCTTGAATAGCTCGAAAGATTTCCAAACTTATTTTCTCTCCCTTTCTAATCTCATCATCATCTCTGAATGTGTGGAATTCTTTAGTACAGAATTTCAAAATGCAAGAGATTGGTAACAACCTTTGCTATGTAAGATGAACACATATCCCTAGCTAGCTTGGTTTCAATATATATATATATATATATAAATTGGCTTTCAAATAAAGACACTTTGTGCTTAATTTTCTACACCCTACTTTGACATTAATCTATGAATCATTGTGTACGAATGTCAAGGCTTCACTGACTTAAGCAATCCAGTTGCATTCAATAAACCATAGCCATCTGTTTCAAAGTAAACCAGAAGACATAGTTTACATACCAGGTGGCTGGGATTGGGTCGAGTCAATCTTCCTCGAATTTCAACCGCCACTGCAAATACTCTCGAAGGCCCGTTCTTGGAGGAGGAAATCAAGCTAGCTGTTTGGGATTGTGGCAGCCATAAGGCCCCGGGTCCAGACGAGTTTAATTTCTGTTTCATCAAGAAGGCGTGGGATGTAATCGGCGGTGACATCATGACAATGGTGCAAGAATTCCATTCCAGCGGAGCTCTGCCTCGCGGCATCAATAACAGTTTTATCACATTAATCCCCAAGGTTCCAGGTGCAGCAGATTTTAATTCCTATCGGCCCATCAGTCTCATTAATAGTTTGTACAAAATCATTGCCAAGATCCTGTCTACAAGGCTCAAGAGGGTAATGGAGCAGCTTATATCTCCGTTTCAGACCGGTTTTATGGAGGGCCGATACATTGCTGACTCCATCATGATAGACAATGAAATTATACATACCATGAAGAGTTCTAAACAAAGAGGATGGTGTTTCAAGTTAGATTTTCAGAAGGCATATGATTCGGTGGATTGGAATTTTCTATTAGAGGTTATGGAGCCGATAGGGTTTGGCGGACAATGGCGACGATGGGTTCAGACATGTATCTCCACAGTTCGCTGCTCTGTTCTTATAAATGGGGCATCTACTGATGAGTTTATTATGGGCAGAGGGCTGAGACAAGGCGACCCATTATCTCCACTATTGTTTAATCTCGTCGCGGAAGTTCTGTCACGCATGATTGGTGTTGCAGCAGACTGTCACTTGTTCCACGGAATAAGTGTTGGGAGCTTACGGCTAACACACTTGCAATAAGCGGACGATGTTATCCTCTTCATGCAGGGCGACCAGCAGGGGTTATTTGGTTTAAAGCGAATATTGCACTGTTTTGAGTTACTGTCAGGATTAAAGATTAACTTCTTCTAATCCAGTTTGATAGGACTCAATGTACCTATTGAGGAGGCTAGGGACATGGCGGCTACACTTCATTGCCGGTTATAGACCTTGCCATTCCAATATCTAGGGGTGCCTCTTAGGGCCAATCCGAGATGGCAAAGTACATGGTCTACAGTGCTTACCCGATTCAAAAGCAAGCTGGCTTCCTGGAAGGGTTCCCTACTATCCTTGGGGGGACGGCTCACTTTGCTGAAATCCGTGTTGAATAGCATACCGGTCTATTATATGACTTTCTTTCGGATGCCTGTGGGAGTGCAAAAGGAATTTGAGAAATGGATGCGGCGTTTTCTATGGGTTGGGAAGGTGGATAAGCGATGCCTGTGCAAAGTGAGCTGGTCGGTGGCAGTGAGGAGGAAAGATAGGGGTGGTGCCGGATTGGGATGTTTGCAGAAACGAAATGATGCTATGCTGATGAGGTGGAGTTACAAATTGGCTACCGATACCTGCTCATTGTGGAGTCAGGTCATCCACCAGAAATATCGACCCGTATTGCGATATGAAGGCATTGTTAGTACTGTAAATGATGCCTCGACCATATGGAGAGGAATTGTGCGAACGAGCAAGTCAACTTTGCCAAATGGTCAGTGTCTCTCATCTTTATACCATTGGAGATTGGGCAAAGGGGATTCCATTGCCTTTTGGTATGATGTTTGGTGCAGTTCGGTGCCTTTAAAGATATTATTCCCTCGCTTATATGAGTTATCATTGGATAAGGACGGGCGAGTGTGGCAGTTTGGGACACTAATTGGATCAGTTTGGAGGTGGACTTTCCTTTGGAGGAGACGATTTTTTGTATGGGAGGAAGCTGAAGCTGGACGTCTAATGTCCATGTTGGATGGACGCAGACCATCACCTGCAGATGATGACATGTTATTGTGGGGATCTCAGTCCACTTCTTTTTCAGTTCTCCATTGCTACGATTCATTGGCCGAGTGTTTAGTTTCACCCAACGAGAAGCAAATCCCAAATGTCTGGAGCAAGCAGGGAGCACCTAAATGGCAAGCATTCATGTGGATGGCGTGCAGGGAGAAGCTCACTGCCAAAGGATACCTAAACAGACTTGGTCTCCTTTCTGAGTCAGATATAAATTGTGACGCCTGTGGACTTGTAGAAGGGGATTCTAATCATATTGTGCTTGACTGTAGGAAGGCATGGACAGTTTGGTCGCTTCTGTTCAAGCGATGGGGTTTAGTTTGGGTCCAACCGCGGTCTATGGCAGATTTATTTGTGCATTGGGATGGCTACCCAATTCCCCAACGATGGAAACAATTGTGGTATGTCTTGTTATTCTCTCTTGCGTGGAGTATTTGGCTTGGCAGAAATCATAGGATTTTCAGGAACGAAGACAATACAGCTAATGATATGTTTTACAATAGTTTGCGCCATGGCTTCTGTTGGGCAAAGACTAATCTGCAGGATGTATGCATGGACAGTCTGGATTTGTTAGCTTCAGGTGATTTCGTATCTTTGCTGGGTCCATAAATTCTATAGCGAATGTAAGGGTTAGATACAGCTACAGATGTATGGTATCTGCCAATTCCATTTTGTTTTTTGAGGGGGCACAATGTTTCATTGTCCCTCTAACATGTATTATCTGTTAACACTCTTAATACATATCGAACTTTTCTTAAAAAAAAAAGACATAGTTTACATATTCTTCTAACGACAGACAAAGGAAATGAGGAATAAGAGACACTTGTCCTGAAACTAGTTGGATGCCAATCAACAAAATGGTATTGCAGATAGGGATGCCACAATAAAATACAGCTGTCAAAGCTACACCCATCAGTGAAAATGACGAATTTGTTTACGGATGGATGGTGACATCCAAAGGAGCTGCCAGCAAGACCATTTTGTTTACTGGACCAGCAACATGGGACTGCTTCACTTTTAATGTGTGTGGTCGGCCTGCTTCACTTCTGTGCCCTCGTCAACATGGAACTCATTGGCCCCTCATTCTCATTCGTTGAAACATCCACTTGATGCCATTTGTATTCTTCGTCATTTGCGAAGGATGATTTTATGCCAAAGAGGGGAAGCTCCTTTTCATAGAATTAATAACATTCATGCGATTGATTTTTAAATCATATATCTTCCATTTATTTTTTTGTTCATATCCTCAAACATACTGGCTTTTGTCGTGAGACAACCAAAAACGATAACTTGGTAATTTTTTCAAGTAAGATTTCATGAGAAATTTTACCCTTAGCTTGGAGTTAGATTAATTAGGATCTTATTTCTGAAATTTTTTGGTTCATATCCTACTGAAATTTCATTGGAATCAGTCTTCCGCCTAGTAACAGATAATTTCCTGTCCACATTGCAATCTTTTGTTTCAACCTGGTCAAAGTGGGGCTTCAACAAAATTTCATCGAGTCAAATATAATTAATAGACTCCATTATTTTTGTTTGACAGCACTCTAATTTACGAAACAGACATGATTTCTTGTTTAATCTTTAAACACAAACACAGCACTCTGAATATACTGAGTCTACATGACTAAAGATGTGGACAAGTCTTCCCCTCTCAATCCCCATTTCCTTTGTCTGGCATTAGAAACAAAATGTGGTCCTTTGTTCTGTCTTGAATTCAATGGTGTCATGGTCCATTAGATGCAATTACAAATCTCAGTAAGCGAAAATTTACTTGCCGTTATTATTTAATTATACAGTTAAAAATTTAAATAAATTATATTATTATTATATTATTTGATTGATAGATTATGATATTATTTATGTATTTTCTTTAAGCAAAAATCTACTTGCATGGAAGACATGTCACTTGTTTAAGTCAGTAAAGTCTTGAAAATTAAACACAAGAAATGTCTTTATTTGAAAACCAATAGCTTGAGGGGATATATCTTCTATTTCTCTCCTATATATATATATGATACCAAGCCAGGGGATATGTGTGTTCATCTTACAGAGCAAAGATTGTTACCTATCTCTTGTATTTTGAAATTCTGTACCATAGAATTTCCTTCCATTAATGGCACTTTCCAAATTTGACTCATCAACTGCAAGATGCAGCTATCAAGTATTCTTGAGCTTTAGAGGCACAGACACTCGCAAAGGTTTTACAGATCATCTCTACACAGCATTGAAGCGAGAAGGATTCCACATATTCAGAGATGATGATGAGATCAAGAGAGGCGAAGATATTGGTTCAGAAATCCGTCAGGCCATTCGAGAGTCCAAGATAGCCATAGTTGTGCTTTCAGACCATTATGCTACTTCTAAATGGTGCTTGAATGAGCTTGTCATGATTATGAAACGTAGGAGAAGTGGTAGCCAGATTGTGATGCCAATTTTCTATCATTTGGCTGTATCACAAGTCAAGCACCAAAGTGGAAGTTTCGCTGAAGCATTTGCTGTGCATGAATGTTGTCACAAGGACAGAGTGGAGGGGTGGAGAAAAGCACTTCGAGAAGTTTCAGATCTTGCAGGATTTGTCCTAAACAATGGGTATGCCATGATCTCGTATTTCTGCTGCTATACAAGTATCTTTGCTTAAAAGTATTATAATTATTTTCTTAAACAAACTTATATATGTTGTGTCATAATTTGCTATGATTTGCAGGTATGAATCTGAACTTAATCAAAGAATAGTGCAAGAAGTTGGAAAAAATTTGAGATTTCAATTGCTAAATATACCCTTCTATGTCGTTGGAAGAGAGTTGATCATTAGAAGCATCAATTCGTGGATACAAGAAGGCTCGGACGATGTAAGCATTGCTGTAATCTGTGGGATTGGAGGCATAGGAAAGACTACTATTGCCAAAATTGCCTTTAACAACAACTTGACCAACTTTGAGGGAAGAAGTTTTATAGCAGATGTTAGAGAAGTTTCAAAGCGACCCAATGGCTTGATTCGGTTGCAAAGACAGTTTCTTTCAGATGTTTTGAGAAGAAAAGCAGAAAAGGTGAATAATATGCATGAAGGTACAATTAGAATAAAGGATGTGGTATGCTGTAGAAGGGTCCTCATTGTTCTAGATGATGTGGATGAGTTGGACCAATTTCATGCCATTGTTCAATCTAAGAACTGGTTCTCCCCAGGAAGTAAAATCATAGTGACAACAAGAAATGAGAGTTCAGTAAGGCCCCAAGATGTGGATGTCGTGTTCAGAGTGGAGGAATTGGATGATGAGAAATCCATTCAACTCCTAAGTTGGCATGCCTTTGGACAGGATCATCCTAAGGAAGGTTTCGAGGAACACTCCATCAATATGGTGAAACATTGTGCTGGTCTTCCTCTGGCCCTCCAAGTTTTGGGTTCTTCTCTAGATGGAAAGTGTCTAAAAATATGGGAAAGTGCATTACAGAAGTTGAAAACAGTTATGAATGATAAAATTCAAGGGGTTCTCAGAGTTAGCTATGATTCTCTTCAAGATGATTATGACAAGGAATTGTTCCTCGACATAGCTTGTTTCTTCATCGGAATGGATGTAGACTATGTAGTTACCGTACTGCAACCTAGCCATGCCTTCCCTATCGTTGGCCTCCAGAATCTCATGGATAGATGTCTATGTTCTACCAACGACAAAAAAAAGTTAAAGATGCATCTGTTAATTAGAGATATGGGAAGAGAAATCGATCACCAAATATCTCAAGAGGACCCAGGAAGACATAGCAGACTGTGGAATACTGAAGAATTCAGCCATGTTTTAAGAGAAAATAAGGTAACAAATATACTTTTCATGTTAAACTGTGTCAATGAATTGTATGTTTTCCCAAACTATGTCAGTGAATTGTATGTTTTCCTAAACAATTAGGATCCTGAATCAGTAAGGGGAGTTGCTCTAAAGTTTCGGAAAACAATGCAAGGAAGTTATGCAGGTGACAGGTTGATGCTGTATAATAGACAAAAATGTCGCCGTATTAGCTTCTTCAACTATAAATCTACACAGAGTCCTGCAGCAAATTCATTCTCCACAGAAGCATTCCGGAAGATGAAGAAACTTCGATTTCTCCACCTCAGCTATATAAATCTTATAGGCTGCTACGTCCATTTTCCTAACAGCTTGTTATGGTTGAGATGGGATGGCTTCCATTCAAGTACTATACCATCTGCTCTTTGCCTACAGAATTTGGTTGTTCTGGACATGCAACACAGCAATTTAAAGTACTGTTGGAAGGGAATCAAGGTATGATCTTAAATCTATATATCATTTTTCTGTTTAAGAACGAAACTTATACAAAGCATCTTTCTTGAATTTAACAGTTTCTTGGGGAGCTAAAAATACTGAATCTTAGTCATTCCCATGCCCTCGTTAGAACACCCAACTTCAAAGGACTTGCTAGTCTCGAGCGGCTGTTTCTGAAAGATTGCATAAATTTGGTTGAGGTTGATGAATCCATTGTTGACCTACAGAGACTTTTGCTATTAAATTTAAAAGATTGCAAGAGTCTCAAAACACTTCCAGCAGAAATCAACAAGATGAGGAGTCTTGAAAATATTGATTTGTCTGGTTGCGTAAGCCTCAGTGAACCACCAGGAGTGATGGAGAACACATTGAACCAACCTTTCTGTTTCAGTTTGAAGAAACTCATTTCCTTGACAGCATTCCATACAATGCTCCAGTATTGGCTGTTCCCAAGAAGAGGGCCACAACTACCCAAATTCCCCCTATCATTCTTACCTCGTAATTTAGTAAGCCTAAGTCTTGCAGGGTGTAATCTATCAGACACATCAATTCCTAAGGATCTTAGCTCCTTCAACGTTTTGCGACATTTGGATCTAAGAAGAAACCCATTTTGTAGCCTCCCAGAAAGCCTTGAAAACCTTAATATGCTCGAATCATTAAACGTAAGTTGTTGCTACAATCTGCGGACACTACCTGTGCTGCCAAAAAAACTAGAACAATTGTGGGTATTATACTGCGATTCCTTGGAAACAGTTGGAAATTGTTGGGATGCACCCTCTTCAGGGTCAATGGTGAGGTTCGGAGCACATGGTTGTGAGAAACTTGTTGAGATCAAAGGCTGGTTCAAATTGGAACCAGTATCGAATGTTCACAGGGAAATACTTAATAGTTTGGGGTTGTCCAATATGGAATCCGTTGAAGGTATGGAAGTCAGGATGGGCAGTTGCCTGCGATATAAGAGACAGAAAACCACTCTCCAGGTCTGCAGTAAATTGCCTTTCGGTATTTATAATCATTTATATTTATTCCTTTTCAATCATACAGCTAACTGGTGTCCTGATGACATAGGTGTTAACCCAGTATGGTGTACGCAGCATCTTTTTGCCTGGAAATGAAATTCCAAAATGGTTTACCCATCAGAACAAGGGACCCCTATTATCTTTTGTGGTGCCAGTTGCTGCGAATGCCAACATGCTTGCTTTGTGTATTACTTATGCATTCGATGGTCGGAAGCCTGACCATGTGCTGTTCGTTGAATTCATCAATAAAACAAAAGGTTTACGATGGCCATTTGGTGCATCGCACTATGGGGTGCCGGAAACCGACCAGGAACTCATGCTATGGTTAAGTCTTTGGAAGTTCAAAGAAGAGGAGTTCGAAGAAGGGGATGAGATGGAAGTCTCAATGCAGTTGTCATTCGGTGTGGTTGTGGAAGGGATTGGGATCCGCCTTATGCACCGGCATGAAGACCACAGTGGTATTCGTTCACATGATTGGGAAAGAGTGTATGCCTGGGATGAGGAGAGAATCAGTAAAGCATTTCCATTCCAGAATTCCTGGCACATTCTAAGGTGTGCTTCCGAAGCAGAGCAATGTTTCCTATTAGCAGAATTTGACAGGTTGCGCAAACTTCAGAGAGATTGGGAGCTCAATTTTGGTTGTTCCAAAGATAACAATTTACATCTTCAAATAGAAATAATTGATAGATTATTTAAGTATATCATCGAAAGAAAATTGTCCGAAGGCAAGGATTGATACACATAATTTTGATTGTTCAGAAAAACCATTCTGCTCTGCTTGGTTTTCAGGCGTATAGTTGTGCAAAATTGATGTATCACTTTTTTCTTGAAGATTATATGATATATTGAATCACGACGTGTACATTCGTCACGTTAAGCTATAGTTTATTTGATCATGCTTATTGCATACTTCCATATAAATTAAGTGAATAATTTAGAATGACTAACAACATCAAATCAGACTAATAATATATATATATATATAGGATATGAGTTAATATAAATTTGTTAGATCGCACATATGTATATGTATGTATATAATAAAACTTAATTTTTGACTATATAATAAAAATTATAAAATTATAAAGATATATCTTCTTATTATTATTATTATTATTATTATTATATAATTTATTTTATATTTTTAAAATATATTTTTAGTTATTGCTAAATTTAGTTACTTATCATTAATTATTAATTTATAATCTGATATCATCTCATTTATATATCATTATATATAAAATAAAAATATTTTTTATTAATAAATTTTTTTTATTTGATCTTATATACCTTTTATCTTTCCCTCATTCAAATCTTATAAATAGTGACACTTCAGTTGACATACATCTATTTGATATTTATATTTTAGATATTTTATTCTCTTATTATAAGTATATTAAGAAAAAACAAATTATCAA
The DNA here is from genome assembly GCA_019739055.1 of Passiflora organensis. NCBI lineage: Eukaryota > Viridiplantae > Streptophyta > Magnoliopsida > Malpighiales > Passifloraceae > Passiflora > Passiflora organensis. The sequence continues at coordinate 895,830 of JAEPBF010000269.1, forward strand.
AAGATATTTAAGAATTTAAAGATATTAAATATTTATAATTATTTTTGAATTTTTATCATAATAATTATTTAATTTTTTTATAAATATATAATATTAAAAATAAAAAAAATTAATATTTTATTAAATTATAATATAATAATTTAGTTAATAAATAATAAATATTAAATTATTATCCTATCCTACTCATCCTCATCCTCACCCACACCCCTACCCTACCATACCCCTATCCTACCAATCGTGTCTTGTACCTACCCAACAAAGGTCTTATACGTTATCCACTCTTCAAACATATGCACCCCATTACCAAGCATATAGACAAGTTTAGTTTACAAATCAATGATTAACGTAAGGAAAGTCATAAAATTAGATTTCAAAAGGTAAGCAAAGTCTACTTGCAACGAATATGGAATATATATCAGTTGCTTAAGTCAGTCAAGTCTGGTCGTGGGCCGAAATTCGTGGATTAACGTCAAAGAAGTGTGTGGAACATTAAACATGGTATGTTTGATTGTCGGGAATTCAGAACTGTCAAGACTAAAATAAAAATTATTTTTAATTAAAAATATTTTATTTTAAAAATAATAATATTATCCCATAGTATTATATTATATTATATTTTTATTTAAAATTTTAAGAAAATATAAATCTAAATTTTTTTTTTATTTGGTGGACTTGGCTGTATCATATATTATTTTTATCTCTATATATTGATACCAAGCTCGGGATGTTACATAGCAAAGGTGCTTTGTCTATCTCTTGCATATTGAAATTATAATCAAAGAATCTTCTCCAATGGCACTTTCCAAATTCGACCCATCTTGCACCTCAACTCCAAGATGCACTTATCAAGTCTTCTTGAGCTTTAGAGGCACAGACACTCGTAAAGGTTTTACCGACCACCTCTACACAGCACTGAAGCAAGAAGGATTCCACACATTCAGAGATGATGATGAGATCAAGAGAGGCGAGGATATTGGTTTGCAAATCCGTCAGGCTATTCAAGAGTCTAGGATATTCATAATTGTGCTTTCAGACCACTATGCCGCTTCTAAATGGTGCCTGAATGAGCTTGTCATGATTATGGAACGTAGGAGAAGTGGTGGCCACGTTGTCATGCCTGTTTTCTATCATTTGGCTGTATCACAAGTAAAGCACCAAAGTGGAAGTTTTGCTGAAGCATTTGCTGTGCATGAAGAGCGTCACAAGGACATAGTGGAGGGATGGAGAAAAGCACTTCGAGAAGTCGCTGTTCTTGCAGGTTTTGTTCTACAGGATGAGTATGTCATTGTCTTGTATTTTCTACTGCTTAAAATATTATTATGAATTTCATGTTATACTTATTGTTGTTTTCAACAGCAATTTGAAAAATCATGTTATATTATGATTTGCAGGTATGAATCTGAACTTATTCAAAGAATTGTGAAAGAAGTTGGAAAAAATCTGAGATGCCAATTGCTAAATGTACCATTCCATCTCGTTGGAAGAGACTCGATCATAAGAAACATCAATTTTTGGATACAAGAAGGATCGAACGATACAAGCATTGCTGTAATCTGTGGGATTGGTGGTATTGGAAAGACAACGATCACCAAAATTGCTTTTAATATAAACTTGAACAACTTTGAAAGCAGAAGCTTTATAGCTGATGTCAGGGAAGTTTCAAAGCAACCCAATGGCTTGGTTCGGTTGCAAAGACAGTTTCTTTCAGATATTTTGAAAAGGAAAGCAGAAAAAATAAACAATGTACATGAAGGAATTATGAGAATCAAAGAGGCGGTATGTTGCAGAAGGGTCCTCCTAGTTCTAGATGATGTGGAAGACTTGGACCAACTTTGTACCATTGTTCAGTCAAAGAACTGGTTCTCTCCTGGCAGTAAAATCATAGTTACAACAAGAAACGAAAGTTCAGTAAGGCCGGCAGATGTGAATGTCATGCTCAGAGTAGAGGAGTTGGATGATGAGAAATCACTTCAACTCCTATGTTGGCATGCCTTTGAACAGGATCATCCAAAGAAAGGTTTCGAGGAGCAGTCTATCAAAATGTTGAAATATTGTGCTGGTCTTCCATTGGCCCTCCGAGTTATGGGTTCTTCTCTTGTTGGAAAGAGTCTAAAAATATGGGAAAGTGCATTACATAAGTTGAAAAGGGTTATGAATGACAAAATTCAAGGGGTTCTCAGAGTTAGCTATGATTCTCTTAATGATGATTATGACAAGGATTTATTCCTCGACATAGCTTGTTTCTTCGTCGGAATGGACATAGATTATATAGTTACTATACTGCAAGCTAGCCATTCCTTCCCGATAGTTGGTCTCCAGAATCTCATGGATAGATGTCTATTTACTACCAACGACAAAAATAAGTTAAAGATGCATCAGTTAATCGGAGATATGGCAAGGAAAATTGATTACCAAAGATCTCAGGAGGATCCAAGAAGACATTGCCGACTGTGGAATACTGAAGAATTCATCCATGTTCTAAGAGAAAATAAGGTAACAAATTGTATGTTTCTCTATTCATTTTCATGCATCCTTGTATTTATCAAAGGTTATGGGCTCTTTCCATTCTCCTTTTTTTTTCTTCCTAATTTAAACAGGATACAAAATCAATTAGAGGAGTTGTTCTTAAATTCCAGAAAACAATGGGAGAAAACTATGAAAGTGACAGGTTGATGCTACATCACAGACAAAAATGTCGTCGTATTAGCTTCTTCAACCAAAAGTCTGTGCAAAGTCCTGAAGCAAATTCATTCTCCACAGAAGGGTTTCGGAAGATGAAGAAACTTAGATTTCTCCACCTCAGTAATGTAAATCTTACAGGATGCTATAACGATTTTCCTAAAAGCATATTATGGTTGAGATGGGATGGCTTTCATTCAAGTACTATACCATCTGCTCTCTGCCTACAGAACTCGGTTGTTCTCGACATGCAGCATAGCAAATTAAAGTACTGTTGGAAGGGAATCAAGGTATGATCTTAAATCCTTCCATTCTTTATATTAAAGTACGTAACATATACTAATCAAGCTACTATCTTTAATTTAACAGTTTCTCGGGTTCCTCAAAATACTGAATCTTAGCCATTCCCATGACCTTGTTAGAACACCCAACTTCAAAGGACTTCCTAGTCTCCAGCGGTTGTTGCTCAAAGACTGTACAAATTTGGTTGAGGTTCATGAATCCATTGTTGACCTTCAAAGACTTGTCATACTTAACTTGAAAGGTTGCAAGAGTCTCAAAAAACTTCCTGCAAAGATCAATCTGCTGAAGAGTCTTGAAAAGGTTAATTTTTCTGGTTGCATAAACCTTAGTGAACCCTCCGAGGTGATGGAGAACACAGTGAAGAAACTCATCTTCTGTCCACCATTGCATTATGTATTCTGGTATTGGCTATTTCCAAGAAGAGATGCACAGCTATCCAAATTTCCTCTGCCATTCTTACCTCGTAATTTAGTAAGCCTAAGTCTTGCAGGATGCAATTTATCAGACAATGCCATTCCCATGGATCTTAGTTGCTTCAACGTTTTGCGACACTTGGATCTAAAAAGAAACCCATTTCGTAGCCTCCCGAAAAGCCTCAAAAACCTAAATATGCTCGAGTCATTAGACGTAAGTAGTTGCGATAATCTACGGACAGTACCTGTGCTTCCAGCAAGTTTACAACAATTGTGGGCATTATACTGCAATTCGTTGGAAAGAGTTGGAAATTGTTCGAATGCACTCTCTTCAGGTCAACCGGTGAAGTTTGGAATTTTCGGTTGTGAGAAACTAGTAGAGATCGAAGGTTTGTTCAAAATGGAACCAATATCGAGTACTCACAGGGAACTACTTCATAGTTTGGGGCTGTCCAACGTGGTGTACAGCAGACATAAGACCACTGTCCAAGTGCTACGTCAGTACGGTGTAGACAGTATATTTTTACCTGGAGATGAAGTTCCAAAATGGTTTAACCATCAGAACAAGGGGGCCCTGTTATCTTTTGTAGTGCCAGCTGCTACGAATGCCAAGATACTTGGTTTTGGTTTGTGCATCACCTATGCATTCGATGTTCGGAAGCCTCACCGTGTGCTTTTTGTCGAAATCAACAATAAAACAAAAGGGTTACAATGGCCATGTAGGCCACATTTCTATGGAGTACCGGATACCAACCATGAGCCGATGCTGTGGCTTAGTCTTTGGAAGTTCAAAGAAGATGAGTTCGAAGCAGGGGATGAAATGGAAGTCTCAATGCATTCGTCATTTGGAGTGGTTGTGGAAGAGATTGGGATTCGTCTTGTAGAACAGTATGAGGACCATCATACTATCCCTTCACATGGCACGGAGAGGTCGTATGTCTGGGATGGGGAGAACATCACTAAGGCAGATCCACTGGTGAAGTACTGCCACTTGCTACATTCTACAGCCGAAGCAGAGCAATGGGTCATGTTTTCAGAAGTTGACAGACTGAAAAAACTTCATGGAGATTGGGAGCTCAATTTAAGTTATTCGAAAGACTACTATTGGCTTCGCCAAATACAAATAATACATCGCTTGGCTAAAAGTCTAACCAAAGTGATGTACCAGAAATAATATCCTTACGGTGTCCGATAATTCTTCAGGGCGTACGCCTCAAGTAATTGATGTGGAGAACAAATTCTTCCTTATCAAATTCCATTATATGAGGGAAGATATGAATCGCATTCTTTTCCTTTGGGTGGATCATGGTTGATTCTGAGACATTACTTAAAAAGTGCAACAATGGATTCCAGGTTTTAAAACAGTATAGAGGTACAAAATTTCCGAGTCTCAAATCAGTTACTTTAGGTTCCATATGTCTTGGAGAAATCGTAATGAAAGGCCACTACTCATTAGTCACAATCTTCTTTATATCATCTTCACTTTTCCCGACGTCTCGTTGGTAGCAAAGGCAACAAAGTTGTGGTCTTCCATATATGAGAATAAAGCAGTTGCCTTGTTGGTACAAAATTTCCGAGTCGCTGTGGCAGCTTTGAAACCTGGAATCCATTGTTGCACCTTCAAGTAATGTCTCAGAATCAACCATGGTTCATCCAAAAGAAAAGAATACGATTCATATCTATTCTCCATATCAATTACTTTAAGTTCCATATGTAATTTCGAAAGTGTAAGAGGTCTTGGAGAAATCGTAACGAAAGGCCACTACTCATCAGTCCCAATTTTTCTTTATATCATCTTCATTTTTCCCGACGTCTCGTTGGTAGCAAAAGCAATAAAGTTGTGGTCTTCCATATATGAGAATAAAGCAGTTGCCTTGTTGGTATATTTGCCTTGTTTAGGTACAAAGCTTTCTCTCCATGGTGACTCATTCTCTGCACTGTTTGCTTCGTTCTTCAATTCTGATCATCAGCTCTTATCTCGAAGAAAGTCTGGTGGCATACCATAGCTAGTGTTTCCTTTCCTCCAAAAGTACTTGGTTTCCTGCACCTTTATTTGTGTTACAGGTAAAATTGCACGAGTTTCTGATGATACATAATTGTGTTACAGTTCTCTCACCAAATCTATAATGAAATGCCTCATCTCACTGCTTTTCATTCATCTCTGTAGCTTTGGTCTAGCGGAATCTGAGAATATTTCATGTTCGTCTCTGTTTTTCTTAATCCTTGCAGCTTTGGTACGTCAAGCCTGATCTCTTCACTCCCGTGTCTGTGTTCCAGTCGGCTCTGATCCACTCTGTTTGTGAAGTTGACAAGTTAGCATGGCTGAAGAAATAATTTCTTCACTTGTGAGTGAAATAGCAGGGAACTTCACTTCCTGGGTACTTGAAGAGTTTGGCTTTGTAAGCGGGCTGAAGACTGAATTCGAGAAACTGAAGAGCACGTTAAGCACTATTAAAGCTGTGATCCACGATGCCGAGGAGAAGCAATTGGGGGATGAAGCTGTCAAGAACTGGCTCAGAAAGTTGAAAGATGCTGCTTATGATGCTCGTGACATAGCAGAAGAGTTTACCATCGAAGCTCAAAGGCGTAGGCAGCAGAGAGACCTCAAAAACCGAGTAAGATCCTTCTTTTCTCTTGATCAGAACCCACTTGTTTTTCGTGTCAGAATGGCAGGTGAATTGAAGAATGTAATGGCAAGGTTAGACAAAATTGCTGAGGAGAAAAGTAAGTTCCATTTGAAAGAAAGAACTGATGGTCCTACAGAAGTAATTAACGTAAATCGGCGACAAACTGGTTATCTTATAGATGAGCCGTATATTTATGGGAGAGAAAAGGAGAGAGATGAGCTAATCGGAAGTTTGCTCTCCCAATCTGATGGTATTTCTGTCCATGCTATATGGGGCATGGGGGGCCTTGGAAAGACAACACTTGCTCAGTCGGTATACAATCATCCCAGGGTGAAGGAGCATTTTGATCAAAGGATTTGGGCGTGTGTTTCTGTAGTTGATTTTGAGTTAAGTAAATTGATGGATGCCATCATAGAAAATATTGAAGGTCGGGCTTGTGATGTTCATGAGTTGGCTACTCAGCAACTACGCCTCCTACAAAAGTTGGGCGGAAGGAGGTTTCTGCTTGTGCTAGATGACATTTGGGATTATGACGTTGACAAATGGAGCAAGTTAAATAGTGTGCTCGAGTATGGTGCCAAAGGGAGTGCTGTGATCACAACCACCCGTATTCAGACGGTAGCTCAAAAAATGGCTACAGCTGGTGTTTATGATCTGGGAACTCTGTCAGAGGAGGACTCTTGGTCTTTGTTTCAGAGTAGAGCCTTTAAAAATAAAAGGAAAGAGGATTATGCACACTTGGAAGAAATTGGAAAAGAAATAGTGAAGAAGTGTGGTGGTGTACCTTTGGCGATAAAGACAATGGGAAGCCTGATGCAGCTAAAAGGGAAAGAAAATGAATGGTTATCTATCAGAGACAGTAACATTTGGGATTTACGAGGCGAAGGAAGCAAGATTTTGCCTGTCTTGAAGTTGACCTATGATCATCTGCAGTCACATATAAAACAGTGTTTTGCATTTTGCTCTGTATTTCCAAAAGACTTTAGGATGGAAAAGGATAAGTTGATACAACTATGGATGGCAAATGGGTATTTTTCTGGCAGGGGACAGATGGATTTGCATGATGTTGGTAACGAAGTATTTGATGAATTACTTTCGCACTCATTGTTTCAGGAGGTTGAGGAGGTAGAGAAATGGCATCAATCTGGCATCATAACTTGTAAGATGCACGATCTTGTGCACGATCTTGCAGAATCTATTATAACAGATAAGCATCGATTCTTTCTCAACTTTGAAAAGTTTGAAGTTACTGATAACGTTCATCCCTTGGCAGTTTATATGAACGATGATGATGATTCTCTTTTTTTCTCTAAACAAAAACGCCTTAGAGCTGTGGGAATCAGTGCTGCCCAGTTGCAATTTTTTTCTATCTGTAAGCTGAAACATCTAAGGTATCTAGAAGTCTCCGGCGATTGGCAGATGAAAACTCTGCCTGAATCACTCTGCTCTCTCCAATACTTACAAACCTTAAAGCTTGAGGATTGTTTTAGACTTGAGAGGCTACCAAAGAGGCTGAAGCAATTACAAAGTCTAGTGTATCTTTACATCATCAATTGTACCTCACTTCGCTCTATGCCTGCCGGCGTGGGTGGAATAACTGGCCTCAGAAAGCTTAGCGTGTTCATTGTGGGCAAGGAAGATGCCGGGAGTGCAAATTTGATGGAGCTGGGACAGCTGAAACTCGGGGGACAGCTGAGCATCGGGGATCTCCAAAATGTTAAAGACTCAGAAGATGCCCGTAGAGCAAATTTGAATTCGAAAAAAGACCTTCACTCGCTTGAGCTATCTTGGGAATTAAATAATGAGAATCACGAAGAGGTTCTTCAGGGCTTACAGCCTCACCCAAATTTGAAGAAGTTGAGAATAGATTCCTATGGGGGTACAAAATCTCCGAGCTGGATAATGGATTTGCTTCTACCGAATGTAGTGGATATCTCTCTGCAAGATTGGGCTAATTGTAAGTATCTTCCTCCGTTTGGTAAACTGCAGTTTCTTAAAAGACTTGAATTATACAGAATGAATGCTGTGGGGAGCATTGACGATGACTTGTGTGGTATTGATGAGGTTGCATACCCGTCATTGGAGAGTATGAATATACATTGCATGGAGAGCTTAAGAAAATGGCTAGTGCCGTCAGGAAGAAACAATTTCCCTTTGCTACGGGAATTCAGTGTCTATTACTGCCCCAACTTGGTTGATTTGCCAGTTCCTACCAGAGTAAAAGAATTGAGCATAGGAATCGGGTTAGCCAAGTTTGTTATCGACTTCCCCTCCTCTGTTACCTCCATTAGGTTTAATGGCTCTCATGATTTTCTACCTGAAGGAGTAATGGAAAACCATAAGTTTGTCAAGGAATTCGAAATATTTGACTTTGCAAATAAGTCCCTGTCAAATCAATTGGAAAATCTTTCTGAGCTTAAGCATTTGCGAATTATTGACGGCTATAATCTTGAGATCTTGGCAGATGGTCTCGAAAACCTTAATCGTTTGGAGACACTGGAAATATATTGGTGCGATAAATTGCAGTCTCTACCTGTCCTGGGTTCGTCCGGCATGTCCTCTCTTCGCACTCTATCGATTAGTCGTTGTGCTAAACTTGCCTCTTTGTCTAAAGGATTGCAACACTTGACAGCCCTGGAGCAACTGCAAATCTGTGAATGTCCTAATTTAAACTCATTGGCAGAGAGTGTTAGACATCTCTCTTCTCTGCGGAGACTCTATATCCGTGATTGTAAAGCACTGTCTTCGCTGCCGAATGACATAGGGTATCTTACATCACTTTCCGAATTGATCATTTTCACCTGCCCCAATTTAAGGTCTCTACCAGAAGGGATGCAGAATCTTACGAGTCTCAAGAAGTTAGAGATCGTTGAATGTCCTTATCTGGAGAAGAGATGCAAGAAAAAAAAGGGAGAGGACTGGGTTAAAATAGCTCACATCCCTATCATTCTTATTAACGACAGGTTTCTCAATGGAAGACCAGATGATTGGTTTTTATAGGTAAGAGCCACTTTGATCAGAATCCGATTATGTCTTGTGCTTATTCTCAACTTACTAATTGTTCTTTTATTAACTGCCTTCTCTGTCGGAATTGTGTTAGTTTCAGGGTTTTCAGAAGCACCTCTTTGGTAACAGAGGTTTATGATTGAACATGTGCAATTCCTGCTGCGGACACTACACTTCACTTCTACTGATGATGATAATGATATATTGGATTTGTGTTGGGAATTTGTTTTCTATTTCAGATTAATCTTCTGTTATATAGCATCTGGAATGTAAGATAATGATGTGCAACTTCACTTTGGGAACGTATCAATGTTCTGATAGTAAGAACAGCATTTCCGAGATTATTAATCATTCCGACACTTACTATCACCAACTACAGCAAAAGATGAAAGTGTTGAGAGGTAAGGAAAAAAGAATGTCTCTCTCTAAAAGACCAACCCTCCCACCGCTCTCTACACCCACCACCAACCACACTCCAAACACTTCTTTCGACCCAACTCATTCCTTGCCCCAGTGTTGTCAGGACGCTGGTAAAGCCCCTGTGGTTGGCTTGCATGCTCAAGGTGCACGGAAACAGGATAATCAGTCACGTTTTGCATGGGATCCTGCTAAGGTGTTCCCTGAAGATCGTTACATATCCTACTACATAGAGGGTATCCCTGTCGAGTGGAATGCGAATCGGTTGTTTCGTGAGATTGCTTCCATTGAACCAGTGGCCGATGTTTTTATTGCTAACCGTCGATCGACAAGGGGTCTACGTTTTGGTTTTATAAAGTTTACACGTGGTTCTCAGGAGACTTTCAGGCAACGGAGGCTCACTGAAACTTTTGGACATCACAAGAAGCTGCGATTCAATGTAGCTCGTTACACGTCTCGAGCTGGGCGTCGTGCTTCGTTGCCTGGGGTCAAGGATCATGGTACTGGTTTTTCGTCCCAGCAGTCGCCCCCACTGCCTGCACCCCGGGTCCCTGTACGGGAACGTGATGGTAGGACTTATGTGGAGGTTATTTCTGGAAGGTTTAGTCGTGCTTCAGAGTTTCCTCCTCTCACGCTTCCAGCTTCGTCGGGTCAGGAGAGGCTCAGTCGAAGTGCGGTGGGCTTTCTTCGAAGTCATCTTCTTAAAGATCCACCCCTACCTCCGGATGTAGTTTGTTTCCATTTGGGTGGTACACAAAGACTACTTATGTTTAACACCCCTGTGCTCATGCGTCGAGAGCTTCAGGAAAACTCCTCCTTTTGGGAGGCTCAGTATGAAGCCCTCCATCCTTGGAGTCCGGTGGATATTGGGGGACAGAGGCTTTGTTGGGTTAAGATGGTAGGCCTTTCGTTTCATGTCTGGTCGGAGGAGGTTTTTCAGAGGATAGTGAACTTGTTTGGCCACCTGGTACAAATCCATCCTGATACAACCAATTGGTCTTGTTTGGATGCTGTGAGACTAAGGCTAGTGACTGCGTGTTTAGAGCCAGTTCAAGAGAATGTACAGGTTAAAGTGGATGGACAACTGTTCCTGGTCACAGTGGCCAAAATTCAGGATGATGTCAGGACGGGTACAGTGGTTGGTAACAAGCCAGAGGTGTCTGGTGGGTCCACCAGCCGTTTTGTCCAGCCTCCCCGATATCCTTCAGCTAGTAGTTTTGCCAGACCTGTGATGGGACGGGTGCACACGCCTACAACTGGGGGAAAGGCTCCCTGTATTCCTAACCAGACACTGTCACAGACAGGGGTTAAGGTTAGTGCTGCCAAAGTCAACATGGGAGCTGAGGATCCGAGTTTGACGGCTCATCAGCTTGAGCTGGGGTCGCACAAGCAGCTGAAGGGTGGTTCACGTGTATCTCCACTTACTGAAGGAATTTTATGTCTTTCCCAGCCCAGTGGGGAAGGTTACAGCAACTACTCTGCACCTGAGTTTTTGCTGGTACACGAGAAAAAAGTAGATGGAGGTCAGCTCAGGCCATTACGTAAAGCGATTTCTGCTGGGTTGTCCACAGAAATACCCAGAGAGGGTTCAGCTTCTAATCCCGGTCCTGAGGATATGACATTCACGAGTATGCGGAAAGCAGGAGCCAAGGCTTCTAGGTTTGGTTTTCCTAGCAAGGCAATGTTTGGAAGAATGGGCAAATAAAAAAAAAAGCTTCGCCATATCAAGCCCACTGGCAGCTTGTCGTCGGGGTCTGCTAGTCTTGTAAAGGGGTGCCGGATGTCTAAACAGGTGGAAGATCCTTCATTCCTTGTTGACAATAGTGATAAGCTGGAGGAGACTTCTGAACAGTCTTGTTCAAAGGGCACAGCTACTGCGTCAGGTTCCATAGCTGAGGAGGTCCAACGTTAGCTGGATATGGCTGAAACTCTCGACCTCACTTGCAAACAGATGAAGGCTGCCATTCGCCAGAAGATGCTGGGGCGAATTGAGGAAGACAGACAGGCATGGCACACTCATTGTGCGCCTTGAGCGGGTGGTGCGTTGGTGAGTTCTCTGGGTATCTTTTTCTGATGAATATAGCCATGTGGAATATACGTAGGTGTCGGGGTAGGATTAAAGAGGGTCAAATTCGTTCGCTTGTTTTGAATGAACAGCTAAGTATCTTGTTTTTGTGTGAGACCAAGCGGGATATTTTCACGGATGGCTTGGTGCGTAAGTTATGGCCGACACCCCATCCTTTATGGACAACTATCGATGCTTGTGACAGGGCTGGTGGGATACTTTGCATGTGGAATGATTTGAATTTACAGATGGTAGGCATTGAGAAGTTTGAGAGATGGATGCTATTAGATTTCATTGAAAAGTCCTCTGGTTTTAGATTTATTTGTGCTGGCCTGCATGCGCCTAATCTGGCAGCAGAGCGTAGAACTTTGTGGGTGGAAATACAGCGTAGAAAGTCGGCAGATACTCTCCCTTGGGTGGTCTGGATGTTCATTTCAGTTGGGTGCGGCTCGCAGGTTTGCCAATTTCATCCATGGCACTGGTTTGGTGGATATGCCTCTGATTGGTAAAGAGTATACTTGTTTCACTTCCCGTAGTGCCTCTCGTATTGATCGGGTATTAGCTTCGGCTTCGTGGTGTCTTCACTTTAGGCGCCATCGGCTGTATGCGGGGGATAAGGGCTTCTCGGATCATGTTCCTCTAGTATTGAAAGCCGATCTGCTATTTTGGGGACATAGACCATTTCGTACCTGGGATCTCTGGTGGGATGACAAACGGTTTTTGAACACGGTGGTCCAATTCTGGTAGCAAGCAGGGGAGCGTTTTCCTGGGGAATATTGCGTGATTAGGAAGATGGTGTATCTGTTGCGGCAGTTGAAGATTTGGCATAAGGAGTCTTTTGGGGCTGCTGATACACGGCTCCAGCACATCCTAACTGAGCTAGACGGCTTTGATCAGAACTGGACAAGCATGGACCCTAGCTTGTTGACACGCTACGCAGAGCTACAGGTGAACAAATGGGAGCTCAAACGTCAACTAGAGGCAATGTGGCGACAGAGATCCAGACAGCATTGGCTGAAATTAGGAGACAAAAATTCACGATACTTCCACTCTTGTGCCACTATCCGCCAAAATAGAAATTTCATTGGCGTGATTCGTGTGAATGGCATTGAAGTGCGCCAGCCGGAAGCGATTAGAGCAGCTGCAATGGATCATTTCCGGACTTAGTTTGAGGATAGACATGGCGTTTGGTTTGGGCTGGGGGACCTGGTTCTTCCTCGGTTGGATTCATCTGCTACTGCTGCGTTGGAATGTCCGTTCTTAGCTGAAGAGATCAAGCAGGCAGTGTGGGAGTGTGGCAGTCATAAGGCTCCGGGTCCGGACGGCTACAATTTCCATTTTATTCAACAGGCTTGGTCGGTGATTGGCGATGAGATCACCACTCTGGTGCAGGAATTCTTCTCCAGTGGCGTCTTGCCTAGGGGTATTAATACTAGCTTCATCACTCTGATCCCTAAGATCTCCGGGGCAGCAGTTTTATCGGACTACAGGCCTATTAGTCTCGTCAACGGCATTTACAAAATTATTGCGAAGCTTTTGGCCAGTCGTTTGAAATGTGTGATGCCTCAGCTCATATCTCCAGTTCAGACCGGCTTCATGGAAGGGAGGTTTATTCCAGATTCTGTGATGGTTGCGAATGAAATTATTCATTCCATGCAAACGTCTAGATGTCCGGGTTGGTGTTTAAAATTGGATTTCCAGAAGGCATATGACTCAGTTGGGTGGTCATTTCTATTTGAAGTACTGGAATCAATGGGGTTTGGTGCGACCTGGTGTCGCTGGATACACGCATGTGTTTCATCGGCGCGCTGTGCTATTCTCATTAATGGAGCGCCAACTGATGAATTCTTGCTGGGTAGAGGCTTGCTGCAGGGAGATCCTCTATCTCCCTTATTGTTCAATCTTGTTGCGGAAGTTCTGTCACGTATGATTGATCGGGCGATCGAATGCCAGCTTTTGCAAGGTATCAATATTGGCGGTATCCATCTCTCACATCTTCAATACGCGGACGACGTCATTATTTTCTGCAACGGTGAACGTCAGGGATTACTGAATATCCAGAGTATCCTCCGCTGTTTTGAACTATTGTCAGGCCTCAAGGTGAATTTTTTCAAGTGCGGTCTGGTGGGCATTAATGTCTCTTCGGATGTTGTGGCAGACATGGCCAGCTCCTTGCATTGCCGGTTACAGTCTCTGCCGTTCCAGTATTTAGGAGTTCCCCTAGGCGCTAATCCACGCAGACATAGCACGTGGGCTCCGGTGGTAGTTCGTTTTAAAAGTAAGCTCGCTACTTGGAAAGGATCGCTATTACCGCTAGGTGGTCGGCTCACGTTGATTAAAGCTATCCTCAACAGCCTGCCGGTTTACTATATGGCGTTCTTCCAATTGCCAGCGGGAGTCAGGAAAATGCTGGAGCAGTGGATGAAACGATTTTTTTGGGCAGGGACGGTAGCCAAACGCTGCTTTTGTAAGGTGAGATGGGACACGGTTAAAGCTGCAACCAGTGTGGGCGGGGCTGGGGTGGGCTGCTTGCAGTTGCGGAACCATGCATTACTCACGAAGTGGAGTTACCGTATAGCTAGTGAGACGTGTTCGTTATGGCGCCGGATTATTGCACAGAAGTACAAACCTACCCTGCGGATGGAGGGCATTGTCAGCACTGTTAGTCGAGGTTCAGCGGTCTGGAACGGCATTGTTCGTGTCAGTCAACTAACGATGCCAGATGGGCAATGTATATCTTCCTTTTATCACTGGAAATTGGGCAGGGGAGACACCATTAGTTTCTGGCATGATGTGTGGTGTGGACCAGCTCCTCTACGAGTCTCCTTTCCCAGACTCTATGCGCTTTCACTGGAGAAGGATGGACTGGTGGCCCAGTTCGGATCTTGGATTGGCGTAGAGTGGCATTGGCACTTCCTGTGGCGCCGCTCTCTATTTGTGTGGGAGGAGGAGACAATGGCACAGCTTTTAGACTGTCTTGGAGGATGCTGTCCGGATGTAAGGACTGAGGATGTATTGTTATCGGGTGCCCAACGGCTGCCTTTCTCTGCCAATACATGTTATCAGTCCCTTGCAACGGTTGTTGCTGTGTCTCCTGCGAGGCCAATTCCTAATGTTTTGCGTCATAAGGGAGCGCCTAAATGGCAAGTGTTCATGTGGTTGGCCTGTATGGAGAAGCTCTCTGCCAAAGGCTTCTTAGTTCGCCTAGGCATTTTGCCAGCTAATGATCGATTGTGTGATGGTTGTGGGGGTGTGGAGACGGATTCTACCCATATTCTGTTGGACTGCAGGCAGGGGTGGGTGTGCTGGTCATTGTTGTTTCAGCATTGGGGTCTTTGTTGGGTTCAACCTAAGTCCTTTGCGGACTTCTTCGTACAATGGGCAGGCTTTCCCATTCCCAGTCGCTGGCGTAATCTTTGGTACGTACTCTTATCTTCATGTGCATGGAGTATCTGGCTGGGGCGTAACAATAGACTCTTTAGAGGTGGAGTTAGAAGTGCAATGGACCTGTATTATAACGGTTTGCGGCACGGTTTTTACTGGGCAAAGACTAACCTCCCAGAAGTTTGTATAGATAGTCTGGATGTCTTGCCGGTTGGTGACATTGTATCTGTGCTGGCTTGGTAGTATTTGGCGTCCTGAAAGTTTCCGATCCTGTCTTTTATTAACAGGATCTGTTTGTTTCATGCTGTCCATTGAGCTGGTTCACTGATCCATTGTATAGTTTCTTGTTCTTGTTTCCCAATATATATATATATCGATAATTCTTCAAAAATTAATCATTCCGACTTTATGTAAAATATCATAATTATGAATAAATTAATTTGAACTTATAAAATATTTCGTACTTAAAATTAATGATTTAACTTTTAATCTTTTGTTATTCTATTATATCGGATTTCCAGAATATGATCATGAATGATATTAGCATTTATATATGATAGTAATTATGATATGATATGATATGATATGATAGGTATACTCTAAAAAAAATAGAAAAATATTATGATATAAGTAATTATTATATAATAATTTTTTTCGATTGATAATGATATTGGAAGTCCAATCCACTTAAGTATTGATTGGGCCTAGATCCACAAACTGGAATGGATAAACCGGGTTCAAGCCCACAAATACCTTTTAACCGTGTTCTTCTTCTCTGTAAATATGAAAATTGCAGGATAGTGAAGCCACTCAACCGGCAAACTTCATTTGCCATGAGACATAAAACATCTATCTCATAGAAATAGATATAAAACATCTACTTCATATGTCATTTGCCATGAGATATAAAACATCTATCTCATATGTCATTTGCCATGACATATGTCTACACTCCATATGTCTTCTAGGATCTTCCTGAAATCTTTGGAGATCGATTTCCCTTGCCATGTCTCTAATCAACTGATGCATCTTTAACTTTTATCGTTGGTGGTAACTAGACATCTATCCATGAGATTCTCGAGGCCAACTATCGAGAAGGAATGGGTAGCTTGCAGTATGGTAACTACATAGTCTACATCCATTCCTACGAAGAAGCAAGCTATGTCAAGGAATAATTCCTTGTCGTAATCATCATGAAGTGAATCATAGCTAACTCTGAGAACCCCTTGAATTTTGTGATTCATAACCGTTTTCAAATTCTGTAACTTGGAGAGCTAATGGAAGACCAGCACAATATTTCACCATATTGATGGACTGCTCCTCAAAACCTTCTTTGGGATGATCCTGTCCAAAGACATGCCAACTCAGGAGTTTGAATGGATTTCTCATCATCCAATTCCTCCACTCTGAACACAACATTCACATCTTCAGGCCTTACTGAACTCTTGTTTCTTGTTGTCACTATGATTTTACTCCCTGGAGAAAACCATTTCTTACATTGAACAATGGTTTGAAATTAGTCCAAGTCGTCCACATCGTCAAGAACAAGGAGGACCCTTCGGCAGCATACCATATTTTTTATCCTAATAATCCTTTCATGTACATTATTTACCTTTTCTGCTTTCCTTCTCAAATTATCTGAAAGAAATTGTCTTTACAACTGAACCAAGCCATTGGGTTGCTTTGAAACTTCTCTAACATCTGCCACAGAACTTCTTCCTTCAAAGTTGTTTAAGTTGATTTTGGAAATAGTTGTCTTTCGAACGCCACCAATCCCACAGATTACTGCAATTCTTGACCCTTCTTGTATCCAGGAATTGATGTGTCTTATGATCGACTCTCTTCCAACAAGATGGAAGGGTACATTTAACAATTGACATCTCAAAATTTTTCCAACTTCTTGCACTATTCTTTGATTAAATTCAGATTCATATCTGCCAATCAGCAAATCATAATTTTCCAAAAGGTTAGTATTTTAAGCTATAATGGCGATGGAATACACTCCATAATGGTGACATGCACGTTCAGGCACCATGTGTAAGAAGCAAAGTGGTCTGAAATCACAACTACGAATATTTTGGATTCTTGAATGGCTCGAAAGATTTCCAAACTTATTTCCTCACCCCTTCTAATCTCATCACCATCTCTGAATGTGTGGAATCCTTCTCGCTTCAGTGCTGTGTAAAGATGGTCTGTTAAACCTTTGCAGAGTGTCTGTGCCTCTGCAGCTCAAGAATACTTGATAATTGCATCTTGGTGAATCAAATTCGGAAAGTGCCATTAAGGAAATTCTTTAGTACAGAATTTCAAAATGTAAGAGATTGGTAACAACCTTTGCTATGCAAGATGAACACAAATCCCTAGCTAGATTGGTATCAATATATATATTTTATATCCATCATTCAATTGGCTTTCAAATAAAGACACTTTGTGCTTAATTTTCTACACCCTACTTTGACATTAATCTATGAATCGTTGTGTACGAATGTCAAGGCTTGACTGACTTAAGCAACCCAGTTGCATTCAATAAACCATAGCCATATGTTTCAAAGTAAACCAGAAGACACAGTTTACATATTCTTCTAACGATAGACAAAGGAAATGAGGAATAAGAGACACTTGTCCTGAAACTAGTTGGATGCCAGTCAACAAAATGGTATTGCAGCCAATGAGACTTAGCTCAGATGGCATGACCCCATATGGGATTGGAGGAGATCCTGGGTTCAAATCTCCGGTAGGTGGTTCTAGGTGATTAAGGGTGGGGTGGGATAGGGTAGTATCGAATGTATTAAAAAAAAACAAAATGGTATTGCAGAGAGGGATGCCACAACAAAATACAGCTGTCAAAGCTACACTCATCAGGGAAAATGACGAATTGTTTTTTTTGAATAACGACGAAGAATTTATTAGAATAACCAGTTATACAAAAACTTGTAAAAAACTACATGTGAAAGAGAGATACCCGAAACAGCTAAATCAAGCACACCAGAAGCCAAAACACAACAGAAATCAAGAAATCAAGAAATCTAGAAATCTAGAAATCTAGAAAACCTGAAACCAGTGAGCCAGAGGAAGGACCTCAGCGCCTGTAGCTAAAGTGCTATCGAAGGTGGCTCTTGCCCAACAGATACCATGTACCAGACCAGTTATTGCAACCTCGTTTGGGTGATGGTCAGCCCCTCTGAAAATTCTTGCGTTCCGGGCATGCCAGATACTCCAAAGTAGATGAAATAACCAACACTTCCAGAGCCTGGGGGGTCTCCTTCTACCGCATAAACCATCCCATTGTATATCCATGTCTTTAAGGGAACCCAGGTGTTAGGATCACGACTCACACACTCAATCTAGATGAAAAATATGAAGAATAAGAGAAAGATACGTGGTAACACCAGAATGGTAACCTCCACGGCGGCTTGGCTCTTTTATTGATTATTTCAGGCTTACAGAGAATTGCCTTTCACATACTCTAAACAATTACATAGGAGAGTATTTATATAGCATTAAGAAAACTTAACTATCAGGCCTATAAGTAAACTTAAATATCAGGCCCATAAGTAAACTTAAATATCAGGCTCCACAACCTAACAATTCTCCCACTTGGAGACTGATCCAGTCTTCCAAAAAATTGCATTCTCAAACATTGATCCCTTCATCATCAATATCTTCACCACACCGCATCATCTGTAGAAACACAACTACAGAAAGCCAACCAAGGTTTTGCATAACCTCAGTTTTCCAATATCAACACATTTTGTCAACATGTCTGCTGGATTCTTTGCACCCTCTATCTTCTCCAAGCACATATCCCCTTCTTCCACTGCCTTGCGAGTGAAATGATACCGTCTCCTGATATGCTTTGTCTTTGAATGATAGATTGGGTTCTTCACCAACTGTATGGCACTCTGGCTATCTGTGTAAAGAATCTTCTGGCATTGTTTCCTGCCCAATTCGTCCAGATAATCTGCCAGCCATATCATCTCTTTTCCAGCTTCAGCTATTGCCACATACTCAGCCTCAGTAGATGAAAGAGCAACACACTTCTGAAGTTTAGACATCCAACTCACTGCTGTTCCGCCTAAAGTGTAGATATAACCAGATGTGCTCTTGCTTGAGTCCACATCTCCACTAAGATCAGCATCCACAAAACCCTGTAGAGTCATTTTTCCATTGCCATAACAAAGTGAAGTGCTGGATGTACCTCTCAGATATCTCAGAAGCCACTTAACAGCTTCCTAGTGCTCTTTCCCTGGGTTTGCCATGTACCTGCTAACAACTCCCACTGCATGTGCTATATCAGGTCTAGTGCAGACCATAGCATACATAAGACTTCCAACTGCAGAAGCATATGGAACAAGTGTCATGTGCGCCTGCTCCTCATCTGTCTTGGGTGACTGCTCCTTTGATAATTTTATGTGATTTGCCAATGGAGTAGTCCTGAGTTTAGCATTATTCATCCTGAATCTAGACAATACCTTCTCAATGTACTGCTCTTGGGATAGATTTAAAGTGCCGACAGATCTATCCCTAGAAATCCTCATCCCAAGAATTTGCTTTGCTATACCCAAATCTTTCATCTCAAACACTGAAGACAGACTTGCCTTCAGACTGTTTATCTCCTTCATACTGGATCCTGCAATCAGCATATCATCCACATACAATAGTAAAAAGACATAAGAATCAGTGTATTTCTTGAAGTAACAACATTGATCCTTTTCACTCCTCTTGAAACCACTCTTGCTCATAAAAGAGTCAAACTTTTTGTACCACTGTCTTGGTGCTTGCTTCAGTCCATACAAGCTCCTATTCAGCTTGCACACCATGTGTTCCTTTCCTGGAGCTACAAATCCTTCTGGTTGTTGCATATAAATCTCTTTGTCTAGATCTCCATGTAAAAATGCTGTTTTGACATCCATTTGCTCTAGATGCAAATTCTCTGATGCAACAATACTCAACAAAATTCGGATAGTAGTTAATTTCACAACAGGAGAAAATATTTCAGCATAATCAATACCTTTCCTTTGTGAATAACCTTTAACCACTAACCGAGCCTTGAACCTTCTTTTGCCATCGGGTTCAGTTTTGATTCTGAACACCCACTTGTTCAACAAGGCTCTCTTTCTTGCAGGTAACTCAGTCAACACCCACGTGTTATTCTTCTCAAGTGAACTCATCTCATCATCCATGGCTTGCTCCCACTTGATTGAATCCTCCACGTGTAGGGCCTCATCAAAAGACTCTGGTTCCCCTTCATCAGTCAGCAACAAATAGTGTAATGAAGGTGAATATCTATCTGGTGCTCTGATGGTCCTGGAAGATCTTCTTAACACCTGCTCAGGTGTTACTTGCTTCTCCTCTGGTTCTTCAGCAACAGTGTCTGGGATTAGTTGAGTTTCTATTGCAACTTCTCTTGGTGTACTCTTATGCAATTCAACCTCAACTCCCACTTGCTTTGCAGTCTCTGAAGCCTTCTGCTCTCTGTCCTTGTACAAGACATTCTCATCAAAAGTCACATCACAATGTCTCAGGATCTTTCTGTTCTTATCATCCCAAAACCTATAACCAAACAAGTCAGAACCATAGCCTATGAAGTAGCACTTCGTAGCCTTAGCATCAAGCTTATCTCTTTTCTCTAGATCAACATGAACATAAGCAGTGCAACCAAAAGTTCTCAAGTGTGAGTATTTGAGTTCTTTTTCTGCCCATACCTCTTCTGGAATCTTGAACCCCAAGGGAACAGATGGCCCCCTATTGATCAAGTATGCAGCTGTGCTTACAGCATCTACCCAGAACATCTTAGGCAGCCCACAATGTATCCTCATGCTTCTTGCACGCTCATTCAATGTTCTGTTCATCCTTTCAGCAACTCCATTCTGCCTTGCCTTCCTAGGAACAGTTCTCATTAGTCTAATTCCCTTAGCTGCACAGAATGCTTTGAATTCTGACTTCTCATACTCCCCTCCATTGTCAGACCTCAGGCATTTGATTTTCAACCCAGTCTGATTTTCCACTTCAGCTTTCCACTTCTTGAAGGTTGCAAAAACATCTGATTTGTGCTTCAAGAAGTAAACCCATACCTTCATGCTGAAATCATCAATGAAGGTGACATAGAACCTGAATCCACCAAGTGATGATACAGGAGATGGCCCCCAAACATCTGTATGGACCATTTCCAGCTGTACTTTCTTCGGCTCTCTAGCAATCTTTGTGAAGCTAACTCGTTTCTGTTTGCCCATAACACAACTCTCACAAAGACCTATATCAACAGATTTTAAACCCTCCAAAACTCCCTTTGCAGCCAACATCTTCATTCCTTTAGCACTCATGTGTCCAAGTCTATTGTGCCACAAACTTGAAACACCCTCAGCAGCAACAGTCATGTTAATACACCTTGCAGTGGTGTACAAAGTTCCAACTTTTGTGCCACGTGCTACCACCATAGCACCCTTCACAATCTTCCACGAACTTTTCCCAAACTCTGTTGCGTAGCCTGTGCTATCCAACTGACCAATAGAGATCAGATTCTTCTTGAGGCCAGGAATATATCTGACATCCTGCAATGTCCACTGATTTCCTGCTGGAGTCTTTATGCAGACATCCCCCTTTCCTTCAATCTCCAAGGCTTTGTTGTCAGCAAGAAACATTTTTCCAAAGTTTCCATATTGAAAGTTTTGGAATAATTCCTTGCTAGGAGATGAATGAAAAGATGCACCAGAATCCAAAATCCAGGATTCAACTGGGCTGTCCACACTGAGGATTAGAGCATCCCTAATGTCTTCTGTTGAATTTACAGAATCATTTTCATCTCCAGATTTCTGATGCTGCTTCTTCTTTGGTTTGGGACACTTCGTCCGATAGTGTCCTTTTTCTCCACAATTCCAGCAGGTTATGTTTGGCCTACTTGGAGATTTTCCTCGGTTCTGTGATTTTGATCGGCTACGTTGGTTTTGACCCCTCAAGCTACCTCTCCCCCTTCGGTCAACACTGAGAGCACTGCCCGATGAATCCCCAATTTCTCGTTTGCGAATACTTTCGCTGAGAACAACATCTCGGAGTTCATCAAACTTCAGTTTCTCAGATCCACGGGAACTGCTGATCGCAGCAACAACAGTAGCCCAAGACTCAGGCAGAGATGACATCAAAATCAAAGTTTTAATTTCATCTTCGAAATTAATTTGCACAGAACAGAGTTGACTAACGATCTTGTTGAAATCGTTTATATGATCCGCAACACATCCACTTTCAGACATCTGTAAATTGAACAATCTACGCATCAAATATACCTTGTTCATTGCCGATGGTTTTTCATACATATTTGATAGCGCGTTTAGGAGATCAGACGTAGTCTTCTCCTTGACGATGTTAAAAGCCACGTTTCTCGATTAAGTCAATCGAATCAACCCAAGAGCCTGACGATCTTTGAGCTTCCACTGCTCCTCTGTCAATGAATCCGGCTTCACTCCAGTTAAGGGTTCGTGAAGATCTTTCTGGTACAGATAATCTTCAATCTGCATCTTCCAGAAACTGAAATCGGATCCATCAAACTTCTCAATTGCAATCTTCGAACTGTCCATCTTTCAGATTGTGCTGAATCACTCCTAGCTCCGCTACCAGTTGTTAGGATCACGACTCACACACTCAATCTAGATGAAAAATATGAAGAATAAGAGAAAGATACGTGGTAACACCAGAATGGTAACCTCCACGGCGGCTTGGCTCTTTTATTGATTATTTCAGGCTTACAGAGAATTGCCTTTCACATACTCTAAACAATTACATAGGAGAGTATTTATATAGCATTAAGAAAACTTAACTATCAGGCCTATAAGTAAACTTAAATATCAGGCCCATAAGTAAACTTAAATATCAGGCTCCACAACCTAACACCAGGGAAACCCATTGAACACCCCAACGATGCATCACAGCCGACCAACACAACCATGCTCGTCTACATCGGATAAAGACATGATCCACGTTCAATTCCACCTCTTCACAACCAAGGCACACAGCCTCACGCACGTCCAACAACTGCAGCTTAACCAGACGTCCCTTAGACAACACCCTATCTTGATATGCAAGCCATGCCAATACTTTACTTTTCAATGTTCCAGGCCTCGTCCAGATATTGGCTAATAATAAATCTGAATCACCTCCTTGCATAGCTTCCAAGAATTCATACCCAACCTTGACTGCGTATCCTTGATCGCCTCCACCCCAAGAGATTTGATCCTCCTTATCTACACCAAGATAGCTATTCTCCAAGCTCTGTAATAACCTTAGAACAAAATCTTCCTCCCAAGCAAATAAACTTCTCCTCCACCGCAGGTTCCACCGCCAGCCGTCCGAACACCAGCAGCCCATCCCCTCCACAGAAGACTATTTTTGCACTGACAGGGCATAAAGTCTAGGAAACTTATCACCTAAAGCCTCATCTCCTGTCCACACATCTAACCAGAATCGCACTACTTTTCCATTCCCCAGTCTCCACTGCATCTTCTGTAATAAGCTGCACGCTCTCTCTGAATCCTCATTCACACATTTCAAAATGTCCTCCCAAATGACCGATGCTCCTGCTCTACCCAACCGTATGCCATCCTTCGTAATGCGAGGCTTATATAGTTCTTTAAAAATCCTCACCATCAATCCTTCTGGCTGCTCAAATAACCGCCAACACCACTTTGCGAGTAGTGAGGTATTTTTCAGAGGCAGATGTCCGACCACCGCACCCCCGTTCTTCTAGCTGCCGCATACCTTGGGCCACTTTACTTTGCTAAGGCAGCGACCATCGACGTCCCCCTTCCAAAGAAACTGCCTTGTCATCCTCTCCACCTCATATTGAACTGTCTTTGGCATTCTAAAGATTGACAGCCAGAAGATCGGAACGCTGTTGAACACTGCTCTAATGAGAACCAGCCGCCCTCCCATGGATAGATATTTCCCCTTCCACGTGGCTAGCTTCCTTCGCAAACTCCGCAATACCGGTTGCCACGTTTGGTAGCACCTTGGACTGGAACCCAAAGGCAATCCCAAGTAGCGAATCGGGAAGCTCGCTGCCTGGTAGTATAACTTGGCAGCCATCTCCAGCGTTTCTTCCATAGGTAAGTTAATTCCGATAAGAGCGCTCTTCCAGAAATTCACTTTCAAACCCGAGAACAAGGTGAAGCAGCATAATACCCGTTTCATGTTACGTAAGCTCTCCTCATCATCAGCGCTAAATAGCAGCACGTCATCAGCATACTGTAAATGAGTTGTGGAAGTTGAGCCTAGTTTGACCCCTTGAATCAAGCCACAGCTCTCTGCTCTATGCAGCATAGTAGAAAGAACCTCCGCCACTAAGTCAAACAGCAGCGGAGAAAGTGGGTCGCCCTGACGAATTCCTCTTCCCATTGTGAATTCCTCGGTGTAGGCACCATTAACCAAGACTGTCATCCGTGGCCAACTGATGCATTGAGATACCCACTGGACCCACATGTCCGGGAAACCCATTGCCTTCATGGTTTCCACAATCGAGTCCCACTGGATGGTATCGTAGGCCTTCCGGAAGTCGATTTTGAAGCACCACCCCTTGGACTGCTGCCGTCGCAAACTGTGAAGTACTTCTGACGCCCTTTGATGAAACCGGTTTGGAATGGTGATACCACCGAGTCTACCACCGCTTGGAGCCTGCAAGTGAGAGCCTTCGTGACTACCTTATATAGCCCATTAATCAAACTAATAGGCCGGTAGTCATTCAAGGAAGCAGCCCCCTCCGTCTTAGAATAAGCACCGTGAAAGAATTGTTGATCCCTTTCGGTAAATGTCCGGAGGAATAGAACTCCTGAACCATCTCCATTACATCATCCTTGATCACGTCCCACATTTTCTTGATAAAAAAGAAATTGAACCCGTCAGGCCCCGGAGACTTCCGGCTGCCACAGCTCCATACCGCGGATTTAATCTCATCCTCGTCGAAGGCCCGCACCAGCATGGACGCCTCTTGGGCTGTAATGGTGTTCAGCTGAAGATCGTCCAATGTAATTCCACCACCGTCAGGAGCCTGAAAAAGTTCCTGGAGATAATGGACCACTGCACTTTTGATTTCTAGCGGACGACACAAAAACTGGCCCTCCACCTACAGCGAGCCCATGTAATTTCTCCTGCTCCTCGCGCTCGTAAGTAAATGAAAATAGCGAGTGTTCCGGTCTCTTAAGTGCAGCCATTGAACCCGAGAATTCTGTCTCCATACCGCCTCAGTGAGCTGCTTGAAAGACCACTTCTGCGCTTGTAAAGTCTGCAAGCGAACCTCCGCCTCCTCCGTAAGCATACTACCCACCCTCTATGCGCATCCACTTCATCAATCTCGATCAGTAACCGCTGTAATTGCTCAGTGTAACTCTCTACATGTCTGCGTTTCCACTCTCTCAATTTCTGTCTCAAGAAGGAGAATTTCTTCACAAGCGCGAAACGCCCCGGGAAAGTAGCACAAGCCTCCGCCCAGAAAAGTCGCATAGTCCCCTCAAAACCCCTCTCCCCCCACCAGTGATCCCACGACCGGAACGGTCTCGGGCCCCAGGATAAATCTTCCTCCTTCAGAACAATGGGCGTGTGATCTGAAAGACTCTTGTTACCTGCCACCAACTTGAGGCCACTATGATCCGCTTCCCACACAGAACTAATCAGGGCCCAATCAATGCGAGAAGCCCTCCTCCCTAAAAACCAGGTGAAATGTTGCCGTTGAGTGGCATATCAACAAAGTCTCCTTCACCCATAAAATGTCTTAGGTTTTCTGCTCATCGGTCCTCAAACTCCACTCCCAATCGCTCCTCCGGACAGAGGATTTCGTTAAAATCACCTATGATGATCCACGGTAAAATGCTATCCCTGCATTGCCGCAGTAACTCCACCCAGAATACTACACGTTCGCCCAAGATGCTTGGAACATGCAAGCCCATACACCGTAGTCGCTGTCCTGAAGCCAGTACAGTAACCTCCAGAGTAATCTTCTGATCCACACACTCTCGACTGGCTACCTGCAAGCAACTCGGATCCCAGACAGCTAAGAGACCCCCCACCCTACCCCTCGCATCCACAGAGCACCACGCCACCTCTCTTCCACCCCAGACTTTATCAATCCACTCATCCATACACCCCTCCACCTTCGTCTCAGCCAAGAAACAAAGGGAAATGAAATGATCTCTGATGAAACTCCTGATACTCATACATTTGAACCTATTGCGCAGCCCTCGACAGTTCCAGAATCCCACATTTAACATAAAGAAACATGGGGACACACCAGAAATGCTAGTCAACCAGCCTATTCGCGACTTCGAATCTCCCACTCCTCGATCTCATCTTCCACGAGCTCCAAGATTTGAGCTCGTAGATCCCTCTGAGTAAACCTGGGCCCCATTCCTACCATCTGTAGAACCACCTCCGTAGCCTCAACTTCGGTAGCAATGTCACCCGCCACCCCCATGTTGTCCGCCTGTGCTCCGTCGTCCCCGACGTCATGTATAATATGGCCAACCTCCAGAGAACCCGGAGGGAAAACGGCTGGCTCGGACAACATCACCGCAGGAGGGTCGGAGGGGGTCGCGTCCAGCGGTGCAGTGCCTGACTCTTGCGATTGCCTCAGATGAAAGCTGTCGTCCCAGTAATCTTGTCGCGTGCTGTCTTGAGCTTGTTATAGGCGTCGATCAAGAGCGTCCCGGAATCCAAACTATCACTGGCACGACTCACCGCCCCGGGCAGCACCTCTTAGCATTTCCCAGAGACGGCCCCACCCAGCAGATCCTTATCCCGTTGCAACTGCAAGCGCTGAGCCCCTCTCCCCTTCTGAGCTCTACCTCTGTGGTGAGTAGCAGGTATTCCTTGCACAGGCCCCTGCTTCCCCAACTGAAAGCCATCCGCACCTCTTCGTACTGCAGGTTCAGGGCCGCGACTGCCCATGGGCAGGACATCCATTGCAACGAACGGCTCAGTTAAGAGCGGAAGGAACGACCCATCGTCCTTGGATGGACCCAAACGGCTGGCAGGAATATCTCTGGACACAGGCGGACCCTCTATACTCCTAACTCCACAGGCAATTGTTGCAGGCCCACGTCCACACTTGCAGCTATCTCTACCTCCCGCCTAGCCTCTAACTCTAATAAATGCGCCGCCACATTTGTGCACAACTCTACGTCAAAAGAGGAAGTCCTTTGTGGCGAAAAGAACGGCTTGACAAGAGACATGTCAGTACTACCATGACCAGAAAGAAATGTGCGATCTGCCCCCTCTGCCGCGTCCCATTGAACACAAGCACTCTCTGCAACTGACACCAAAAAGCTATGACCCCTCAGTATCAGGGTCACTTTCCCGCTGACTTCCGCCTCCAGACGTGTCCTCACACGAACAAAGGCCACCTCCAAATTGTGCTTGTTCAAAGTGTCAGGGTGCACATGGATCACCTCTCTAAACAAACCTGCGACTTTTTGGAAAATCTCGTCTGTCCATGCATGCAGTGGGAAATCCTTCAGCTGCAACCACCAAACACGGCCCCTGCGTGTGTCCTCCAGCCTCCAGGGATGAAATTCAACAAAAATATCAGACCACAGCGTCGAAGACTCCGTTATTGCCGGATTCAAGGACCCTGTCGAAGGAAATGTAAGCAAGAAAACACCCTCCGCCAGACGACTAAACTAAACACCCGTCGTCATGTGACGTTCGAGTAGAACACCAGTCCTAACGGTGCCAACAATACTACGACTCAGCCATTCCATGGTATCCGCAGGAACCGCTGCCCTCACTTCATAGACGGAGTGATCCGGCGCATCCAATCCCCTAACCTGCCTGACCAGCTCTGCGTATGTTCTCTGACCGTGATTGAAAGTGGAAGGCGACCACGAGTCCATATTAGCAATATTAGCAATATTAGCAATTACCGGAGGCGACACACGATGAATCCTGTCCACCATTGCGCGAGATATCCTGGGGAACATACCTCGTACAACATACTTCGCTACACTGAAAGCAAAAGAAACACCACCGAACTTAATCTGATTTAACTTCGCCAGCCTTTTACTCTCATAATCGTCCCTTTTCACGAAACGAATGAAATCGTATCGTGAATTCCTCACGCTACGCTTACGAGGAATGAAAACGTCAATGGCTGGCTCCCACTTCCTTATAGCCGCAATCAAGTCATTTGGTGTCCACTCGTCCGGAATGAATTCCACAAAGTACGTGATAAACCTTTCAGTCGAGAATAATGTTGTCGGATTCCATAATGCCTTCCGATGAGGCAGTTGCGATTCCATAGAAACATGCTCAGTAGCTAAGACCTGATCCGGAGAGACTGTTGTGGCAGCCCTCTTGTCAGCATGTCGTGAGGTCAGTGATGCCCCCAACGACGACTGCGAAGGTACGGTAGAAGGTAGGAGGGCAGTGTTGGTAGGGATACGAGAGGGGGGTGTTTGGAGGTTCGGATGTGGAGAGAGACACATTCTCCCGGTATTTTTTTATGCCAACACTAGATGTCTTAGTTGGATGGTCCTCGTCCCGAAAATGACGAATTTGTTTACGGATGGATGGTGGCATCCATAGGACTGCTTCACTTTTAATGTGTGCTTCACTTTGTATCTGTTTCAAAGTAAACCAGAAGACATAGTTTACATATTCTTCTATCGATAGACAAAGGAAACGAGGAATAAGAGACACTTGTCCTGAAACTAGTTGGATGCCAGTCAACAAAATGGTATTGCAGAGAGGGATGCCACAGTAAAATACAGCGGTCAAAGCTACACCCATCAGTGAAAATGACGAATTTGTTTACGGATGGATGGTGGCATCCATAGGAGATGCCAGCAAGACCATTTTGTTGACTGGACCAGCAATATGGGACTGCTTCACTTTTAATGTGTGCGGTCGGCCTGCTTCACTTCTGTGCCCTCGTCAACATGGAACTCATTGGCCCCTCCTTCCTCATTCTCATTCGTTGGAACATCCCCTTGATGCCATTTGTCTTCATCGTCATTTGCGAAGGATGATTTTAAGCCAAAGAAGGGAAGCTCCTTTTCATAGAATTAATAACATTCATGCGATTGATTTTTAAATCATATATCTTCCATTTATTTTTTTGTTCATATCCACCAACATACTGGCTTTTGTCGTGAGACAACCAAAAACGATAACTTGGTAATTTTTTCAAGTAAGATTTCATGAGAAATTTTACCCTTAGCTTGGAGTTAGATTAATTAGGATCTTATTTCTGAAATTTTTTGGTTCATATCCTACTGAAATTTCAGTGGAATCAGTCTTCCGCCTAGTGACAGATAATTTCCTGTCCACATTGCAATCTTTTGTTTCAACCTGGTCAAAGTGGGGCTTCAACAAAATTTCATCGAGTCAAATACAAATAATTAATAGACTCCATTGTTCTTGTTTGACAGCTCTTTAATTTACGAAACAGACATGATTTCTTGTTTAATCTTTAAAAACAAACACCTTTAAACACAAACACAACAAAAGCTCCAAACAACCACCAGTGTTCCATTTGAATTTGTTCACGTATGGTGACATCCATAGACAATTAAGAGGCAGCAATTTGTTGACTGAAAGCTGCATGATTTGGATTTACTGTCCTAGTTTGTGTTTTAGATCCCATGGGAAATATCATTATTTTTTTTTCTCGCAGCTTCTTCTGCCCGCGTTCAACTATTTCCATGACAGGTAAATTTCAATCCTTATTTCCACGTTAGAATCATGTAATGTTGTCTGAATTTTCCTTCAATTTTTGCGTTAGGTTCCGCTCTGTTTCTTGAATTTTCTTTCACGCTTCCTAGTCCTTTCTTGAAAGATAATTTTGTTCCAATACAAGGAAGGCATAAGACCGAGTCTACATGACTAAAGATGTGGACAAGTCTTCCACTCTCAATCCCCACTTCCTTTCTCTGGCATTAGAAACAAAATGTGGTCATTTGTTCTGTCTTGAATTCAATGGTGTCATGGTCCATTAGATGCAATTACAATTCTCAGTAAGCAAAAATCTACTTGCATGGAAGACATGTCAGTCGTTTAAGTCAGTAAAGTCTTGAAAATTAAACACAAGAAATGTCTTTATTTGAAAGCCAATAGCTTGAGGGGATATATCTTCTATTTCTCTCCTATATATATATATATATCTATATGATATATTTTACAGAGCAAAGATTGTTACCTATATCTTGTATTTTGAAATTCTGTACCAAAGAATTTCCTTCCATTAATGGCACTTTCGAAATTTGACTCATCAACTGCAAGATGCAGCTATCAAGTATTCTTGATAGAAACTATGCAAGGGCATCGGTTAGGCAAGTTGTTATATTCGGTTCTGTATATTTGCTTAAGTTTAATGAATCGTCATTCTTCAAAAAAAAAAGTATTCTTGAGCTTTAGAGGCACAGACACTCGCAAAGGTTTTACAGATCATCTCTACACAGCATTGAAGCGAGAAGGATTCCACATATTCAGAGATGATGATGAGATCAAGAGAGGCGAAGATATTGGTTCGGAAATCCATCAGGCTATTCAAGAGTCCAAGATAGCCATAGTTGTGCTTTCAGACGATTATGCTACTTCTAAATGGTGCTTGAATGAGCTTGTCATGATTATGGAATGTAGGAGAAGTGGTAGCCAGATTGTGATGCCAATTTTCTATCATTTGGCTGTATCACAAGTCAAGCACCAAAGTGGAAGTTTCGCTGAAGCATTTGCTGTGCATGAAGGTTGTCACAAGGACAGAGTGGAGGGGTGGAGAAAAGCACTTCGAGAAGTTTCAGATCTTTCAGGATTTGTCCTAAACGATGGGTATGCCATGATCTCGTATTTCTGCTGCTATACAAGTATCTTCGCTTAAAGTATTATAATTATTTTCTTAAACAAACTTATATATGTTGTGTCATAATTTGCTATGATTTGCAGGTATGAATCTGAACTTAATCAAAGAATAGTGCAAGAAGTTGGAAAAAATTTGAGATTTCAATTGCTAAATATACCCTTCTTTCTTGTTGGAAGAGAATTGATCATTAGAAACATCAATTCGTGGATACAAGAAGGCTCGGACGATGTAAGCATTGCTGTAATCTGTGGGATTGGAGGCATAGGAAAGACTACTATTGCCAAAATTGCCTTTAACAACAACTTGACCAACTTTGAGGGAAGAAGTTTTATAGCAGATGTTAGAGAAGTTTCAAAACGACCCAATGTCTTGATTCGGTTGCAAAGACAGTTTCTTTCAGATGTTTTGAGAAGAAAAGCAGAAAAGGTGAATAATATGCATGAAGGTACAATTAGAATAAAGGTTACCCCTTGTCAACTGTCCGGATGCCAAGGGGAGCTCCTGTTGCTAGCGTTGCATAGATAATGCCACAAATGCAGACATGCAAACCCGCCAGAATTCTCAGAGGAGAAGTTCGCAGTACAGCAGACATGTAATTCAATGGCAAGCGGCATGGGTTTATTGGGTGACGATTAATCTCTTAGATGTTAGAATTGATATTTTGGATGTCTTGCCTGTTGGGGTTCTTGTTGTTATACTGGCTACATAGTTGATCGGAGTTCTGAAAGTCACGGATCCTGTCATTTATTCACAGGATCTGTGTGTTTCATTTTGTCCATTGAGCGCAGACACAGTTTCATTGTCCAACTCTCTTGTTTTACTGATCCTTATAAATATACATATCGATATTTTTCAAAAAAAGAATAAAGGATGTGGTATGCTGTAGAAAGGTCTTCATTGTTCTAGATGATGTGGATGACTTGGACCAATTTCATGCCATTGTTCAATCTAAGAACTGGTTCTTCCCAGGAAGTAAAATCATAGTGACAACAAGAAATGAGAGTTCAGTAAGGCCCCAAGATGTGGATGTCGTGTTCAGAGTGGAGGAATTGGATGATGAGAAATCCATTCAACTCCTAAGTTGGCATGCCTTTGGACAGGATCATCCTAAGGAAGGTTTCGAGGAACACTCCATCAATATGGTGAAACATTGTGCTGGTCTTCCTCTGGCCCTCCAAGTTTTGGTTTCTTCTCTAGTTGGAAAGTGTCTAAAAATATGGGAAAGTGCATTACAGAAGTTGAAAACAGTTGTGAATGACAAAATTCAAGGGGTTCTCAGTGTTAGGATCACGACTCACACACTCAATCTAGATGAAGAAATATGAAGAATAAGAGAAAGATACGTGGTAACACCAGAATGGTAACCTCCAAGGCGGCTAGGCACTTTTATTGATTATTTCAGGCTTATATAGAGAATTGTCTTTCACACTCACTAAACAATTACATAGTAGAGTATTTATATAGGTGTTACACTTAGCCGTTAAGAAAACTTAACTATCAGGCCCATAAGTAAACTTAAATATTAGGCCCATAAGTAAACTTAAATATCAGGCTCCAAAACCTAACAATTCTCCCACTTGGAGGCTGATCCAATCACTCAAAAAAATTGCTTTCTCAAACATTGATCCCTTCATCATCAATATCTTCACCGCACCGCATCATCTGTAGAAACACAACTACAAAAAGCCAACCAAGGTTTTGCACAACCTCAATTTTCCAATATCAACACATTTTGTCAACATGTCTGCTGGATTCTTTGCACCCTCTATCTTCTCCAAGCACATATCCCCTTCTTCCACTGCCTTGCAAGCGAAATGATACCGTCTCTTCATATGCTTTGTCTTTGAATGATAGATTGGATTCTTTACCAACTGTATAGCACTCTGGCTATCTGTGTAAAGAATCTTCTGGTGTTGTTTCCTACCCAATTCTTCCAGATAATCTGCCAGCCATATCATCTCTTTTCCAGCTTCAGCTATTGCCACATACTCAGCCTCAGTAGATGAAAGAGCAATACACTTCTGAAGTTTAGACATCCAACTCACTACTGTTCCGCCTAAAGTGTAGATATAACCGGATGTGCTCTTGCTCGAGTCCACATCTCCACTAAGATCAACATCCACAAAACCCTGTAGAGTCATTTTTCCATTGCCATAACAAAGTGAAGTGTTGGATGTACCTCTCAGATATCTCAGAAGACACTTAATAGCTTCCCAGTGCTCTTTTCCTGGGTTTTCCATGTACCTACTAACAACTCCCACTGCATGTGCTATGTCAGGTCTAGTGCAGACCATAGCATACAAAAGATTTCCAACTGCAGAAGCATATGGAACAAGTGTCATGTGCTCCCACTCCTTATCTGTCTCGGGTGACTGCTCCTTTGACAATTTTATGTGATTTGCCAACGGAGTAGTCCTGGGTTTAGCATTATTCATCCTGAATCTGGACAATACCTTCTCAATGTACTACTCTTGGGATAGATTTAAGTGCCGACAGATCTATCCCTAGAAATCCTCATCCCAAGAATTTTCTTTGCTGTACCCAAATCTTTCATCTCAAACACTGAAGACAGACTTTCCTTCAGACTGTTTATCTCCTTCATATTGGATCTTGCAATCAGCATATCATCCACATACAATAGTAGAAAGACATAAGAATTAGTGTATTTTTTAAAGTAACAACACTGATCCTTTTCACTCCTCTTGAAACCACTCTTGCTCATAAAAGAGTCAAACTTTTTGTACCACTGTCTTGGTGCTTGCTTCAGTCCATAAAAGCTCCTATTCAGCTTGCACACCATGTGTTCCTTTCCCGGAGCTACAAATCCTTCTGGTTGTTGCATATAAATCTCTTTGTCTAGATCTCCATGTAAAAATGCTGTTTTGACATCTATTTGCTCCAGATGCAAATTCTCTGATGCAACAATACTCAACAGAATTCGGATAGTAGTTAATTTCACAACAGGAGAAAATATTTCAGCATAATCAATACCTTTCCTTTGTGAATAACCTTTAACCACTAACCGAGCCTTGAATCTTCTTTTTCCATCTGGTTCAGTTTTGATTCTGAACACCCACTTGTTCAACAAGGCTCTCTTCCTTGAAGATAACTCAGTCAACACCCACGTGTTATTCTTCTCAAGTGAACTCATCTCATCATCCATGGCTTGCTCCCACTTGATTGAATCCTCCACGTGTAGGGCCTCATCAAAAGACTCTGGTTCCCCTTCATCAGTCAGCAACAAATAGTGTAATGAAGGTGAATATCTATCTGGTGCTCTGATGGTCCTGGAAGATCTTCTTAACACCTGCTCAGGTGTTACTTGCTCCTCCTCTGGTTCTTCAGCAACAGTGTCTGGGATTAGTTGAGTTTCTGTTGCAACATCTCTTGGTGTACTCTTATGCAACTCAACCTCAACTTCCACTTGCTTTGCAGTCTCTAAAACCTTCTGCTCTCTGTCCTTGTATAGGACATTCTCATCAAAAGTCACATCACAATATATCAGGATCTTTCAGTTCTTATCATCCCAAAACCTATAACCAAACAAATTAGAACTATAGACTATGAAGTAGCACTTCGTAGCCTTGGCATCAAGCTTATCTCTTTTCTCTGGATCAACATGAACATAAGCAGTGCAACCAAAAGTTCTCAAGTGTGAGTATTTGAGTTCTTTTTCTGCCCATACCTCTTCTGGAATCTTGAACCCCAAGGGAACAGATGGCCCCCTATTGATCAAGTATGCAGCTGTGCTTACAGCGTCTTCCCAGAACATCTTAGGCAGCCCACAATGTATCCTCTTGCTCCTTGCACGCTCATTCAATATTCTGTTCATCCTTTCAGCAACTCCATTCTGCCTTGCCTTCCTAGGAACAGTTCTCATTAGTCTAATTCCCTTAGCTGCACAGAATGCTTTGAATTCTGACTTCTCGTACTCCCCTCCATTGTCAGACCTCATGCATTTAATTTTCAACCCCGTCTGATTTTTTACATCAGCTTTCCACTTCTTGAAGGTTGCAAAAACATCTGATTTGTGCTTCAAGAAGTAAACCCATACCTTTTTGCTGAAATCATCAGTGAAGGTGACATAGAACCTCGATCCACCAATTGATGATACAGGAGATGGCCCCCAAACATTTGTATGGACCATTTCCAACCGTATTTTCTTCGGCTCTCTCGCAGTCTTTGTGAAGCTAACTCGTTTCTGTTTGTCCATAACACAACTCTCACAAAGACCTATATCAACAGATTTCAAACCCTCCAAAACTTCCTTTGCAGCCAACATCTTCATTCCTTTAGCACTCATGTGTCCAAGTCTATTATGCCACAGACTTGAAGCACCCTCATCAACAACAGCCATGTTAATACACACTGCAGTGGTGTACAAAGTTCCAGCTTTTGTGCCACGTGCTACCACCATAGCACCCTTCACAATCTTCCATGAACTTTTCCCAAATTCTGTTGCGTAGCCTGTGCTACCCAACTGACCAATAGAGATCAGATTCTTCTTGAGGCCAGGAATATATTTGACATCCTGCAATGTCCACTGATTTCCTGCTGGAGTTTTTATGCAGACATCCCCCTTTCCTTCAATCTCCAAGGCTTTGTTGTCAGCAAGAAACACCTTTACAAAGTTTCCATATTGAAAGTTTTGGAATAATTCCTTGCTAGGAGATGAATGAAAAGATGCACCAGAATCCAAAATCCAGGATTCAACTGGGCTGTCCACACTAAGGATTAGAGCATCTATAATGTCTTCTGTTGAATTTACAGAATCATTATCATCTCCAGATTTCTGATGTTGCTTCTTCTTTGGTTTGGGACACTTTGTACGATAGTGTCCTTTTTCTCCACAATTCCAGCAGGTTATGTTTGGCCTGTTTGGAGATTTTCCTCAGTTCTGTGATTTTGATCGGCTACGTTGGTTTTAACTCCACAAGCTACCTCTCCCCCTTCGGTCAACATTGAGAGCACTGCCGGATGAATCCACAATTTCTCGTTTACGAATACTTTCGCTGAGAACAACATCTCGAACTTCATCAAACTTCAGTTTCTCAAATCCACGAGAACTGCTGATCGCAGCAACAACAGTATCCCAAGACTCAGGCAGAGATGACATCAAAATCAAAGCTTTAATTTCATCTTCGAAATTAATTTGCACAGAACAGAGTTGACTAACGATCTTGTTGAAATCGTTTATATGATCTGCAACAGATCCACTTTCAGATATCTATAAATTGAACAATCTGCGCATCAAATATACCTTGTTCATCGCCGATGGTTTTTCGTACATATTTGATAGCGTGTTTAGGAGATCGGACGTAGTCTTCTCCTTGACGATGTTAAAAGCCACGTTTCTCGACAAAGTCAATCGAATCAACCGAAGAGCCTGACGATCTTTGAGCTTCCACTGCTCCTCCGTCAATGAATCCGGCTTCACTCCGGTCAAGGGTTCGTGAAGATCTTTCTGGTACAAATAATCTTCGATCTGCATCTTCCAGAAACTAAAATCGGATCCATCAAACTTCTCAATTGCAATCTTCGAACTGTCCATCTTTCAGATTGTGCTGAATCACTCCTAACTCCGCTACCAGTTGTTAGGATCACGACTCACACACTCAATCTAGATGAAGAAATATGATGAATAAGAGAAAGATATGTGGTAACACCAGAATGGTAACCTCCACGGCGGCTAGGCTCTTTTATTGAATATTTCAGGCTTATATAGAGAATTGCCTTTCACACTCACTAAACAATTACATAGGAGAGTATTTATATAGGTGTTACACTTAGCCATTAAGAAAACTTAACTATTAGGTCTATAAGTAAACTTAAATATTAGGCCCATAAGTAAACTTAAATATCAGGCCCATAAGTAAACTTAAATATCAGGCTCCACAACCTAACACTCAGAGTTAGCTATGATTCTCTTCAAGATGATTATGACAAGGAATTGTTCCTCGACATAGCTTGTTTCTTCATCGGAATGGATGTAGACTATGTAGTTACCGTACTGCAAGCTAGCCATGCCTTCCCTATCGTTGGCCTCCAGAATCTCATGGATAGATGTCTATGTTCTACCAACGACAAAAAAAAGTTAAAGATGCATCGGTTAATTAGAGATATGGGAAGAGAAATCGATCACCAAATATCTCAAGAGGACCCAGGAAGAGATAGCAGACTGTGGAATACTGAAGAATTCATCCATGTTTTAAGAGAGAATAAGATAACAAATACACTTTTCATGTTAAACTATGTCAGTGAATTGTATGTTTTCCCA
Source organism: Passiflora organensis (assembly GCA_019739055.1). Classification (NCBI taxonomy): domain Eukaryota; kingdom Viridiplantae; phylum Streptophyta; class Magnoliopsida; order Malpighiales; family Passifloraceae; genus Passiflora; species Passiflora organensis. The sequence goes on from JAEPBF010000269.1 coordinate 932,833, forward strand.
TACTATGTCAGTGAACTGTATGTTTTCCTAAACAATTAGGATACTGAATCAGTAAGGGGAGTTGCTATAAGTCATGCAGGTGACAGGTTGATGCTGTATAATAGACGTTAAATGTCGCCGTATTGTCTTCTTCAACTATAAATCTACGCAGAGTCCTGCAGAAAATTCATTCTCCACAGAAGCATTCCGGAAGATGAAGAAACTTCGATTTCTCCACCTCAGCTATATAAATCTTATAGGCTGCTACGTCCATTTTCCTAAAAGCCTGTTATGGTTGAGATGGGATGGCTTTCATTCAAGTACTATAGCATCTGCTCTTTGCCTACAGAATTTGGTTGTTCTGGACATGCAACACAGCAATTTTTTTTTTTGAGAATATTTCGATTGTATTAATAACGATAGTATTAATACAAAGTAGTGGGACAGCAAAATAGTGTACCCACAGCTAATCAAAAGAAACTAACAGATACTAGAATAGAGTAAAGTATGGGGAAGTTTCAGGAGCTATGGACTAGATACATTATCGATTCAGCAAGGCAGCAAAATCCCCTGCAGACAACAGGTCTAAACTGTCTAAATGTACTTCCTTTAAATTCGATTTGGCCCAGCAAAATCCATGTCTCAATCCGTTCATGAATATATCATCCGTGCTGACCACTTCTCCCCGGAAGATGCAGTGATTTCTACCTAGCCAGATACTCCAAGTAAAAGAAAACAGCAAGACATACCATAGCTTTTGCCATTTACGGAAGATTGAGAAGCCATCCCACTGTAAAAACAGTTCCTTCATGGAGCACGGTTGAACCCAACTTATACCCCAATGTTTGAATAATAATGACCAGCATGCCCAGGCCTGCCTACATGTGAGTAAAACGTGATTGGAATCCCTCTCCTGAAACTCGCAAGCATGACAAGCACCTTCGTTGGCAGATAAAAGTCCAATACGAATCAAATGTCCTTTGGTGGCCATTTTCTCCCTGCATGCTAACCACATGAAAGCCTGCCATTTCGGAGCTCCCTGCTTCCTCCATACATTTGGTATTAACCTGGCCTCTTGCGTGACGAACAATTCTTCCAAGGATTGGTAACAAGTGCGGGTTGAAAATTTGCAGCGTGAGTCACCCCACAACAGCTGATCTTCTTCAGTGGCTTTCGGTGTGTATCCATCCAGCAGAGCTTGCAAATGCTGAGCCGCAGTTGCCTCCCATACAAAGAGCTGGCGCCTCCATATGAGGTTCCATTTCCAGACAGCTCCTTCCAAGTATCCAAAGCTCAAAATGGGGCCTTCTTTAACCAGGGACAGCGCATATAGCCTGGGGAATAAGGCTTTTAGTGGCGTCGCACTGCACCAAATATCATTCCAGAAAGATATCATATCCCCTTTGCCCAATTGCCAGCGAAAGAGTGCGGAGAGACACTGGCCATTGGGCATAGTGGATCTACTCGTCCTTATAATTTCCTTCCAAAGAGCGGAAGCACGACTATCCTCGCATGCTATCCCTTCAGCTCGCAGAGTTGGACAATATTTTTGCATAATAAACTGATGCCATAGTGTGCTGAAGTCGGTGGCCAATCTGTAGCTCCACTTCGTGAGCAAGGCTACATTCCTCCATTGTAAACAGCCCAGGCCAGCTCCCCCGTTTTCCTTGGCTCGAACTGCAACTTGCCAACTTACTTTACACATGCACCGCTGATCAGCTCTTCCCCTCCAAAGGAAGCGTCTCATCCATTTCTCTAAATCCCTCCTTACTGCCGCCGGCATTTGGAAGAGAGTCATATAGTAGATTGGTAAACTATTTAAGACTGATTTCAGCAATACCATCCGGCCCCCTAATGACAACAAAGAACCTTTCCAGCAAGCCAACTTACTTTTGAATCTGGTGATGACCGTCTCCCACGTGCTATATCTGTGGGGATTTGCCCCTAGCGGAACCCCTAGATATTGGAAAGGTAGTACTTGCGGCTGGCATTGGAGCAAGGACGCCAGAAAGGCAACCTCCCCGTTAGACACATGTATCCCTACTAATCCAGATTTGAAAAAGTTTATTTTCAAACCGGACAGCAGCTCATAACATCGCAGCAGTCGCTTTAGGCTGAGGATCCCCTGAATGTCTCCCTGGCTGAATAGAATGACATCGTCCGCGTATTGCAGATGTGTCAAGTGTAAAGTTCCAACCTTGATTCCCTGGAATACTTGCCTCTCCGCTGCTCTGTCAACTAATCTGGACAGGGCCTCACCTACCAAATTGAACAGCAATGGCGACAGTGGATCTCCTTGACGTAAGCCGCGCCCCATTGTAAATTCCGTTGTCGGGGCTCCGTTGATCAATATGGCACACCTCGCTGTAGAGATGCATGCCATTATCCACTGACACCATCATGAACCAAAACCCATCTTCGTCATTACCTCCAAGAGAATATTCCAGTTGACGGAATCATAGGCTTTCTGAAAATCCAATTTGAAGCACCATCCAGGCTGCTTTGATTGCTTCATCGTATGAATCAGTTCATTAGCGATCATAATCGAATCAGCAATATAGCGGCCTTCCATGAAACCCTTCTGGAATGGTGATATGAGTTGATCCATCACAGTCTTCAACCGGTTGGACAATAACTTCGCAATAATCTTATATAGGCTGTTGATAAGACTGATTGGCCGATATGAATTAAATTCGGAGGCACCTGGTATCTTGGGAATCAATGTGATGAAACTGGTGTTTATCCCACGTGGCAGTGTTCCGCTAGAATGGAATTCTTTTACCATTGTGATGATTTCCTCTCCAAGCACCGGCCACGCTTTTTTGATAAAGTAGAAATTAAACCCATCTGGCCCTGGCGCCTTATGGCTTCCGCAAGCCCAAACCGCCTGCTGTATTTCCTCCTCCGTGAAAGGTGTTTCCAGCTTATCAAATGCAGCAGCTGATAGCCTTGGTAAAGCTAGGTTTCCCAGGTCTAACCAGCGCACTGAATCACCTTTGTAAAGCTGCTGGAAATGTGTATGTGCAGCAATCTTTATCGCAGAAGGTTCAGTAATCTCCACTCCATTAACCTTTACTGCTCCAATAAAATTAAAGCAACGTCTTAAGGAAGCACATGAATGAAAAAACTTACTATTCTTGTCACCCAACTTTAACCATTGTTGTCTGGATTTCTGCCTCCACATAGCCTCAAGTCTCCTTTTAATCTCCCATTTCTGAACCTGCAAGAGATTGTATCTCCCTGTCATTGCTGACCCCAGATTTCGTCGATCCTGATCCAAAGTGTCAAGTTCAGCCAACGTCCGCCGCAACTGAGTTTCCAGCGCCCCATACTTTTCAGTATGCCACACTTGAAGTTTCTTTTTTAAGAAAGCTAGTTTCTTTATCACCCTGAATTCACTTGGAAAACATTGGCCTGCCTCTTGCCACATATGCCTTATCACTTCCAGAAAATTGTTGTCCTCCCACCAGAAATCCCACGTGCGGAAAGGACGATGACCCCAGAAGAAAGTGTCAGCTTTGAGGATGAGCGGTACATGATCTGAAAAGCCCTTGTCACCAGTATAGAGCCTATGTCTACTGAAGTGCTGGCACCAGGTTGGAGAAGCTAGAACTCGATCTATTCTAGACGCGCTATATGAGTTAAACCATGTAAATTCCTTTCCCAGAATTGGCATATCAACCAATCCACTTCCATGTATAAAGTGGAGGAATCGTTGTGCTGCTGTGCTGTTGAAATAGTTGCCCATTCGCTCCATTTCGCTAACTGTTTCGTTGAAATCTCCTAAGATCACCCAGGGAATGATATCCATTCCTTTTCTTCGTTGAATGTCTGCCCATAATACTCTTCGCTCAACATCAGTGTTGGGAGCGTGTAGACCAACACAAACAAAACTAAAACCAGAGCTTCTAATACACATCTGCAATAATATCCATCGCTCATATCTTTCCACACCCATAATTTGAACATTTATATCATCCCATAAACAAACAATTCCTCCTGCCCTCCCTTGCGCATCAATAGCCATCCATTTAACGTTGGTTCCAGGCCATAAGCTGCCTGCTAAACGATCAGTGAAGCTTTCCCGTTTCGTTTCACAGAGGAACAGAACACTGAGCCTCTCCTTCTGAATTAATGCACGAATCTGATTCTGTTTCATTTTCCCCCTGCACCCTCTGATGTTCCACATGGCAAAATTTATCATGTATAAACAGGACACCTTGTCGCAGACACCCATATCACTGCACTATCAAGTGCAGTGATGTTGCCACTCCTTGCCTTCCTCTACAATCCGAGTTCTCAGTTTTTGACGGAGCGCTGCTTTTGTTTGTTTCTTACGAAGGCCCAAGGTATCCATGAGGTCCAGTGTCTGGTGAACTTCCTCCTCCACTGGACAAGTATCTGTAGCTACACTCTTTGATTGTGGCCTCTCCTCTGCGCCCAGGTCACTATCACGAGTAACTGCCAAAAATGAAGGATCCTCCGCCACCTGCAGAGCTGAGAACACCACCACTTGACTACTACCACCCGAAGACAAGCTTCCAGTGGGTTTAATGTGTTTAAGTTTCTTTTGTTTTCCAACTCTGTTACTGTCAGCTCTTCCTTTCTCTCCCATACATGAGGCCTTATTTCCTTCTTTTCGCATTCTAACAAAAGCCATATCAGTATGGCATGTCGAAGGTGTGCCGGATTCTTCACCTGAATTGTTGGGCATCAATTCAGAGATAACCATGCGAGGAACAAGAGTTCTTCGAGCATCACTCTCCTCTTTTCTTCCCTGGAGCAATTCTGGTGCTGAGAAATGGCTGAAAGACCCCCCATGTTGCGTGGAAAGACTAAAGAGCCCTTCTGCAGACTGTAGCTCATGAGGTGAAGGACCCATGTTTGGGTCCTGCTCTTGACCCGTTATCTTGAATGTCCCGTTAGTGTCCGGAAATCCCTCTTGGTTTTTAGCCACACCTGCCTTCACACATGTGTCTTGCTGTACAAACTGCAGACAAGAGCCACCTTTTCCTGCAATAGACATACTTCTTCTGTCCTCTCCTGCCCCACTCTTCCATTCTTCTGGTTGTGATTGGTTGAGTGGAACTGGAAGACTGTTGCTAGCACCAGAAGTAGTTGATTTTTGTCCCACCTCGTGTTCCACTCCTTCTACCTCCTGTGTTTCCTGAATGCTAACAGTGAACAGTTTACCAGCAACCTTAAACTGAACCTGAAGGTGTATATTCTTCAAAATCCCAGTTGCCACTTGTACCAACGCCGCATCAAGACGGTTCCATCTGATAGTCTGAGTGTGTACCTGGACCAGTAAACCAATCGGATGAAGGATTTGCCGAAACGTACCTTCGCACCAGACATTCAAAGGCAGCCCCTCAATCTGGACCCAGCTAAGCCTTTTCTTCTCTGTATCCTCCTGTTGCCAAGGATGAATGTTGAAAAATAAGCCATTCCAGAAATGGCTATTAGTGGTTAGCTCACTGGTCATCTTCTCCTCTGAAGTAAAAGTAATAAGACATTGCTGTCCCCCCATATTATTGCACTCCACCTTCAAGGGAAAACAAATCTCACTACAACAGCCTTCACGTAATATACCAACAGCACTTCTCTTCAGTCTAGCCTGAGCTTCCGCATCAGGATAGAGTTCCATTGGGACGCTTTCTGGAATATCAGAGATGGTTGCCATTGCGGCCTCCGCGTAAGTGCGGCCATCACACTCCTTGAAAAACCTCACAGGGGTGGCGGCAGGTTGGTTGCTACGAGGTTCAGCTGGCGTGATAGGGCGGGATGCACCCAGAGGTGGGGACCTACGTTGATCAGCTGGATGGTTATATCGGGCCACATTAAAACTCATCCAGGTAGAACCTCCAATAATAGAATTAAGTCTCTGTTGTCTAGTACTTTCCTGAACTCCACACCTTACAAATTTGGCAAAGCCAAAACGCAGTCCCCTTCTGGATTTTCGGATAGAGATAAAGACATCTACAACAGGTTCAATGGCAGCAATTTCTTTGAAGAGTTTCCCGGAATTCCAACCCTCTGGTATTCCTTCCACAAAATAAGAAATATACCGGTCTGTAGTGAGCACCTGTTCTGGTTTCCACCTTGGATGATCGTACCTTGGCACCTGTGTTGGTGCAGGGGGGGTGGCAGCTCAGTAGCAGTGTGAGCGGCAGGAACTGTTGTAGTGTGGCTGGGATTAGGATACGTGTTGGGGTGGGGAGTGGAGAGAGGGGGGAGGTTTTGTGAGGTGAGAGAGGGGGACATTTTTAACTTTTGCAACAACAACACAGCAATTTAAAGTACTGTTGGAAGGGAATCAAGGTATGATCTTAAATCTATATATCATTTTTCTCTTAAATCTTAAATCAAAGGACTTGCTAGTCTCGAGCGGCTGTTTCTGAAAGATTGCATAAATTTGGTTGAGGTTGATGAATCCATTGTTGACCTACAGAGACTTTTGCTATTAAATTTAAAAGATTGCAAGAGTCTCAAAACACTTCCAGCAGAAATCAACAAGATGAGGAGTCTTGAAAATATTGATTTGTCTGGTTGCGTAAGCCTCAGTGAACCACCAGGAGTGATGGAGAACACATTGAACCAACCTTTCTGTTGCAGTTTGAAGAAACTCATTTCCTTGACACCATTCCATACAATGCTCCAGTATTGGCTGTTCCCAAGAAGAGGGCCACAACTACCCAAATTCCCCCTATCATTCTTACCTCGTAATTTAGTAAGCCTAAGTCTTGTAGGGTGTAATCTATCAGACACCGCAATTCCTAAGGATCTTAGCTCCTTCAACGTTTTGCGACATTTGGATCTAAGAAGAAACCCATTTTGTAGCCTCCCAGAAAGCCTTGAAAACCTTAATATGCTCGAATCATTAAACGTAAGTTGTTGCTACAATCTGTGGACACTACCTGTGCTGCCAAAAAAACTAGAACAATTGTGGGTATTATACTGCGATTCCTTGGAAACAGTTGGAAATTGTTGGGATGCACCCTCTTCAGGATCATCGGTGAGGTTCGGAGCACATGGTTGTGAGAAACTTATTGAGATCGAAGGCTGGTTCAAATTGGAACCAGTATCGAATGTTCACAGGGAAATACTTAATAGTTTGGGGTTGTCCAATATGGAATCCGTTGAAGGTATGGAAGTCATGATGGGCAGTTGCCTGAGATATAAGAGACAGAAAACCACTCTCCAGGTCTGCAGTGAATTGCCTTTTGGTATCTATAATCATTTATATTTATTCCTTTTCAATCATACAGCTAACTGGTGTCCTGATGACATAGGTGTACGCAGCATATTTTTGCCTGGAAATGAAATTCCAAAATGGTTTACCCATTAGAGCAAGGGACCACTATTATCTTTTGTGGTGCCAGTTGCTGCGAATGCCAACATGCTTGGTCTGTGTATTACTTATGCATTCGATGGTCGGAAGCCTGACCATGTGCTGTTCGTTGAAGTCATCAATAAAACAAAAGGTTTACGATGGTCATGTAGTGCACAGTACTATGGGGTGCCGGAAACCGACCAGGAACTCATGCTATGGTTAAGTCTTTGGAAGTTCAAAGAAGAGGAGTTAGAGGAAGGAGATGAGATGGAAGTCTCAATGCAGTTGTCATTCGGTGTGGTTGTGGAAGGGATTGGGATCCGCCTTATGCACCGGCGGAAGACCACAGCGGTATTCGTTCACATAAGGAAAGAGTGTATGTGTGGGATGAGGAGAGAATCAGTACAGTATATCCATTCGTGAAGTTCTGGCGCATTCTAAGGTGTGCTTCCGAAGCAGAGCATTGTTTCCTATTAGCAGAAATTGACAGGTTGAGCAAACTTCAGAGAGATAGGGAGCTCAACCTTTGTCGTTCGAAAGATAACAATTTACATCTTCAAATAGAAATAATTAATAGATTAGCTAAGTATATCATCGAAAGCAAATTGTCCAAAGGCAATGATTGATACGCATAATTTTGTTTGTTCAGAAAAACCATTCTCCTCTGCTTGGTTTTCAGGCGTAGAGTTGTGCAAAATTGAAGTATCACTTTTTTCTTTGTTTTTTTTTTTTGAAGATTGAGCGATATGATATTTGATAACCTAACGTAATGTTAATGTAGAGTTGTAGATGTTAATTTCCGTAATAAAAAGAAAATATATGTATGCATTCAAAATGTATCAATGACTTATGCTTAAGTTAGGCAAGCCTTAGTCATGCAGGACTCTTCTTAGATTAACGTCAATATTACTGTCCCCACTTCTATTTGATGTAGTGGTAGAGGCCTTGTCTAGATTACTAGATAAGGCCTCCTCAAAGGGTTTGATTAGAGGTTTCAAGAAATGGTAATGTGGAGATTACCCACCTACATGATGTGTTGTTGTTTTGCCAAGGGACAAAGATAGAATTAACTAATCTGAAGTGAAGAGGGTCTTGAGAAGCTTTCAGCTATTTTTTTTGGAGTACTACGTGTTATATATGAATCAAAAGTCAAAAATTTACAGCTAGAATACCGGAAACTAAACAAAATTTCCACGGTGATACTCTAAGATGCCACGAGACAGTCAGGGTATCTTAGAGCTTCACTGATGCTAACCTGCATACAATCTTACACCAACTGATGCCAGTTCCAACCAGTGATAAATTCCTCCCACCTGTAGGACTCTGCTTAGATTAAGACAAGCCCAACTTAAACCAAAGAGCATGCCTTCAATCGTAACCTCCCTCGGCTCAGTAGTTGAGTCTCTAAATATTTTTGCATTTCTGGACGTCCATATGTTCCATAACAAGTAAGGATACATTCCCATTGAGAGATTAGCTCTTACAGGCTCTTAGGAGAGACCCAACAAGCACCCCACTTCCTTACCACTACTGACCAGCAAATCCACGCAGCTCTGCTAACAACAAAAATATGATCGGCATTGGACTCAATCTCGTCACAGCTAGGACAGTCCAAGCCTGCCCCATCAAGCACACCTAGTGTCCCAAGCCTCCTTTTAGAAAGTAAGCGATCCTGACACGCAAGCCATGCAAGGACCTTGCTCTTCATAGTGCCCTGTAAAGACCACACCACAGAAAGGTCACTATTTTCAGCTCCATGGTGCGCTATTTTCAGCAAATTTACACAGCTCTTCACCGAGAAATCACCCTCTCCCTCCGCCCATCTGATGGAATCCTGTCTACTCAAAGAGGGTTCTGCTTCAGCAAGCCATTCTAACAAGTCACCCAGTAATCCTTCTTCCCATACAAAGAAGTTTCTTGGCCATCTAAAGATCTATTTCCACTCCCCATTAATCCACTCTCCCATTTGCGATATCTTGTCCTCTTTCTGAATATATATATTGTATAGGCGGGTATACCAGTTGGCCAATAGCATATTTTTCCACCACTTCTCCGTCCAGAAGCATATACTCCTTCCTCGGCCCAAGTTCAAGCACATATTGTCACGACCAAATATCAGACTACGAGTCATTCGGCTTCGTGTGGGACCCGACTCCCAAATCAAGGAGCACATTAATCAATGAGGGAATCTTTCCTCATTATGTTCCCCACTATGTTCCCCACTAAGTGAGGGAATCAAGGAGCTTACTTGGGATCCGCATTTGTGCTTTCTACTTTTGTATATAACCGTTAGATCATACGGCTTGATCTCCACCATTCATTGGGGAGTTGTAAAGGCTATATAAGGGGTGCCTCCCCTCATTTGTAATCATCCAGCAATACTTGCAATATTGAGAGTTTAGAGCTTTCTCTCCAATATCTTGTGTCTCTCTCATTTCAGTTGTGTTCTAAGCTTAGCATTCTAGCTAGCTTTGTGAGGAAGGCTTACTTAGTCTATTGCAAGAGCGATAGTCTAAGGCCGCACGGAGAGTTTCTATTCCGCAAAACTCTAGTCCCGTGACAGTTGGTAGCGGAGCTACGGCTCAATCCTTTGAGAGAGAAATGGAGATGCCTAGTACTTCTGATGCCAACATCCATTTTGAAGAGGAGGTCGAGGAGGTCCGTGTGGGGAGACTACCCCAACGTGCTCCCGAACCTAAGAAGAGAATGAAGACTGTTGATCATCTGTCATCATTGGAGGCAAGGATCACTCGTATGGAGGTGAAGGTTGCCGATGACAAGGATATGATTGAGGAATATGGCCAACGCATAACCGAGCTCGAGTCGGGTGACGTGAATGAGCTTCGTGAGGAGATGCAAGGCGCCCTCATTGCTATCCACTCTTGGAGGGAAGAGTTAGATGACTTCAAGGTAAATCTTCTTGCTGAAATCTCTTCATTTAAGGATGATTTGGTTGGAATCAGGGAGGATTGCAAAAAGGGAATTGCGCAAGGGGTTGCCAAACCCAAGTTGAAGCTGGATGTCCCAAGGCCAAAGTCATTTGGTGGGACGAGGAATGCCAAGGAAGTGGACAACTTCCTTTTCAACCTTGAACAATACTTTCAAGGGGTGGGCATGGAGAGCGATGGAGATCGACTTTCCCAAGCCCCACTGTATCTATCCGATAGTGCCACAACCTGGTGGAGGATGAAGCATGCTCAAATTGAGCGTGGCACCTTGAAGATGGAGACATGGGGAGATTTTAAAAGGCTCCTGAAGGCACATTTCTCACCAAGAAATGGGGAGCTAGAGGCGAGGGAGAAGCTTCGCAGGTTGTCCCACAAGGGCAACATCCGAGACTACGTGAGGGAGTTCACGGAAGTCTTGTTGGAGATCCCAGACATGCCCGAGATGGAGGCCATGTACGTATTTCTGGGAGGCCTACAAAGTTGGGCCAAGTTGGAGCTTCATCGACGCAATGTCAAGGAGCTCAACGATGTAATTTCCGAGGCCGAATCATTGGCAGAATTTGAGAGCAAGGCCGAGAGTTCAAACCCACCTAAGCCTAAGAGTTTCCGTGACTACAAGGCTAAAGGTGGGGGAGCAGCCCACGAAACCAAGGAGTGGAAGGACAAGCCTTTCAAGTCCTTCAAGCCCTACAAGTCCTTTCGTCCAGCCAAACCCACAAATGGGGGAGGTGAAAATCGGGGCAAGTACGAGAGACTCAAGCTCTCATGTTTTCTATGTGAGGGGCCACATAGAGCTGTGGATTGCCCGAAGAGGAACAAGGTGGCAGCCATGGCAAGGGAGGCCGAAGCAATGGAAGCACCAAGGATGAGTTCCATGCAACTGTTGAGTGCTGTTAAAGCCTCAACCAAAGATGCCAAAGAGGAGCAAGCTGGGAGGATGTTTGCTAAACCCATCGTGCAAGGGAGGGAGTCCCGTGCATTGATCGATACCGGTGCTACTCACAACTTCATGAAGAAGGAGGAAGCACAACGACTTGGCGTCAAATTCAAAGAGGAGAAAGGCTGGCTAAAGACGGTGAACACTCAAGCTCAGCCCATCTTTGGAGTAGCCCGAGGGGTCAAGCTACAAATGGGAGAATGGAAAGGTAAACTTGACTTCTCCATTGTTCCTATGGATGACTTTCCAATTGTATTAGGGATGCAATTCCTGGACCAGGCAAGAGCAGTCCCAGTGTCTTGCACCAACACCCTCATACTTTCCGAAGGGAGCAAGTGTTGTGTGGTGCCAGTGGCTCGAGAGAAGGAGCTGAAGGCAAAAACACTATCAGCTATGCAGCTGAAGAGAGGAGTAAGGAAGCTAGAACCCACATTTCTAGCTACCTTGGTGATGGATGAAGGCACACCTACTAATGACGAAGTGCCCATCCAAGTTATGGAAGTTCTTGGGGAGTTTGGCGATGTGATGCCAAAAGAACTCCCAAAGAAACTACCACCCATACGGGAGGTAGACCATGTCATCGAGTTGGAAGTCGGGGCCAAACCAACTGCGAGAGCCCCTTATCGAATGGCACCTCCGGAGTTAGCTGAACTACGGAGGCAATTGAAGGAGTTGTTGGATGCGGGTTTCATCCAACCATCGAAAGCACCCTACGGAGCACCGGTGCTTTTCCAAAAGAAGCAAGATGGGTCGCTGAGATTGTGCATCGACTACCGAGCCTTGAATAAGGTAACCGTGAAGAACAAGTACCCTATTCCCCTTATTGCTGACTTGTTCGATCAACTTGGGGATGCGAGATGGTTCACCAAGTTGGATCTGAGATCGGGCTACTATCAAGTCCGCATAGCAAAAGGAGATGAGGCCAAGACCGCATGTGTCACACGGTATGGATCTTACGAATTCTTAGTCATGCCATTTGGTTTGACTAATGCACCTGCTACTTTTTGCACACTAATGAACAAAGTACTCCGAAAGTTCTTGGATCGCTTTGTTGTTGTGTATTTGGATGACATAGTGATATACAGCCGCACACTTGAGGAACACATCCAACACATAAGGATGGTGTTTCAAGCGTTGAGGGAGAATGAGCTGTATGTCAAGCGAGAGAAGTGTGCATTTGCCAAACTGGAGGTAGCATTCCTTGGCCACATAGTGGGCGGAGGCAAAATCAAGATGGATGGTGCCAAGATCCAAGCTATCAAGGATTGGCAACCCCCAAAGAAGGTCACGGATCTTCGTTCCTTTTTGGGGTTGGCCAATTATTATCGGCGGTTCATTCAAGGGTACTCTTCCATTGCCACACCCTTGACGGAGCTATTCAAGAAGAACAAGGTGTGGGATTGGTCGAGTGGATGCCAAGAGGCATTCGATGCACTGAAAGCAGCTGTTATGGAGGAGCCGGTGTTAGCCTTGCCTAACCACCTACTCCCATACGAGGTACAAACTGATGCTTCTGACTTTGCAATTGGTGGTGTTTTGATGCAAGACGGACACCCAATTGCTTATGAGAGCCGCAAGCTGAATGAGACCGAGAGGCGGTACACGGTGCAAGAGAAGGAGATGACAGCCGTGGTGCATTGCTTGCGAGTTTGGAGACATTACTTGCTGGGGAGCAAGTTCGTTGTCAAGACTGACAACATTGCCACAAGCTACTTCATTTCACAGAAGAAGCTATCGCCGAAACAAGCAAGGTGGCAAGATTTCTTGGCGGAGTTTGACTACACACTCGAGTATAAGCCAGGAAAGGCGAACTTGGTGGCTGATGCTCTTAGTAGAAGGGCTGAACTTGCAGTCATCAGTCGACCAGAAAGTCCTTTTGTGGAAAGGATCCGAGGGGGTATGGAGCATGACCCCCAAGTTCAAGCCTTGGTAGACCAAGTGAAGCAAGGCAAGACCCGCAAATTTTGGCTAGAGGATGGGTTGCTCTTCACCAAAGGCAACCGCATCTATGTTCCCCGATATGACAAACTTCGGAAGGAAGTTATGAAGGAGTGTCACGATTCCGGATGGGCTGGACACCCAGGTATCACTCGAACTCTTGCTCTTTTGGAAGATGGTTATTATTGGCCTAACATGCGAGACGATGTGGAGTGGTATGTGAAAACTTGTCTAGTGTGCCAACAAGACAAGATTGAGCAACACAAACCTCCTGGATTGTTAGAGCCATTGCCCATACCAGAGAGACCTTGGGAGAGCATTTCCATGGATTACATCACATCCCTCCCAAAGTCTGGCGACTTCCAAACCATACTTGTGGTGGTGGATAGATTTTCCAAGTACGCAGTATTCATTCCAGCCACCAAAGCATGCACGGCAGAGGAGACAAGCCATCTTTTCTTCAAAAATGTGGTGAAATATTGGGGCATTCCGAGGTCCATTGTGAGTGATCGAGACACTCGATTCACGGAGAGATTTTGGACCGAGTTGTTCAAAATGTTGGGGTCAGAATTCAATTTCTCCACAAGCTTTCATCCTCAAACCGATGGGCAGACGGAGAGAGTGAATGCCTTGTTGGAGCTCTACCTTAGGCACTATGTGAGTGCCAACCAGAAGAATTGGGCAAGGTTACTTGATGTGGCTCAATTCTCATACAACTTGCAAAGGAGTGAATCGACAGGTATGAGTCCTTTTGAGATTGCTAACGGACAACAACCTTATACTCCTAGCAAGATTGCCACAGGTTATCAAGGACCGAATCCATCCGCCTATCGCTTTTCCAAGGAGTGGGATGAGCAAAAGGACATTGCAAGAGTGCAACTGTCCAAGGCGGCAAAGAGGATGAAGAAGTGGGTGGACAAAAAGAGGCGTCCCTTAGAGTTTGATGAAGGGGATCTTGTGTTGGTGAAGCTTATGGCTCACCAAAGTCGAGTCTTTGCCAAGTTGCACAAGGGGCTAGTGCGACGATACGAGGGTCCTTTCAAGGTGTTGAAGAGGATTGGCAAAGTATCATACAAGTTGGAATTACCACCAAGATTGGAGTTCCATCCGGTCTTCCATGTGAGCTTATTGAAGCCATTCCAAGCAGACACAGAAGATCCGGAGAGGGGGAAGTCCAAGAGAGCTCCCACAGCTGTGACCAATGCCCATGATAAGAAGCTTGAGGAGATCTTATCAAGACGGGTGGTGCAAAAGAGTGGGAAGCATATGAACCATGTGGAGTACTTGGTTCGATGGAAAGGCGACCCTCCTAGCGAGACAAGCTGGGAGAAAGATTTCGATCTTTGGCAGTACGAAGACGAAATCAAGGAGTTCTTGAGGCAGCACACAACGAGGACGTTGTCGAGTTTGGTGGGGGAGAATGTCACGACCGAATATCAGACTACGAGTCATTCGGCTTCGTGTGGGACCCGACTCCCAAATCAAGGAGTACATTAATCAATGAGGGAATCTTTCCTCATTATGTTCCCCACTATGTTCCCCACTAAGTGAGGGAATCAAGGAGCTTACTTGGGATCCGCATTTGTGCTTTCTACTTTTGTATATAACCGTTAGATCATACGGCTTGATCTCCACCATTCATTGGGGAGTTGTAAAGGCTATATAAGGGGTGCCTCCCCTCATTTGTAATCATCCAGCAATACTTGCAATATTGAGAGTTTAGAGCTTTCTCTCCAATATCTTGTGTCTCTCTCATTTCAGTTGTGTTCTAAGCTTAGCATTCTAGCTAGCTTTGTGAGGAAGGCTTACTTAGTCTATTGCAAGAGCGATAGTCTAAGGCCGCACGGAGAGTTTCTATTCCGCAAAACTCTAGTCCCGTGACAATATTCTCGTGAATCGTCTTGGGAGTGATGTCCGCTCCATTGACACTCCGAAAGATATCTCGCCATAAAACAGAGACCTTGCTGGAGCAGATCATGATTCCTTCTTCTCCGAAACAAGGCTTATACAGCTCTTTAAATATTTTCACCCTCAGATTATCCAGTTCTTATATAGTTTCCAGCAGCACTTTGCTAGTAACTCAGAATTTTGCAGTTGGATGCACCCGAGACCTGTTCCACCTCTCAGCTTATTACGGAAAACCAAATCCCACCTTACTTTATTAATGCACTGGGATTCGATACTTCCTTTCCAAAGGAACCTTCTGGTCATCCTATCAACTTCTTGCACTCTCCTCGGCATCAAAAAGATTGACATGTTATAAATAGGGATGTTGTTCAATACCGACTTTTTTTTTGAAAATACGTCGACTGTATTAATAGCAAGAGCTGTAATACAAGGGTGTGGGACAATGAAATAGTGTACCCACAAGCTAAGCAAAATGAAACTAACGGATACTATAAGTGATTATAGTATCGGAAAATTTCAGAAGTTAGACAAATTATCTGGCCAGCAAGGAAGCAAAATCTCCCACAGGCAACAGATCCAAGCTATCTAAATGTACATCCTTGAGATTCAACTTAGCCCAACAAAAACCATGCCTCAAACCAGTAAGAAACATGTCATCCGGGGTGATAGTATGATAAAAATGTGTTTTTACTTTACGTAAAAATAGCTAGTTAGTACTTTCTATTATCAAATAAATACGTTTATGAAGTTATTACTGATATCTTACAAGATTGTTCTGTAAGCAGGATTTCACAGGATATTTTGTGGATTTAAAGGCGGATTTTCTGAAGGGGAATCAGAAGCCACGATTCGATAGTTAATGGCCACGAAGATCGGGGGCTGATCGTGATCACGGTCCGAGGATCTACCTGGTATCTCGGGAGATCTTGACTGATATGGTAGTAATCTGATTCTGCGAGATCTTGATAGATAGTATATATAGACCCTGGCCGCCTGTGGCCAGAGGAGACAGTTTTCTAGGATTTCTCTTTGTTTTAGACATCTTTATAGATTTTACTCCGGAACTCAATGGAGGGCTAGAATTTCTTTTTCCTTGATTTAGTTCATTAACCAGACCGGACCCTTGTGAGGCCCCGTGCCATCTGTTATTCAATGTCTTCTGTTATTTCTCGTCATTCTTTGTGCATAGTGATGTTATGGTGCCTGATCAACTCCACAACAAATTAGAAACCAAACACTGATAACCGTGGGTGGTGAGTGAAATAATAAAGGCGAGAGAGCACACTCAGATTAACTACGTAGCAAATCTGAGGGTGAGGTTTTCTGGGAAGTTAGACCCGAAAAGGGCGGAGGACGTTCCACCCCCCTGGAGTGCTCAGTCGTACTGAGCAATCTACTAACTAGAATCCAACAGAAAAGACGCGAAAACATCTTCAGAAGGCCCGTGATCATGGGCGGTCTAGGTATGAATTGAATTGAGGAATATCAAAAGCATTTGAGTCAGAACTTTATTTCTCATTTTCCATTCGTTACACTTATTTACTCAATCTCTACCTATCACTCTGAACCCATAACCCTTCTAATCCTCAGGCTATTTAGACAATAGGAGGTGCCATTAAACTAAATGCTCGTCTGCAGTATATCACTTTATTTTTAGTGTTGACATCCTAGTATCCAGTGTCTTTAGCAACTGACTAATCCAATACATAAGAAGTAGGATCCTTTCGGGTGACAAGTTCTCCTTGGGGGGATTTAACGTTCGTATATTCCCAAGACTCGAGCTTGAGACCTTGATTAAACTAAAAGATATTCTTCAACATCTTATATTTTGAAGATGTTTTGTAAGCAGGATTTCACAGGATATTTTGTGGATTTAAAGGCGGATTTTCTGAAGGGGAATCAGAAGCCACGATTCGATAGTTAATGCCCACGAAGATCGGGGGCTGATCGTGATCACGGTCCGAGGATCTACCTGGTATCTCGGGAGATCTTGACTGATATGGTAGTAATCTGATTCTGCGAGATCTTGATAGATAGTATATATAGACCCTGGCCGCCTGTGGCCAGAGGAGGCAGTTTTCTAGGATTTCTCTTTGTTTTAGACATCTTTATAGATTTTACTCCGGAACTCAATGGAGGGCTAGAATTTCTTTTTCCTTGATTTAGTTCATTAACCAGACCGGACCCTTGTGAGGCCCCGTTCCATCTGTTATTCAATTTCTTATGTTATTTCTCGTCATTTTTTGTGCATAGTGATGTTATGGTGCCTGATCAACTCCACAACAAATTAGAAACCAAACACTGATAACCGTGGGTGGTGAGTGAAATAATAAAGGCGAGAGAGCACACTCAGATTAACTACGTAGCAAATCTGAGGGTGAGGTTTTCTGGGAAGTTAGACCCGAAAAGGGCGGAGGACGTTCCACCCCCCTGGAGTGCTCATTCGTACTGAGCAATCTACTAACTAGAATCCAACAGAAAAGACGCGAAAACATCTTCAGAAGGCCCGTGATCATGGGCGGTCTAGGTATGGATTGAATTGAGGAATATCAAAAGCATTTGAGTCAGAACTTTATTTCTCATTTTCCATTCGTTACACTTATTTACTCAATCTCTACCTATCACTCTGAACCCATAACCCTTCGATCTTATCGACCGTGGGCACACCGCGACCACGGCCGATTCCACATTAAGACTTCCAACTCTTAGCCATCTCCCTGAGGATTCGACCTTCCTTGCTGCTAGCTACCTATCCACAAAGAGGAAGATTATTTTGGTGAACACACGACAGTCATCAAATTGGCGCCGTTGCCGGGGAGACGGCAGATAAAAGTTTGGAATTCTTACAGTATATGACCCGTTCAAGCCGAGCAGGACCTTTGTTGCCTCTAGACCCAGAAATTGAGTCGACCTGTCGGCTGAATAACTCTAGACGAAAACGAGACCCGTCTACATCTGCTGCAGCGTCAAGTTCGAATCAAGCAAGTGACCGTGACCAGGCCGATATCACGGTCAGTTCATCACCAAGCAATCCAGCTTCTCCAATCCATATACCGGCCTCTCCAATGGCTGAAGACCCAAACAGAGCAAGGAACCATGGGGATCCACCAGCACCAATAGGAGATCCTCCACTAGAGGATCCTCCTCCAATGAATAATGAGGTCGAAAGAAGAAGACCTTACAAGGTACTAGATGCCTTTCTCATTGCATCCCAGGCACTCAATTCCTAACTTAGGGGTTCGATATATCCTAGGAGATTCATATCTCATTCCGAATTTCATACTCTCACCCTATAATCCAATCGCAAGCAATACAACAAGGGCAGGTAACAAAAACATCAAGAAAAGAGCAAGAGTCTCTGGAGAAACCGATGAGGCGTAGATCTTACCTCTCTTGTCTCTGAACAAGAAGCTACTCCTTTGCCTTTATTAACTAAATCCGAACCACCTAAATTATCACCAGGAAAAGACAAAAGCAAACTAAGCATGCAGATTCAATAGTCAATTGAATACCCTATGTCCTTACCAATACCACTCACCAAACCTATCAGAAAACTAGTGATCAGACATTGCAGGTGCCTCCCTTTGGATGTGATAGTCAGGAACTTAACAAGATTCAACCAGTATTTATCATTCCAATTAACTATGCAAATCTTGTCAGTAAAAGAAGGGCATAGGATGATTTCGTCTTAACCTTAAACAAGGAAATATTTACATACAAACTGTGATTTATATATGGTTTGAAATAGGATGAAAAGATCTTTCCAACGAGCTATTATTTGTGAGGAGCTGACAAAGGATTAGAAAGTTATGCTATTTTGAAGTTCAAGAAGATTTGGCGAAAACCTAATTCCGCCGCCAATTTTCAAGTTAACCTTAGATAAAGAAATACTAATCTCCTGATGAAAACTCAAAGATATTTGGAAATAGGATGAAGAAATCTTTCCAACAAGCTATTATTCGCAGAGATATAACAAACAACAAAAGAGTTATGCTATTCTGAATTTCAAGAAGATTTGGCAGTGAACCCGAATTTCAACTTGACCTTTGAGAAACAAATACTAAACTCCTGAAAAAAAATCAAAGATGGTTGGAAAGAGGATGAAGAGAGCTTTCCAATAAGCTATTATTCGCAGAGATTCAATGAACAATGAGTGAGTTATTCTAGTTTGAAGTTTCTGCGAATTATGGCGGCTATAGGGAGGTATAGGGTTTTAGGCTCATACGAATTTGTAAGTTTTTTATGAATGATTTTTGTGGGGTTGGCTTCCTATTTATAATGAATGCGTATAGAATTATGATTACTACTTTTAATCACTTTATCATAATAAGATAATCTACCAGATAATTAAACTCTAAATTATCTTAAATATTTTTAGGGTCTTTAATCTCTAAGGCAATTATCCCTCTATAAGGACAATCTCTAAGGCAATTATCCATCTATTAGAACTTAGGTCAAAAGGGAATTTCAACCAAAGTTAACTACTAAACAATCTTACTAATTTCGGCCATCACACATTCTTTCCTTCAGGGGCAAAATCGTCTTTTCATCTGCACTGGCTTCTGGACTTCTAGGACTCAAAATTCGGGGTCTTACAATGAGCACCTCAAAATCAGGCCTTAGACTCCAATCTAACAGTGGAAAAGTGTAGAAAATTGATGGGAAAGTGTTTTGAGACAATCCCCCACAAGTTTTTGGGGTCAAATTGAACAAAGTTTGGATTTTGGTAGGTTGGAAGGGTGAAGGAAGGAGAAAAACGGGTTAGGGCTGGTGATGAGTGTGTGTTCTGCTGGTCATTTATGAAAGAGAAGTGTTTAAAAGATGAAGTTTGGGCTTGAGCTAATGGGTTTTGGGCTCAAAAGTTCAACAAGGCTGAAACGTGAAATCAACGGCCCGTTTCATCACAAATGAGCCCAAGTGACACGTGAAATGTCAACCAAGTGGCTCAACAACTTCTTTGAGTATATAAAGCCATAACATAAGGGCTGGGAATGGAAAAAAAAATGGCAACAGCCCAATACACAAAATTTTGGCCCAAACGGCTCGCGGTTGCTCAAAACGGACCAAAATCAACCTGGTTTGTTTTCCACTGACTCAACCTCGATCGTCTAACCTATATCACTCTCAATCATACTTAAACACTCTCAGATTTACTATGGGTTACTTAAAGGCTTCCTACGGCCGTGTTCACAACCAACCACTTAGC
The DNA here is from genome assembly GCA_019739055.1 of Passiflora organensis. NCBI lineage: Eukaryota > Viridiplantae > Streptophyta > Magnoliopsida > Malpighiales > Passifloraceae > Passiflora > Passiflora organensis. Next base: position 953,082 of record JAEPBF010000269.1, read on the forward strand.
ATCGGCGTGCTGCGGCCGGTACTAATGCTACTGTTAACACTGGCACTGACCGGCACTACAAAAATTTCGCATCCTCCCCTTCTTATAAAAATTTCGTCCGCGAAATTTACTTACCAAGGTCGTCGAATAACTGTGGATACTGCCGCCTCATCATTTGCTCGGTTTCCCATGTCCGTTCCTCCATGACATCGCTACGCCACAACACGGATACCATTGGCACTGTGCGATTTCGTAATTTTTTTACCGCTCTATCCACAGTTGTAACAGGCTGCATCTTGTACGACAAGTCGTTGGAAATTTCAATTGGTGGTGACTCCAACACATGAGATGGATCTGGCGTATACTTCCGTAGCATAGATACATGGAAGGCATTGTGGATCTTCTCCAACTCCGGTGGCAAATCCAACCGGTATGCCACTGGTCCAACTCTGGTTGTAATGCTGTAAGGTCCAATGAACCTTGGTGCCAACTTACCTCACTGTTGAAACTGAAGAACTCCTTTCCATGCTGTTCAAAATGACTTTGTCTCCCACAACAAATTCTAAGTTTCGTCGGTGATTATCAGCGTAATTTTTCTGTCTATCTTGCGCTGTTTACAGCCTTTGTCAAATCAGTAACAAGAACTCTGTCGCTTGTTCAACTAATTCGGGACTATGCAGTTTCTGTTCTCCGACCTCGTTCCAATACAACGACATCGTCGGCCATACAATGCTTCATACGCCATGCCAATAGACACTTGAAAACTGTTGTTATAGGCGAACTCAGCTAACGGTAGGCATCGATCCCATGCCTTCTGCCTATCCAACACGCATGCTTGAAGCATGTCTTCCAAGGTTTGAATCATCCTCTCAGACTGTCCATCTGTTTGGGGGTGAAATGCGGTGCTGAAATTTAGTTGCGTGTCTAAAGCACTATGAAGTTTCCCCAAAATCTAGACGTGAATCTCGGATCCCTATCCGACACAATCGACACAGGCACGCCATGAAGTATGACAATCTCATCAAGATACTTTACTGCCAATTTCTCTGGCGTATCTGTCACCTTAATGGGGAGGAAGTGTGCAGACTTGGTCAGTCTGTCCACTATCACCCATATCGCATCATAACCTCGCTGTGATCTCGGCAACCCTGTTACGAAATCCATCGTCACATGCTCCCATATCCACTTCGGAATGGGTAACAACTGTAGTAATCCCGCAGGTCTCTGATGTTCCGCCTTGACTTGCTGACACACTAGGCACTTTGCCACAAACTCAGCAATATGCCTCTTCATTCTGGCCCACCAATATTGTTCTCGCAAGTCTCTGTACATCTTGGTGCTGCCTAGATGAATGGCAAACGTTGAACTATATGCCTCTATCAAAATCAATTGTCTCAGCTCTTCGTCATGAGGGATGCACACTCGTCCTCGAAACGTCAGGATACCATCCTCTCTCACTCGATACTCACTTACTGTACTAGTACCACTGTCTACTTCCTCCAATTGTTGCTTTATTTGACTCAACACTGGATCTTCACGTTGCTTGGTCCGAATCTCGTATAGTAAAGTCGGCCTCACAATCAACTGTGCTATTAATGCTCCAGAGTCATCACTATCAAGTCGTACTCTAGATGTTCTCAAACACATCAACATAGGCATGTACTCGGTGCGAACATAAGCTAAGGAAGATGATATCTTCCTACTCAACGCATCAGCGACGACATTCGCCTTGCCCGGATGGTAGTCAATCACCAAGTCATAATCTTTGATCAATTCCAACCACCTCCGTTGTCTCAAGTTCAAATCCTTCTGGGTGAGAAGGTATTTGAGACTCTTATGATCGGTAAACATCCTGCATGTTTCACCATACAGGTAATGCCGCCAAATCTTGAGTGCGAACACCACCGCAGCCAACTCAAGATCTTGAGTCGGGTAGTTGCTATCATGCGGTCTCAACTGTCTCGATGCGTAGGCCACTACCTTACCATCTTGCATCAGCACACAACCCAATCCCATCTTCAATGCATCACTATACACAATGTACCCCTTGCCGCTGACCAGCAAGGTAAGAACCGGTGCCGATACAAGTCTGACCTTCACTTCCAGAAAACTCTTCTCACATGTCTCTGACCATACAAACGGAACTCCCTTGCGTGTTAGACGCGTCAACGGGCCTGCCAAGACGAAGAAGTTTTCCACAAACCTTCGATAGTAGCCGGCCAGACAAAGAAAACTTCGGATTTCCGTGATACTACGAGGAGGTTCCCATGACATAATGGCTTATATCTTCTTGGGGTCGACAAGTATACCTTCTGCTGATACCACATGTCCCAAGAAACCTATTTCCTTTAGCCAAAATTCACACTTAGTGAATTTGGCATACAACTGCTGCACTCTAAGTCTGTTCAACACAGCCCGCAAATGCACCAAGTGCTCCTCCTCCGAATTTGAATAGATCAAGACGTCATCAATAAACACAATAACAAACTGATCTACGTATTTCCGAAAGACTCTATTCATCAAATCCATAAACATGGCTGGCGCATTAGTCACTCCAAACGGCATCACCAGAAATTTGTAATGCCCATACCGTGATCGGAAAGTTTTCTTTGGCACATCAGACTCAGGAACCCTCAGTTGATGATAACCGGATCTCAAATTAATTTTGTAAAATATCGAGGCTCCTTGCAGCTGATCAAACGGGTCGTCAATGCATGGCAATAGGTACCGGTTCTTCACCATAACCTGATTCAGCTGCCTGTAATCGATACACAGTCTCAACGTACCATCCTTCTTCTTGACAAATAAAACTGGTGCTCCCCAAGGTGAAACACTAGGTCTGATAAATCCACGATCCACTAAGTTCTCCAGTTGAGTCTTCAACTCTTTCAGTTCAGCTGGTGCCATCCGATATGGTGGAATGGAGATAAGAGTTGTTCCTGGCAACAACTCAATCTCAAATTCAATCTCCCTCTCCAGTGTTAACCCTGCCAATTCTTCTGGAAACACATCGGGAAAATCTTGTACTACTGGTATTCTGCTCAGCTCCGGCGGCTCAATCGTCAAATCTCTAACATATGCTAAGAAAGATGAGTAACCCTTGCGGATCATACGCCTGGCATCCAGCCATGAAATGACACATGAAGGGACGACTCGTCGATCACCTTCGAAACAGTATTCTAACCCATCCACCAAATGGAATTTCACCTTCTTCGTGAAGCAGTCCATCCTTGCTCGGTACTTAGCCGAACCGTCCATCCCTAAGATAACATCTATCTCTTTCATACTCAAGGGAATCAGGTCAACCTCAATTTCTGCAGAACCCATTCGCAACAAACAGCCCAAATACATACTCTCGTAGATCAACTGTTCACCCAACGGAGTTAAAACTTCTATGGGTGGCTCTAGGGGTGACAACTCCCTATCTGCGCTCACAGCTACCCTAGGACCAATAAAGGATCTATTCGCTCCGGGGTCCATTAATACTTTAGCAGGTATGGAAAAGACAATGAGTGTACCTGTCACAACATCTGGATTGGCACTCGCCTCTGCCTCCGCCAAAGTAAACAGGCGTGTTTGAGGTCGTTGTGATTGCTGCTGTGAAGATTGATTCGTAGCCTGGCTACTAGATGGTCGTCCCACCTGTGCTCTACTCGATGGTCTCGTTGATCCTTGTGAGCCTATTGACTCACACCATCCCTTTGAACCATTGACATTGCTGAGGCTTTCGACTGATATGTCATCGATCTCTCGGTGCCGTCCCGAGGACAATCTCTAGTGAAGTGCCCGGGCTGACCACATGTGTAACAGAGCTTGGGATGCGATCGCGGATACCCAGAGGGTCTGCTAAAACTTGACGTCGAGTGGGTTGGTTGCGTTCTAGTCACAAAGGAAGATGTTTCTTGTAATCTAGTCGGGGCTGTAGCATATGGGGTGTATTTCTTATTTTCTGATCTTTGATCAAACGGGCTGCGAAACCTCATGGGGCTCTTTCCCTTACCAAAGTCCCGTGATCTACTGACTTGTCCACTTTGTCCCCGTGCTATTTCCTCAGATTTCACAGCCTCCACAACCAATTTCTCAAAGTCTGTGCTAGTGTTTGGCCCCATGATAGTGCGGATGTTCTGATTCAGCCCATGCTCAAACCGACTAGCCAAAATAATCATGTCTTGTTCAATTTTCGGCAAAAAATGAACAAGTGCCCAGAACTCCATTTCATACTCCGCCACGGTCTTGTTCCCTTGACGAAGCATATAAAATTCAGACCGCTTATTGTTCTTAAAATGAGGCGGAAAATACCGCAAATCAAACTCCCTTTCGAACTCTTCCCACGTGAGCTGACCGCCATAACGGTTCCTGATGGTACCCCACCAGGTAGCTGCATCACGTTCCAGTAAGCGGGTAGCCAATATGACTCGGTCCTCAACTGAAATCCTCAGATCCTGAGCTGTCAATACTATCTTGTCTTTCCACAGCTTCGCCACTAATGCATCACTTGAGCCATAGAAACTTTGGCAGCCCAAGTTCCTTGCCTCCTTCAATAGCTTGGACACTTGTATTGGTAATCTACCACCTTGTACATCAGCTTGCCTTACCTCTGGCTATACTTCCGGTTCAGGCTGTACCGGTACTTGCACTTGTGGTTGCTGAGTAGCTGCAGTTTGTATCTGTTGCATTGTTTGCTGCATCTGACCCAGAGTTTTCTGTAACGCCGTCAACATTTGAATAAAAACCGGGTCTTGGGCCATAGGTGCTGCCTGTCCTACCTGTGCTGTCTGTTCTGTTTGTGCCTCTTCCGTTGGTCCACGGGCATCGGACCTTTCCTCAACATCTTCTGCCTGTACCCGGCGTGGTCTCCTCACCTTCTTTTTAGGTGCCATCTAAAACCACAGAACACGCAGCCATAGGTATAAGCCTAAGAAAAACAAAACAAGACAACGAGACACACTCTATGCTGGACAATGCAGGTGCCTTGAGTGTGATGCACTTGCCAAAGAAGACTAGTTTGCACTCAATGCACACAAAATAACCATGCTCCGCTACCAACCTTGTGAGGACCCGTACCTGGTAACTAGGAGCCTCACCGCTGTGCAGCCCCGGTTGTCCCAACTGGTGGACCAAGCTGAACTACACAAGGCTTAACCGTAAAACTCTGTTACGCTAATTGTAATAAATACACAACATATGAATTTTTATTTTTTTTCAAAACATGGCACGCATCAAATAATACTCAGCATAACCAACAAACAACAGAGTAACAAACACATGCAGCGAAGACGACAACTCACATACAATGGGCCATTCGGCCTTAAATATGTAACACCTCGAGTCAACACTCACAGATTCCCAGAAACTGAAAATAACATCACTTCTTATATATATCAGCACAATGCACAAGTATCTAAATATACAATAAGATGTGAAAAATGCCGAGTCAAAAAAAAAAATGTGCATGTGCATTTGTCCAGCCCTACGACCAATACCGAGATAGCAATCTCAAAGTTGAATAGCTATCTCTCATAACTTAGTCCTGAAACAAAACAATAGAGAGGGGGGTGAGATCAAGAATCTCAGTGGAAGTTACCGCGTCATAAGCATAAACGGTGGAATGGAGACAAAACCAAATCATAGTATCAAAAATTTATTCAAACCATTACAATCCATGTTCTTCTATGTATCCATCCTAAGTGCACACACCAAACGGCATAAGGAAAATAAATACAAGAGATCCATAAATCACAGCTTTGATATTTGGCTACTATGCCCAAAACATAACGGGGTGGACACAAACCACTTTCACGTAACCCCCGCTAAAGGGTTACCTAAAAGCCTACCGATGGTTTTCAGTTGTAGCATATATATAAACAAAACCCCACCATCAGTATTGTCCAAAATTGAATGGAAAAACAGAAGCTATCACATTCAATTTTGAGCACACGTAGATATAACGTCGTAAAATATATATGAAGCATTTGTAAGGCCTTTCCCTTCATAGTGCACACAACACTCAATATACATACATATATCCAACCATACCTCTCCAAGGTAAGCAATTTTCCTCTCTATAAGGACTCCATATACATACCTAACTTGATCAAACTTTTACCGTCAATTCCAATCGGTACAATGCCTAGAAAATATTTATATTTGGTACTCTTGTTTTTTTTTATGAAAACATAATGCACAACACATAGCACAATTCATCACACTCAAAAGAAGAATTTCTGGGGTTAAGAACACTCATTCAGGGGTTATAAAAGGGTGCGAACATCATCGGGATCCTTACTAGAAATCGGGAGGTCTGATCGGTTAGTGACCAAATAGTGAATTTATCACGTATGGGTTATTAAATCGAAAAATTCATCGTATATTTCATGCATGCAATTAAACATTTCTAGCTTGTAAAATAGGTGCCAAACATCTCAAAATAATATTCAAAGTATGCGGCCACAATGAGAATCATGCATATGGAAATGAAAAATCACATCGTATAGTAGGTCACAAAATACGTATGAAAATTTGTATGCTTTTAATCCATTTCTCGAAGTGGGCTGGAACAATATATTTTCTTTTTAAAATCTCCTCTCACTTCTCATGCCCAATAACACATTTATCATCATAATATTATCACAACAAATCACCCACAAGGGACTGCTCACCAAGGGTAACAACGAACACAACTCTCACAAGGGAAGTATACACCAAACAAGTCAGCATGCTTCAGCTTTGAATATACAGTTGATGCATTCACACATGGCAAGCATATTATGATTCTAATAATAATGTTAAACACAGGTCAAGTTATGCCTCCATTCAAACCATAAACATTTTATCATTTGATTCTGAAAACAAAACGTTTCGCTTATGCAAATGAAACATAAACTCTCACCTCTCGTCGCGTCGATGGTTCTCCAACAATATCCTTGCCTCTACCACTCGATCCTGTACCGCCTAAACAAGCACAAACCATACAGCCATACTGAGCATAACCAATCAAGGAATCAAATAGAAAATAATTGAAAGCAATCCTATGGATCCTCTCACGCTGCACACACATCTACATTTCCCTATCCAATCTAAACAACTAAATCACAATACTCCTTATATTCAGATACTCTCATTACCAGCTCAACATCAATTCCTCACAAAATCAACACGTTTCCTCTCATTACTGACTATAACCACTCAATTAATATGAATAAACACACCAACATGATCAATAACATGAAGAAACAACCACCTAATACTGTTCATCCGGAATTCATACAAGAATCATAGGTTGTTTTCATTCATTTCCATCCATAAAAAACACTTAATCACATCACTAGCAACCTAATAAACTAACCCATCCAAAAAGAAAACCAAAGATTAAGCATTTACAAACAACTCTGAAATTTTTGGCCAAAATGATGAACACCTCAAAATCAGGCCTTAGACCCCAATCTAACAGTGGAAAAGTTTAGAAACATGATGGGAAAGTGTTTTGAGACAATCCCCCACAAGTTTTTGGGTCAAATTGAACAAAGTTTGGATTTTGGTAGGTTGGAAGGGTGAAGGAAGGAGAAAAATGGGTTAGGGTTGGTGATGAGTGTGTGTTCTGCTGGTCACTTATGGAAGAGGAGTGTTTAAAGGATGAAGTGTGGGCTTGGGCTAATGGGTTTCGGGCCTAAATGTTCAACAAGACTGAAACGTGAAATCAACGGCCCGTTTCATCGCAAATGAGCCCAAGTGACACGTGAAATGTCAACCAAGTGGCCCAACAACTTCTTTGAGTATATAAAGCCATAACATAAGGGCTGGGAATGGAAAAAAATGGCAACAGCCCAATACACAAAATTTTGGCCCAAACGGCTCGCGTTCGCTCAAAACAGACCAAAATCAACCTGGTTTGTTTTCCACTGACTCAACCTCGATCGTCTAACCTATATCACTCTCAATCATACTTAAACACTCTCAGATTTACTATGGGTTACTTAAAGGCTTCCTACGGCCATGTTCACAACCAACCACTTAGCATCGGCGTGCTGCCGTAGACACTAACGCTACTGTTAACGCTGTCACTGACTGGCACTACAACAAACGGAATCTCACATTTGTGGTTCGGAGATCATTTGCCTATATGGGAGGAATTTTGGTATGAGTTCGACGAGAGGTTCTATACAAGATTCCATAAAAGCCAGCAGCGACAAGCTTTCTACAAGCTTGAACAGGGCACCCATTCGGTGCTGGAATATGAGAAGATATTAAGATAGTTGTCCCATTTTGCATCTGAGGAGGATCATTCACCGTACCAGCTTGCGAGACAATTTCAGGATAGGCTGAGTACCGAACTCAAAACCATTGTTGGTACGACACTGGTGCAAAATTTGCAAGAATTAATTGTTGCCTCGACTGAAGCCGAGAAGATCTCACAAAGCAGAAAGCTATCCGTAGCCACTAGTGGCAAATCTTTTAGGCGAGATTCAAAGTTCAACCGATGTACGAGACCATATCCTTTAAGGTTCTATCCTCTGAAAAATAATGACAATGGAAGTAACAACAAGAAGAACTTTTCTGGTTTGAATACAATAGAGCTACGTGGAATTCTCAGCAACGTCAATGTTACAACTATGCCAAAATGTGGCATATTCAGAGGGAATGCCCAAAACCAAGGCGTATCATAGGCGCACCAAATGCAGACCGAGGTGGGTATGCCAATCCCACCAAACCACCAGCACGCGCACCAGGAGGACCACCAAACGGATCCACAAGTGAGGCGCAACCAAGAACAACAAGGCTATTCACCCTGACTGACGCCAAGGCTAGTCCTAATCCGTGTTCGAGATGTTGATATTCTGAAGATCGCGTTCAGATCACGATACGGCCACTATGAATTTCTGGTTATGCCGTTCGATTTGACCAATGCACCATCCATGTTTATGGACCTAATGAATCGAGTGTTTCGTGAGTTCCTGGATAAATTTGTGATAGTCTTCATTGATGACATTCTGATTTATTCAAAATCGGAAGAGGAGCATGTTGAGCACTTACCAATTGTGCTGAATATTTTGAGGGATCAGCGGTTGTTCGCAAAGTATTCTAGATGTGAATTCTGCTTATGAAAAGTTGGTTTCCTTAGCCATATTGTTTCCGCTCAAGGTGTTTTAGTTGATCCAAAGAAAATTAAAGTCGTAGTTCCTTGGGAACCCCCGCGAACTATGTTTGAAGTCTGTAGTTTCCTTGGCTTAGCCAGATACTACCGTCGCTTTGTGAAGAATTATTCATCGTTTGCTGGACCCTTGATGAAATTGACACACAAAGGAGAGCCATTTGTGTGGATCGAGAAGTGCCAGCGAAATTTTGAAGAACTGAAAAACCGGTTAGTTTCCTCACCTATCCTAACCTTACCTATTGGCGGAAAGGAGTATGTGGTTTACAGCGATGCATCAAAATCCGGACTTGGATGCGTATTAATGCAAGACGGGAAAGTCGTTGCCTATGCTTTCTACAGTTGCGACCGCACGAAAGCAACTATCCTACGTATGATTTGGAGTTTGATGCCATGGTGTTTGCGTTGAAAATGTGGCGACATTACTTATACGGCGAGACATGCAGAATTTTCACCGACCACAAAAGCCTGAAGTACCTCCTCACACAAAAGGAGTAGAACATGAGACAACGATGATGGGTGGAGCTGATTGAAGACTACGATTTGATCATTGAATATCATCCTGGAAAGGCGAATGTTGTTGCTGATGCCTTAAGTCGAAAATTTCATCTTCCTTCTCCATCAGTTTTGGCTTACATTTGCACCCATTACATGCCTATGTTGCTGGATTTTAAAGCTACCCGTGTGAATCTTGGCACTGATTTTTCTGGTTCGTTATTGGCATGAATCGAAGTCACGCCTATTTTGATTAAGGAAATCAAAAATCAGCTGTTAAAGGATCCGAAATTGGTTGAAATTTGGAAGAAACTATCTGATGGTGTTGATGTCATTGCCCTCGATTTTAGAGTACGAGATGATGGAGTTCTTGTCTTCAGAAACTGGGTATGTATTCCACAAGATGTTGATACTTGTAATCTTATTTTATCCGAGGTGCATACTTCGAAGTTTGCTATCCATCCTGGTAGCACAAAAATATACCGAGATTTAAAGGCGCAATATTTGTGACCGAACATGAAACACCACATTGCGGAGTTCGTTGCTCGATGTCTTGTATGCCAACAAGTAAAGATCCATCAAAGACCCGTTAGTTTACTACAGTCACTTTCGATTTCATAATGGAAGTGGGAGCATGTCACGATGGATTTTGTGACCAGATTGCCTAAATCTCAGCGAGGATATGATGCTATTTAGGAATCGTGGATCGATTGACAAAATCTGCACACTTCTTTCTTGTTCGTGTGACTGACACACCCAAGAAATTGGTTGTTCGTTACTTGGACGAGATTTTCGATTGCATGGAGTGCCCATTTCCATCGTTTCAGATCATGATTCTTGTTTCACATCAAGAATTTGGGAGAAATTCTAGAATGCACTGGGTTTGAGATTGAATTTCAGTACAAAATTTCATCCCTAGACTGATGCTCAATCTGAAAGGACGATTCAAACACTCAAAGACATGCTACTTGCGAGTGTGCTGGACCAGCATATCAGTTGGGAGCGATGCCTACCATTGACGGAATTTTCTTACAACAATAGTTTTCATGTAAGCATCGGTATGGCACCCTATAAAGCGCTATATGGGAGACGTTGCAGAACTCCCATTTGCTGGAATGAAGTAGGCAAGAGATGCCTAGACAATCCGAAATTGATTGATTAAGCAACAGAGAAGTTGAACTTGATTCGACAATGGCCAAAGACAGCCCAGGATCGGTAGAAAAACTACATTGATAATCGACGAAGGGAGCTAGAATTTGCGGTAGGTGACAAAATGTTTTTAAAGGTCGCCCTATGGAAAGGTGTCCTTGTTTTCCAGCAGCGAGGTAAGCTAGCAACTCGTTACATTGGTCCGTATGACATAGTCAAGAGGATCGGCCCTATTGCATATCGACTTTCCTTACCTCCGAGTATGGAGAGAATTCACAATGTGTTTCACGTATCAATGCTGAGAAAGTATGTGTGAGACCCTATTCATGATCTTGAAGAACCACCAGTTGAGGTTGCTGAAGACCTATCCTATCCCGTACAGGCAGTTGCCATACTAGATCGGTCAGTTAGTCAGCTTCGCATTCGAAACGTGCCTATAGTACGAGTTGTTTAGCGTAATGGCCAAATCAAGGAACAATCTTGGGAGACTGAGGAATCTATGCGTGCAAAATTTCCTTACCTGTTTGATTAGGTACTTGTGGTGAAATTTCGAGGATGAAATTCTTATAAGGAGGGGAGGATGTGAGACCCTAAATTTTGAGTCTTAGAAGTCCAAAAGTCAGTGCAGGTGAAATGACTATTTTGCCCCTGAAAAAATGGATGTGTGATGGCTAAAAATGGTATGGAATGTCTAGTAATTATTTCTAGTTTTAATTCCTTTTGATTTGGTTCTTTATTGGTTCATAATTACCTTAGAAAATAAAATCTCTAAAATTAAGGAAGGATAGTTACAGAATTTAATTCTGATAATTATCTTACTTTAACCTAACTTTAAAGTAGGAAAATTAATCCCAAAACCACCCTATATAAAGAGGAAGTCGGCCACACTTAAACCTTACACAGAAAATACACAAAATTCGTCCAACCTAAAACCCTACACCTCTATATTACTGCTGATATCTGCTTGAACTTCAAAATAGTATAACTCTCTCATCCTTTGTCAAAATTTTAGTTTTCTCTTGTCAAAATTTAGGTCATAATTCGGCAGGATTGGTTCCAAAATTATGTTATTCTGCCTTCAATTGATTTCTATTGTTGTTCCTCTTGTTCATATGATTGTTTAACATCCATTTATGTTGTAAAATCATGAATTCATCCTTTCAATCTTCTCTATAAATGAAATCGGTATGCCCTACCCTTGCCTTATTGTTGCCAATTTAGATCAGTTGATTAACCTATTGGTTTCTAATCTTGTTTCTTTTGACTATACATGTTATGAACACCTAATCCTTCCTTGTTAACCTGAAATCGCAACCTTTACACCTAGTATACATGAAATCACAATTTGTCTTGTGCCCTATTCTTAGTGCCAAAATTTGCATAGTTAATTGGGATGGTAATTCAGGTTGAATCTTGTTAAGTTCTTGGCTATCACATCACACATCCAAGGGGGAGGCACCTGCGGCATCTGATCACTGGTTTCTGATAGGTTTGGTGAGTGGAATTGGTAAGGAAATAGGTTATTTACTTGGTTATTGAGTATGCATGCTTAGTTTGGTTTTTTCTTTACCTTATAATGTTATAGGTGGTTTGGATCCCTTAAATAAAGGTAAAGGAATAGCTTCTTGTTCATAGAAAAGAGAGGTAGGATCTATGCCTCATCAGTTTCTTCAGATATCCTTGTTGTTTGTTTATTGATTTCGGTGTATATACTTGTTGATGATTGCATATGAATATGTTGGATAGAGTATGCTTGAATTACGGATCAAGATATGATCCTTTAGGCTATACTGAACCCTTGAGTTAGATTATGAGTGCCTAATTTGTATGTGTTGTGTGAATTGAATATGCTGATTGTGTTCTGACATGATTGATTTTACCCTATTATGGTATTATGCTTTGTACTTGTTTTTGTGTGCTTGTATGTGTTTGTGTTAGGATCCTTTTCCGGTGGCCATTCAGGGTAAGCGTTGTTGCTCCTTGGGAGAGAGGAGGTTCTTATTGGTATAGGAGTCGTATGGATGGCAATCCCCAGCATGTGCAAGCTGGATGGCTAATCCTTGTGTGGCTAGACGGCTTGTCCTTGTGTGGCAAGATGCGCTTATCCTTGTGTGGTTTGGATGCCCTTATCCTTGTATGGTTTGGATGCCCTTGTCCTTGTATGGCTTGGATGAATTATCCTTGTGTGGCAAGATGAATAAGCTTGCTGATTAGCTTGTGTGCTAACCTTTTACCTTTTGTGCAGAAAAGCTTTGGACAACACAGGTGGAAGGGGATAGCCTTTCCTATTGAAGAGATTGATTGATGCTTAATTTGCCTGTGTACTTCTGATTTTCAGAAGTGTTTGTGGTCCACCCTCAACCTTAGCTTTCAGCTCTATTCTATTTTTGATTGAATGATGATTGCATGATTCCCTATAGTTGTATAGGCTGATCTGATGTTGTTTTGGAGATTTTTGTTTAAGATTTCTGTAGATCATATAATGATGTGACCTTACTAAGATTCTTGTAATCTCATCTTGTTGTTTTCAACACTTTTCAGGCTTAGGTACATTCATTGTTTGTGGTACCAGTGTGTGAGATCAAGGCTGCATGGCTGGGCGATATCGCATCACATTTGCATTCATGTTTCATTGATTGCTTGTGCATATAACATGAACTATGATTGGATTATTTTCTGGTTTTTCAAGATTCCTCCTTTTTCTTGTTGTTTCCGAATTATATTGGAGGTTTACTTGCTGGATATTTGGATCCCTATGGGCTTGTATGTTATGAATTCATTGATTAAATTTAAAGACTTCCACTGATGTTTTATTAATTCCGTATGATACCGTAGTGATTGTCCAATATCATGCTCTAATTGTTATGAATTCAAAGAATGAAATAGCTAAAAATCAGAAATTAGATGGGTAAGCCTTGTGGAATTCAAATGGCTCCTGTTTTTTTGGTTTATTTGGGTTTCACGGAGGTAAGGGTCCTAATTGGAGCAAATAATAATAGATTAGGATTTAGGGTCCTTACAAAGTGAGCCTCAAATCAATTCGCAACTCATGCATACACTATCTCACATATGCGCATACAACAATACAAAGACATGCATCGAAATTAACAACCAACAACAAGATCTTGGTACCTATCTTCTTCAATTTTCTATCTTTTTTTCTACTCGGCCAAATTATTTGTAGTTCAAGGTATCAGAGAGGGTGTTCAGATAGGCTTAGAGAAGGAAGAAAAATTGAAGAAGATAGGTACCAAGATCAAGAACAGATTAGTTCCAACAATAGAAGAAAAGGTCTGGTTGCAGCAGCATAAGTTTTGGTATTTCAGGTGAGACTTCTGGTGACTTAGGTGTACATTCAGGCAAGCAAGAATAGACCATAAAGTGAAAGAAAATTCATATCAAAGATAGGGAAAGTCAGACTCAAGAGGGGGCACACAAGAGGAACCAGAATTTGCAAGATGGTGAGTGATCAAAGGGGTTCCAAAACCAATGGCAATCAGATGAAAGTGAGTGGGAATCTTGCAATGGCAGACAAGGGTAAGTGGAGAGGTGTGTTTTAGCTGGAAAAGGAGAGAAAATTCTGGTGGGAGGGCCAGGAAATGATGCTTAATCAAGTGTGTTAGGGGAAGGTTGAAGTTTGAATTAAGCATATGTGTAATGTCTAGTTAGGTGGGTTATTAATCAATATAAAACAAAGAAAAATTCAAAAGAATCACCACCAGGAGAGGAATTCCGACTTTAGCTTGAAAGGAAAAGCATCAGGTATGAAAATGGCAGACAACTTTGATTTAGAATGTGGCCTACACAAAAGGTTAAGCATGTGAAGGCAGATTTGAACAATAATGGCACAACTAGACACTCAACTTGTATAAACACATAAGGGACCCAAATTGTGGCTGTATTTGGTGTGGACCCTGAGGTAAATATGGTAAGGTAATGTAGGTTTAATCCAGGTGAAAATCTTATGTAATTACCCACTGTAATTGCTGAGTTACGGTACGGAAAAAAATCAGGAATTTACGGTGATCAATTTTTTGTGATTTGTGTAATCTGATTTTACTCTATGATGATTGTCTAATTACATGGCTGATTTAATCAATGTAGAATGAGTACATTGGACCTTAGGAAATTTCAGAATGGACTTGGGCCTTGGGAATGGTAATCGGACCGAAAATATGAAGTTTACATTGCCAAGGATCTCATTACTCACTGTTTACCTTTCATAGGGTTACTCAGGTGTCTAAGGTTCACTCAGGTCCACCTAGGATCATTTACGGACTCAATCGTAAAATGTTACCGTCACACGGTAAACAAAACTCATCCGGAGTCCTCGACGGGGTAAAACTCGGGGACTTACCAAACTAACCTCACCCCTTCCTCAAAATAATCTATCAGGGTAAAGTTTACCATCTGAAAAAAAATATTTATCATACGGTAGAAATGGATACAGTAAAAATTTAGGCATTGCCGAAATGACTCGTACGGGCGTCGAAGTCATTAGCTAATAGGTCTAGTAAATAACTAACACTCGAAAATGCTGAAAAATAACTATACGATAAAAGAGCGAGGTCTCACAGTAGGGTTTTATTGCTTGATGATTTTGTGTGTTTTTGGTGTAGGATTTAAGTGTGGCTGACTACCTCTTTATATAGAGTGTTTATGGGATTAATCTTCCTACTTTTAAGACTGGATATAAGGAAATAATCATTAGGATTTAATTTTGGAATTATCTGTTATGAATAGATAATGCATCATGAATGCTAGAAATGAAATAAGGGAGAAATGAAATCAGAAATGAACACTAAACCTTCACTGCCATTATCCATTTTTTCAGGGTTAAAATTTTCATTTTAGTTATGCTGGCTTCTAGACTTATAGGACACAAAAATCGGGGTCTCACAGCTTTCCCTCATAAAAATTTTGTCCTCGAAATTTCAGTACAAGTACCGAAGAAAACAGGTAAGAAAATTTTGTATGCATTGATTCCTTAGTCTCCCAAGACTGTTCCTCAACTTGGCCATTAAGCCAAACAACTCGTACCATAGGCAAGCTTTGACTAAGAAGCTGACGAACTGACCAATCTAGTATGGCAACTAGCTATACGGGGTAGCATAGGTCTTCAGCAACCTCAACTGATGGTTCTTCAAGCACATAAGCAGGATCTTGCACATACTTTCTCAACATCGAAATGTGAAACATGTTGTTAATTCTTTCCATGTTTGGAGGCAATGCAAGTCGATATGCAACAGGGCCGATTCTTTCAACAATATCATACAGTCCAATGTAACGAGGTGCTAGTTTACATCGCTGCTGAAAACGAAGGACACCTTTCCACGAGGCGACTTTTAGAAACACCTTGTCACCTATCTCAAATTCCAGCTCCCTTCAACGATTATCGGCATAGCTTTTCTGCCGATCTTGAGCTGTTTTCAGCCTTTGTCGAATCCAATTCTGCTGCTCCGTTGCTTGATTAATCAATTTCGGATTACCTAGGCATCTCTTGACTACTTCATTCTAGCAAATGGGAGTTCTGCAACGTCTCCCATATAATGCTTCATAAGGAGCCTTTTCGATACTTACATGAAAATTTTCGTTGTTAGCGATTTCCGTCAAAAGTAGACTTTGATCCCAACTGGTATTTCGATCCATCACGCATGCACGCAATATATCTTCAAGCATCTGAATCATTCATTCATATTGACCAACAATCTCGGGATGAAATGCTGTATTGAAATTCAGTTTTGAACCCATGGCATCTTGGAATTTCTCCCAAAATCGTGATGTGAAATGAGGGTCACGATCTGAAACAATGGAAACTGGCACTCCATGTAGATGAACAATCTCATCCAAGTAACGAATAGTCAATCTCTCGTGAGTGTTTGTCATACGAATAGGAAGGAAGTGTGCAAATTTTATCAATCGATCCACGATCACCCAAATGGCATCGAATCCTTGCTGAGATCTAGGCAGACTGGTTATAAAGTCCATCGTGACATGCTCCCTCTTCCATTCTGAAATCGAAAGTGACTGAAGTAAACCAGCGGGTCTTTGATGCTCGATCTTCACTTGTTGACATACAAGACATCGAGCAGCAAACTCAGCAATGTGGCGCTTTATGTTGGGCCACCAATATTTTTCTTTCAAATCTTGGTACATCTTAGTGCTACCGGGATAAATAACAAACTTCGAACTATGCGCTTTGAACAAAATCAGATTTTGAATATCAACATCTTGTGGCACACATACCAAGTTTATGAAGATAAGAACTCCATCATCTCGCACTCTAAAATCACGAACTATGGCATCAACACCATCAGATATTTGTTGTCGAATTTCAGCCACTCTTGGATCTTCTGATTGCTGATTTCAAATCTCTTCTAGCAAAGTAGGCTTGACTTCGATTCAATCCAACAAAAAACCAAAAAAATCAGTGCCAAGATGCACACACGTAGCTCTCAAATCCAGCAACATTGGCATGTATTGTGCATGCATATATGCTAAAATCGATGGAGAAGAAGAATAGGTTTTCTGACTTAAAGCATCAGCAACAACATTTGCTTTTCCCGGATGATATTCAATGATCAAATCGTAGTCTTTAATCAACTCCACCCATCTTCGTTGTCTTATATTCAACTTCTTCTACGTAAGGAGATATTTCAAGCTTTTGTGGTCGGTGAAGATTCTGCACATCTCACCATACTGATAGTAGCGTCATATCTTTAATGCGAACACCACGGCTACAATCTCCAAATCATGAGTAGGATAGTTGCTTTCATGCGGATGCAACTGCTGGAAGCATAGGCAACAACTTTCCCATCTTGCATCAACACGCATCGAAGTCTGGATTTTGATGCATCGTTGTACACCACATATTCTTTTCTGCTAACTGGCAAAGTAAGAGTAGGTGCGGAAACTAACCGGTTCTTCAATTCTTCAAAACTTTGCTGGCATTTCTCGTTCCACATGCCCGGCTCTCTTTTGCATGTCAGTTTCGTCAAAGGTCCAACAAGCAATGAAAAATTCTCCACAAAGCGGCGGTAGTATCCCGCTAAGCGAAGGAAATTGCGAACTTCAAACACAATCCATAGGGGTTCCCAAGCAACTACGGCTTCAATCTTCTTAGGATCAACAAGTACACCATGGGCGGAAACAACATGGCCAAGGAAACCAAATTCGCATAACCAGAATTCACATTTGGAGTATTTCGCAATGAGATGTCGATCCCTTAAAATTTTCAGCACAATCCGCTACATAGGAGGAATCGGCATGAATCATATGACCCAATGAAGGAGAAATCATCTAAATCTATCGTACAGACCTCAAGAGCACGATAATAAAAAATAGCAGAATAACCAGTATGGTATGTATCATGTTAAGAATAACACCAAATCACCAAGAGCATATTAAACCTTGGAGGATATATTTAAACAATTATCCATTGGCCAATAGAGTATGAAACTCAGATAAGCCAGATGGCATCCGCAATCAGTTGATTGGAAGCGCCAGGGAAATTACCATCATAATCGGAGGTAAATCCCAAGCAAAAAGTTAGTACCATAACCTTGACGACCAATAAGCGGTTGATAGACGAAGCAGTCAAGAAGAAACATGACACTTCATAGAAACCAAAAGATAACGTAGAGGTCACAGAGCCTTCTGCACTCAAGGTCTCAGCTAAATCTCACATCAAGGACCAAAAGGATTCCGCACCAGAGGTCACAGAAGAGACTGATGAATCTAACAACAATCAGAAGGACAGTTGTACACACGATAACCAACCTACAGAAATCGGAGACTGAGATAGAGGTGGTCCCTAAATCTACCTCTATCTCCATCAAGGTTGGCTAAGAATTGCAAGACGGTTTAGGTTTAGGAACAAGAAATTTTGGAAGTATTCAGGAAGATAGAACTCAATATACCTCTCATAGACACTATCAAGCAAATTCTCAAGTATACTGAGTTTCTTAAACAGTTATGCACTAACAAACAAAGGCTGAAAGACTGTGACAAGATCACCCTAGGATACAATGTCTATGCAGTCTTACGGAAGAAACATCCATAGAAGTGTGATGATATTTTCCGTTTCCTATAAATTTGGAGGAAAAGAATTTTTACAAGCATGTGAGAATGTTGGAGACTCCATAAATGTTATACTTTTTCAGTATATCAAACTACGAATCTTCGCCAACTAAAGAAGACTGATGTACTTATCCAGCCTGTAGATAGGTCTCTCATACATCTAGTGGGATTGCTAGAAGATTTACTAGTTCAAGTACAAGGTTTACTCTTTCCAACAGACTTCTTTGTTCTTGAGTTGGAGAGTGATGGTTCTCAAATGATGTAATTAGGTCAACCATTCTTAAAGAACTCGAGAACTAAGATTGATTTGCACAGTGGATCCCTATTTCAATGGTTGGCATAGTCAAACCATATGCATAAGAGGTGTTCTCGGCGATACATTCTGAAAAATTGCATGTACCAATGGAGGCAGCTTCAATGTGCATTAGTTTTTGAAAATTAAGATAAAGAATACAAGGTCATGCTACTATTTATAATTGCATATATAAACCCTAATCGCATATGCTCAGAATAACTCATCTTTTGGATATTCATAGAACCCTTAGTGATGGTTATCTCAATATGTCTAGTCAAAAACTCTCTAATCTACTCATGACTTTATAATAGGTTATTGTTAAACCTTTGGTAGGTTTTATTAATTAAAGTTAAAGTCTTTTGTTTACTCTCCTCTCCATTATCATTATATGTAGAATTAATTATCATGGTGACGACCAGATCATTATGGTTATATTCTATATTGTCCAAAGGAGTATTGTCATACAACACTCTAGATTGAGTGACGTATCAAGAGAAGAAAATATTTTTTTGAATATTACATTATTGTTCAAGGAGATAGGAGGATCACTATTTGATAAAAAGAAGGATCCTTCAGTCGTATTAAGCCTCCCAAGTGTCACGGTTGTACCTGGTTTCCTCTCGATGGACTCTTCTAAATAAAATACTCACAATCATCTTAGGATTAAATTGATGATCAAAGAAAAATAATAACTGAATGTAAGCTTGGATTAGATACCATTCTCATTCAGTTTATTACAATTTTACTTATGCTACTTTCAATTATAGTTTGTAACTTACAATTGACCTTTTAACAACTCTTCATTCTTGCATGCCCATGTCTCTTGATTGTGTGTCCATGGTAAGTTCCTGCATGTATTATAGAACTCTATAGTAGGGCTATTATCTTTGAGTGTTTTGACAACATATCAAATTTTGGCATTGTTATCAGGAAGTCAGCATACAATAGTCGCATACAAGTCATAATGTTTCATGCCTAGATCATCACAGACTAGTGAACTAGTCTTTTTTGATCCAGAGATCGAGACTACTTGCAGAAGAAACAACACTATTGCATGGCCCAATCTTCTAATCTTGTCTACTTTGATTCAAATTCCAAGTCGGACCACTTTTATCGGGAAGCCATGGCCTCTACGAGTTCTTCTCAACAAGTAACTAAGATCCCCAACTTATATTAATCCATTATTTTTTATAATGGAAGGAAATGTTAACAATGTTAAAAATGATGATCTAAAAGAACATAACCATGATGCTGGAAATCAATCTATTATTGACAACCCTATAAATAATAACAAGAATAATGTTGCCAACAAGAACCATGGTTGTAGTGGTAATAATAACCATATTCTCGTAAGAAAAAAAAACTGAAACAACAATGGAGGAAATAATAATCAAGCCCCTTGGTAGAATAGAGCTCAAGATGACTTCCTCAATAATGCAGTGAAGGAAGATGAAGATGGTCCAGTAAACCTATGGCTGAAGAACGAGCTCAACGTTGCAATAGTAATCCACTATGCATTCATAATTGGGATGTCAATGCGAACTTTGAGTTGAAGTTGACACTAATTCAGTTGCTTCCTACTTTCTATGGTCACACTAAATAGGATCCTAATACTCATATCTAATATTTTAAGGTGGTATGTTCGAGTTTTAAGCCAAGAGGGATGACAAAAGATGATATTAGACTCTGTGACTTTCAGTTTTATTTGAAAGATAGAGCAAAGTGTTGATTGCCCAACCTACCTCTACAAGAATATATTTGTAGTCAAACAATACAAAGATGAGTCATTTTATGAGTATTGGGAGCAATACAAGGATATGTGTTCAGCGTGCCAAACTCACGGTTATTCCAACAAGCAACTTGTCCAATATTTTTGTGATAGGTTAACCAAAATAGACATAATCATGTTGAACTCGCATTGTGGAAGATCAATAATGCATTGAATTATCGAGAAGCTCGTGATCTTATTGCTAAAGTGGCAGCCAAAACCCAACAATTCACTGATAACAAAGATGAACAATCTCATCCAATGGTAGAATTCATGATTGAGATGAAAGATCAAATCTCACATCTTTCTTTGGTGATATTGTCATGCCTTGTATCCCGTGGTGTCGTAACATTACTCCCTTTCCTCAGTAGTATAGTACTTGTATGTATCACCAGAAAATTCTCCTTGGTGACAAATACAAACAATATACAAGGCTATGACTATGTATTGTATTTTCTATTATGCAATTCTCACCCAGTCGAAAGCATGTACGTATTTAAAAATCTTGCACGGTGATACTCAACATAAGCAATAGAATCATATGCGGAGTTTTAAAGCAAAATAGTATGTCACAAAAATATATGCTTTATTTATCTCAGAACCCATGATCCCATAGGTCCCAAAATCTTAGATTTACAAAAACACATACACATAATATTCACATGATGCAAGCCATACATACAGGATAAGTCCCCGTTTGTTTATATACCTAATACGGAAGGATGTTCATAGTATTTCTTGAAATGTTGCCACCGTCTAGTCCCGATCTTAGATACCTTGATCAAACTTGGCATGGCAAACCAGGTGAGTGGACCCTAACTTTTTCATTCCCATAATCTTAGGTGAGTGAACAAGTTACAATAATTGTGTAAGAATTCATTGGTAGATTCATACAAACAAGCTGGACACTTAACAATAACATACCTTAAAAACAAGGAATACTACTATTTAAATCAAAAGGAATCCCTTTCACTCATTTCTTAACAATAGGCATTTACACTTCCAAAACATGTATTATCAATCAATAGCTTTCAAGCCTATGAGAATCAATTGACATGTTAGTGGTGGATTTTATAATTGGTGTGCAAAATTTACTATAATCAAGATCACCATCGTTAAATCAAAGAAGTCCGTCAGTGGTCTATGTTTAGAAGAATAGGTTTAAAACACATTGACATTGCCAGGTGAGCGATGGTGGTGACTCCACAAGCTAGATCCCCATCTTACACTGACTCCGGCCAGTAATACCATTATATATATCTTGTTAGATATTAGTTCATTCTCTCATCAACATACGCACGAAATTTCATAACCATACTCGAGAGAGCCGAAACTCCCCAGAGTTTGCGTATTGCAAGGTCCTTAAGACCGTATCCACCATAGGGTTATTCACACATTGTTTAGCAGTTTACGAGTGTATCGTGTTCAGACAAATCAAAGCAAACGAACAACGGTTTCAAGGAAATGTCATGACAAAGATAGTTTCTGTCAATAGCAAGCGTTTTTATGCATATCACACATTTCCTCAAACAATGCATCTCAAAATGTAAATATTTGACGGAAACGCTAAGGTTAGTCCACTCACCTTATTCTGGTACTTGACTAGGTCTCCCTCTAGGGTCTAGTGCATGAGTATCAACACCTATACAAATTTTATTCGATAATTTTATTTAATTCTTCAATTTCTAAGATAATAAATCAAAAATTTAAATCATATGACCCCTTTCTTGGTCCTACGGATCTCGATCTACCTATACAAACCTTTCCGGGATTTTTCTTGATATTTACTAAATTTGTATAAACTTTTCCCAATTTTTATACCCCTCAAATCAAGTTCAAATTAATCAAACTATACATCATTGCATTCCTCATATTTTTCTCTATTTTCCACAATTTTTCTCATTTTCTACCTATTTTTCTCAAAAAAAATTTATTTTTGGAATTTCTAGAAAATTGATTAAAATTGGAAAAGTCAACAGACACATGTTACCATCAAAGACTCTCACATGTCACAACCTCATTAATCATTTGATCCCGGTTTGACCCAACCCTGACCCGGTCTGACTCGACTCAATTTAACTAAGCCAATTCCGACTCGGTTTGGTTTGATCCAAACTGGGTCAAACCTACCCTAAACCGACGACATGTCGGAGGGTTCTAACCTAAGCTACCTGTCATCTGGTCCTGTGACCAGGTGACCCGTCATCTTCTGGTTCGTCTTCAACCTCTGGACTGACCAGAGGTTGATCTTCTCGAACAGCGATCAGCTATTCTAGCCAGCCAAACTCCACAAATCTCACACCAAAACACTCGGCTACTCTACTGTAGTAAAACCCGACCGAAAACACCTCAAATCACATAGGAAAACACTAGTTTTAGGCTAAGGAACATTTTGATTTAGCCACAATGAAATCTCGTTGAAAATGCCTTTGTATTGCTCGATTTCGTTCAATCAGTGCACCAAGTGATTCGGAATGAAGAATCTCCCAAAATCCTCGAGTTCGCCAAGCCCCAACATGAAATGGAAATTTGGGGAAGTACTTTGGGTTTATCCCCGGAATTGGTGGGTCACCAGATACAGCCAAACCAGTGCCTACCCCTACGTGAAACGGCATCGTTTCACCATTTGTGAAACAATGTCGTTCTATGCTACCCACCACTCCCCTTAGGCAGATCAAAACGACAAGGCATATTGTAGTTTAAACAATCACAGACCAAACAATGCACTAGCCCGTCATTTTGATTCAACTAATATAATATCAATTTATTTAAATATTAATATAATAATATTATAATAATATAATCTTCTCGCATATAGAAAGTTACAATCCTATCCGTAACTCAAGTTGTGCAAGTTCTATACCCATGCAGATCATCCTACAGACGTGTGCCCAACTACACAAGATAATACAGACCAAGTTAATACTTTCAGTCGTTATAACCCTCAAAAGAAAAATGAGAATTATAAATTCTTCTATAGTAAAAAGTGGAAGAATCCTTCTAATTTTTCCCAGTACAACCAAATGTCACAACCGCCTTGTCAAATGCATTCTCGGCCACCACAACCTCTAAATAGTTATCCTCCAAACCAACCTCCAAAGGACGGCATGTCTTTATAAGAAGTTCTTAGATCTCTCGAGTTATCTACACAGTAGTTTCAGTAGAAAAACGATAAAAGCATCCAGAAATTGGAGAATCAAATGAGTCAGTTGGCTTTTGCTGTAAATCGAAGGAATCTTAAGAAAATTTCTATCTCAACTAGAGAGATCAATCCAATACAAAATTTTAGTATCATAGCATCACAAACAGAGAAGTAGATAACAGGAAAACCCATAGAAAATTCTTAATAGTTTGCAGTCCTCTGCAAACTTGAAAATGTTAAAAGTTTCAAACGAAATATGTGACCTCAAGGCCGCCATTAACCTCATGTTCTTAATAGTGTACTAGAAACCTCATGGCAATTTTTGACAAGATCATACAGATACGACCAATTTCGGACCAAGACGAGCCTGATGTGTTACGATGGACTCATACTATAGATGGACGTTTCTCCAACAAATCTGCACGGACACTTCTCCGTGACACACAGCTGATTCATTCTCCCCGCCTATGGAAGGATATTTGGAATTGGCAGGGACCGGAACGGATCAAGACGTTTCTTTGGCTAGTGGCTCATAATCGAATACCCACAAAGGAGCTGTGCTTTAAGAGACATTGTGTCTCTTCGGACTTATGCCCACTGTGTGGAGTTCATGTTGAAACTACGATGCACGTACTCAGAGATTGTATGCAGGCTCGTGATGTCTGGCATCAGATATTACCAAGTGGATTGTACCAGGATTTCTTTACGGCTGATCTGAGTGTTTGGCTCACAAAAAATTTGGAATGGCAACGTAAGGAAGGACGTGCATGCTGGGCACTCACCTTCGGCACCGCAGTCTGGTCGCTATGGCAGTGGAGAAACAACGTGGTTTTTGAACATGTAGATGCAACAGCGACAAGGCCTATGACGCTCATTTATCGCAGGGCGACCGAATTCAAGCTGGCACGAGACATGTTGGCTCGTACTCTAATGGGTCCGACAGGGAGAGGGGAGAAGTGGATCAGCTGGACACCGCCTATCAGGGGTTGGTGTAAACTGAATTGTGGTGGAAGTTATGACCCAGGGAAAGGTATCGCGACAGCAGGAGGTGTGGTGTGGAATGCAGATGGTCAATGGATCATAGGGTTCACCCAACATATTGGGAATGGCTCAGCATGGGAAGCAGAGGTATGGGGAGTTAAGTCTGGGATATTTACAGCCCTTTCTTCTGGTGTTGTCAAATTACACCTGGAATTGGACTCTTTCGAAGTTATCTCGGCCCTGAGAATGAAGGATCTCAAACCCCCATGGAGCCCCCTTCTCCTGGCCTGTCTACACTTGCTACAGCAGTTTCGTGAGGTCCAACTGGATCATGTGTTCCGAGGGGCCAATACAGTTGCCGATACACTGGCAAAGTTGGGAAGAACATATCCGGTCGGCTGCCAATGTTTATGTAATCCACCTCCTATAGTCGCCCCTCTACTACGTTCGGAGACGGTTAACCGCTACTGTATCCCTCCAGCTTTCTAGTTTTAGAACGCTGTGTCATTGTTACCAAAAAAAAGAAACCTCATGTTCTTAATACTAAACATTCCCTATATATAAACTACGAAGGTGACAGAATTTTTCTCCTTATTCCATAAAGATGTTGTCGAAGTTTCCTTGTCAATCATAAGGAGATCTTGACAATATCTTATATTTATAATATTACTAATTTTCTTTATTATATAAAGAAATAAATCTACATATTATTAATATTTTCGATGGCTTATTAAATTTCTTTATTTATTCCCTGTCGTAAAAGAAAATAAAATTATTCTCCCTAACCTGAAGAGAAAAATTTCTACACATCTTTCATTTATATGTGATCCATTAATACAAGTACATAGTTAACTAAATAAAAATTATTTTATTTAATTATTCATATAATAAAATATTGAATAAAATAATAAATTTAAATAAATAATAATCTTAATCATATTAAAATAATTTATTTATTTAATAATTAATTATGATACATTCAGGATCTTTTGTATATACTTATGTTGGCAGTGAATATATTTATTTATATAATCACGAGGTATAAGTGGACTCTATATAGCAAGCCATTATGCTATCTAGATAAATATGCTTATAAGTAACCCCATTTTGCATCTATCAATAATCAATACTTGGGTTTAATTAATCCCTTTATCACAACATCTCTATTTTGGTCACAACGCATGGATTCGTTATCCTTGTGTAGGCCCAAAATTTGCTTTCTTGATCCATATTGAATTTGATGATTGTAGTTGTGATTTGTATCCTAATACAATTACAACCAAGTTCAGCTAAACATTTCTTCTCGTTCAATATAACAAGAGGTCCACTGAGTTGTTTACTCCTATTATATAAGAGGGATAATTTTCGTCTATTTTGTCATCCCTCAACTATAAACTTGTAAGCTTGTAAATACTCCGTTTGGACGACAGTTACGAACTTCACTGAAATATCCTAAAGTTAATGCCCCATCTAGAGGCTTGTGACAATTTTTGTTTTAGGATTTACGAATCAATGGTTATTAAATGAAATGCATATGACATTCATATAACGTTCCACGTTGCGTTCTCTTGATCAGGTCAATCTGATATGCTATTCTCTAATAAGATGTCTATGTGATGAAATGGTATGGACATACTCATGACTTGTGAAATTTAGTCATCTATATTTGCATACAAGTCCATACGTTATTATCATCCACTTTAATGACATGCTGGATTTGGGATTTATTTATGATCTTCTTTTACAAATGGGGTTTCACAATCAAGTCACACACTTGATGACCCATGTTTAACAAACTAAGATCAATGGACCTGGGTTTTATATACCTGATAAATAATAACTCCAAAGAAAAAACACCTTTATTGATTATTTGAATATGATACAAAAACTACATAACTCATTGATTAGACCTAGGGTATACCCCTTCATCTAACATAAATAAACCCCTTTGAGCTGAAAATTTTTACTATTCTTTTAACACCTTCACCCTTACACACATCAAGACTTCATCCATAAACCCAGATGATCTACTAGGAACTCATGAGTGGAAAAATATTAAAAAAACTCTCCCAAAAAAAACAAGACAAGAAATCCCCAAAGAACTGAAACAAGAAGAACCTCGAAGTAAAAAAATAGAGAAAAAAGAAAAAAAAATCAGAAATATTTCAAAGAGTAAATGAAAGGAAGAGAAGAAAAAATTGGGAAAACAAATGGAGCAAAAAGGAGAATAGGAATGAAGAAACCATTTATCAGTTAGAACGATTATCCGAAACCAAAATAGCCTTCATCATATCTTAAAACCCAACCTCGTTACTATCGGAAAAAAAAACTACTAATTTCAAAGTGCTACTTGAAGAGATGAAGATAGGATTTATTTACAAGCTTATAGAAAAGACTACTTCTAGAGGTTTGAGAAAAAACACAAACCCAAAGAGAGAAAATGAGAGATGAGTGTTTTTCAATAAATATGAATACTTGATTGACTAATTTGATAGAGATTATATGGTGAAAGAATTGAAATTATGATAATTATCGTGACCAATAAAGAATCAAACCTTGGACATGCAAATTAGGAAGTCCTATCTGAAATCTTTTATCATCTTTAGAATTTTAATTATGAGCACATACTTAGGGGCAAGCATTGAGAAAGTAAGAGGATATGTGATAACATGCTTTATTATTATTATTATTATTCAATTTAAATATATTTTTATGGTTATTTAATGGTGTAATCTTTACCTAATTACTTATTTAACTTTTTAAGATGTTTTCACACGGTATTTGAACTATTCTATAAGGAAGAATAGATATTCTTGTGGAAGAAGATAAATACCATGGGAGATCAAGAAAAAAGTAGATAAAGCATATTTTTTTACTAAGAAAATAGGGCACGTTACTATCTGTAATCACATATATCAACTCTCAAATGCATGTGGTCAGGGTATCTCATCTTTTAGACATTCGTATAACCCTTAGTGATAGTTATCTCACTATGTTTTGCAAGAAACTCTCTAATCTAATCTTGACTTTATAATAGGTTATTATTAAACTTTTGGAAGATTTTATTGATATGAGTTGAAATATTTTGTTTATTCTCTTCTCCAATATTGTTACATATGGAATTAATTATTATGGTGTAAACCTTCGATTTTTTGTGCCACGTGTAAGCATACGCATGAGGGTAATTTAGTAACTACCCTTATTTTATAATCTATGATTCAAATTGAAGTTTTGATTTATAGTGACACAATAACATTTCAGAGTAAGATTTAAAGAATTATTGGATTTGATTTGATTTTTATAATTTAAAAATATTATTTTTATACTATCCCAAATAATATTTTATTTTTAATTAAATATTCGTTGACCAAAAAAATATAACTTTTATTTCACTGGAAAGATTTTATTTTTTTGAATTTTTTATGTAAATTTCATAATTTTTGAACAAATATATGATTTATTATAAATTTTTAAATTTTATAAATATTTTTATGATTAATTTAATAATTAATTAAATAAATAATATATGTATATACTAAACGATGTCATTTTGGGCAGTTGCCAAAATGACGTTGTTTTGGTATCGATTAATTTTAAAAAAAGAGAGATTTAGTGAAACGACATCGTTTTGAACAAATATCAAAACGACATCGTTTTGGCTTAGGATTTAGTAAAAAACCCTATTTTTTCCCCTCTTCTTCTTTCATCTTTCCCTGGTTTTCTTCTCTCTCCTCACACATCCCTTTCTCTCTCTTGCATGATGGGCGAACTCCCTCCTCCGACCATCATTTGTCTCGCTGTTGGTCACGTTTTGTTCCCCTTCCTCATAGCAAGCTTTTGATGGTATAAGTCTGATTGGGATTGGAGCTGCAAAACGAGCTGTAGAAGCTCAAAAAGGGTGCGATTTCTTCGTCGGAAAATTGTTTTTTTTCGGCCAACCCCAGTGAGCTATTGAAAAACGAATATCATGGTTGAGTTCTTCTCGTCGAGAGCTTTCTTTTGACATATAGCATGTTAAAAATCATTGAGTTTTTGTGCAGGTGAGTTTCTAGGTTTGTCACCGCCGCCGGCCACCGTTCGCCACCGTCCACAGCTGTCGGCCACCATCCGCAACTATCAGACCACCACGCGTCGCCGATTTTCCAAAAAATCCAAAATTTGCCCGTTAAGTGTTTTCGATGTTCTGAATGCGATGATGTCGTTCGTTTCTTGATTTGATGCATGGTTTATGAATTATAAACTTTTAAATAATTTGATTAAAACATATTTTTTCATAAAAATAATAAATTATAATATTCTAAGCAATACTATTAAATTAAACATATAATTTGGGACCCAAGTAATTAACTAATCTTACATTGCGGGTCTTAGTACCTTAGCATACTTAAATAAACTATGCTTGGCATGTTTATGCAGGCTTATGACTTTTGTATGCGTGATGTGGACATTTTAGTGGATCCAATGAGTTTTGTTTGCTGTGTTGGATCATATTTTTGCTGTGACTATTTGGAGGTGAGTGAGGACCTCACATTTCACTGTTGAGTTTTAAATATGCATGTTTGAAATGTGCTACTTTTTTTTAAAAAAATAGATATTGATAAATCATGTTTAATATTTTGAGTAGTTTATTTTAACAAATCACTATGACTTGGTTGAAAATTTTATTTTGTCTTTATATGATTTTGCACAGAGATGCAGGTTTTTAATATGCACAGGGATGATGTGGTTTAAGACATAATATTTTATAAGTATTTCAAGAGTTATGTTTCAGTATGATGTTTGATTTAATTTTTTTTAATCTATTCCTTATTAAATATGAGTAGACAGTGTACATTGTTGAGTGATACCTGATTAGGACCAATGGATCTTATATATGACTATTTGGCACCCCGAGAAAGGGGAGATAATGTCATTGAGCCGGGTTAGCGAAAGTTAATGTGTTGATCAGCATTGTGTAGAAGTATGCTAATTTAGTCTTCGGCAATACTAGTGTGGGCTATATTTTAAAGAAAAAAAATAACAAAAAATATACACTAGTGGGCCTAGACTACTCCCGATCAAGAATAAAATAGGTACTTTGTTAGCCGACTTTCCAGCCCTATTGTAAAAAAGAAAAAAAAAGAACTTTATAATTCTAATTCATCCCTGCTTGGGATTAAACACTTGTTTTGAGCTAATTTTTGAGATTTATTTTATATATGTATGCTCGTCTCTGAGATTCTTTTTGATTTAAATTAAGATTTCTATTTTATGATATAATATTTTATTTATATTATGATTTCGTTATTTTGGTCCCTAAAACCATTGACCTGGATATTTAACTAACATTGTTTAGTGCTGTCCAGATGGTGTTGTAGGCTCAGGTTCTCAACCATCTTCCTCACGCGACTTATCATCTAGTCCAGCCAGTCATTGATAGGTTTAATCAGACTTTTGATTTGATATGTACACCGGAAAACCGAATATGTACTCTTTTTTTAATTTTTGTCCCTTTTGAGTTATATCTTGTTGATATATGGTTTTCTGTTGCTTTAGACCTTGTGAACTATATGGAATTGTTTTGAAACATTGTGATGGGTTGTATATATGGTTAATTTTTGTTGCTTTGTGAAGGATGATATAGGTTTTGTTTAGATATACTGTTATATATATAAAACTGTTACAGGTAAAATTTTGTTATACAGGAATTGTGTAATTTCTAGTTTAGTCTCGATTAAGAACCCATATTGCAAAAAAAAAAATTTAAATCTTATTTATGATTCTGAACTTATCCTATATTTTTATTTTTGCTGTGTATTTAATAATTTTATTTTCAAAGCCTTACAAGATTTTGAGAATAGCACAGTAATTGTTATTCTCAGGGTCTCGTGGCGGGGATGTTTACCCTTGGAGTAGGGTACAAGGCATGACATTATGGTCATGACCGAATCATTTTGGTTACATTCTATAAGGTTAGAAGGAGTATTGTTCATAGCACTCTGGATTAAGTGAAGCATTAAGAGAAGAAGATATTTTCTTAAATATCTACATTAGTGTTCAATGAGATAGGAGGATCGTTGTTTGGTAAAATGAAAGAGCCTTCAATTGTACTAAGTCTCCCAATTTCTACGGTCATATATGATTTCCTCTCAATTGACTCTTTTAAACGAGAGACTCACTATCATCTTAAGAATAAATTGATGATCTAAGAAAAAAAAAACTTTATTATAACTTTACTTTTGGTGCTTTCTATTTCAATTTGTGACTTATAACCGACTTTTTAACAACTCCTCATTCTTGCATGACCATGCTTATTGATCATTTCCCATAGCAAGTTCCTATATAAAAGGTAAACCTCATCTATAATTTGATCCTGATTTCTTGTATGGATTCAACCCTACTATCTATATTATAGAACTCTACAATAGGACTATTATTTTTGGGTTAGTATATTAATTAATTTAGAGGGGATTAATGGGGTTTTAATATAACTACTTATGACCTTTGTAAAAAAATGTAAAATGTTATGAATATCAAAGGTTTGGAAATTGAAAAGATAAAAAATTTATTATGTCTATTCAATTGTATAATGAATATTTTGTAACTACAAAACTCTTTATTTTCCAATGTCTCTTCATGTACCCTATCATGTTACCTATAAATAGGAGGTAACCTTATTTGCTTTGTACACACTTGTTTTGAGCACTTGATAAGATATTCTACTCCCTATATTGTTCTTAGTTTTCTCTCTTATTCTTTCATTCTCAATTCTTCTTATCGTTATATTATATAACACGTTATCAGCACGATACTCTTATAAACAAAAGAAGAATCAAGAGTCCTACAAGAGTTCTTCACAAAGAACAAACAAGAATCTTAGTTTCTACAAAGGTATATTTGGGTGAGTATATTTTTATAATTATTTAGATATAATTATGTTGTAATATTATTGTTTCTATTGCATGTTCTTAAATTTGATTTTCTTATATTTGTTTTAGAAATTTAAGTTCATGATTGTTTTATTCGTATAATGCTAATATAATCATAATATTACCATCATTAAATGTTATTCTTATAGATTATTTCTTATGTTTAAAATAAAAATTTATTTCTTATCTTATTATGTGATTAATTTTATGTGTTTTTAATATTTTATAGTTTTACAATGACAAATATTGCAAAGCTTGAGTTTGAAGCTCTTGACATTACTGGTAAAAATTATTTATCATGGATATTGGATGCTGAAATTCATTTGGATGCCAAAGGACTTGGAGAGACAATCAAAACATTAAATGAAGCATCGAATCAAGATAAAGCAAAGGCTATGATTTTTTTTCGCCATCATCTCCATGAGGGATTGAAATCTAAATATCTCACAGTAAAAGATCCTGCAGATATTTGAAAAAATTTAAAAGAAAGGTATGATCACCAGAAAACAGTGATGCTTCCAAAAGCTCGTTATGATTGGATGCATCTTCGTTTACAAGATTTTAAATCTGTGAGTGAATATAATTCGGCATTATTTAAAATCAGCTCACAGTTAAAATTATGTGGACAAAATATCACTGATGCTGATATGCTTGAAAAAACATTCTCTACTTTTCATGCTTCAAATGTGCTTTTACAACAGCAATATCGTGAAAAAGGTTTCACAAAATATTCTGAGTTGATTTCATGTCTTCTGGTGGCTGAACAAAACAATGAGCTGTTGATGAGAAATCATGAATCTCGTCCTACTGGTTCTGCTCCATTCCCTGAAGTGAATGTGATGCTATCTCATAACCATAGTCGTGGTCGTAGTCGAGGCCGCGGACGAGGACGAGGACGAGGACGAGGACGAGGTTATAATAAATTTCTTCATGGTGGTGGTCAATCAAGTAAATTTATCTTCCAAAATCAGAAAGTTGTAAAGGATGAAGGACCTGGAAAAATTATGAGTGGCATAAAGAAAAAAATTACAATTAGTAACTGTCATCGATGTGGAATGTAAGGTCATTGGCAACATACTTGTCGTACACCAAAATATTTTGCTGACCTATATCAAGAATCTTTGAAATCTAAAGGCAAGAATGTGGAGACAAACTTTGTCCAAGATGATTTCACTGAATTTGCTAATGGCCTTGAGAATATAACGCACTTGGATGTTTTTGATTTTCTTAATGATCCAAATGATGAAAGTGCAAGAAATCAATAATGATTTTAATTTTATAACTATGCAAATTTCAAATATGTTCTCTTTTTTTATTATAATAAAAGTCTATTTTTTTTTTTTATTAATATTTTATTTTTATATTTTCTTATTAATTTTATTTATTCAATGAAAAGAATGGATATTGGCATGGATATCTCTAAGATGAACGCCAAGGAAATATGTTTGGTTGACAGTGTCACAACGCATACAATATTGAGAGATAAGAGATATTTCTCTTATTTGGATAATAGAAAAACCAATGTATATACAATAAGTGGTAGTACAAGATTGATTGAAGGCTCCGGAAGAGAAAATATTATTCTATCTGGTGGAACCAAAATAATGATAGAAGATGTATTATACTCTTCTAAGTCTCAAAGAAACTTGTTAAGTTTCAAAGATATTCGTTTGAATGGATATCATATTAAGACAATGAACGAAGGAAGCATTGAGTATCTTTGCATAACTTCTATAATTTCGGGTAAAAAGTATATATTAGAAAAATTACCCGTTTTTTCTTCCGGATTGTACTACACAAGTATTACAATGATAGAATCTCATTCTGTAATAAACCATCAGTTTAATGATGTGTTTACAATTTGGCATGACCGGTTAGGCCATCTCGGTTCAACAATGATGCGAAAATTTATAGAGAATTCTTGTGGTCATCCATTGAAAAAGAATAAGATTTTTCAATCTAATGAATTCTCATGTACTGCTTGTTCTCAAGGAAAATTAATAATCAGGTCATCACTAGCAAAAATTGGAATTGAATCTCTGAAATTTTTAGAAAGAATTCAAGGAGATATTTGTGGGCCTATACATCCACCATGTGGACCATTTCGATACTTTATGGTTTTGATCGCTGCATCAACCAGATGGTCACATGTATGTTTATTATCATCTCGCAATATGGCATTTGCGAGATTGCTTGCACAAATAATTCGTTTGCGAGCTTAATTTCCTGATTATCCGATAAAATCTATTCGAATGGATAATGCTAGTGAATTTACATCACAAGCCTTTATAGATTATTGCATGTCTATTGGAATAAAGGTTGAACATCCTGTTGCTTATGTTCATACACAAAATGGTCTTGCAGAATCATTTATAAAACGCGTATAATTAATTGCAAGACCTATGCTTATGAGATCCAAACTTCCAGTTTATGTTTGGGGACATGTCATTTTACATGCAGCAACAATTATACGCATTAGGCCAACAAGTTATCATGAACACTCTCCGATGCAATTGGTTCATGGTCAGGAACCAAATATTTCCCATCTAAGAATTTTTGGTTGTGCGGTATATGTTCCAATTTCTCCACCACAACGTACAAAAATGGTTCCTCAAAGAAGGATAGGAATATATGTTGGATATGAGTCTCTATCTATCATTAAATATCTTGAGCCATTAACTGAAAATTTATTTACGGCAAGATTCGTTGATTGTCATTTTGACGAGACTATATTTCTAAACACTTGGGGGAGAAAATAAACAGTTGGAAAAGAAGATCTCTTGGAATGAATTATCATTATCTAGTTTTGATCCTCGAACAAATCAATGTGAACATGAAGTTCAAAAGATAATTCATTTACAAACGATTGCAAATCAACTGCCAGATGCATTTACTGACCTTAAAAGAATAACTAGATCTCATATTCCAGCTGTAAATGCTCCGATAAGAATTGATGTCCCTGAAGGATAATCTAAAGTTGCTAGTGAATCTATACCACGTCAGAAACATGGAAGATCATTCGGTTCTAAAGATAAAAATCCTCGAAAAAAGAAAGGAGCAACTACACAAGATGGTCATGAGGAGGATATAGTTTTGGAAAATCTAGTTGACATAATTAATAAAATTCCGGAAGAAACACAAGAGAATGAAGAGATCTCGATTAATTATGTCACTACAGGAACAAGATGGAACCGAAGCTCAATACTTGTCGACAATATTTTTGCATATAATATAGCGCTAAATATTATAGAAGAAAGTGAGGATCTTGAACCTACCTCTGTGGAGGAATGTAAAAATAGAAATGATTGGCCAATGTGGAAAGACGCAATTCAATCAGAATTAAAATCATTTGAAAAACGTGGAGTTTTTGGACCTGTAGTCCATACACCAAAAGGTGTAAAACCGGTGGGATATAAATGAGTATTTGTGCGAAAAAGAAATGAGAAAAATAAAGTTGTGAGATATAAAACAAGACTCGTCGCACAAGGTTTTACCCAAAAACCGGGTATTGATTATGATGAGACATATTCTCCAGTGGTGGATGCAATAACATTGCGATATTTGCTTTGTTTGGCAGTACATGAAAAGCTTGAAATGCATCTAATGGATGTAGTTACAGCCTATCTGTATGGCTCGTTGGATACTGATATATATATGAAAATCCCTGAAGGATTTAAATTTCCAGATACAAATAAATCAAATTCTCGGGAAATTTATTCAATAAAATTAAATAGAGCTCTATATGGATTGAAGCAATCTGGACGGATGTGGTATAATTTCCTTAGTGAATGCTTAATTAAAGTAGATTTCAAGAATGATCCAATTTGTCCATATGTCTTTATAAAAATATATGGATCTGGTTTTGTTATAATAGCTGTTTATGTTGATGATTTAAATATCATTGGAACTCGTGAAGAGATAGATAAAACTATCAGCTATTTAAAAAACGAATTTGAAATGAAAGATCTTGGAAAAACAAGATATTGTTTGGGTCTTCAAATTGAGCATCTAAGTGAAGGAATATTTATTCATCAATCAAATTATGTGGATAAAGTTCTTAAAAGATTTTATATGGATAAAGCTCATCCATTAAGTACACCAATGCTTGTGAGGTCACTTGATGTGAAAAAAGATATTTTTCGACCTCGTGAAGAAAATAAAGACCTCTTAAGTCCTGAGGTTCCATACCTTAGTGCTATTGGTGCACTTATATATCTTGCTAATAACACTCGACCTGACATATCATTTGCAGTAAATTTACTAGCAAGATATAGTTCTTCCCCAACTCGAAGACATTGGAATGGAGTTAAACATATTTTTAGATATCTACGAGGGACAATGGATATGGGTTTATATTATTCAAATTTATCCACTTTTGATTTAGTTGGCTATGCAGATGCAGGATATTTGTCAGATCAACATAAAGCCAGATCGCAGACATGTTATTTATTCACTATAGGTAATACTGTCATTTCATGGCGGTCGGTGAAACAAACTTTGGTTGCTACTTCTTCTAACCATGCAGAGATTTTAACAATTCACGAAGCAAGTCGTGAATGTGTTTGGCTACGATCAATGTCACAACACATAAGAGAAGCATATGGATTATCAAGTGATAAAGAACTTGCAACTACACTGTATGAAGATAATGCTGCTTGTATAGCTCAATTGAAGGAAGGCTACATAAAGGGTGACAAGACAAAACATATTTCACCAAAATTCTTCTTTACTCATGATCTTCAAAGCAAAGGGGAAATCAGTGTCCAACAAATACGCTCAAGTGATAACCTGACTGATTTATTTACTAAAGCTATTCCCACATCAACATTTGAAAAGCTTGTTCGAAAGATCGGAATGCAACATTTGAAAGATTTAAAAGGATGACTAAATCAGGAGGAGTATGCACTACACTCTTTTCTCCTTCACCAAGTTTTTATTGTCACTGGGCTTTTCTTGGTAAGGTTTTTAATGAGGCAGTATTCTGATTTCATACTCACATTCTTAATATTCAAAATATTCAAGGGGGAGTGTTATGAATATCAAAGGTTTGAAAATTGAAAAGACAAAAAATTTATTATGTCTATTCAATTGTATAATGAATATTTTGTAACTACAAAACTCTTTATCTTCCAATGTCTCTTCATGTACCCTATCATGTTACCTATAAATAGGAGGTAACCTTATTTGCTTTGTACACACTTGTTTTGAGCACTTGATAAGATATTCTACTCCTTATATTGTTCTTAGTTTTCTCTCTTATTCTTTCATTCTCAATTCTTCTTATCGTTATATTATATAACATAAAAAATATAATTGAAAGATAAAACTCATTTATTATTAAAATTGATGGTAATCATTGTTATACCTTTTAATTTCAAAATAATAAAAAAAGAATGTAACCTAGAAGTCATTTTCAAAATAGTTAATGTACAGTGAAATGAGACCTTTTTCTGCGTGGTGTGAGGTCGAGGGAGAGATTTATACAGAGTTAGGAGTTTGAAGACCACGGATAGGGTGGTGAAGTGGAGCACGAAAGTCTTTGTAATCAATCCCTTTGAAAAAAAAGAAGAAGAGCACATGGGATGGTCAACCACCTCCCTCTTGAGGTTTTTAATCAATTGCAATCAAAGCGAAAGCGATCTCAATGATGGTAGAATCAGCTTCTTTTGAGGCCACACCAGCAGTGGATTATGATGCTATAATACCACACCACCCACCACCCACCACCCACCACTTTTACTAAAGGATCTGTTTATTATGACACTGCAAAAGAGTGCATCAAGTTAATTCTGGTAAAATTAAAAGGTTGGCCTCTAGAGATAAAAACAATGTGTTTATTTGAATATAAGAGAAAAACCCAAATCCATGAGTTTCGGGTCAGGCACAGCCACAGCCACAGCCACAGCCACAGCCACAGCCACATCCACATCCACATCCACATCCACATCCACATCCACATCCACATCCACATCCACATCCACATCCTATCCCACTAGTTGTAGCTGGGGCTTTTCTGCCACTTTTGGTCACATGTTGCACTTGATCGACTTCCCACTAACTATTCAACTGCTCAATTGCGCTACTTTCCACAACTTCCCCGCATCATCACAGCCTTTTACTACATCTACTCTCCTCCTACTTTTGTACAAAGACAGTATTAGTAGTACATAAGCAAATGTTGCATATGTATAAAGACACACACATCACATACAATTGGAACGTTGGGAGAAATGGACAAGCCCCGAGAAACAAAAACTCCAAAATCCACTGCCTGGGCCATACATCTCCCATCGTTTTCATAAATCTTGTCCCCTCCTTGGCTCCTACCTCCTCACTCCTCAATCTTTTCAAAATCGTCCCTCTGCACAACCTTATGTCAACATTTCTGGCATTATCATCTCTACTTGTGTGTCCCGAAAATGTCTTAACATGCAACCATTGATGTCATTTTTAAGTGAGAAGATGCCTTTACAGCATTATGTCAGACAATCCAAACATAACATCCAAAGAACAACATTACCATTCCCACCAAAAGGAAAAACAAAAACAAAAACAAAAACAAAAGAAACCGTTTATTCTCCCACACTTTGTCTTTTATTTTTCTAACCCAACTTTTTCTTTTTTGTAATAAACAAACGTTCATATTCGCACCGCCCGAGAAGCTTTGCACATTCTTTCGTCTACGTACTACAGAGTCCGTCCATCTACTTGTACTCTGCGAAAACACACAAACACACTTTTTCTCTCTCTCTCTCTCAAAAAGTAAAGGGTACTTTCTTCTTACCACTTAACGGAAACACATAACCCAACGGCTTTAGTTCACTTTAGCTTCCATGGAAGCTTGATGGAGCATCTGCCGCTGCACCTTCCCACCGAATCTGTTCCCATATTCCACATTAGTGTCTTGTGGCTCTTATCCTTTGTGGGCTTTGTTTAATGCGCGACATTTGTTCGCTGAAGAAAAAGCTGGTGCTTCAGTGTGGAACATAACGTGCGCATGGGTTGCTGACGGGTTTGAGAGGGGAAAAAAATTGGTCCTTTCTTCGTTTGGGAGGGAGTGGTGGCTCTCTGGTTGTTGCATTTTTGCGCTTCTCTTAGTTGGTGACCATGGAAGGCGTCTACTTGGTACATTTAGTGTTTATGCTTTGGTTCGGGATGATAGTGGGCACCTTATGCCAGGTTGATTCAGATGTTGAGAGTGCCGCTGTTTACATTGTTACTCTTAAACAAACCCCAACATCTCATTACTATGGGGAGCTTAGAAAGAAAACTAATGTATTCAACCATGGTGGTGCT
This sequence comes from Passiflora organensis, assembly GCA_019739055.1. Taxonomy (NCBI): domain Eukaryota; kingdom Viridiplantae; phylum Streptophyta; class Magnoliopsida; order Malpighiales; family Passifloraceae; genus Passiflora; species Passiflora organensis. The sequence continues at coordinate 992,322 of JAEPBF010000269.1, forward strand.
ACTGGTAGACTGAAGAGAGCAAGGTACATAATTTTGCTGCATTTTCTGCTGCATTTTCTGCTTCATTTACTAATTCTGGTGGTATTAGGCAAGTTTATTTTCCATTGCTAGTTCTGGAATTTTTTAAATTGTTTTTTTTTCCTCATACTTGTTTCCTTTGTCCCTACGATCCCGAACTAATATGCTGAAATTAGACCATCCTTTTGTTCTGTTTTTGCATGTTGTGTCTTAAGGGGGTACACCTACAAAGTTGTTTCATGGGGTCTGTTTGGTCCTCGTTGTGGGCACCCTGAGAAGTTGTGCAAGTTTCTCTTAACATATTACTCAATTTCTACAAACATATAACCATCTGTTTTCTTGTTAGATCTTTCGAGTTTACTTTGTTAAATTCCCCTCGACCACTCTTGACCGTTGTTGCTATATTGATGGGATTTAACTGAGTTAAAATGTTTGATTTGGTTAAGATTAAGTATGCTAGGATTTTCGTTTAGGATTGTTGTCCGTGGTTCACCTAACTGCACCCCAATGATTGAGTTATATATCTCCCTCCTCTTCTCATCTCTCTCATCATCGATAATCTTTACCACTCTTGGAAAGATAACCAAGTAAGGACAAAATGACTAATTCTGCTTGTTTTCATTGTCTTGGTTTCTACATTTAGGAACAATTCAAGATCTGATCAGCATTCTAGTTCTTACGTAGCTCGAGTTCATGACTCATTGTTGAGGAGGGTGTTGAGAGGGGAGAAATATCTGAAGCTATACAGCTACCACTACTTGATTAATGGATTTGCTGTTCTTGTTACCTCTGGACAGGTATCGCTGTACATTGATTTTTGTTACGCCCATAATTATGCTTATAACAAGCTCATTGGTTCTCTCATTACTTCCTTTACCAAAGTTAATTTTTGACAAAAGTAATCACTAAATTTTCTTACTGCAATCACAGTAAGTTACTTGTAGTTTAAGTTCTGACCTTGACAAAATTATCTGAATCATGTGACTTTTTACACCGGTCAATTTCCAAGGCTGACAAGCTTTCAAGGAGACGAGAAGTGGCCAATGTGGTCCCAGATTTCTCTGTTAGAACTGCAACCACTCACACACCCCAGTTCTTGGGTCTACCAAAAGGCGCCTGGGAAAAGACTGGTGGATATGACACTGCGGGTGAAGGGATTGTGATAGGCTTCATTGATACAGGCATTGATCCAACGCATGCCAGCTTTGCTGATGACATATCTATGCACTCCTATCCAATCCCTAGTCATTTTTCAGGCATTTGTGAAGTTACTAGAGATTTCCCGTCTGGCTCATGCAATAGGAAGCTTATTGGAGCCCGGCATTTTGCAGCATCTGCTATTACTAGGGGAATTTTCAATTCAACTCAAGACTATGCTTCCCCATTTGATGGTGATGGCCATGGAACGTAAGTATGTTTGGCATTCTTCAATGAGTGCTAGCAGAGTTGTGACTGTTTGCTCATGATTTTGATGTTGTTGTTGCAAAATAATACCATCAATGTTTTATTTAGGCATAATATTGGTGAGCCCTCGATTCTGTTGTGGGTACCAAAACAATCTTATGATGATTCTGTTGCTGTAATGACTAGCATTCTGTAGGTTAACACTTTAGTAACACTATTAAGTGGACCAAAGAATGGTTGGGACTTTAAATTTGGTTCCTATTAGTCTTTCATCATTTATTCTCACACTTTACCCCAAAAAAAAGGTTTTCTTCCTTTAAGATCCAGCTTATACAACCACCCATGCAATGTGTAAGACCCTATCTTTCCTACCATCATATTTTTGGAAAATTTGAGATGTGATTGCATTGGACTTTCCTTACTTCACCTTATATTTCAAATAGTTGCAATCTTTGACTTATATGCTCATTTAGAAATAGCTTTCCATAGATAGTATGCTAATCAAATTTTCGGTACTGTGTAACTGCTGCATGGTTCAGGCTTCTTCATGCAATTTAAGTTCTCCTTGTTGCATAAGAAAGAAACTTGCATTAATTTCTTTACTTGCATAAGTTGGTCTGGCTAAATACTTTTGTGTTAAAATGATATTGATTAATTTCAAATAAAATATTGATTCTTAATTAATTATTGAAAATTTTCAACTAGCTTGTCTTTTTTCATAATGGCAATACTGTTACAGAATAAACTCCAATTCGTAGTTCACAGGGTTCATGAATGTGTATCAGTTGAATTATGCATTATGGCAACTGATGAACCATATCTCTATCTCAGGCACACAGCATCTGTTGCTTCAGGAAATCATGGGATTCCAGTGACAGTTGCAGGACATCACTTTGGAAATGCGAGTGGGATGGCTCCTCGTTCACAGTAAGTCTTAGTTTTATGTGTCTTCTGCAGAACTGACATGTGAACATGTCTCTTTCGTAACTTTTATTCATGCAATCTTTCACAATATGTAGACAATCTTCCGCTCCACATCTTAACTTGAAATTATATCTTTAAGTTGAAATATCATCTTGTGACAGGAGATGGAGGGTTAAATGCAAGTTTTCTGCTTCTGGAGGGATAGTTAGACTGGAAGCTTTGAATTAATGACAACATATTGAGCTAGTGATGACATTATCACCTTTATGTCAAGAGGATTAGAAATGCTAGCCTTGTCTAGCAGTTAGTTATTTGATGCACAAATCCAATAACTAAAGTTTCACTCCTTCAACGACTGAATCTTAGATGGTTTATGTTGGCAGAGCTTCTGTTCGCACACAGTGCTTCTCTTCTTATCTGTTACCAACTTTAAAAGTTTAGCAAATGAAGATATGACATAAGAGAACCCAACTGGCCAGTTTAGCTCTTAATGGGGACAGGAAATTAGATTTTCCATCTTCATACTGATTATTGCTCAATTTAAAAGGTTTCTCTAACTAAGTTTAGATCATTCAAGTCAACATATATTTTCTGGAATCATTCTTATTTTGTACTGGTTTATTTTGATGAGATTTGACTGTCTTGCAGCATTGCTGTTTACAAGGCATTGTACAAGAGTTTTGGAGGCTTTGCTGCTGATGTTGTTGCTGCGGTCGATCAGGTATGTGTGATGTCTTTTTCTTAATGATTTTGGTTGTCTCTTGTCATTATGTCCTTCCTGGACAATGAGTGTGAAATGCTTACGATCTTTTGTTCAAGTGGCTTAGGCTGGATATCTTGTGGTCAGATGGCAATATAGATTATGTACATAAACCATTAGTATCATTACATGGGTAATTAGCATCCAACATACAATATGCACTGCCTAGAAAAAATTTGTCAACATCTGGGATTCTAGTTGATATATATGTTCTAATACTGCCTAGAAAGAATTTTCAACTTCTGGGATCTACTTTGGAAAGTCTAAATTATTCATCATGCATTTGCAGGCAGCTCAAGATGGGGTTGACATCATTAGCTTGTCGATCACTCCCAACAGGCGTCCCCCTGGCATTGCAACATTCTTTAATCCAATTGACATGGCCTTGCTCTCAGCTGTGAAAGTTGGCATATTTGTTGTGCAGGCAGCTGGCAACACTGGACCATCACCGAAGAGCATGTCTTCCTTCAGTCCATGGATCTTTACTGTTGGTGCTGCTTCTCATGACAGAGTATACTCTAACTCTATAACACTTGGCAACAACATAACCATTCCTGGAGTTGGACTCGCCCGTAAGTTTATAATCTTCAGTTGCTACTACATCTCTTCTTGTTTTTTGATACAGAATAATAATTCCTTTACCTTCATATATTGCACATGGCTAAGTGATTAACTATATGTGAAAGGTTATGGAAAAGGAGAAGAAGTCGGAAAATGATACACCAACTCACATTTTCAAACTCTTGAACATCTAAGAAATAGGAGTTCAAAACTAGAATTCTGAGACTTTGATGCTGTCTTTTATAGTTCTGGTTCTTTGGGCTGATCTTATTAAATTTTTACTGTTGCTCTTTCTATTTGTGAGATACACTGAAGACAACATATTTGTGCTTTTTTTTTTATCAGCGGGAACATCTAATGATTCAATGTACACAATGATATCTGCACTGGATGCTTTGAATAATGACACCACAGTTACTGCTGATATGTATGTGGGTGAATGTCAAGACTCTAGTTGCTTTGATCAGGATCTTGTCCAGGGAAACCTTTTGATCTGTGGATATTCAATTAGATTTGTGTTGGGGCTTTCCACAATCAAACAAGCCTTGCTAACAGCCAAAAACCTTAGTGCTGCTGGCGTAGTGTTCTACATGGATCCTTTTGTTATTGGTTTTCAGCTTAACCCAGTTCCAATGAGAATTCCTGGCATCATAATTCCATCACCAGAAGATTCCAAGGTGAGGATTTTGAATAAAGGCTGCCAGACGCGTAAAATGCTCTTAAACTTGCAAAATTATTTGAAAGGCAGAATAAGGAATAACACTGACAATCAAAATTCCCAATGTATTAGAGAGTAAATGTTCCAATGCTTTATATCTCTATATATTGCATGCTCAAACACATGAGAGCATAGAATTTACTGATGGTGCATGAGTGTTTTTGGCAGGTTTTACTCAAATACTACAATTCTTCTTTGGAGAGAGATGGAACTACGAAGAAAATTGTTAAATCTGGGGCGTTTGCTAGAATTTCTGGTGGAATAAAAGCCAACTATTCTATTTCTGCTCCCAAAGTTATGTATTACTCTGCTAGAGGACCAGATCCGGAGGACAGTTTTCTAGATGATGCTGACATCTTGAAACCAAACTTGGTAGCTCCAGGGAATTCTATATGGGCTGCTTGGAGCTCTCTTGGCACTGACTCTGTTGAATTCCTTGGTATGAAATATGACATGCAGAACAAATTGTGCTTTTGTTTTTCCTTTTTGAGATGATAAATAGTTAAATTCTGATGTAACTTGCACACTTATTACTTGTAAAATTAGTATATTGTAACCAGTGATATTGACCTGATCTTCCAGGCGAGAGCTTCGCAATGATGTCCGGGACTAGCATGGCCGCTCCTCATGTTGCAGGGCTTGCTGCACTAATCAAGCAAAAGTTCCCAAGTTTTAGTCCTTCAGCAATAGCCTCGGCGCTTTCCACAACAGCTTCTTTATATGACAACAGCGGTGGGGCAATAATGGCTCAGCGTGCTTATGCCAATCCAGATCTAAGTCAGTCACCAGCGACACCATTTGACATGGGCAGTGGTTTTGTGAATGCTACCGCAGCTCTAAATCCAGGCCTAATTTTTGAATCTAGTAAGTCAATTTGCATATATCATATACCTATATATTTGGATTGAGTGCAGCAGTGCCTTTCATGGCTGCTATAATGCAAATGCTAAGGAACACAGCATAAACCCAATTTGCTCATTTTGCCTGTTTCCTATTTATAGTCTTGCTTTGCAGTCTACTTATTTTGCTTTTATATCCATCTTTTTGATAAAGCAATGTGATTTGTACGGCAGGTTTCGACAATTATATGTCGTTTCTTTGTGGAATCAATGGATCAGCTCCTGTGGTTTTCAATTACACTGGCCAGAATTGTGGTATTTATAATTCAACTATAAATGGGGTTGAACTGAACCTGCCTTCCATTACAATTGCTAAACTAAACCAAACTAGAACAATCCATAGAGCTGTCACGAACATTGGCGGCAATGAAACCTTCAGTGTGAGCTGGAGTGCTCCTTACGGGGTGTTGGTCAGGGTGGCTCCAACTCACTTTTACATTGCCAGTGGGGAGAGCCAGGTCTTGAGTGTATTTCTTAACGCCACCATGAACAACTCTTTGCCAAGCTTTGGAAGGATTGGACTTTTCGGAAATGAGGGTCATATTCTGAACATTCCACTGTCAGTCATTGTTAAATTCACGTATTATAATAGTACTAACAGCTGAGCATCCAGAAAATGGCGCCTTCTTTTTGTTTCGCACTTTCTTCTTCTGTGTCCTGCAGGTTCACCCTTTTGCTCTTCTGTCATTCTGTTGTGCTTTCGAGATATGTTAACCGATTTTTTCATTCGTTCTGTATCATGTAAATGTCAAGGCAATTGTAATGTTGTAGATATGAAGATTGGGTGGATGAGGCCCTGGTTTCTGTACCATCCTCTGTTTTTTGTGTTTATTAATCTAATATGCTGGAATTTCCATGCCTCTGAAAAACATTAATTGTCGTCTTCCACTGTTTTCTCAAATATGTTGTTCTTCAGGTCATTTGTTAGTTCCTTTTTTATGGCCGAAACTTTGGTCTGTCTTTTATGTTTTCCTGTCAATGAAAAACATGGAGGTACACACACCATCAAGCGATATATATCAATACGACTGCATTGGGGTGTGGATGTGCATTTTATTATTTGTACCCGAGAGACTTAATGGAGCTAGCTAGCTAGCTACTATCAAACTACTTGGTTATTACATTACATATATGTATGCCAAAAGCACTTATTCCAACTCTCTATATGTCCTTAATTTACTGCATTTAGGGGCTACCTTGTGGTAGGTCTTGAGGAGGGAGAGGAACCCAAGGGGTGGAAGACGTGGTTGGAAGAAATGGAAAAGGAGGAAATTTGGGTAGAGGAGGTAAGCTAGGAAAGGGAAAAGTGGGGGTAAAACTTTCGAGAAGCGGGGTAGAAGGAGGTAGCATCTGGTGTTCATCGGACGGGGGGGTTGGCAGAAAGGAAGCTGAAGGATCTGTTAGTGGAAGAGGAGTGGGCGGGGATTGAGTTTGTGCGTTGTCGTCTGGCGCTGGGAAAGTAGGGTCGAGGAAAGAAGGGGGGTCAAGTCCCAATTGCATGGTTGATGATGGAGGGCGGAGATGGCGACAGTGGCGGGTTGCATAGCAAAGGAGGGAGTTGCAGAGAAGCAAGAAGCAGAGGGCGAGGATGGAAGGGTGCATGGTGATGAAGATCAGAAGATCAGAAGATCAGAAGATCAGAAGATCAGAATGGAGATTAATGAAACGTAGAGAGAGCTTAAGCAGTGAGCATATAATATAATATAAATTATATAGAGCCATAGGAGTATAGGAGGCAAGTAAGGATGGTGTGTGGTTATAGCGTTACAGTATGGGTAGATGGCAGTTCAGATTGAAGGATTGCATGGGCTTCTTTCCACTCCACCAGGAAATGCTTTGACTTTGAATGGCACGCACGTAATTCGATTGGGTGGATGATGTGGTACTTTTATATGATGAGGATCGATTTGAGTATGAGCTGATTTTGACACAGGAGGAGTTATTGTGGCGACACAAGTCGTGTATAAACTGGACAAATTTTGATGATAGGAATACTCACTTCTTCCACACGTCTACACTGTCCCATCATCGTGGAAATGCTATCAAGTCCCTGCATGATGATGCAAGATTTGCACAACGACTTATCTGTTGTTAGATACTTCTGGAATTATACTCAGGGATGCTCCTATTTGTTCTTCTTTGATCACGGATCATGTCTTTCCAGCAATAGATCATGGTAATCTTTTTGCGGAGCTGTGTGATGTGTCGTTGGATGCTATACATACAGTAGTGACAAGTATGGGGCGGTTTAAGTCCCCTTGATCTGATGGACTGCAGCCGAATTTTTAACAGAGCCAATGGGAGAGTGTTGGGCCATGTGTATTGCAAGTTATTCATGTCATTTTCAGGGCAGGGATTTTTCCTATGGGATTTTTTGATACTCTTATCGTTTTGATTCCCAAGGTGCCTAACCCTTCTGAAATGTAATAGTTTAAGCCTATGAGTTTGTTTAATTTCTTCTATAAGATGATTACCAAGCTTATTGTGTGCTGGTTGAAACCTATTCTGGCTACTCTTATGTCGCAACATCAAATGAGTTTTGTTCCAGATAGGCCAATTATTGATACTTTTATTATTGTCCAGGAAATTTTTCATACTACCTAGCGACATACTGAAATGAATGGTTGGATGACTATCCAATTGGACTTTGAGAAAGCCTATGATCGGTTGATTGGAGTTCTAAGGTTGATCGTATTCATACCTGTATGAGTTCGTTGGGCATATGAGTTTTGTTCAATGGTTCGGCCATTGACAGGTTTTAGCTAATGAATGCATAGGGTAAGGTTGTGAGAATCCAAAATTTTCGATTGTTAACGAGCCTTAGTCTGTAGTTTTGAATCATTTATGGATTTGTAGTACGGTTCCAACTTTTTTAAAGATATTAATTATTATTGGAAATTTTTTATAATTTTTTATTTAATGATTGAAAAATTATAAAAAAAGAAGAAGATATTGTTGATTTTGGGTATCTAGGAGGATATTGAATAGGTCCAATGGAGGTTTAAAAATATTGGAGAATTTTCTCAGAATTTTTAGAAATAAAATTGGAATTATGGTATTTTTTAAAAAAATAAATAACATAATTTGATTTTTAGTAAATGATATATTTATGAAAAAATAGTTTTATAGTAGTGGTGATTAGTACTATTAAAAAAATTTATAAAAAATTTTTGGGATATTTTTCCTTGTAGTATTTATTATGAATTTTTAAAGATTTTGTATAATTAATAATAATATTTAATTATTAAATATTAATAAATTATAATATTATTTTAATAAGATGGTCAAAATGCATGGGTGACATGCTTACGATAGGTCCACGTGTCCCGATCTTGGAGAATCAGGAATTGGCCTGGTCGTGCCTGTGCTACCAGGTGGCACGATCTGATTGGTCGAGTTAATGAAAATTTTAAAAAAGAGAAAATAGCTTGAAATGGTAAATTTGAGAAAATAGTGAAAAAATGAGAAAAATTCTTAAAAAATATTAGAATCAACAAGGAGTCTAATGGTACCAAAATTTCTGAAATTAGAGTTGATTTGATGTGCCAAATAATTAGAACAAATTTCAGAAAAATAGAAAAAATATCCAAATAAATTATGGATTGGTTCTTAGGTAGAAAAGCATCGACTTATGGTTATAAACGTATGATTTTATGTGTATTTGTGTGATTTAGCATGTGATATTGAGGAATTGGTTATCAATGCATCTATAGGTAGATACCTATAAGTGAAGGGCCTCGAGGAATCGGTCCAGTAAACAAGGAAGAGTTTGTGGACTAATCGAACTTCAAACCGTGAGTGGACGAATTTATTTACTTGCTTTATTATAGGCATGAATTGTTAATATGATTATCAAAGAAGTAATTAATTAATTGGTAACATGGTATGCTATGCATTCTATAATTAATTAGTGTTGCTATATATAATGTGTTTTCTTGCATGTGTACTTCTGATTTTAGGAAGTGTTTGTAGTCCACCCCTGAGCCTTAGCTTTCGGTGTTATCCCTTATTGAGTGAATGATGGTTGCGTGATCCCCTTTAGTCGTATAGGCTGATCTTATGTTGTTTGGGAGATGTTTGTTTAAGATTTTTGTAAATCTTATGATGTTGTGACCCTCCTGAGATTCTTGTAATCCCTTCCTATTATTTTCACCATTTTCAGGTATAGGTACATTCGCTGTTTGTGGTACCAGTGTGTGAGATCAAAGCTGTAAAGCAGTGCGATATCACATCACATTTACATTCTTGTTTCCTTGATTGCTTACGCATGTAACATGAACTATGATAGGAATATTTTTCTAGTTTTTCATGATTCCTTGTTTGCTTGTTGTTTCCGAATTATGTTGGAGGTTTACCTGCTGGATAATTGGATCCCTATGAGACTTGTGTGTTATGGATTCATTGATTAAATTTAAAGACTTCCGCTGAACATGCTAAAAATTAGAAATTAGATAGTTAAGCCTTGTGGGATTTAAATGGGTCCTGGTTAGGTTTCACGGCGGTAAGGTTCCTATAAGGAGAAAATAACAATAAGTTAGGATTTCGGTGTGCTTGCCTTTGTGTGTTTGTACGTGTTTGTGTTTCAGGATCCTTCTGGTGGCCCTTCGGGGTAAGTGCTGATGCTCCTTGGGAGAGGAGAGGTTTTTACTTGTATGGGAGTCGTATGGGTGGCAATGCCCAGCTTGTGCACACTGGATGCCTGTTCCTATGTACTGGTTAGATGCCTTGTCTTGTGTGTTGGCAAGATGTCCTTATCCTTGTGTGGTTTTGATGTCCTAATCCTGTGTGCTGGTTAAGATGTCTAGTCTTGTGTATTGGCTAGATGAATAGGCTTGATGATTAGCTTGTGTGATAACCTTTTACCCTTTGTGAAGCAAAGCCTTGGACAACACAGGTGGAAGGGAATGTCTTTCCTGATGATGAGATTGATAGATGATTTACCTACCTATGTACTTCTGATTTCCAAAAGTGTTTGTAGTCCACCCTCAGCCATAGCTGTCGATCCTATCCCTTTCTAGTTGAATGATGAATGAGTGATTCCTTTTAATTGTATTGGCTCTGCTATTTTTTGAGAGATGCTTGTTTAAGATTTCTGTACAACTTATAATGTTGTGACCCTACTGAAATTCGTATAATCTCATCCTGCTGTTTTCATCATTTTTCAGGCTTAGGTACATTTGTTGTTCGTGGTACCGGTGTGTGTGATTAAGGCTGCACGGTGGGGAAATATTGCATCACATTAGTATTCATATTTCCTTGGTTACTTGCGCATATAACATGAACTATGATTGGACTATTTTTCTAGTTTTTCAAGTTCCTCCTTTGTTAGTTTGTTTCTGAATTATGTCGGAGGTTTACTTGCTAGATATTTGGATCCTTATGGGACTTGTGTGTTGGGATTTCATTGATTAAATTTAAAGACTTCTGCTGATGTTTTTATTGACTCTTTATATTACCTGAATACTTGTCCAATATCATGCTCTAACCTTTAAAAGCATAAGTAATGAATCTGACAAAATCAAAACTTAAGAAGATTAGAGTCTTGTGAGATTCAGATAGGTTCTAGGTTGTGTTTATTTGGGTTTCATGGCGGTAAGGGTCATAATAAGATGTAATTTGGGTCCTTACAATAGGGGTCAAAATTATCACAAGCACACACAATATAAGAGTAAACCAAAATTGGTAGAAATGAAGAGGAAAGACTGAAAACATTTCTCATTCAGAAGCACACAGACAGCCTATACATAATCTGATTTTCAAAACTAAGATTTGTCCCTATTTGCCCATGTTGTCCATGGCTATGCTGAAAAAAGAGTAAATAAGAGACCCCGAATTTTGAGTCTTAGAAGTCCAGAAGCCAGTGCAGATGAAAAGACTATTTTTTACCTGAAGAAAAGGATGTGTGATAACTGAAATTGGCAATGAATGTTTAGTAATTATTTCTGATACTAATTTCCTTTAATTTGGTTCTCTATTGGTTGATAATTACACTAGAAAATAAAATTTCTAAAATTAAGAAAGGATAATTATAGAATTTAATTCTGATAATTATCTTACTTCAATCTAGCCTTTAAAGTATGGAAATTAATTCCATAACCACCCCATATAAAGAGGAAGCCAGCCACACTTAAACATTACACAGAAAATACACAAAATTCATCCAAATAAAAACCCTACACCTCCCTATTGCTGCCGAAATCTGTTTGAACTTCAAACAAGCATAACTCTCTCATCCTTTATTGGATTATTGCAAATAATAGCTTGTTGGAAACCTCCTTATGTTCTCTTTCCAAAAATCTTATTTTTTTCATATGAAGGTTGGTTTTTCTATGTTGAAAGTTAGATCGTAATTTGGGGGGATTATCGAAATCTACTTGAACTTCAAAATAGCATAATTCTTTCATCGTTTGTCGGATTCTTGCAAAATAATAGCTTATTGGAAAGATCTTTCCATCCTCTTTCCAACCACTTTGTTTTTTTATCTGGAGGTTAGTTTTTATATGTTGTAAGTTAGGTCATAATTCAGCGGGATTAGGTCTCAAAATTGTGTGAATATGCCTTCAGTTGATTTCTATTGTTGTTCCTCTTATTCGTATGATTTTTTAACATCCATTCGTGTTGTAAAATCATAAATTATTTCTTTGAATTTTCTCTATACATGAAATCAGTATGCCCTACCCTTGTTTTATTGTTAATCAATTGATTAACCTATTGGATTCTGACCTTGTTTCTTTTGATTGTATAACTTATAAACACCTAATTCTACTTTGTTAACATGAAATCGCAACCCTTACACCTTGTATGTATGAAATCACAATTTGTCTTGTGTCCTATGCTTAGTGCCGAAATATGCATAGTCAATTGGGATGATAACTCAGATTGAATCTTGTTAAGTTCTTTGCTATCATATCACACATCCAAGGGGGAGGTACCTGCGGCATCTGATCACTGGTTTCTGATAGGTTTGGTGAGTGAAATTGGTAAGGAAATAGGGTATTTACTTGGTTAATGAGTATGCATATTTAGTTTGGTTTTTTCTTTGCCTAATAATGTCATAGGTTACTCGGAACTATTAAATAAAGGCAAAGGAATAGCTTCTTATTTAGAGACAAAAGAGATAGGATCTATACCTTATCAGTTTCTCCAAAGATCCTTGTTGTTTGTTTGTTGTTTTTGATGTATACCCTTGTTATCATTGCATGCGAATTGATTTTATTGTGTATACATGAATTCCAGATTGAGATATGATTACTTAGGCTATACCAAACCCTTAAGATAGGTTATGTGTGCCTAATTTCCATGTGTTGTGAAAATTCTGATTGCGTTCTGACATGATTGAGAATACCTTGTTATGGTATTGTATTTTGTGCTTGCCTGTGTGTTCTTGTACATACTTGTGTGTCAGGATCCTTTTCCAGTGGCCATTTGGGATAAGCGCTAATACTCTTTGGGAGAGAGGAGGCTCTTACTAGTATGAGAGTTGTATGGGTGACTAAATGCCTAGTCCTTTATGCTGGCTAGATGCCTTGTCTTGTGTGTTGGCAAGATGACCTAATCCTGTGGTGCTGGTTAGGATGTGAGACCCCTCCCCGAGGGAACCACACTCAAGGTATTGTATGCGACTGTTGGGGGTATCTGGTCGCCTAGCTACGGGCTGCAGACGCTAGGACTCGAACCCTTCCCCTCACGCTTTTGTTCCCTCCAGGGAGACGCCTCTTACCAATTCAGCTGCAGCTGAGTTGGTAAGAGACGTCTCCCTGGAGGAAACAAAAGCGTAAGGGGAAGGGTTCGAGTCCTAGCGTCTGCAGCCCGTAGCTAGGCGACCAGATACCCCCAACAGTCGCATACCATACCTTGAGTGTGGTTCCCTCGGGGAGGGGTCTCACATAAAAGACGTCTTTTTTGTGAGGACCCCCCCCCTAGGAGGAACCTACATCCAAGGTATTGTTTGGCCCTCTGGCCCAGGTTAACGACCAACCGGCAACCAGGCAACCAGGAGCCCTCGGCCCAAAGGCCGGCAACTCTGGCCCATGGGAATTTGATCCCCTGTCTGCAGCCACTGGGATTCGAACCTCTGCCATGGCACCTTTTATTCCTCCTAAGAGGCGTCTCCCTGGAGGGAACAAAAGCGTGAGGGGAGGGGTTCGAGTCCTAGCGTCTGCAGCCCGTAGCTAGGCGACCAGATACCCCCAACAATCGCATACAATACCTTGAGTGTGGTTCCCTCGGGGAGGGGTCTCACATAAAAGGCACCTTTTTTGTGAGGACCCCCCCAAGGAGGAACCTACATCCAAGGTATTGTCTGGCCCTTTGGCCCATGGTAACGACCAACCGGCTACCAGGCAACCAGGAGCTCTCGGCCCAAAGGCCGGCAACTCTGGCCCATGACTATTCGATCCCCTAGCTGCAGGCACTGAGACTTGAACCCAGCTGAATTGGTAAGAGGCGTCCTCTTAGGAGGAATAAAAGGTGCCATGACAGGGGTTCGAGTCTCAGTGGCTGCAGCCAGGGGATCGAATAGTCATGGGCCAGAGTTGCCGGCCTTTGGGTCGAGGGCTCCTGGTTGCCTGGTAGCCGGTTGGTCGTTACCCTGGGCCAGAGGGCCAGACAATACCTTGGATGTAGGTTCCTCTTAGGGGGGGTCCTCACATAGGATGCCTAGTCCTGTGTGCTGGCTAGATTCCTTATCCTGTGTGCTGGCAAGATGAATAGGCTTACGGATTAGCTTCTGTGCTAACCTTTTAACCTTTGTACAGCAAAACCTTAGACAACACAAATGGAAGGGGATGGCTTTTCTCTTTCCTACTGCCGAGAGTAACCTGATGTGTTTTCCTGCCTGTGTACTTCTGATTTTCAAACTGTTATTCTATGGGAGAGGGGAGACTCTTACTAGTATGGGAGTTGTATGGGTGGCTAGATGCCTAGTCCTTTGTGTTGGCTAGATGCCTTGTCCTATATGTTTGCAAGATGCCCTAATCCTGTGTGCTAGTTAGGATGCCTAGTCCTGTGTGCTGGCTAGATGCCTTGTCTTGTGAGTTAGCAAGATGAATAGGCTTGCGAATTAGCTTCTGTGCTAACCTTTTACCCTTTGTACAGCAAAACCTTAGACAACACAAATGGAAGGGGATGGTTTTTTCTTTTCCCTATTGCCGAGAGTAACCTGATGTGTTTTCCTGCCAGTACAGGTAAAAAGACCATCTTGCTCTTAAACAAAAGGATGTGTGACGACCAAAATTTGTAAGGAATGTCTAGTAATTATTTCTGGTATTAACTTCCTTTAATTTGATTCTTTATTGGTTGATAAATACCTTAGAAAATAAAATCTCTAAAATTAAGGAAGAATAATTTCAGAATTTAATTCTGATAATTATCTTACTTTAATCTAGCCTTTTGAGTATAAAAATTAATCCTATAACCACCCTATATAAAAAAGAAGCCAGCCATACTTAAACTTTACACAGAAAATACACAAAATTCGTCCAAGCAAAAACTCTACCCCTCTCTATTGCTATCAAAATTTGCTTGAATTTTAAACAAGCATAACTCTCTCATCCTTTGTCGGATTCTTGAAAATAATGGCTTGTTGGAAAGCCCTTTCTGTCCTCTTTCCAATTTTTTTGGGTTTTCTTCTGAAAATTAAATTTTCTATGTCGAACATTAGATCGTAATTCGGCGGGATTGCCGAAATCTACTTGAAATTCAAAATAGAATAACTCTTTCATTGTTTGTCGGATTCTTGCAAATAATAGCTTGTTGGATTTTTCCATCCTCTTTCCAAAAATTTTGAGTTTTGTGTCTGGAGGTTAGTTTTTCTTTGTTTTAAGTTAGGTCATAATTCGGTAAGATTAAGTTTCAAAATTGTGTGAATCTGCCTTTTGTTGATTTCTATTGTTGTTCCTCTTATTCATATGATTGTTTAGCATCCATTCATGCTGTAAAATCATTAATTCATTCTTTAAATATTCTCTTTACAAGAAATCAGTATGCCATACCCTTTCCCTATTGTTGCCTGTCTTGATCAATTGATTAATCTATATGATTCTGATCTTGTTTCTTTTGATTGTACAAGTTATAAACACCTAATCCTCCTTTTTTAAGATGAAATTGCAACTTTTACACCTTGTATGCATGAAATCACAATTTGTCTTATGTCCTATACTTAGTGCCGAAATATGTATAGTCAATTGGGATGATAACTCAACTTGAATCTTGTTAAGTTCTTGGCTATCATATCACACATCCAAGGAAGCGGCACCTACGACATCTGATCACTGGTTTCTGATAGGCTTGGTGAGTGGAATTGGTATGGAAATAGGGTATTTACTTGGTTAGTGGGTACACATGCTTAGTTTGGTTTTGTCTTTGCCTTGTAATGCTATAAGTGGTTTGGAACTATTAAATAAAGGCTAAGGAATAGTTTATTGTTCAGAGACAAGAGAGAGAGGTAGGATCTATGCCTCATTAGTTCTCTAGAGATCCTTGTTGTTTGTTTGTTGTTTTCGATGTACACCCTTATTATTACTGTATGCAAATTGATTATATGGTGTATACATGAATTGCGGATTGAGATATGATTACTTAGGCTATACCAAACCCTTGAGATAGGTTACGTGTGCCTAATTTGTATGTGTTGTGTGTATTCAACATGCTGATTGTGTTCTGAAATGAATGAGGATACCTTGTCCTGGTATTGTGCTTTGTGTTTGCCTGTGTGTGCTTGTATATGTTTGTTTGTCAGGATCCTTTTTTGGTGGCCATTCGGGGTAAGTGCTGATGCTCCTTGGGAGAGGGGAGGCTCTTACTGGTATGGGAGTTGTATGGGTAGCAATTCCCAGTTTGCGCGCACTGAATGCCTAGTCTTGTGTATTGGCTAGATGCCTAGTCTTTTATGCTGGCTAGATGCCTTGTTCTATGTGCTAGAAAGATGCCCTAATCTTGTGTGCTGGTTAGGATGCCTAGTCCTGTGTGCTGGCAAGATGAATCGACTTGCTGATTAGCTTGTGCGCTAACCTTTTACCCTTTGTGAAACAAAGCTTTAAACAACATAGGTGGAAGGGGATGACCTTTCTTTTTCCTACTGCCAAGCATACCCTGATGTGTTTTCCTGCCTGTGTATTTCTGATTTTCTAAAGTGTTTGTAGTCCACCCTCAAGTTTAGTTTCGGCCTTAACCCTTTTGATTGATTCTTGAATTACATGATGCCCTTAGATGAGTAGGGATGACCTGATGTTGTTTGGGAGATGTTTGTTTAAGATTTCTATAGATCTTATGATGTTGTGACCCTACTGAGATTATTGTAATCTCATCCTGTTGTTTTAATCATTTTTCAAGCTTAGGTACATTCACTGTTCATGGTACCAGTGTGTGAGAATCAAGGCTACACGGTCAGGCGATAGCGCATCACTTTTGCATACTTGTCTTCTTGGTTGCTTGCGTATATAACATGAATATTGATTGGACTATTTTCTAGTTTTTCAAGATTCCTCATTTGCTTGTTACTTCCGAATTATGTTGGAGGTTCACTTGCTGGTTATTTGGATCCCTATAGGACTTGTGTGTTATGGATTCATTGACTAAATTTAAAGACTTCCACTGATGTTTTATTTACTCCGTATAATACTAGAATATTTGTCCAATATCATACTCCAAACTTTAAAATCTTGTAGGAATTAACATGCTAAAATAGAAACTAGATGGATAAGCCTTGTGGGATTCAGATAGGTCCTAGTTTGGGCTTGTTTAGGTTTCATGGCGGTAAGAGTCCTAGTAGGAGCAATCAACAATGGGTTAGGAATTGGGGTCCTTACAGTAAAACAATTAGACAATCAATATTACAACAAGCCTTTTAGTTGTCTCTGACATCCAAACTTTAACTGGCCTAGGAGCACTCTTGCAGCTATGCTTACAAGTCATCCGGCCACATAAAAAAGGGCATCATAACGTTCAGACTCGAACTGGCCTATAGAGCATCTTGACATCTAGACTCGAATTG
This sequence comes from Passiflora organensis, assembly GCA_019739055.1. Classification (NCBI taxonomy): domain Eukaryota; kingdom Viridiplantae; phylum Streptophyta; class Magnoliopsida; order Malpighiales; family Passifloraceae; genus Passiflora; species Passiflora organensis. The sequence goes on from JAEPBF010000269.1 coordinate 1,009,598, forward strand.
ACATACAAGACATCTTGACGTCCGGACTTGAACAGGCCTACAAGGCATCCAACGAGCTCTTGCTGGGAATAACCACCCATAAACCTCCCGGTTCGGTAAGCATCTCTCCTCTCCCTAGGAGCAACAATACTTACCTCGCATGGACAGCAGCAAAAGGATCCTTCAATAAAAGAACGAACAAGGCACATATACGCATACATATATAGTACAAGGATCCTCAATCAAATCACAATACAAATCAATGATCAATCCTCAAAATCATAACTGAATTAGGCAACCTATTGCTCCATTAACTTTTGATATTCCCTATCATCATAGTCACACATTCTGCAAGTATATAACCAAGATAGGCAATTGAATTCAATCATATTCAAACAATCAAACAATAAGGTAACCAAAGGAATCAATGAGGCATAGATCTTACCTCTCATGTGTCTAAATTAGATGCAATCCTTCGCCTTTCCAATAATATCAAAATCTCCAAACCATCACTCCAAAACATCAGAAGGCAAATACCACACAATACTAAGCCACAAGATGCTTAGTTAAAAAACAAAAGCATTGGGAATCCATACCAATTAACGTACCAAAATCTAGCGATCCAAATGCAGCAATATCTTCTACTTGAATACGTGATGTGGTGGCTAGAAACTCAGCAAGAAACAACCTGATTATTCACCTTAATTCATCATACAAATTCTGGCAAAACGTTAGGGTCTATAGGGAAAATTGTGATTTGCCTTAAGCACAATCATAGAGCCTAGCTTTCGAATCTAAATTGCCTAAAGTTTCATGTCACCGATTGTGTGCCATAGTTATACATGACATAATGTTTGGAGTCTTAGCGTGCATTATTGAGATCTATGAGTTGTTTGAGGCCTAAGTCCAATGAAAATACCTATTTTTCGTATTTGGACATGAGTTTGTGTTTACTAGGCTATTTTAAGTTGTTGTGGTTCTTTGACCTGATTTAATACATACAGGCTTGATTATTATTCATCAAGGCCATTTTTATTTTTAAAAGCTCAATTTGATGTTTTGAGTTCCTAAACACTATTTTAGGCCACTTGGAGCATCGTTAGTTGTTTTAAAAATTTATTTCAGGTTTTTAGGATTTTTGGGCTCTAGGATGTAAAAACTCAATCCCAACACTTAGAAATTTATCTAAGTGCTTGAAACCCAAAGAGAAACTCCTTTCCTCTTTCTGTTTTCATGCGCACATCTGACCGAAAAAACCCCATCCCCTCCCAAATCAATTTTCTCTCTAAATAAACCACCAATCATTCTTCCTAACTAAATTCCTCACCCTACCCAATGGATTTCCACTGGTGTTAGCTTTTCTTTGATTGGATTTGGCCGGATTGAGCATTTTAGAACAAAATGGGACTTGAATTGTAAGTGCTCGATTTTTCTCCTATCTTGATTAGTTCATAGCTATTTTAGCTTGCTTCGATATTTTCTTTGATGTTTTGATTGATAAGTTTGCTTAGTTTGGTGTTTTGTGAGATATGTGTGCTTAGAAGAGTTTGATGGCTTATGGGTCTTTGGGGATTTTGATCTCATTGGAGTACTTGTTGCTTTTCATGGATGATTTTGTGTCCTTTAAGCTGGTGGAGTGTGATTGTGGGAACTGATGCCTTGTACTGGGTTATTGATGGTTATTTGTTTTTATGTGAGTTGTATTTTGATGGTTCTTTATGTTTGGTTTCGATATAATTATGTGTTTAAGAATTCATTGAGCATTAAAGTGTGTATCGGAAGGGATCATAGTTTTTTTCTTTGAGTCACTTTGTTCTTTATACTCAACCCGCTATTGATGTTGGTATTTCCGTCTCCAGAGTAGGATCCGCAGCTCAAATTAAAGCTATGAAACAAGTAGCGGGTAAATTAAAATTGGAATTGGCGCAATTCAAAGAATTAGAAGCCTTTGCGCAATTCGCTTCTGATCTCGAAAAAGCTACCCAGAATCAATTGGCAAGAGGTCGACGATTACGCGAGTTGCTCAAACAATCTCAATCAAGCCCTCTTACGGTTGCGGAACAAGTAATGACTATTTATACCGGAATGAATGGTTATCTTGATTCATTAGAAATTGGACAAGTAAACCGCTTTTTCGAAGGTTTACGTAACTACTTAAAAACGAATAAACGAGTTGATTTCCTTGCTTGGAGGTGGTTCGTTGACTCGAGAAAACGAAAAAAATGTGGCTGTCAGTGAGTCGTCTGCAAAAAAAGAGGTAGGACTCTATGTTTCTTGCCAGTCCTCAAATTTATGTTTTAGGTGAAATAACTATTTTTCCCCTGAAGAAAAAGATGTGTAATGTCCGAAAATGGTATGAAAGTCTTGTAATCATTTCTGGTTTCATTTTTCTTCGATTTATTTCCTTATTGGTTCAATCATACCGTAGGAGATAAAATTCCTAAAATTAGGAAAGGATAATTCCAGAATTTAATTCTGATGACTATATTCCCTTATGTAGCCTTTTAAGAAGGGAAATTAATCCCAGAAAGACCTTACATTAAGAGGTGATGTGAGACCCCAATCCTTCGTAGTGTAGATGTCCAGAAAATTCAGGAGCCGATCAGTTGAAATGACTATTTTGCTTCTGAAAAAATGGATGTGTGATGGCCTCAAATGGTTGATGTCAGATATTTTCTATTTTAATTCTGATATTTTAATGTTAGTTATCCTTAATTTTATCCCTTAGTATCTAAGATATTAGATAATTCTTCCTTTTAAATAAAATATCTCTTTTAAAAGAGTTATCTTTTTAATAGGATTATCTTTTAAGCATTATCCTAACTTATCCAGACTTAAAAGTAGGAAAATTAAACCTCCTTAAGACCCTATAAAAGAGTGGGCAGCCTATCCTATCTAAACATACCAAAATCCATCTGGAAATTTCGAAATTTATCCCCTTCCTCTCAATTTTCAATTTTTGCCTAAATCTTAGCCGAAATTCCTTGATCTTCATCTTAGCATAACTCACTTATTCTTTATTGGATTTCTGAAAATAATAGCTTGTTGGAAAGCTCTTTCTATCCTCTATCTAGATATCTTAGGTTGGTAATCAGAAGGTTAGTTCTTTCCTATCGAAATTCAACTCATAATTCGTCGGTTTTGTGTAAGAAATTCCTTGATCTTGGTCCTAGTATAACTCCCTCATCTTTTGTTGGATTTCTGAAAATAATAGCTTGTTGAAAAACTATATCCATCCTCTATCCAGATATCTTGGGTTAGTCATCAGAAGGTTAGTTCTTCCTTGTCGAAATTTAAGTCATAATTCATCAATTTTTGTGCCAAGATTGTGTGATTCTTCCTTCAATTGATTTCTGTTGTTATTCCTTTTGTTCATATGATTGTTTGGCATCCATTTATATTGTAAAATCATGAATTAATCCTTTGAATATTCCCTATACAATAAATTTTCATCCCTATTCCTAACCTTATATTGGCCAAATTTGATCAATTGACTTGTCTATAGGTTTAAAATCTTGTTCCTTTTAAACGTTTGAGTAACTGGCACCTATTCCTTCCTTATACACATGAAATCTCAGGTTCTTCTTATGTATATGTTGAAATCACAAGTTTTTCTATAAACCCTAAGGTAAATAATCAGGTTGATTCTTACTGAGTTTTTGGCCATCACATCACGCATTCAGAGGGAAGATATTACTGCTTTTGGGTCGTTCGATTTTGGTAGGTTAATTGGTCAAGATTCCCAATGCCTTTGGTTTTTAATTAAGTATTCTTGTGGCTTAGTATTGTGTCATCTTTGCCTTCTGATTATTTAGGAGATTCTGATCTTATTGAAAAGGCAGAGGATTGCACCTGATTCAGACTCATGAGAGGTAGGATCTATGCCTCATCAGTTCCTTTGTGTACCTTATTGTTTGATTGTTTGAATATAATTGAATGTGATTGCCTATCTTGGTTATATGCATGCGGAACATGTGATTATGATGATTAAGAATCTTGAAAGTTAAAAGGGCAATAGGTTACTTAATTTGATTATGAATTTGAAGATTGATCTTTGATTTGTATTGTGATTTAATTGAGGATCCTTTGTTGTGATTTATGTAAGCGTGTACTATGTGTGTATGTGTGTGTGTGCCTTGTTTGTGCTTTGTTCGAAGGATCTTTTTGTCGCTGGCCATGCGAGGTAAGTATTGTTGCTCCTAGGGAGAGGGGAGATGCTTACCAAACTGGGAGGTTTATGGGTGGTTATTCCCAACAAGAGCTCGTTGGATGCCTTGTAGGCCGGTTCAAGTCCAGACGTCAGGATGCCTTGTAGGCCAGTTCGAGTCTGGACGTCAAGATGCTCTATAGGCCAGTTCAAGTCTGGACATTAGGATGCCTTGTTTTGAGTGACGGGATGACTTGTATGCATAGTTCCAAAAGTGCTCCTAGGCTAGTTAAAGTGTGGATGTTAGAGACAATTAAAAGGCTTGCTGTAATATTGATTGTCTAATCATTTTACTTTTTTTTCAGTATAGCCTTGGACAACATGGGCAGATGGGGACAACTCCCATACTAGTAAGAACCTCTTCTCTCCCAAGGAGCATCAGCGACTACCCCAAATGGCCACTGAAAAAAGACCCTGACACACAAACACGTACAAACACACACAAGCAAGTACAAGGAACAATACCACAATAGGGTATCCTCAATCAGGTCAGAACACAATCAACATATTCAATTCACATAACATATGCAACTCAGGCATTCAATACCTAACTCAGGGGTTCGATATAGCCTATGAGATCCATATCTCAATCCAAAATTCATACTCTTACCCTATAATCAAATCGCATGCAATACAACAAGAGCAGGTATCAAAAACATCAAGAAAATAACAGGGGTCTCTGGAGAAACCAATGAGACGTAGATCCTACCTTTCTTATCTATGAACAAGAAGCTACTCCTTTGCCTTTATTAGGTAATTCTGAACCACCTATATTATCACCAGGAAAATACGAAAACAAACTAAGCATGCATATTCAATAACCAATTGAATACCCTATTTCCTTACCAATTCCACTCACCAAACCTATCAGAAACTAGTGATCAGATGTCGCAGGTACCTCCCCTTTGGATGTGTGATGTGATAGCCAGGAACTTAACAAGATTCAACCTGAATTATCATTCCAATTTAACTATGCAAATCTCGGCGCTAAGAGTAGGACATAGGACAATTTCGACTTCAAGCATACGGAATTTTAAAAGAAGGAAATTCATGATCACACATCATGAATAGATGCTAAGCAATAATAAGAACACGCGAAACGATAACAGAAATCAACCGAAGACAAAAACTGTAGAAATCTAAAAACCTAATTCTGTTTCCATAGGACAATTTCGACTTCAAGCATAGAGAAGTTTAAAAGAAGGAAATTCATGATCATACATTATGAATAGATGCTAAGCAATCATAAAAACACGCAAAATGACAATATAAATCAACCGAAGACAAAAACTGTAGAAATCTAAAATTCTAATTCCGTCGCCGATTTTTGACTTAACCTTAGAAAAGGAGATATTAACATCCAAAAAAAATATATATGGTTGGAAATAGGATGAAATGAGATTTCGAAGAAGCTATTATTTTTAGAAATACAACAAACGATGAAAAAGTTATGCTATTTGAAGTTTAAGAAGATTTGGCAGTGCCGCCAAATTTTAACTTATCTTTAGGGAAAAAAAACTAACTGCCCGAAGAAAAACAAAAGATGGTTGGAAAGAGGATGAAGAAAGCTTTCCAACAAGCTATTATTAGCAAGAATTCGACAGATGATGAGAGAGTTATGCTCGTTTAAAATCCCAGTGGATTTTGACAAAAGTAGGGCAGTGTAAGGTTTTTAAGGTTTACGAAATTTGTGTACTTTGGTGTAAGATATTTTATGTGGTTGGCTTCCTATTTGTAGAGGATGGTTATGGGATTATAATTCTTACTTTAAAGGCTTTATTAAAATAAAAAAACTATCAGATTTAAATTCTGCAATTATCTTCCCCTATTTTTATGGATTTTAATTTCTAAGGCAATTATCTATCTATAAAGACTTAGATTAAATGGAATTAAAACCAGAATTAACTCCCAGACAACTCTTACCAATTTCGGCCATTACACATCCTTTCTTCAGGGTCAATCGTCTTTTCACCTGCACTAGGTTCTGGACTTCTAGGACTCAAAATTCGGGGTCTCACACATATCGTAATTTATGTGACTCTTGATAGCTCTCTAAGTATGGTAGCATGGTGAGGATACGCCAATAATACCGAGGCTGTAAGGTGGGACAGAGACGACATGAGCAAGCCGATGAAAGCAAAACAGGTACCTACAGAGTGGGATCCGCTTAGGTGGAGCTACCATCACCTAATATCCTGGCAACGTAAGAGGAATGAGCAATATGGTAATTAAGGAATAGGTAAGTCAGAACTACCATTGACATATCTTATTCCCAAATCCTGGGACCTTAACGGACTGAGAGACATTGCCAGCCTAGTCATGATCTTGATTGCTTGAAATGTAGTGCGAATGCGCCATATTTTGACTGTGGTTGTGCTGCATATCTTTGACTCATCTAGTCTATTATTGTATGTCGGTGTGACTATTTAATCAGTACCTAATTACATGTGTTATGTAATATATATTTTTCCCATCTGCTCACCTGATAGGTTTCTTCCAAGCTTTTAGTTTGTATACTTATGGTGTGAGTTTATCGATAGGCTTTTTTTTTTTTTTTTTTTTTTTTCTGTTAGGCTGTGTTTGCTTGCCAGCCCTATTTACATGGGGACATACCGAACTTTGGTAGGATTTATGTACCTTGAAAGTGAAAATTTTAGGGTCTTGGGTTGTTATCAGTGATTTGAATTGCTGCATGTCCAGATCTAAAAGGATTGGTAGTTTGGCTGGTCGTGATCAGTGGTAGAAATGCTTGTGAATTATCAGGTATTGGGTTTTTTGGCCCCAAATTTACTTAGTTCAGAGGGTCACTTCAGATGCGCTGGTGAATAGTCTTTGGATGCAAGAGTTTTTGGGATCGTATCTTAAGCACCGTCCTCATCTTAAGTCAGATAATAGGTCGATTATGTTGTGCTTGAATCTGCTTGTGTGCCTTGGGGCCCGACTCTTCCAATTTTAAGCTGCCTAGCTTACCCGCCCTGGGTTCTTACCTCTGGTAAGCAAGCAATGGTTAGGGAGGTAAAGGTTTGGAATAGTTAGACCTTTGGTGACATTCATGATCATAAATGTTGCTTGCAGGTTTCCTTGTGGGAGTTGGAGGCTCAGTTGGATCTTGATTGGACGGATGATGTGGTACTTTTATATGATGAGGCTCGGTCTGAGAAGAATCTGATTTTGACATAGAAAATGAGTTATTATGGTGATAGAAATCGTGTATAAACTAGAAAAATTTTGGTGACAGGAATACTCATTTATTCCGCATGTCTACTGTGAGGACTCCCTCCCTGGAAGAACAATTCAATTGGAGTAACACATCTCCAACTCACATCTAAGGTATTATCAGGGAGAAACAAATCACCAACTCACATCTAAGGTATTGTCTGGGAGAAACACATACATCTTTGGCTCAAGGCCCAATGAGTCATGTTCAATCCTTGGCTGCTACCACTACATTGGTGAGAGATGTCTTCCTTGTATGAACAAACTTTAGTGAGTGAAGGTTCAAATCTCAGTGGTAGTGGCCAGGAATTGAACATGGCTCATGTTATCTTGTTTTTACAAGTTAATTAGTATACTCAATTTAGGAATTATAATATGTATAACTTGTATTAAACTATTCAAATCATGTATTTTATATGTATGTTAAGGTGTGCCAATCAGGTGTGGAGATGGAACAAAGAATGATCAAGTGTAATGCAAATCGACTAAATTCTACCGATCGAAGTGTACAACCATCGATCAGTCAAACTTACATAGGATCGAACCAGAGAAGCCAAAGATCGGTCGAAGTCAACAAGATTCGACTGGTCGAACTTACCATAGAATTTTCAGAAAACTTCGTGATCGTTCAAATAGAAGAAATACCGATTGATCGAAAACCCAATCAAGAGGAGCACATGAATTTCGACCGGTTGAGGTTGGAATATTTCCATCGGTCGACCTAATCTAGATAGGTCAACAATCAATCAAAATGAAACTCCAGCGACCGATCAAAAAAGCAGTTGAAGGTAGTTATGGGTAGTTTCTGACCGTTGAAGAAATTTGACCGATCAAAACATTATGGTTTTGGCCGGTCGAAATCTCAAAATTATAAATATATAAAGAGAAGACATAGAAGGAAAATATTGTTTTATTTTTCTATTCTTAGTTGAGAGTGATATTCTGATACTCTAGTGAATTATGCCTATAGAATTCGAGGCATATAGTATGTAAATGTTGATTACAACCAATCATAAATGAATGAATAGATGAATTGTTTTGTTTATGTTGTCATTGGAATTCTTTTGGAATGCCTTGTTTTCTCATTTAATTACACTGAAAAGTGTTTTCATCTTGCATATATGTTAAGTATTTATACAATGAATTTGATCAATCCGTTTAAAGTAATTATAAGTCATAGGGAATTTTGCTTATAATTTGACAAATTAATGTACAAACCAAGACAATATAGTGAAATATGATAAGATAGGAATATACCTATTACCCTGGAACAAACCATCTATATTAGTCAACTTGATTTAACAAGTTACATAGGAATATAGTAATTGTTAGGTTAAGTTGAATGAGTAAGTAATTGGAAGATGGTTAGTTATATATCTCAAGTAAATGGTTAGATGAAACAGTGTGACGTGATTTAGATATGATAATGTTGGAGTGTGATTCTTAGATGTAGTAAATGAAGTTTTAATTATTCATTAATTTATGTATTTTTTATTATAAGAATGAATGTTTTAACTTGCTTTAACTAAAATTGAGAATTATGGTAATAGATTGTATTTGTTATTAAGTTTTAATGAGGACGAATCATGTTCTTCTGAATAACTATATTACTTATGACCATATTGTACACTTGAAATTTTGGGTACGATGATAAATGCTTAACAAGTTTTTGGTACCATTGCTAGGGAAAAAGTGTATAGCATAAGCAACTATTATTAAACATTGTTTGTCTAGATTAAAATTTCTTATTTGTTCATCTTGTATAGAAAGCTGGAACATAGGTACAATTAAAGAAGCAAGAAAAAGAGTATCGAACCTGTTGCTATCTTTGTTGAGAAGTCTATGCGTAGATCAAGAAAATTGAAGTCATTCATTGAAACCATGGATAGTGAAAGGATCGATCATCATTGAGAATCCATATTTAATAGTGGAAGAGAATGTTAACTTGGAAGTGCATGTTGATAATCCGAATGCTGGGGATAGAAGACCACAAGAGAGACAACAAACTATTATGGATTTCGCCACTCCAACATTAGAAGCACTAAGGGGAAATATTAGGAGGCCAACTATACAAGCAAATAACTTTGAGATTAAGCTAGCTATGATTCAGATGTTAGAGAATCATTAGTTCTATGGAACAGAGAAGGACTCAATGAAGCACATAAAGTCATTTGTGAAGCTGACCGAGATATTTCAGTTTAACGAGGTTTCAACTGAGGCCATCAGATTGCATTTGTGAGACCCCGATCCTTTTCCTGATAGATGTTCTAGAAGTCTATGTACCAGTGAAGCTGAAATGACCAATTTACTCCTAAAAAAATAGATATGTGGTAGCTGGAAATGGTATTGAAGGTTCTGTCCTCATTTTGATTTCGTTTCTTTCTTGTTTCATTTCTATCATAAATGGTATATTATCTATCCTTAAGAGATAATTCAAGAATTAAATCCTAAACATTATCTCCTTATATCTTGTCTTAAAAGTAGTGCAATTAATTCCATTAAACCCTATAAATATAGCAGCCGACCATACACATGTTCTCACAACAAAAGCACCCAAAATCATCACGTGATAACCTCTTTTCCTTACCCTTGTTGCCGAAATTTACCCTACACTAACCATAGCCAAAATCTGTCATCCTTCATCCGATTTCTGCAAATAATAACTCGTTGGAAACCTCTTTTCATCCTTCATCTTGTTATCTTGATTCTTCCTTCAATTGGTTTTAGTTTTTGTTCCTCTTTTTTCATAAGATTGTTTGGCACCTATTCTTGTTATAATATAATGAATTCATCCTTTGTATCCTCTCTATATTTGAAATCAGCATACCCTACTCCTTGCTTTAATGTTGCCGAAAATTTTCAATTTGCTTGTCTGTTGGTTTCTGATCTTGTTCCTTATCGTTTGTGTAATTAACACCAAATATTTCCTTCTTATTATGAAATCGCAACCTCTAACCTACTTATATATGAAATCGTAATTTTCTCTATTGCCTTAACTTGGTGCCGAAATTTGCATGGTGAATTGGGTTGAAAAAAAATTAAGTTGATTCTTGTTGTGTTCTTGGCTATTACATCACACATCCAAGGGGATTGTTCTAGAAGCTTCTGATCGCTGGTTTCTGATAGGTTTGGTGAGTGGAATTGGTAAGAAACTGGGATGTCTATTTGGTTTCTGAATATGCATGCTTAGTGTGGTTTTGTCTTTGCCTTATGATTTTATAGGTGGTTTTTGTTCCATTGATAAAGGAAAAGGATTAGCTACTTGTTCAGAGACAAAAGAGGTAGAATCTATACCTCATTGGTTCCTTCAAATATCTCTTTTGCTTGATTGATGTTTTGGTTCATGTTCTTTGTGTTTGAGCATACTTAGAATATGTTGTGCATGATTGCGGATTAGTTTGAGAATCCCTAGGAAATTGCGAATCCCTATGTTAGGATGTGTGTGCCTATTTCGGTTGTACTATGTGGATTAGACTTGTTGATTGTGTTGCGATGCGATTGAGGATGTCCTGCTATGATATTATGCCTTGTACTTGCTTGTGTTTGCTTGTACTTGAATGTGTGTCTGTGAGACCCCGAATTTTGAGTCTTAGAAGTCCAGAAGCCAGTGCAGGTAAAATAACCATTTGTCCTTGAGAAAAAGGCTGTGTGATGGAAAAAATTGGTAATGAAGGTTTAATATTTATTTCTGGTTTCATTTCCCTTTGATTCATTTCCTTATTGGTTCAATCTTACCTTAGGTGACAAAATTCCTAAAATTAAGGAAGGATAATTCCAGAATTTAATTCTAATGATTATCTCCCCATATCTAGCCTATAAAGTAGGGAAATTAATCCTATTACACCCTACGTAAAAAGTAGCCAGCCACACTTGTCCACACATACCAAAAACACACAAAATTGTCAAGCCATCAAACCCTACACCTTACCCTATTGTTGCCGAAAATTTCCAACCTTTATCCTAGCATAACTCTTTCATCCTTTGTTGGATTTCTGCAAATAATAGCTTGTTGGAAACCTCTTTTCATCCTCTATCTAGATATCTTGTTTTGATAATCAAAAGGTCAGTTCTTCCTTATCAAAATTATAATCATAATTTATAAGGTTTAGTGCCGAATGTGAGACCCTGAATTTTGAGTCCTAGAAGTCCAGAAGCCAGTGCAGGTTAAAAAGAACATTTTGCCGAATATGAACCTATGCTTTCCGAATGTGAATATATGTGAGACATGTTTGTTGCCAAATGCATGAGATGTGGTTTTGCATGATTTCTGTGTATGGTTTGTACTGTTGTTGAGTGCTTATGTGTGTGTTGAGATAATTGCCGAGTGTGCATTGCATGTGTGCATGTAGTTTCCAAAATTTCCATACTCATGTGCATGAGTACTTTGATTTCTAGCATCTTCATATTGTCCAGTGCATGCCTCTCCACCAGGTACCACTTCTTTTCTTAGTATCATATTTAGTTATGTGTTAAGTAACAATCGTATGTTTGTATAGTATGGCAATGTTGAACGCTATAAGGGATCGACGAGGTAGGTATGAGGTTCAGGCCAAATAGCAACCTGTTGAGAAAGAGGAGCCGAATGCACAAATTGAGCAGGGAGGGCAAGCTGAACCCAAAAATCAACCTGAGGCACCAGCCGCACCAGCCATCAATCATGTGATAGTACAAATCTTAAACGTATTGTAAGAAATTACTGCAAATCAACAGCGTATGGAGGCGCAACGTCAGAATGCTCCTGGACCCGCACCTGTGGAAGAACCTATTCCTCCACTTGAACCTGTACAGCTGGCATATCCTAAGGAGGCCGAGAGACTTCTCGTCATGATTATAAAACTATTGAAGGAAGCTCGACAATTGGGATGTTAAGATTTCAATGGTTCAGCCGAAGCTGCTGCCGCTCGTGAATGGATCGACACCTTTTGCCGAGTATCTTTGTTTTTACGTATCTCTGATGATGACAAGGTAGCCATCGCCATTTTCTTGTTGGAGGGAGAAGCCCTCGCATGGTGGATAGCTGTGAGCCTGCGACTTGGCGATCGTCTGCCTACATGGGAAGAATTTCGATATGAATTCGATGAAAGGTTTTATATGAGATTTCATAAAAACGAGCAACAACAAGCTTTCTAAAAGCTTGAATAAGGAACCCATTTCGTGCTGGAATATGAAAAGGCATTAAGGGAATTGTCCCGATTTGCACCTGAAGAGGATCGCTCACCATACCAGCATGCAAGGCAATTTCAGGATGGGCTGTGTACTGAACTCAAAATCATCGTTGGTACGACACCGGTACAGAATTTGCAATAATTGATTGTTGCCGCGATTGAAGCTGAAAAGATCGTGCAAACCAAAAATCCATCCGCAGCCACTAGTGGTGGATCCTTCCGGCGAGATTTAAAATTTAATCGGTATACGAGACTCTATCTTTTCAGGTCCTATCCTCCGAAAGTTAACGACAATGCAAGTAACAACAAGAAGAAATTTTCTGGTTCGAATTCTAGTGTAACTACGTAGAATACTCAGCAACTTCGATGTTATAATTGTGGAAAATTGGGGCACATTTAGCGGGAATGCCAGAAGCCGAGACGTATCACAGGCACATCTAGTGCGAGCCGAGGTGGGTATGCTAACCCTACCAAACTGCCAACATGCGCACCAGGAGGACCACCGAACGGATCCACAGGTGAGGCACAACCAAGACCAACAAGGCTATTCACCCTAACTCATGCTGAGGCTAGTCCTGATGTTGTGACAGTTTACATCGGCTATGCTGTACATATGGGTCCGAATGTACTTGAATTGGATCTAATTTCATTGGACATCCGAGAGCTGGACGTGATTTTAGGCATGGACTGTCTGGTGAAATATCAAGCCCGTATAGAGTGTTTCAAAAAACGTGTGTGGTTCACTTTTCCTGATGGTGCCGAGTACTATTTTGAAGGTGATAGGCCAGTTGTTCCAATTTGTATGATATCTTGGCTTGATGCAAAACGACTAATCAGCAAAGGATATACTGCGTATCTCATGCACGTACATGATATTTCCAAAGAATCCTCAGGTCTGGATTCTGTCCTAGTGGTTCGTGAATTTCCAAAAGTATTTCCAGAAGACATAGCCGGTCTACCACTAGTAAGGGAAGTGGAATTTGGCATTGAGTTAGTGCCTGGTACGAATCCGATTTGCATTCCTATGTATGGTATGGATCCTGCGGAAATGAAGGAACTAAAAACGCAATTAGAAGATTTACTGGATCGTGGTTTCAGCCGACCTAGTGTGTCACCTTGGGGAGCACCTGTCTTGTTCGTGAAGAAGAAAGATGGTTCACTGCGATTATGCATCGACTATCGGCTGCTGAATCGTGTGATTGTGAAGAACAAGTACCTTTTGCCACGCATCGAAAATTTGTTCGACCAACTCCAGGGTGCAGCCATATTCTCCAAGATCGATCTCAGATCTAGATACCATCAATTGCGAGTTTGTAATGTTGATATTCCGAAGACCGCGTTCAGATTGCGATACGGCCACTACGAATTTCAGGTTATACCATTCGGTTTGACCAATGCACCTGTTGTATTCATGGACTTGATGAATCGTGTGTTCTATGAGTTTCTGGATAAATTTGTGATAGTCTTCATCGACGACATTCTGATTTATTCAAAATCGGAAGAAGAGCATGCTAAGCACTTGCGGATTGTCCTGAATGTTTTAAAGGATCGGCGGTTGTTTGAAAAGTACTCCAAATGCGAATTCTGGTTACGCAAAGTTGGTTTCCTTGGCCATGTTGTTTTCGTCCATGATGTGTTAGTTGATCCAAAGAAAATTGAAGCCGTAATGTCCTGGTAACCCCCGCAAACTGTGTTCGAATTTCGTAGTTTCCTTGGCTTAGTAGGATACTACCATCGCTTTGTGGAAAATTTTTCATCGCTTGCCTGACCATTGAAAAAACTGATGCGCAAGGGTGAGTCGTTCGTGTGGAACGAGAAATACCAGCGAAGCTTCGAAGAACTGAAAAATCGGTTAGTTTCCGCACCTATCCTTACTTTACCTATTTTCGGAAAGGAGTATGTGGTTTACAGAGATGCGTCGAAATCCAGACTTGGATGCGTATTGATGCAAGACGGGAAAGTCATTGCATATGCTTCCCGATAGATATGACCGCATTAAAGAAACTATCCTACACATGATTTGGAGCTTGCAGCCGTGGTGTTTCCATTGAAAATATGACAACATTACTTATACGACGAGACATGCCGAATCTTCACTGATCACAAAATCTTGAAGTACCTACTCACGCAAAAAGAATTGAATATGAGACAACGAAGATGGGTAGAACTGATCAAAGACTATGATATGATCATCAAATATCATCCTAGAAAGGAAAATGGTGTTGCTGATACCTTAAACTAAAAGTTTCATCCTGCTTCCCCATCGGTTTTGGCCTATACGCACACCCATTACATGCCTATGTTGCTGGATTTGAGGACTAATCGTGTGCATCTTAACACTGATTATTTTGGTTCTTTAGTGGCACGAATCGATGTCACACCTACCACTTGAGGAAATCCGGAATCAGCAATTAGAGGATCCGAAATTAATTGAAA
Organism: Passiflora organensis; assembly: GCA_019739055.1. Lineage (NCBI taxonomy): Eukaryota > Viridiplantae > Streptophyta > Magnoliopsida > Malpighiales > Passifloraceae > Passiflora > Passiflora organensis. The sequence continues at coordinate 1,024,601 of JAEPBF010000269.1, forward strand.
TACGGAAGCAACTTTCTGATGGTGTTGATGCCATAGTCATGATTTTCGAATACGAGATGATGAAACGCTTGTCTTCAGAAACCGAGTATGTGTTCCACAAGATATTGATATTCGTAACCTTATTCTATCGGAGGCGCATAGTTCGAAGTTCGTTTTCCATCTCGAAAGCACTAAGATGTACCGAGATTTAAAGGAGCAGTATTGGTGGCCAAACATGAAATGCCACATTGCTGAGTTCGTTGCCCGATGCCTCATATGTCAACAAGTAAAGATCAAACATCAACGATCCGTTGGACTAAGTCACTTCCGATTCCAAAATGGAAGTGGGAGCATGTGACAATGGATTTTGTGACCGGTTTGCCTAGATCGCAGCAAGGATACGATGCCATTTGGGTGATTGTGGATCGATTGACGAAATTTGCACACTTCCTCCCTATACATGTGACGGATACACCTGAGGAATTGGTTGTTCATTACTTGGATGAGATTGTTCGATTGCATGGAGTGCCAATTTCCATCGTTTCAGATTGTGACCCTCGTTTCACCTCACGATTTTGGGAGAAATTCCAGAATGTGCTGGGTTCGAGATTGAATTTCAGTACGGCATTGCATCCCCAGATTGATGGCCAAACAGAAAGGACAATTCAAACATTCGAAGACATGCTACGAGCGAATGTGTTGGATCAGCAAACAGGTTGGGATCGATGGCTACCGTTGGCAGAATTTGCTTACAACAATAGTTTTCATGTAAGCATCTGTATGGAACCTTATGAAGCATTACATGGGAGATGTACAGAACTCCCATTTTCTAGAATGAAGTAGGCGAAAGATGTTTAGACTGTGAGATTCCGTCTATTGTAGTGCCGGTCAGTGCCAACGTTATGGCTTTATATACTCAAAGAAGTAGTTGGGCCACTTGGTTGACATTTCACGTGTCACTTGGGCTCATTTGTGATGAAACGGGCCGTTGATTTCACGTTTTAGCCTTGTTGAACTTTTGGGCCCAAAACCCATCAGCCCAAGCCCACACTTTATCCTTTAAACACTCCTCTTCCATAAGTGACCAGCAGAACACACACTCATCACCAGCCCTAACCCGTTTTTCTCCTTCCTTCACCCTTCCAACCTACCAAAATCCAAACTTTGTTCAATTTGACCCCAAAAACTTGTGGGGGATTGTCTCAAAACACTTTCCCATCAATTTTCTACACTTTTCCACTGTTAGATTAGGGTATAAGGCCTGATTTTGAGGTGTTCATCATTTTGGCCGAAAATTTCAGAGTTGTTGGTAAATGCTTAATCTTTGGTTTTCTTTTTGGATTTTTTAGTTTATTAGGTTGCTAGTGATGTGATTAAGTGTTTTTGATGGATGGAAATGCATGGAAACAACCTATGATTCTTGTATAAATTCTGGATGAACAGTATCGAGGGGTTGTTTCTTCAGGTTATTGATCATATTGGTGTGTTTATTCATGTTAATTGAGTGGTTGTAGTCAGTATTGAGAGGAAACGTGTTGATTATGTGAGGAATTGATGTTGAGCCGGTAATGAGAGTATCTGAATGTATATGTGTGTGCAGCGTGAGAGGATCCATAGGATTGCTTTCAATTATTTTCCATTTGATTCCTTGATTGGTTATGCTTAGTATGGCTGTATGGTTTGTGCTTGTTTAGGCGGTACCGGATCAAGTGGTAGAGACAAGGATATTGTTGGAGAACCGTCGACGCGAGGTGGGAGTTTATGTTTCACTTGCATACGCGAAATGTTTTGTTTTCAGAATTAAATATGATCAAATGTTTTTGGTTTGAATGGAGGCGTAACTTGACCTGTGTTTAACATTTATATTAGAATCATAATATGCTTGCCATGTGTGAATGCATCAATTGTATATTCAAAGCTAAAGCATGCTGACATGTTTGGTGTATACTTCCCTTGTGAGAGTTGTGTTCATTGTTACCCTTGGTGAGCAGTCCCTTGTGGGTGATTTGTTGTGATAATATTATGATGATACATGTGTTATTGGGCATGAGAAGTGAGAAGAGATTTTAAAAAGAAAATATATTGTTCCAGCCCACTTCGAGAAATGGATTAAAAGCATACAAATTTTCATACGTGTTTTGTGACCTACCATACGATGTGATTTTTCATTTCCATATACATGATTCTCATTGTGGCCGAATACTTTGAATATTTTTTTGAGAGGACACGTGTTGATTATGTGAGGAATTGATGTTGAGCTGGTAATGAGAGTATCTGAATGTATATGTGTGTGCAGCGTGAGAGGATCCATAGGATTGCTTTCAATTATTTTCCATTTGATTCCTTGATTGGTTATGCTTAGTATGGATGTATGGTTTGTGCTTGTTTAGGCGGTACCGAATCGAGCGGTAGAGGCAAGGATATTTTTGGAGAATCGTCGACGCGACGAGAGGTGGGAGTTTATGTTTCATTTGCATACGCGAAATTTTTTTTTTCAGAATTAATTATGATCAAATGATTTTGGTTTGAATGGAGGCGTAACTTGACCTGTGTTTAACATTTATATTAGAATCATAATATGCTTGTCATGAGTGAATGCATCAACTGTATATTCAAAGCTGAAGCAAGCTGACTTGTTTGGTGTATACTTCCCTTGTGAGAGTTGTGTTCATTGTTACCCTTGGTGAGCAGTCCCTTGTGGGTGATTTGTTGTGATAATATTATGATGATACATGTGTTATTGGGCATGAGAAGTGAGAAGAGATTTTAAAAAGAAATTATATTTTTCCAGCTCACTTCGAGAAATGGATTAAAAGCATACGAATTTTCATACGTGTTTTGTGACCTACCATACGATGTGATTTTTCATTTCCATATATATGATTTTCATTATGGCTGAATACTTTGAATATTATTTTGAGATGTTTGACACTTGTTTTACAAGCTGGAAATGTTTAATTGCATGCATGGAATATATGATGAATTTTTTTGATTTAATAACCCATACGTGATAAATTCACTATTTGGTCACTAACCGATCAGACCTCCCGATTTCCATTAAGGATCCCGATGATGTTCACACCCTTTTGCACCCCTGAATGAGTGTTTTTAACCCCGGAAAGTCTTATTTTGAGTGTGATGAATTGTGCTATGTGTTGTGCAATATGTTTATGAAAAAAAAAAAGAAAAACAAGAGTACCAAATATAAATATTTTCTAGGCACTGTACCGATTGGAATTGATGGTAAAAGCTTGATCAAGTTAGTTAAGTATATGGAGTCCTTATAGAGAGGACAGTTGCTTACCTTGGAGAGGTCTAGTTGGATATATGTATTTATATTGAGTGCTGTGTGCACTATGAAGGGAAAGACCTTACAAATGCTTTATATATATCTTACGACGTTATATCTACGTGTGCTCAAAATTGAATGTGATAGCTTGTGTTTCTCCATTCAATTTTGGACAATACTGATGGTGGGGTTTTGTTTATATATATGCTACAACTGAAAACCATCGGTAGGCTTTTAGGTAACCCTTTAGCGGGGGTTACGTGAAAGTGGTTTGTGTCCACCCCGTTATGTTTTGGGCACAGTAGCCAAATATCAAAGCTGTGATTATGGATCTCTTGTATTTATTTTCCTTATGTCGTTTGGTGTGTGCACTTAGGATGGATACGTAGAAGAACATGGATTGTAATGGTTTGAATAAATGTTTGATACTATGATTTGGTTTTGTCTCCATTCCACCGTTTATGCTTATGACGCGGTAACTTCCAGTGAGGTCCATGATCTCACCTCCTCTCTATTGTTTGTTTCAGTACTAAGTTGTGAGAGATATCTGTTCAAATTCGAGGTTCCTATCCCGGTATTGGTTGTAGGGCTGGACAAATGCACATGCACATTTTTTTTTGATATATATAAGAAGTGATGTTATTTTGAGTTTCTGGGAATCTGTGAGTGTGGACTCGAGGTGTTACATGTTTAAGGCCGAATGACCCATTGTATGTGATTTGTTATCTTCGCTACATGTGTTTGATACTCCGTTGTTTGTTGGTTATGCCGAGTACAATTTGATGCGTGCCATGTTTTGAAGAAAAAAATTCATACATTGTGTATTTATTACGGTTAAGCCTTGTGTAGTTCCGCTTGGTCCACTAGTTGGGACAATCGGGACTGCACGGCGGTGAGGCTCCCGATTACCGGGTGTGGGTTCTCACATAGACAATCCAGAATTGTTTGATCAAGCAATGGAACAGTTGAACTTGATTCGACAACAACTAAAAGCAGCCCAGAATCGACAGAAAAACTACGCCGATAATCGACAAATGAAGCTAGAATTTGCGGTAGGTGACAAAATGTTTCTGAAGGTCGTCCCATGGAAAGGAGTCCTTCATTTTCAGCAGCGAGGTAAGCTAGCACTTTGTTACATTGGTCTGTATGACATTGTCGAGATGATTGTTGCATACCGACTTGCCTTACCTCCAAATATGGAAAGAATTCATAATGTGTTCCACGTATCTATGTTAAGAAAGTATGTGCAAGACCCTGCTCACATGCTCGAAGAATCCCCAATTGTAATTGTTGAAGATTTGTCCTACCTCGTATAGCTAGTTTCCATACTAGATCGGTTAGTTCGATAGCTTCACAGTCGAAACGTGCCTATGGTGCGAGTTGTTTGGCGTAATAGCCAAATTGAGGAACAGTCTTGAGAGATAGAGGAATCTATGCATGCAAAATTTCCTTGTCTGTTTGCTTAAGTACTTGTGCTAAAACTTTCAAGGACAAAATTCTTATAAGGAGGGGAGGATGTGAGACCCTGAATTTTGAGTCCTACAAGTCCAGAAGTCAGTGTAGGTGAAAAAGACCATTTTTCCCCTGAAGAAAAGGATGTGTGGTGGCCGAAATTGGTAAGGGATATCTAGCAATTATTTTTGGTATTAATTCTATGAGACCCCGAATTTTGAGTCTTAGAAGTCCAGAAGCCAGTACAGGTGAAAAGACCATTTTTCCCCTGAAGAAATGTGTGATGGCCGAAATTGGTAAGGAATGTTTGGCAATTATTTCTGGTATTAATTCCCTTTAATTTGGTTATTAATTTGATGATAATTACCTTAGGAATTAAAATCCCTAAAATTAAAAGGGGATGATTACAGAATTTAAATCTGCTAGTTATCTTACTTTAATAAAGCCTTTAAAGTAGTAATCTTAATTTGTTTTTTTGTCATGAGATTAGTATTTTTTTCTCGTAAGATAAGTCGAAACTCGGTGAAACTGCCAAAATCTTCTTGAACTTCAATGTAGCATAACTCTTTCATCGTTTGTTGGATTCCTAAAAATAATAGCTTGTGGGAAAGCTCTCTTCATCTTCTTTCCAACCATATTTTGTTTGTTATTTGGACGTTCGTATTTCTTTTTCAAATGATAAGTTGAAAATCGGCGACGGAATTAGGTTTTAAGATTTGTATAATTCTGCCTTTGATTGATCTCTGATGTTGTTGCCCTTATTCATATGATTGTTTAGAATCCATTCAAAGTGAAAAATTATGATTTTATCCCTTGAATGCATGAAGTTGAAAATTGTCTTGTGCCTTACTCTTAATGCCGAACTTTGCATAGTTAGTAAGGATGGTAAATCAGGTTGAATCGTTAAGTTTCTGGCTATCACATCCCACATCCAAGGGAGAGGCACCTGTGGCATCTGATCATTGGTTTCTGATAGGTTTGATGAGTGCAATTGGTAAGGAAATTGGTTATTTACTTGGTTATTGCTTATGCACGCTTAGTTTGTTTTTTTGTCTTTGCCTAATGATGACTTAGGTGGTTTGGAAGTATCTAGTAACGGAAAAGGAATAACTTCTTGTTCAGAGACAAGAGCGATAGGATCTATGCCTTACTGGTTTCTCCAGAGACCTTGTTGTTTGCTTAATTGATTTTGGTACCTATGATTGTGAAACTATATATGCATTCATATTAAATAATGCATGCTTGAGTTGCGGATTGAAGTGAGGAATTTCTAGGCTATACCGAATCCTTTAAGGTAGGTTAGGAGTGCTTAGCTTGCATGTGTGATGTGTATTGAACATGCTGAATGTGATCTGACAGAATTGTGAATACCTTGTTGTTGTTTTGTGCTTTGTGCTTGCCTATGTGTGCTTGTACGTGTTTGTGTGTTAGGATCCTTTTTCGGTGGCTATTCGGGGTAAGCGCTGATTCTCATAGTGAGAGGGGAGGTTCTTACTGGTATTGGAGTCGTATGGGTGGCAAATCCCAGCAAGAGCTCGTTGGATGTCTGGTCCTTGTGTGGCCAGAAGCCCTGTCTTTGTATGGTAGAAACCCTTTATCCTTGTGGGGTTTGGGAAGCCCTTATCTTTGTGAGGTTTGGGATGCCCTTGTTCTTGTGTGGCTTGGGATATTTTTTCCTTTTGTGCAGTAAGTCTTTTGTCGGACTCCTGCAAATAATATCTCATTGGAAAGATATTTTCATCCTCTTTCCAAAAATCTATCGTTTTTTCTAAATATTATTATTTATTTCTCTGAAGTTAAATCGAAATTCGGTAGAACTGCCAAAATCTTCTTGAACTTCAAACAAGCATAACTCTCTCATCATTTGTCGGATTCCTACAAATAATAGCTTGTTGGAAAGCTATCTTCATCTTCTTTCCAAAACTTTTTATTTTTTTGTCTGAAGATTTGTATTTATTTGTCGGATGCCCTTATCTTCATCGTTTGTCGGATTCCTGCAAATAATATCTCATTGGAAAGATATTTCATCCTCTTTCCAAAAATCTATCGTTTTTTCTAAATATTATTATTTATTTCTCTGAAGTTAAATCGAAATTCGGTAGAACTGCCAAAATCTTCTTAAACTTCAAACAAGCATAACTCTCTCATCATTTGTCGGATTCCTACAAATAATAGCTTGTTGGAAAGCTATCTTCATCTTCTTTCCAAAAATGTTTATTTTTTTGTCTGAAGATTAGTATTTATTTCTCAAAAGTTAAATCAAAATTCTGCGGAGCTGCCAAATTCTTCTTAAACTTCAAATAAGCATAACTCTCTCATTGTTTGTCAGATTCCTGAAAATAATATCTTGTTGGGAAGATATCTTATTTCCAATATTCTTTGGTTTTTTGTCTGAAGGTTAGTATTTCTTTCTCTAAAGTTAAATCAAAATTCGGCGGAATTAGGTTTTCAGATTTTTGTAATTCTGCCTTTGATTGATTTCTGATGTTGTTACCTTTAATCGTATGATTGTTTAATATTTATTCATAGTAAAAAATCATGAATTCATCCTTTGAATCTTTTCTATACATGAAAACAGTATGTCCTACCTTTGCAATACTGCACTATTGTGCCTATCTTGATTAATTGATTAACCTATTGGATTTTGATTTTGTTTTTTTAATTATACATGTTATAAACCCTTAATCCTTCCTTGTTAACATGAGATCGCAACTCCTACAACTTGTTGACATGAAATCACAACTTGCCCTATTGCCCTATTCTTAGTTCCGAAAATTGTATGATAATTAGGGATGGTAATTCAGGTTGTTTCTTGTTAAGTTCTTGGCTATCACATCTCACATCCAAGGGGGAGGTACCTGTGGCATATGATCACTGGTTTCTGTTAGTTTTGGTGAGTGGAATTGGTAAGGAAATAAGGTATTTAATTAGATATTGGATATGCATACTTAGTTTGGTTTTGGCTTTGCCTTGTGATGCTATGGGTAGTGCAGAATTATTGGATAAAGGCAAAGGAATAATTTCTTGTTCAGAGACAAGAGAGGTAGGATCTAAGCTTCATCAGTTTCTCCAAAGATCCTTGTTGTTTGCTTGTTAATTTTGGTGCCTTTATATATAATGTTGTATGCGCATATGTTGTAGTAGGAATGCCTGAATTGTGGACCAAGATATGATCCTCTAGGCTATATCGAATCCCTTAAGATAGGATATGAGTGCTTAGTTTGCATGTGTTGTGTATATTGAACATGTTGATTGTGTTCTGACATGATTAAGGATACCATGTTGTGGTATTGTGTTTTGTACTTGTTTGTGTGTGCTGGTACGTGTTGTGTGTCAGGATCCTTTTCCGGTGGCCATTCGGGGTAAGCGCTGATGCTCCTTGTGAGAGGGGAGGTTCTTACTGGTATGGGAGTCATATGGGTGGCAATCCCCAGCATGAGCTCACTGGATGTCTAGTCCTTGTGTGGCCAGAAGCCCTGTCCTTGTGTAGCAGGAAGCCCTTGTCCTTGTGTGGCTTGGGATGACTTGTCCTTGTGTGGCAAGATGAATAGGCTTATTGAATAGCTTGTATGTTAACCAGTTACCTTTTGTGCAGTAAGCCTTGGACAACACAGGTGGAAGGGGATGACCTTTCTTCTTCATTACGGAGACCAATCTGATGAGATCTACCTACCTGTGTACTTCTGAGTTTTCGGAAGTATTTGTAGTCCCCCCTCAGCCTTAGATTCGGCCCTACCCTTTTTAACTGAATTCTTGAATTGCGTGATCTTCTTTAGTTGTTAGGAATGATCTGATGTTGTTTGGGAGATTTGTGTTTATCATTTCTACAGATCTTATGATATTGTGACCCTACTGAGATTCTTGTAATCTCATCCTGTTGTTTTCACCATTTTTCAGACTCAGGTACATTCACTGTTTGTGATACCAGTGTGTGAGTTCAAGGCTGCACGGTGGTGCGATATTGCATCACCTTTGCATTCCTATTTCCTTGGTTGCTTGCGCATACAATATGATCATACATTGGACTACTTTTCTGGTTTTTCAAGATCCTTCTTTTGCTTTTTATATTTTGGAACATGTTGGAGGATTTCTTGCTGATTATTTGGATCCCTATGGGACTTGTGTGTTTTGATTTCAATAAGTAAATTTAAAGACTTCCTCTGATGTTTTATTCACTCTGTATGATACCAGAATGATTGTCCAATATCATGCTCTATTTATTATTAAAACTTTAATGGGTAAGCCTGGTGAGATTCAGATAGGTTTTAGGTGTCTTTGGGTTTGTTTGGATTTCACAGCAGTAATGGCCTTAATCGAAACAAATTTTAATAGGTAGGAATTAGGGCCATTACACCAAAATTCTTTGATTAATCCTTCAATTGATTTATGTTGTTGTTCCTTTTGTTCATATGATTGTTTGGAATCCATTCATGTTGTAATATCTTGAATTCATTTGAATCTTTCCTATAAATGAATCGGCATGCCCTACCCTTTGCCCTATTGTTACCTATTTTGATTAATTGATTAACCTATTGGTTTATGATCTTATTCCTTTTGATTGTATGTATTATTAACACCTAATCCTTCTTTGTAATCATGAAATCGTAACCCTTACACCATGTATGCATGAAATCTCAATTGTCCTATTGCTCTATTTTAAGTGCCGAAATTTGTATAGTTAATTGAGGTGGTATTTTAGGTTGAATCTTGTTAAGTTCTTGGCTATCACATCACACATCCGAGGGGGAGGCACCTGCGACATCTGATCACTAGTTTTTGATAGGTTTGGTGAGTGGAATTGATAAAAAAATAGGATGTCTACTTCATTATTCAGTATATACGCTTAATTTGGTTTGGTCTTTGCCTTATGATGTTATAGATGGTTCGAATCCCTTGAACAAAGACAAAGGAATAGCTTCTTGTTTAGAGATAAGAGAGGCAGGATCTATGCGTCATCGGTTTCTACAGAGATCCTTGTGTTTTCTTGTTGTTTTTAGTACATATACTTTTTAATAGTTGTATGTGCATGTAAAGACCCAAACCCAACTTATTAGGACCCTTACCGCCGTGAAACCCAAATAAGCCCTCGCAAGGTCCTATTTGAATCCCACAAGGCTCTAATCACCTAATGGTCAATTTTATTGGTTGATTCACATGCTATTTAAAGGTTGGAGCATGTTTATACATTAATGAATTTCTGGCTTATACAAAGTGAAACAAAATATCAGCGTAAGACTTATATGAACAATGAAAATAAATGGAAATATAACGCACAAGTCCTATAGGAATCTCAAAACATCAACCAATAGTATCATGTATATTTCGGATGCAACAATGAAGGAGGAAGAGGGATTTGAAAAGACAGAATGTAAATCCACACAAATTCAAAGACATGGCATACACATTCAATAGGAAAGTGGTGCAAATGAAGTGCAAATTCGTCCAGCTGTGCAACCTTGATCTCACACCTTTGGTACTGGCAACAAGCACACACCTAAGCTTGCAAAAGGGGAGAAAAGAAGGGATGAGATTACAAGAATCTCAGTAGGGTCACAGCATCATAAGTCCTAGGGATTCCCAATCAAACATCTCCCAATAACCAAAAGATCAACACCTAAAACTAGTTAAGATATCTAACTAAAACTGCAAGCATCAAACACACATAGTAGGAGCCGAAATCATCCCGAGCACTTACAATATAAGGGTAGGCCAAAATTGGTAGAAAACAAGAGGAAAGACTGAAAATACTTCTTATTCAGAAGCACATAGGCAGCCTATGACAAAATCTGATTTTCAAAACCAAGATTTGTCCCCATCTAGCCATGTTGTCCAAAGCTATGCTGCAAAAATGGTAAAACGGTTAGACAATCAATATTACAGCAAGCCTTTTAGTTGACTCTAACATCCAGAATTTAACTTGCCTAGGAGCAGTCTTACAGCTAGGCATATAAGTCATCCTGCCACACAAAAATAGGGCATCCTAACATCCAGACTCGAACTGGCCTATAGGGCATCTTGACATCCAGACTCGAACTAGCCTACAAGGCATCCTGACGTCTGGACTTGAACTGGCCTATAAGGCATCAAACGAGCTCTTGTTGGGAATTACCACCCATAAACCTCTTGGTTCGGTAAGCAACTCTCCTCTCCCTAGGAGCAACAATACATACCTCGCATGGCCAGCGACAAAAGGATCCTTCAAACAAAGCACAAACAAGGGATACATATACGCATAGACACACAGTACATGCATACAAAAATCACAAAAAAAGATCCTCAATCAAATAATAATACAATCACAAATCAGTAAGCCTATCATAGCCATATGTATACTCTTCTAATTTCCAAGATTATTCCAAAGATAAATCACCCAATTTCGCAATCAATTCAAAGATAACCAATCCAAAATCAACAACAAATCAAGCATACACTCAAGGGTAACCTAAGGAACCGATGAGGCATAGATCCTTGCTCTCACATGTCTAAATCAGATGCAATCCTTTGCCTTTCCAATAAGATCAGAATCTCCTAAACAATCACAAGGCAAAGACCACACAACACTAAGCCACAAGATTACTTAATTAAAAATCAAAAGCATTAGGAATCCTTACCAATTAACCTACCAAAATCCAGGAATCCTTGTACATATTTTTGTGTAAGGATCCTTTTCCGGTGGCCATTCGGGGTAAGCGCTGATACTCCATGGGAGAGGAGAGATTCTTACTAGTATAGGAGTCGTATGGGTGGCAATCCCTAACAAAAGCTCGATGGATGCCTAGTCTTGTGTGCTGGTTAGATGACTTGTCCTGTGTGCTGGCAAGATGCCCTTATCCTTGTGTGGTTTGGATACCCTATTCCTGTGTGTTGGTTAGGATGCCTAGTCCTGTGCGCTAGCTAGATGCATTGTCTTGTGTGCTGGCAAGATGAATAGGCTTGCTGATTAGCTTGTGTGCTAACCTTTTACCCTTTGTGTAGCAAAGCCTTGGACAACACAGGTGGAAGAGGATGCCCTTTTTCTATTTCTGAGATGATTGATGAATTTTTCCTGCCTATGTACTTCTGATTTTCGGAAGTGTTTGTAGTCCACACTCAGCCTTAGCTTCGTCCCTAACCCTATTGGTTGATTATTGAATTGTGTGATATCCCTTAGATGTGTAGGGATGATCTGATGTTGTTTGAGAGATGTTTGTTTAAGATTTCTATAGATCTTATGATGTTGTGACCCTACTGAGATTCCTGCACGACGGGAATCAAGGCTGTTCATGGTACCAATGTGTGAGAATCAAGGCTGCACGACGGGATGATATCGCATCACAATTGCGTACCTGTTCCTTGATTACTTGCGTATATAATATGAAGATTGATTGAACCACTTTCTGGTTTTTAGAATGTCTCATTTGTTTAATTATTTTGAAAACTTATTGAGGAATTACTTGCTGGATTTTTAGAACCCTATGGGACTTGTGTGTTGTAGTTCCTTTGTTTAATCAGAAAGTCTTCTGCTGATGATTTATTCACTCTGTATGATTCCAAATTATTTGTTTAATACTATCATGCTCCAAACTTTAAAAACTTAAAGAATGAACATACTGAAATCAGAAATTAGATGGTTAAGCCTTGTGGGATTCAGATACGTCCTGGTTTTGGGCTTGTTTGGGTTTCACAGCAGTAAGGGTACTAATAGGAGCAAATTATGGAATGTAGGTCCTTACAGGTTTGGTAGCAGAGCATAGTTTAGGAAATATGATTTGTTATATACTAACCTGCTTTGTTGGTTTTGTATTTGTAGGAAGGTAAATGCACACACACCCACTCACTTAAGGGTTAATACTGAAAATAATCTGATGATAAAAACCTGGTTTGAATTATTTGAATGATGAGTTTGATTGTTTGATTTATTGTGTTCTTAATTGAATTTTTATGCAAGGTATGATTTAATGTGTTTTATTGTATTCTGGAAATTGTTTGCTATGTTTTATTTTCAATTTCCGAATATGTGTTGATGATGCATGTTAATTGTGATCCCTAGTTGTATGTTGTCGAGTGTTGCCATGTAAGGAGCCAAATCCCATATTCCAAAATTTACTCCTAATGGGACCCTTACCGTCGTGAAACCCAAACAAGTCCTAACCAGGACCTATTTGAATCCTTACAAGGCTTATCCATCTAGTTTCGATTTTAGCATGTTCATTCTTTTAAGATTTTAAAGTTTGGAGCATGATATTGGACAAATATTATGGTACCATACAGAGTGAATAAAATATCAGCAGAAGTCTTTAAATTTAATCAATAAACCCATAACACACAAGTCCTATAGGGATCCATATATCCAGCAAATAACTCCCAACATAGTTCGGAAACAACAAGCAAAGAAGGAAACATAAGAAACCTGAAAAAATAGTCCAATCGATGATTATATTGTATGCGCAAGCAACCAAGGAGACAAAAATATGCAAATGTGAAGCGATATCACCCCGCCGTGTAGCCTTCATTCTCACACACTGGTACCATGAACAGTAAATGTACCTAAGCTTGAAAAAATGGTGAAAACAATAGGATGAGATTACAAGATGTTTAATAGGGTCACAGTATCATAAGATCTATAGAAATTTTAAACAAACATCTCCCAAACAACATCTAAGGGTATCACACAATTCAAGAATCAATCCAAGGTTAGGGTCGAAACTAAGGCTGAGGGTGGACTACAAACACTTCCGAAAATCAGAAGTACACAGGTAGGAAAACACATCAGATATTCTCAGCAGTAGGAAAAAGAAAGGCCATCCCCTTCCACCTGTGTTGTCCAAGGCTTCACTGCACAAAGGATAAAAGGTTAGCACACAAGCTATTCAGCAAGCCTATTCATCTTGTCATACAAGGACAAGGCATGCAAGCCACACAAGGACAAAGGCATCCAAACTACACAAGGATAAGGGCATCCAAACCACACAAGGATAAGGGCATCCAAACCACACAAGGATAAGGGAATCCAAACCACACAAGGATAAGGGCATCTTGCCACACAAGGACAAGGCATCTAGCCACACAAGGACCAAACATATAGCGTGCACATGCTGGGGATTGCCACCCATATGAATCCTATACTAGTAAGAACCTCTCCTTTCCCCAGGAGCATCAGTTTTTACACAACTGGAAAAGGATCTTGACACACAAACACATACAAACACACACAGGCAAGCACATAGTACAATACCACAACATGGTATTCTCAATCATGTCAAAACACAATTAACATATTCAATACACACAACACATGCAAATTAGACACTCATAACCTAACTCAAGGGTGTGGTATAACCTAGAGGATCACATCTTGATCTGCAATTCAAGCATACTCACTACAACATATGCGCATACACTTATCATACATGTAGGTACTGAAATTAACAAGCAAACAACAAGGATCTCTGAAGAAACCGATGAGGCATAGATCCTACCACTCTTGTCTCTGAAAAAGAAGCTATTCCTTTTCCTTTATTCAAGAGATCCAAACCACTTATAACATCATAAGGCAAAGACAAAACCAAACTAAGCATGCATACTCAATAACCAATTAAGTACCCTATTTCCTTACCCATTCCACTCACCAAACCTATTAGAAACTAGTGATCAAATGTCGCAGGTGCCTCCCCTTTGGATGTGTGATGATAGCCAAGAACTTAACAAGATTCAACCTGAATTACCATCCTAATTAACTATGCAAATTTCGACACTAAGAATAGAGCACAAGACAAATTGCGATTTCATGCATACAAGGTAATAGGGTTGCAATTTCATGTTAACAAGGAAGGATTTGATGTTTGTAACATATACAACCAAAAGAAACAAGATCAAAATCCAATAGGTTAATCAATTGATCAAGATAGGCAACAAATAAGGCAAAGGTAGGGCATGCTGACTTCATGTATAGGGAAGATTCAAAGGATGAATTCATGATTTTACATCATGAATGGATGCTAAACCATCATACAAACAAGAGGAACAACAATAGAAATCAATTGAAGGTAGAATCACAAATCAAAGGAAATTAAAACCAAAAAATATAACTAGACATTCCATACCAATTTCGGCCATCACATAACCTTTTCTTCAGTAGCAAAATGGTTTTTTCACCTACACTGGCTTCTGGACTTCTAGGACTAAAAATTAGGGGTCTCACATGCCAAGTGTACTTATATGGTTGCCGATTGCTTTGATGATTGTTGTCGAGTGCTTGTGTGTATTCGTGTAATTACTAAGTGTGCATTTGTATGTGTGCATGTAATTTTCGAAACTTGTGAGTACTTTTGTGCATATGTGATTTTTTTTCCAGCATATGCATATCGCTTGATGTACGCCTCTCCACCAGGTACCAATTCTTTTCCTAGTATTCGTATTTGGGTTAAGTGTTGAGTAACATTGTGTGTTCGTATAGTATGGCAAGGATGAATGTAACACGAGATCGATGGGGTAGGTATGGGATTCAAGCCTAACAGTAACCTGTAGAGCAGAATGAACCCCAGGCACAAAAAACGCATGGAGGGCAAGCTAAGCCCGAAAACCAACTTGAGGCACCAGTCACACCAGCCATCAATCTTGTGATGGCACAAATCCTAAATGTATTGCGAGGGATTGCTGCAAATTAGCAGTGTATGGAGGCGCAATTTCAGAATGCTTCTGCACCCGCACCCTTGGAAGATCCTGTTCCTCCACTTAAACCTGTACAGCCGGCTCATCCTAATGAAGCTGAGAGACTTCCAATTGTTATTACGAAGTTGCTAAAGGAAGCTCATCAATTGGGATGTAAAGATTTCAGCGGTTCAGCCGGTGCCACTATGGCTCGTGAATGGATGGACATTTTATGTCGCGTGTCCTTGTTTTTGTGAATCTCTGATGATGACAAGGTTGCCATTGCGACTTTCTTACTGGAGGAGGAAGCCCTTGCATGGTGGATAGCTGTGAGCTTGCGATTTGGAGATCGTTTTCCCACCTAGGAGGAGTTTCGATATGAGTTCGACAAAAGGTTCTATACGACATTCCATAAAAGCAAGCAGCGACAAGCTTTCTACAAGCTTGAACAAGGCACCCTTTTGGTGCTAGAATATGAGAAGGAATTAAGGGAGTTATCCCGATTTGCACCAGAGGAGGATCGCTCACCGTACCAGTTTACTAGATGATTTAAGGATGGGCTAAGTACCGAGCTGAATACCATCGTTGGTACGACACCAGTGCGAAATCTGCAAGAACTAATCGTTGCCACGACTGAAGCTGAAAAGATCTTACAATCTAGGAATCTATCCGCAGCAACTAGTGGCAGATCTTTCAAATGAGATTTGAAGTCCAATCGGCGTACGAGACCCTATCCTTTAAGGTCCTACTCTCCGTAAAACAATGGTAATGGAGGTAGCAACAGAAAGAATTTTTCTAGTCCGAATTTTATTAGATCTACATGGAATTCGCAACCACGTCGATGTTATAGTTGTGGTGAGATGGGCCATGATCAGAGGGACTCTCTCAAACCAAAGCATATCATAGGCGCACCGAATACCAATCGAGATGGGTATGCCAACCCTGCCAAACCACCAACATGCATGCTGGGAGGGCCACCCAATGAATCCACAAGTAAGGAGCAACCAAGACCAACGAGGCTATTCACCCTAAATGATGCCAAGGCTAGCCCTGATGTGGTTACAGGTACTATTTCAGTCTTTTCTCAAAATGCTAAAGTGTTGTTAGATCTTGGAGCAAATAGGTCATTTGTAAGTCCAAGGATAGCACTTAGCACGGATCAACCTCTGTCTCCCTTGTCTCTTCCTATTGCAGTTCTGACCCCTTTGGGAGAGCAACTGACTTGTGATCTAGTCTACATCGGTTGTGCTATACGTATGAGCCTGAATGTACTGGAAGTGGATCTGATTCCGTTGGATATCCAAGAGCTAGATATGATCTTAGGCATGGACTGTTTGGCAAAATATCAAGTTCGAATGGAGTGTTTCACCAAGCGAGTGTGGTTCACCTTTCCTAATGATGTCGTGTACTGCTTTGAAGGTGATAGGTGAGTTGTTCCAACTAGCATGATTTCGTGGCTTGATACGAAGCGATTGATTAACAAAGGATGTACTGCATACCTTGTGTATGTACATGATGTGTCTAAAGAGTCCTTGGATCTGGATTCTATTCCAGTGATTCATGAATTTTCGGATGTATTTCCTGAATACAAAGCCAGTTTGCCACCAGCAAGGGAAGTGGAATTCGATATTAAGCTAATGTCGGGTATGAATCCGATTTCCATTCTTTCGTATCGTATGGCTCCTGCGGAAATGAAGGAACTGAAGAAGCAATTGGAAGATTTTTTGGATCGTGGTTTCATTTGACCAATAAGTCACCTTGGGGATCACCTATTTTGTTCGTGAAGAAGAAAGATGGTTCGCTGCGATTGTGTATTGACTATCGGCAGCTGAATCTTGTAATTGTGAAGAACAAGTACCCTTTTCTGCGAAATCGATGACTTATTCGACCAACTCCAAGCTGCAGTCGTATTTTACAAGATCAATCTCAGATCTGGATACCATCAATTGCAAGTTCGTGATGCTGATATTCCGAAGACCGCATTCAGATTGCAATACGGCCACTACGAATTTCTGGTTATACCATTCGGTTTGAACAATGCACCAGTTGTGTTCATGGATCTAATGAACCATGTGTTCCAAGAGTTCTTGGACAGATTTGTGATAGTCTTCATCGAGGACATTTTGATTTATTCAAAATCAGAAGAGGAGCATGATGAGCACTTGCAGATTGTGCTGAAAATTTTGAGGGATCGACACCTGTTCGCAAAATACTCCAACTTTGAATTCTGGTTACGCGAAGTTGGTTTCCTTGGTCATGTTGTTTCCTCCCAAGGTGTCCTTGTTGATCCGAAGAAAATTGAAGTCGTAGTTGCTTGGGAACCCCTATGAACTGTGTTTGAAGTTCGTAGTTTCCTTGGTTTAGCTGGATACTACCTTTGCTTTGTGGAAAATTTTTCATAACTTGCCGGACCATTGACAAAGTTGACACGCAAAGGAGAGCCGCTCGTATGGAACGAAAAATGCCAATTAAGTTTCGAAGAACTGAAAAAGTGGTTAGTTTCCGTACCAATCCTCACCTTACTAGTCGGTGGAAAAGAGTATATGGTGTACAGCGATGCATCAAAATCCGCACTTGGATGCGTATTGATACAAGATGGGAAAGTCATTGCCTACGCTTCCCGACAGTTGTGACCGCACAAAAAAAATTATCCTACGCAATATTTGGAGTTTGCAGCCATGGTCTTTGCATTGAAAATATGGTGTCACTACTTGTATGGTGAGACATGCCGAGTCTTCACCTACCACAAAAGCCTAAAATACCTCCTTACACAAAAAGAGTTGAACATAAGACAACGAAGATTGGTGGCGCTGATTAAAAACTACAAACTGATCATCGAATATCATCCTATAAAAGAAAATGTTGTTGCAGATGCCTTGAGCCAAAAGATTCATTCTACTTCCCCATCGGTTTTGGCTTATATGCGCACCCAATACTTGCCAATGTTGCTAGATTTGAAAGCTACATGTGTGCATCTTGACACTGATTTTTCTGGTTCATTGTTGGTACGAATTGAATTCACACATACCTTGATTGAGGAAATCCGGAACCAGCAAATAGAAGATCCAAGGTTGAATGAAATTCGGAAGCAATTATCTGATGGTGTTGATGCCATAGCTCATGATTTCAGAGTGCGAGATGATGGAGGTCTTGTCTTTAGAAACCGGGTATGTGTACTATAAGATGTTGATATTTGTAATCTGATTTTATTTGAGGCGCATAGTTTTAAGTTCGTTATCCATCCTGGTAGTACTAAGATGTACCGAGAATTGAAGGAGCATTATTGGTTGCCGAACATGAAGCGCCACATTGCAAAGTTTGTTTCCCGATGCCTCGTATGCCAACAAGTAAAGATCGAGCATCAAAGACTCGTTAGTCTACTTCAGTCACATCCGATTCCAGAATGGAAGTGGGAGAATGTTACAATGGATTTTATGACCGGTTTGCCAAAATCTCATCCAGGATTTGATACCATTTGGGTGATAGTGGATCGACTGACGAAATCTGCACACTTCCTCCCTGTTTGTGTGACAGATACACCTGGGAAATTGGTTGTTCTTTACTTGGATGAGATTGTTCGATTGCATGCAGTGCCAGTTTCCATCATTTCTGATCATGACCCTCGTTTCACATCACAAGTTTGGGAGAAATTCCAAAATGTGCTGGGTTCGAGATTGAATTTCAGTACAACATTTTATCCCCTGACTGATGGTCAATCTGAAAGAACGATTCAGACAATGGAGGACATGCTGCTTGCGAGTGTACTAGACCAACATACTAGTTGGGATCCATGTCTATCGTTGGCAGAGTTTGTTTACAACAATAATTTCCATGTAAGCATCGATATGGCTCCTTATTAAGCACTATATGGGAGACATTGCAGAACCCCTATTTTCTTGAATGAAGTAGGCGAGAGACGCATAGACAATCCCAAATTGATTGATCAAGCAATGGAATAGCTGAATTTGATATGACAATGGCTAAAGATAGCATAAGATCGAAAGAAAAATTATGCCGATAATTGACGAATGGAGCTGGAATTTGCAGTAGGTGACAAAGTGTTTCTAAAGGTTGCTCCGTGGAAAGGTGTCGTTCGTTTTCAGCAGCAAGGACGAAATTTTTGTAATTTTGAGTCCTAGAAGTCCATAAGCCAGTGTAGGTGAAATGATCGTTTTGTCCCTAAGGAAGAGGATATGTGATGGCCAAAATTGGTAATAAAGGTCTAGTATTCATTTCTAGTTTCATTTCCCTTTTATTCATTTCCTTATTGGTTCAATCTTACCTTAGGTGATAAAATTCCTAAAATTAAGGAAGGATAATTCTACAATTTAATTCTAATAAATATCTCCCCATATCTAGCCTTTAAAGCAGAGAAATAAATCCTATTACACCCCACATAAAGAGTAGCCAGCCACACTTTTCCACAAACACAAAAATCACACAAAATTGTCAAGTGATCAAACCCTACATCTTACCTTATTGCTGTCGAAAATTTCTAACCTTCATCCTAGCATAACTCTTTCATCCTTTATCAGATTTCTGAAAATAATAGCTTGTTGGAAAGATATTTTCATCCTCTATCTAGCTATCTTGATTTTATTGTCATAATTTTAGTTCTTTCCTGTCAAAATTCTAATCATAATTTATAGGGTTTAGTGTCGAAATTCTTCGATTAATCTTTCAATTGATTTTTGTTATTGTTCTTTTTTTTCGTACGATTGTTTGGAATCCGTTCATGTTGTAATATCATGAATTCATTCTTTGAATCTTCCTTATATATGAAATCAACATGCCCTACCATTTGCCCTATTGTTTTCGATTTTGATCAATTGATTAACCTATTAGTTTTTGATCTTGTCCTTTTGATTGTATGACTTATTAACACCTAATTCTTCTTTGTAATCATGAAATCACAACCCCTACACCTTGTATGCATGAAATCTCAATTGTCCTATTGCCTTATTTTAAGTGCCGAAATTTGCATAGTTAATTGAGGTGGTAATTCAGGTTGATTCTTGTTAAGTTCTTTGCTATCACATCACACATCTGAGGGGGAGGCACCTGCAACATCTGATCACTGGTTTCTGATAGGTTTGGTGAGTGGAATTTGTAAGAAAATAGGATATCTACTTGATTATTGAGTATGCATGCTTAGTTTGGTTTTGTCTTTTCCTTATGATGTTATAGATGGTTCGGATCCCTTGAAAAAAAGCAAAGGAATAGCGTCTTGTTTAGAGATAAGAGAGGTAGGATTTATGCCTTCTCAGTTTCTCCAGAGATCCTTGTGTTTGCTTGTTGTTTTTGATACATATACTTTTTAATAGCTGTATGCGCATATGTAAGATAACGTATGCATGAGTTGTGGATTGATTTGAGGCTTACTTAAGCTATACCATACCCTTGAGATAGGTTATGAGTGCCTAGTTTGCTTTTGTTGTGTGGAATGACCATGCTGATTGTGTTCTGACATGATTGAGGATACCCTGTCGTGGTATTGTCCTTTGTACTTGCTTATGTGTGCTTGTACATGTTTGTGTGTCAAGATCCTTTTTCGGTGGCTCTTCTGGGTAAGCGCTGATGCTCCTTGGGAGAGGAGAGTTCTTATGGGTATGGGAGTTATATGGGTGGCAATCCCCAACAAAAGCTCACTGGATGCCTAGTCCTGTGTACTGGCTAGATGTCCTTATCCTTGTGTGGTTTGGATGTCTTAATCCTGTGTGCTGGTTAGAATGCCTAGTCCTGTGTGCTGGCTAGATGCCTTGTCCTATGTGCTGGCTAGATGCCTTGTCCTATGTGCTGGCAAGATGAATAGGTTTTGTGATTAGCTTGTGTGCTAACCTTTTACCGTCTGTTCAGCAAAGCTTTGGACAACACAGGTGGAAAAGGATACCCTTTTCCTATTGCCGAGATGATTGATGAGTTTTTCCTGCCTGTGTACTTCTGATTTTTATAAGTGTTTGTAGTCTATCCTCAGCCTTAGTTTCGGCCCTAACCCTATTGGTTGAATCTTGAATTGTGTGATATCCCTTAGATATGTAGGGATGATTTGATGTTGTTTGGGAGATGTTTGTTTAAGATTTCTGTAGATATTATGATGTTGTGACCCTACTGAGATTCTTGTAATCTCATTCTGTTGTTTTCACCATTTTTTAGGCTTAGGTACATTCGTTGTTCATGGTACCAGTGTGTGAGAATCAAGGCTGCATGATGGGGCGATATCGCATCACATTTGTGTACCTTTTCCTTGATTACTTGCACATATAACATGAAGATTGACAAGACCACTTTTTGATTTTTAGAATGTCTCCTTTGTTTGATAATTTTGAAAACTTACTGAAGAATTACTTGCTGGATTTTTAGAACCCTATGGGACTTGTGTTTTGTGGTTCTTTGTTTAATCATAAAGTCTTTCGTTGATGATTTATTCACTCCATATAAATCTAGATTGTTTGTCCAATACTATCATGCTTCAAACTTTAAAAACTTAAAGAATGAACATACTGAAATCAGAAATTAAATGGTTAGGCCTTGTGGGATTCAGATAGGTCCTAGTTTTGGGCTTGTTTGGGTTTCATGATGATAAAGGTCCTAATAAGAGCAAATTATGGAATGTGGGTCCTCACAGCGTCAGGATCCTTTTCCGGTGGCCATTTGGGGTAAGCACTGATGCTCCTAGGGAGAGGAGAGGTACTTACTGTATGGGAATCGTATGGGTAGCAAGGGGATAAGCTTTCAATTGTTGAGATCAGATGATGAATTACCTGTCTGTGTACTTCAGTTTTCGGAAGTGTTCTTAGTCCACCCAAAGCTTGTTACTTTCGGCCCTATCCTTGTTGTGTATGATTGATGATTGTTTGATACCCCTTAGTAGTGTAGGCGAATCTGATGTTGATTAGGAGATATTTATTTAGATTTCTACAGATCTTATGATGTTGTGACCCTACTGAGATTCTTGTAATCTCACCCCATTGTTTTCCCTATTTTTTTCAGGCTTAGGTACATTTTTTGTCAGTGGTACTGAGGTCTGAGATCAAGGCTACATGATGGGACGATATTGCATCACATTAGCATACAACCTTCTTTGCTGTTTACTTGCTCATATACCTCTAAACATGCAATTTGATTGGACTGCTTTCTGGTTTTATAGATGTCTCTTATTCTTGTTTATTTCCGAAATGTATTTGAGGGCTTCCTGCTGGATTTTGAGACTCTTTTGGAACTTGTGTGTTATGGTTTCTTTGCTTAATTATAAAGACTTTAGCTGATATTTTATTCACTTTGTATGTTACTAGAATGTTTGTTCATTGTTATCATGTTCCAATCTTCAAAAAGCATAAGAATAAACTTTAATAATACGTAATTAGGATGATTAGAGCCTTGTGGGATTCATAAGGGTTCTTTGGAGGGTTTGTTTGGATTTCACGGTGGTAAGGGTCTTAATAGGTTGGGTTTGGATTCTTATAGAATTTGTTTCCATTCTCGTTATTTGGGATAGTAGCTGATTAGTTGGATGGACTTGGACCTGAAGCTATTACTACATGGGAAGAACTTATGAATGCATTTTTGGCACGATTTTTCCTTATATCAAAAACATCTTAGTTGCGGAAGGAGATCACTAATTTGCATGAGTCATATGAATGATTCAAAGGGTTGTTGAGAAGTTTCTCGCATCACAATATCCCTGAAATTTTGCAGTTGGAGAGTTTTTTCAGGGGATTGACAAAGATGGACAAGATGATGCTAAATGCTACAGAAAATGACAATATCTTGAATAAAGACATTGCTGAGGCATTTAAGTTGATTGAGGAAACAACTTTAGAAAGATAGAGTTAGAATATTGATCCTGATTTTGATAGATCCTAGGGTAGGTTAGAATTGAACACCGTCACAAAGTTGATTGCAGAAATGGAAGCCTTGAGAAGAGAAGTGAATTAAAGCAAGAAAATTATTTCTAAATCGAGTCATGTTCAGAACAATGAGCCTATATTGGCTGTTTTGGACTTCTACAATTGGAATCATAATCATAATCATTTTCATCGTCTGACCATGATGGAAGAGACGAGTTATGTGAGTGACACAGGTAAACAAGCAATGAACTAAGAGGATCTGTTCCCAGTAAAAGAGACTCTCATAGTAATATAATCCCGATTAACCCAACATGTGGATCAATCGAAACCACATAAGGCTCACGTTAACTTTTCAAAACCAAAATCCCAAAAACACAAACAAATTTGAATTTTTATTTTAAAAGGAGCATGGCATGTTACATAATACATCTAGCACAAAATAATCAATGGAGTATGTGTACATATACAGTGGAAGTCTTAAATCACAAACAAAAGGCCACACGACCCCAAACATGCAACACATCGAGACCATACGCACAAGCCCATATGGATCCAAAAATATACCCAAGGGATGTATCTCATGACATAACAGAAATCTAAGTCATATATGCAAATAGAATATCAAACCAAAAAACATGCCCACAATGGATTCACAACAAACACGTAATCAAAATCAAGCATGTATGTCAATAGAGTATGAAAATGATAAAACATAAAATATGCCAAAGCGTCCAAGATGTGCAAGTGCAATAGTCTAACCCTAAGACCAACACTGGTAAATCAAGACCTCAAAGACGATCAACTATGGCTGACGAACTAGTCCTGAAAAGATCAACAGAAGAGGGTAAGATCAAAGACCTTAGTAGAAGTTACAGCATCATAAACATATCTGGTGGAATAGAGGCATACATAAAACCAATTATAAAACAGTTGCTTAAAACACCATTATCATCCATGCATACTAAATATGCACTCATTGTACTTCACAAACAAGTAAGCATAATGCTTGAATTGTAAAACACAATGCAACAAAGACCAGCTTAATAGGTTTTATATATCCACAATATACATATCATCGCACGGGCTACTATGCCCCAAAAACTTATCAAGATGGATCATAAAGAATTTTCAAGTAACCCATTCTAAAGAGAAACCGAAAGCCCAATGACAGCTAATTTTTATTTTCAAAATACATATAAATCCCTTACTGCCAATCTTATCCATAATTGAGTGGAGAAAACACACTATCGCATCCAATCACAATCCGTACATATATAAACTCATAGTCTGCTAAGTCATAGCAAATTCAGACAGCCTGCTAAGATATAGCAAATTCAGGCAGTTTGCTAAGTCATAGCAAATTCAGGCATACATACAATATCCTACCATAAACAATATTAGGTAAGTAATATTCCTGTCTACTGGGATTCTATGTACTTACCTTGTTTGGCTAAGAATTAACCGTCAATTCTAAGTTGTTCCTAAGAACACGCATATATTGCTTTTACATAGAAAACCCATAATGCATAAAATGCAAGAAACACCAAGGGAACTCATTTGAGGTTGGTTAAGGTGTGATTTGATGTTTATTTGGTATTGGGTTGGTTTGAAAGTGTCAAACTGGGATATTTGGGCTATAGAAAAAGTACAGGGGCTGCAGGAAAAAGCACATGGCCATGTACTTTTTGGGAACAAGGGGTGTAATTGTACAGGGCCTAAGTACATGGTTGTGTACTCTCCTGCACAGGCCATGTATAGTGCATAGGCTATGTGCAGTTTTGTCTAGAGCAATACATGGGCTACTTCAAGGGTACATGGGCGTGTACTCGTCCTGGACGAGTTACACACCCAAAAATCACCCGGAGCGATCCCCAAACTCGCTCAAATCCTCGGGAATCCTTACCATGGTTTTTCGGCAACAAAAAATACCTCACAAGCCATAAAACACATATACCAACAAAATCAACCACACAGGTGTAAACACTGGTACAAATATCACCTCACATGCCCTCTAACCATGGATAAACACATAACCTACATGCTTAGGAGTTCAAACATATGGTTAATGCTGTAAGAATCGGAATTTTTTAACCAAATTGGAGCGACGAGCCCAGGGGAGGATTATCGATGTTAAAGGGCCTTGACCCGTTATTTGGGAGTTCTACAAACATATAGTATGGTCCGTACGATATTGGAAGTAATTATACAATTTTGGAAATTTTTAAATTATTAAAAAATATAAGGACCCCGAATCCGAGTTACAACCTACTAGAATCCTTACCGCTGTGAAACCCAAATAAACCCAACCTCGGACCTATCTGAATCTCACAGGGCTTATCCCCTCCTTAGTTTAGATTTTATTAGATTTATTACTTATGCTTTTTAGTGGTTCGAGCATGATAATGGACATTCATTCTGGCAGTAAATAGAGTAAATAAAAACATCAGCGGAAGTCTTTATAATTTAACAAAGATACCACAACACACAAGTCATATAGGGATCTAAAAATTTAGCAAGTATACCCCCAGTAAATTTCGGAAATAAGCAAACAAAGGAGGCATTCCAAAAACTAAAAACTAGTCTAATCAAACTTCATGTTATATGTGCAAGCAATCAAGGAAACAAGTATGCAATATGATGCATTATCGTCCCGCCGTGCAGCCTTGATCTCACACACTGGTACCACGAACAATGAATGTACCTAAGCCTGAAAAATGGTGAAAATAACAGGGTGAGAATGTAAGACCCCGAATTTTGAGTCCTAGAAGTCCAGAAGCCAATGCAGGTGAAAAGACGATTTTGCCCCTGAAGAGAAGGATGTGTGATAGCCGAAATTGGTAAGATTGTTCAATAAATTAATTTGCTTCTAATTCCTTTTGATTTAGGTCCTTGTAGATGGGTAATAGCTTTAGGAACCATCCTTTAAGGTAGATAGTTGTCTTAGAGATTATGTCCCTAAAAATAGGGAAGGTAATTTAAGAGTTTTGGTTACTAAGTATATTATATTGGATTGATAGCTTGATTAAAAGTATAGACATAATTCTACACTCATTGAATATAAATAGGAAGCCAACCCCACAAATTTTTCCCCTAAAACCTTACAAAATTCGTATAGGCTTAAAACCCTATACCTCCCATTAGCCGTCAGAATTTTCTGAAAATTTAAACCAGCATAACTCCCTCATTGTTCATTGGATCTCTTCGAATAATAGCTTGTTGGAAAGCTCTCTTCATCTTCTTTCCAAAAATTATTTGTTTTCCATCAGGAGGTTAGTATTTCTTTGTCTAAAGTTACTTTGAAAATCGGCGGCGGAATTAGGTTTTCGCCAAATCTTCTTGAACTTCAAAATAGCATAACTTTCTACTCGTTTGTTGGAATCTTGAAAATAATATGTCGTTGGAAAGCTCTTTTCATTCTCTTTCTAAAAATATATAAATCGCAGCTTGGATGTAAATATTTCGTTGTTTTAGGTTAAGACGAAATCGTCTTATGCCCTACTTTTAGCAAAAGGTTTTGCATAGTTAATTGGAATGGTAAATTCAGGTTGAATCTTGATAAGTTCCTGGCTATCACATCACACATCCAAGGGGGAGACACCTGCGACATCTGATCACTGGTTTTCTGATAGGTTTGGTGAGTGGTACTGGTAAGGAATAGGGTATACAATTGATTTTTGGGATATGCATGCTTAGTTTGTTTTGTCTTTGTCTGGTGATGATTTAGGTGGTTCAGATTTACTTAATAAAGGCAAAGGAGTAGCTTCTTGTTCAGAGACAAGAGAGGTAGGATCTATGCCTCATCGGTTTCTCCAGAAACGAGTCAACCGATCTAACGGTGTCTATACAAAGATATACAAGGCAAGCACTAATGGCTGATTTCCCATCTATAGTAATCTTTTATTACATTGATTACCTTGATTCCCCAAATCGGGTCTCTTATATGGTAGGAACGGATTCCCATTGAATTCCCTGATTGCCTTTGATTGATTCTCCATTAATGTGTCGATTCTCCTTGATTGAGGCACCAGATTTGAGGGACGGGTCACACACGAAGCCGAATGACGCGTAGTCTGAGTTTCGGTCGTGACAACATGCATACTATACTGTCATCCATAAAATACACACTATATCTATTGGCCACAAGTGTGCTGGGACTGATCGGATCCTTCAAGCCTCTATCTACTGGTACTCTGTATGAACCAAATCTATCGATCTGGCAAAAACCTGCCAGATGTGTAGTCGGGAAATACACATACTCTAAATATGCACAAGGACAGCTTGCACCCATTTAATAACCAAAACCAAAGATAAGGAAATCAAAATGAAAATAACTTGATATATAAACAAACATAAGCAATTATAAATAACCAATTATGGAATTTCTTCTTAAGTGAGCCCACAAGATGTGTCTAGGCTAACATACTCTCGTAGTCTTTCTAGGCCTTGGATAAGACTAAGATTTGTCAGTGGTAACCTAAATGCTTTTATTTAATCTCTTCCTTTATTTTCCAGCAATCATATGATCTATCAGACACACTTCTACAGCCCAATTTCACTGACAATGCCGGGTCGTTAGGTGATGGTAGCTCCACCTGAACGATTTCCTCATTACCAGACCCGGAAAGCTCTAAAAGGTTGCATAGTTACCCTGTAAAACCCCATACCAGTCGAGTGTCCAGGCCTTCAAGATAGTTGTGTTTTGCTTCCAGGCCTAAAGCCCAATTCTGTATACATGCACATTTTAGAACCCATTTATTTTACCCTAGATGTGGTGGCTAATCAAGCATTTCAAACAAATCAAAACATCATTTACTCTGTGTTCTCTTTAATCAGCCGCACACTTTCTGTTCCACTGTCCCACAGCCAGGATTTCAATCCACCAGCACGTCGGTAGGGTTTCAGCTTTATCTTTAATTTCTGTTATTCATTTTTGCTTCTATGTGGTGCCGATCTGTTTTTACTCCATATTCAATTCTGTTGGTTTATGGCTTTTGCTGCATACTCCATTACCCTCTGCACCACAGATCTTCACTCCTTTCGCGTTCTTTTCCAGCTCTTTCAACTTGTTTTCCCTTTCACTTGGTCACCGATGCCAAGTCCCAACTCATAGTTGCATTTCTCGTTTCCTTGTTGACGAATCGATTTCTTCATATGCGGCACTCTCCTTTCGCCATGACTAGCTCATTCACCACTGGATATGTTCATTTTATTTTTTTCTTGGCCGTTGGAGTACCTGTTTCAGACCTCATCTCCTCCAGTCACGCGTGAGCTTTCCTTGGCTGTTGATATGCTCTCAGTTTTCGGCATGTCACGGCAAGTTCCAGGGTCTGATTGCTTTCATCCAGCTTCATCTTCTTCAGATCTAGCAAATTAGACCCGCGCGGCTCACTGCTCCAGCAAGCTCACTCCTCGCTCTCAACGCCATGGGTCGTGGCACAGATCTTCCACCCTCTCCATCGGCTTGCTCCTCTTGCGTTCGCTTCTTGGTACCCAGCTACAGATCCGGATGGGTAGGTCTGGGACCATGCGTGTTTTCTCCTTTCTCTTTTGTCAAGCCGATGCATCCTTCATACTCCAGCCCCGATTTTTGTTGGTTGTGAGAGAAGCCACCGGATTTGTACTCCCTGGTTGAATGCCGCATGCCTATCTTCTCCAGTTCTGTGGCTTCTCTTCCTTAGTCTGTACCTAGCCCTTGTTCTTGGACCTTGTTTCCGTGATGCCTCTTGGGATCCTTGCGTGGTTCGTCCCCTTCGTATTGTCCTTCCCAGTATAACTTGCAGGAGAAAGAAAGTGTATATTTATTAATTAATTAAAGTAAATTAATAAGTTAAGGAGTTGTTCTCAAATCATGCTGCGTCGGGTGTCTTGTTTTGTTTTTCTTTTAGTCTTCAGTTGTTCAATTGCTTCTCTTGTCAAGCATAAGTTAATTAATTCAAAAAAATAAAAATATATATATATTAAAAAAAAAAAAAAGAGTTTAGTGGCTGTTACGCCACTTTTGATAAAGTGGCTGCTACGCCACTTTTGATAAAGTGGTTGCTGCGCCACTTTTGATAAAGTGGCTGCTACTTTATAAAATTAAATAATAAATAAAAAATAAGAAAAGAATAAAGGAAGAAAGAAAAGTTATTAATAATAAGCTGTGATTCGACATTTGCTAAAGTGGCGTTGCACCACTTTATCATAGTAAATAAAAAAATAATAATAAAATAATTTGGATAGATGTAAAGTAATTGATTTAATGTTATACTAAAACTAAGTGTGAACAGAATTTACGTATAACTCCTCATATTAATTTGTTAAACAATAAGTGAATTAAATAATAAATAAGTTTATCCATAAAACATACAAATCCCTACCGTATGATAAAGTGACGAATAATTAAATAAAATTCTGATTCGTTACTCTATTACTGTAACTATATATGTAATTTTATCCTTTGTTTTCGTTAAACAATCTTTTTATGGTTTAAATAAAATAGTTGTTGATGCGTGTACATGAGATGTTTAACCTGTGTATGTATTCAGTTGATAAATATACTAAATATACGTTCGCTTGGCCAATGCGAGGTGAGTCAACGGAATCCCAGTGATAGGGGAGAGTTGCTCACCTGTTCGGGGAGTCGTATGAGTGATGATTACGTTTACCTGCCACGTCTTCGCAGGTTGGTTCGTATTGAGACGGGTACGATATATGTTATATTTTCTCTGCCTAGTCTCGGACAACACTGGTGGTACGGGTTACGTATAGATTATTTATATTTTGATTTTTAAGAAAATAATAAATTAATACTGCCAGTGGGCTCCAAGTTTTCCTTTACCGGGGATTACTCGAGGAGTGTTTTACTATGTCCACCCCGATGGTTTTGTTTGATAATGTTAGACGTTTTATCATGTAATAATGTATTGGGTAAAAATCATAAAAAAGAAAGTAAATATGTAAAGTCCATTGTCCCTCATACTCTTTCAGTTTCGTGTCTATCCGTATCGTAAGGTATTCCTTGCCCTCCTACACGGGAATTCCTACTGAGATTTCCATAATCTCACCCCTTGTTGTTTTATTTCCCTTTTTCAGGCGTAGATCGCGAGCCGTAGATAGTATCGAGGTGTGATTATCTTTTACGACTTGGCTGGACTGTCGCACCTGCACGTTTTATCTGGTTTATTTTCTATCACTACTGGTTCGATGTGTTTTTATATTGTGACTCTTTTAGTTATGTATTTCTATATCGGGCTTTAAGCCCAGTACGTTGATGTTGGGCTTGTGGTGGTATAAACTTGTTTTCATTTATGGTATTTCATTTCAACAACTAAAGTCTTCCGCTGTATATTTTATTTACTCTGTTTTATGCCAGACGTTAGTTTCTATTTGTCATGCTCCAATTTATAAAATTAAATTCAATTGTTTTTGGGAATTGTGTTTGAAAAGTCAAATAAGCCTTGTGAGATTCGGATGGTCCACGTGTTGGATTTATCCGGGTTTCACGGCGGTAAGGGCCCCGTTATGGGTTCGGGTCCTTACAAGGGTGGTAGCGGAGCATGGTTTTACAAATCGGTTTTGGGAATGTTTTTCGGAAAATATGTTTTAAACTCACTCGCACGTGCAAAGTCCAGCGTCGTATCATTAAGTCATTTATTGAGTTCCTAAGCTTATTTTTGTTGTTCTTTTGTGCTTTACGCAGTCATCATGGTTAGGACACGTAGTGTTGCCACCGTTCGAGACCGCCAGGATGGCAGTGGCGAGTCAGTTCACGGGCCAGCCGAGCTCGAGGCACAAACGGATCAGCAAGCTCCTGCACCAGTAGCCCAGGCAGCTCCAGCAGCGCCAGTAGCGCCGGTTCAGGATCCGACGTTGGTTCAGATTTTAGCCTCTATGCAGGCAATGCAGGCCACCATGCAGGCCACATTACAGCAGTTCGTGGCACTACAGCCACCTGTACCCGTTCCGGCTGCACCTGTAGTTCTGCCACAGCAGCCTGTGGCCCTAGTTCAGCAGCAGGATGCCGGGAGACTTCCAGTGGTGATTACAAGGCTGTTGAAGGAAGCCCGACAGTTGGGTTGTACGAGTTTTTCCGGGACAGCTGGTGTTGCCGTAGCCCGGGAGTGGCTTGATACAGTCTGCCGGACCGCACAGGTATTACGCATTTCAGAGGAGGACAAAGTCGCCTTGGCCACTTTCCTACTGGAGAAGGAAGCTCGGTCATGGTGGACTGCAGTCAGTATGAGGTTTGAAGACCAGCAACCATCATGGGATCAGTTCTTGAGCGAGTTCAGCAATCGGTTCTATACTCAGTTTCATCAGATGAGAAGAGATCCGAGTTTTACAAGGTGAAGCAGGGTTCTCGATCAGTATTGGAGTTTGAGTCAGAGTTGAGGGAGTTGTCCCGTTTTGCTCCAGCTGAGGATCGGATGGAAGCGAAGTTAGCTCGTCGTTTCCAAGATGGACTGAACAGCGATATTCGCACGATTGTGGGTACAACGCCAATTTATGATCTGCAGGCGTTGGTTGTTGCTGCCACGGAGGCGGAGAAGATGATTCAGAGTCGGAGGACTCACAGTCATGGCCGTAGAGATTTTCCACCAGGTAGAGGTCTGATTCGGCATGGTATGAGACATGATTCTAGACCGAGCCATTTTACGGGGCCGTACTCCTCGAGACCTCTTCGTTCTGGCTGAGGTAGTCACGGGATCACTCAGTCACAGCCATCTGCTTCTAGCCACAGTTTGAGCCGACCGTCTATGCCGTGGTGTGCTAACTGCCGGCAGCACCACATCCCTCCGTGCCTGCACATGCGGAAGTGTTACAACTTAACGAGGTAGGCCACATGTCTCGGGATTGTCCAAAACCGAGGCGTAACATTTCACAGCCGTTCGGAGCTTCGAGACCGAGCGGTAGTCAGGCTGGTTCATATGCTGGTTCACATGCTTCTTCCAGGCCCCCATTTAGAGCACCGGGTAGACCCTCCGGGAGTCAGCCGTCCACTCAGTCGTCACAGCCAAGACCGACTAGACTTTTCACGTTGACTGACGCCGAGGCTGGTGCCAACCCCGACGTGGTGACAGGTACTATTACTATCTTCTCTCATTATGCTAGAGTGTTATTAGATCCCGGAGCGAATAGGTCATTTGTGGGTCCTAGAGTTGTAGTAGCTGCAGATCGTCTGTTGTCTTCCTTAGTTCCACCAATCACAGTTCTAACCCCGTTAGGTGAACAGTTAACCTGTAGCCATGTTTATTTAAGTTGTATTTTGAGAATGGGATCAATTGAAATTGAGGCGGATTTGATTCCGTTGGATATCCGAGAACTGGATGTCATTTTGGGTATGGACTGCTTAGCCCGTTATCGAGCTCGGATGGAGTGTTTCACCAAGCGGGTTTGGTTCAGTCTACCCGATGGATCAGAATATTGCTTTGAAGGTGATAGGCGTGTGGTGCCTACTTGTATGATCTCTAGGCTTAGCGCGAAGAGAATGATTAGTAAGGGTTGTACAGCATTCCTAGCCCATGTCAGGGACACCTCAGTTGAATCATCAGAGCTGAGTCAAGTCCCAATTGCCAGTGAGTTTTCGGATGTATTTCCGGATGATGTAGTCGGGTTACCACCGGAGAGAGAGGTGGAATTTGGGATCGAACTGATGCCCGGAACAAACCCAATATCCATTCCGCCATATCGGATGGCTCCGGCAGAGATGAAGGAGCTGAGGACTCAGTTGGAGGATTTGGTAGATCGTGGGTTCATTAGGCCCAGTGTGTCACCTTGGGGAGCGCCCGTATTATTTGTAAAGAAGAAGGATGGCTCGTTACGATTGTGTATCGATTACCGGCAATTGAACCGGGTTACAATAAAGAACAAGTACCCACTGCCTCGAATAGATGATTTGTTCGATCAGTTGCAGGGGGCATCGGTATTTTCAAAGATCGATCTAAGATCTGGTTATCATCAATTGCGGGTCCGTGAATCCGATATTCCGAAGACAGCTTTCAGGTCTCGTTACGGGCACTACGAGTTCCTGGTCATGCCGTTTGGATTGACGAATGCACCAGCTGTCTTCATGGATTTGATGAACCGTGTATTCCGGGAGTATTTGGATCGGTTTGTAATTGTCTTTATTGACGACATCCTCATTTATTCAAAGTCGAAGGAAGAACATTCCGAACATTTGAGGATGGTACTGGAGTTACTTAGAGCAAGGCAGTTATACGCTAAGTTCTCTAAGTGCGAGTTCTGGTTACGAGAAGTTGGTTTCTTGGGACATGTGGTGTCAGCAAGTGGAGTATTGGTGGATCCCAAGAAGATTGAAGCTGTTATATCATGGGAGCCTCCACGTACAGTTTCCGAGATTCAGAGTTTTCTCGGTTTAGCCGGTTATTACGGCGATTTGTGGAGAATTTCTCGACGTTGGCTGGACCGTTGACTCGGTTAACGCGCAAGGGCGAACCGTTTGTGTGGTCTGAGAAGTGTCAGCACAGTTTTGAGGAGTTGAAGTCCAGATTGGTTTCCGCTCCGGTTCTTACTTTACCTATCAGCGGTAAGGACTATGTAGTATATAGTGATGCTTCAAAGCATGGTTTGGGATGTGTGCTTATGCAAGATGGAAAGGTGGTCGCCTACGCCTCTCGACAGTTGAGGCCACACGAATGTAACTATCCGACCCACGATTTGGAGTTAGCAGCGGTGGTGTTTGCTTTGAAGATTTGGCGCCATTATCTATATGGTGAGACTTGCAGAATCTTTACAGACCATAAGAGTCTTAAGTACCTCCTAACTCAAAAGGAGCTTAATTTGAGACAGAGAAGATGGTTGGAGTTAATAAAGGATTATGACCTTGTAATCGAATATCATCCTGGAAAAGCCAATGTGGTCGCTGATGCTTTGAGTAGGAAGACTTCATCTTCGTTGGCTTACATCCGGGCAGAATATATGCCCATGTTGATGTGTCTGAGGGAAAACCGAGTTCAGCTCGGTGGTGATAACTCGGGGGCGTTATTAGCACGAATTGTTGTCAGGCCGTCATTACTTGAGGAGATCCGAGTTAACCAGTTGGAAGATTCAAGTTTGACTCAATTACGGCAGCAGTTGGAAAACGGTGATGGAGGAGATACAGTCAGTGAGTACAGAATCCGAGATGATGGAATTCTGACATTCCGAGGCCGAGTCTGTGTTCCCCAAAATGAAGAGTTACGTCAGCTGATTTTAACCGAGGCACACAGTTCCACATTCTCGATTCATCCCGGTAGTACCAAGATGTATCGGGATCTAAGGGAACAGTACTGGTGGTCAGGAATGAAGAGACACATTGCGAAGTTTGTTGCTCGTTGCCTCGTTTGCCAACAGGTCAAGGCCGAGCACCAAAAACCCGCGGGTATGTTGCAGCCTCTTCCAATTCCGGAGTGGAAGTGGGAGCATATCACGATGGATTTCGTCGTGGGCTTACCGAGGACTCAACGGGGTTTTGATGCGGTATGGGTGATTGTGGATAGATTAACCAAGTCGGCCCATTTTCTTCCCGTACGAGTTACCGATACCCCGGAGAAGTTAGCTTCCCGGTATATGGACGAGATTGTGAGATTGCACGGAGTTCCAGTGTCCATAGTATCCGATCGGGACCCGAGGTTCACTTTCCGATTCTGGGAGAAACTCCATCATGCCTTGGGTTCTCGGTTGAACTTCAGTACGGCTTTTCACCCGCAAACGGATGGTCAGTCCGAGAGGACAATACAGACGTTGGAAGATATGTTACGAGCGTGTGCGCTTGACAGACACACTACGTGGGATAGATGCCTTCCGTTAACAGAATTCGCCTACAACAACAGCTACCAAGTCAGTATCGGGATGGCACCGTATGAGGCGCTATATGGTAGACGATGTCGAACACCGATATGTTGGGATGAGGTAGGCGAGAGGCGCCTAGATAACCCCGAGTTGATTGATCAAGCAACTGAGCAATTGACATTAATCCGACAACGATTGAAGACGGCTCAGGATAGACAAAAGAACTATGCAAATAACCATCGCCGCGAACTCGAGTTTGAGGTTGGAGATATGGTGTTTCTAAAGGTCGCGCCGTGGAAGGGTGTACTCCGATTTCAACAGCAAGGTAAACTAGCACCACGTTATATTGGTCCGTATGAGATTACCGAACGTATCGGACCTGTGGCATACCGATTGGCATTACCCTCCTCTTTGGAGAGGATCCACGATGTATTCCACATATCAATGTTGCGGAAGTATGTTAGGGATCCGTCACATGTGTTGGATGCACCGCCAGTAGAGGTTGCCAACGACTTGTCATTTCCCGCTCAGCCAGTGGCTATTGTTGATGAGTCAATTAGACAGCTTCGTAGTCGCCTAGTTCCTATGGTTCGCGTCTCTTGGCGCAATGGCACTTCTGAGGAGCTCTCGTGGGAGACCGAGGAGTCAATGCGGGAGCGCCATCCACACCTTTTCGAATGACATGGTACGTAAATTTCGAGGACGAAATTTTTATAAGGGGGGGAGGATGTAAAACCCCATACCAGTCGAGTGTCCAGGCCTTCAAGATCGTTGTGTTTTGCTTCCAGGCCTAAAGCCCAATTCTGTATACATGCACACTTTAGAACCCATTTATTTTACCCTAGATGTGGTGGCTAATCAAGCATTTCAAACAAATCAAAACATCATTTACTCTGTGTTCTCTTTAATCAGCCGCACACTTTCTGTTCCACTGTCCCACAGCCAGGATTTCAATCCACCAGCACGTCAGGTAGGGTTTCAGCTTTATCTTTAATTTCTGTTATTCATTTTTGCTTCTATGTGGTGCCGATCTGTTTATTACTCCATATTCAATTCTGTTGGTTTATGGCTTTTGCTGCATACTCACTAATAAATTTATGTTTGGCTTCTCCTTGGTGAAGTCGCTCTACCTTCGCAAGCAATCTCATCTGTCCCCGTGTCGCACCAGCCCAGTTTCCATTACCCTCTGCACCACAGATCTTTACTCCTTTCGCGTTCTTTTTTTCAGCTCTTTCAACTTGTTTTCCCTTTCACCTGGTCACCGATGCCAAGTCCCAACTCATAATTGCATTTCTCGTTTCCTTTTTGACGAATCGATTTCTTCATACGCGGCACTTGGGTTTCCTTTCGCCATGACTCAGACCTCATCTCCTCCAGTCACGCATGAGCTTTCCTTGGCTGTTGATATGCTCTCAGTTTTCGGCATGTCACGACAAGTTCCAGGGTCTGATTGCTTTCATCCAGCTTCATCTTCTTCAGATCTAGCAAATTAGACCCGCGCGGCTCACTGCTCCAGCAAGCTCACTCCTCGCTCTCAACGCCATGGGTCGTGGCACAGATCTTCCACCCTCTCCATCGGCTTGCTCCTCTTGCGTTCGCTTCTTGGTACCCAGCTACAGATCCGGGTGGGTAGGTCTGGGACCATGCGTGTTTCTCCTTTCTCTTTTGTCAAGCCGATGCATCCTTCATACTCCAGCCCCGATTTTTGTTGGTTGTGAGAGAAGCACCGGATTTGTACTCCCTGCTTGAATGCCGCATGCCTATCTTCTCCAGTTCTGTGGCTTCTCTTCCTTAGTCTGTACCTAGCCCTTGTTCTTGGACCTTGTTTCCGTGATGCCTCTTGGGATCCTTGCCTGGTTCGTCCCCTTCGTATTGTCCTTCCCAGTATAACTTGCAGGAGAAAGAAAGTGTATATTTATTAATTAATTAAAGTAAATTAATAAGTTAAGGAGTTGTTCTCAAATCATGCTGCGTCGGGTGTCTTGTTTTGTTTTTCTTTTAGTCTTCAGTTGTTCAATTGCTTCTCTTGTCAAGCATAAGTTAATTAATTCAAAAAAATAAAAATATATATATATTAAAAAAAAAAGAAGGGAGTTTAGTGGCTGCTACGCCACTTTTGATATAGTGGCTGCTACGCCACTTTTGATAAAGTGGCTGCTACTTTATAAAATTAAATAATAAATAAAAAATAAGAAAAGAATAAAGGAAGAAAGAAAAGTTATTAATAATAAGCTGTGATTCGACATTTGCTAAAGTGGCGCTTGCACCACTTTATCATAGTAAATAAAATAATAATAATAATATTAATAAATTTGGATAGATGTAAAGTAATTGATTTAATGTTATACTAAAATTTAGTGTGAATGGAATTTACGTATAACTCCTCATATTATTAATTGGTTAAACAATAAGTGAATTAAATAAAAAATAAATTTATCTGTAAAACATACAAATCCCTACCGTATGATTAAGTGGCGAACAATTAAATAAAATTCTGATTCGTTATTTTATTACTTTAACTATATACGTAATTTTATCATTTGTTTTCGTTAAACAATCTTTTTATGGTTTAAATAAAATAGTTGTTGATGCGTGTACATGAGATGTTTAACCTGTGTATGTATTCAGTTGATAAATATACTAAATATACGTTCGCTTGGCCAATGCGAGGTGAGTCAACGGAATCCCAGTGATAGGGGAGAGTTGCTCACCTGTTCGGGAGTCGTATGAGTGATGATTACGTTTACCTGCCACGTCTTCGCAGGTTGGTTCGTATTGAGACGGGTACGATATATGTTATATTTTCTCTGCCTAGTCTCGGACAACACTGGTGGTACGGGTTACGTATAGATTATTTATATTTTGATTTTTAAGAAAATAATAAATTAATACTGCCAGTGGGCTCCAAGTTTTCCTTTACCGGGGATTACTCGAGGAGTGTTTTACTATGTCCACCCCGATGGTTTTGTTTGATAATGTTAGACGTTTTATCATGTAATAATGTATTGGGTAAAAATCATAAAAAAGAAAGTAAATATGTAAAGTCATTGTCCCTCATACTCTTTCAGTTTCGTGTCTATCCGTATCGTAAGGTATTCCTTGCCCTCCTACACGGGAATTCCTACTGAGATTTCCATAATCTCACCCCTTGTTGTTTTATTTCCCTTTTTCAGGCGTAGATCGCGAGCCGTAGATAGTATCGAGGTGTGATTATCTTTTACGACTTGGCTGGACTGTCGCACCTGCACGTTTTATCTGGTTTATTTTTCTATCACTACTGGTTCGATGTGTTTTTATATTGTGACTCTTTTGGTTATGTATTTCTATATCGGGCTTTAAGCCCAGTACGTTGATGTTGGGCTTGTGGTAGTATGAACTTGTTTTCATTTACGGTATTTCATTTCAACAACTAAAGTCTTCCGCTGTATATTTTATTTACTCCGTTTTATGCCAGATGTTAGTTTCTATTTTGTCATGCTCCAATTTATAAAATTAAATTCAATTGTTTTTGGGAATTGTGTTTGAAAATTCAAATAAGCCTTGTGAGATTCGGATTGGTCCACGTGTTGGATTTATCCGGGTTTCACGGCGGTAAGGACCCCATTATGGGTTCGGGTCCTTACATTTTGTCTATCATAGTTGGAATTATTTTATTTATTTTAAAATTATAAATAATTATTATTATTTATAATTTTGAAGATTTAATATTATAATATCATTTTTTTTATAACAATTGTACAAATTTTATCATAAAAAATTATAAATAAAAAAGATATAAATCATTTTATATAGTTATAGAAATTTTTAAAAATAAATTTTTATTTTTAACACCAAAAACTCTCTAACTCTGTGAACTTAGCAAAATATGCTTGGTGGAAGTTAATGGAATTTAGCAAAATATGCTTTCAGTTTCAGACAAGTATTGATTCACTTCACTCTGTCCGTCGAAAGAGATGACTGCGTCTTCTGTCCAAAAGTTTCTCGTTTATTCCTTCTCCACCGATTTTTCCAGACCTAGTCGTCAGAGCCTAAACAACCACGCGCCTTACTCAACAAGGCCCTTTCTCTCCTCAACAGCTCAAATCTTTCTACAGCCGCCTCTATTTTCTCGCCTAGTAAAAGCCGCAAAATCAATACTTATGGATTCCCATCAAACCGGGGCAACTGCAGACGCAACCGTCCCCGCTGACTCAAATGCACCCATGAAACTCTTGTTTGTTGAGATGGGTGTTGGCTATGATCAGCACGGGTTTGTGAAAGATTCTCTTCTTCGGCTTTATATTTGATTGCTTAGATACCTATCATTTTTTTGTGCCTTTTGTTTTGTGTGGTTTGAGGTTTGAATTGAATGGCTCAGGCAAGATGTGACTGCTGCTGCAATGCGAGCTTGCAAGGATGCTATTTCTTCTAATTCAATTCCAGCATTTCGTAGAGGTAAGATGTCACTTTATGAATTTTGTATAGCAGCATTAACCAAATGAAATCTGTAGCTTTAAGGTTCTGTCTGGTTTGTTGTGATGAGATGGCATTGTTGCAGGGTCAATACCTGGTGTCACCTTTGGGCAAATGAAACTCCAAATTAAATTAGGAGTCCCAAATTCTCTGCAGCAATCCTTGGATATTGAGAGGGTGAAGTCCGTCTTTCCCTAGTAAGGATCAATACCTTCAAAACTTTATTGCATCAACTAAATACTATGCAAGGAAAAATTAAGTTATTTGTAGCGCTAGGCGAAAATCTTTCCACTAAAAAGTATTCATCCAGTGCTAATCAATATTGCACTAGTTTTTATTCAAAAAAAAAAAAAAAAACTCACTAGTCCAGTTTGTTACTTAATTTTGGAAGTTATTTGGTGGCCAATAACTGGTTTGAAAGACTTTGACTTATCCTGGCCTGTTGCTATCAACTCAGTAGAAAAGTTAAGTTGAAGCAATAATTAGCATGTTGATAAACATCGTTTTACCTAACAAAGAAAATATAAGAAAGTTGTCTAACAGTTGAACTCTTGTTTTAGTTTTTTTAGAGATATTCTTTTTGTTTTACCACTAATTAGAACAAAGAAAGTATGAACCTTACATGGTATAACGTTTAGTGGAAATCCTTGCTCTATGGGTTAGCTTAATTAGATTGAAAATATCTCAAAGAGCTTCAACAAGGCATATATTATCTCTCTACTTGATTAATGTTAGCCTTGAATTGATGTCTAGTTTTCCAGTGATGGAAGAGAATGATGAGGTATCAAACAGAACGAGGATTTGTTTTATTTTTTTCTTGGAGATATTCTCTCTATATTAAGTTATTTTTACTTAAATATTTTTATATTGGTCTGCTGTTGATATTATTCTAAATACAAAGTCTTACACATTTTACTGGTAGGTTTCTTGACTAATTAGAGCTAGATTATGTCTTCTGTCTGTGATTGTGTACATTCTGATAGTCCATGATCATCTCTAGAGGAAATTGTTAGATACATAATCTTGATTGCAAAATACAAACTTATAATGGTATCTTTAAATTTAACCTTGTTCATCATGTTTTCTTGTCTTCGTGAAATTGTAAAATTTTCAAATACCCGTGCAGAGGCTGAAAGTCTCTTTAGTCACCTGGATAACTTAAATCATAGGGGAGTTGATTCAAGAATGTTTTCTGCTTTTCCTCACGAACTCAAACATCTATGCTAGGTTTAACTTTTATTAGGAAAACTGCAGTGGGGAGATTCTTAAGGTTGAAGTTGTTGACGGTGGATTGATATGCTCAAGCGGTGTGCTTGTTGAAGAAATGGGAGATAAGAATGATGATTGTTACATAGTAAACGCTGCTGTATATGTGGGCTATTAGTCTTTCTTTTCTTGTGTTCCATTGCCGGTGTTTTCCAAGGTTTGCTTTCATTTCTTTACCACACTCTTGACTCTCCATGCTTTCTTGTCATTTTTAGTTGATGAACCATAATGATTGAATTAACCCCCAAACATGTCAAGCAAATATATTTTTTATCAAACGTCTTCCAATTAGTGTTCATCTGTATTTTCAGCCTGGGCACATTCCAAGGAAAGCATATCGAGAATTAATGGGAAATTACTGGTTTTTTGATTTTGGAATATATACACTTGATAAGCAGTAGTCATGTGACCTCAAGTTATACGCATTGTTGGTTAATTAGGTATACGTGGAGTGGTATGACTTGCCATCATAGTACTGTGCATGTTATCAGCAATTCCAGCAGCAGGGTGAAATTATGGATTTTCACATTCCAAATGATATTCTTTATAGCAAATTTTCTTTGTTTTGTTGCTCAGGTCACTG
This sequence comes from Passiflora organensis, assembly GCA_019739055.1. NCBI lineage: Eukaryota > Viridiplantae > Streptophyta > Magnoliopsida > Malpighiales > Passifloraceae > Passiflora > Passiflora organensis. Next base: position 1,065,870 of record JAEPBF010000269.1, read on the forward strand.
TTTTAAACTATTGAAGAATCTTGAAGGAAACTGAAATTTGGTGGTTGTTCTCATGTTTCTTCTGCTGGAAATAAACGTGATGCTTTCTGGCAGAAAGGAAAGCAAGTCTGATATATGTTCATAAACTGTAAACTTTGACTAAAAACAGAGAACAAATGGCATGATCACTAAATCAACATAAATTTACTATCCATTAAGTTTTCTTGCACACCAGATGCGATCTGTCCTTCAATATCTCCTATTCCTTTGTCGTTCGAAAGTATTTATTGTAACGAATAGATTCTGTCAATTTACAATTGATTCTTGCCCCATTATTATCCCCTTTCCAATGGCAAATGAGAGACTTCTGCACCTTCATGATGTCAATGGTATGGACAGAAAAATAAAGCCAGCTCTTGGATGCGTCAGCTTCACATAATGAGAGCTGCATAGAGGAGCTGGTTCCATGTATCAGGCAAGCCTGGGAGGCACCAGTGGCTGCAGTCTGTGCCAGAGCCATCACTATAAGTTGAGGGATGCGCATCTTTTCTTAATTGTGAGAGTGTTGTTATATCAAGTAGATAAACTGGTGTCTTCATTGTACTCAGCACTTGGTTCACCACTGCAGCTGCCGGAGGAGCACCGGCAGGATATGTGGACCCAGATAGAGGTTCTGCTTCTCCATTACAGTTCTTGTTTGGCTGGTTCCAATCCCTGCCCCTGTATTCATGAGAACACCTTAGATCATTTAGCTCTCTATTTCTGCTAAGCTGTTCTACACAACTTCATACTTTGTTTCCACTTACTGATAATGTGTCGGAGAAATCCCTTGGAAGAAGACTTTGGTTTTGGAGGGATCAACATTTTGGTCCACCCACTTGGCCCACGTTGTCATTCCTTTCTTAAATGCATCTAAACGGTCCATGTCTCTGTACAATCCTGAACCGTCCCGGATATAGTCCCACCTGCAATGTACAGGCAACGACAGCGTGATTCTGAATGCCCTTATTGGTTTAAACATTGTCTATATATTTCCATGCCGTTAGCTAAGAAAAAGAAAACCCAACCCAACCCACCCCTGAGAGCTTCCAGTGTGAAGCCACCAGTGCCAGGAGTTGAAGACGAGTATATCCATCCCATTCCACGCATTACCACCTTGTATTGAGTTCAGGTTTAGCACCCTGCCGACGTTTTCTCGGACTATGTCTACCAAGTAGGGCGTTCGATACAGCATAAGGGATAGTCCATAGTCCTGCAGTTCCCGTCATTTCAGAATCAGGGCTCCAAGTCATCTTATTATAATCAAAAGGCAAATATTTTGAGATTGTAATAAATCCTGATGTAGAGGATAGTGGAAGACAACAACCGATGGAACAAAATGAATGATAATTCGTAAATGCTAAGCATTATATTTAGTACGTGTCATCACTGCAGTGGGCGGGCTTCTGTTCATAGAAAAAACCTGTAGTAAACCAGATGCAATAAATTCAAACGCAAGATTCATTAATGCAGCCTTAACTGTCACGAATATCTGTCCATACAATCATTCTCGGGACACAAGTAGAGATTTACGTTATCAAACCCGCAAAGAAGAGTTCTCTATCCTCCCGTTTGTTTGGAGCATCATTTTTCTCAAATTTCGGATATCCAAATTTGGGTTATGTAAGAAAATAGCTAAAAAAGGAACTAGAGAAGTAGGGAATAATTATAATAAATAAACCATAAAAATGCTTTAAATTGAAAAAAAAAGCAGGTTCCACCTGGGATCACCACTAGCATAGTCTTATCTATTTAAACTAATCCTATTAAGTTTGTCGAATATGCTCTGTCTCATTAACACCCTTAAAATAAAACCCTACATGGAAAAAGTGAACAGCTGTCCACCGAAGGTGATTGGGATGCTCACTTTTCTCTTGACGATAATGGGGTGACCAACTAAATAAAGGTAATTAATTTTACTAAACAAACGCATGCATTTCCTTTTCTCGTTTAGTTGTCAACCATTGAAATTTCTACCTCACGAAGCCCATCTGATGCAGCCCTATAGAGAGGAAGCTTCCCCTACTATCTATTATTCAACTGAAGCTTTTTCCTTGGTCCAACCCTACAGAGTATGGATTAGGTTTATCCTAAGCAGGTCTTATCTATCTGCCTTTCAAAGCTTTACGTCTTGGCTGCAGAAACCCCATACAAAGAATGGGGTGAGATTAACTTCCTTAGTAATTAGTTATGATAACTAATCTTTGTTGGCTTTTCTTGACAGGTCAAGTAAAGCTGATATGTGAGCAATAAAAGTTTGCCCAGAATTCTATATTACCTACCTAAAATTAATGGGACAAAAGCAGCAGCTTGTAAGATCAAGGCCTTTCTCAAAAGTAGAACAAATGGACTGTGCTGTTAAAAAAAAGGAAGGAAAGAGAAGAAAGAGAGAAAATGGAAAACAGACAAAATAGATACATAAAAGGTGCAGACATATTCTGTGATTGAGATTGAATTTGATTCTGAAATTTAAAAAAGGCCAATGACTAAACTTACAGAGAAGGTCGCAGAAGCTATCGAGTCTTTCCTCGCCAGAGCTGTCTTGGCAATGGGCACCGACGCATGGATCATGCACGACAGAGATTCCCACATGTTCAGGCTCAGTGAGTCGCCCACGAACATTATCCTTTTCCCTTTCCACCTCCCCAGGAAATCTACACCATTGAACCTGCATGATAAAATATTTAGTATATTAGCAGTCGAGAGGTAAAAACATCAGTAGGGAAGACAACCCAATATATATATGTGCTCTATTTTTTTTTTGCCTTTTCAAAGGTAAAAGAAAAACACTGAGTACTGAAATGGCAGCCAGGAAAATGAAAGGATGTAGCTTGGTGAAGATAAAGGCGACAGAGAAGGTTTCCAAGAATTTCCAAATTAATACAAGGAAGAAACTCATCAGGCAGGTTGTCAGATTTTCACACAGAGGAAACGAAAAACACCTGGGTAATTTACAAGCATCAGGCTGCCAAGCGTAGTTAAGATACTGCGTATCTGGTCTCCCATACTTTTGGCAATTAAACTCAGAATCTATGAAGGGACAACCTGATGAATCGTAGAGAGGATAAGATTCATCAACGACCCATCTTCCTTGAAACAAATTGCAACCACTCACTTGCTTTCGCCCCTTCAATAGTCTGGTAACATTATAGCCATGTCCCTCTGCCGCTACTCTCTCTTGCAGAAACAAAAGCATAACTCGAAAGAGAAAAGCAATCATAACCCGGCACTTAAAAGCCATCTTGGGTATTGAATCCCCGCAAGTGTTCAGGATACAAGAGTTACGTGTGACTTGGAGTCTACATATATACTGGCAAGTCGTACCTGTCAATTCTTGGGACAGTGAGAGAAAGAGGTGGCCTCATGGCCTTGCTAGGTGGGTTCACATGGTATTATTATCAAGGGGAGGAGAACACCGATATTTCCTTTATTACTTAATAAAATTTCTCAAGCTTTTTGTGCCTGACATGATTGGGGAAATTCTGGATGGAGTCTGATAGAATACTTGATCTTGCAATAATGCGTAAGATGATGGATTTAAAAACCTGAAATTCTTTATTATGGGAGTTCTTGGTAGCTTCTTTTACATTCTATTGGTCAAAATGTCACGGGCATTTCTTTGTCTTTGTTTCTTCCAAAAGCGATGTCACGGGCTTTTTAATCATATACTGACATGAAATTGCACATGGTTAGCCAATTTTTCCGGTTAAGGAATTAAAAAAAATAAACAAATAGAATTATTCTTCGGACTCTTTTATTTTTAAATGGATTTATAGTTTATACCCACGTTTCTTGTCGTCAACAGCATATCTTTCTCGATTACTATTTGGTTTATCGTGCTAAAAACTTGGATTAAGAAAATAATAAGTCCTCATTTCATAACTTCATAACAGGGTTTGGTATCTTCAAATTAGATTACAATTTTCTACATTTTTAAATTAATTTGATTAGTATTCAAGATTTAGATAGATAAATTTAAAATACAAATAGAAGAATCACATAATTTTTTAAAGCAATTGGATTTTTTTACCGACAACTACCAACAAGGATTGATCTTAGTGAATTACCATATAGTTTATTGAATATTTAATCAATGAATATAATTATTTTTAAATTTTATTAAAAAATAAACTGTGGTTCATTAAATATTAAATTAAGATTTAAATGACTATGTATACCTTTCAATTCTTAAAAAATAAAAAATAATCGGATTACAATTCTATGAGTATTTTATCAATCCTTGTGAGAATCTTATAAAATAAATACACATAATTTTAAACATAAAATATAAAATTATAGAATTATATATAATAACCATATATCCAAAACATTTTAGACTATAAGGACTATAACCTGGATGAATATTACATCTATAGCTCTCTAAATGTCCAAACCCCATATGTCAGGACGTGACAATCAAACTTATTGGATGTCATAAAGGAAAATCAACAAAACAAAAAAGTTATATATACACACTGACATTGCAAAGTAATTTTGTACTTTACTTTTACTTGATATGACTGCGACAATTCTATAATCTTGTCACTAAGCTTAGTTTCAGATAACATATATGTTAAAAGAAGTCATCATGACTTCCTGCAGTTCGCAGAAACGAGAAATTATTTTCTAATCCTCATATCTAGAACGCCTCCCCCTAGAAGAAGCTGATCCTCTATGTCACGATACAGAGTTACGGACTAACTTTAGTACAAACCATGTTCACATCCAATTATGCAAATAATCTGCACTAAACAGCCAACAAAGGAAATAAAATGACAGCTTTTCCTTTTTTATATAGTTATGTGAACTGCTAAACTACAATTAGATATATAGCTAATTGCAGACTTGCAGGACACATTGTATCAAACTGACATGGGTTCCACAAGCTGATCTAGCAATAAGGTCACTCTTTGTCTGTTTCTGTTTTGTTCTAGCCGAAGTTATTGTCACCCAAATGGGTTGAATTTTGGACTTATCCATCACCTTTTTCCATGGCTACGAAAGGTAGCCCTTTACTAGGCCCACCACACTCGGCCTTCGACCCCTTCGGTGTGAGTCTAAAACCTGCCTAAATAGATCAGTGGGCCCCCATGGGCCCTCCTGTTGGCAGACTCATCATCAAATTTTGATTTTTTTTATTTCATGTGCGGGCACTAACCATTCATGAAGCTGCTGAACCCGTCGCCCAGGGGCCAATTCTTTTTCCCCATTAGCTGTTGGTCCTCTTTACCACTCTCTTTTCTTTCCTCTTGTTTTGTTTTTCCTTTGTCAGATAAAAAATATTTCTTATTGCAATACATAGTCCAGTTTAGACATGGGGCCCGTATTCAAAATCAAACTGTCCAATCCTGTTTCCTGAAATGAATTTGGAAAACAGGGTTGTTAAGACAAAACCAAATGTGATTAAGGGGATATGTGATAATGATCGTTAATTTCCGTTATGATGTCTAGTTGGTGGAACCCTTCATCATCCTCCATAATTGAATGCTTTCGCAGCATTAGTCATTAGTTCAAATCCCCGATGATTAAAATCTTTTTATCATTTTTTCTTTCTCGAAGGAAAGGCAATATTGTGGTTACCCCCCAAAGAAAGTTCAAATACAAAAGGACAAGCAAAATAATCGAGAAATGGATTCACTGCTCTCCAATGTCTTGTTATTGTTTCTTAGGGTACAAGTCATTATGGGTTAATAATTACGCCATAGGTGGGCCCTTGAATGGTTTCTTTCAATCGTCTAATGTTGCGACTTTGTGTGGGATTCAATCTTGTTGGATGGCTTTCCTTTGGTCATCTTTTACTCGGATTATGAATTTTGTTTTTTTTTTATATAGATATTTTATTTCAGATATGTGTAAATTGTTATTGGTCAATAAAGACACCTAGTGATTTTATTATTATTGATGATGAAAATTTTTAATTTTAAAAAATACCTAATAAATTAGTTCCCCATTATGATGACTTTTTAATATAAAAATATAATATATATTAGAATTCTTTTGAATATTTCTGAAAAAAAATGAGTATTTAGAATTCTGAGTACTGTGTGTATATAATAATGTTTGATATTTGAAATGAAAATGATAATGATATAGGAATCTTTTTAGCAACCCCATCAAGCCATCAAATTTGACTGTCTCAACTCTTACCTGTCTTAAAGTTGATTGCATAATTGGTCTTAGGGGTCCCTAATAGCATCTTTCGAAAAAGGGAAGTCCGTATTTTATTGAATATTATTCTCTACCAAAAGAAATCGCATGACATATTTTTATCATGGTTAACAATGTTTTTTTTTAAGAGTGACAAAGCTAAGGGAACTTTTCAACATTAACTTTATTCCATTCATATGATTCTTAGAACATTAGTCATTTTTAATTTAAGATGCAATGATACCAGTTACGAGGTTAAAAGTAGATGTAACGTTAACAATATCAAGAATACAAGATGGTTTTTAGAGACCACCATCATTAATTAGCAAGTTGTGATGGGAAGCTACGTTAGCATTAAATCTTTTGTTCAAATGATGGATTTTCTGTGAGCATTTAGGACGTCAACTTGCCTTCAAATCACAGTTATCGTTAACTATCATATACAAATGCGGTATTAATGACAATTAATGACAATTTGGACGTATCTATCTTAATTTTATTATTTGAATATAAAACGTATTAATGTCTCTATCTTAATTTTATTATTTGAATATGAAACAAACAGATCAACAACCACTAGATTAATCTTTATTCTTAATTCGATCATCCAAATTTATTTTTTTAGAATTTAATGTGGGATAATGAATTGATGTGATACTATACCAAATTTTTAAGTGTGAAATCACTGATAATAAATACGTTTTTTATACCTTATTCCAGTGGGATTAAACCCATCAATATTATAATACTAATTGTAAATCGTATCATACCCTCATTTTTTCTCTCAAAATTTTTACTTTTAACTACAAGAAGGTAGGATTAAAATGTATGAAAAGTCTTCCTCAATCGAATCTCAACCAAGATAACGGGTACCGAACGCAATAATTCGGTTGCTGCAAGTGGCAATTCTTTACAATAGATTCCCAATTACGGGATTTCAATAGTGGAAATGGTGTACAGCCCATATTTTGGGTATCGTGCAGGGATTGTGGGTCAATTCTGGGATATAGATATATGTATGGATATCCATATATGAAGATATGAATTTCTGGGAAGTCAAAAAACATCCAACTTAGGAGGAAATGTGAGCTACAGCTAAGATCGAAGATGACTCGATTGGCTGGATGCCCATTTGCATATGAATGGTGGTGCAGCCAACTTGAAATGCATCACTCTCACTCTTAGGTTGTGCGTATTAATTACGTAAGCAACACATCACAATTCACTAATACCACCTAAAAGCACAAGTAGCCATCTCCTCTGTCAACTCTTAATTTATTTTTTAAAAAAATTATTTCTTTGTTTGGGAGAAGTTGATGATGACGTTTTTGTTCATTTGTACTCACATAACCTCAACAAGAGGACGTGCAAAATTATGGCACTATATTTGGCTTCATGCACTTTCGAAAGCGGATTCCTGCAGATGATTCTTCACAACCTGTCGGCAGCGGAAATAATAGATGATTAAGGGGAAATAACAGATAATATTTTATCAGATTTTGACTGACCCATGCTAAAATTTATAAAATAAAAAAATATAATTAAATAGTAAAATTCATTCATATATATATATATATATATATTATAATGTTATTTTGAGTATCTTTATATATCTGGTATATAATTATAAAGATAAGTAGATAAACTAAGATTGTTTGGTCTTGAATTACAACAGAATACTTTGATTGGGCACAGAGGATTACTTGCAGCAGCCCACAGGCCTAGAAATGATTGAGCTCTAAATAAATGGGCCTAACAATCCATTGCTTAGTTTCTGGTTTGTTAGCTGAAGTCCGAATTTTTAAGCCCCCAATAACTCTTAGCCATAAACAGAACTACAACTGAACAGACACACACACAGAGTTGCAGAAAGCCAAGAATGGCTATATCCTTATCCTTAACAGGCATCACTACCACTGCGGTCACCATGGTCGCCAAGACTGACCGCTCAGTCCTCCCGCAGTCCATCTTCTTCTCTGTTTCTGCTTGTTGGTTCGAGAACAGGAGGAAGCAACTTATCGATGAATGCGGTCTCCAATTCCGCCACTCACTTAGGGTCGCTTCATTCCTCTTTTCTGTCCCATTCTTCTCATTCTTCCTTGTCATCTCTCTCTGAATTTTCTTCCTCTTCAGGTAATTGATATTCTTTTTATTTTCATGCCGTTGGGTTCTTGAGGTTCTCTACTATTTGTCTTTGATGGTGTGGGAATATGCCTGTAGTTTAGGTGAATGACTGATTGAATTGGGTTTTTCTTTGGTATGCTTCTCATAATTGGGTTCATTTGTGTCGAATTGATTAGGTACCTTCTGTGCGTAGTTTGATTAGTAAAGTTTGTTTATTTAGAAGGCAAAAGATTAGATTTTGATACCACCTGTTATTGCTCTGGGAAATGTAAAAGCTACCATTATGATGGGGAAACTCTTTCGTTTCTAGGAACGAACAATGGAGTGAGAGGCGCTTGAGAGCTCGTACACTTGGGTTTGATGTTGTTGCATAGTGCATTTTTTGTTTAGCAGAAACCACTCTAGTCTTTGATTTGATTAAAAGCTGCTGCTTTTATTAGTGTTGCATTTCCCTCTATAATTTTACCTTCAATAAGAACTCCAATTGCAATCGCCTGGGTTTACTTTCTGCAAAGATTTATGGTTTGAATTATGAATAAAGTCGGGAGTTTTCTCTATTTTTTGGACGACCAGTAGGTACTCTTTGAGACATGTATTGATTCGAAGGCTCCATAGTTCCGGATAATTGATATTTTTATGGTCAAGTAGAAACGAAAAAGGTGGAGAAGAAGGAATGAGTCAAACTTTCTATATTTCATATTAATCCTCCATTGCAGGCAATTCTCTTTTGCAGGTTTATTCTCGGGATATAGTATGTATTCTAACATGAAGGTGAGAAAGAGGAGAGGCCGGCTAGTGGTGAGAGCTGGAAAGGCTGCTCTGTGTCTTACCAAGAGGAACAGGTCTCGGAAATCCCTGGCACGAGTTCATGGCTTCAGACGACGAATGAGAACCACCCGTGGAAGGGCAGTATTGAAACGTCGACGCGCAAAGGGGCGCTGGGTTCTTTGCACCAAGACACATCCTAGTAGTGGGAAATAGTGGTAAACCTCATCTGTGACTCAATCTGATAGTTTGATGAGTTGATTTGACGATGCCTGAAGATTGTTTTTTTTAAAAAAAATTTATTTGTGCAGCTGAACACATTACAAGCTTATGTTATTATGGTTCGAATGGAGTTTTTTCATTTTCCAAAAACCATCCATATTTATCATTTAATATATAGCAACTGATCTGCAGACTTCAATTTTTAGACATAAGTATAATATACAGCATCAACAATGCCCAGTTACACATTGAACAATGACATATGGAATCCAGATTTTATTACAAGACGGATAAGCATTTGTTGCCATTTGTATTGTGCTCTTTAGGCAGTGGGATAGGAAGCTTGCATAGCAATACCACAAAGACCTTCCTTGGCATCAATGTCTCTTTCCATCCTGATGTATCCGTTCTCACCCCAACTGGTTCCCCATGAATTCTTCACCAGCCAATACTTTGTTCCATCATCACTCTTGCCGTATCCAACGGCAGTAACACCGTGGTCTAGTTCAGTCCCACAGTCTCCTGTAAACACTCCACTCGAGTAGAATTGGAAGTCAGATTCCCCGGCATCTATGGCTACAGAGACAGGCTGATTTGCCACAGCCTTTAACAGAGCAGCCTCATCATTGGAAGGAACGTCTTCGTAACCGGTGATCTTGGCTGTATGAGATCCTGCCTTTGCCGAGCTGCAAGTTCCGTCAGTTCCCTGGTAAGGATAATTGGCTTCGGTTGTAAGACCTTTGTTTTGGATAATAAACTCGAAGGCATCATCCATGAGACCTCCGTTGCAACCCTGGTCCTCGCCGCTAGTGTCACAGTCAACCAATTCTTGCTCCGAGAGAGAGATGAGTTTACCGGCTGAGAGTTTTGTGACCCCTTCCATAGCCGCAACAGCAGAAAATGCCCAGCAACATCCTGAGGGACATTCATAATTAATTCCATGCATAACTTAATGACATTTATATAATATAATTGAGAACAAATGAGTAGATGAGACAAGCAAGCAATATTATAATGTGCCCTACCACACTGCCCTTGATCCTTGATTGGGGTAACAGCGCCTTTTGTTCTCCAATCCATCGTGGAAGGTACTGCTCTCACGTTTTCATATTTGAAGGATGATACTTCCGATGGCTTGGGATTGATTGGCCTTTTGTATCCGTTCCTGGACGCCTGGAATTCTTGGTTAGTGAGGTCCGCAAATTGATTGATGGCTAGCTTGTAGGACTTGTTCCCAGCCGAATTGAAAGATTCGATGTACTCCACATTTGCCTTAAAAGTCTTGAATCTCCTCTCCTTCTCCAAATTATCTCTGTACACTCGGTCATATTTTACCATCCACATCTCATGTCTCTCGTTCATATTCATAGAAGCTTCGTTTAATGAGCGAGACAAGGCTTCTGAAGCATAAAGCCCAACAACTAACACAACGGTCAAGATCAGCTTAGTTTTCAGCGTCAAAGCCATTGTAGAAGGATATGCAGGAGGTTGAAGAATGTTGTGTTCGATGATGCTTCCTCACTCCAGAGTGGCTATTATATAGGACATGCAAGCACATGTGCTTAATTAACTGGCTTCTCATGTTTGAAGTCACTTAATCTGCATTCCCACCATGATGTGAATTTTGAAGATAGAAAATAGCAGATTACTTGGTAGAACCGGCAAGCTTTTTATGTGACGAGGACAGGCGATGAAGCTTTGTAGCGTAGACGTTCCTATATCTCCCTCACCTCCAATTACGTTCCTTATAGAATTTTGTACTGGTATTAGAAGCATCTTTCGATGTTGCTTCAGTTCTTAAGTTAGCTTCGGTTTTTTGGACTGAGCCAGCGACAGCCGTCAGAGCTTTTGGATCTTTTATAGCAAATGGAGTTGGTTCACACGAGAATTGGGAGAATTGGGAACGTAGCTTTGTTTGACAGTTTATTGCTGTCCCTAGTGGAACATCTTTTTTTTTTTCAATAAATTTCATTCAGTTTTGAATAATATTATCTTATTGTGAAATAAAAATAATGGAGATTGAGAGGAAAAAAAAAGAAGAGAAAACAATGATTTTTATCTTTATTTTTCAAATATACATAACTCAATAAGATAGGAATGAATTTTTTTTTTTCAAAATTTCATACGTATTTGTAATATATAGAAGTTGAGACCTACTCGAGGGGTACAACACACATTTTAAGATATTTGAGTTTAAGTGTGGAGCATCTTAAAATTTCAAAATTCAAATCTACTAAACTCATCTTTAGTTGATATTTATAATATAATGGAAGAAATTAGGTATGATTATCAACAAATGAATAAACGAAAAGCATTATGGAGGAGTGTCGTTGGGACTCTAAAGAGGATTGTCTGCATCATTTTAGTTCAAATATTCCTCCAGATACTAATTTTATGGATGTGTGTATTATTATTATTATTATTATTATCTTTTTATGTATGCAAAAGATATAACTTATGTGCTTAACCCTAAGATTAGACAAATATGTTCAAAGGTATTCATTAATGGAGACCTCGAAATAAAAGTTTTAGAAGGCTTTCAAAGATAAACAGAAATGAAGTCCCATTAAAAGCATGCTAAGATGGTATGTTCAAAAAGTTACTTCAACATATTGGTTTTATATTCCAGCCCCATCGAAAGACGTTCGGTAGAAAGTTGGTTCTCTTTTATTAAAGAGAAAAGCTATAATATATGTGGTGAAAGTCAATTAATATAGTTCTTAGGAGCAGATATCGAGGAGGATAGTCGGGAGAATTATTGGTGATTGTTTTTTTTTTAATAAAAAAGTTTATTTGAGACTATAACTAAATTAATTTCTCAATTATCCAAATTTATTTATCAGGATGTAACTCAAGATTATGAATTATATGGTTCCACTTCCATCTTAAAGTATAATATTATTCCCAATGAATGCATTTTTCTTATCTAAGTTCCACGGATTTGACCCGAAATCTTGGAATTAAGAAAAAATTACTGATGATTATTTATTTTTTATACACATTTAAAATATTAATAATTTTTCAAAGATTGACACTTGTTAAAGTTTTATAAATTTTGGATATTGAATTAATTTCTATAAATTATTTTACATTTTTAATAATTAAAATATTTTAAACAATAATTTTTATTTTTTTATATAAAATAATATTTTTTTAGTGCGATGTATAATTTTATTATATATCGTTATTTTATCTAAGGATAATACTCGCTTTGATGATAAGATAAGTTGTTTTGGAATTTAATTTAAAGAGGGATTAAACAGTGTCATTTAACCTTCATCAAGGTCAAAAAGTAGTTACAATGTCAAAAACATGTATACGACTAAACAACTCCATTTTGAGTCACCTTTACAACGTATTATGGCAGAATCTACCTGGTTGATTTTTTTCTCTCTAGAGCTTCTTCGTCATACTGATGTCACCATGATGTAATAATAATCATGGTTTCAGTATTCACTTTTTCCCCAAAATTCGAGAGAGAACCGTTTTGAGATTTTCTATGAATTATCAGATTATGATGATCTTCTTATCCTAAATAAATTATAGAAATTTTGGTTTATATGTCGTAAGAGAAGTTATTGAGCCACAGTACGCCTGTGAAATGGGTTGGATTTTAAGTGACAGTGATGGGAGATTCTGGTTTCTGTGAATTTGGTCAAGGATTTAAGCCACTAAATTGAAACTTTTGTGATTTTCAGGAAATAATAAGAGAAAGTAACCAGAATAAGTTTTTTTTTACAGGGATATTCGAGACATCATATGTCAATTTTTAAACATAAAGACAATAGGTACAACATACCGTACATGTCATGCACATTAATACGTTAAATATATATACATTTATTCTTAAATAAAGATAGATGTACTTAATTTGGAGGAATTTCCATTGAAGTCTTTGACCAATTTATGATGAGTGATTCTTCATGCAGTGGGATAGGAAGCTTGCATAGCAATACCACAAAGACCTTCCTTGGCATCAATGTCTCTTTCCATTCTGATGTATCCATTCTCACCCCAGCTGCTTCCCCATGAATTCTTCACCAGCCAGTACTTTGTACCATCATCACTCTTGCCGTATCCAACGGCAGTAACACCGTGGTCTAGTTCAGTCCCGCAGTCTCCTGTAAACACTCCACTCGAGTAGAACTGGAAGTCAGATTCCCCAGCATCTATGGCTACTGACACAGGCTGATTTGCCACAGCCTTTAACAGTGCCGCCTCATTGTTGGCAGGAACGTCTTCGTAACCGGTGATCTTGGCTGCAGGAGATCCTGCCTTTGTGGAGCTGCAAGTTCCGTCGGTTCCCTGGTAAGGATAATTGGCTTCTGTTGTAAGACCTCTGTTTTGGATAATAAACTCGAAGGCATCATCCATGAGACCTCCGTTGCAGCCCTGGTCCTCGCCGCTAGTGTCACAGTCAACCAATTCTTGCTCCGAGAGAGAGATGAGTTTACCGGCTGAGAGTTTTGTGATCCCTTCCATAGCCGCCACAGCAGAAAATGCCCAGCAACATCCTGAGGGGCATTCATATAATATAATTGAGAACATAAATGAGTAAATGAGACAAGCAAGCAATATTATAATGTGCCCTACCGCACTGCCCTTGATCCTTGATTGGGGTAACAGCGCCTTTTGTTCTCCAATCCATTGTGGCAGGTACTGCTCTCACGTTTTCATATTTGAAGGATGTTATTTCTGATACCTTGGAATTGATTGGCCTTTTGTATCCGTTCCTGGACGCCTGGAATTCTTGGTTTGTGAGGTCCGCAAATTGATTAATGGCTAGCTTGTAGGATTTGTTCCCAGCCTTACCGAAAGATTCGATGTACTCCACATTTGACTTAAAAGTCTGGAGTCTCCTCTCCTTCTCCGCATTATCTTTGTACTCTCGTCCATATTTTACCATCCACATCTCATGTCTCTCCTTGATATTCATAGAAGCTTCGTTTAATGAACGCGACAAGGTTTCTGAAGCATAAAGCCCAACAACTAACACAACGGTCAAGATTAACTTGGTTTTAATTGTCAAAGCCATTGTAGAAGGATATGCAGGAGGTTGCAGAATGTGGTGTTCGATGGTGCTTCCTCACTGCAGAGTGGCTATTATATAGGACATGCAAGCATATATGTGCTTAGTTAACTGGGTTCTCATGTTTGAAGTCACTTAATCTTTGAAGATATAAAATAGCAGATTACTTGGTGGAACCGGCAGGTTTTTTATGTGACGAGGACAGGTGATAAGGCTTTGTAGCGTCGACGTTCCTATATCCCCCTCGCCTCCAATTACGCATTTAGTACTGGTAACAGAAGCATCTTTCGATATTGCTTCAATTCTTAGGTTAGCTTCGTTCTTTTTTTTTTTGGAATGTGTCATTGACAGCCGTAAGTGTTTTTGGATCTTTCATAGAAAATGGAGCAGGTTCACACGAGGATCGGGAACGTAAATTTGTTTGAAAATGGAGTTGGTTCATAGCTTTTTGGATTTTGTTTTATGTTGTTGCTTAAGCTCTAACCTCTTCGAAATTTCACGTATCTTTAATATAAGTTCGAGGTGCATGAAATGGTCGTCGATGAGTGTCGTTGGGACTGTTAGAGACGATTTTCTGCATCATTTTAGTTAGAAAATTCCTCTAGATATTGACATTAATTTTATGGGCGGAGATATCTTATTATTACCTTTCAAATATACTAAAGATACAGGTTATACGTTTAATCCAAGTCACATGGGATGGGACAAATATGTTCAAACGTTCATGGAGACCTCAAAGTAAGAGCTTTAGAAGACTCTCTTGGGTAAACCTAAGTGCAGTTTCATTACAAGGATGTCCAGATGATGTCTACAAAAAGTTATTCCAACAGATCGATTGCATATTCTAAATCCAACAAAAAAGACTTTGAAGATGAAAAAATTGGACATGACTAAATTTTGTATATTAACAGATAATTATCCGAAAGTTGATTCTAATCATAAAAGGAAAAAGTTTACGATATATACGTGGTGGAAGAAGTCTATATTAGTGTAACTCACCTTTGGTATTAGGAGCAAATATATCGAGGTTATTCCTTCAATTGAGTATAATATCGTTACCCTCTAAAGTCTTTTTGTGAGCTGTCTTGACTAGTTGTAAAAGTCCTTTTTTTTAAAAAAAAAAAATATTATTGTTTCGATTGTCTCTGATAATTTATTTATGTTAGAATAAATTTTTCAAATTTTCAGAGGTTTTTATGTATTTATTTATTTAAATATTGATACTTTTCTAAATATATTTTTAAAGGTGAATTGATTGTTCATAAATATATTTTAATTTTAATTTTTGATAAATTATATTTTAAAAAATTGTCATTTGTATAAATTTTGGACAATGGAATTAATTTCTATGAATTTTTTGGTATGTTCAAGAATTAAAATATTTTTAAAAATAATTTTTATTTGTGCTTGATTTGTTTAATCAGATGAAGTTTGGGTATGTGAAGTATTATAGTTTTATTTTTAACATACTGTATTTATCTGTCTAAGGATAAAACATTATATTTAATTTTAAGAATATAACAGGAAGAGATTAATTATTATTAATAATAATATTCTTATTTTTTAAAAAATTAACTGTGGAGAAGATGAAATGATTTTATTTTGACCAAACGACGCTGTTTTCAGTCACCAGTACAACTCGGCAGGAGAGACCATACCTAATTCCAAAAGAGGAATGATAAATATTCTCCCTCAGATCAGCTTGAAGAGTTGATTCTTCTCCTTTGCAGCTTCTTCGTCATGTTGACATCATTGTAACGCAATAATCATGGTTGGAGGGCTAATTTTCAGATACGCATCAGTATGATTTATGCAATCCTCTAATAAGAATAATATTTTTATTATTTTTTATTATATTAAAAATTAATAAAAATACTGTTTATATATAATAAAAAATTAATAAATACCTATTACACATACTGTTCATATGTGCGTGCACCCGAAAATTAACCATGGTTGGAGCATTCAGTTTTTATCAGAAAACGAGGGAGATTCGGTTTGCTGTTTTTCGATAGATTGTTAGAAGCTCTATTTTTTTTTCATAAATTAAAAGATAATCACATTAGATTACAGTGACTGTTGCTTTATATACCTAGTTATATTCCTCCACAGATTATATATGTTTTGGTTGTTGTGTGGTTGACTTTTTATTGGATATGGGACAAGATTTTTTTGGTCAAATTGAGTTTTGTAAAATAGGTTGGATTTTCCAGTGTGGTGGGAGATTCTGTTCGCTAAACACTGCCTAGTTTCTTTTGAATTTGGATAAGAATTTAAACCATTGAATGACAGAAGCTTTGATTTTTCTGGGAATAATAAGAAAAAGAAACCAGAATAAGTATACTTACGGAGATGAATGAGGAGACATTACACGTTAATTTCGACATGAATACAAAGAGATACAACATACCATACATCACATGTACATTAATACGATTTAATATATAGAAATATTTTATTTGGTGGAACTTGGATTGAACTTATGATGTGTAATTCTTCATGCAGTGGGATAAGAAGCTTGCATAGCAATGCCACAAAGACCTTCCTTGGCATCAATGTCTCTTTCCATTCTGATGTATCCATTCTCACCCCAGCTGCTTCCCCATGAATTCTTCACCAGCCAGTACTTTGTACCATCATCACTCTTGCCGTATCCAACGGCAGTAACACCGTGGTCGAGTTCAGTCCCGCAGTCTCCTGTAAACACTCCACTCGAGTAGAACTGGAAGTCAGATTCCCCAGCATCTATGGCTACTGACACAGGCTGATTTGCCACAGCCTTTAACAGTGCCGCCTCATTGTTGGCAGGAACGTCTTCGTAACCGGTGATCTTGGCTGCATGAGATCCTGCCTTTGCGGAGCTGCAAGTTCCGTCGGTTCCCTGGTAAGGATAATTGGCTTCTGTTGTAAGACCTTTGTTTTGGATAATAAACTCGAAGGCATCATCCATGAGACCTCCGTTGCAGCCCTGGTCCTCGCCGCTAGTGTCACAGTCAACCAATTCTTGCTCCGAGAGAGAGATGAGTTTACCGGCTGAGAGTTTTGTGATCCCTTCCATAGCCGCCACAGCAGAAAATGCCCAGCAACATCCTGAGGGACATTCATATAATACAATTGAGAACATAAATGAGTAAATGAGACAAGCAAGCAATATTATAATGTGCCCTACCGCACTGCCCTTGATCCTTGATTGGGGTGACCGCGCCTTTTGTTCTCCAATCCATTGTGGCAGGTACTGCTCTCACGTTTTCATATTTGAAGGATGTTATTTCCGATACCTTGGGATTGATTGGCCTTTTGTATCCGTTCCTGGAAGCCTGGAATTCTTGGTTTGTGAGGTCCGCAAATTGATTGATTGCTAGCTTGTAGGATTTGTTCCCAGCCTTACCGAAAGATTCGATGTACTCCACATTTGCCTTGAAGGTATTGAACCTCCTCTCCTTCTCCGCATTATCTTTGTACACTCGTCCATATTTTACCATCCACATCTCATGTCTCTCCTTCATATTCATAGAAGCTTCGTTTAATGAACGGGACAAGGCCTCTGAAGCATAAAGCCCAACAACTAACACAACGGTCAATAGTACCTTGGTTTTCAGTGTCAAAGCCATTGTTGAGACTGAATGTGGCTTGGAAATATGGAGGTAAAAGATTAGCTTTAGACTATAGAGTGTTGTGTGAAGGTAAACGAGAGGAATTGGTATTATATAGGGCATGGTGCATCCTTCGGCCTCCTACATAGGATCTCTGAGCCGGATCTGCATTCCCACTGTGATGTGTATGTTGAAGGGAGAAACGAGTTAACTTGGATAAACCGGCAAGTTTTGTATAACGAGGACAAGTGAAACTTTCCTGCGTGGACGCTGCTCTGTTCTACTCGCCTCCAAATTACATTTCCATAGCATTTTCTACTCTTCTGAGAAGAGAGTTTTTGTTGTCGTTAGCTATATATTATAATCCGCCATAGCCGTTCGTTCCCGGTTATGTTCGTTTTAATTTTCCAGTTCCGAATATAACGTAGAGGAAGCTTGGCATCAATTCCGAACATCTGCACCGATGAAATAACATTTGAAACTTGTATCTCTTTGATACTTGAAAACAAAGGAACACGTGAGACAATTAGGTACACATTTCACAGAGGTTTGTACTGTGATGATAAATATAGTTACGGCAGCGGCACTGGAACAAGGTTTGCAGCGTTGGTTCCGGCGCCACCAAAAAATGCTTCCAGGGTGGCTAATTTAGCCAAGAGTGGCACCGGCACAAACCTGCCTGACAGACAAGAAATTGCAGTACGGTAATGACGAGGATGAATTGTGTACAGTTGATGATGAACGAGCTTACTATTTGCACATACCGTTGAAGATTATCAAGCTCAAATTTACTTGCTCCTGTTTTCTACCTCAGCTCCAGTGAAGTTAACTAATCCTTCATAACACTTGAACTTAAGTTTCTTCCTATCAGATCACCAAGTGCACTTATCAAAGACTTTGGGTTGAAAAGAACACCAACTTTTGGATCATGTAGAGAGTCAACAAGAGTCTGAACAATAAAACACGTTTGTTACTTCACAAAAAAGAAATAATGCAACTTTAAATCATCAAGCAAGTAAGAGGAAAGAGAGAGGCAACCAAGCCATCTCAAATTTTGAAAAGGGGAAAAATAATGCCACCCAAAGAAAGCCAAATCTATTTGCCTCCAAAGCTCAATGAGACTGGTATA
Source organism: Passiflora organensis (assembly GCA_019739055.1). Taxonomy (NCBI): domain Eukaryota; kingdom Viridiplantae; phylum Streptophyta; class Magnoliopsida; order Malpighiales; family Passifloraceae; genus Passiflora; species Passiflora organensis. Next base: position 1,084,897 of record JAEPBF010000269.1, read on the forward strand.
TGCACTCGGCCATTATAGAAACAAGGGCATTAAGATAGAAGAAAGCATCCCCGTAAACCAGAAAAAAAATTGAAGTTGCAAGGAAAGTTTATTAGAAATTTTGCAAGAGTTCACATTCTTAATAAACTCCCGTACTGAATCTTGGTTTTTACATTAAAACTCAGTATACAGATTCATCAAAAAGCTAACTTGTAGGACAGATTGTAGAACTTTAAAATTATAATTGCAGAAGAATAGATAATGAAAGGACCAGTAACACCTATGATATGCATACATACCACATCATACACTCCTTGGGAAGCCAAGCATTGTACATCTATGGGAATTTTTCCATCTTTGGGCACCAAAATGGTATTGACATACTGACTTGGCTGCAAAAAAATACTAATGAAATAAGATGATGCTCCAACCACAAAGATTAAAGGTTTCGCAACAAGGATAAGAGCAATTTTCTGTGCAAAAAAAGTATAAACCTAATACCACAAGGAAATAATCTTACTCAGAGATTGTCAGGAATTGAGTTAGTCCCAAATGTAATCGACATAAAGGTTACAAGACAATTATTCCCCGAGGTTATTAAAGGAATAGGTGATGTAATTCATACAAAGCAATCAGGTCAACTGGATCAAGGAGCATTGACATGTTCAGTTTTACTGTTCCCTTTTCAGAGCAGTCTGGTTTAAGTGTATGCCACAATAATAATCGAAAACTGACCATCAAAGATAGCCTAATCATAATGGAGCTTATCTACAAAAACTGAGAAAATTCAAAATATATATACTTCTGAACCTAAGATGTTACAAGAACAAATCAATATAAAATTATCTTAACCTCTTAAATTAAGAGGATGAATCTTTAACTACAACTGCATCTATACACTTACATGGCTCTCAATACAATTATGAGGATCCCCATATTTTCGATTCAAAGCATCAGTTATAGCAGTCACAAAGCAAGAAGCAGAGAAGTTGCTGGTCTCCCTATCATGTGTACCATTCAAAAGAAGCACCTGAATAGAAGAACTGTAAATCAACATCATGCATCCATCTAAATAAAAATATAAGCAAAAACAATAGCTTTTCTAAGTGTACAAAACTATATAGGTGTAAGAACGAGACAAACCAATCTGGATGGTTGACATGGATTCCATGCAAACTATCCACTGGACATAAACTAAGATTGCTCAATATTTTGGGGAAAGGTACCTTTGGGCAGGTCCTTGAAGAGATAATCTCCCCAACCCCACGTAACACCTAACAAAATGTCATAGTTAACCATTAAATATAACCAAAGGAATTTTACAATGTTTCATATTGGCAGAACAAAAAGGAAATGACCAACATCTGGTGGCACTTAAATTTTCGGGCACAAAACTTTCCAGTAAAGTTTCTTACCAGTGATGGGCAGATGGAGGTAAAGAGGGAACCCATAGCATAAATAATGCAATCAACAGCACTTAATTGATCCAAGACAGATGGGTTCACTGAGGGGAATACCTATCAATTAGAAATATGAGGATACACTGCAGATCAGAACATGACATGCTAACAGCTATGATCAACAATCCATGGCAGCTATAAGACTGAAACAGGGACACATGCAATGCATAACATTAGCTTTTCCAAAGGGGAGAGATGATAATGAAAAAAAAACAAGAATCCAAATTGTTTACCACGGGGCATGTCAGGCATCATTTTACATTAAAACAGGTGTGTCTGCTGCTATAACAAAGGAAAGACAAAGTGGCAGGCCAAAGATGATAAGAGCGCAAATAACAAGAAAGAACCAAAATCCAGTGGGTGGCATGTCTAACTCAGTAGCAGGACTGAATAAAGGAGGCATATATATACAAGATCTTATTTACCTGATGTAGTGAGCTTCCACCCTCACTTGACATGTAAAATACCCGCTTTATTCTTGAATTAAGTGCTGGAGCTGAGGAGCATGCCTACCCATAATAACTAGTCAACGTATGATAGAAACTATCAAAAAATCATGCACTGAAATACTTATCACCACAAAATGCATAAACCTAACAAAATCTTATCCACGAAGTTGTCTTCAGCAGCTTCATTACTTCTATTAATGCATTCTGAAATGCTAGAAAATGGTACAGTGATCCAAACTCAGCTTTTTGAAATAAGAAAGTGAATTCAGTGGCATCTTTTAGACATCAAACTAATGAAAATGAAGAGGAAATCTCCAGTTCTTGTTTTCCCTGACTGAAATTTATGGCGATGTATTCTTCTTCCTAGTAGGTGCCATAGCATCCATGACCACTATACTACTGGAGCCACAACACAAACACAGGTTACCCAGTTCAACATCACAGTTTTAGAATCATGCTAAAATAAACATAGTAAACCCGTACGATACTTGGGCTTCCAATCATTGTTGTCATTGGTACCTTATCAATAGGTTGCATATATCCTTTGGTTGGATGAGAAATTTCGTTTTGACCACGTATAATTGTGCCATCCTATATATAATAATTGCAAACTGAATCAGGAAAGAGAAGAAAAAAAATTGGCAATGACAAAACAAATCTTAGTGAAGCAAAATTAAAATACTGCTTTACAACCTGGAATTGCTCAAAGCGAAAAGGTTATTTCCTCATCTAGAACGTGAGAATTAAATATCCATGTAAAAATTTGCACCAGTAGTTAATACCAACAAACAACTAAAATAATTAATCAATATTATAAAAATAAACATAAATTTGAAACACAAAATGTACACATGCATACGTCTTAGATATGCATTCGCATTAAAGTAAAAATGGTAGCAATACCCATAGTTCGCAACCTAATGTAAGCCTGTCATTCGTTGAAATCACTGGAAGAACCATACTTTCTGGTGGAATATCAGAAACACGTGAAAACAAGAATATTGCAGCATCCAAAGACTGAAAAAATATGCGTGCTCCAGCAAAGAAAAAATTGCCAATGCTGCAGAAATCAGGGGGGGGGAGTTAGATCATGATTTTGGTGTGATTGATAAATCAGCTTACTAAAATTAAGTAGATTTTAGTCTGAAATACATCTTTCGCTGGGAAAAAAATAAGCACAACTTGATATAGTAAATTGATAAAAGCAGGCCTGTTTGCATGCTCAAGTGAAAAGGACGCCACAAAAATCTGGCAAATATCCAAATAATTACAGAAACTCAATTTCTCAGTCATGTCTAAAATTTTGAAGCCCACTCATCAAGGAGTATACCACCATTAAACTCATTATGTACATGTTGGAAGGGTTAGTCCATAAGTTTGAAGGTAAAGATTTAGCAGTATGGACCAACAGCATCTCCAAAGACCGGGTGTAAATGCATCTCATATTAACTTGACGAATGTTGCATTCCCTAGTTGATGACACTGCATGTAGTCCTACGTTCTAATGCCTCATGAGATAGAGAATCTTCCTAATGATATCAAGGACTGGTAGAGCTTTTCCTTCTGCATAGTATGTTAAGAAAATATGCTCAGAATTAAGGGCAAAAGATTATATTGAAAAATATCCATCACTTTTTATGCTTGAAATGACATCCATTGGCAACAACTAAATAAAAATATTATTGAAAATACGATGACAAACATAGCAAAAGTCAAGTAGCAAATGCCGTGATAAAGACTGTGACACACTCAATAAGCCAGATAAAACAAGGTACCTGCCGTTGCAAAAGCAAAATGATTCATTAGGCCGCCTCAATATCTGATTCAAAAATATTTATCAATTTTGGTATCCAAGAGTGCATAGAGATTGATGTAGACAGCTAATCATCTTCTTTTAAAGAACTCTCCTAGTACGGCAATTGGAATGACCAATTGAAAGAATAGAAAAATAATAAAAATGAATTTGATGAATGATATATCCAAGAAAAATTCAAACGTATTGATAGACAGATTTTAATGAAAGATCAGTCACTCAATATGTTGAAACCTTATATGAAACAAAAAATAACTAGTCAATGTTTCAAATATGCTTAATAACAGTTTTGCGACATATGTGAAAGATAAAATGTGATTGGTATTAATTTGAAAATGCATGAAGAACAAATCAAAAGGAAGCAAAGCAAATGAAAAACGAAGAAGCAAATAGTTCTCCGAGAGGTTTTGTATACGGCAAGAGGAAGCTTTTTAGAAAGAGTATAAAATGAAAGAACCAGAGTCGTTTAGCTGCTGCTTACCTCGTTCTGAAAATAAACCAAAAAGGCTTGAATGGTTTCTTTGTAGGGTCGGGATACGCCCTTCCACAGAGAATGCTCTCCTTCCACAATACTATACCTGTGAAATTCCCAGACAAGCAAATCATATAAAAGCATTACAGGAGGAAGATTAGTTTTCTTACTTTTTCCGAAGAAATTCAATATATTGTTACGAAGGTACCACTCTGATTTGGCTTGATGCGCATCCTGTGTCAAACGGTGACCGAGCAATCTCCTGACGGCAAGTGCCTCGGCGGTGCTTTGATCAGATAACCGCAAGCATCTCGACCGTATATCTCCAACGGCGGGTCCCCCTAAAACCAAACCCGAATTCACCCGTCCAATCCAATCACTTAATTGTGTAGTTAATTTATCTAAATAAAAATTTCCTCTTAAAATTTTTTAAAAAAAAGTGTACCGAGGACGCGAACGACCTCTGCAGTGCTTCCACCGTCGTCGGAAACGGGGAGGACGTGCGCGACACGGGTGGTGAGTTGCTTGAGCTCTTCCACGACCCCATTGAAGGCGGTTCCGCCGGAGAAGACCAGGAGGGTGGGCTGAGCGGGCCTGGGGCCTGAAATGGTATTTGAGGAGCACTCGCACTGAGAAGCAGTAGTGGAAATGGATGCCATGGAAAGAGAAAGCGAGAGTGAATCTAGATTGGGCTTGGCGATGGACTTGGAAGTCGCATTTAGAGGGAAGGTGATTCTGGGAGTGTGGAGGAGAAGAAGAGTTGGCTTGCTTATCGGGGGTCCCAACATACTGTCCGCCATATTCCCGCGATTCCTCCCTACGCCTAACTGCTACACGTTGAACAAACAAACGGTACTGCCCAAATAATATTAACATTAATGTATTTTATAATTAATTTATTATAAAATGTACACGTGAAATATAACTATCTTGCTTCAAATGTACTACCATACAACCTATTCAAGTTTTCATCATATAAATTTTTTAAAATCATTCATAGTTAAATTTTATGCTTAAATATGATTAACAAAGCTATAGTTTTTAATTAGAAATATGCCGTCAACACAATTTATTCTAGTCATCGTGAATTCGACAGTCAGAAAAAAATATTTAATTATTCCAAATCCCAAAAAAATTAATTTTCCATGATAATTCTCTACATAATCTAAAAAGAACTTATTCCAAAGGAAAAACTTTAGAGAAATGCAATAACGAAATAGAAACCTTAATCCAGAATTTCTCCAAAAACTATTCAGTTCCAATAGATTAAACGCAACAATGCTCTCAGCCTAAAAAGACAATACTTTATACAATTGGAAGGATAAAGTTATAGAAAACTCAAATGGTTTTTTAGCTTATAGTATTTCCCACTCTGAGTCCGAAAACCCATCATCATCTGGTGTGGTAGTAATGCTAGGAGATGCAAAACCTTCTTGCAGTTGACGGCAATCAAAATCAGAGGCCACAGGCAAAGTTGCTTTCTGATTATGATCATGATCATGATCTTGCGTTGCAGCCATCCAGTTAGTATCAGAAACCTTCTTCACTTGTTTCTAAAGGAAAGAAAGGAAGGAACATCAACTGCTAGTTTCCGTTTGGTTTAATCCTCTCATATTGCAATAGTTGTGTAGTTTATGAGGAAAAAAAGAAATCACCAAGAGAGAGAGAATGGAGAATACCATGTCAGATTCTTGCCTTCCTGCTGCTCCTGTCTCATGAGGGGCAGAAGCAAGTTCACTATTGTATACTAAGACGCAACTTCCTTCAAGGTTCAGAGATGACACAGGAGTGGCACCAAAATCAGAATTTGCTGATTTTCCTGCAGTATGCATGATTGGAATCTGATCAACCGAATAAAATATTGACCCATATAGCCTAAGTCAGCCAATAGATCAAAAGAAACCTAGAAGATGGAGAGCACCGAAACATAAGAATAACAGTTAGTTGAGAACTATAGGTGTTCTGCCGGACTAAATAGTGCTACATTACACATGGCTACAGGAGTTTCATGACCGACCTATGCAGAATAAAGATGAAGTAAAAAAAGACACACCAGAATGATGAAATGGAACACTTACTGTCTGATTCTGTTTCAGTTAAAACATCACCAGGACCATGCTCAGAGTCCGTAACCTTCAACCCGGAAGCAACAACCAAATCAACTGCATGCAAAGATGAAGCATCTCCATGAATCATTGCTGTGGAGAAGTTATTCCACAGATGATCATTTGGGGTTGGTGACAACTTTAGCTTGCTTTGATTTTTTGCATCCAGGAAGATGTCATCTGAGTTTTCAAGCTCAAGTTCTTGAATTTTTGCATCCAGAGAGATGTCCTCTGACTTTTTTTCAAGCTCAAGTTCTTTATTTTTTTCATTCAGAGAGATGTCATCTGACTTTCCAAGCTCAAGTTCTTTGTCGTTGGAGTGCTTCTCCTCGAGAACTAAATCTGGCCTTTCACAAATCCCATCATCAGCACCTTTCTCCAAACAAGTATCATGTTTCGTTGCCTTAAAATGTTCCAATGGGCAGGAATGGTGCAAATGACTTGAGTTAGAGAGTTCCTTTCCACAGTCACATTTTTTAACACATTTCTTTGGCATTTCACAGGTCTTGTCAGTGCTTACTACCAAAGAAGAATCATACGTTGAAGATTCAAACGATTCCACTGTTGTAAGGACATCTGTAACAACATCGGAACAGAATTTTTTGACATTATCGCCCACGGTCTGCAGTTGCTTTTCCATATATTGCAGTCCTTCCTGTGCAAAAATTAATCCACTCCTGTGATTGATATACACTAGTAGCACTAGGAGCATCCACAGGCAGATAAACTATGAGTGAAGCACCAATGGAATGACATTTAATTAATAAAAGTATCACAGATTCAGAATGGACGAGGACTTGAAAATAAAACGGAAATTTTCAAGGAATTGTTCTCAGTGATTTGATTTTCTTGAAACTATATGCCCAAACCAGACCAGATTGGGTACCAATAGATTCAAAGTGGATTGTATAACAATCAATAATGCAACAATTTTCACCATATAAAACAGCAGGGAAGTATGGAGGACCCAGGATTTAACTTTGTGGATGGGTTGATGCAGCTCTTGGCTATGCCTTTTTCAGAGGCACTGAGTTTGTTTCTTTAAGGATGATAAAAGATTAATTTGTCCCAGTGCCTAAAGCAACATATTAAACATTTGTATACATGTGACCTGGGAGTTATTTTCCAGATAATTATTTATTTCCAACAAAAGAAAGAAAATGGAAGAAGTAATCATCATCCCATAAGAGATCAACATCCTAAAGATGTTGCACAGAGAAACTAAAACAGCACCTTCCAGTCGACATCTTCCACCTCCAAGCACATAGTTTCCAGCTTCTGGTATAGATCTCCAGCCCAGATAATACGTGGAGGATTGAAATCCATGTGAAGTTAAAAGAACTACAGTTGTTATAATTTCTTCAATCCCTGCAAAGAGACGCGCAAACATCAGCAATTGAGTCTCAAAATCAATAGGCAGTTCAACCTTGCTAGCAAAAACAGCTACCACATTCCAGTTAAAGAACCAATGTAAAGCAAAACTAAGAAACAGGCTCCAAATAAGCACTAAAAACTAGTATGACTTTTCTAAGGCCTCAAAAGAGACTGTTTCACCAAAGGAGATATGATAAACTAAAAATATTTTACATAAGCTTCTTAAATTAAAAATGAAGGATCTGTTGCGATACATATCAAGCCAGTCAAAACTAACCTTGACGTTAGACAAAATGAAATTTCATTCAAGTGCCACCCGAAGGCACTATAAACCATTTCTTCCCTGGATAAGGAACAAACATGAGGCCAGCGGATACTCTATTATCATAAAACCAAATGCTTAGATAATTTAAAACCAAAATTCACAACATCTGTAAGGGGCTCATAGCAATTTGCATGTTCTTCGCGACTTTGAAGCTTTTCATATAAACACACAGGCTGGTGTGCCAACGAATCAAAGAAGTGTTACCAAAAAAGTGGCAGCTAAAAAGATATCAAGCAACGATTCTAATTTTTGTTCCTAGACAATCAGAAATTGAACAAGAACATCGTCAGGGCACTTTTCCAACAAACAGTTCACCATTCAGATTGTAAACCCTTCAACTCATATGTCTTGATCTCTACAAATTCACAAGTCTCTGGCGTTAATATGAAACTAATCACAGTCAAGACCGAAACAAAAGCTCCTCTCTTAAAATAAAACCTAGTAAGAGGAACTAAGCCACTATGAAGATACCACACCACCCGTTTGTGAAAGCGTGATCGTCAATCACAGTACGGGAAGAAGCAATCACATTATGGAATGAACCAATAATAAAAATTCCAAACCTCCATCAGCCATAAACTTAGCGACAAAAAGAAAAACAAAGTATGATCACTTACAGACAGGCTATTTGAGTAGAAAACCCAGAATCTAGAAAATTAATTCTTATGACAAAGAAGAGGAACAACAGAGAGGGATTATTTAGTTTAGTAACAGAAGACGCAGAAAAGGACAAGAAAAAGGGTAGAAAGAACATACCTTTTTCGTAAGAAGCTCTTTTAGAAAGCCGCACAGTTGGGTAGAGGGAGTAGGGAAATGCATTTGATGTTATTCTGTTTTCTTGTTTGAACTGTTTTTTTTTCCTTGGACGAGATTAATACAATTTAAATAATTAAAAAATAAACAAAATCCAATAGAATTTGTCTTAAGTATTTTTTCATGTGCGTTTGGGGTTTTATTTGACAGAATTGGGATCCGGATTATAAATAAAAAAGTTTAAAATTTTTAATTGGTGTAACTATTTTATTTTTAAAAAGAAATAATAATTCTAACATTTAACCAAACACTCTTCTCAACCGAACCGACGGTTTGCTATGAGCGATGGAGATTCAGAAAGTCAGAAAATGATTGTGCAGTATTTTTAAGGCTTTGAGCTCAATAAACGTAGCAGGCAAAGTTGATGAGTAATTCCTGCCAGTCATGTTCTTGGTGGTGTTAATCGGTGGACGTGACCGACGGTTGCTCAGACGGCTGTTTGTCTGTTAACAATTGAGGGTTACCTGCAAGGGCAACCTTCTTCGGGCTGTTTGATGCTCGATAGAGCAGTGTTCGGAATTCTTACATTTACTGGGAAGTGCACCACCAGGCCCTCTACGATAACAATGAGAAAGCTGCTGAATTAACTATTGAATTATGAGGCCCAAATAAGCAGTATGGCTTAGATCTCTACACAAACGGCAGGTTCGTTTGTACCTATTAGACTATTAATTGTATTAATTACCAATAAAAGAGACCAGAACAAAGCATAAAAAGAAAATTTTATTTATGAAAACGAACGACTCAGAGCCTTGATAAAAGGTGAGGATGTTCGCTAACGACATAGTGAACTGTAGATATTCTACACCACGCTAACTCTTCATCATGGGTGGTATTTCGGTGGCCTATACTGCTATTTCTGGTCTTCGTAAGGAGCCAAGTCCATTAGCCGTTGCTTCTTCCCTCACGGTGCCATATGGTTGGTGGGGCTTCCCCCACCGAAAGATCTCGACAAAGATCAAATCAGAAAGGAGGCGGGAGAAAGAAAAAATAAAAAAAATCAGTTAGTTCTAATAGTTGATATCAGTTTGCAAGTCAGCATCCTGAGGAAAAAATCACAAGACATTCTTCAAAAGAAATCAAAAACTATGGTCGTGTTATTGGAAGGCTATATAAGGGACACCAACCAACGAAACAAATAGATAGTAAATAATCTTTGAGCATATTTATGAGAGCGGAAGATCAAAATCAATGATGGAATGAAACAACACTTTTGCCAATGCGGTGCTTAGGTTTTGATTTGATTTATTTATTTTTATTCAAATGAACATTATATCAAGGTAAGTAGTGATTCAGCCAAGTTTCACACGTTTGCTACAATGAAAACTTGTAGGAATTAGACCAATGCATCAACCAAGCAGTTGCAAAGGGAAACACGCATCAAATCCAAATTATCCAAGTTGAAGGAATGACGCCGTCAGTCAACATTGCTTGCAGGTAAACCATATTTCCACCAACTCATCAAATAGCAAGCTAGAAGTGCAATTTCATCAGGGTAATGTCTACCAAATGCTTTTCCACCAGAAGTTGCATTCAATATATGTCGAATACAAGCCAACCATTGATAAACAAAAACAAAAGGAAGAATGAAATAAAATAAAAAGAGAGAAGAAAAAGCTAATCCCTGGAAGTATCAACGTCGCTTCCAAGCAAAAGTCGAACAAAATAGCACAAGGTAAACTTTCAAGCTTGGATAAATAGTTAGACAAGAACTATCCAAGAGATAAACCTCAGAACGTAAGATCCAAAAAATTAATAGCAATTACAGTTACAAGTTCCATTGATAGACAACAATGAAATCACGATTAATTTTGCATTATCAACTATATAATCAGCTAAACGTTACCAATCAAACAGATAGGTAAAAGGCTTGACTTGAAAATGCTCTCCTTTTAAGAAAAAAAAAACTTAAAATATTAAGATCAAAGTACATCATAATTGTTTACTTAGCAAGTAGCTAGCAGAACACATATTGTAGTCTATATAGACCAAACTATCAACTAAACAAAGAAGCATCCAGCACAATACCAAGTTCTATGACCCTTCCAAGAAATTGGTGATCTAGAGATTAGACTAGCTTTTGTAAACTTTAGGTAGAAGCCATCACATATCCAACCACAACTTATGGGAGCAGATGAAGAGTAGCAGCAACAAAAGCACAGCAGTCCACATAATTAAACCAAAGATTCATTGCTACATTCACGTAATCACCACAACCATTTCAAGCAATTGTTCCCAAGAAGCTCTCACACACCTGAACCAAACATCCATCATGTCAAATATACGAAACATAGCATATACACTAACCATAGAATAAAATATAAAAAAACCTAAATAGTTAGTCTACGAAATGGTAGCAAAATCTTGGTAAAGTAAAACACAAACATTCGAATGAGTAGAATGCTCAGAACCAAAATAGAATGCAGAAAAAGCCTAAAAAGGGGAACCTACCATCTGTATAAACCAGAATCAAGAACGCACATGAGTGACAGAGTACCACAACAAGAAAATATTGCAAGAGAAAGAGGACCAAAAGACAAAAATAAAAAAATGAAGCCACACGAATCTGAAATTTGAAGAAATTGCAGATGAACAAAGAGAAATAACAACCCAAAGATAGAAGAAAGAATTCGAGATTGAATAGAAGGCACTTATGCAAACGTATGTGCGAAATAAACCCCAACAGATAAAAGAAAAATACCCAAAACGAAAATAGATAGGTACTTGAGATGCCTGCAATTTCCAGAAAGAAAAATAAATCGTCTACCAAACAAAACACAAAAAATAACTAAGAGAAAAAATGAAATGGGCCAAAACAATATGGTATTGGAAAAATATGGAAGTATGCCAAAATTACCTCAGTAGTAAGGCGGTATGCCCGGGTAACCTAAAGGTCCAGGTGGACCTCGGGGAGGCAAATTTGAAAGCTGAGGTGGCTGCTGCTGCAGCTGAGAGTACGCATAATGGCCACCAGAGATATCTGGGTATCCCCCAGAACTCATTCCAATCGAACTTGAAGGCAATCTATACAAGGTACTCCCTGAATTACTCAAACCACCAGTATCACCAGGAACAAAACCACCATGCAGCTGCGAAACCCCATATGCACCATTTGCGCCACCACTAAAGCCCCCACTTGCGATCGGCAACGACGCTCCACTGTTACTATTAGCACTATTATAATATCCAGCATACCCTCCGTAACCAGAAAAATTAGCAGAACCCCCAAAATGCGGCTGCTGCGGCTGCGCGGGCGGTTGGGAAGCACCGTAATTAACAGTATCAGTACCAGTCTTAATCTTCTTGTTATCAACAGCCAACTTACAAACAACTTGGTGTCCATCAATAACCTTTATTCCCTCGGCAATTGCCGCTCTAGCACCATCCTCGGTCTTGTATATCATAAACGCAAACCCTCTGGATTTACCGGATGTTTTGTCAAACCCTAACGGTCCTTCCTCAACCTCTCCGAAACCTGAAAAGAACCCCAACAACCTATCCGAAGAGATCTCGTAGGGGACATTCCCAATATAAACTTTCCGCAAGGTCACGTCAACAGCGTTGCCGCTCATTCCGGCGGAGGCCAACTGCGTGACCGTCATTCTCCCGTCGAGCTTCTTGCTTGGCTGTTTCAAGGCGGCGACGGCACCGTCGACGTGTCTGAACGTGACAAACCCAAACCCTTTGGACTTCCCGGTTGTCTTATCATTGATGACGATTGCCTCGTCAATGGGACCGTAGGCGGAGAAGAGAGATCTGAGCGAGTCCGTGGTACTTTCCGTTGAGAGGCCGCGGACGAATAGCTTGCGAAGGGTGGTATCACGATCGGCGACGGAGCGAATGAAGTCGAGGAGGATGCCCGGGTGGCTTAGCGTAGCTGCTTCGAGGATCTCGATGAGCTGCTCTTTGACTAAAGGTTCTAGGGTTTTGTGAATGTCCTCCGCAGACAAGGGCGGGGTTAGGGCTGCGGTGGTAGCGGTAGTGGTGTCGGCGGCTACTGCGTTGCCGTTTTCATCCGTCTTGCGTTTCTTGGAGAAGTCCATGGCTGTGAAACGCGTGTGATGGCTAAAAGAGAGGAAAGGCTTGGCTATATATAGGCCCTAGAGCGAGAGGAAAGGGCACCATAGGCTTTGGCGGTTGTAAAGCTTTGGGCCGGTAGGAAGTGATAAACTTGTCGCGTTGATTTCGGCTAGAAGATGACCGTTAGGGCCCAAAGATATGTTCTTTCTCGGCTGGACCACTTTTTTTTGTGCGTTAGGATATATTAGTAGGCAAAATATTTACACGAAAAAATAAAATAATTAATCATTTTATTAGTAGATATTTATTATCTTAATCCATAAATATCAATTAAAATTCAAAAATAATTAATTTCAATAGGTAAGTTAATAAATCAGGCTACAAACTGGGAAGAACCCAAAGAAAAGTATTGTTCATATAGTGCAGATGAAAAAAAGAGTGCACCAGCCGGGAATCGAACCCGGGTCTGTACCGTGGCAGGGTACTATTCTACCACTAGACCACTGGTGCACTATTGTGCAATGTAGCCGCCTTTAATTATGTTTCTTAAAGATTTGTGTTACTAGAAGTGGCAGTGGTATATCATAATCCTAGATAGTCATCATCGTCATTGTCAGCCAACCTCTCACCGAAGACCAGTAGACTCTCCAGGTTGGTGCAATGGTTACCAGCTTGGTGTGATAATATGGAGCAACCTGAAAACCATATTTGATGAAAGAGATATGGGAATGCAAAAGGAACAATTGGTGTTCTACATATATCTTTCATAAGGATCACAAAAAGTTTCAGACTAACTAGATCTATCCATAATTAGTGTTTATGATAGGAATAATCACCATTGCAGATCGTGAATACTTCTTTAATTTTTTTTTAATAAAAGCTATATCTCATCTCTACCCTATATATCAGTCAAATCAAGGTTGTCCATGACACAAATGAACTTCTGCAGATTAGCATCAGACCTGCTTTTCAGGACTATATTAGTCTACTGATCTGCAGAAGTACTTTATCCAGAGAGTCACATACCGCCAATGCATGCCTTAGTGGATTAGGTACAAAGTCACCCTGCGGTTATTAATTTTGCTGAAGTCAACAAAATGAGATCAATGTTGAAAAACAGAACACTTTATTCAATATCAGTAAATGGACATAATGTATGATACAAGGCAAAGTGGGTATTTTCTGGAAACCAAATATACAGTCATGCTTTGATTCCTAAATCAGTATCATTTTCTAAGCACAAGGCACCTAGCAGCAGCTTAGCCATCTACCACTCAAGATTATTTTTTTTTACACAGCTTTATGGGATAAATATAGAGACATAAAACCCAAAAAAAAAACAAACATCATCGGCTCCTAAAAAGACGAGCTTGAGGAATCGAAGAAACTCATCAGCTTCCTCCTCTTGTTTGGTAGGGTTGTTCTTGGTGAATATTCAGGTGACACAGAACCTTTCTCCAAGACAGAACTTAAAGCCTGGTGAATAGATGTTTTAAGATCCTGTTGTTGCTCACCATCATTAACGGCTGTCTGATTTTTGCATCTGGTCAAGACTAATGTATTCTTTACCCGGCCTCCTAAGGTTGAAATCTCTGCATTCACCAGCTTCAGTTGAAGAGTTTCAATAGCTTGTCTTATATCAGACAGAAGGTGGGGTCGATAATCACAGCAGAAAGATGCCTTGAAATTCAAACTTCCAGAGTCTGGTCCGTATTTATCACTTTCAACTGTTAGTTCATCATCATCCAATGGAATCAGAAAGCTTTTACTTGCTTCAGTTGCTTTCTTCTTCAGTTCTTTCACTTGCATGATAACTTCAGCAAGCAATGTGGCCTTGTCTATCTAAAATGGCAATTCAACAAAAAGGTTAAGTATTATGATAACCAATAATTCAACTCCACAGGATTGACTAGAAACTAAAATTGTAGTTTTGGTCACCAGGACATATATATCTGCATGATGATTCAGACCCTTATAGGAAAAGATAAATTCCTTACAAAAAACTAAACTATTGAAACATTTGCTGTCTTGTCAGGGCTACAGATAAGAATATAATAACGTAGAAAACAGGATACCGACTCTGAAACATCTCATAAACAAAGCTTGATGCTGTCACGATGGTGTGCTGGGGGATTACAATATGTTTGATGGTGTTAATTGTCCTGAATGTCTGCTTCATATATACGTTTCCAACTACAATAAACTATTTTGCTTCTAGTAGCAGACAAACCGACACTTCTCCAGCTTGTATCACCTAAGCAAACCGAAAATAGAACTCATCCAATCATAGTAAGTACTGATAACTTACCCTTTTGTATATATATGGTATCCTACAGCCAGCAGTTTTGACCCTGAGAAATATATTAGTCTATTTGCTAGTCATCATGTTGGTGCTTTACTTGTCAAGCAGCCACAAGATAAGCCAGTGAAGACATTCTAGATGTATTTATGCCATAAACAATTACAATTGTTATTAGTTATTGTAATTGAGGCCTGAGGGATCAGATATGACAAAGACAATTTAGCTGTTCCTGCCATAGTTTCCCAGCAGACTGGCTTACATCTGGATTTCCTTCTAGTCTATAAGCATATGATTTCGTTGGAAAGTATTACAAAGATAGAGATCAAAGCAGGAGGTGGGCACCGATCCCATGGGGAGGGCAGTGCCTCTTCCTAGCCGTCATGAAAATGTAATATTCACCTATTACTGTTTCTAGCAGAAAAATAAACATCTCCATCATTTTCTGGGTTTAATTTTTCCTAACCTTGCATACCTCCCGGATAGAAGCACCTTAATTTACTCTGAACCATTCCAGAAAACTAAATTTATAACCTCATAAGGCGCATTACTTTATCAAGACCATGGAAACATCAAGCAGAGGGTCCAGATTTTCTGGAACTAAAATAGACTGTGTGCCATATACTAAATGAAATAATAAGAAGAAACATAGAGAGATTGCAGAGATGATAACCTTACTAGAGCAGGGCACAAGTCCTCGAAGGGTGTGGAGATGGGAATTGATCCTTTCCCTTCTCCTCCTCTCTGCCTCACTATGGCTTTTCAAAGCTGCCAAAGCCTTGGCCTCGGAAATTCCCTTCTTTCCAACACTTGCGGGGGCCTTTACAAGCTCTCCCTTCTCGCTATCCAGGACCAAAGCTTGTGTTCGCAAGGTCCCAAGTCGCGAAACCTCATCAAAACCTCCCAAAGTATGCGAAAACGCATCCAACATGTTAAAATGAGCGGATACGAACGGAGAGTTAGGAGGGTAATAAGCGTCCATTGTAAAAACAAATCAAAGTTCTTATCTAATACTGCAAGCTCCTTAACTAAAGAAGGGATGGGGATGCTGTTTCTACTAAAGTTTACTAGTCGAAAATGGAGGAGAGTAGTCCCGGTGGGCGAGAGGTAGGGGCAAACCAGAAGGAGAGTTTTTGGAGAGGGAAGATTTGATGCTTTACAGGTCTGTTAGTGATTGTTGTGGCGATGAACATGATTTCCATAACGTGAACAAGACAAGTTTTGAATTGAAAGAACATCGAGATATGTTTAATGAGAGAACATCCACATCTTCTTTTTGATAGTCTGGAAGAGCATTATTTTCTTTGGTATGTGTGAGATTTCCTGGGGAAGTGGGGACTCAAAACTAAAAAGTGGGAGAGCTTTCAAAAGAGTGAAAATCTTTTTCCCTGGATTCTGGTGAATAATCAATATGAAAGAGACAAATACATGTATGGAAACAGAGTTCACAAGAGAACAAGCTCGAGAGATGGAAGAAGAAGAGATGACTTCTTATGGGGGACAGAGCTCGCTCAGGTGAGCGAAAATGTCTGAAACTTCAAGAATTTGAGCTTAGATGTGCAGGATATCAGGCACTATAAATCAGGACTTCGTGGCTGTCGGTTTCGCTGCATTTAGGCATTTCTAGAATACTAAATTATACAAACAACCTTTCAGTCCATCTCAAAAGCAATTGTATATATGGCCTTTGAGTTGTAAGGTCAAAGGACTTAGTACAACCCTCTTCCGGAGTATGAGTTGGCTTTATACGGTATCTAATTATTCATATAATTAAACAAAAGCATGGTTCCTGGCACATATGGGGTGGGTTTCTGGCCTGAAAAACGTTGGATACGGGTCCAGAATTGTTCATTGATATTGTTCTTTTTGAACAAGGAAAAACAAGCTATGCTCAACGCCACAAATTGTCAGTTTTAACCAACTCTAATTCCTGATTCTCAATAAATAAGTTTTCGTTTTGGTAGAATCAAATCAATCCAATCAAAACCTTAATTAAAATTAAGTTAACAGTAGACCACTTTACTAATACTGCATTGATTATTAAGATCAGTCCTTGGTTTTAATGGTTGAATTAATCTTGTATAATAATTATTTTTTATATATATAATTATAAGATATTACAACAACTTAGAATTTTTTAACCTTTATGTCATGTTTGGCCTTTTTTCTATATAATGTTTGGCTTGAACACCCACATCTCCAGACTTTTTCAACAACCAACCAATGAGTGTGAATAACGTGATAAGCCTTTTTACAACTTCTAGTCTTCTACCGCCGGAATTTCATCCAATCCCCACGAATAGGGCAAGATACATACGTTACACAGACAACAACCCTAGCCGCCTGAAAGAAGTGAAACCAACAAGTGTGGCTCTTCGTTTTATTTTCTTGCAACTGCAGCTAATTGTTTATCATATGATTCAAGATCTCATCTGTAAGAAAATGCAGTTCATCACTGCTTCTATGTAATTAAGAGTTGAGCTTCTAAGCTATGTGGAATTTAGTATGTGTTTAGAACTTCCAACTGTCTCTTCTTTTACACGATAAGGGGAAAAGAAAATCAAAATCCTCCAAAGTTGAAGTCAAAAGACAAAAAAAAAAAAATAGTTGAATGAATCAGAAAAGAACTGCCATAGGGCTCTTAACCAGTTAATTAAGATCACGATTCCGACCACTAGTTAAAAAAACAACAAAAGCCAAACAAAATATTTATTTCCAATGCTTTGTCTCTGACAAATGCATACAAAAAAGGTTAATTTAGATTCCCAGTTTCCACAAGAAGGTGATACTTGTCCAGATTCAATTCATTTCTAGAGAATAATATATGTTATTGAGTACAACCTAGCTTTGGTCGAGCTCCAATGGCATCTTGCCTGTTGGCACAAAGAGGAGAGGATGGTTAATCTTTGGAGGGCTGCTGGGGTACAAGGCATTGGATTAGGTTTGGAATCAATGAGGTGTGACCAATAGTGAAAAAATGATCTATTATCATATTTGTTTTAGGGAGTCAACTGCTATACAAGCTATTTTTAATGCAAGAGATTAGTTTTCAGCTCAGAAATAATTTGTCAACTCTTGGTTGGTCAGCGAGTACCTCCAAATCGAGAACTCCAGGTTTGTTGGCCTTGTAAACAGACAGTTTGTCTTTTGGCTAGTCATGGTGGGAAGAATTGCAGGCCACCAGGAATGCGAATCTTTGTGCTTTGGCCACAGAGTTTTCTCTTTGATTCTTCCCACTGGCTGTGATTCCTCACAAGACTCAGCATCATTTGAACTGGAGTAAGAGACATGGAAGACAAATTTGAAAAGAAATGGTGGAACTGCAAGTCCGTTCTGTTGCCGTTCACCTTGTCAAAGTCAGACCTAATGTGATTGATCCAGAAAGAGCAGCCAAGTGTATATCATTTGTTGCCTGGTCAGCCAGCCTTCAGTGCTAGAACCGACTTTCTGCCTGACGTAACTGCAGGCTCTGCAAGTTTATACATAAGATGGATCAAAATCCATTATTATTCAATTTCCTTGAACCCTTCGACAGAAAAGTGTTGTGTTTTTTTAAAGAGTTTACCTGATTACTAAAGTATTGAGCTAATTCCCATCTGTTGCGAGCTGTTCACCACTCTGATAAACAACAGAACTTAATTGGATAAGAAACCTGAAGTCAACTAATAGATTTTCCTTCCTGGCAGTCATTTGTTCTCGCAAAAGCATTATGTAAGCCATGACATTTGAGCTGCTGCTATGTCGATTCTTGAAAGATAAGGTCCTACCTCTTTATCTGTCCGTCTCAATCAAAGCAGATAACTTCTGAGTTACAGCTGATGATCTCCATTCCTTTTTTTCTAACTTCATACATAATTTTTTGGTATCTGATTTTGTAGTTTTAATTTTTCAAAACCGAAACTAAAAGAATTATCAAAATGAATCGATTTTGTTTCAATATTTTACAAAACTAAAATAATTTTATATTAATCCATAAATCAATGGTTTTAGAACATAAAAAATATTTTCGTATATCAAGCCCTATATCACAGATTAGGTTATGAGCATTGGGCCTTTTAATCTTCTTCTCTTCTTGATAATGCTCACCTCTTCACTGTCCACGAAGCCCAACGGCTTCGGCCCTTTCATCTGGCGCCGAGAGGTGTAAGCCTGTAAGTTGCGCTTGGGCAATGAGGCATCCATGTATTAGCTGCTGGCTAAGTGGGCTAGAAAGGCGAGCGGGCCTAATTGGAGGGATGATAAATGCACTACTAATAACCATAATTGTCTTTAACTATGATATCAAAAAAAGTTCAATAAATACAACAGAAAATATTTAAAATGATTCTTTTTTTGTATTTTCTAGACATTAGTATGGTATAGGATGAAATTGAAAAATTGATAATTGTGAAATAGAAAAAGATATTTTGTTATTTTTAATATTAATATGATTAATTAATATAAAATCAAATTAATTATATATATAGAAACAAACATAAGAGCACAACCCCGAACACGTTTCACTTTGCACGTGCTTCAATTCCCAACTCTGAAGGGTACGTCCCACGTGGGTAACAGTGTCTGAGATGAGTACAAAACACAACACTTGACCAAACCGAGTTCTTTCCTTATGCCACTTTTCAGTTAATCTTTCAAACTAGACTGTGCTCACAAAATGGCCGCCGCCACGACCAAGCCCTTCACGCCACCACTCACCTCCGGCTCGTTTAGATCCAAACCTTCAGGATGCTTCTCGCTGTCATTTCCCGACTCTTCCTCTATGACATCGCCGTCGCTAAAAACACTTGTGTCTTGTCGCCCCACAAACGCAAGACCTTCTCCGTTCACTGTGAGAATGGTATCCGCTCCTTCCGTCACTCCTGAGACGTCGCTTGAATTCAACACCTCCGTCTTCAAGAAAGAGAAGATCACGCTCGCTGGCCAGGACGAGGTTAACCAAATGCTTCTGCTTCACTTCATGTCTCCCACGTTTTGCATGTTTGTGCTGTTGTTATTTTGCTAGAAATGGAGAACTAATGAGAGCAGATTGTTGGGATTTCTCCGTTTTCTTCCCGTCTGAGTCTTTCGTTGTAGATATAGTTTGTTCTTATATTTTGGTAGCTTTTGTGTTTCCTTTGTGCAGTATATTGTGAGAGGAGGGAGGGATTTGTTCCCATTGTTACCTGATGCCTTTAAGGGTATTAAGCAGATTGGAGTCATCGGCTGGGGTTCTCAGGTTTAACAAATTTCCGCTTCTCGCTTATTTATCTTGTTCGTGCAAAAATGAAGTGCTTTATTTTGTCATCTTGTTTATTATAACCATCTGCTCGACGCTGTTGTCACAGGGGCCGGCGCAAGCCCAGAACTTGAGGGATTCTCTTGCGGATGCGAAGTCTGATATTGTAGTCAAGGCAAGTTCTTTAGCAACATGTTGTGTTAATGAATAGTTTGCCATTTTGTGTGACTGACAACTGCTTCTACTTTGTTGGTAAGCTTTTTTTTAATGAAAAATGTAATCCTGGGTGCTTCCCTGCTGTAGATTGGGCTGAGGAAGGGTTCCCGGTCTTTCTCCGAGGCTCGTGCTGCAGGGTTTACTGAAGAGAATGGAACTCTGGGAGACATATGGGAAACTGTTGCTGGGAGCGATCTCGTCATGTTATTGATTTCTGATTCTGCACAGGTTGGTTAGTTTGTGATACTGATGTTCAAATTTTTGGTAATCTTGTTCCCTTAATCGAAGTAGTTCTAATTCCTTAGCTTATTTCAGCGTTATTTGGGCTTTGCTAGGTTCATATTTATATGTGAATATGCTTGTTTAATTCCCTTTCTAAAGTTGCTTGCGTATCACTTGTATTCTTCAGGCAGATAACTACGAAAAGATATTCTCTTCTATGAAACCAAACAGCATCCTTGGACTTTCTCATGGCTTTCTTCTGGGACATTTACAATCGCTGGGCCTTGACTTTCCCCAGAACATTAGTGTAATCGCTGTTTGTCCCAAGGGGATGGGGCCATCTGTGAGGAGACTCTATGTTCAAGGCAAAGAGATAAACGGTGCCGGAATTAATGCCAGCTTTGCTGTCCACCAGGTTTCGCCCCTTTCCTTCGTTTGATGTTCTGTTCTTCATCAAATTTGAATGACACTTTATTTCAGAGAACTAATGCCCCAATTATATGATGTATAAATGTATTTGTCAATCTACATCTTGTTACTGGACAGGATGTTGATGGTAGGGCCACAGATGTTGCCTTAGGATGGTCTGTTGCTATTGGCTCGCCCTTTACATTTGCCACCACACTAGAGCAGGAGTATAGAAGTGACATCTTTGGGGAGCGTGGTTAGCTAAATAGTTAATGTTGATCATGTCAATCATGTTTGTACTTAAATGTTATCTGGTGACTCATTGCTTAACTTGTTCTCTCTAGGCATACTTCTCGGCGCTGTTCATGGGGTGGTGGAATGCTTGTTTAGAAGATACATTGAGAATGGAATGGATGAAGATTTGGCATACAAAAATACAGTTGAGTGCATTACAGGAATCGTTTCAAAGACCGTCTCAACGAAGGTTGGTTTCTTCTGTCTTCGGCTCGAACCTTTGATATTTATTCACCTATTTCTCATCATGTGGTCTTTTGACAGGGTATGCTGGCGGTTTATAGCTCGTTGTCAGAAGAAGGAAAAAGGGACTTTGAGACTGCATATAGTGCCTCATATTATCCTTGCATGGATATCCTTTACGAATGCTATGAAGATGTTGCCAGTGGTAGTGAGATTCGTAGTGTGGTTTTGGCGGGTCGTCGATTCTATGTATGTTAAGACCACGCAAAAGCATAGTAGTTAAGTGGCAAAAGTTTTGTCCTAATGATTTCTGAGTTTTGTTTTCTGATATTTTGTTTGGTGATCATACTTCTTACAGGAGAAGGAAGGTCTGCCAGCTTTTCCAATGGGTAAAATTGATCAGACACGTATGTGGAAAGTGGGCGAGCGTGTTAGAGCAGCACGTCCCAAAGGTGACTTGGGTCCGCTCTATCCCTTTACTGCCGGAGTATTTGTGGCACTGATGATGGCTCAGGTAATTGGTCTTCTATCCTCAGTATAATTGCTCTATCAGATTATTTTGTTTCCCAAAAGATGTAATCCCTGTGTTGATATATTTTGTTCAAAATTTTCAGATTGAAGTCTTGAGGAACAAGAGACATTCGTACTCGGAGATCATCAACGAGAGTTTGATAGAAGCTGTGGATTCACTGAATCCCTTCATGCATGCTCGAGGAGTCTCCTTCATGGTTGACAATTGTTCCACCACTGCACGATTGGGATCAAGGAAATGGGCTCCCCGTTTCGATTATGTCCTGACACAGCAGGCCTTTGTTGCAGTGGATTCGGGTGCTCCCATCAACCAGGACCTTATTAGCAATTTCTTCTCGGATCCGGTCCATGGAGCCGTCGAGGTCTGTGCTCAACTGAGACCAACTGTCGACATTTCAGTGCCCCCGGATGCAGACTTTGTTCGTCCGGAGTTGCGCCAGTCAAGCAACTAGACTAGATGTTAAGTTTATTCTTCCGCTTTGTGTCCGAGAATGGAAGATTTTTGTACAAGTGGAGAATAAAATGCTACGGGTCAAAACTATGTGTTCTGGTTTGGATATTTAGACTGACGTCTCTCGAGTGTTGTGATGTTTCACTTGGCAGAACTTCTGCTTCTTCTTGTTTATTTAGGAAAGAATTTGAGAAGAAAGTGGATACATGTGCATCAAAGTATTATTTTTACAGTAAGAATAGGAATTCAACATAGTATTGCACTTGTATTTTTATACATACATGTATGGATCCGATTAATCTGGAAGCCGGGATGGAATATGACCACATAAATATTGAAGAGATGGAACTGTCCACTGGCTGGTTGGGCTACATGTATAAGCCTAACAACGCCTTTACCTATTCGAATCACAGAGAGACGTATTAAGTAACACAGAGAGACAGACAGAAGATGTACATAACTGAAGCTTGAATGCTCAAGAAACCTATGGTTTTCTCATGAAACTTCATGATCATTATTTGCAGGCCTCTTCCGCTCCCTCTCCCCAAGCAATTCAGTATAAATATAATCCCATGAACTTGAGATAAAGCATCTGCATTCCTCTTCTCCTTTGCCACGCAAAGACAATACCGTCAAAAGATTCTCATGGCCTTAAAGGGTATTTCTCTCCTTTTGGTTCTCACATTGATCTTTGCAAGTGCAGCTGCTACAGGGTCCGACGTTGCCATCAAACCAGGCTACAACCTTGCAGCGAGGCTTGAAGCGAGTGGTGGCTTGGTCGAGTGCTGGAATGCGCTGATGGAGATAAAATCCTGCACGAACGAGATTTTAATTTATTTCCTTAATGGCCAGGCCGATATTGGCCCCGACTGTTGCCGCGCCATTGGGATCATCACTCGTAATTGCTGGCCTGCTATGCTCACTTCCCTTGGTTTCACTGCGGAAGAAGGAAACATACTGAGAGGCTATTGTGATGCTTCTGCTTCTTCTTCCATCAGTCCTGTTGCTGCCGGGCCGACTCCTCATTATCGACCTCTCGCCCACTAAATAAATTCGCCTTTTATGTTGGTTCCTATAACGTTCTCTTCTCCCATGGGTTAACAGTCTAGTTCTTACATAAGAGTCTCCTAAAGATTTCATATATATATATAACTGTATGCTTTCTGTCTGATCTCATGGTGTGAAACTGTGATGATCATATAAAGGAATTGAATAAAATGAAATCCAGTTGCAGACATGTTTGACTGTTGTCCACAAAGCATCGCTACAGAGTTGATATTATTCTTCTTATTATCACAAGCACCAATTATATATATATATATACATATAGATAGATAGATAGATATGTATTGTATAAAATTTTTAAAGTATTATATATCAAAAAAGATAAACCTATTTCAAGAAAGAATAAAAGGTAACATCATTATTTTGCCTTTTGGTCACAAAAAAGCTTTGATAGCAGTGTGATATGGTACGCGACCGAAAGCTTTTTTAGCTCCTTTTTCTTTTGAACATAGACTCAAACTTGGTCATCCACGTCTTACTATAAAAAAAACACTAAAATATTCGTAGACCTTGCACAGTGGAATCCCTGTTTCTAGAAAAATCTCAAGGCAGCTCTCTCAATTTGTATTGTTTGCTCTATGTACCACTAACCTTTTCATCTGTAATACAGTTTTTTTAAAAAAAATTATGATCATAGCATCAAAGTGATTGATGCAGATATCATAGTTTTCAAAAAATTGTATCACAGACCACCAATAAACAGTGATAATCCAGGACCATAGTAAAATTACCCAGGAGACATGTATTTAGCTTGACCCAGCCAGATTGCCGGTACGTTTCCCACCTTATCGATAGGGATTGGACTCTTGAGGTCTCTTAATTTTTCATTAGCGTTTGATTCTAAAAATATTAATGAAATTTTTGTTATAGATCAGATCGACATAGAGATTATTCTTCTAATTTAATATGAAAAACATTCAATCATTTATCTTTAAAAATAATATGTAAGCGTCTATAACAATGATTAATTCGTGTATAATTAGTTTTTTTTTGCCTAAAATTATAAAATATAGACGAAAAAGACAAAAATGAATAGAACCAAAGTTTCGTGGATCTAATCGAGGGATTGATGAGTATCCTATGCCATTAGAATATGAGGTTTGATGATGATATTTGATTCCAACTTATCATATTTAATTTCAAAGCTATTTTAATCGTATATACATTTATCATATCCACATTACAATAAGAGAAAATTAAAGTTCTAGATCAATTAACAAGTTTGACTACCTGAGTCGCTTCTCCGTCGCTTAGCGGGAAAAACATGCCGGAAATTGCCATGTGCCGCCACCTGCCATTCCATCACCCCATCCAGCTCAAATTGTTGCACCCCACCGGAGCCATCAAACAAATACCCATCGGAAAAACCACCAAGATCACCTCCGCTTCCAGGCGGCTTGCTCTTCCGGCGGCCAGCACCTACTGGTACGTTGCGAAGGGCGCCACCGGCTGTCCAGTACCTCTGGCAGCCCTTGCAGAAATGCCTCGGCTGGTTAACGTTGTAGTTGTTGAAGTAGCAAAACTTGGTCTCCATGCTCTTACACCTAGGGCAAGGTATGATCTTCTCTGGCCGCTTCTCCAGCTTAGAATTTTCGCTGTTTTTATCTTGATCGACTACCTGCCTAGCGTGCAACGTAATTGTGGCTCCAAAGAGCTTGATACCCTCTTCTTGGTTGGCCATGAATCGTATAGCTGTCAAATATTAGGACAGAGGAGGACGGATTATACTTGTCGAAGAAAGGAGGGGAGGGAGATGTTTTATATACACAAAGTACACGGGTTGAAAAGGGCAAGAAAACGGCATCTATAACATACCCCATGTGCGGTAGCCGCCAATGAGAATGGGTGGTGGTGTGGAAAAGGTCACGATGAGCTTTTTGTCCACATCATTACTCCACGTCAGCAACATAGGGTTTTCAAAAAAGTCTTTGAGTAGGCCCCACTACAGATAGGTTTCCATGGATAGAAAAGAAATAAATCTATAAAGTGGTGGGTTCTGCCTGAATGGAATTTCCACCCATATCGCAGCTATAAAGAAGATAAAAGCAACTTTTCTTTTATCACCTTGCTTTTCTTCTCTTGATCAGACCTGACCATGGAGATAAAGCTAGTTAAAAGCTTGTCGTAAATACCTTTATCCATGCATTTTTTTATTTGTTATGTCGTAAATGACTTTTCCTTTTCGTATTTTGTCTGAAAAGACCAACGCTAGCTCTTTTAAAAGATTCTCCTCCAACACTCATAGTTTAATCACTTTAGTCAATCTATTACAAAATATTTAATCATAAATATTATTTTTTATTTTTAAATTTTGATTTAAATAATATTTTCATCGAAAATCAAATTAATTTTTTTTTAATCTTGATCGCATAAATTAGAATTCTAATCCGGAATCATAACGAGTATAGTATCATATCTACCTCAAAATGTTGAAATTAATAAAGAAAC
Organism: Passiflora organensis; assembly: GCA_019739055.1. Lineage (NCBI taxonomy): Eukaryota > Viridiplantae > Streptophyta > Magnoliopsida > Malpighiales > Passifloraceae > Passiflora > Passiflora organensis. The sequence goes on from JAEPBF010000269.1 coordinate 1,111,039, forward strand.
AAACTTTGTCTAAGAATCAGCAACCCAAATAATGAGAAGTGGTCTTGCATGCCATATGATATCTCAGAATTCCACATTCCACAAGGCCCCAAGCAGACACTAAATTCGCACGCAACATTATGCAAATCATAGAAAAGAAGAAGATATGATAAAGAAAAAAGAAGAAGCTTTATACACGGTTTGATTTCATTGGAGCAGAGAAGATTAATTCATCGGGAAGCTAACTTGCTTGCTTCCTTATACATAAATTAACTTTGTTAAAGACGAAAAGAGCTGACGAATCCAAAAGATCATATATTTTATATATTGACCACTATTGATCATTTACAATGTTCCGTTGATGCTGGTTCATGAATCCCTTTAGGTTTAGAGACAGTCCATTTTATAGTTTCAGAGTGGGTTTCGTGTTTTATATCTAAAATCAAGAATCCATTTTTTTTTAATTAAAAATAAATGAATATTATCATGATCAAGAGTTTCATATAATGATATTATGATGATAAGTAACTTTGTTGCTTCCTTTTTTCATCGTTAAAGAAATGTTGGGTTGTGCTTTTGGGTACTTTCAGTTGCAATTGCTAAGAAAAAGCAATTAGATATGGCCGTTTTTTAACCCGTTCTTGAATAAAGTTTTCGTATTTGATTACTAGCTACAAAAGCAGGCTCTTTCAAGCACCTTGTCCACTTGTATAATGTAGACAAAGAGGCATTTTCGTTTTCTTTTGCTTGAAAAGATGCAATCTTTAGGTCTTCTTTAAGGTGTTTGGTGCTTTATGGAGTCACTTTTCAATTAACTAATAAGAGAAGGATACGGGAGGAAAATGACACAGAGATGTATACCTTTCGATATATGGGGAACCTAATCCTCTTGGTCTTCTCTATATACATAAGAAAATGCTAAAGAATATAATCTGGAAGCTGTTCTTACTTGACTGATATTATCCTTCTAGAGGCATATTTGGCTAAAGATGCTTGGAGGACACTCCTCCCATATCTACGTTTTTTCAAGAAATACATATAAAAAATATTATGTCAATCGTAAGATTAATCTTTCTTCGTGTCGTTTCGGCATATATAGACATGAGTAGCAAAGCATATCCTCGTACTAGCCTGGTAATTTGGACACTGGCCAGGTTGATTTCATTGCAGAAAAGGTTTAGACAGACCAATTTTAAGCATCTTGATTTAATAGTAGACCTTATCTAACTTTTCACCTGTTCCGGAATTCTTGCTCATCCATCTTTAAAGGCTCCTCCTTTGGAATCTCCGAACAGAAAAAAACTGAGACAGAGAAATCGTTGCATCCACCTCCACTAATCATTCGTATTCCCATTATATATTTAAAAAGAAACAATAAGATAAACATGAATGGACGTGGGTTGGAAAGACCAGCACCATGTTGCTTGTAGTTATGGCTTTTCTTTGCCAAGTTGCTTTAGTAAAATGAGGCAAGAAAAGTATTCCTTTCTCGACTTAATATTCTGTTTTCTGGTGTACTTTTTCCCTTTCTGGTTCAGTAGCCAGTTCATTTAGATCAGATTAAATACAACTAGTACAGAAATCATCTAGATTGAGAGGGTTATTCGATATAACCAGACTGTGACTAGTTTAAATAATTGGATCAGATGCCTGCACTATGTATATGTTTATACAAGATGAATATGACCAACTAGAGACTGCTCTCCATGTGAGAAATGTCTGTAAAAACATATTCTCGCATTTCTAAAGCACTAGAAAGAATCAGACAGTGAAGGAGATCAGGTCATATTATGTCTACTCTTTCAATTATTCCCTGCGTAGAATAAGCTTTGTTCAATCTTCAGAAATCGAGACTCAATCCGATTAAATAGTTAATAGACTTCAGTCTTCTTTTATTGAATCCGACCCATATCGATTTATTCCCGGCGTAGTTGGAACAATAACGACAGTAGTAGCTAAATTGCTTTCAGCTGTTGAAAATCATCAAGGCACAGTGATGTTTCTCTTTTGAGGCAAGAGCATCACTCTTTCTTACCTTTCTGACTGGTTTCAGATTAAATAAAGACACATTGGTCCTTAAACTATACTTTGGAAATAGTAGTTAGATCCCGTTTATGGATTTGTAAATGATCCAATAAAATACTGTGCGATGCAGAAATTGCAACTACAATATAAAAGATACGCCATTTGTAAGTATGGCTGCAGGCTCAGGTTCTTGCATTAAATTATTCTGCCGGCCTAAAACTCACACTTAGACCCATAAAACCAGCGATCATGCTACCTCAGGATTTTCTACTTTCCTCGATTTGAATTCATCTCAGTTGGGTTTTTCTTTTTTATGAATTTTTTAAAAAAAATTATAAAAATATTACCGTCAAGTCAAAATTCTGATTTTTTTTATTTTTTATTAAAAATGGATAAGTTTTAATACTCTACCACAGAACAGAACGCTGGCCTGCAAGTTGCACCTTGGCATACAATTTTTGGCCAGCAGGCAACGAGAGAGTCAAATGGACGTAAGCTAATGTTGTATCTATTAAACAATATAAATCCAATATATTATGAGATATTCCATTTGGGTTAAAAGATTCTTACATACCAGTTCACTCATTTGCCTGAGCTTTTCTGTTCTTGATTAGGATGGAACAATAAACATAGGTATTACAAGAAAAAGGATCAAACTACCGCTGTTGGGTTCTCTTCTGAGAGTACTGGCAGCAGCTGTCCTTTTAGTAGCATTGTGTCATACGTTGAAAAGTCATAGGTTGAAAGGGAAATATAGAAACCTATACCAGATTCCCAGTTCTCATAATATACAGTTTTGTCCACGCGGTTTCGTGAATAACTTAGACATTTGTTTTGTCATTGTCCTGTGATGGAAAACTTAGAGCAGAAGAAAAGACCTTGAATGATTGGTCATATATGTGCAGTTAGAATAAACAACATTACAGGAAATTGGCGAGAATGAAGAAGCAGAAGTCATGAAGCCATTACAAGCTGAGGACACAGTGTGCATAAGTTAGTTTCCCCGAGGATGAAAATTACATGATGACACTTGACTGAGCTAGTGGATTATCTCAACTTTTACAGCGTGAATCACTGACTATTTTGGAAATGCAAAATATGGTTCAGTACATAAGAGAAGATTCCTACAGGCTACACATTAATCACACAGCCACTCAGTCTGTGGGATTTATTCACATGTAGAAGATAGAGCCCTGCTCAACTTGACTGAGCTTCAGCTAACTGGATGATTTGCCTCAAAAAAACTATTTCCCAGGTAGTAATCAAGTGTCACTTGAATTATCATCTTTCCATAGGTTGTACGGTGTTCCTATGACTTCATGAACAGAGCAATTTTCAGAAGAAAATGATCAAGTGTCACTCCAGCTATCATCATCCTCCCCGTCATCACTCCCTACAGCCTGACATGTTTCTTCTACGTCAATTGATAGTTTGGACATAATGAGAAAATAAGAGAGTAAGAAAAAAGGAGAGGTAAAATCATAAACCTGACGGATTGCGCTTGCCTTCACCAAAATTGCAGTCACCTTGTCATTTGTTGTAGAACCTGATGGAAAGGTTGGCCTTGTTGTCACGGTGCGTCTCAAGGAGAATGACTGGCAAGGTGGATTGAGCAGACGCGGGAAGTTAGATAGAACAAAGATCACATTTTCTTATATGACTCGCTCTAAAATAATAGCAGCAAACTTTCAATTTTCCGTTTCACTATTAATGAATCATCCAAAAGGATTGCACTTTGAAAATTAACAACCAAGACATGCACTTGGGAAATTTTCCACTAGATAAGTTTCTACACACGAACAGCACAAGAACAATTTATTCCCATAAGGATGTACTCAATATATTTTAATAAAAATATCTAGCTGCATGAATCATGTGATGGTGGAAATGCCAATAGGAAGAACAAACCAGCTAGGCCTCTGCTAGTCCTCTAATTCGACTGATACACAAAAGGAGAGGCAGAAACATATATTCATTTCTTTACTATGTCACAGGTGGCTAGTTATGTGAGAATAAAGGAATTTTTGTGGCAATGTTCACACCTCTTGTGGGGGAGGGTGTGGTAGAGGCTGGCTGTCTCTTAACTGCTTGGTTACCTTAACCAGTGCATCTCTTTCTTTCTCACTGAATATGTTATCTTCCTTTATTTTCTCCAGGAATGATATTTGATGGATTTTCCTGACCCTTGGGGTGCAGAGAGTTAAGTGTTCACAAAAAACAAGGAGTGCATTTGGGAACATAGGTTTCAGAATCTTATCAGGCTATTTTGAAGCTCTTGAGGTAGATTGAAAGAGACGGAGATAAAGAAAGCACTTGGTGATTTAAGAGCACCTAAAGTTATTGGTGTTAAATTCTGCATTAAATAATGAGTGTCCAGAGACATATTGTTGAGGGAATACTGATAAAGAAAAGTCAGTGGATAGAAAATAGGTTCAACAAAACATATGCACGGTCATTTAATGGAACACACCATTGGCATCCATTGTAAGTGCAATCAGATGGTGCAAACCATATTGTTGCGTCTATTCAGTATTTGTGTTCTGTCAAAAAATATTACTTAGTCCATTGGTCCAACTTATAGGGACAATGGTTTTCTTTAGTGCGGCTTCTGAATCCAAGGTAGTCGCATGCATAAACATATCATATTAGACTCATAGCATCACATTCATTAGAACTGAACCAACAAAACTACTGCACTTACTTTGCTTCGGATTTGCTGCAAGAAATCTTCCTTTTCATCCATGCCCTTGTCATTTGCATGATGCTTAGCTTCCTCTTGGGGATTCAATTTTTGCTCATCTTGTTCCTGTACAAATTGAATTGTATGATATACACAACTTCCAGTTTCCAATCATAATTAATTGATATAAAGCAACATACAAGAGAAAAATCGTAGGAATATTGATGTGATGCCAACATACCCTGCTTTTTAGTTTAACTGTGATGCTCTCCTTGTTACTGTGATGTACATTAGCAGTAGGTGGTTTTTCTTGCTGAGATCTGATAGGTTGCAGAATAACTGGATCAAATGAACACTCATGAACCGATGTAGGATGTTGTCTTTCATCTGACACATCAGAGTGGAGCTTTGTTACACACCACTGCACAGGGGGCAATGGAGGTGGGGAAGGAGTGGATTCCCTAAGATTTTGCTCATCCAATTTATTAATTTTATCAAAACCATCTCTTCCTTCTACCTGTGGTGCAACAGGATTTAAGGTTTCGAAACTTGGTAGATCTAGACAAGAAGCAGAGACTGAAGGCTCTGCACCATTCTCATATTGCAAGCCTGGTCCTCTGTCGAGATGGACAGCATCATGTCCTATTTCAACATGCTGCAGAGAGCTCAAAATGGATTCATCTGGGGATATTCTGCACCAATCATCATACGGTTCATTATCTTTGTTATCAGGGGACTCACCAGATTCCCACTGCTCAGAATCCGACTCAGAATGATGGCCAAGACCATCATCTGACTCATAAGGAGATGATCTACAGAAAGTATCATCATCAGATATAAGACCATCATCATGCAGCTGGATAGCAGGCTCAGGAACCAACTGAAAAGATGCAAACATGTCTCTAGTACTTTCATTGTTGTGAGAAGCATCGGGAAATTTCAGTTTCAGCTTGGAAGCCTCAAAGCTATCAATAGGATGAAAAGATATTTTCATATGTTCAAGAGGAGGTGAAGAAGTAACCATATCTACGTAAGGTTTGCGCTCAAACTGCATCTCTAACGCTTTTTCTGGAGTTGCTTGAAATGCTACGTTGTGAAGCCCACCCATCCGTTCTGATGCATTCTTTCTCTCAGTGCTAGAATTCTGAGGTTTGCTGTCAATGACAAGTGGCATCTTCCTATAAAAACCATTAGCAAGTAGTCTACGGCTAAATCCAAAGATTTGAGATGAGTCTTCATCCAAATGATGATTGCTTTCATTAGACATAGATTTGGCATTTGTATTAACAGGAGCCTCATCTAGTGGAGTTACTGAACTGGTGACTTCCAATCCCCCAATGATATCATGACCGGATTGGTTACTAAGATGAGAGCCAGAATGTTGAACTTTGACATCTTGATCCGTCTGCAATAATCTAGAGTATTTGGAAGTTGTATCCATTTTTATGCTTCCACAGTCCTCTGCGAATCTCTCAAGTTTCCCCCTTTCTTCATGATTGCCTGGAATAACAGTAATGCCGGGCAGATTCACTGCCACACCATTACTTCTGTTCATATTATCATGATTTGCTGCTTTTGACACAGCGAAGTCTGGAGGTTTCGATGGCTGAAGCCCTAAAAGGCCACCGTTTGTCCAGAATGTAACTGAATTTACCCTGTGAAGTTCAGCCTGAGATTCTTGAGTCCTGCAGGAACTGATAGCTTCATCACCAGCTGGCGGTTCCTGGCATATGTTTGAAACTACTGAACCACAGGAAGAAGGGTCAGTCACAACCGATTCTGTTTTTGAACTATCAAGAGCATCACCACCTGCACCGTCAACAATATCTGGCACATGGTCTGAACTGGAAGGTCTTATGTTAAGAGGTGTTTGTTCAGCAGGAAAATCTTTTGAGTCAAGCAAAGAAACTCCAGATCTAGTATCATATTCATGCATAACTGGATAATGATCTAGAGTATGTTCTTCGACCTCCGGCTTTTCATTGTCTGCTCCATTCTTAGTATTGGATGGAAATTTCTCGGCCTCGTGTCTTTTTGGGCACTCAACATCATTTTCAGATTCTGATTCTATAGTATTGAGTGCATCCATGAAATTGTCTGGTTCACTTTCCACTTCATCCAGCTGGTTGTTGATAAAGCCTGCAGTATTTACATCATCAATGACCATGTCAAGTTGATTCGGATCAGTAAGGTCGAAAATTATTTGATTCTCTGTTTCTATGTCAAAATCTTTCATAACCATTCCCACATTTTGATATGCAATCTCATTCTCTCTGTCAAAACATTTCGCAACCACCATCGTTGTTTCATGTGCAACATCAGTCTCTACGTCAAAATCTTTTGTAACCACCTCTGGATTTTCATGAGTATCCTCTGTCTCTATGTCAACATCTTCCACAACCATATCTGGAGTTTCATGCGAATCAGAATACTGACCCATGGGATTCACTATTTCTACCTTTTCATCCCATGTAACATTGGATGAACCAGGCACAACATGTCCTGGCGTTAAAGTGTGTAGAGAATGATCATCAGAAACCGAAGATTTCCTATCAGGGAAATCTGAATCATGGATATCATTGTGCAGCATAAAACTGGAAAATGATTCCTTAGACTCCTGCTCTCCAGTAAGCACATCGGAATTTATATGGAAAACACGTTCGTTAAAGCCTGAACCATTCCTTAAATCAAAAGAATTTGGATCATCACCCTGATCAGATTTTTGTGTGATGTCATTAGTTGAGGCTGTATGCGAAGGAGAGGTCTGCCCATTAATATTAGTATCAGTTAAGTGCACTCTGTGGAACAAAAAAAGAAGTCATGTTAATGTCATCAGACTGCACATGTAAATACCAACTAAATTTGAAATGATAAGTACCTGCTACTATTATTCTGCATTGGAGGATAATGCAGGCCACCGTTTCTCTGTGAAGGTTTATTTTTCTGTTTATTTTGGCATCTATGGTTAGTAAATTTGTAGAATGAAGGTAATTTGATTAAGAATATAATTGACTATAATTTATGAGATGAAACCAAGATTTCAGAGAAACCCATGTAACACCTGTACATCATCTGAGAGAGCTTGGAAGCAGCTTCACATATAGCATGATGGCATTTTCAATATTTTGTCAATTGGTGATTAAAGGAAAAAGTAATTCATTAACATGCACTCACTAGTATATAGCAAGGTCATATCCAATAACCAATTTTGCACCGGTACTGATAACACAAATGGCTAGTATAAAAGCATACCCTGTTTTTACGGGTCTTCTTCACTTTCTGAACTTTCTCAACATCCAGTTCACTTGAGTCACCAGACATTCTTCTAAAGAAGGTTGGATCCGAATACCTCCTTAAACAAGACCCAGGGCCGCCAGTATCAAACCTGATTGGAAAAAGTCATGAACAGAGAGAGAATTAGTATGTGAGTTGATGAACTTTGCTGTTAAAATAACACAAGTATTAGTTAAGGAAAAGAAGACAAGAAAACATCGCACTTGTCAAGCAACTGAAGGCGTGGAGGATCATGGCATTCCTCATATGAGTCCATAATAAATCGGGGCAAGTCATTGTAAATGAAATGGTTTTGCTCAATTTTAGTATGAGGCTGCCACTCAGAACCTGCAAGGAAGCTGCAGTTTGTAAGGAATTGAATAGCAGAGCTAATAGAAACTCAACTTTGGGATAGACTGAATCCCTGGAAAAGCACATACATAAGAGGCTTGTCAAGGCATATTCTCAATGGAAGACAAGAGAAATATGATCAGTTCTGCTACTAGTTGATGCTCATACATTGACAAAGATGCAACAATGAAGACAGTACAGATTGTAAACGCATATTTAAGCATGGTATACATCCTTTTTTATGATGATATAATAAATCCTAATCCCACACTCTGACACCCCATCTCTTAATCATAGAGTTAAGGAATATTGGATATGTAAGATATGCCATTCAACATAATTAATAAAGTTCTCCACTGGAAACTTATGAAGCCAACGGGAGTACAGAAGAGTATTAGATCAAGTCAGGTACAAAAGCCATACCAGCTGTGTAAGCAAAATGTATGTGACTTGTTTGAGCCAATACTGCCTTCTCAAGGGAAGGCAGCGCAGTTTCAATATTTTGTACACGAACCATCAATTTATGACTTCTAGAAGCTGTACTCATCACCTGCTCTTGTAGGCCATGAAAAACCTCTGCTGCAAATCTACAATCACGTTGAGTTTGCTGCTTCAATTAAAAATGTATTTAAAGGTGATAAAGGAACACAAAAGGCAAAAATGAAAGAAATGAGGCTCTAAATGTATCACTATCGAATTTTAGTAAAAAGATTCGGTCAATACATTTCCAGATTCATTAGATAAGTTGCATCTACCCTCATTTCTACATGCACTAGAAAAAATTAAGAAAAAATAGAAAGTTGAAATTCATTGCTTCTCTCTTTCCCCTAACAAATCACATACTATGGCAGCCACAAGAAAAATCCAACTTCAATACTCCCAACACAAGCAAAGCTGCTGTTATCAAAATGAAGGAAACACCTTTAACATGAACTAGTACTCTCCAATCCCAAGACCAACAAAAAAATCATGCTTTCCAACCGAAAGCAACCAAGACCAAAAACAAAAGGCAAAGCAAGCAAATAACATACTCTGAGAGATCACCCAATTGGCGCAAGATCCCAACGAGGCCAGCAACAGCAACCCCATCAAGCACGGCTTTGGGATCTTCACGGTTAGCTCCTCTATAGAGCTCTGGCTGACCCAGGCCGTACTCATTTTTCACTTCAAACCTCACCAAAGGCATTCTTTCTTCTATTATCGCCCCGACCCTTCTATTCTTTCACTTGACTGGCTTTCTTAATACGGCTGAAGCTCGAGTGCAGTAACTTACCTCAATGGATGAAATGAAAGAACAATAAATGAACGAATGAGGAGATAATTAAAAGAAAAACAAAGTGTCAGTGTGGGGCGAGGAAGATGAAGAGTAGGTGGGTGAGATTGGAGCAGCTTAACTGCTGAAAGCGAGTGATTTTTTTATGTATCGTGTGTGTGGAAGAGAAAGAGTAGCAGTTTGTGCTATTCGTGCTGTTTATGGAATTGTTTCTTCTGGGGCTAAGGGACAGAAGAGGGGACATTGCCAACTCTGCAAGCCATTCCTCTTCCTTGGAAAGGAAAATCATGGTTTCTGTGTAATAATCTGAGAAACATGGTAATCAAGTGACTTAATTGCCCTTGTGCTTTTCTGTTAATAACAAACCAATAAATTTATTACATTATTCGGTTGATCTAAATGCATAACGTGGCTCCAATTAATTTTTGTTTGCCCTTTTTCAACAAATTTTGTCTTTTTTATTGGTTTATAGATGTTGACTATACTATATTTTTAGTATAATCACTATATATCATGTTACCGTTATATAAATACATTGACCTAAAAGAATATATGTTATGTCTTACTACAATTTATTTTAACTGGATAATTAATTCTTTTCTTGCTTTTTTATTTTTTTGATTTTTTAATAAAATAATCGCTTATATCACTAATTTTTTATACAAATTTTATCGGCAACACGTGTTATAATAAATATTTTAATGTTGAATTATACTAAATCTAACCAATGAATTTTTTTCTTTTTTATTATGACTAAATTTTGGGTTTGGCTATCGCTTTCGGGATTTGGTTTCCAAAATCAAGGAACAATAGGAGAAAGTGACATGGGTAGGTGGTTTTTTTCAGAGGGAGCAAACGGAATTTTGCAGGGATGGAGTTCATTATTGAAATGTACTATGAATTCTGGGAATTGACTTGCTCTTTACCCTTTCCAAGGGGGTGGTTGTCACTTCTCATTGCCCTTAATTGACTATTTAATATTTATTAATTAGTTGATGTTCACTGTCTTTGACTTGGTTTCTCAAAACAAACAATTCCATTTCTTGATTAAATGTTTATAATATATAGTTATATTATTAGGATGAATAATCAGATTGGTTGACCGGTTCAAGATCCAGTCAAAAACAATCATAGAATTATTTTGGCAATACCCTTTTAATATATTTGGCGTTGGCTCATAATTCCATGTTTTTCGAGCTAAAGATCCGAAAATATTATGATGTTAGGTATACTATATATTACAATCCAGGACATAAAATCTTCATATAGGTTTTCAGCATTTTGTGAACAAAAGAACAATCAATACGCATTAAAAATAGGACAAGATTATGACACCAAAAGTCACATCATTTCAGGTGTGGGAGTACGACAAAAAATTGCACTTAAGAAAATGGTTAGGTGCTGAAGGCGATGTTAAGAGAACAAATTATGTTAACAAAATTTTACTATAGTATTGAAACCCAATACATTTTTGTTTTATGGCATGGAGGGATATATGTACTTCAAAAGTATGTAATTATTAAATATTAATTTAATTAATCTAAAATTTATTAAATATTTTATAATTTAATCAGTTTTACTATTTAACCATAATTCTTTATTCCCTCTATATTTACTGCTAAACTTTCCACCTTTCTTTGCCTTATTATAGAGTATTACTTTTATAAAGCGAAGCAGTGAAATTCTTGAATAGTCACCCAAATGGTTGAGGATCCTTATAAATACCTAAACATTAATCTATATCTAGTTTCAATTTATTAGTGAATTCGATCGTACAATTGGGACCGTGCAACCATTAGACCAGTGTACAATAATAATAGACAACGTTTCCAAATTAATTAACCTTAATTAATTATATGATTAAAGGGTGTCCGCTCATAATTACTTAACTATCATCACCTGCTGTGAGATCCTACCTCCAATACTATATTGTATTATACTTTTCGTCTACTAGTAGAGTTGACTCTTGCAATTATAAAGATGTTTCGAGAAAGTTTGGACTTCGACTGGCTGTGTAGAAATCTTAGTTACATAGATTTCAGTCTACCTAGGAATTTTCAAAAAGTCAAATAATTTATTGGGTTATGTAAATCCGGCGAAGTTACCACTTTGTAATAAAAGAATAAACTAGCAAGTAGACTTCTTCTCTATTTATTGTGTTTGTCTGGGGTTAGGTGGTAAATGATTAATTACTCTGCATTACATCTAATCAAATCCAACTGGACCTCAAGGTTACTTCCTCTTAACTACCTCAAATCTGACTCTTCTATGGCTGAATTTGAACCTAACTTACCGAAGCCAAGTTATGATCGCGAGGAGCAAGAAGGTACTCTTTACACCTTTTAACCAGTTATCATGCGTTCCTTTTCTAGCTGCGCGCAGATTTGTCTCTCTTTACTTATGTTGTGGTACCAACTGGACCCTGCATAATTTCCCTTGAGAATCATATTATTACAAGGAGAACTTAATTAAGCAGAGCATAGTTGGACGAAAATGATCTGTCCAGGTCTCTGGATTCTGGATTACTCAGTAACCACAATCATTTTTTTGAAAAAAGAAAAAATCCGTCAGACAACCACATGATGATCCCTGTTCAAAACTGAGTAAGATCCAATCTTTGTCCAGTCAGAAAGAATCGATCTACTGAATCCTTCACTAACGGTGCAGTTCCTTGCCTGTGGCGACAATATTTAAATCTAGCTTTAAGCTTGTTAGTTGGGTTTCCAAGTCCATGGGTACTTTCGTCAATTGTGTACCGTCCAGCCTCCTCAAAAAAAAAAAAACACACGAACAAAGAGTAGAAAGAACCAAAATACCCTCCTGTTAGCTCCTTGTACTTGTCCTCATTCGCTCCTTTACACCGTAACATTAGCTGTATTTTTTTAAAAAAGTTAATAATAATCTGCAGTTAACTAGTTTTAAATTGTTTCTTTTCGGTATTTTAAAAAAAGGCTCGTAAAGAATGAGCTGAATAACAAAATTCGCCCAACGGATGTAATCCATAACGGGGCCCAGTTATCAATTATATTTGGGCAATAAATACTGTCAGGCCTGGGACCACTTCTTTTCTCTGTCAATGGGCCGACGACTGATAACAAAAGTGAAAGACCTCGGACCCTGAAACCGCACTCTTCTTATGTTTGTGTATGTTTTCCTGGCTTGTTTTCTGGTTTGTGGTTTTCCGTTTTGAAATTAGATGAACAATAAGAGAAAGAACTTGCTAAAAACTGAAAGCTGAGCAATCAATTTGGGAGTGGAAGGCGCTACCAACCACTGGGATTACAAGGAATAATTATTCCTTGCGATTTTAAAGTCTTTCTTGTCTTTTTATATACTGTATGATATATTTCTCGTACTAGCAAAAATCTTCAGAAATCCGCCCTTTATTCTCTCTTTTGGTCAAAAACTATTAATGTCTTGGAGCTCTACACATTTCTAATCCAGCTGTTTTCCCGTCAAGCATGGAAATGGCCTCTTCTGCTTCTGCACGGTATCTAATTTCTCTTGAAGAGCCATCTGCTACCACTTATTCTATTTTTTTTTTAATTCGGATGACACAAATTTGATTCATGATTTCCTTAATAAGATATGAAAAATACATGAATTGAGAATAATTCTACACCTAAAGCATAAAGGTGATACTATCTCATGGTTTGGTTACGGGATAGATCCCTTATTATCTATGAAATTCGAATCTGAACTCTTTTCAATTTTATTTTTTTCTATTCTATATAATGAATTTAAGGAGAAGTAAGATTGGGTTGGAACCTAGAATACTCTTTTATATAAAAAAATATTCACTATGGTAATTTTACTCTGTAGGATCTGGGATTTGACTCCAGGACAGACACTTTCAAAGAATAGAATTTTTCTTAAATCGCAATTTTGACCTCCCCTTTTGTGATGCTTCATATCACTTTCCTTAATCTTGTTTACGGTTATAGAACCCATGGAAGAAGATGGACAACCCTCCTCTTCCACGTCTCGGCATATCCGATACGACATTTTCTTGAGTTTCAGAGGTGAAGATACGCGTACCACTTTCACTGATTTCCTGTATCGAGAGTTGCTACAGAAACACTACGCTGTTTTTAGAGATGAAGAAGGGATCCCATGTGAGGAGAATATTGCACCCGCACTAGAGAATGCAATTCGAGAGTCAATATTATCAGTTGTTGTGCTCTCTGAAGATTACGGTTCCTCGACCTCATGCTTAAACGAGCTGGAGAAGATCATGGAATGTCGCAGAGAAGGCTGGCACCATGTTGTGCCCATTTTCTACCACGTTGATCAACATCAAGTGAGGCATCAGGAGGGCAGATTTGCTGTATCTTTTCACCAGCACGAAAAGGATACTGACAAAAATAACAAAGTGGAGCCTTGGAAAGTGGCACTGAGAGAAATTGCAGACCTAAAGGGAATACATGTTGAAAAAGGAAAAAGGTCGGATGTATTGTCATATAAACTTTCCTTCGCACTTTTGATATTCATCTAATTGTTTTGTATTTGCTGAATATCTTTTGAATTGTTATGTACAGGAAAGAGTACGACATAATTCAAGAAACTATCAATTCTATTCGAGAAAAGATTGGTACAGACCAACTTTCCACAAATTTTTTAGATACGCGAGATTACATATTACTGTCTTGATATCTCACTATTATGTACGGAAACAGGGTCGAGGCTGGGGAAAAAAGAACATCCAATTCCTGAATCAGATTTAGTGGGTGAAGGATTCCAAAGAGCTAAAGATAATATCTTATCCTGGATGAATAAAGATGATGTCTCCAAGATTGGAGTATATGGAATGGGAGGGGTGGGGAAGACCACGTTAATGATAAATATATATAATCAGGTTCGAGATTCTTTTCGAATTTGTTGGATTACTGTGTCACAAGATTTTAGCGTCGGTAAGTTACAGATTCTCGTCGCCCAAAGTACTCAGATAGATATTTCAAATATAAATGATTTAAAGATGAGGGCTGCAAAGTTGTATGCGGAATTGAGTGGCAAAGAAAAATTGATTCTTATTTTAGATGATTTATGGAATTATTTTGATGAAAAAAAGGTGGGAATTCCTTTATGGCCAAAAGGATGTAGGCTGATTTTTACTACTCGATCAATTGATGTGTGCTACAGGATGAAATGTGAAAAAAATATAATCAAGATAGAACCTCTTGCCAAAGATGAATCCTGGATGTTATTCAGGAAGGAGATAGGAAATTATGATCCTAATGCGGAATAAGTAGCGAAAGACATTACCAAAAAATATGGTGGTTTGCCTCTTGCTATCAAAACAATGGCAGCAAGCATGAGAGGAGAGAGGAATCTATATGAGTGGAGTGTTGCTTTGGTTGAGCTGAAAGATTCAAAAGCCAGAAAAGATGAAGATGAAATAGAGTCAAATGTGTTTAGTATATTGAGATTTAGTTATGACCGTTTAAAGGATTCATCTTTGCAACAATGTTTCTTGTACTGTTCATTCTTCCCAGAAGATGCTTGGATTATGAGAGATGAATTGGTAGAATTGGTAGAATTGTTAATTGCTTGTGGAGTGATAGAACAAAAAAGCTACAAACGAGATAAAGTTCTCAAGGGCCACACAATGCTCGACAAACTTAAAAATTTATGCTTGCTGGATGTTTGCATAGATGGTTTTGGTAACGAAACTAAAGAATGGGTGAGGATGCATGACTTGATGAGGGATATGAGACTTCAAATATTGAGGGAGTGCCCATCAGTCATGGTTGAAGCCGGTAGGCAATTACCATATATGGATGAATGGAAGGAGGATCTGGAGATAGTCTCACTAATGAACAACGATATTCAGAACAGTTGTCTTTATACTAGAAAAAAGTTTCGATGTCTCAAAACATCCACAAACACCTAAACACAGGCCATCTCCTTCAGCCCAACACCAGCGGTTTGCTCAAGGTTCACATGGACTATCTGCCGACATTCGTCCCTCCTCCCCGGTCGAGCGTACCAGACCTCGATTGGCTACGTCTCAGTGGGTTCCACACCAGGTGCTCAGCTCTGATCGATACACCTCTTACTTTGTAGACAACATTCCAGCGACCTGGACCTCAGGCAGGCTTTTCCAGGAGATCGCTGCGATCGAACCAGTTGCAGACGTGTTTATCTCCAAGCATAAATCCATTCGAGGGCTACGTTTTGGCTTTGTAAAATTTGTCAGATGCGGGGTGCAGGAAGATATTCATCAATGGCGGCTCAATCAGGCTTTCGGTGGATTGCAGCGAATGCGTTTTAATGTCGCGCGGTATGACACACGGAATGGCACACGTAGTATAGATAAGTAGAAAAATGCACGTAACAGATCAGAGGTGGATTCCCAGAAGAAGCCTACGGTAGAGACACATACTCCCTGGCGGGAGCGTGATAGTCGCACATATGCGGCAGTTACCAAACCAGCACAGTCACAACAAAGCCTGGCACCGATCGTGGAGCTTAGTATTGATACCAACATTCAGAAAAGGTTGCAACGGAGTGCAGTTGGATCCTTTGGTAGAGGAAGTTTTGACAAGGACTCCATTCCTGGCAGCATAGAATGTGCATATATGGGGGGTCATCGATATCTGTTAACTTTTGATACTGTTGAATGCATGAAGCAGAAACTGAGTTCTAATATACGGTATTGGCAAGGATTGTTCTTTGATATTCATCCATGGAAGATTGAAGACACATGGATTAGAAGATTATGCTGGGTGAAAGTTGTTGGTATTCCTTTACAGGCATGGTCCGACACTGCTTATCGAAAGATCATGCATCCGATCGGCACATTAGTTCAGATTGCTAGTAGCACCAACAACTGGGAATGTATTGACGCCACAGTCTTGCAAGTGGAGACCATCCGTCTATCACCGATACAGGAGAGCATGCAAGTGCAGGTAGCTGGTAAACTCTTCCAGGTATCCATTGTGGAAGTCCCGGGGAGAGATTATGTGGGGCCCGAGGTGGATAAACAGTACCTGGTAGGGGATGGATATTATAGTGTGGCTGGCCACCTCAATCAATCTTTCATTGCGGCAAGACAGGAGCAGGTGGGGGAAGACAAGGGCAGTACATCCTCTATAGGTACACAAGTTGATGGTCAGATGAATATGACAGGGGACATGGCTGCGGAAGTAGGGACGACAGAGTCAACCAATAGGGGATTGGTGGGGTCAGGTAAGATTCCAACGGATCTAGTTCGGACACAACACAAATCAGTTGATCGTCTTCCGCACGTGTGTCAGTATGCTGAAGGAGTAGCAAGTCTTTCTGGGCAAAGTGGAGGGTGCTTTAGTAATTTTAATGTCCCTGCATTACCACAGCCTCACGGCGACAGATACGAAGCTGATCATTATCAGCTACTCAGGAGAGCAATGTCGGAAGGTTCGCCCCAGGAGGATGTCGCCACACAGGTGGACTTCACAGGGTTGTATGAAGAGATGGCCTTTGCTAGGATGAGGAAGATAGGGTCCAAAGCGTCTTGTGTTGAAGTTAAAGGCAAGGCTGCCATCAATAGGGCGAGTAAAAACAAAAAGCTCAAACGTGTCAAACCCACTCGAAGTCTCTCTTCAGGTAGAATCAGTCAACAGGACGTCGATTTGGGTGTGTCAATGGTGGATGAACCTTCTTTTTTGTTGGTTAGCAACGAGAAGAAAGATGGTGCAGCGATCCGATCTAGCGCTTGAAGTCCAAACTTTGACAACTGCCCAATTGAGACGGAGACACAGCAATCCTTGGAGGTATTGGAAGCTTTGGGGCTCAGTCGTAAGCAGACGAAGAATGCTATCAGAAGGAAGTTACAGACGAAACTAATTGAGGAAGGTGAGGAATGGCTAGCTCATTGCAATTAGCAGTGTATTGCTGGGCAGAGCGGTCAAGGGGTTCATACTTGTTTGAATGATTAATCTGGCCATGTGGAACGTTCGAGGAAGTAGAGGTAAGCTGAAGGGTCAACAGATCTCTAACCTGATCCATAAAGAACAGTTGAGTATTTTAATTTTATGTGAGACGAAACAGGAATGTTTTTCTGATCGATTAGCAGGTCGATTGTGGAGTGGAGAACACATTCAGTGGGCGACCATTGATGCACAAGGAAGGGCTGGAGGCATCGCCTGTCTCTGGGATGATGCAAAGGTACAAAATCTTGGCATTGAAAAATTTTCCAAATGGATTCTATTAAAGATGAGGGTGAGGGTATCAGGGTTTTGTTTTATGTGTGCGGGGCTTCATGCCCTTAATGTGGTGAATGAGCGGAATGTTTTGTGGGAGCAGTTACTTAGTCAAAAATATGGAGATGATACCCCGTGGGTTATTCTTAGCGATTTTAACGAATCGGTACAAGCAACGGAGAAGCTTGGCAGTTCATTTAACCCTGCAGCAGCCCGTCGTTTTTTGTCTTTCATTCACCAAGCAGGTCTGATCGATATGCCTCTCTTAGACAAGGAGTTTACCTGGTTTAATTCCCACAGCGCCTCAAGAATTGATAGGGCATTGGTGGCACCTGAATGGTGTGTACAGTTCGCCAACCATAGGTTGTACGCAGGTGCGAAGGGATTGTCGGATCACGTTCCCTTGGTTCTGAAAGCTGACTCTTATTACTGGGGACGGAGACCGTTTCGTACTTGGGATGTATGGTGGGAGAATAAGCAGTTCATCGATGTGGTTGCGAAATTTTGGCAGGAAGCAGGCACACGCTTTCCTGGCGAATTCAGTGTCATCAAGAAGTTGGCTTGCCTGAAACAGCAGTTAAAGGTGTGGCACACGAATGTTTTTGGGGGAAGGGAGGCTCGGCTGAAGGATATATTGAATGAACTTGATTCCCTAGATCAACATCGACGGGAGTGGGCTGCTGGTTACTGTCAGCGGTATGAAGAGTTGCAATCTCAAAAATGGGAGTTACGGAGACAATTGGAGGCTATGTGGAGGAAAAGAGCACGACAGCAGTGGCTCAAATTGGGAGACAAGAATAGCAAATTCTTCCACTCCTGTGCTTCCATCCGACGATGTTCCAACTTTATTGGTAAAGTAACGATTGATGGGATGAGCGGCAGCACACCTGTTGAGATCAGAGGTGCAGCTGTCAGGCATTTTCAGCAGGCATTTGCGTATGAAGGTACCAGGTGTTTAGGCTTGGGACGGTTGACTCTTCCTAGTCTTCCTCCCGAGGATGCAGTCGTTCTTGAAGATCCATTCTTAGAGGAGGAAATTAAGCGCGCTGTGTGGGATTGCGGCAGTCATAAAGCGCCGGGACCTGATGGATTTAATTTTTATTTCATCAAGAAGGCATGGACTGTAATCGGTGGTGAGATAGTGACAATGGTGCAGGAATTTCACTCTAGCGGCGTATTACCTCGTGGCATCAACAATAGTTTCATTACGCTAATTCTTAAGGTGATGGGCGCAGCAGATTTCAATTCATATCGGCCTATTAGTCTTATCAACAGTATGTATAAGATTATCGCCAAATTGTTGGCAACACGGCTCAAGCGGGTGATGGCACAACTTATATCTCCTTTACAGACCGGTTTTATGGAGGGTCGATGTATAGCAGACTCTATCATGATTGCCAATGAAATTGTCCACACCATGAAGAGCTCTAAACAACGCGGATGGTGCCTCAAGTTGGACTTTCAAAAAGCGTACGACTCGGTGGATTGGGACTTCTTAGTCGATGTGATGAAACAGATGGGGTTCGGTGGGCAATGGTGTCGCTGGATTTTGATGTGCGTTTCCACAGCCCGTTGTTCTGTGCTTGTCAATGGGGTGCCTACTTCCGAGTTTACCACAGGCAGAGGGTTGCGCCAAGGCGATCCTTTGTCCCCGTTATTATTTAATATAGCGGCAGAAGTATTGTCGCGTATGCTTGGTGTAGCAGCTGATCAGCACTTGTTCACTGGCATAGCGGTTGGGAACATCCGGCTAACGCATTTACAGTATGCAGACGATGTTATACTCTTCTGCCAGGGAGAACAACAGGGACTATTCGGTTTAAAACGGATTCTGCGCTGTTTCGAGCTATTGTCAGGTTTAAAGATCAACTTTTTTAAATCTGGCTTGGTGGGAATCAATGTACCAAGCGAGGAGGTTCGGGACATGGCGTCTTCAATTCACTGTCGGATACAGACCATACCTTTTCACTATCTTGGAGTGCCTCTTGTGGCCAATCCACGACGACGGAGCACCTGGTTTATGGTGATTGACAGGTTCAAACGGAAATTAGCTTCCTGGAAGGGATCCTTATTGTCTTTGGGTGGTAGAATTGTTCTGCTAAAGACAGTATTGAATAGCATTCCAGTTTATTACATGAATTTTTTTCGGATGCCTGTTGGAGTGCGTGAGGAACTAAACCAGTGGATGCGACGTTTTCTCTGGATTGGTAAGGCGGACAAACGTTGTTTGTGTAAGGTAAATTGGTCGGTTGTAGTGCGATCAAAAGATAGTGGAGGTGTCAGATTGGGGTGTCTGAAATTAAGGAATGATGCGATGTTGATGAAGTGGAGTTATCGTCTGGCTACAGATACTAGTTCGGTGTGGAGTAAGGTTATAGCACAAAAGTATCACTCTATCCTACGACTTGAAGGCATTGTGAGTGAGACTCCAGATGGCTCGGTAATTTGGAGAGGAATTGTGAGGACGAGCAGGTCTTCTTTGGCGACTGGTCAGTGTCTTTCATCTCTGTATCAATGGCGACTGGGAAAAGGGGACTCTATTGCATTTTGGCATGACATTTGGTGCAGTCCGGTGCCTCTCAGATTACTCTTTCCCCGATTATTCGCGATATCAATGGATAAGGAGGGGTCAGTGCGGGGCTTTGGGACTATAATCGAAACGGAATGGCGCTGGTCCTTCATATGGCGACGACGACTCTTCGCATGGGAGGAAGCTGAGGCTGGGCGTCTCATGTCTTTGTTGGCTGAAGTTCGACCATCACCTGTGGATGATGACCTATTATTGTGGGGGATTCAGGCGAGGCCGTTCTCGGTTCCTCACTGCTATTCCTCCCTGGCAGAGTGCCTGCTCTCATCCACGGACAAGCAAATACCCAACGTATGGACTAAGCCAGACGCACCTAAGTGGCAAACCTTTATGTGGTTGGCGTGCAGGAAGAAGCTTTCTGCGAGACAACATCTTGCTCGACTTGGTTTAATACCTGTTTCAGATCGATATTGTATTGAATGTGGCGTCAGCAAGGAGGATTCCAATCACATCGTGCTTGATTGCTGAAAGGCATGGGCATGTTGGTCGCGGTTGTTTAAGTGGTGGGGCTTGATTTGGGTCCAACCAAGGTCTATGGCTGATCTATTTGAGCAGTGGGGCGGCTATCCAATTCCTCGAAGGTGGACAGATCTCTGGTACGTATTGCTATTCTCCATTGCGTGGAGTATTTGGCTGGGCAGAAACCGTAAGATTTTCCGTCAAGAGGATAGTAGTGCCACCGATCTTTGTTATCATGGTTTACGATACGGATGTTGCTGGGCCAGAATTAATCTGCCGAAGTTAGACGTTGACATTTTGGCACTGATTGCTTCAGGAAATTTTCTATATGCGCTAGGTGCATCGGTTGTTTACTGACTATCTTAGCGAATGTAAGTGTTAGATACCGACATAGATGTTCGGTATCTGATAGTTTCACTCTGCTTATTGAGTGGATACAATGCTTCATTGTTCCCTCATAATGTATTGATTATTATCATTAGTAATACATCTCGAACATTATCTCAAAAAAAAAAAAAACAACGATATTCAGGAAATCACATCTGGGTACTCACCAATGTGTCCTAACGTGTCAACTCTTCTGTTAACCGGTGGGAGATTAACATTTATCCATGATTCTTTTTTACAGCAGTTTAGCCAACTCAAAGTTCTTGATCTTTCACACAGTTTGATCAAGAAATTGCCAGATTCCATCTCTGATCTCGTGAGGCTCACCGCATTGTTCCTAAAATACTGTACAGAACTAGAACATGTACCGTCACTTGGGAAGGTTCGAGACTTGAAGACATTGGATATTGATTTTACAGGGATTGAACAAGTTCCTGATGGCATAGAGTTTCTGATCAAGCTCAGGTATCTTGATATGCGGGCCTTGAAAATAAAGGAGTTTCCCGCTGGTATATTATCAAACCTGAAGCATCTACAGTCCCTAAGGGTTTACAACTATGTCACGGTAGAGGGGATTGCCATGATTCTCAAGCTTGGCAGTGTCAAATATTTAGAATGTTATTTCCCAAATTTTGATAGTTTCAACCATTATTTTTCTCAAAATCGTATTCAGCTCCACGGTTTCAAAATCATCGTACTCTCTAAACACAGTCATCATTATTACAACCTTTTGCTAGGGATGCACTTGAGAAGTCACCCAATACGGTTGAGCTGTGTTGGGGTGATTTAGGCAGAATTCATAACCTTCCACAGGAAACTGCTAAGCTAGTGGTCAGGGAATGCAATTGTCGGAGAAGCCTTTTTCCTATAAATAATGCAACGGAGCTGAGGTTCATCAAAATTACCGGATGCAGTGGACTGGAGTGCTTGATCTCGTCGTCATCGTCTGTCCATCTATCTGAACATCTTGAGGGACTGTTTCTTGAGTATACAGAAAGCTTACAAGGCCTAATCAGGAAGGAAAATGAATTTCCACCAAAATCTTCACTTTATGGCAATGCCTTTGCTCATCTCAAGGATATCAGGGTACGTTATTGTTACGGAATGAAAAGTTTGTTTCCTGAGGGACTGGTTCCAAACCTGAAAAATCTGGAAGCTATTTTTGTCTTTGATTGTTTTGGAATGGAAGAGATTATAGGAAGTGAAGAAAGAGAAGAGACAGTGGGAGAGCAAAACCGCAGCAAAAGAGTAAAACTTGAATTCAGTCTCCCCAAATTAAGGTCTTTAACGCTTCAAAGACTGCCACGACTAGAAAGCATATGCAGCGGCCAACTCATTTGTGAGTCTCTTCAAAGCATTAAAGTTCATGATTGTCCAATGTTAAAGAGGATACCGGTAGCTGCTCCTCTCCCATATTTTCGAAGAATGGATGTTTATTCAGATGCTAGCGAATGGTGGGAACAGCTGGAGTGGGATCATTCTGATGTTAAAACTATACTTACCTCCCATCTGTCAATAACAAAGGTATGATCTTTGTTAATAGATTACTGACTATAAAGGCCTGTTCTCACTATTCTAGAAGATTTATTAATGTTTCATTGCAGAGAACCAATCTAACGTTTGCCCTATTTCTTCTCTCTATTTGGTTCTGTAGGCCCAGCAGAGGAATCAGAGGTCAGTTTGGGTCATGAGATAGAGGTCTGAGTGATACAAGGTTACTTCCTCCTAACTAGCTCAAATCTGACTCTTCTATGGTTGAATTTTGTGGATTTAAAGAGTAGAAGAGATAGAGTGAATAGAAAGCAGAGAAGATATAAAGGAATGAAGAAGAGATGATATTTATTCCATCGTTAGCTATAAGTATTTATAGCTAAGTTACAAACTAAATTTAGGAAAGATAAAAATAACATAAATTAAATTTAGCAAAATCAAAAAAAGTAAACAGACGTTTTAGCATAGCGCTTTAGAATAGGAGCTTTTGACTAAAAAATCTGAAAGCAACTTTCAACACTCCTCCTTGCTTTAAGAATTTGAAACTCCAATTTTTTGATGTAGGAACTCAAACTTGTTGATCGAAAGTGGTTTGGTAAACAAATCTGCTAGCTGGTCTTCAGACTTGCAATAAACCAGAGTGAGTTCTCCATCTTGTTGTACTTCCCTTAAGAAATAGAGCTTGATGTTGAAATGCTTAGTATTTCCATGAAATACCGGATTGCTTGAGATTGCAATGACTGCTTGGTTATCAACATAAATCTCAGTGCTGTCCTTTTGATTAAAGTGTAAGTCACATAAAATTTTCTTCAGCCATAAAACTTGATTTGCAGCTGTTGTTGCTGTTATAAATTCAGCTTCTGCGGTGGATTGAGCTACAATTTCTTGTTTCTTGGAACACCATGAGAAAATTCCTGACCCAAAATTGAAGCAATACCCAGAAATGCTTTTCATATCATCAACAGAACCAGCCCAATCACTATCCGAAAAACCATATAACTTAGAAATTTCTGCACTTCTCAAACTTAACACCATAATCAATAGTGCCTTTTATATATCTCAATATTCTTTTTGTTGCAATTAAATGTATCTCAGTTGGGTTATGCATGAAGCGAGATAATAAACTTACAGCAAATAGAATGTCTGGCCTTGTTGATGTGAGATATATTAGGCATCCAATCAAACTTCTGTAATGATCTTCGTTTATTTTATCAACTCCATCTTCTTTGCACAATTTCTGTTTTTGATCCATCGGTGTTCTCATTGGTTTACACTCCTCCATTTGAAATTTCTTCAAAATTTCTTTTGCATATTTTTTCTGACAAAGGAAAACTTCATTTTCTTTTTGCCTGATCTCCATGCCAAGAAAATAGGTCATGAGACCAAGATCTGTCATTTCAAAGGCTTGCATCATCTCCTTTTTGAACTCTTCAACCAGCCATGTACTGTTTCCTGTCACCAAAAGATCGTCAACATAAAGAGATACAATAAGAATAGTATCATCTTTATGTTTCACATAGAGGGTGGCTTCTGATAGGCTCTTAATAAAGCCAAGGTTTAATAAGTAAACATATATCCTGTTATACCAAGCTCTGGGTGCTTGCTTCAAGCCATAAAAAGCCTTTTTTAGCAAGTAGACCTTATCTTCTTCACCTTGCTTCACAAATCCTCCAGGTTGCTCTACATAAATTTCCTCCTGTAAGATGCCATTTAAAAAAGCTGATTTGACATCTAATTGAAATACCTTCCATCCCATTTGTGCTGATAGTGCAAGTAATAACCTGATTGTATCAATTCTTGCAACAGGAGCAAAAGTGTGAGAGTAATCAACACCATAGATCTGAGCATACCCTTTAACAACCAGCCTGGCTTTATACTTGTTGAGAGAGCTATTTGCATTCAGCTTCGTTCTAAATACCCATTTGACCCCAATAACTTTTCTGTAGGTCTTTTCACCAACTCCCAAGTTTTATTTTTTTCAATCATAAACAACTCCTCCTCCATTGCTTTCTTCCATTTGGAATCCTCCAATGCTTCTTCAAAAGAGGTGGGCTCAAAAATTGCCACATTACATCGTGCATAGATGTCTGAAAGTGGTCTTGTGCCTCTGATGGGATGATAATCTTCTAGCTCGTCTTGCCAAGTATCTTTGGTGATAGTGGCATTTGACTCTTTTGAAGGACTTTGCAGATTTTTCCAGTCCCATTGCTCATCCTTGCAAAAGTGTACATCCCTGCTTATCGTCATTTTTTTTGTCTGAGGATGGTACACCTTGTAGGCTTTGGAAACAGTACTATAACCCACAAAGATGCTTGGAACTGCTTTCTTGTCAAGTTTGTCTCGTTTAACCTGAGGCACATGAGCAAAACATACACAACCAAATACTTTTAGAAAACTTACTGAAGGTTTATATCTATACCAAGCTTCAAATGCAGTTTTATTCTTCAAAGCCATAGTTGAAAGCCTATTTTGTAGATAAACTGCTGTATTTGCTGCTTCTGCCCAAAAAGTCTTTGGCAATCCTTTTTCATACAACATACACCTGGCCATCTCCATTACTGATCTATTCTTCTTTTCACTAACACCATTTTGTTTCGGAGTGTATGGAACAGTGAGTTGGTGTTCAATCCCAGCTTCTTCACAAAATAAGTCAAATTCTGCTGAAGTGTATTCTTTTCCATTATCAGATCTCAGGGATTGAATCTTGCAGCCACTTTGGTTTTCCACAATTTTCTTGAATTTCCAGAATGTTCCAGCCACCTCTGACTTAAATTTCAAGAAAAAAATCCATCACATTCTTGTAAAATCATCGATGAACAGAATGTAGTAGATACTACCTTGTAGTGATGGTGTTCTTTGAGGTCCTGCAACATCTGTGTGGACAAATTGTAATTTCTGAGAAGCTCTCCATGTTGAATTGGGGAATGGCAACCTGTTTTGTTTACCAAATTGGCAGGCAACACAATTTGGCAAATTGTCTGTGAACTCTGGTAGGCCTCTTGTCATGTCACTTCTCTTCATTCTCAACATTCTTTGAATGTGGCAATGACCTAGCCTTTTATGCCAAATCTCAGTATCATTAGTTGTAGCCTTCTTACAACAAGCCAGCTGCTCCTCTACTGTTGGATCATACGAGAAGCTTCTACCCTTCATATTAACTCTCAACATTTCTTTCCAATCGCATCATATATAAGACAGTGGCTATTTTCAAAGGATACTTAAAATCCTTTTTCTAACAGTTGAGCAACACTTAATAAATTCTGATCAATTTCAGGCACAAATAAAACATCTGATATTATTTTTGTACCTGAAAGTGTTGTAATTGCAACTGCTCCAATGCCTTCAATAGGAAGATAACCATCATTGCCTATTCGGACCTTTGTAACTTTTGACATCTTTAACTCTTTGAAGAGAGTTTTATCAAAGGTCATGTGATTTGTACAACCACTATCGATCAACCAACTTTCAGAGGAAATTGATGTTGAGAAACACGATGCAGCAAACATGTAATCTTCTTCGTTTTGATTAGCTATGTGGGCCTCTCCTTGCTTCTGAAAATTGTTTTTGCAAATTATTGCTTCGTGTCCTTGCTGGTTGTATTTACTACACTTTGCATCTGGTCTTCTCCAACACTTTAACGGTTGATGGCCAGTTTTATTGCAATGTGGGCAAGGTGGATAAGTCTTTCTGTTCCTGCCTTTGCACCGATAACTTTCAGAAGTAGTTGCTTGAATCTTCTTCTTATTATACTTAATAAGAAATAGAGCTTGATGTTGAAATGCTTAGTCTTTCCATGAAATACCAGATTGCTTGAGATTGCAATGGCTGCTTGGTTATCAACATAAATCTCAATGTTGTCCTTTTGATTAAAGTGTAAGTCACATAAAACTTTGACAGGGAGAATTATCAATTTTGGGCAGTGCGAATGACTTCTTATCTTGGAGCTTTGGATCTTTGGGAGGCAGTAGAAGAGGATTATGAGGTTCCTCCTCTACCGAATAATCCTACAATGGCTCAGATGAAAAGCCATAAGGAAAGAAAAACTAGAAAGTCCAAGGCGAAAGCAACTCTGTTTGCTGCTGTTTCCACAACAGTTTTTACAAGGATCATGTCGCTAAACTCAGCAAAAGAAATCTGGGACTCTCTCAAAGCAGAATATGCTGGAGATGAAAGGATACGAGGCATGCAGGTTTTAAACTTGATAAGAGAATTTGAGTTGCAGAGGATGAAGGATTCTGAGACGATCAAGGAGTACTCAGACAGATTATTGAGTATTGCAAACAAGGTTAGGTTACTTGGCACTAATTTTTTAGATTCAAGAATTGTTGAATCTAAAAAATTAGTGCCAAGTAACCTAACCTTGTTTGCAATACTCAATAATCTGTCTGAGTACTCCTTGATCGTCTCAGAATCCTTCATCCTCTGCAACTCAAATTCTCTTATCAAGTTTGAAACCTGCATGCCTCGTATCCTTTCATCTCCAGCATATTCTGCTTTGAGAGAGTCCCAGATTTCTTTTGTTGAGTTTAGCGACATGATCCTTGTAAAAACTGTTGTGGAAACAGCAGCAAACAGAGTTGCTTTCGCCTTGGACTTTCTAGTTTTCCTTTCCTTATGGCTTTTCATCTGAGCCACTGTAGGATTATTCGGTAGAGGAGGAACCTCATAATCCTCTTCTACTGCCTCCCAAAGATCCAAAGCTTCAAGATAAGAAGCCATTTGCACTGCCCAAAATTGATAATTCTCCCCGTCAAAGACAGGAGAAGAAAGAGAAAAACTGGTTTCAGACCCCATTGTTCTTACAGGCCCCTTAAGAAGAATGTTCCGCTACCAATTGTGGATTTAAAGAGCAGAGGAGATAGAGTGAATAGAAAGCAAAGAAGATATAAAGGAATGAAGAAGAGATGATATTTATTCCATCGTTAGCTATAAGTATTTATAGCTAAGTTACAAACTAAATTTAGGAAAGATAAAAATAACAAAAGTTAAATTTAGCAAAATCAAAATAAACAAATCAAAAAAAGTAAACAGACGCTTTAGAATAGGAACTTTTGACTAAAAAATCTGAAAGCAACTTTCAACAAATTTGAACCTAACTTACCGTTGAAATCCATTCCCTTTGGGGCATGTTGCATTAGTTCGCCACTAGTTTTTCAGGTAATGTGGTTAAATCCTACGTTTCTGGCACCTAAATAGTTCAATTTGTGCTAATATTTGTTAAGGTATGTTTATATCATCGTATTTATTACTGAAGATAGTTACAAAGTCATTATATTTATATTGTAAATCAGCGAACCAACATTGTTGATTAGATAGCCACAAGTAGTCCATAAACTGCTTGCTGTTATGCTCGTGAGAAGCAAGAAGGTACCTTGCAGGCAGTTATCATGAGGTCCTTTTCTAGCTGCATCACTCTTTATTGATGTTCTGGTACCAACTCAACCCTGCATAATTCTCCCTTAAAAATCATAATACATGGTAGCCCAATTAATTAAGTTATAAGGAGAATTAATTAACCAGAGCATAATTGGAAGAATTAAATCATAAAGCTTGTTTTATGTGTCGTAGCAAAAGTTAAATACAAGGAAATTAATGCACCAGACGTTGATGTCCCTCTGTTTAATTAACTATTATGGGAATCGAAGCTGGCTTGCAATCTTCAAATCTCATGAACTTTTCATACTCTTTTGTGTTTATCTAGGATCTTCTTAAAATCTTTCCATTCAATCGTTTCTATTTTGTTTATTAGAATAGAAACAAAAGAACAATATCTAAGAGAGGGAAGTTAAGATTACTTTTGATATTGCTGATGCATGCATAGGTTTTTAAGTAGAGATTGAGGATTGGAATGCATCCAAATCATCTAAACCAACATAGAAATACCTTAACTAGATGTTTGGTTGGTGGTGTTGATTTTAAAAATTAATTTTTTTTAATATACATTTTTAAAATTTAAAACAAAATAAGAGATTATTATTACCGGGTAATCAAAACTTTAAAAAATATTTTTTATTATTTTATTTTAATTTAATTTAGACAAACATTCTAATAGTGTAAAGCGCATATAAAGCAATGTAATGGATCTATATAGCATGATAGTGTGTGTCGATAAAAAAAAGTGGTGTGATAATAGTCATGTATCTATTTATTTGATGTCGTGTCTTGTTTCTTTTAATGCTCAGATTAATTTTAAGGTATTTTATATTAAAATATCAATTTTTAAATTTTTGATATGAATTTTAACATACAATCATATTTATACTAAAAAATTAATAACAAAGAATATTCCTTTAGAATGCATGATTTTTTTCCAGTATCAGGCTTCAATAAAGATATCTTGAATCAATGGTCTAAATTAATCTAAGTGGAGAAAATCTGTGCTATTGTTAATTGCAGAGATTTTTTTTTATGGGAGTTAATTGCAGAGATGTATCATCAAGATGATAATATATGATTGATTATTTTTAAATAATTATGCTATAGTAAAATGATTGCATTGATTTTTTTAAAAAATTGTGATGTTTATGAAGTTAATCTATTTAAGATTTAAAATAATCTATTAAAATGATTTCCGAAAGGAAAATGAGAGGACCTTTTTTACCGTTCATATATTTATATTACAATAATATTTTTTTAAAAAATAGGAATTCGTTATTCTAGTAAATATTATAATTTAATTTAATCTAAATTATTATAATTGGGTTTGGTTGATTTACTCCGCTAAAAAGAACCAGAATAGCTATCGTGAAGTTTCATTCAAAGCTATGACACAAGCGAAAACAGCAAAACTCCCTTACGAACACCACCGCCGCCTCCGCAGATCTACCACTCGGTAAGTTGCAATTGAGCTTAAGGTTTCGTCCTCTTCGATTCCGATTTAGCGCTTTGTATGGTTAATTATTCAACCTTCATGAGTTCTAAAAGTGGTCGTCGCTATACATCTAATCGCACACATACTGGTTTTCCTCTAGTCGTTACTCGTGTTTTGAGTTTTTGACATGTTTTAATTCTATTCAGTGACATAAGTTTATTGTTTTGAGAAATCTGATCCACATTCTCGAAAATGGTCTATAACTATCTTTTTTTTAGGAAAACCTAATACGAGTAAATTCTCATCTGGCTCATATGATTCGTCTGCGGTTTACCATTTGATGTCAATATCTGCTTGTCTTTTGATATTTAGTTGTTTTGGGTTGTTTATTGATGCTTCTGTTCCCTTGGGTAATCTAAGCGATTTGTTTGTGACAAGTCTTGACGACGTTACTGGTTTTGTTTTTACCTTGCCTCTTGCCTTGTAGTGGTTCTAGCTTGACAGTTGTACTGGTCCTTATTAAAAGTGTAAAAGTTTGGTATTTGGTTGATGCGCCTTGCCTTGCCCGTTCTGTAGCTTATTTGCATGGGTGACCTATTTGTGTGGCCTATCTTCTAACATTCAGTCAGAATTGGTGTAGCTGCTGTCTTTGGAACACACGTTATTGCTGTTGAAGGATTTTCATTTTTGAAGATATGGTGGGACTCTCAGCTGGAGAAGAGAAATTCATAAGGGGTGGCATTGATCAAGACCTTCGTTCTGATGGGCGAAAAAGAAATGCTTATCGTCCAATCTCTGTTGAAACGGGAATTATCCCTCAGGTAGCTTCTTTTACCCGTGTGGATGCTTATTTTGTAACTGTAAAGGTGCGAGATATTTCTTCTGTTCTTCCTTTAGAAGATCTTACATTTATGTGCCTAGGCCAACGGCTCAGCGCGTGTCAGGATAGGTACAACCTGAGGTTATTGCTAGTGTGAAGGTGTGCCACTCAAATTTCTTTCAATGATGCGCAAATGATGCTGTATATCCTCTTATTGCTATTCTTCTAGATATAAAAAGCTCATTTTACTCTAACAAAAATTATTTTTTTAAGTTTTACTTATTTATGAATGAGCAGGCTGAACTTGGAAAGCCAAATTCTTTGCAACCTGAGAAGGGAAAAGTTGCTATATTTGTTGACTGTAGTCCTATTGCAGAACCAGTGTTTGAGGTTTGTATAACTTGACTTGCTTTTTTTAGTGACAACCTATACGAGAGATTCTATACCTGATTTACTTCTTTCTAACTCTCTTTTTATACTTTTTTTTTATATTTCATTCATGGTCTCTCTTGAAGAATCCAGGTAGATATATGTTGCCTGGAGTATATTGCTCAAGTGCAAAATTTGAGAATATTGAGTTCATCAAAATAGATTCTAAACATAGTCATTCTGTAAAAATGAAAATTCAACTTCTTGTGGGTTTACTCAACTCTTGTGGATTATTATTGTGTTGCTTGAAAAGAATGGTCAAGTGTTGCAATTTGAATAATTTTTTCATGCTTTGTGTTTGTTCTTTTTTTAAAAAAAAATTAACTTTTAACTTTTTCTGTTTGCAACTTCTTATAAATTTACATCTAATAAAAGCTCTTCTCTTTTGTTTTTTCACGTTTCCATAATTTTCTCTTCTCAAGTTAATCCTTTGTTAACATCTTATTCAGGGCAGAGGGGGTGAGGAGCTGTCAACAGAACTTTCAGTTGCTCTTCAGCAGTGTCTATTAGGTGGTAAAAGTGGTGCAGGTTTGTATCTCCAGCTGATGAGTTACCAGAGACTGTTTTCGAGTCCTCATTTTGTGGCTATCAACACCCTCCATTTATAGACTATTGTTTCTTGTTGCTATTTATGATGATGATGGAGTTTTTCCATTGTCTTAGGGGCTGGGATCGATCTATCATCTTTAATAGTTGCAGAAGGAAAACTTTGTTGGGATCTGTACATTGATGCCCTTGTCATCAGTTCTACTGGAAATCTTCTAGATGCTCTTGGCGCTTCCATTAAGGTACTAAAAACTCTGTAATTTATATATTTTAGTATGTTATGCTTTTTTCTTTATATTTGTTACTAAATTATTTTGGTAGGTATGACGTTTGATACTATTTTGTCAACCTATATGACTTTGTTGAATATTGAACTTTGCACTTCTTTTAAACTTTTCTTGACCCGCATTTACGTTCTTCATTGTTGATAGTTCACTAAGCTTGGCTTATGCATGCAACTATGAATTGTCAGATGTACTGATGGACGCATTAAAATACTGTATTAAGCAACATAGCAAACATACAACATGCATCTGACATTATCATTCCCATATAATTATTTTATGCTTGTATCATACCAGTTTTTAGTGATCCATTATCATCATAACATCATGCATCTCAATGCAAATCCCAATATATCTTCAATATATTAAGCATAATATCATACAACATATATCAATAATCCTTAAGACATGTATCACAATAGAGATGCCAACAATAATAGTGACAAGCTTCATCATTTTGGCAGTTATGATGTTTAATTCTAAAAACTTCTCCACCTATATGAATTTGTTGAATATTGATTTGCATTGGTTATAGACTTTTCTTGATCCATATTTGTCTCATTCGTTGTTTGTAGTTCACTAAGATTGACTTGTTTATGTACCTTTGCGTTGCTACTATTTTCTGTAACATTTTTCTTTTACTTGGTCACAAAATCACTATTTTTTTTCGAAGTTGTTTTTGCTTCAAAATGAGATAATCTATTTACTGATGGGCACATCTAAAGGCTGCTTTAAGCAACACGGGAATCCCAATGGTCAATATTGCAAATGCTGCATTACTTGATGAGGAGCCCGAGGTTAACATCAGCTGATGAAGAATATTTACAATTCGACACATCTAGAGTTCCTGTAATAGTTACATTAACAAAGGTAAACATGCCA
This sequence comes from Passiflora organensis, assembly GCA_019739055.1. Lineage (NCBI taxonomy): Eukaryota > Viridiplantae > Streptophyta > Magnoliopsida > Malpighiales > Passifloraceae > Passiflora > Passiflora organensis. The sequence continues at coordinate 1,143,496 of JAEPBF010000269.1, forward strand.
AGTTCTTTTCTTTTACATTTTCGAGGTCAGAATACAATGCATTTCTGGTTGAATATCTGTCCTCTACCTTGTAGGTTGGGAGACACTACATCGTGGATGCCACTTCAGAGGAGGAATCGCAGATGAGCTCTGCTGTTTCTATTTCTGTAAATAGGAAAGGCCAGATTTGTGGGTTGACTAAACGAGGAAGCTCAGGCCTTGATCCAAGCATTATCTCTGACATGATATCCGTTGCACGGCATGTAGGTGAGCAGTTGATTGATAAATTAGACTCTGAAATATCTGCTGCTGAAGCTGGTGAAGAGGAATCATGACTTTCCTAGATAAACCTGAAATGTTTGTATTTCAATTGCTTCACATCCTATATTCCTATGGGAGTTAAATGTTAAGTTTAGGGTTTAGATATGAGTTACAAATGTGTTGAGTTATTAGTTGCATATGTCAAGGATTTTGAGTTAGCAATGCCGCCCTTGTCAAATGTTGCAGCATAGGACATAATTTTGTCACCATTTTAAAGCTTCCATCTTGAATATTCATATCCCACAATGAAACTCACAAGGACATGACTGACCAGACGAGATGAAACCAGAAACATGCCATATTAGTAACATGATGCCAGAGTTTTACAGATCAATATTGAAGACTCGTTTTCATGTTTTTAAACTTTCCTCAGTTAGCAAAAGATACCAATGAAGAGTTTGAAAGCCTAATGTGTTTCCGCTTGAACAAGATGATATAGTTTGGAGATGCTAAAAGTAATGGAGGAAAAATAGAATGTAAAATGAGTTTCTGCATCCTCCTCTATGAAAAGAATATGATCGGAGTGCCCCCTAGTATCCTTCAATCCATCCTATACTGTATTCATCATCCCCCACCAATGATGTTTCAATGACTATCTTTGGTGACCGATGGTTTCCATACTGATTAGGATTCCCTACACAGTGTTTCTCTGCTGCATTATCCTTTTCCTTGCAGTCATTTCATTGGGTGAAACACCAGGAAAACTATCAGGAAACAGATGAGGTGAGTAAGGGGCAGATATCTGTTTCATTTGGCAAAATTTGATACTCTCCACAATCTTGGACATATCTTGGGAAGTAAAATTAGAGCTCTCATCCATTCCCGAGTAGTTCAACACGAAAAGGAGAAGTTTTAGTAGCGAAAGAGAGCAGAACCCATGTTTGAGAACAAGAACAACGGCAGACGCTGGAATTAAATAAAAGAAACAAAGTTATAGGAAGTTATAGGAAGTTATAGAACGTGAAACGCCCGTATGTTTGTATAAATCTAGTTGTCTTGGAGCCTTACGTTCTACACTTTTCTAATCCAGCTGTTTTCCCGTCAAGCATGCAAGTGGCCTCTTCTGCTTCTGCACGGTATTCAACATTTCTTGAAATCAAAATAGAGTTCGAGCTCAGATTGGTCAAAGGAAAAAGCTTTCTGACTCACAGTTGCATCTTTCCGTTTAGTCAAAAACCATGTGATCTGAGTCATTCTTACATGCCAACACCAACCCAGCTGTCGGTTTACTGAACTAAAATATACCAACATGAAAATTCTCAATGGGTTTACGCCCAAAGTTTTGCTTGGTCAAATCCCTCTCCTGTGATCACCCACTGGAAATTAAGTACCCCATTATCTGTTTTATGTCTCCGAAATTCAACGCAGGCTAATCCTCATATATAGAGAAGATAGCAAGCACTAGAACTTGCACAAGCAAGATGATGTCTCTTTCTTCTTATTCATTTCCATATGCTTTCTTCACTTTTCTTCTCACCACCACTTACATCGCTTCCCATGTAGCCTATGCCATAGTTCCATCCTCCTTAACTTTCAAATACGTCAACCAAGGTGAATTCGGTGAGTACACCGTCGAATACCTTGCAAGCTACCGCGTTTTACCTATTGCTGCATTTCCCTTCCAATTCTGTTTCTATAACACCACCCCAGATGCTTATACCCTGGCTCTTCGCATGGGCCATCATCGGTCAGAGTCCATTATGCGATGGGTCTGGTCTGCCAATCGTGGCAAGCCAGTCCGCGAGAATGCAACATTAAGTTTTGGGAGAGATGGGAACTTAGTCCTGGCTGATTCGGATGGCACCGTAGCATGGCAAACTGGCACTGCCAACAAAGGTGTGGTGGGGCTGAATTTGCTACCAAATGGTAACCTGGTTTTGGTTGATAAGAAGGGCAAGTATATTTGGCAGAGTTTTGATCACCCAACTGATACACTATTGGTGGGTCAAAGCTTACGATCCAATGGTCCAAATAAGATTGTTAGTCGTGTGTCCGATGTTGATGGCTCAGACGGGCCTTACAGCTTTGTAATGGAGCAAAGATACTGGGTTTTGTACTATAAGACCAGTGCTTCACCAAAACCTTTGCTTTATTACAAGTCTGATGAGTTTGGTAACGGGCAAGGCTCGCTGGACCATCTTAAATTTTATTGTAAGCCAGAGACGGAAGAAGCCTATGCTTTTGAGCTCGGGTTTGGTTTCACCATGATCAACTCTTCTAGCTTTGGAACCTCTATTTTAAGCAGGCCCAAGTATAATAGCACATACTCAATGCTGCGTGTAGAATCCGATGGTAACTTGAAAATCTACACTTACAACGAAAACGTAGATTGGGGGGCGTGGGATGTCTCATACACACTCTTTGGCAGAGATGAAGGGATGGAAAGCGAGTGCAAGTTGCCACAAAGGTGTGGTTCGCTAGGGGTTTGCGAGGATGATCAATGCATAGCTTGTCCAACGCCAAGAGGGCTATTAGGGTGGAGTAAGAGCTGTGCACCTCCAGTGCCACCACCGTGCAAGGCCGGAGCCAATGTAGACTTCTACAAAGTCGTGGGTGTTGAACATTTCGGGTACACAGATGGAGACGTCTCCATGAAGCTGTTCGATTGCAGGGACAAGTGTAGGAAGGATTGTAGGTGCTTGGGATTCTTTTACAGAGAGGAATCTTCCAAGTGCTTGTTGGTTCCTGTACTTGGTACTTTGATCAAAGTCTCCAATCCTTCCCATGTTGGCTACATCAAGATGTCCCATTAGGTTTCCTTAATGGGTTGACAAGGAAGAACTGGAATTGCATTTCTTTTTTATTCAACTTTTATCTGATTATCGTTTCTTTTTATGTAACAATTGGAAAATACTGTGGTTTATTAAATTAGATACGTTAATACTTTCTCATTGAAACATAATCAAGTCGAAATTACGTTTTATTTGAAATTTAATTCTTGACTCCGCTCAAAATACGTCTAATTGATTCATGACTGTGATAATATTAAAATAAACGTACGAGAGTGATTTGACATTAACTCTTTTAAGGCCCAAGAATAAGATTTATCACTCTGTTTATCCAAATAATAAAAAATATTTATTCACCTTTACCGAATTAAATCTTATTAATTACAATTGTTAGTCAGACCGTTGATCTCCTTATTTTTTAAAAATAAAAATAAAAATGTTTATTTGTACTATTTGAGAATAGTAACCTCGAGATTAACAACATTGAATTTTTATTATTTGAAGTTATCTCACTAGTATGATTGAACTGTCTAAATTAATATTTTCAAAATTTAATCCCAAATAATGAATTGATATAACATTCTATACAAACTTTTTTTTTCTATCAAGAACAAATGTTTTTTCTGTAGTTGCAGAGTTAATGATCCGAGGCAACCAACCACCAACCAGATTCATAGACGTACTTATGACCACAGGTTCTGCTTATTGTCGTTAAAACATTCAAATCACCACGAGCGGTGTTGATTGACAGACACTACTAACTAAATGCAAGGGCACAGCTCTCCACCAACAGCATATGCCCAGGGTTGGTCCCATTTCACAAACATGTCTCGCAAGTATGTATGCATTAGATCCAGCTTCTTTTCAGTGTCTGGTATTTTCAAATCACCGTGATTTAGAGCTAGTACAAAATAATCGTAATGAGGAAATCGTTCTTTCCATCTAATTTCCCCATTAAAGGAAAAAAAAAGGTGAGCTTACCACGAGAAATTGAGGCATCGAAGTCTGTAGAAAAACCCGTAAGGTGCAGAAGCATACGAGAAAGTATAGGATACCAGTGAAAATCTGGTTCACTCAAGAGGTTTTCTATTTTTGCAGAAACGGCGGCTCATTTAATGCCATACCAACTGAAATTATTACACTTTTGTCGGGATTCGCACAGGGGTTTTTTAAGCTGCAAGTTCATTCCAAAAATAGAAGGCAGAGAAGAGCAGAAGATAGACATAGTGGTCACTTCTAGTTTGAGATTTGATAGATCACGGATTTCTAACTTTTTGACGATTTGTTAACTCTCTTTTCCTTACCAATAATTAGTCTAGCTTGACTGCGGTAATGAACGGCTATTTTTTTTTAGATTAAAAGGTTTGATTCTCTACTAAAAATTTGACTAGTTCATTCGGTTGTATTGTAAGATAATATTAGGTCTTGGTTTAATTTATTTCCATGATTTGGTCACTGTATTTTTTATATCTTCTTTTTCTTTTTGTGAAGTCGAATTGAAAACTTGCATTTTGCATTGTTCGCTTACGAAATAAAACTTGTGAATTTGGAATTAAACTCGTGAATTTAAGAAATATCTTACTCTACTCCCTAGTTTTATCCACTGATTATAAATTTGTATATATTATTTTTCATTCTCCATTCTTACATTTTTACAGCTAATTTGGCGTCAAAGGAAAACGGAGATAGAATTAATAGTTGTATTAATAGACGTGTTATTAGTTGTGACTTTCTTAATTTTCGTATTTTTACTATCAGGACTTTTTTTTTTTTCAAAATTGGGTGGCTTTCAATATAGTTTCCGAACCGCATTATTCAATAATTATAAGCAAGTAATTGCACCTACTTACGTTGAATTTTACAGCATTATGTTCGATAATTAAGAGTTATAATCTTTTCATGGATGTGCTTGCATATTCATGACGTTTTCTTTAATGGGTACACTTAATTTAACCCTACCAAGAAATGAACATAATTAAAATTCCATAAACATGATTCATATTGCCCCTGCGATTCCTTGACTTTAATATTCCTACTCTAGTAAGTTTAGACAAGCAGAAAAGACAAGGGCATCAAGCTAAGGAAAATGGCTTAACAAAAGGGTGATATGATATTACTAGTTTATTATTAGATTAAAGGAGAAGAGTCAAAATCGTACTAAGATACCATCCTGCATTATTGGTCCTAATTACTTTATTAGTGGGGATGAATAGGGAGGATATGTGATTGGTGGCGATTTATTACAAACCAAATCTTTGAGGATCACAAATCATGACTATTCTAGAATCCGATTAAACCACTAGTCAAACGTTAATTAAAATCGTTAACGAAAAAGGATGCTCACTAAACGAGAGAGAGAGAGAGCGAGAAAGGGAATCTTATGAGCGAGTTAATTATTGAAACATGGATACGTTGAGGTGAGTTAAAACGAGCAACACTCAGTCATTCATGGCTACCGACAGAACTTGTTCGTCTCAGCTACGACTCACTGTGCTTGATCGTATAATGCAATAATCAAAATAATTCAAATGAAAATGATGGTGATGGTTGTATTGATGATAGAAATTACTAAATTTTTAAAAAATAATATTGAAAAAAATGTCGAAAAAATTATAAACAGATTCTAGAATTCAGGTAGTGCAAATACTAGGTCATGGAAGTAAAATAAATAAATATTGCAAAAAAACAAAAAGGAGAAAGAAAGAGGAACAAACAAAGGCACCATATGGGGCCCATTCAGTGTCTCCTCAGAAGGCCCATTGGGTGATTTTTTTTTTCTTTCCTCCCACTGCACTGCACTAATTCTTCTTTTTACCTCCTACCCTGATCCCTCCCTTCCCCTATACACCACTTTTCCATTTCCCATCCCAGTGAAATAACCCCAGAGGATTTTTTCCAGGAAAACAAATATGTCTGGTGACAGGGCTAAAGATTCTGCTGAAGGGTCCTCACGATCCGGAGGTGATCACCAGCAGCCTCAACATGCTCCGTTGAGCCGGTACGAGTCGCAGAAAAGGCGAGACTGGAACACTTTTGGTCAGTACTTGAAGAACCAGAGACCCCCGGTTTCTTTATCCCAGTGTAACTGCAACCACGTGCTTGATTTCCTTCGGTATCTTGATCAGTTTGGAAAGACCAAGGTTCATCATCATGGGTGTGTGTTCTTTGGGCAGCCTGACCCTCCTGCTCCCTGCACATGTCCACTAAGGCAAGCTTGGGGCAGCCTCGATGCGTTGATCGGTCGCCTACGAGCTGCTTATGAGGAGCATGGAGGATCACAAGAGACTAACCCTTTCGGAAATGGAACTATTCGAGTTTATTTGCGGGAAGTGAGGGAGTGTCAAGCTAAGGCAAGAGGGATTCCATACAAGAAGAAAAAGAAGAAGAAGAATCAAATCAAGGCAAAAGATGATGCAACGCACACTTCGGTGCAGTCAGCCTAATCTAGTGCTTTGGCTTCTTCTAGTGAATGGTAAGTTTGCCTTTATTCTTAGCTTGGTAACTGTCAAACTATAGTATCTAAAATTTTACAACTTGAGCTATATGGGAAAGTGAAAAAGAATCAAATTCTACTTCGTCAATTATTGAAATAGGTTGAAATTGAAATGCGAGTCGGGTCGTGTCATGTCTTTGCCCCCCAAAAAAGGTCGAAGAGATCGCATAGCTACACACACTATTCTTTCAGGACTTCATCATCAAACTTGTTTCTGTCTCTGAAAGACATACATATCTCGTTTCTTCCATAGAAACCTATAGATGCTCACACCCCAAAACCCTAATCAACAAATTAGTTTCAACTTGGGGTGCCATAGTTTTGAATCAAAGAAGATATTTACCATGCTTATATCAGATGCTATTATTAGAGTAGATGAAAAGTCTTTTCTGTCTCTCTCTCATATCATGCAAAAAACACTGTTTATGTGGCTTCCAAATTAATATATATTGCACTTATTTGCTTTTCCCTTGTTTTTTGGCTCTTTTCTGATTCTCTTTGATTTGTGTGTTCCCCATGAATGATCATGTGATACATATCATTCCTTGCATGTGATTAACATACACATTGACGTGGGCTTGAACATGCATAATTATGTATGTTTCTCATTGTTTAAAACAGCATCATCTTCCCCCCATCGATTTATAATATGATATCTATTTTCTGTGGATCCAAAATCTTATGATGATAGCATTTTTGTGCCCCGTTGGTTTTATTAATCACCAGCCAGCTACTTATAGATCCTGTTCTACTACTTGACTGCTACAAGAGGATATCTAGGTAGAATATTTAGTCCTAAGCCTATCTTACCGATGGAGCCCACTGAGTTCTCCTAGTGAAGTCCGAAGGGGAGCCATTTCATTAATGATAAGCACTTCGTGTTGTTTAAGTTATAAACACTAAGCATGGAAAATATTCGAGGTTAAGCTGTTGGAAAATAAGGTCAGAGCTTCAACAATGCTCCTGAGAAGGTTTTGATATCAGAATCATACCTCTCTAAAATGATCTTGTTAGAGAGAGAGAGTTTGCTCTTTGCAAGAATTGTTTTTCTTGTGAAATTCTATTCTAGAGAGTAGAGAGAGAGAGAGTTTGCTATTTAATTTGCTTAATCTGACAGAAGGTGATAGAGAAGACTATTTGGGCTTCCATAAATTCTGATACATAAACAAGCATTGTTGAAAGCAAATAAATGGAACGTTTAATTACAAAGCATAAGATCCTAGACACCATGTCAATTTGTGTCATATCTTCAAAACAATATTGTAATAAGTTTGAGCTTCTTCCTTGTTCATGGCAAAACAAGCACGAGGAAGATCCTATGTATAATTGAAGCCCATCATCATCTTGAATTTCAATTTTCTATTCAAAGTTATCATGACTAAGCCACGACACATGCAAAACTTGAATTCAAATGAAAACATCAATGGGATAAAACATCAATGGGATACGATTATGCAGAGATAAAAAGGAATTGATCATATAAACTTTTTTTGAAATAAAAATTGATCATATAAACTTAACAAGGTATACATACATACATACAACAATAAAAGGAGGATCGGAAACCATCAATCCACAAAAACATGATCATCCTACAATGCAGCTTGATAAATACATCTGTACATAATTCATGTTCAAAGTTACGATACAAGTTACTTACTATCCAACCTTCTATCTAACGCAAGAAATAGGACATACACAAAAGGGAGACCCAACTAGCTCAAGCAAAATCAAAAGCTATCTAGAAAGACTCCTTGTTCAATTGCAATGTAGGAATATAAATGAAAGTTAGAGATGCAAATCATAATGAGAAAGACCATCCATCCTATATCATCAAGGTTGTGGATTGTGATTTATAAAAAAACAACAAATAAAACCCATTTAGAAATCAACAAACCCAAATTCACATAATATTTCATAACTAAACATGCCACAGCACTAATTGACAAATCCAATATAATCCGAACTTGTTTGTTGTCCATGTAAACCTATTTAATTAATGAAAAACATAATTTTTCTACTTCTAAGATCGTAAGCAAATTTATTGTTAAGTTCTCTTTCTTCTTTCCTTTATTTTTTTTAATAATAAAAGAGTATATTCATAGTTATAAGACTAATTTCTTATTGAATTTTGATAGGTACCTGTTAAGATAGACACCCTACCAACATAACAATCTTTATTTATCTTTATTGATTCCTTCATTTTCTATTGATTTATTTATTATATAAATTTCAACAATCGATAATTAAGCAAAATTAACAAGGCAATTAATTCTACTGTAGAATTCAAGTTGGAAAAATTCGATAAACTGGAAAATCCGAGTTGTAAACCTAAGAAAAAGAATTCATTGGCATAAAAGGATGCTGAAAGCATTAAAAGAAATAAAACCATAGTCTATGGACAATCACAAATGGGTAGAATTACAAGTGCGAGGACTTGTATGCGGAGTGTCATACCTAATTAAAGGACTTCATGTCCTTAATAGAGGTCTGGAATATTTAAAGTCACTAATGAACAAGTGGTATCTGAAGCAAAAGTTGTACAAGATGAGTTTTGTTTTTTTGATTGTTACGTTTTTTATGGTCATGATCTTGCATTTTTGTTAGATCTTCATTCCCAAGAATTCAATCTCGGTTAATCCTATAAAGGATTTTTTGTCAGAAAGCACATATGTCACCTATAGGATTGAAATATTTGACCTATGAATGATATTATAACCGTTATAATAATCTTATTATTCTAAGGTTAACGTTACCATTACAATACGAATTGATTATAATTATTATAAGCTTAATGACCATGTATAAGAAACCCTACCGTAGTCGTGTCATATAAATACATATAGTATAAAAAATAATTATAAATTGAGATTATCATATATCAATTATTTTGTAGAGTCGGTCTTATCTCGTTGTAAATTTCTAGGACAGAGCATCGTAGCGCATAGATAGAAACTAGCTTACCTCTTTACATATCCGTACGGGGAAAACCAAAGATTGGTACTTTTTAGTGATTAAGACCTAAGGAAGTTTTATTCCTAGCAAGGTTCAAGCATCCTATAGCTATAGCCTACTCAGCCTACTCTAGGCTGTGGAGAAACTTTTCTCAATTTATTGCTCTTTAGATAAGACTTTTGAATATCAATACAATAGAGAGATATTGATATTTCCAATAAGAAAACAAATAGGTGCATGGTAGCCTTTATTCATAGTGATTTTTCTCAAGGATTTGTTAAATTGGGACAGTAAGTTGTCCTTCACAATCTCTCATAAAAGAAAATTAGGGATTTATCAATAAGAAAAGAGAAAAGTGTTATTAATTAAATTTATTTGCTAAACAAGATATAAACTAATTACCTTAACGTAATATATATAATGAGGTAGTAAATGAGATTAATAGTTTTGTTCTCTGTCCTATATGCTTGTATCGATCATTAGCTGCTTGACGTATGCGATGGTTTACACAATATAGTTTTGGCTCATTTTCTTAATCATGTTAGAAAGTTCATGTTAAGTATTCAATATTAGGAAGAAATCAAGTGATGTTAAGGTACCTGAGAAGCACTACAAACTACCACTTGCAGTCCTCGTGGTGATCCCAATCCGAATTTAACAGCAAGATTTGTTCTTGTCTTAGTCATTTCATATGCCTTTCTTTTTTTCTTCACCATTTTATCATGTCCCCATCAAAACTTTTAAAACACCTGATGTGTTCATTTTTGCACTTCCATACTATCATATATTACTGTTTAGTATTAATTAAATTTATTGATTTTGAAAAATATGGTATAGCATATTTTATATAAAAAAATATTGCTGGTATAGCATTTCTATTTACAAGTGAGATATCTTTATTAGAAGTGAATCAATTCACAATTGTATAGTTACATTAAAAAAAAACAAAACATAACTGTATCGCTTATCAGCATATTTTTAATTGCGATTCTGAACTAGCCAGCTCCTTTGGGTCATAAATAAAATTTTTCGGGCTTGTGCTACAGCACAGGGCTTCCCTTTTTGGGCCACTAATTAATCACATCATTGTTTCAAAAATTGTATGTTTTCTCTTTTTTTTTTCAGGCCGATTAGATCTATCATTAATTAGTATTTATGACATAACAAAAAATAAGAAACTATAATTAGATTGTATGCTTTCTCTATTTATGAGTTGTAGACTAAGAAACTAACATTTCTCCATGTTAATCGTTGCAGGGTCACGTGATATTTTGGACAATGAAGAAGAGACGAAGTTCTGAGAAACATCCCTACTGCTGAAGACCTAAGTTAAGAGAATCATCTATACTTATATATCGGGCTCCCTTCTCTCTAAGGTTCATACTGTGGATATACAATATATATCCCAGAGTCAGTATGTATTCTAAATAATCTAAGTTGTTGGCAAGTTGGTGTCTAAATTAGTATCTGTAGTTGTTAGGATTTTTCTACTATCAACTTGTATTATTCAGCCTCGTGATTTCTTTATTTGGCTGAAAAGAGGAAAATCTTGGAGCGGTAGGTACTAGTGACGATCAAGTTGGATTATGGTTGATATTAGTAGCATTTTGTTTTTGTCACAACCCAAACTCAAACTCAATTAGTTCTTTTTGGATTTTCGATTTTATTTACTAGCCTTTATGAAGGTAATTAACCTTGATATCTATCTGGCATAGTGGGATTGTGTTCCAAAGTAAAAATTGCCTTCAGTTTCCATGGACAACAGAGCCAATGTCTAAAACTAGACAACGGTATAGAGTTCTTTTTCTTAATGAACTTTATAATCCTCTAATTTGCTGGCTCATAATATTAGTTTCGAATGCATAAAAATGCACAATTATTTGTGTTGTCCAGTTCTTGTCTTTTTCTATTGTCCACTGGTTGTGTTAGATGTTCCAATTGACGAGGCAGTTCTTCCATTATCCAGGCTATTACATTTCAAAGCGGAAATGAGGTCAGAGACACAGCCGTAAACACAGATTGAAAAAATTGAGCCATTTCCGAATTTTACAAATGCCATAAAAAGGTGAGCAAGTTTGCCTTTCGAATAAAAGAATGAAGTGTTGGATGGAAAATGATGACATCGAAAGGATATGGGTACTGGGTAGGTAAAAGTTATAGTGCAGAAAAAGGCAAAGCACAAGAACAACAGACTCAAGGAAAGCTGTATGCTCAAGTGAATGGTTTGAACAGGCTCAGTGCCAGTCTGACAAACCCTGGGCATCGCTTTCGATCAGGCTACATTCCAATGATATGCAGGCTTTGCTGCCTTTTCATTGGTCCCAGATGGTGTGACCGTCAATATATTTGCGAAAGATTCTGACTGTGGGGTTGCTGAAAGCTAACAATCCAAGGTAGAGGTCAAAATCTACTATGAATTACCTTTATCTGCTGTTGGCACCATCTAATGATCATCATCATCATCTCCTAGGCAGCGCACTTCGTAAGTGCAACCTAGATAGTGGATTATTAATTATTCTGAGGAAGAAGAAAGCTATGTGGGGACTATTACCCATCCACTCAAAGTCACTTCGACGATCAAATCAAAGCATTTTGCCAATGGACAGCGAACATGGCGGAGATTCCATCTTTGAATCAAAACTCTATGGCAGTATGATTATCTAAACCAAGGACGAAAAAAAGCCAAGCCAATTATATATCCTTATATATTTAGACTTATACCATAAAAGTGATCAGAAGTGGTGCAATATCGTATGGAATGGCTTCAGCTTCTATTTATGAATGCTTTTGAACAATAGAAGATGTTGGCACGTGGGATGTCAATACTAAGAATTTGGATGTTTTTTTCCTTTTATGCCACGCCTTGAACAATTTGGAATATAAAGAATATGGTGAACTGTTTCATGGTTTAAATCCCTATAAATCGAGTTTACTTTGTCAATATAACATTTATTTATCGATCAAAGTTCAGAAAAAATTAATTCAATAATTTAAAATAATACCCTTTTATTATATAAAAAATACCATCCTACCGCAATACAAAGTTCTTCTCAACTAAAACATGATAATGATGGGTCAGATAATTATTACTCTTTACTCTAATATGGACAAATCCCCCAAATTAGGGACGAAAACCAGCTTTCTTTATTATTTTAATCTTCAATGATCAAAAGTTGGAAACCTTAATACGATTGAAAATTCGAAGCGGCTGACGGCTATGTCGTTATTGCAGGCTAAGTGCCCACGGGCCAGGGCAGAACAACCAATTTTTTTTTTCCAGAAAATATTTAGTTATCTTCCAATTTGATTTTCAATATATGAAAATATTTATTATTCTTATTATAATAAAATAAATTGATTAAATACTTAAAAATTCACATATCTAGTCTCCCAATCCTCATTGATACTGACCCTGGCTATGTACACAAGACGAAGATTCAAAGCAGAAAAGAAAGTTAAATGATATAGGGAGTTCCTTCAACCATATGGACAAGAACATCTAATTAGAAATCAATTACCCAGGGAAAAAATGAAAATCCAGTAACTTGTGTAGGATAAGCACAGCATTGTGCATCATTTCATGCCTCGGTTATGCTCTCTAAATGAGGCCTCCACACACCAACTCGACCCCTCCTTCGATCTCTCATAGTCGATAGTTTCTCTGAAAGTATCTCGCTCAAGTACCGATCAGAAATGAGAAGATCTGAGGTCATGGACATGGAGGCGCTTTCGTTGCTCCTGCTGTTGGTATCACCAGTTTTACCATTATTGCTTTCCCTCCTTTTCCTTCTCGTGTCAGAACTTGTAGATGATCGGGTTTTCACCGGTGTTGATGGGACTGGCATGAGAAAGTAGATCTTCCCACGTTGTAGCTCGGCATCTGGTGCTACTACAACGATCTTCGGAACCATCCCATCGTGATCTGACGACGAAGATGGCTTTTTCAAGACGTGTTTAGGGTGTGCTTTCATGATTTCGCTTGCACGGATTGTGCCACTGATTTCCTCGACCCGGCCATTGGAGTGTACTATTCGAATCACGTCGAGAGCCCCGCATGGAAGAATGCAAGAGATGCAACATCTAATACTTTTCTTCATGGTTGGTGCCTAGCTAGCTAGCTATCTCCTTCTTATCATTCAAGAGGAGATCAGGAATCGCTGAAAGAGATATATATAAAGAAGATAGAGTGCAAGTAATAGAAAAATGTGGCGAAACATAGGAGGAGAATGATATAAAGAGAGGGAAAGGCAATGGTCTTTTCTATGAATATTCATTTGTTTATCCACCACGATGAAAGTGGGTATCAATCACTTTTCGGGAAAATTTTCCACACTTGTAGCTTTTTCTGCTATACCTTTTTTCTGCTTAGGGGAAGGGAAGAGAATTTTTCTCATTTGTTTTTTTTCTTTACACTTGCTCAGGAGGAAATTCATGGCATTAATAATTGCTCCAAGCCCTGTACTTCACCTTTTCCATCGATCACATTGGGGACCTCCATATTCATTGCATTCACTCAGTTTGATGATTTTTTGGGGTTTTGTGTTTGCAAGGTGGGAGGAGGCCCTCCCTATGAGAGAATTACGTAGGAATTTCTTCCTCTCCGACCACTTGAGGATGAGATTTAACATTTATTGATTTTTAAATTTGTAATTTCATTTCGAGTGAGATTTGCCGCTAGAAAACAAGATGGTTTTGATTATTTTTAACACTGTTAATTAATAATAATCAATTAATAGCAAGTGCATTTTCTTGTGGGATCTTAATTACTTCAATGAGGAATGAGGAATGAGGACGGACGTCCAATCAGAATTTCTATCTTTGGATATGTCCTATTAAAGTGTGGTCCACTAATTAAATTGTTCCTTTGTAAATGTTAGTGGGCAACATGTGGAAGGATGGAGGGGAGGGTCCCCTCCAACATCATAAACTCTACCTATTCTTTTTGTTTATTTATTTATTTGAACGATTATTAATTAAATTTCTAGAAATTCATGAATCGTAGCTACGCGTTAAATTTAAAATGCAAGTACTCATGCTATTTGTCTACTCTATGACACTACTCCAGTTCATTAGAAAGGTTTAAAATTATATAAAATTCGGGAATTTTATAAATTATATAGCTCGCCCGTTGAAGGAAATCTCAATTTCGGGAAGATGTTGGCCTGGGAATTTTAAATGAAGAATTAATTATATAAAATTTCTTTGAGCAATATCCTTGAAAGATTCTATCTTCATCACTTGGACTCTTAAATGTAGGAGGAGAAAAGAAATAAAAAAGTGTAATTCCCACCACTTATAAAAAAATGGTGTCTCAAATAAGTCCAAACATCATAAAGGTGGCTGTTTGTGAAGGTTCCAAAACCATAAAACTATAATTTCAACTACCAAATTCAAAATTTGCGGGATTTGGTCCAAAAATCTCCTGCAATAGACGTTCAGGACATCATGGGATCTGTGAGGAATTCAATTATAATGCCAAATATTTATGATAGCTAGTTTTTTTTAAGAATATCTCGTCGTAACATTTTTTTTTTGTTCAGCAGTAAAATTTACTCAACATTAATTTTTGTTCGAATTTTAATCCACAATACCCGAATAACGAAACATAATACTAATGGCCAAGCAACATCGCAGCTCATATTGACACATTGATATTATACTATGTTTTTATTTTACGAAAATAAAAAATGAAAAATATATTTATGAAAAGCGGTTGGGGGTAATCGAACCAAGAAAAATTAGTGAGATTGTCAATTATAATACAATTCATTATTAAAAAATATAATTAGTCCAAAATTGAAGGGATGATTTTTGGTTTGGATAAATAGTGGTGGAGAATATAGATTAACGAACAAGTTGACCAATGGAACCGATTTTAATTGACAAGAAAGCCAGTTTCATTCGCGAATACATAAATCAATGAATCGACGGTGCATGCAATCTTGCCCAAGAATTCTTCTTTTTTCCTCTCCCAAAAAGAAATGCCGAAGTGAATTTCGGTCACCACAAACACCTAACTTGAATGGATTTAATGAATGCTACACCTATAGAAGCTTTGTACAAAAGAGACTTATACATAATGATGTGTTCTGTAATAGCAATGGGGTTTTGTTCCCCGACAACTTATATGGATTTTGATGTGATGATTTTGGTATAAGAATTCTCGTATAAAGCATTTTCCTACTACAGCACTTCATTGGGAGTGCAAATCGAGTAAACCAGGGATTTGTGGTACTCTCACCTGACAGCAAAAGAAAATGAAGACAATCAATACAACAGGTAGAGCTAAAAGGATTTTGATATCAAAGAATATGATCACTTGGATAGCACCATTTCGAGGTGACTAGAGTTGAGAGACCGAAGAACATGCACTTACAACGCGGGGGAGTCAAGGATGCTAATTTGCCTCCATTGATAATATTTCAAGCTCGGCCCACCACAAGGGAGAAAGTCTTGGACATGCTTGTTCAGGTGAAATAGATATCACATTCCTCAGCTTGGAAACGTTATCTTGCATTGTTGGTCTCTTCCTCAGGTCGGGTTGGATGCATTCTTCAATCACCTCGCAGATGACGTCAAGCTCGTTATTTTTGAAAGATTCGAGGGTCGGGTCAATCATGTAGCTGATGCTCCGCTTGTCATTCAAATATTGAGCAGCCTGTAAAGATTAAGTCAGTGTTACCAGAAGCATCATGACATGCAGGGGATTTAACATTGCGGGATTTGAGTAATATTGTTGTACCCATTTCTCGAGAGGTCCTTGTTCTTCCGAGTATGGAAGCTTTCCAGAGATGATTTCTAGCAACAAGATCCCAAAACTGTACACGTTTGTTTCTACATCAGCAAGGGCTGGCAATATCGAATGCTCTGATTCATCATCACCTGAGATTTTTGGCTTTGATGTAGTAGCATGAGGCTGGAACCAGATCTCAGATACCTGAAAAAGCACAACAGATATGGTGAGAGCATATCAAGAGACAGGATACCTTTCTAATTTTTTTGTTAAAAAAGGAACAGGATGACTATGCAGTTCAGGAGCAAAGGGATATACCTTAGCAGCATAGTCATCTGTTAAATATATAGAGCGTGAATTCAAGTTAGAATGCACCACTGGTGGATTTAGGTCATGATGAATGTATTGCAGGCAATAAGCAGTTCCCATAATAATCCTCACTCTTGAATTCCAGTCAAGATGCTCCATTTCTTTAACTGAAAAGACCAAGCAATTGTTTCAGCTTTTTAAGCATTATATTGATTACAATTTACCAGGAACTTGAACATCAGATATGCAAATCAGCGGGATATTACTGTGTAGATGCTCAAAGAGGGTTCCATTTGGAGCATATTCAAACACCATCATCCTATTGAAAGGTACTTCCTCCTCACAGTAACCGATAAGATTGACGAAGTTCTTATGATTAACACGGGACAGCATGTCGATCTACAATTTGATGGAAAACAGTTAGAAAGCCAAATTTTAAATAAAGATAGACATTATTCTAAACTCTGTAACCACAAAGAATTAACTACCTTCTTGCAGTATGCGATTCGGGCAGATTTGGACCACTCCTTTGAGGAAGTAATTGAAGTGGACACAACTGCTATCTCCACTCCACTGGACAATGTTCCCTTGTAGGCAGTGCAACCTTCAAAAGTGTCAATGATATTGCTAAAATCCTCACAGGCAGTTTCCAGCTCTGACCGATTTAGCTTAGGAACACCTGAATTTCAAATAATTAGTTATCCACATACCAAAAAGATACGAGACACATGTATAACTTTAAAGTTTATGCCTGGTTCAGGCAATGTTCTACATCATGGGTAATTCACACTCTGTGACAATGTACTGCAAGAGCATCTAGAACTCAAAATCAGCTCTCTCTGCTTGGGTAATATGCTCCCATCAAACAAGCTAATAAAAGCTAATAAAAGCAGTAGAGCGACAAAGGCAAAAATCCTCTTAAATAAAGTCATGGTTGATCATAGTATCATGTCAAATTTTACCTGTAAGAAATGCTTTCTGCAACTGTCCACTCAATCCAGTCTTCCAGGGACCAATGTTTTTCACAACACGTTTCTTGTATATAAATATCAGAACAGCTGCAATAGTGATCAAGATTATCGCAATTGGAATGATTATGTAATACATCCATTTATCTCCAAAATGTCCACCAGGTAAAGGTTTTCTGCTAGACTCTTTTCCAAGAGAATCACGTGGAAAAGTAGTTCTTTCTGGTGGAGGATCAACAGGTGAATACAATGGTACTGCTGGAGGAGACTGATGTTTCTTTGCATTTGGCACAGCAGGAATAGCACCACTGCTTCGGGTAGTTGGAAGAGCAATAATTTGAATGAAAGATCCACCACTAGAAGGTGGAGCTTGGAGGTTACTGGACAGCTCAAGTAATCTACGTCGAGCAAAACTGATCAGGGACTTGATATTTTGGGCTATCTCTCCCTTAGATGAAGCTGCTCAGTACAAAAAAAGTCATTTGGTGTCTGAAATGCATGAGTTTCAATATTTGACAAGAGAGGATTGAAGAAACAGTTGTACTCACCAACTGGTTCATCACAATGCATCTCTTCACATGCAACCTTTCCATGCTTGAACCTGTTATTAAGGATAAGCAATCATGTTTAGGAGGTTAATGCTGTAAGGAATCTAAATGGAAGAGAAAAATATACACAGACACCATATTCAGGATAGAATCTGAGGAAAATTGAGTAATATTTGTCCAAGTTATGTTGAAATAACTACTACAACTTTTCAAAGTGAGCAGAAAATGAATATTATCTCATGGCTTATACAATTTCTGAAGGGCCTATAGATAGCCTTCTGTTATATATGGACAGTTATAGATGGTAAGAAAATTACCTATGCCCGAGCTTTCGCCTCCTGATGCCCAACGGAATGTTGCCCTCCAATTTATTGTCACAAAGAAACCTAAGTAAAGAAACCTTGGACTTAATAACTGAAGGTAAAAAAAACACATGGAAATATTTTAAAATCAGTTACAACTCACTCACAAGCATTTTAAAGACAATAATTTGCCTATTTTATCTGGAACTTTTCCACTGAATTTATTGTCCCTCAAATCTAGTATCTCGAGGCTTGTGAGTTGTCCAATTTCTTCAGGAATGGCACCAGAGAAACAATTTTTGGAGAGTACCCTGTGTAAAGAAGAAGAAAGAATAATGAAGTTCAATTGCTGCAAAATGTGCAATAATGTAAAGCTGCAAATAAGGACAACAGCACACCGGATAATCTCTAGCGATGCCTAATATATCGATTCTTCTACGAAACGATAAATCAATTGCATAAGCACATGACTTCTTGTCACAAATTAATATGATTATGTGGGCAAGCTACACAAAATTAGATCATCAGAGCATTTTCTGTTGTGACTAAATGGAACAAATAGTGATAGGCTGATTGATAAGTTCTACCATCATTGTGCAAGATTCGGCATCATCCAATAGAAAAATCCAACAAGAGCCACTACCTCTGTTGCCATTCTACAGTAGCCTGCTACAATTGCAGCTTTCTATTCTATGTTAAACACAAAACCTATCCATCTACAGGTTCAAACCGAAAGGTTAATCATTATTTAGTCAATCATTGCATTAGCATTGTATCTATTTGTGCAGTCTCCACATGCACATATCTGGAAATTGGAACGATGTCATGCACAGAGTTGAAAAACAAGGCCACAAAGCCAACAAAAAAAACCATCTAAGAATACATGAAAAACTACATATCCTTACAGAGATTTCAAGTGGATCAGTTTTCCAATATCAGATGTTAAAGTCCCTTCCAGCGAAAGTCCCTTCAAATCCCTGAACAGGAGGAAATTATTTCATTTTGAGGATTGAGCCTCCACAATGTAAACCTTCCCAATAAGAACCTCCACCAAGACATCATTAAAGCCAGAACAGCAGAGCACCAAACAATTGCAAATAAAATATGAAGGCACATTCCCTCATTCAATCTACAAAACGTTCTATAGCTTATGAAAAATAAACAAATAGATTTTTTTTTTTACAATAAAACGTTAAGATCAAAGCTCTATTGCAAGACACAAAGATAAAAGCAGCAACGAGTTCATGTTGACAATTATCCACAGCATGGAAAGCACAAATGGAAACTTACAGCAATTGCACTTTACCGGCAACACAATGGACGCCACGCCACAAGCATGGATCCATATCGTGTGAATTCCAATTAGCAAAAACATCAAATGGATCAGAATTCACTCTTTTGCGGAATTCCAACAAAACTACTCCTGCACAACCCACTAGACATTTAATATATTGATTGTAACCCTCTGCAATTAAATAAACAATATAAAAATTGGGAATTACCCTCATCATTAAGCGACCAAGACTTTTGACTTTCCACGGCAACAGTCAAAAACAGAAGGCACAATCTCTGGAGTCCTATCAAGTTCCAACCACCCATTTCTAGATTAACCAAAATTGCAGCGGAGGCAGCAACAACGATATCCACCAGCTGCCAGGATTGTACACAAAATAGCCAGGTTTCCAACCCAACCCCCCCTGAACTAACAATAAAAACAATGAAGATTGCAGTATCAGAGATTTTGAATGGGTTTAACACGGTTGCCGAAGATCTACAGTATCGGAGATCGCAGAACTTCTACTCGAGATAACTGCCGCTTCAGGCTCCCTTCTCCATCACAATCTTCCCATACCGTTTTCTCCAAAATGCATCATCAGCCTATATGCTCTTCCACCAATCTCCTCGAAACTTTTAAACTGAAAATAACCAACAACACACAGAGGATTCAAGGAACTGAGACGGAGATAGAATTTAAACTTAATAGAAAAGAAAAAATTAAATAATAAAAATTATGGCAATGATCAGCATTTTGGCCCACAAAGAAGACATACTATATAAGAGGAATATAGAATCGAAAGAATACCCTTAAGAGCAAGCGATCCAAAAAGGAAGATAAATGCCAAAAGGGTCTGCAAAATTCAACTTGAACAAGTGGCAGAAAAGGTTTTTCAGGTGGATGTTGGTGATGTTGTGCGCAATACTGCAATTACTCGATTCCGAAAAGATATCCTTCCCTTGTTTTGATTTTTTTTTAAAAAAAAATTCAACCAAACCAAAAGCTGAAGATTTCTTCAAACCAAAGGAAATAGAATGTGGGGGGTTGGGGTGATAGGCAAGGGGGAGATTAGAGTTAATCAGGACAGATTGATTGCTTATAGATCCAAGAAGGCAAGGCAGCAAGAAAAAAAAAATAGTAAAGAAGATAATAATCTTTTCTTCTATCACTGCCCCTTTGCCGGATGATCTCAGAGTATCTCTTCGACCATCACTTCGGTCTCCCTCTTGGACAAAACAACAGCTTTCTCTCCTTTTGTTCTTCTGTTATGTAAAAAAGAAATTCCCAAGTGTCCTTTTTCTTCTCCGTTTTTCTTTCTTTCCTTTTTTTTGGGTTTTTTCCTCTCCCTGCTTCACCACCAGCCACCCCACAGACATAAAATTGGATTGTGTTCCTTTCCATTAGTTTTTGTTTCTGAAGATGCTATTAATATTAATATCAATATTACGTGCTACTCCTTGGCTATCGCAGGAGAGGATCCCATTCTCCTCGGGATTGTAGGTGATGGAACTATACCGACACGTTAACCGCCAAACGGACAACCGTCAACATTTTGGCGGGAGCACCTCTCATTGTTTCTTTTTTAATGTATTTTGGATTTTCTTTATTGTTTTTTTACGAGTGGTGGTGCGAACCCCCACTTCCGTTGTACTCGGACGTGCCTTTTTGGAGCTGCAAGCTTGTCTCTTTATTTCTTTTTATTCTTTATTTTTTTTAATTAAGTTTTCCTTTTCCTAATTGCCTTAAATGTTTGTCAAGAGTACTGTCAACTGGCATTTGGTAAATTATTACACATCCAATTATATTAATTTATCAGTATTTGGTGAATAATTCTCGAAATGTTATTTTTAGAGGTATGACAAATAAATAATTTTAATTATTTATGCATATATTAGCTTGGTTTTAGTGAAAAAATATTGGAATCTCTTTTAAGTAATTAATAAGTATTTAAATTTGGAGCTCTATGGTCTCGAAGTATGGTGACGCATTTCCATACAATGAGATTATATCGTTGTGTGTAGCCCAAACGGGCATCTATTAATGATGATGGTGTGAGACCCTAAGTGGAGCATTATTTATGATAACTATATGTAACTCTGGGGAGCATTATTCTACGTAGTAATTTGTGTGGTCAGTGAGAGATTAGGACCATATGCTATATGCTATATGTAATTTGTATATCATATACATTGTATGATGTTTGGTCCTATATTAAATTTATTAGTATAACATATAAAGTAATAATACATGATAAAATTCATCTAGGTCAAAAATTTAATCATTGACTTTAAGTATGCAATATTTTAAAATTTTTGGGCTTGTCTATAACTAATGCTTACGATACAGAGGGATTGATGACTTTTAATTTTAAAAAAAAAGTACATAATTTGTTAAAATTTACAGGACAAATTACAATTTCATGATCTTTAAATTTATATAAAAAAATTTATTTGTATCATCATGATTGCTATTATGGATCATAGTATTAAATCTATCTTTGATAGAATCTTATTTTTTCTGTTTAAAATAAAAAAATATCATTGGTCTGAAATTTTAAATTATTTTATTCTCAAAATTAATGTTTAAATCATTGATCTGATCTTTGATTAAAAATTAATAAATTTTACTGCATAATTAATAATTATTAATTATACTCTCAGATTAGAATCTTACTATTTTATTGTTGAAGAAACACATTCAACCAGTCCTTTGGAGCTCGTGCCAACCCAAGCTAAACTTATTGAACTTTAGGTATTCACCCTATTATATATGCCAAATACACCGCACAAACTATTTCCACGCTAAGTCGCTAAAAATACTCTTTATGGACGGGCCAAAGATGTTTGTCCTTCCAAGGAGTCTCTCGGAAAAGGTTGCACGCACTTGGCAAATTATTGATTATTTCTAGAGTTAAAAAAGCAGCCCTAACTCCGAGGCTGTCTTCGAGCAATTTGTCGGGAACTTTTGTACACACGTAACTCCAACGTTTGGCCAGTTATTAGTCACTATATATAGAAGTTATATATCCAAGACTACATATACTAAATTCTGTAAATTTAGTCTAGTGTCCCGATACATTCCCCCATTTCCCCCCCCCTATATTTGGCACACTTCAAGTTGCAGGCCTATAGTTTACAATGTTGGGTTTAGCACTTAGCATGCTAATTTATTAGCGGGATCCCGAGTTTATCAGAAGTTTGACATATCCGAGGAACAATCCAAAACCCATGCAGCGAACCCAGAACCACAACCCACGTGCATGATTTTTGTCGATGCTCCTTACATTTGTCATTTCTGCACATAGAAAGTTGTTTATCCTTTTCTGCCTCAGATTTTACGATGTAGAGGGAACACCCGGAACGCCTGTTTCTTTTTAAGTATCAGGACTCGGGAGTAGCCGCTTGAGAGGATCAGAGATTGCCTGCTACCAGTTTAGCTTCAATGGCTGACGATGACCAATCCAATTCAAAAAACTGCTTCCAGCGATGGATGAACCTACAAGAAACCGACTTAGCCGAACTAAACGATACGATGAAGGCAGAGGACAGGCCGGATGAGGATGCACTCAGGCAGCTTGTGGACAAGTACATCAAGCATTACGAAGACTACATGGAGCAACGCATCCAGCTAGCGCTCAACGATGTCTCGGTCTACTTTGCGCCGACATGGAACTGCTCCCTGGGGAATTCCTTGCTCTGGGTGGGTGGCTGTAGGCCAACCATGTTTATCAGGTTCGTATATGCAGCCTGTGGGTCAGAGATCGACTCCCAACTTGAACAATACCTTGAAGGTACCAGAACAGACACCCTTAGTGGGCTCTCCTCACAACAACTTCACTTGGTCAATGAGTTGCATTGCAAAACTATCAAACAGGAAGACAAAATGACATCCCACCTGGCAACTTTGCAAGAGGACTTGGCCGATGACCCCATCTCGGAGATTACCAAAGTTCAGAGCCTCAACCTTGATGTGACAAATGAGGATCTGAATCGAGTACTTCAAGACCACGACAAGGCCATGGCTGCTATCCTCATGGAGGCTGACATATTCAGGCTAAGCACAGTCAAGGAGCTGGTTAAGATTTTAACCCCATGCCAAGCACTGGAATTCCTGGCTTCAGCCAAGAAGCTTCATTTCAGCTTGCATAAGTGGGGCAAACAAAGGGATAACATCCACGGAAGAGGAGAGCCTTAAGGAGAAGATGCCGTGTTAATGCCATGGTTGCATGATTATATATCGTATTTTCTTAAGATCCATAAATGTGTATATTCTGATACATCATGATGTAAGCATAAGTATCAAGTATGTGTTGATTTCAATGCAGGGAGGGAGGACGCAGGAAAACTAAGCTATCTGAAGCATCCGAATAAAGGTGAGGTGCATCTGTATTTGTTTATTAAATTTATGTACAACAGCCATCGGTTTTTATGTACTTTGAATGTGAGGGTCTCTCTTAATTTCTCCTACTAGCTAATATATCCGGTTCTTTTGGCTTTATGCTCGACCATGGACGTTCTTCTAACTTTTATCCAGTCTTTTTTTAGATTACATATGTCGACCAATCCGAATTACACAAAATTTTTTATTTTTTGACTTTTCAAAATATATTTCTCAAAAATAAAGTATTTAAGTTTAAACAAGATGAGCATGAATATTAATTAAAACGAAAATTGACATAGATAACGGAGTACAAGCAACATCGAAAGTCTCTTACTAAAGCGAAAACAAAACAAAATCTAAACGGATTCATATACACAATCCTAAGAATCCCAAACTCGGACCTCAATCTCACAACATAAATACACTGAGTCCAAAACGTAATAGAAATCCAAGTATAGTCCAGAAAGATAAAAACAAGTTTATAATAAAACTGTCAGAAAATTATATAAATATAGTCCAACTTATATCTCAGAAACTCACTACTCGAAAACAAGGCATCACGAATTATTCTTGAAATGGGGAAACAACAATAGGGCAAGATTACAAAAATTTTAGTAGGATCACAATATTATAAATATTACAGGAAAATAGAGACATACTAAAACAGGAGTAGAAAATATTTACTTTTTAAAACATACTATACTGATGCAACACAAAACACAACAACATACATTTGATTTTGAAAATATAATACGTCAGCCCAATAGGTTATAACACCACATATACATCAAACTTGGGCTATTATTGCCCAACAGAAACCAATTGGAGTGGACATAACAGAACACTTCTCGAGTAACCCCACCAAAGGAAAACTGAAAGCCCACTGGCAGTCTTAGTTGTTATTTTTGAGAATACATATACGTAATCCCTATTACCTGTTGTCCGAGACTAAGCAAAGCAATACTCAAATATGTCATACCTGTCTCTATACTTAGAGAATGAGCCTATGAAAACGTGGCATGTAATATAAGACAACACTCATACGACTCCTGAATAGGTAAGTAATGCTCCCCTAACACTAGGATTCTATATACTTACCTCGCATTGGCCAAACGAATATTTGTAACTGAGGGTTCCATAATGAACTCATATATACGTAGCATCCAGAAATATATTTATAAACCAATATCCTTGATAAAACCATAGTACCAAAACAGTACGTTTATAAACCAATATACTGGATGAAACCACAATACCAAAATAATACATTTATAAACCAATAAACTTGATAAAACCATAATTCCAATACTTTATATTTTTAAACGAGTGTAAAACATGCACATGCATCACACATCCTCAAATATACTCAGTTTAACTCATCTTACCAAACTAAGGCTCACAATATAACATGTTTAGTAGACATGAAACTTACATTTCAGGCATAAAACTCATGAGAATATTGATTGGGATTCCAAAGAAACAAACCAAAGGCCAAATGAATTGAAGAACAAATTAGAATCCTCAAACATAACCATTATGATCTGATCTTGGGTTACCGACTAAGGTTCACAACATAAATGATATACATGGTATAAATCACAAGTAACAGGTACTAATCTCAGGGGCATGCTCACAGGGAAACAAGTAAACATTTGGAGTGAACAATCTAATATGAAACATACCATACATCCTCAAGTATACTCAATTCACTCTTGGCTTACCGAGTAACAAAACATCCTCAAAAATACCCTAATCAACTCTTGGCTTACCGAACATGATCAAACACTTATTGGATGTTTATGTCACTTATAAATCATTCAGATTTACTCACAAGGTCCACAACTCACAAGGAACGAAGTTGAAAAACCATCGGGTACGCTTAGAATTACTAAGGAAGGGAAAAGAAACGTTAACATAAGGGATTGGTTGGACCTTTTTGGTCTGACCAGTCGGACTCTACTATCTGACCGATCAGATGGGGTCCAACCGGTCGGACTACACTCTCCGACCAATCTGACTACTTACTTCGACTGGTCTGATCTAAACACCCCATGAATGTGACAGTTTCTTTTTGTTTTACTCTACGACCGATCATATATCGAATATCATGAAACCATGATCAATACCGATCCAGATATAATCAAACGTGTTTAATAAACCTAAATCCTCAAACAATAAATCAATTACGAAGATCAAACATCAATTACAAAGATCAAATGATAAGCATGTATAAGCCTCAGTTCAAAACCACATATACACAACAAAAACATGAAAACTAGTAACCAATGGAACCGATGAGGTATAGACCCTACCTCTCGTACAGAAGAAATGATAACAACACCTTTGGTTTTTGCCACATGAACTATCCCCTCGCTGATACGCAGATAACCATAACATCTAAATGGATAATTGGAAGAGCAGTGGGAATAACTGGAGGAAAGGGAATGAACAATTAGATAGGACATATGATAATCAGGAAAACAAAAAGAATATGATATAAATACTCCTTGTTGTGTACCATGAAACGAAGGTTGAGCACAAATTTGAGAAGAGATTGGTCGACACTGAGAATAGAAGATAGAATAGGAAGATTTGTCTGAGATAATCAGGAAGGTAACTGTTTGAGAGAAAACACAAAGGAAGTGGGAAATAGGAAAGAAACTGACGGCTAATGACCAATAGGCTATCTAATGAAGTTTATATAGTTCGGGCTCTGAAGCCTTAGTGGCCCTAGTTGAAAAAACAAGTGTGGCCCAGAAAAACGATTTAGGCTCGGAAAAGAACAAACATGTCCTGAAAATAATCAATTAGGCTTACCAATAACAAATAAATGGGCTTAGAAATGTATGAATGGGACAAATACAAACAAACGAGCCCGAATACAAACGAGTTGGCCCGAAGGCCTACGAAATGACCCGAAAATACCCAGTTACTCAAAATCATCCCAAAAACACGATTGAATCCAATAGGGGCAAAACGGTAATTATCCACTACCTCAATTTGTGACTTGATCAAAGTGTCAAACGAACACGTGGACTACTAAAATGATACTGACTAGGCAGACACTGGGACGAGGTTTCACAACATTATAGTATATATTAATATCAAGAACAGGAAGGACATCTATGGCATCCACCTGGAATCCTATAAGGTTTGCTTTTGGCGGGATCATTAAGCTTTTTCTTTCTTTTTTTTAAAATATAAAATATTACAACTTCAATCAACCAACAATATCGGATCTTAAACCTAAGTCCCTTAAGACAATTCACTTACTATTTATGATGGTGGTTTTATTTGGAGCTTAAAAAATGCTTCAATTCCTATTGAACCATATGCTATTTTTTTTTCATTTGGGAAGTCAGGTTCTGATCCTGGGACCCATAAAGCCATTCTGCCTTATTATTATTATTATTTTTGGTTATATATAGTCTATTTTAGTCTTATCCTACATTCTAAGTTCATCTAGCTAAGTATGAAAACCATATCATCTTTTAGTATCTCTAAATTCATTTGGCTAGGTATAAGCCCATATCCTCCTACTATCCTTGTAGAGGGTCATGTCACTTGACCTAAGACTCACTGGAGTTTAAATCCATAATTAAAAAAAAAACATAGGAGAAATTACCAAGCTAATAAAATCCGTCCGATCTGTCCATATACATGTTATAAAAATTAATTATCTAAATAAAAAATAAAAATTTAATTATAATAGTATTATTATATTATTATCATAAAAAAAGCTACATCAAACTTTTAATGTCGCTAAAACCACCACATCAAACGCTTATTTTAGGTAATTACTGTTTGTAGGGTGTCTTTCATGGTGTCCACTATATATAAGTATTAACAATTGTCAAAGATGAAAGCAGTGATCATGAACATCTCATGACTAGTGAAAGCATTCATCTTATAGGCCAAGCTGCGCCTGGTGATGGAAACGAAAAGAATAGTATTATGTGTTTAATGGAAAACAACGTGACTATGTTTGCTTTGTTCTTAGTCTCTTGCAGAACTTTACTTTGAAGGAGATTGATTGTGTTGAGAGTTTTTGCTTATCGTGTCACTTAATGTATATATTAGATTTGTTCACCATAATTCGTTGGTGAAAAACAATATTAGTTTTTTTTTTTTTTGAAAGGTTGTCGTAGAATAGATGATATAAGAATGTACAGAAAGAACGTCAAAACATGGCTGTATATACATGGCTGTAAGTGAAGGCATGGATTGACTGTAAGACACTTGAAGGATGCAAGTGTATCCCAGTCCATCAAAGCCTATTATCTCAAAATCCTATGTAGATCTTCAATCGGCAGGAGGTCCAAGCCATTAAAATCTAGAGTACAGATGTTAGCTTTAGCCCAGCCTACTCCATGAATCAGACTCTCAAAGCAGATTTCCGCTGGGCATTTGTAAGTGTGCTGGAATAATTTGGCGTTCCTACTAGTCCATAAGCCCCACACCATTGAGAAGAGGACAGTGTACCAAATTTTCCGTTGAGTCCGACCAGTGCAAAATAATTCCCAGTGGAGAAACAGATCAGTGAGACACCGTGGCTGAACCCATTGATAGCCCCACTTGCGGAACAGTATAGACCAGCAAAGCCAGGCTGATCTACACAACAACAGGATATGATTAGCATCACTTTCGGCCTCTACACAACTAGGGCAGATGATCTCGGAATACGGGAGAATCCCTAGCCGCACGACAAGTGCCTTGGAACAGAGTTTGTTCAAACAGGCAAGCCACATCAGGAATTGATGTTTGGGAGCACCGGATTTGTTCCAGACATTGGGGATGGTCTGTAACGAATGTGATCTGCATATCTCTTCCAGGAAAAGATACCCATCCTTAACCCGATATTCCACACAATTCGGCCCCCAGCCAAAGGTATCATCTAGTGATTCTGTGGGTGGAAAATTCTGTAGATATTGGAGCAAGGCAATCACCATGTTATGTTCCCAATCAAAAAGGGGTCGACTCCAAGATAGGCACCAAATCCAGGAAGTATCTTCAAAATGTCCTACATGGGATATAAGTAGATTTTGCTGGTTGGATAATGTAAACAATCTCGGATATTTAGCAGATAGGGGTTGGTTCGCACACCAGAGATCTTTCCAGAATTGGATGTTGTTACCATTCCCTACTTTCCATCGCAGGTTGAGACGACAGCGGCTAGCCAATATAGTATCAGCATTGAGACAGGCCGAGATACTACGCCATATTGGGGAGAGCTGATGATTTGCGAAGGAGATCCCGTCAGGTGTGAGACGAGGATGGTAGCGATAAAAAATAATACGTCTCCAAATTTGGCTCGTCGACGTGAATAATTTACAACACCATTTAATCAATAGGGCAGTATTCCTCAACTCAATAGAACCCACGCCTACACCCCCATATTTCTTGCTGAGACAAGTTTGCTTCCAGTTAACCTTGTTCAAACAACGTTTGTCAATCTTTCCCTTCCATAAGAATTGCTGAAGGATCCAATCGAGATCTTTCCGTATACCTTGTGGCATTCTATAAATCGACATGGTGTAGATAGGAATGCTATTCAGGGTGGAGTGAATCAGAATCAGCCTACCACCCATAGATAAATATGACCCCTTCCATCCGGACAATCTCGTTCGAACCCGTGTCACAATTCCTCTCCAAGGGTTGAGAGATTTAGGATTGCATCCAAGAGATATGCCCAAGAGATTTAGGATTAGTTACTCTCCTTATCGCGATATCCTCCGATTTTTCAAATTCTAATTATTATTTTTCTGAAGTAGTCAATCATTTTTATCTATTTCTCAAGAGAGTGAACCAAGGGGAAGAACACTTTAGATGTTAGACAAGGGAACAAGAAGTAAACGAAGATACTATAGAATGAAGTGCTTATAAAATTGGTTCTCAGAGAAAGCTACGATGCTTATGAAATTGTCATATCTACAGATTATTTATTAATCTATTACAACTATGGAATATCTGATTTTTAAGACTTACTGAATTTATATGAGAATTTATTTTTTTAGTTACATTTGCCTGAAAAAATTATTATTTAGAAAAAATATTAAAATTAATATTAAAGTTTATTAATTATATTTATTATATATATAAAATAAATTAATAATGGATAATCTGAATGATCCATAGATAGTCTAAAAATCCGTTGAACTTATTATGGGTATTATGGGCCTGTTTATAAAATTCAGTTGGATTTTAGGTTGGTTTGGGCCATATTTTAAAATATAAATTTAGGATAGGATTTATAACTCAACCCATTGTTATCCTTAATCATGCCACTTGACGTAAAACTCATTGGAGTTTAAATCCATAATTTTTAAAAAATATATAGGAGAAACTATATTAGGTGGTATGATGTTGAAGTTCTAGTTATTGTATCGATATATACTTTGAGTTTTTTTTTTTTTGAATAATCGAGTAGACTTAATAAGAGAAAGGAATGTAAAATATTAGATAATGTTTTTTTCAAAAACAAGATAAGCATTGATAAGATTAAGTTGAGATTTTGTTTTTTTCCAAAACCAGATAATCTAATATTTGGTGTGATACTCAGATTAGATATGAGCAAATTAATGACCAAACCAATAATTTTGATATTCCATTTGTGGATGATATGAGGTTTCCTCCCACTCCTATCAAGGATAAATATTCTAACAATAAATTTATTTTTTATCTATTATATTTTATTTATTTAAATGCTTAATTATTTTATAATAAATATATAAAAATTATTAGAAATAAATTATACATCATACTAAATATAAACTTTATGCTAATTATTTTTAATTTAAATCTATTATAATCAATATTATTTATAATTCAATTAAATCTACTAAACATTAACTCCTTGTTATCGTGTCACTCATAGAATCACCTCGTCCAACATCATTTAGGCCTCACCCTCCATTGGTCGCTGATCATGGGTCGGTGCTGATTTATTTTGTTTCCCTCATGGCAAAGACTCCTTCGATTTGTTGCCACAAAAGACAGCATATACGATTGGATGGTCACCAGGCATCCACATGGCTAACCCTTGTGGGATGTTGGTAGAACCAGGGCTCTTATGGTCCAAGATGCATGAATGTCATCACGTGGCAATGGATACTCTACCTGACATGCATGTATTATAGATATATTATTATTTGACCTAATTTGGAAGCATATCATGGTATTTGACCTAGCTGTCTGGCTAATTAATCCATACTGGTCGTCCTTTCTGCCATTGTTGTCTCAAAGATTAATTGTTTGTTTTCTTGTGAAATGGGCTTACTGATTTTTACAGTCGTCCGCCCCTCGAGAATATTGGCATTTTCTTCTAGGGATCTTGCATTGAATGAAAACCAAATACAGAAATTTACTGGCCACGTATTTTAGCATAAATGCTCTACAATGTCAGCCAAGCTATGTTTACTATACATGGCAGATTGACGAGGTCCATTCTTTAGGGATCGACACCAAAACAAACTTTCCTATTTCTATATGAATGTTCTGGTCAGAATTGTTTTTCTGTTAAAAACAAACCACTGACGAAACACATAGATTGCTTGTTCGAATAAACTTGTTTCTGGAAAGGGTTGATTTGTTCTCCGTTGTCCTTTGGCCTTTCTGCGGTTTCCTGGAATCCTTTGGCCGAAGGACATTCAGAAAAATGGTACATACTGCGTATGCAGAAATCCGATGGTTGTTGATCGAGTAAGTGGCTTTTCCAGGGGGCGGAAAGGCGACATGGACAAGAAAGGCGCTGTGTTAATGCATAGATACGAGGTAGGGAGGTTGCTGGGACAGGGGACCTTCGCCAAGGTATACCATGCCAGAAATATCCGAACTGGTCAAAGCGTGGCCATTAAAGTTATTGACAAAGGGAAGGTAATGAAGGGTGGTCTTATAGATCAAATCAAGAGAGAGATCTCGGTTATGCGCCTAGTTAAGCACCCCAACATTGCTGAACTCTATGAGGTCATGGCAAGCAAGACGAAGATCTATTTTGCCATAGAGTATGTGAAAGGGGGTGAGCTCTTCAACAAGATTGCCAGAGGAAGGCTGAAAGAAGACGTTGCTCGGAAGTATTTCCAGCAGTTGATCGGAGCTGTTGATTTTTGCCATAGCCGAGGGGTGTACCATAGAGATCTCAAGCCCGAAAACCTGCTTCTTGATGAAAATGGCAACCTCAAGATTTCAGATTTTGGATTGAGTGCATTGTCCGAATCGACAAGGCAAGATGGGCTTCTCCACACAACCTGTGGAACTCCTGCCTACGTTGCACCAGAAGTCATTAACAAGAGAGGGTATGACGGGGCTAAGTCGGATATCTGGTCTTGTGGGGTTATTCTGTTCGTTCTGTTGGCGGGTTATCTTCCTTTCCATGACCACAATCTCATGGAATTATACAGGAAGATTGTAAAAGGAGAATTCAAGTGTCCCAATTGGTTTCATCCGGAGGCCCGTAAGCTTCTTTCCAAAATTCTTGACCCTAATCCAAGCACAAGAATACCTATAGTTAAGATGATGGATAATGCTTGGTTTAGGAAAGGATTTAAAATGGTTAAAGCACTTGATTCCCCGCAAGGTGAAACCAGAAGCAGTTTGCTTTTGGATGTGAACGCCGCCTTCGATTCACAATCAGAGAGTGAAAGTGAAATGAACTCCGAAAGCATGGAAGAAGCCTCAGGAAAAGAAGCCTCAGGAAGCCCTCTAAAACCAACTCTGTACAATGCCTTTGACATCATATCTCAATCAAAAGGATTCGACTTATCAGGACTGTTCGAGACAGATAAGCCACAAAAGCTCGAGAAGAGGTTCACTACCACAAAGTCTGCCTCAGCAATTGTGTCGAAATTCGAGGAAATAGCGATGACAGAGAGCTTTAATTTTAAGAAGAAGAACGGAACAATGATGTTACAGGGCTGCAGGGAAGGAAGAAAAGGTCAACTCGCCATAGATGCAGAAATCTTTGAAGTTACACCCTCGCTGTTCATGGTAGAGCTGAACAAAAAATCCGGAGATACATTGGAGTACAAGGAATTTTGTAACCAAGAATTAAAGCCTTCTCTGAAGGACATAGTTTGGACATGGCAGGGAAACGATCAGCAGCAAGCATGACCATAACCAGCTTACAGGTTTTTTTCTTGGAAAGGAGTTTCTCTCTTATGGTCTCTTCTATCCAACTGTACGTTGTGTCTGTTGCTTTCAATTTTTCTGTCTTTCGGTTAATTACTACCTACACTTCAAATTTGTGGCTGTAATTTCAATTCAAAAGGAGAAGAAATTATATGTTCTTTGATCTGTATACCCTTGGCTTGTACATAATAAAAAGAAAAGGGCAGATCTGGTGCGAGGAAAAAATTGACTTAAGGCGATAAGCCATACCAAATGTTTGATAATCAAGGATGTTTTAAGATTGGATCAGACTTTTTTAAAAAAATAAAATAAAGCGATAATATAATCAATCTATTCAATTATATCATAAATAACAATTAAGAATGAATCTAGTTAATCCATTCGAAAAGATTTATTTGTGAAATAATCTTAAATTCTTAATAGTTAACTACAATTTTGCTGTTTAGGACAAAATTGAATTTATATTTTCGGGTATGGACTAAAACCGAAAATTCGTATAAAATTTTAGGTTTGGTTTCAGTTATAACTAATCAGAAAAAAAAATAGTATTAGTTATGTTTATAAATAAACAATTTATTTTGCAAATGTTGTAGTGACACAATAAGATGGACAAGTAGAACCTGGGCCATTCCCTTTTAGTGACTGGTTTTATGAAGTAGAGTATCTGTAACTGGGCCTTAAAACTACCTATCAGCCCAACAACCTAACATATAAAATTTACAAAGAAAATCATTTTAAATATTTTTTAAAATAAAAAATTAATTTTATCAGGTAATAGTATTAGCATAGGATTTATTTTCTTCTGAATTTATTAATCAATAAAATAGATTTTATTAATATTTTTAAGTTTCAAATCTTAATCAAATAAAAAAAAATTTATTAAAACCAACCAAGATATTTAATTATTACTAGTAGTATGAACACAGAGACAAAAAAAAAAAAGAATTGGCCTTACCCTAAGCCTCTTTTAGCCAAGTAGCCTTTGTCTTTCACTTAAAATGCTAGAGCTTTCGCCGATTTCCGCACTTGAGTAACGTAAAAACAAAAGTTGAATAGTATATACTATGCCTTAACTGGCCGGCATTTTGTTCTAATAAATAAATGCTTTCCCTGAGTATTATATCTACCGCAGGCATGTTTTCATTATTGGGATGATAAGGTTTGATCTTTTGTGCTATACGGCCAACTTGCACTATTCAAACTGACAAATACAGACAAAAAAATATTTTGTTAAAAAAAATACATCTGCATTTAATCTTGGTTGGTTTGCACTCGATTTGAAACAGATAATTAAATGTATGATGTAGATTTCTTTTAATGATTATCAATAAATTAGTTAAACTAATCACATACTGCCAAAATTTGAACCAAACTACTCCACAGACAAGACAACATACATTCCATCAAAACCTCAAAATTTTCAAGGATTAGCATGTCAATGATAGTAGCTTTACACTAAATATCTCCTCCTGTCCGACTTCTGTTCTTCTTTGTTAAAGAACGTCCTTCCGACAATAAAATATACACATAAATACGAGGATACTGACACCAATTATAAGAAAGCATGCCCTAATTAATGTCAGTAATGTGAGGTCCAGTTGATTTGCTTAACTCGTCATAAATATGAAAGCTACGTACCCTTTATTCCTTGAAGCTAAAAATACACATAGTTATGTTGCAAATTGCCTACTCACGTAAGTATAATTATTGGTGTAACATACGGTGTTGATGCCACTTGAAAGCTGAAGAAGGTGACAATAGATAGAGAAATCTAAAAAAGCTGCCGACACAAATCACGGAAGAACACCCTTATTTGGCATTTTCCATCTTATGTTTGTTTTTTTTTGGTAATAATCTCATGTTTGTTTGAACATAATCGTCTAGATAAGGGAATCAAGTCATGGGTTTGTCATTTAATAATATTTGCAATTAATATTTCTGATGAAAGAACTAAACCCTAAAACAAGTAATCGAAGGATAACGTATTGTTATTAGACTAATGTTTGCTTTCACAATCAGGCTTCTATGCTAGCCGTGTCTGGCAACAGATTCAAGGAGCAAGACGTGCCATCAAGTTTGAAGCTAGCTAGCAAGAAACAAACTGGTTGGCCCACATTCAGCTTTTCGTCTTTCATTTACGCTATTGAAGGGAAATCTTAGTTTAAAAAAGAAAGTGGAAACTTTAATAATGATAACGCAGACTTGATTTGACCTTAACCTAGAAATAAAGATTTATACGTATTCGTGATCCGTACGGATGATTAAAACCAAATTTCAATCAAATACTTAAGTTGGTCGCAATTGTTAGTAGTTAACAATGGTAGGTGATAACAAAATCAGATTATGAATTTTGACATTTGGAGATAATCACCGAATTTACTTACATTTATTAATTATACATGAAATTATATGGATTTAGTTCATTTGCATATACAGTATTTAATGCATAATTCCATAAAATCGTGTGTAACTATATACATTGATCCTTAATTAAAGTATCGCATAATTTACATTCAATCATGTATAAGAGACGTTATTATAAAGTCACTTTCACTATCTTATGTACTATATTATAATACGATTTATTACATTAATTATATAATCATACAGCATATTGTATAATATTCATATAATCCAGAAAACTCTTATGCTTCCTTTGATCGAAATGACGTTTTGTCCTCAAAAGATTTCTTTCTACAAGATCAAGCTTAAAAAGGAATTCTTCCCTTTTCTATATAGATTATGCGCTACTTTACTATTAATCAATATTATTGGCCTAGCCCCCATCACACGGGCCTCACAGACCGCCATGAATCATAATTTCCACCAAATGTCGATGGGATATTGTAATGTAAGAGTGAGATTGCGACCAAGTTCCACTTAATTTCAGCCTCGTCTTAATTCGTTAAAAATAATGATTACTCTTATCTTTTTTCTACTACATTTCTTGATCACTTCTTGGTGGATTTGGACACCGATTCTTTAATATATTAGGTAGTAATTAAAATAATTTTTTTTTGAAGGTATATACTTTCCACACTTTAGTGGTACATTTTCACATTACGAACATATCATCCACGTACAAATATAATATTATGATGAATTAGATTCATACAATTTTCAATAAACACAAACATTTAAATTATTTCCTATAAATCAATTATTATTAAGTTCTAACAAAACTTATCATACCATGATTTAAGACAAACGGATTAATTTATTTGCAAACCAAAATTAATTAAAATTAATTAAAAATAATTTAATATTTTAAATTTTAATTTATTATTTTCTTCATTCTGATTCCAGTTCTAACAAATTTGTCATAAGAAATTTTTTCTTAAATAAGGAATGATGTAACCTTCAAAAAAGATCCAAACAATTCTATTTTCTAAATTACCATAAATAAAGAATCATCTTGACATCTATTTGATATAATACAAAACTATAGATTGCTGCAAGAAGTACACTAGAAATCTTAATAGGTATTTTGGTACGAATTTCTATGATGTGAGTGACACGATGGAAGTAGAATACGCATAATCTCGCTTTTAGGTTACTAGATGAGAAGAAAATATTGTAGAATGATAAACATAGAATAATATGGATATGAACAAATTTTAAGTCATGCCAAACCACTAACGTAACTTGAAAACAATATCTGACCAAACCCGGCTGTAATAAAAAATACCATTCACTTTCCAAGGTTAACCCAATTGTCGACTGGAAAAAAAGTACTAAAATAATTCAAAGGTAGTACAAATTTAAGAATAAATGTCATCAAAGATAATACAAATTTAATCAAACACTAAATACCAAGTTCAGTGGTACCACTACCGAGGGAAAAGCTCGTATCCAAATATTCAAAGATAAAAGCAGACTTGCAAACCTAATAAGGTGCGACAAGTTTCAGTAAATCATCAGTTTAAAGCAAGCAAGAAGATAGAGAGGAAGTAAAAGCAAGAAACTTTCTATTTTCCGACAACTCTTGTGCAGCTGCACAAACAAAACAATGACATGGTTATGGGAATTGATCTTCTTACTTTTGTCGAATGCGGGGAATCTGGCCATTACTAAAAAAGCAAAAAGTAACTTTCCCCAACTCTTGTAAGTATTCCTTTTATAATCTCTTCACCAAAGGATTCCTAATCAATCGACTCATTCACAACAAGATCTTTTCTTAGCATATGATAAGTGCTAAGATAGCTTTTCCATTTACCATTAAACTCCGTAACTGAAAGCATAACCCCCAACCAAGAAGCATTGTCAACCTCTGCCATTAAGCAACGTCTAAAGACATTAGTGGATAGGACATATGAATCAATACAATAATCCTAACGATTCAGTGTCATATCTGTCGCCACAATTCCAGTATCGACGCCAGTAAAATAGCAGACTCTGTTTGCGACACTAATGCGTCATCTTGGGAGGACACCAACATTAAAATGTTGTCGCAAAGTTAACAGAAGAGAAGTCATCAAACTGCCAACATCAGCGAAAGATGTGTGTTCCATTCTCTTATAATCTACTCTTTCTCAACATAAGAAAAATATATGTACTACAACTTATATATTGATTTCAAGCAAAGCAGCACATAACAATAAGAGAAAATGAAAAACCAAAACAAGAGAGAAAAATAATATATCATACAAAAGCCTAGAAGGGAGAAACGCATTAAGCTTCTCTTTTCTGCTCTTATCTATTCAGTATCAGAAGGTAAATATGGAGAATCAGTGGGCAATGGTGTAGAATTCGAACGTACATGTGAAGCAGTAAAAGCATCGGTAGGCAATCCTGTTGAATGCGACGATACATGTGCAGTAGTAAAGGTATCGGTAGGGAATTCTGTAGAATGCGATGATATATGAGGAGCTGCTGCTTCCGATTCTTCCTGCATCAGCCTCATAAATCCAGGTTTAAGTTCTCTATTACAAAAATCTTCATACTCCCCCCGATCTCCTCCTTTCTTCTTAACTTCCACCACTACCAACTTTGGTGTCAGCTCAAATATCTCGGCGGCAATCGTCAATGGACCCTTCACACCTTGCCTAGACCCTTCCAGACTCACTCTACAATCCTTCTTCCTCACTGTAAAGCTCACAAGTCTGGCAATCTCCTCCAATTTTGAAATGATCTTGGACACGGGAGCCCCGGACACAAATCTGGCTCCCTCTCCACCTTCCTCAAATAACCCAGATAAATCAAACCCTGGAGAAAAAGATATGATGTCAAATGCATTTAAACTTGCAGGTCTAGGCAAGGAAGTAATTCTTCTTCGAGTTTCAACTTCGGAATCCGATTCTGACATGGACTGATCAGACAAGGACTCCACATCGTCATCCTCTTCCACACTGCAAACTTTATCATCTTCAATGTAAAATTTGATATGCTTAAACCCTTTCTTGAACCAACGGTTCTCCATAACCTCCGGTATTGTTATCCTCGTTTCCGGGTTGGTGTCGAGAAGCCTGGTCAAGAGCTTAGTTAGCTCAGGGGAAAACCATCTTGGGCACCTAAAATCCCCTTTGTAAATCTTCTTGTACATAGCCATAACATTCTGGTCATGGAAGGGTAGATAACCAGCCATCAACACGAACAAAATAACCCCGCAGGACCAAATGTCCACTTTTGCAGCATCGTACCCTTTCCTTGCAAGAACCTCGGGGGCAACATAAGCAGGCGTACCGCAGAAAGTGTGGAATAGACCGTCTTGTCGTATCTGGTCCGAAACGGCACTCAGGCCAAAATCCGAAACCTTCAAGTCGCCATTCTCGTCAAGCAACAGATTCTCCGGCTTCAGATCTCTGTGGAACACGCCCCTCGCGTGGCAAAACGACACCGCAGAGATGAGTTGCTGAAAATATTTCCTGGCAACATCTTCTTTGAGGCGGCCCTTGGCGACCTTATTAAAGAGCTCCCCACCGCGTACGTATTCCATAACGAAGTAGATCTTGGCTTTCGTTGCCATGACCTCGAAGAGCTGCACGATATTTGGGTGGCGAACGCGGCGTAGAATTGAGATTTCGCGTTTTATGTGGGCGATGAGGCCGCTCTTGAGAATTTTCTCCTTGTCAATCACTTTTATGGCCACACTTTCGTTGGTTTTCACGTTGCGGGCATGGTAGACTTTCGCAAAAGTGCCGTGACCCAGCAGTTTACCCACCTCGTACCGCCCTAGAAGGAGCGGTTGGTTGACCGTGGTTGAGGCCGTCGCCGTAGACGCCGCGGCGGTAGTGGACGGTGTTGTAGGGCGGGCGGCCATGAATAGAGTACAAGATCCTCGAGATGCGAAAACGTTTTTAGCGTTGGCCGAGAGGGGAAACAACAAGAGGAGAGATTACCTGTAAGAAAGCATCATAATCGCGTGTTCTAATTGCGTGTGTAGTGTTTGTTACACGATGATTCAAGACAGGCTCCTCGGTGGTGGGGAAAGTTATAGGCGTTTGGTTTTGGGTTCTTGTTGTGTGCCTGGTCTGTGTTGTCTGGGCGAGTGGTGGGTGTAAACGAGAGCGAACACACAAAAAGGGAAATGATCTGTTACGGCAGAGACAGATGTGTGGGTTAAAGATGCTTTTGTGTGGCCTAGGTATATGCTCTGCTCATCATAGTCTGTTTTTTCAAAAAAAAATTCATTTATTTTTTTAAATGATATACGGTAAATTAAAATCATCAAAGAGGAAGAGAGGGAGGTCGACACCTGACACTTGATATCCATCTGTTGCCAGACTGTGTGACGCGTCGGCCTGTTCGATGAATTTAGCGGACCAGATTCGATTCAGAAGATCGAGCGTGAATTACATATAAGATTTGGATTTATTACTTTTAATTTTGCTTTCCGATCCAAATTATATCTAAACAACCTTTTTAATGTTGCTTTACAACCTCCTTAATTTTTTAATCTCTAATGCTGCTTTTTATAAAAGTGACAGATTAATTTAAAATAAACTAATTAGCGTTGTAGAATCACTTGGTTGTTTTATAATATAAAACAAATACTATGCGGGTGTCCCTAGTTGGGCTCAAGTCAATATTATGTATTCATGTATTTTATATTCTCCTAATGATGCTGATTTAAGGAAACGACAATCTCTTTAAGAAATAATAACTAAATAAAATGATTCGACGAACCATACGATGGCCCTTGATGCACCGAAATGGTACAAGGATGCTGATCCAATAAAAAAATTTCGTAAAATTAATATTGTTTTTTTCATTAGGTCTAGATTTTACTTACGGGATCATACAATTATTTATGATTCTAATTTGAAATTAATATAATGAAAATGCATTAGATCCCGGTGGCAGTTGCTAGGATCCAGGTGGAGTCGGTTAGTGGAGCTAGGGAAGAAAGCCACCTTTATTTTTTTTCTCACCGAGAATTGAAGTATATAAAAAAGGAAGGCAAATAAAGAAAAACATAGTCACGAAAAATCTGGAGGATTCACCAGATAAGCTTACATAACCGGAGACAGCACAGAAACAGCCTATCTTTTACCAGACGTTGAAACCCCCCAATTTTGTGGTCACCACGTGTAATAAATGTCACGTGTAATGGTAATAAGGGTTGCAAATTGCAATTCATGATTATCACGTATAGGTGTAAGTAAAGCTTTTTCCCGAAAAATCAGATCTTGTGCATTTAATTTCTTAAGTCAATCATCGTGGCTTGCCTTTAAGCGTACATTTTGTTTTTTACTTACGTCATCACGTGATAAGGATCCCAGATGATGGCCACGCGATTACACCTGTGATGGATTTCTGGTCAAATTGATGGCCGGTGATCCTTTGCGGAGGTCACATAACTCAGAATATAGTTGATCAACTCTTGGTTTTTTCCTCAGTTTAAGGAAGTTGAAAATTTGAAAACTAGAAATTTGAAAGGGACAATTTAAACAGAAAATAATGAAAATTAGCTGTATCAAGGGGAGATCGATTGGAAATTTACTACATCCTCGCATCTGGATTGTGTGGTAGACAGATGTTCCAACAATTGCGGCACGGAATGACACGAAATTGCCTGAACGGAAATTAGGATTATAAATGAATAATTATGTTAAAATTAAATTTTGATGTCTAAATGGAAACGTATTAGAATTGGAATATGATTTATTAATAATTTATTAAATATATATATATAGAGAGAGATGCTAGATGTGGATCCAAATTTAAATAGATATTAAGTATGTAATTGGTATTGATATTGTAAATTTTATTTTGTTATGATATTTTAGATTTTTATATAATTTCGAATTTCTGATAAAGTTAATATTTAGTTAGATAAAATTAATTTTTGGATGTTAATAAAGTGTGAAAATTTTATTTTAGTACATATAAATATTATTTGGGATTTTTACAGGAATTTTCGAGCATATAGAAAATCAAATTTTGATAAAAATAAAAATCTATCAAAGAAAGCATTCGAACCGTTACTTGTACTCACGAAACTTAACTAGCTATAATATTTTCTTTACACTCATTAGTTTTTGTTTCTAAAACTTTCCTTACATATAAATACTTCAGTATTAGGGTTAGGGTTACATTTATCGTAAAATCATAAATTATCTGCTTCTAAAATTTTCTAAATTTTGTTTTGAAATTTACAAATCAATATTATTTTATATTTTCGAGAGTCGGTTATGTCCTCGACCACACCACGTCCATACTTTACTCATGGGGGCTCTGGTCGGAAAATAACCAAATAGCTTATATTATATTTTATATATAAATTAAATTAGATTAAAATTATTGTTAATATATGTTTAGATTAGGAAATAGTTAAAATATAATAAGTATTACTAAATAGGCATTTAGTACGTCAGTCTTTTTTATCTAGTTTTAGCATGTTAATCTATATAATTTTAACAAAAAAAAGAGTAAACGATTATTTCTTTTCGAACGTCCTTCATTAAATTTGTCTATTTGATTTGGCTGACGTCCATTATTAACTTTGTCCATTTGATTTGCTTTTCTCCCGTTAGGCCCATCTTCTGTCTTGGTCCTAACTACTAGCCACACACTCGGACACAGGACCCAAAGTTGTGACACTTCAACGATCATCTTGTTCTGCTTTCCAGGTCTTAAACTGTCTGATACTGCTCATCATTCATCGACCGCGACATTGATCTATAAATTACAGGTAATTTCCTCGTTTTGGCTCGGAGTTCTTTATTTTTAGTTGTCATGTCGCCCATCTATT
The DNA here is from genome assembly GCA_019739055.1 of Passiflora organensis. Taxonomy (NCBI): domain Eukaryota; kingdom Viridiplantae; phylum Streptophyta; class Magnoliopsida; order Malpighiales; family Passifloraceae; genus Passiflora; species Passiflora organensis. The sequence goes on from JAEPBF010000269.1 coordinate 1,185,805, forward strand.
TTTTTTGCAACATACCTGTTCGACACAATGTCTCAACCAGAAATTGATATACATCGTTTTTTGAAGACATTAGGTACCAATGGCAGAGCTAAACCTAGGTGTTCTCATAGACATCCTTGACGAGGAATGGATGCGCGACACTTTACCTGATGATGGTACGCGCTTCCCTTCTCATTGTTTTGCGCCATGGACAAGGTTTTATGATTCGCAACTCACTGCAGTGTGGTCTCTTGGTGTATACATTATGGGGTATCATTGCTTGGTATTATGTTCTGTTTCCTGTAGATCTCCCGTTGCCGGCAGAGATGGTTTTGCGGAATGATGATGCTGATGATTCAAGTACGTGCTTATCCCATTGATTCTGCGTATATTAGTGTTGGTTCTGTTTTTTCCCCTTGATTTTGACTGCCCCTTTAGTTATCATCATATATTGTGCTTGTGATGGTTGTTTAATCTATTAATAGAGAGCAAGTATTTCTATTTCCTCTCCCACTGAACACTTCTCTGACGAAATTTTTGTGTTGTTGAAACTACCATTTTGGGGGATTAGCCATTTGAGAATTATGTTAAAGCTGTTCCCTTTTATTACTGTATTAGGATAACGGACATTGATTCTGGGTTTCTCAGATTATGATGGATAATTAGTATGAGTTCTAAGAGATATGGCTGGATGTTTCTCAGATTGTGATAGATAATCAGTATGTGTACTAAGAGATGTAACTTTAGCATTTACCGTTACATTTTGACTATCAATTCAAAGTTCTCTATGTGAATGCTATCTGGACTTGCTAAATAATAATGTGGAAGATGACCTTTTACCAAGTTTTTGAATCAAACAAGCCGTGGAGTCGATTTTCTCCGTGGTTTACCTGATACTAGTCTTCTTCTGCAAGCCTGTAAAAGACAAGGCCGTGAAGGAGCACATAGACTAGTGGGAACTTTCCCAACTAATGAGTTGATTTGTTGAGCCATATTTGGGTGCACTCAATTGATTCTGTACGACCGATGAATTGACTATGTACTTGGTTAGTTTTGGTGATTCTTTTCATGACTTGGTTTATTCAAGTACCAAGGAGCTTGTGGTATTTTTTCTTCGTCACACATTGTACCATAATTTGTAAACTTCGTGCATTGCCTCCCTATTTCTGATTTGATTTGATTTCAGATCAGGAGACTCAACAAGTTGACGAAGACAGTTGGCATGATCTTGCATTAGGCAATCAGTAAAGCTTCCCGCTTGAAGCTTGAGGAGATTTGGGTATTCTGCTTTGCTATTTGTGCAATGTGTCATTAAGTAAAAAAGTGAACTCTTTGCATTCGTAATCCGAAACTTAAGACTTTATTTCTCTTATTCTGTACGAAAAGGTTTGGAGAAACAATGTTTGTAATTTAACCCATGCCTGTAAATTTAAATCTCCCTGATGTACCAAATGAAAACATTGTATGGGTTTTACGGTTTGTGATGTGTGAATATAAACATGATCCCGTAATTTCTTTGTTTTTTATTTGATGAAAACGGTAATTTCTTTGTTTATGGTGGCTATATGGTGGTCTGTTGACGTCACGGGTCCGAGATGGCTATTCAGCCTTTTAAATGACCAACAAAGCAGCAGCTCTATACCTTTGTCCTGTGGCATTGCAACAGGAGGCAGTTCAGTTCTTCACTCAAAACAACTAACACAGCTTTAATTCTTTCGAAAAAGATATAATATCCAGATTGACAATTTGTGCTTGTCAAGAAGGAATATCAAATTAACACTGTACTGTTGAGAAGACAACAGTCGTAAAGCAAACCGTACTGCACCAATCTATTCTCCGGTAAGGTACAAAATATGAATTCCTCCTGATGTGTTTTCGGGCATCAGTGACCGATCGCAATTGAGTTTCGTTGTTGTTTCTTATTTCCTTGAGCATTTATTATGTATGTTTTGAATAGAAAATGTGTCTAAAACTAGAAATTCTACTTGTAAATGAGAAATTTGCAGAGTATACACAAACCCAAATAATAGGATGTCCATTATTCTACATCTCGACGGGAATTTTTGTGAGACGCTATTACTTTTTGTCTATAGATGAAGCCTGCATCTTAGATTATTTGTCTGAAGCGTCTTCATGTTTCCTGACAGCTTTCAGGTAGGAATATGGAGGTGGAGTTATTATAATCACAAATCTTAGTTGTCACATTGGAATGTTGGTTTTGGTTGTATTCGAGTGGTTGATACCATTCAGGTAACTTGACCTAACTAAACCACTCAAATTTATCGTTGGCATTGAAGAAATCGTCCGTAATGTCATGTGACAAGGGCAGGTAGGAAGCATCCATAATCACTGTCAATATATGCAAGTTAGGCAGTCAATTTCACTGTCCTCTCCTGTAAGTGATACGTTCTATCAAAACCCTGACCTGCTTAAATTTTAGCTTAATCAAATTTGTTTCAATCCAATACTTTTCTCCTATGAATAATTCATTACTACCCAATTTTTTCTATTTTTTTGGGTTAGAATCCAGGACCATCCATCCTAAAACCTTTTAGAATGCAGCACCGTGTCCTTTGCTAAAATTTCGATTTTCAGTTTTGGATTCTCGTGGATCTCAAGTGGAGACATGATGATTCAGCTTTTCACTGGAAAAGGGAAAATGGCTTTAGTTCATGAGTAGAACGAGCCGACCAGAAAGGGTGTTAACAATCCATATGCTAAAGGTCGTTGTTGACTGAAATAGATCGATTTGAAGACTAGATGGTCGCACGTACAAATAAAACCGAGCATAATTGGATCTTTCCCCGTAAGAATTACCTTCTAGTCTATTTTGTTCACATGGCTTGCTTTGCAAACAAAAGTTAATTGTAACCCTTAATCCCGATCCCGAGCTGAAATTGATGCCAAAAAGAGCTTCTGCTGTGTTCGGTTAGGAATCAATACCAATTACCGAGAACTCAAGAATATAATTAACTGTAAGAATTATTATTCATCCTTCATCAAATATCAAATTTTAAATCTTAGTTATTCTTACCCTGAATACTCTTTAAATTTAAAAAATAACAATTTCACTTTTAAAGCTATTTATGACATACCGAAACAAGTCGACAACAGCTTGACACTCTGACAAGGAAACTTAATAAGTCCATGGTGGCTTTTGCTTGGGAATTCCCACCCAGAGAGTTGTTTCGTGTGAAAAGGGGCATCTCTTCAGCGATCACCGCACCATGTAGTAGTGATTTTTTAGACACTAAGTCAAGGTCGAAGATTCACTTACCATTGCAAAATCAACTGTCGAAATATCAAACATAATTTCAAAGTCTTCTGCTCAGGTTTGTGCACTTTTCAACACGTTGTTATCTGTCTCGTTATACTTAGCGCCATCAGATTCCTACTCCACTAAGGAAAAGAGAAAACAACCTTTTCTTTTCCTATCTTTTCAATTAACTAATAGAGGAACAGACCACAGAGCACCTCTGTGTGTTCACATATTCCTTCTCTGTAGTTCACTTCCTCCTTCTCTGCTCTTTACCTGCATGGGAAATAGACGTAACAGTGGTGGATATATACTTTGAGGTTAGGAAACATGAAAAGATTTTGCAGATTGTTGGTTGTCTTCTCGTTGTTTGTGTTCGTGGAATCTACCTGCAACAGCAGAGACCAAGAGCTGGTCTCAAAAGCTTTCAGCTCTATCTCTGGCTTTAATGTTTCTTGGTCCCGGCTTGCTTCTTCCAACTGTTCTACCAGTCCTGTGACGGAAATAGTTTTGCCTTCAAGAAACTTGAGCGGCACCATTTCCTGGAGGTATTTCAAGAACCTGTCGCAGCTTCACATCATTGATCTTTCCAATAACTCACTCCAAGGGCAGGTACCGCGTTGGCTTTGGTCTATGAATGGTTTGAGAAAAGTTAATCTTTCTGGAAACAGATTTGGGGGAACCATTGGGTTTGAGCCCGCTATAGGAAATGGTTCATCTTCATCCATTGAAGTGCTTAATGTCTCAAGCAACCGGTTCACCAACTTGCCTAGACTCTCTGGTTTTTCTAATCTCGAAGTTCTCGATCTCTCTCGCAATGATTTAAGATCTTGGCCTTTTGGGTTCGCTAACCTTACAAAGCTAAGTTCACTTACCATCTCAAGCTGCAAAATTTCTGGCAGTGTAAGTGCCATTTCAGGTCTCCGTTCATTGCAGTATTTGGACGTGTCAGATAACAAGATTACTGGTACTTTTCCTTCTGATTTCCCTCCACTAGATGGCCTCAGGTTCCTAAATGTTTCAGTTAACAATTTTACTGGAAGTGTTGGTTTAGACAAGTACCATAAGTTTGGGATTTCAGCTTTCATCAACAGTGGCATATCCAATACCACAAATATCTCCTCCCTTCCTAAACCTATCCGAGGACATTCAGGAGAAAACGCTGATCAAAAGAAAACCACCCGAAAGCATTCAGATAGAACGAAACGAAAGTCTAGAACAAAATTGGTTATCATCTGCGCGTCATCAGCATCGGCGTTCCTCCTTTTGTCCGTCTCCATTATTGCCGTATGTATGTGTAGGAGAAAAAGAATCAACAACAGAAGCAAATGGGCTATCTCTAAACCAGTTCAGTTCCCATTCACGGTGGAGAAATCAGGGCCATTCAGTTTCGAGACAGAGTCGGGCACATCATGGGTGGCAGACATCAAAGAACCAACATCAGCCCCGGTAATCATGTCATCCAAGCCGCTGATGAACTTGACATTCAAGGACCTTATTGCTGCTACATCACATTTCGGAAAGGATTCTCTTCTGGCAGAGGGCTGGTGCGGACCCCTCTACCGAGCTGTCCTCCCAGGAGACCTGCACGTGGGAATCAAAGTGCTGGAGAATGCAAGAGATCTTGCTCACGATGATGCAGTGTCCGTGTTTGAAGATCTTTCCAGACTTAAACACCCTAACCTCTTGCCTCTATCTGGGTACTGCATTGCAGGTAAGTTTTTGCACTGGGTTTCGTTTGAGAACTTGCCTGGACTACCAATTAATCAGATTATAAATCTCACAAATTGGTGTTTCTTAAATTTGTGGTATATGTATATCCTTCAGGTAAAGAGAAGCTCGTGCTCTCCGAGTTTATGCCCAACGGAGATCTTCACCGTTGGCTCCACGAGCTCTCCACACTTGTTCCCAACGTTGAAGACTGGAGCACAGACACGTGGGAACACCAAAACATTCACAGTTCTCACATATTGTCTCCGGGAGATAAAGCCAACTGGCAAGCGCGCCACCGGATTGCCGTCGGGGTTGCACGTGCTCTAGCCTACCTTCACCATGGTGGCTCGGTTCATGGTCATCTCGTTGCTTCGAACATTCTCCTCTCCGAAAAGCTTGAACCCCGTGTTGCCGATTTTGGACTACGAATTATCGGTCGAAATATCAGTGATTGTAGGGCAGAATTTGATGTGTACTGTTACGGGGCGGTGCTGATAGAGATACTGACCGGCAAGGTAGGGACCGAAGAGTACATTCTGTGGGTTCGTAGATTAGTCAGGGAAGGCCGTGGAGCTGACGCGCTCGACCCGAGGCTAAAACTTGGTGACGGCTTGGTGAGTGAGATGGTTGAGTGTCTCCGAGTTGGGTATCTGTGTACAGCAGAGTCGCCTTCAAAGAGACCTACTATGCAACAAGTCTTGGGATTGCTCAAAGATGCTCATCCCGAGTTGAGTTGACATCTCGTGACTCGCTATAATCAGATTGATGATATTGTTATCTCACGTGCCATATGTTGACGAAAGGCGCGTACCATGACAAAACCCCGTAAGCAGCAGGGCTTTGGTTCCTTTTGCTTCGGGGTAAGGGTTTCCGAACTTCATGTATCCTTGGAGTGGTTCTCACGCATAGTGAACTGAAAGTGACAGGAGCTTGGCAACGTGTGTTTATTATTGCAAGAAGACCATCACTTCTTGTCTGAACTGAGCTTGGTATTTATCGTTATTAGTCGTTTCCATTATACTTTCAGCTGTTTGAAGACATAAATGCCAAGACAAAACTGGAAAAAGAGGTGAGGAAGAAAAAGACAGACAAAAGAAAGTGGGGTGGGGGCTAACGTTAGGATGATGGCGGAAGAGACGTACGTGTGTTGCGTTTTGGGTGAACAGATACACCGGAGAACCCCCACGTATTGATTGTCTGTTGTGGAGAGATACAAATACAATCATCCATTAGCCATTGATGGCCCTTTAATTTCTTTTCCAATCGGCTTTATGTATTTCATTGGCTTCTTTCCTTTCTTTTCCACTGCCCCTTTCCCTTGTATTGGTTTCTTTCCCTTTTGAATTTTAGGAAAGAAAAGATAGATACGCCATGTTAATTATTGTCGTTATTTCCATTGACGTGTGCTCTGAGATGAAGGCGGTACGTACATCTCTCAAAGCTGCGGCTTCCGTGCATTCCAGCTGCCAAGGGGGTTGATGGCCACTTGGGTCTCTTTCTAGGCAGAATAGAGCTGTCAACTGATTGCCCTGGAGTTTCCACGAAGCTTAGGAAAGATATTGGATTGTTGTGAAGGGAAACCTACGGAAAACACGGATATATAAAAAGAAAAGTAAAATGGGGATGGTAGGTGAAGTTAGAGAGTATAATAACTATATTTATTTATAATATTTTTTAGAAAAATTTACGGTGCGAATATCACGAGTTGAAGAAGAGTCATAAGATTGAATTTATTGGAGGAACTCAATTAGATTTAATGTGACCTCATCCATAACTTGCAAATGTAGTATATGACAACATGCCAGCAAATGCGAATGTGTTACTGAATTGAGTCAATTTTAGCTGCGTATCAGCTGGGTTCCTGGTGCAATATCAACTCCTGCTGAAGAAAGACAGAATAAGAAGTCAAAATGGGATGAGGTTATCACTTGTGCAAACGTTTAGTTCCCCAGGAAACAGCGAGTGTTTAAGAAACTCTTCGTAAGTTGTAGACAAGATATAAATGACCCATGATGCTGCTATGTCATCGGGATACTAAGCTTACAATGCGTAAGTCTCATGAAATACTCAATATATTTTATTACCTCTGCCTCTCTTTTCCCTATATTCAGACGTCGGTTTGTTTTGTTAACATATTACGGCAAGAAATACTTCTATCTTAAAGACAATTTGGCTGGTAGATGGCTCTGTTTTCTGTCTCAAATTTAGTTTCAGTTAGAGAAATTTATGATGGTTGTCATAAAATTACTTGAATTTGAGTAATAGCTAGAGATTTAAATAGAAATTATTCTATAAATAACATATTTGTTCTAATAAATATCCATCGAAAATCTAATCTGATGAGCCAGTGACTCAATGTATTAAACACTTCAGAATATTAGAATTAAGAGATTCTGGATTTTAGTGTGGATTGGGGTATGATAGAATCGTTATATAACAAGATAGAATAAAAATAATGAGACATAAAACTCATAACATTAATATTTTAATTAGACTCTATTTAATTATTATAAATATATTCAAACGTAGTTAAAATTAATCCAACAGTCCAACAATTCACTATTGTATTGGATCGCGGACATTAGAAAAGTAGACAAGCAGAAAAAATTATCCAGAGAGAATAAGTTGGACAGAAGATACTGTTTCTGTACACTTAATTTATGCTCACTGGGAACTAAAATTAGGCACAGTTTGTTTTGGACGGATCTAGAGCTTCACAAGTCTATTTTTCATGACTTCAATCCCTTTCTGGTGCTTAAAATGTGGGGCTTTGGAACTTGAAACCCAGTTAAAATTTCAGTTTCAGCACCCTTTCGGCCGGTCTCGAATCCGGGGGAATTCCTGAAACAGCTGCGAGTACTTGCATTATTTATGGCGGATAACGCTACCCTTTAAACAAGCATCTATCCTATGGAGTATGGATCATAAAGCAAATAGTTTGGCTATACGAAACCCTCGAGAAGATTTGCAACCAACAGAACCTACGCTTTCATTTGGAATGCCATTATTAACAAAGATCTGCAGCCAAAGACAGTATTAAGCTCCTCCAGTCTTAATTCAGATGACATGATCCCTAGTTCGAAACCGATTTAGATGGGTAGAGTGGAATAAGGATAGAATTGACTATATAAAAAATATCAAAGTGTTCTAAGTAAAAAAATCTGAGTTCATGCATGATGAACTAATGAAAAGAGTAATTAATTACAACTAACTTTTCTTTGGTGTGGCCGATAGCTTTGCGATGAATCGGACTAGTTGAGGATGACACTTCCTCCGTTAACCCAAAATGCAGAAGACTTGCTGGGCAAATCTCCTTTGGCAGGGGCAGTACGGTTCAAATAGATGCTTAATTTAATTGTACGAACACCGAATGAAGGATAGCTGCCTGCCAATGGAGATATCGCCCAGTAATGCAACTGCACAGAACCGTCTCCAAGTTTCACAGAATGATGACCTCGAAACTTGTTATTTATACCACCCTGGGAAAGTATATGCAGAGGCATAATGCCTTGCGACTTTTCTGCTAGCTTTTGAAGACTTTCTAGCACTTTATTCTCTGCACAGGCTGATGATTTTACAAAACTCCCATATCTACTCCCAAATCAGGTTTCTAGTTCTACATTCACTCACATTGTTTGTAGCTTAAACTGTAGCGAATATGGCCAAATGTGGCTTAATGCAAATCCCACATCGTGGGATTTGCAAAGCCATGCCCCCTTTTTCCCTATAAAAGGAGAAGCCCTCTTCACTTATGATTACACCAAAATAAATACAACATAAGCCATTTACCCCTTGTGGTAAATTGTAAAAGTTGTAAGTTTGTAATATTTCTTTAGTGAAATATTAAGTGGTAGTGTCCGAGGACGTAGGCTAAATTGGCCGAACCTCGTTAAATTATGAGTGTTTTTCTTTTTTTTATTACTCTCTTGTCTTTTGAGGGATTAATTCCCAACAAGTGGTAGCGAAGCCGAAGGTTCGTCTTTAGAACCAGAGGTTCATCTGTGGAGGCGGAGGTTGTTCGTGAAGCCGGAGGGTTGTTCGCATAGTCGAAGTTTATACTGAGTATGCTCTGTGGTTGCAGTTTTATCTGATCTGCCATATCAGAAAAGTTCTTCACCTAAGGTTATATGTTCCGTGGTTGCAGTTTTATCTGATCTGCCACAACAGAAAAGTTTCATTTGACTCATTGTTCCGCATTGATAGCTATTAACAGAAGATAGAGGGAAATGACAGTTAAAGAGGAGGCTATAGCAACATCAAGCATGACAAACAGGTCATCATGGTCAAGGATTCCACAATCCACTTTGAAATTGGTGGTGGATATATTTGATGGTACTGGCCATTTCGGCATGTGGCAAGGGGAAGTCTTGGATTCTCTTTTCCAATAAGGCCTTGATATTGCCATTGACGAAAAGAAACCAGAAGACATTGAAGATAGAGATTGGATCACCATAAATCGATTGGCGTGTGGTACGATTCGATCATGCTTGTCCAAGGAGCAGAAGTATGCATTCTCAAGAGAAACTTCTGCACACAAACTATGGAAGGCATTGGAGGATAAATTTCTGAAGAAGAGTGGTCAGAATAAACTCCTCTTGAAGAAAAGACTCTTTCGGTTTAATTACCGACCAGGTACCACTATGAATGAGCACATCACTGTTTTTGATCGATTAGTTGCAGATCTGTTGAATTTAGCTGTGAAATTCGAAGATGAAGATTTAGCTTTGATGTTATTATCATCTCTCCCTGATGAATTTGAACATTTGGAGACTACTTTACTTCATGGTAAAGAGCATGTATCTCTAGATGCTGTTTGTTCTGCTTTATATAGTCATGAATTAAGAAAGCAGGACAAAATGAAAGTCAAATCATTGGCATCCGAAGAAGCATTGGTGGCACGAGGACGTCAACAAAACAAATCAACAGGGAGAAGAGGGAGGTCCAAATCGAAGAGCAGAATTGCTAAAGATGAATGTGCTTTCTGTCACGAGAAGGGACACTGGAAGAAAAACTGTCCAAAGCTGAATAAGAAAACCATAGCTCCACGTGATGCAAATGTCGCAGAATGCAGAAGTGATGGAGAGTCAGATATTTCCTTGGTGATTTCATCTTCAGAAACACGCTCAGATGAGTGGATATTAGATTCTGGATGTACCTATCATATGTGTCCCATTCGGGAGTGGTTCTTTGAATTTCAGGAACTCGATGGCGGAGTTGTTTACATGGGAAATAACAATTCATGTAAAACAACTGGGATAGGTTCAATCAAGCTACAGAATCATGACGGATCCACCAGAATTCTGAAGGATGTTCGATACGTGCCAAAGCTAAAGAAGAATCTGATCTCATTGGGGGCTTTAGAATCTAAAGGCCTAGTGGTGACATTACGAGATGGAGTTCTCAAAGCAACTTCTGGAGCACTTGTGATGCTGAGAGGAATCAGAAGAAACAATCTGTATTACTTCCAAGGTAGTACAGTAGTTGGGACCGTGGCGACAGCAACTTCAAGTAGCAAGAAGGATGCTGAGATGACAAAGCTGTGGCATATGCGATTGGGACATGCTGGAGAAAAATCCTTGCAAATTCTGTCCAAGCAAGGATTATTGAAAGGTACGAAGACCTGTAAGTTAGAATTATGTGAACATTGTGTACTGGGAAAACAACGAAGAGTGAAATTTGGCACTGCTATTCATAATACTAAAGGTATTTTGGATTATGTGCATTCTGATGTATGGGGACCTGCCAAGACTCCATCACTTGGAGGCAGGCATTATTTTGTCACTTTTGTTGATGATTTTTCCAGGAGAGTTTGGGTATTCACGATGAAGAGCAAGGATGAGGTGCTGGAGATTTTTCTGAAGTGGAAAGCTCAAGTTGAAAATCAAACAGGAAGAAAGATCAAAGTTCTCCGAACAGACAATGGAGGAGAATACAAGAGTGATCCATTCCAGGAGGTATGCCAAGAAAGTGGGATAGTCCGCCACTTTACAGTCAGAAAAACACCTCAGCAGAACGGGGTGTCCGAGCGTATGAACCGAACACTAGTGGAGAAAGTTCGTTGTATGCTGTCTAATGCTGGCTTGGACAGAAGATTTTGGGCTGAGGCTGTGACATACGCACAACACATTGTAAATCGTTTGCCATCATCTGCTCTTAATGGCAAAACTCCTTTGGAGGTATGGTCTGGAAAACATGCTACTGATTATGACACTTTACATGTTTTTGGCTCTACTACATATTATCATGTGAATGAATCAAAGTTAGATCCACGAGCAAAGAAAGCTCTTTTCATGGGCTTTACTACTGGCGTCAAAGGATACCGTTTGTGGTGTTTGGAGTCAAAGAAGACGATTATCAGTAGAGATGTAACATTTGATGAATCTTCCATGTTGAAGAAGGTAAATTCAGAAGAGACTGATAGTACTCAGCAGCAGGTGGAGCATACACCAAAGCAAGTTCGAGCAAACATTTCCAGCCAACAGTATTATGATTGATTCTTCGATGACACAGGAGGAGTCAGAAGATGAAGCTCAACAGCAATCAGAGCCAATTGCCATCAGACGAGAAAGAAGAGAAATTCACAAACCTGCTCGTTTTGCAGATATGGTGGCTTATGCACTACCAGTTCATGACGATGTTCCATCCACTTACTCAGAAGCAATCCGAGCTACAGATAGCAAAAGATGGGCAAGTGCAATGGAGGAAGAAATGCAGTCACTTGAGAAGAATAAGACTTGGAAGCTGACTCAACTACCTAAAGGCAAGAAGGAAATTGGATGTAAATGGGTGTTTGTTAAGAAAGAAGGATTTCCTGACAAAGAAGATCCACGCTACAAGGCAAGGTTAGTGGCTAAAGGCTACGCTCAGAAGGAAGGAATTGATTACAATGAGGTATTTTCTCCAGTTGTTAAACATTCCTCTATTAGAATTTTATTGGCCTTGGTAGCACAGTTGAATTTGGAGTTAGCTCAACTTGATGTGAAGACCGCATTTCTACATGGTGATTTGGATGAGGAAATCTACATGGTTCAGCCAGAAGGTTTTAAAAGTACTGGTAAGGAAAATTTGGTTTGTAAATTAAAGAAATCTTTGTATGGACTGAAGCAATCTCCAAGACAGTGGTACAAACGATTTGACAAATTTATAAGAAGCCAAAAGTACACAAGAAGCAAATATGATCATTGTGTTTATCTGCGAAGACTTGAAGATGAATCCTACATCTACTTACTCTTATATGTGGATGATATGCTGATAGCAGCAAAGAGCCAAGCTGAGATTGACAAAATAAAGGCTCAATTGAGTAAAGAGTTCGAGATGAAGGATCTTGGGGAAGCTAAGAAGATTCTCGGCATGGAGATCAACAGAGACAGAGGGAGAGGCAAGCTTTGGCTGAAACAAAAGCAATATTTGGAAAAGGTACTACAACGTTTTGGTATGCATGAAAATACAAAACCTGTAAGTACCCCACTTGCTCCTCAGTTGAAACTTAGTAGTCAGTTATCTCCAACAACAGATGAAGAGCGAGAATACATGGCAAAAATTCCTTATGCAAATGCAGTTGGAAGTCTGATGTATGCTATGGTGTGTACGAGACCAGATATTTCACAAGCTGTTAGTGTTGTGAGCAGGTATATGCATAACCCAGGCAAGGGTCACTGGAAAGCTGTAAAATGGATTCTACGGTATATCCAAAGTACTGTAGACATTGGTTTGGTATTTGAAAAAGGAGAACCACTTGGTTTATGTATGGTTGGCTATTGTGATTCTGACTATGCAGGAGATTTGGATAAGCGACGATCCACAACTGGCTATTTGTTTACTTTAGCAAAAGCGCCAGTTAGTTGGAAATCTACTTTGCAGTCAACGGTGGCTTTGTCTACAACAGAGGCAGAGTATATGGCAATTACGGAAGCTGTGAAGGAAGCTATTTGGCTTTATGGGTTACTTGAAGACTTCGGAATTGGTCAAAAACAACTTGTATTGTTTTCTGACAGTCAAAGTGCTATTCATTTAGCAAAGAATCAAGTCTTCCATGCACGGACTATTCATTCGAAGAAGAGGAGATACTTATCCAGAAGATACATACAGCTGAGAATCCTGCAGATATGCTAACTAAAGTGGTTTCAAGAACCAAGTTTGAACACTGTTTAGACTTGGTTAATATTTTAAGTTAGCGCCTCATGGCGCAAAATTGGAGACACTACATTGGGAATAATGTGATATTTGGCCAAGGTGGAGATTTGTAGCGAATATGGCCAAATGTGGCTTAATGCAAATCCCACATCGTGGGATTTGCAAAGCCATGCCCCCTTTTTCCCTATAAAAGGAGAAGCCCTCTTCACTTATGATTACACCAAAATAAATACAACATAAGCCATTTACCCCTTGTGGTAAATTGTAAAAGTTGTAAGTTTGTAATATTTCTTTAGTGAAATATTAAGTGGTAGTGTCCGAGGACGTAGGCTAAATTGGCCGAACCTTCGTTATATTCTGAGTGTTTTTCTTTTCTCTATTACTCTCTTGCCTTTTGAGGGATTAATTCCCAACATAAACGTCCAGTTTTTTGGAAGAGCTCAGGAACATAATCTTAGTATTCACCGTACTGTGGAACTAAGATGGAGAAATGGTGTCAACATTGTATCCTTTCAGCATTTTGTTATTCTTGACAGTCTTATAAATTTCACAAAAAAAGGAATCTATCGATCTCTTGTCTTCCATTACAGTGAAGTGATTGGGCGAGTGGAAAAAGAAAAAGTTGAAAAAAGAGACCTGTCAAGGATTCTTGGAAGGGAGAGATGCCGAGCATGTTCTTATTCCACCGGAAATTAATGCATCCCTTCGTGCCTGCCAAAAGCCGCTAAAAGAACCCTGTATTTCTAGACAAAATTCATAGGACTTACTGAAAATAATTTAGAAAGATCCGTAACTCCAAAATCACGAAAATAGTTTGGTTGAGAGTGAGATTCACTTAATCTTAATAAAAAAATAAAGATTCAATTATTGAGTTTGATAACACCTTAAAATTTTTGTGTTAACTAGAACCATTCTTAATTAGTTATTTATATGTCAGAATTTTCCCCACTCGATTCGGGTCACACAGTCATTAATTACCTCTCATTATTGAAAAAGTTTTAAGAGTAACAATTTCACAAAATACACAGCACTGTTCTTTAAATAGGTTTGCGAATTAAAACTAACCGAGAACATATAGAGAATTTTCGGGATAGAAAATATAGAAAAAATTAAGAGGATTTTGAATCTTAAAAATATAAATAAAATTTGTTTTGTAGATAATATCAACATAAACTTAACAGTTGCCCATAGAATCCCAAGGATTGCTCGTATAAAAAAAGTAAGGAAATTCTTCATCTGAAATGCAATATCTTAGTGAAATTCATGCATTAATATACTCTTGTACTAGCACACTCCCTAATATATTTTTTAAAAAATATATTAGTGAGAAATATTTTTTTCTAATATTTCAATATTAATTTTTATATACAATTATTTCATTGTATTTATTCAGTAAAATATATCTTACTATTTTTTCAACTATAAAAGCAATTCACGAGACAAGATAGAAAAAAACATAATTATTTATAATCGATATCTCAATATATATGAATAATATATAGACTCCCTATTAAGGATAAAAATTAGTACCATCCTCGTAGTCAAGTTCGACTTTTAGGATACAGTGAAAGAGATTATTCATAATAGAGAATAGATAATAAATAATAGATGATAAATACTTTTTAATAAAAAAACGTAATAGAAATAATGATTAATAGATTGTAAGAATAAAACTTTTAATCTTGTTATATAAAAAAACCTCAAAATTATTAAAGTCTATTTGAAAATTAATGATTCCACTTTTTAAGATAAAATATAAATGTTGATTGTATTATTAAAGATGGCACTTTTCAAGGGAATAATAGTGTCGCACCATAGATTTTTTTTCCACTATCAAAGATTTTCCAATTTTTTTTATAAAGTTTTTGACTATTCTATATCTCATATACCTATTAGGAGTAATATTTTTTCTTTATTTGGGTTTCTTTTTCATTTGATTTTATCTATAAATCTTAGATAGTACATTTGATTTTTGGGCATATATTCTATATCAATACATAAATTTGATTTTATATTCTGTATATGTACTATATGTACTGTATGTACTATTTGTACTTATGTACTATCTAAATTCCATCCATGTGTTCAAATATATGGAAGAACAATGTAACAATATGATTACACATATTATTATTATAAAAATTAAAATATTTTATATCATATAATTCTTGGACATAACATTTTTTTCCTTGTATCTCGCTCCCTAAGCACACACAATGAGTTAAGAGAACCGAAATATAAAAACAAACTGACTAACGACAAAACACCTAGACTAACATTCCAGGCCTAACTTAACACTAAAAAACAACACCCTCTAATTCACTAACAGCGATAACAAAGGGATTGAACCAATCCCACTATCAAGATCACGCCCTCATCGTTAAGATTATCAAAGGAGAAACTCACACACTAGGCTCTCCAAGCCCAACAAACACCACGTGATGCTCTATTGCCACTCAACATCATCAAACAAACACACTTTTGTCAAAGGAAACATCAAAATATCAAGATCAAAATTCGGCTTAATCCATCCAACCATCAAAAATCAACGATTCAATGGCTAAAAATAAATTCTAAGGTATGAAAAAGACTCACTTGTCAACAAAGAATAAAACCCATGCAAGAGAGAATACGAGAAACCATTAAAATCGGAGAATTTATTAAAAATCCAAAATTACGCTCTAAGTACAATTTTTTTCAAAAATCCGGCCAAACAATCCATTTCTATGGATTAGAAATCTTTAAAAAGTGTTTAAAAGTATGTGGGGGATGATTCTCAAATAAGAAAATTTTTAAAAAATTGAAGGATCGAAGATAAGGTGATGTAATTTGTGTGGGTGAAGAAAAAAAGAAGAAAAGATGTCGAGAATTAAAAAATTTTCTAAATCTCGGAAGTTACTATTTATACTTCATAACTGTTCGACTCGAAAAATAATAAAAATCACATCACTTGGTCTGGTTTCAATTGATTTAAATATTTGGAAGGTTTTAAAAGTATTTTATGTTTTTAAAATCAATTTGGATCTTTAAAAATATTAATGTGTCAAAAGAGTCATATCAAGTCCAAAGTCAATTGATCACTTAAAACGAGTCTTAAAACGAGTCTGATTTGGGTTTATTATTAAAAAACTATCTTAAATTTTTTTTTCTATGTCTAATCCTCTACCTTCACATCAAATCACTATTCACTCTAAACACAACACACAATATCATATAATCAATTTATTTTGAAAAAATAAAACATCACACAACACACTATTCTTAAGACTCAATATTACAAAACTAAATCCTCAAATTTAAATTAAACATCTAAAAATACCAAATCTCACCATCTTCCCTTCTTTCAAGATTTTCATCCTCGAAAATTACTTATTTAGAATTCTAAATAGATGTGGATATTATTGATGCATAACCGGCCATGTATCCCCCGCACTGGAATTGGTCCACAAATAGGTATATTTAAATTTTAGATAGTACATATAATTTTAAAATTAAATGTACTATATGTTATGCCCAAAAATTACATATATTATTAAATTTTAGATATAAAAAATTTCTCACATATTCACATTGTAATATATGTACTATCTTACCTGGAGTCGGTACATATAAATTTTAAATAGTACATATATTCTATATCACATATAGTACATAGAGTTTTTTACTTTCATTTGATTTTTTCGTTCCTGCTAAGAGTAATGTATAATGCATCTACTGATCAAGTGGACACCTGAGAATTGAATTACTAGATTACTATTTCTTCTCATAGGCGTTCGATTTTTGGCCAGAATATTCCCCGGCATCATTATTTCAACATTTTACTCTAGTATTTTTCAATCTGATCATAGGTGCAAGGCAAGAAAGAAACCAATCACTGACAGGTGCATGCACGGAACTCCTAACGGATGTTCTCATTGCATGTACAATATATACACACATTCAGTCGTCTTATCATGAAGTTACTTTTTCATGGATCCCACGACCATCCAAATGGACCCAATTCGATCCTGCAAATCGCAAAAACTCGACGCTGCCCAGGCAATATAATTGTGCTTGACTTTGTAGTGCCTTGACATTTAAGCTGAATGGAGGAACTGGGATTGATTCTCACATATCAAGCAATTATTACATGAAACATGATAAGTTATGTTTGAGGCTATAAATTATGTTTTAATATATAAAATTTATTTATTTTTAATCAAAATTTAAAAATTCTAACTAATTCCACTCAATTATAATTATTATTTCAATACAATCAGAGAGAGAACAACCTAAACGATTGAATGTTTTAAGCCAATTACTGGACAACTTCTACCTGCCCATGTTAGTTCTAAGCCCATCTTTCAGACCAGGGCGAGCCCTGTGAGGTGCACAATGTCCAGTGGCCTAGATCCCAGACGAGTCTCAAATGGTGGCTTAGTGGTTCTACCTCGTCCTTTTGTTTATCTATTTCCAAGCTCTGATCCTGACGTCACCTGGTAGAAATTTTAAATATAATTATGCGATAATTTTAAAGTATGGGAAGATTAGTATAAGATTAATCTAAAATATAATTATAATTATTTATGCTGTCGAGTAGAAAGCTTCGTACCTTCACAAGGCAATAAGACAAAGGGGCAAGTACCAAATATGAAGAGGATAATTGGAGAGTGGGTCCCTTGACTAAAAAAATATCTAGAAGAAATATTTCTTATATTATCCTGAAGACAACAGCTATTAAATGTTTGATAGTTTAGCTAACCTAACTAATTCTGGATTTGAAAGGAACGCTGTTATGTTTTAGTATGGATTATAGACAATAGAGTACATGTCTATGGGATTTAAATATATTAAAATAGATAATTTTTACAAATATGAATAAAGAATTACAAAATTAATTGTTCTCTAGATAATTAATTTATTTTTATAACCCGGTAAATGAATGTTTATTTTGTAATAATAATTAAATTAATTAATTATTCCTATCAGATACGTAACTAAGTGTTTATTTAGTTCTAACGTCACTAATTTACCATTTATATATTTTGTCCCAATGTAACTGTAAATCTTTTGTTCCTGTCCAAACCTCACCACCGACATTTAACGGTGGTTAACAAACTAACAGTTGCTTAGATGGGAGTTGGCAAACAGGGCAGCACAGATTGAACGAATCCGTTGGATTCGGAGTTGTTGGACTCGGAAATTAATTTTAACGGAGCTATAGACAGCAAGCCAAAAATGTACCCGTTGAAGTGCATGCATGCTTTTTATGTAAATTTTTTACGAGGATCTTCTTTTAACTTTCTTGTTAAAAGGTATTTGTTGGCACATAGCTCCACCAGACAATAAATAGCTAAGAGAGAATTTTTTTTAATTTTAAGAATATTTATAGTTAGTGATTAATATCTTCTGTTGCATTTTAACCACTGACCAAGAATAGATCAAATTTATTTAGTATTTTAGAGTGATTTATATTCAAAAATATTTTATTTATTATATCGTAAATACTAATTAATGATGGATGTAATTAACTCAAAAATTTTAAATATTTTATATTTTAAATTTATTATATTATTAAATTTAAAATAAATAAATCTTATCCGGAGTAAGAGAGAACATGAATAACAATTCTATATTTTGCAAACGCAGTTTTCAGGGAAAAAATGGTATAGGGAAAGGCATGAAAGTTGGCGTAGTGAATGGAAGTCAGGGATGGGAATAATATATGATATTTGCAGTGAGGATTAGGAAGGTCTTTTTTTTTAATCAGAATTAGGAAGGTCTCTTTTTTTTTGTCAGAATTAGGAAAGTCTTTAATTCACAACTTGTGTTCATTGAATAGCCTGAGGGTAGAGAAGATGTCAATGTCACATTGCTTCACGCATCAATTTATCTTCTAGAATATTTGGATTTTTTTATGTTTCTGACGTTTCACTCACCAATTAGCTATTTCCATTCCGTTCATGTGGGATTGACAAAAAGGTGCAATAAATGACTCGGTCAAATTTTGAATCTGGATATATAAATTATCTAGAAGCACGCCAACATCAAGAATTCAGATCAAAGAAAACATAACTTAATCATCGCATGTTATAATCCCTTCTGCCCCACCACACAAGAAAAGACCACCGTAAGTTTCTTTTAGAAATACGTTTGAAATATTCATTTATTAAATTAGATAAGTTTTATTATTCAATCAATTTTTAAAA
This sequence comes from Passiflora organensis, assembly GCA_019739055.1. NCBI lineage: Eukaryota > Viridiplantae > Streptophyta > Magnoliopsida > Malpighiales > Passifloraceae > Passiflora > Passiflora organensis. The sequence goes on from JAEPBF010000269.1 coordinate 1,205,074, forward strand.
AAAATTTAAAAATTATTCAATAATTTCTTTATTATATCCTAAATATAAATTATAAGTACGTGTTTAATCCAAAAATTTAAAGTATTCCATATGAAAGATAATGATGGAATTTTTAATCTGATGGATAAATATTTAAAAAATACTGAAACAAAACTATTTTATGGATTTCAGTTTATATCAAAAATAAAAAATTATTATTTCAATTATGTGTAAAGTGTAATAAAGAAGTGGCGAATGCCGACTTCTTTGGTACTAGTTTAATTTTGTAGACTTGTGAAAAATACTGTGTTGCATTAACTTAATATATATCAAAGTTGAACCGAAAGCTTTTGATATTATTGATTCAATAAAACCAATATAACCAGTTAATTGGCATTGTACTGTTTGATAATTTAGATGGATTTTATCTAAAACTTTAACCAATGATCTAATACCAAAGATGGATGATTAGATTATTGGTTTTATACAATGAAACATTACTATTATTATACTTGATTTTACGAATTTATATTTATATATTCAAAAACATCTCATTTTGGGATGGATACTCACACAACTAACCGACTATAGTGACTGAGATAAGAAGCATAAAAATAATACTGTTGGAAGAAAAAAAAAGGGTTAAGAAAGTACACAAGGATCACGCACAAGAGAATCCATATATATTCTACAAGGATATACCATCCAATAATTTGATTAGAGAAATGGATGATAAAGAAAAAAAATAAATTGCACTAAAAATTCAGCCCTCCCAAATTGCAAGCGTTGGCCTATGACAATGAACTGAAGCTAAAACAATTTTCTAATAGGTCCTTACATAAAGCCAAATATTAAGAAATGGTTCTGTCTTAATCCGTTTGATTAATAATTAATTTTTAAAGTATATTTAAATAAATTGTTAAAAAGGGATAAAGAAAAGCCTCCATCAAACCAACCAAGGCGAAAAATATGAACTGGCAAAGTGGAGCTCCAATCGGTGAAGGGTTAGGAATAATCAAAGTTAAGACAAAACAGAGGTTGCTTTCGGATTCCAGATATAACATCGAGTTTTTGATTGTTTTCACATTACCTTGCACGTCCTGTAATAAACTAATCCAAAAAGCTCATCTGTCAACATGGCGGCCAAATTTTAAAGGAATAGCTCCTCTCTTTCTCCACCTTCTCCCATTTCTTTTCCTTCTTTTCACATCATCAAATAACCAAACCGCTACTCTTCTCCTTCATCTCTCCTCTTCTTTTTCCTTGTTCCTCCCTGTAATCATCATCTTCGCCGCCCTTCCACTATAAGCACGGTGGTTCAGGAGGTGAATAGGCGTGCGTGTTCTATACCAAGTTCAGTTTTTTTTGGCATCTTTAGGTAAAGTCCAAGAAATGGACGGCAAGTTCAACATTAACCCACCTGACAGTGAGCAAGAAGAGAACGGTAACACTATAGAAACTGGTCCGGATTCACCTCTTTCAGCAACGGTTAATGATATGAAGATGACTTCTACTTCCTCTCCGAGAAGGAGGTAATCTGTCGGTTAATCTTACATATCAAGTTTCTTCTGTCTCACCAGATGATCATCACTACACGTATCCATTTTTACAGTTCCTGAGATGATAACCAAGCTAGCTAGCTACCTTGTAAAATTCTACTTTTTCGAGTTTCAAGTTCATTGAATATGTCAGAGAACTGAATTCACGAAATGGGGTTTGTTGTACCAGCAAAAAGGGTCTGCATAAGAGAGTGATCTCGGTGCCCATCAAGGATGCGGAGGGCACAAGGCTGAAGGGGGAGAACGCCCCACCACCGTCTGATTCTTGGGCTTGGAGGAAGTATGGACAGAAACCAATAAAAGGCTCCCCTTACCCCAGGTAACAGTCCCTTTCATATCCCACGCAATTTTACTAAGAGGATGTGTACAGAACCGAAATCAACTCCTGAAATTGCAAGTTCAAACAGTTTTTCTGGTTTCTGAAGCCCATACTGGCATATCCAGCAGTGCGTGAATTTAGACTTTCTACCTCGTGCTGATGAAATCCTGCACATGGAAAACATTAATTCCTTATCTTCTAACGCAAAGAACCAGTTGAGGGTATTAATGGAGAAACCTTATCTGAAGAAAAAAGGGAAAAATATATGTTTGTTTGAATGTACATTAATATCTTCCAACTGTTCCGTAAAAGCATTTACAATTAACTCGTATTGGCAATTGATTTTTGCAGAGGATACTATAGGTGTAGTAGTTCAAAGGGCTGTCCGGCCAGAAAACAAGTAGAGAGGAGCAGAGCGGATCCCTCGATGCTAGTCGTCACATACTCTTGTGAGCACAACCACCCATGGCCACCACCGTCGAGAAACCACCACCATCATCAAAATCACAACACTACCACCACCTCCCCTAAACCCACCACCCCAAAACCTGAAACTCCCACAACCCCACCTGAAAACCCAGAAACAGAACCAGAAGAAAAGTTCACTGATCTCGGAGGCGAGCAAGATTCTCTTATGAGCACCACAAACCCTAACGAGGACGAGTTTTCTTGGTTTGGAGAAATGATGACTACTACATCTTCCACCGCTCTTTTGGAGACCCCAATTTTCGCAGAGGAAAGAAGCGCCTTGGATGCCGACGTTGCCGCGGCGATGTTCTTCCCGATGGGGGAGGAAGAGGAGTCGTTGTTCGCGGATCTTGGAGAGTTACCGGAGTGCACAGCCGTGTTCGGGCACCACCGGAGTCGTGTGGGACCACAGGTGCAGATCTGCTGACACGTCATCCCGAGAGGGATTATAAAATTTGAAGGTGTGCGTTTGATTGATGCACTCTCCTCATAGATAACAACAAACGAACGAACGAACACTTGATTTATTTTTATTTTTTTTTCGCAAATTTTAGAGTTCAATAATTTAATCCTCCGAATGCTTTCTTTTTTCCTCGATTTCTATGTACTTAGTGTAATAAAGAGTCCCATCCTGATGTCTGTCGCGATCGATGCTCCTCTTGTAATTAATCAAACATCATTTGTCGTCTCAGAATGGATTGTTTTAATCGACTCATGAAATGACAAAATTAAAAAATAAACTTTCTTCGATTTTGATTTCGATCAATACCTATTCGTCAATGAAGTTTTTGAGTACTAACTTCTATGGGTAACTCTTAGATAATTCAGACCTAAGCTATTAAGATCCTCAATGATACAATTGATGTGTTTCGAGTGTCTCCTTCACATTCTACTAACGATTCTAAAAACCCACCTTGTTGGCTTTCAGATAAACACCATCACCGTCCAATCTGTTAATATCCAAAAACTTTGAAATCTTTAGATATTTTGAGAACTAATAAATAGAGAAACCAATAAATGCCTTTCAAGGTTGCTTTCACCAATGGTCACGGCTTCCAACTTGATTAGCATTTGAATTGACTAGGCCTTTCGGCCGAGCCCGGAAAAAATGTCAAAGAAACAACCAAAGTGCTATGACCTTTGAGATCGATCAATAATGTCCGGATGACACCACACCACAAGTTGCAACCCACCGTTTCACAGTCAATACCTAAGCAAATTGTTTTTCCAGACACATGGTTTGGTTAAGTCCATTTTCTTTATCATCAGTAGCTTGTCTCAGAAACAGAGAAGACATATATATAAATGAGGACTGAACATAGTCTCCTTCATGAATGGCGTGTCATTCTGTGCACCATTTTTATATTTCTGAAGCATTTTAATTTCCATCAGGTTTTTAATAAACAGCTGATCTTGCCACCAAAGTTGCTCAAGCAATCCTTTAGATTAGGCTGGCTGTGGCCTAGGACACACAACGTCACTAAGTTAATAGTTAATCATCGTCTCCTTTGGTCCTTATCCATGACCTTAGCATAGGGATGCGCAACTAAAATAGATCCAGATTATATGGGTGGTGTTAAGGTTTAGCTAGCTGTGAATGAAAGCAACAGGCAGGCATTAGGCAAGGTCTTGTTAAAATACAAGCAACCGTTGGTTAGTAGTTTACCTGCGTCCCATTTTAATAATATGAAGACAGCTGATTCTTTTGTCTTTGTCTGCAATTAATTAGCTAAGGAATCTTTCCCCTTCTTTTACGAAGGTCGATCCACCTTTCCCTCTGGGTATATGTTTTAAATAATATAACCTATATTTCTCTTCTTAGTTACTAATATTTAATTATTATATAAATTGAAAAGTTTGACGATTTTATTTAAAAATTTAAACTCGAAATGTGCATTGGATTTAAAAACAATATAATGAAAGGCGATTCCAATAATATATAAAATTCGAATGTGGATTAAAAAAAATTAGAGATCAAATTATTTGTTTACGAAGTCCTAAAAGATTACAAACATTTTTGTTGCATCTCTATCCAATTAGCCAATCATTATCTATTATACATGTTTATAATATACCCTCTCATATACTAAGAAAAGAAATGTCGTCCTTATCCCACCAATTATTATTTATGATATGATTGCTTCCTCTTTATAAACTCTCCCATAAAAAATTAAATCTTTCTTAAAAAATAAATATAACTTCGTATTTGAAATAATCAAATTAATCTCTTTTCTTAATTCGACCGTTCAAATTCACTCCCGACCCGAGATCATCATAAACTGGAATAGTACAATATGAATTATGGATAATTCATAACTTAATAATGGAGACTACTGTATAACTTTAAGGCCATAACTTAAATATAGCATAAATGTAATAATACTAAGGCCAATTAGCACAACTTGGACAAGAGTAGTGTGATATCGCCCAGTTAAATAAGCTCTTTAAGAGACAACAGTCGAGTGTATAACTTTTGGAACCAAATGAAAATCAATCTCGCCAATCTCCCAACTGTCGCACCTTTGAGAAAATTTTACACAATGACAGTGTACATGGAATGAGATGCAGCTAGACAAAGCTAAGGCATCGCATCCCTCAAAACAGTGCATCGAGACTAAAAATCCTAGCTTGAGCAGCACCCTATTCTCTTCATAGCAGAAACATCTTTACCCACGTCAATTTTCTCTCCTTTGGAAGGAACAGCTGAAGCTGCTGCTTCGTCACCAGTTTCCATGGCCTTCTTGCTCACGATACGGTAGATCTGAGTCAGCACTTCTGCGAATGCACTGTCCACATTAGTGGCTTCCAGTGCAGATGTTTCCATGAAGTAGAGGGACTCCCTCTCTGCAAAGGACTTCCCATCCTCGGTTGAGACAGCAACAAGATGACGAAGATCTGATTTATTGCCAATGAGCATAACCACGATGTTAGGATCTGTGTGATCCCTCAACTCCCTCAGCCACCTTTCAACATTTTCAAATGTGGAATGTCGAGTGACATCATACACAAGAAGTGCACCCACTGCACCCCGATAGTATGCACTGGTAATGGCACGGTACCTATAAACATAAAAGACATGGTTTATACGAGGCTGTGCCAGTTAGGTAAAAAGGTAATAGTATGTTTCAGAAATTGCAGGTTGCAGAAGCAGAAGCAAAATGCATAACGCAGGCCCATCCTGTAAACCCACAGACAAATCTAGTGAAATACAATATTGATCCGATGTCCCTGGCTACTTAAGAAACCAAATAGAAGTTTTGTAGCAGCTCACTGAATGCAGTATCAACACACACACTCAAAGTAGCCCTTCACTAAGATTGAACTATATGCCAGAAAATCAGGTATCAACTCATGCAGACAAGTTTATTCATATTCATTCAAAAATTAAGGAGTAAGCCCTAAGCCATGAACATTTAATACTTCAAGAAGAAAGTACACTTAATAATCTTTCCTCTACTTCGATTACTGATTTTTTATGAAGCCAGACCATCACTGACTTCATATAAGTTGAATAAAATTAACAAAAGCACCAGAAACTCTCTAAAATGCACCTATAAGACTTAAAACTTTTTGCATTTCTCAAGCAGAACACTGGATTTTTGGCAAAGCATCACAACTAGAGATGGCTGTGCCCTGAGAAGCAGTAAAGCAAGAGCTAACTTTTGGCATACTTAGTACTTAAACTGGGGAAACTTCCAAAAAGCCCAGATTCAAATCTTGGATCAGGTAATCGTGGATTTAGTTATTAGAAAGCAAACCCCTGTTCCCCAACTACTGACTCTCAGTGGAGCATTCGGGCGAATGGCATGTCAGATATTCATCACTACCAAATCTATACTACTGCAGATAATAGACACGAACCATCAAGTTGAAATGCAGGCATCAGGAAAACCAAGAAACTGGTATGCCAAGGATAACCATCAAAAGAAAACCATTTTATAACCCACCTAAAATTTCCTGGAGTATAGATTCTGACACATGTTCAGGGAAACATATAAGTTTTCACTGTCACTCATGTCTAGGTAGGAGGAAGAGTGAAGCAGTATCCAAAGAAATATTACACCTAGGCCTAGGATTCACTTCACACAAGGATTTCCAAAAGACCAAAGAGGCAGTTTCAAACTGGTACACTACGAAAAATTAATATTCAAAAGAAAAGCACCTTATACCCACCTAAGATATGCATGATGCAAAAATTCTTCCATATTTTCAGAAAGTCATCGATTTTCATAGTTGCTCATGTAGCCAGGAGGTATTGCTTCAACAAAATATTAACCCTAGGCCTTGGGTCAACTCCACATCAGGATTTACAATAGAAACAAAAGCATCTTTCTTGAGATAATTTTCAAATCAACATCAAGTTGGCTTAGTTCTGCACTGAAACAATATAACCCATGACTTTTCCAGAGAGTCCCCATACCTTGAAACCTAGACTTGAAATCTAGAACCACTAGCCATAGAGTATTTGATAAAAAAAATAAACCATAAAACAGTCAAATCCATGCAGCAATGATACAGATGAAAATCACGCATGTGATACATATCATAAAATTAGAGATTTGCAACAATAATGCAATTAAACTAGAACATATCATGCTAGTGTGTCCCTTGATTGTGTAGACAAACATAGTTTTTATGCAAGAAACAGATAATTCAATATTTGAGAAGTATATTATGGCAAAATAGACCCCTTAATGGCTGTGATTTGCAAGATTAAGAGAACTTTTGTTTTTTGGCAACACAGTCTTACTCAGTTCCAAAATCTTGAGTGACCACATCATGACTGAAACCAGCACATCAATGATTTAAGAACAAATACTAGCAGAAAGTAGATAAAGAGCAAACTGAATAAAACTGAGATATTGCTGACTGAAAGATAACTTACATGATTCAGTAACTATTGGGCTTTGGAAATTACAGTCGAAATATATAATGCAAAAAGTGCTTATAATTCCTATCAATAAAGTTCATTGACTTAATATGCACATCACGACTGAATTCATAAAACTGACATTCTAAAATCAGAACTCACTCCTATCAAAATAGTTGTATACAAGCAGAAAACCAAAGATATCAAATTCAAACTTTATAGTTAGAAAACAACACAAGCATCCTAGAATGACGTATGAAAATTTCGCTAAAATGAATGCTTAAAAGTGCTCTTGGTTTGTCTTTCATCAGACCTGACTGTAAATTAGCATTGAAGATCTGTTTAGCTTATCTTTTACTTCCCAAGTCAAAAAAATGGCCCCTTTTTTATTGGAGTGTCTTGGCAAATCTGGGTCACAATCTTAGTCACATTAGTGACAGTATAGGTTATAAACATCTATGTCTGTCTTCTTCAAGATTTTCCACAGGTAATAAAATTATTACGCTTTATATTGCAACCAACCAATTTTCAGAAAGTTTTCAAGGAAAAAAGTGGAATTAAAGTTAGAACTAAGAACTTTCATATGCCCAAGGCTAACTGAAAGTAAATGCCAGGCCCCCCTTTCATTCCTCATACCAGAATTTTTATACTTTAAAAGATTAACTAAAGAATTTTGGTGATTCTACTTGCATGTTCACATCTTATTACACATATGGAATTGCCTCACTTCCACCAAACTCTTAGCTCATACCTGGAATGAGCAAGATTCATCCAGGTGCACGCCTTGAGGCTTTATAAGCCAATTTGTCTAGAAGCATAAAATGAAAGATATAACAAATTGAGCTACTCACAGTCTCATTCATGTCATATATCCATCCATCCATCCACTTCAATTACATTCAACAATACAGTGAACCAATCAGAACCCTTATACATGTTACTTTAGTGATGAAAAAGCAACATGCACAAGCATTTCTAAAAAAAAAAGAAAAATGTCAAAAACTACCAGTCAGCACAGCAAATCTAAATGAAAAACTTTCAAAAACCAATTTCACTGCAGCATGAACAAATTAAGTAACTTTAAACACACATCTCTAACTCTAAGCGACAAGATCCAGAACCGAATTCACATGTCTTCCCGTGAGATTCATTAGAAACACCGACGGAACAACTAAAACAAAAGAAACTCATGAAACACACATCACAAATCCATCCTAAGAATCAACAACAACAGTCCAGATCAAGTAAAAGCAGAGACAGCCAAAATAAAGCTAGTGGCAAACAAACCTCTCTTGGCCAGCAGTGTCCCAAATCTGAGCCTTGATGACCTTTCCATCAACGTTCAAGCTTCGAGTAGCGAACTCAACCCCAATAGTGGACTTGGACTCCAAACTGAACTCGTTCCGAGTGAACCTGGAAAGCAGGTTGGATTTGCCCACACCCGAATCCCCGATGAGGACCACCTTGAAGAGGTAATCATAGTCATCTTCAGCTCTGTACCCTGCCATTTTTTTCTTTACTTAGCTTCCCCTCTTCGTTCTTCTCTTTGCTTTTTGGCTTAAAAGGAAATAAAAAGAGACAGGGAGGGACCGAGAGAGCGATTTATGGGCGACGAAAAATTAAAGCTCAATTGGTATTCGCGTATGTTCTGTGTTCCGTGCGTATGTTTTTCACTCTTTCTCAGGTGGGAAATGGGCGAGACCCTTCTCTCTGTCTTTGCATTGTCTTTATTGTCTTATTGGGCTGGACTCCAAAATAGAGAAACAACAGGAGAATGTGTAGCCGCTTTTTTCTTTTAAAAATAAGTATATATATTAATTTTATGATTCATAATTAGTTATAATTTTTATTAAATTTTGAGATGATTTATGTTAAATGTCATTATTTTACATATTTAGATACTTTTTGTACTATTGGTTGATTTTATAATTTAGATTTTTACATAATATTCTTATCATAGTACTAATTATTATGGAAAACATGTATAAACAAAAACATTCATATAATAATCTTTGTGGGTAATACATATACAAATTATTTTCTCTACTTAGATGCATCATATTTTTATAAATTTCTGCTATTTTAACTATGAATTTAATTTTTTATTAAATTTTTTCATGAGTGTTTAATATATGGATTATTAAAAACCCCAAATTTTTATTCGTGCAGATTAGCCTAGTCATGTTATTTTCAGGGAAAATGACAAAAGATGACGACACAGGCGTGGGGTTGGGTTGGGTTTGGTAATAATCTGAAAAGTGTGAGTTGGAAAAGTAAATTGGGCGTGGCTAACAAGCGTAAGTGTGAACCGGGGGAGTCTCATAGATCCATATTTTAGACCCAATACTTGGGCTTTAACGTCACATAATCCAAGGATAGGCCCATAATTGTCCTTCGTTAAGCAAACATTTGCGGCACTGGCGAGTCTGGCGGGCAGGGCAGTAGATATCACTGTCGCTTTGATGACAACATCCACATTCTGACCTCCAAAATTGCAGGACAATTTTTTTAAATGCACAATTAGACACAGTTTCGTCAGTTAATATCTTAATTGAGAGTCAGTCAAGTCTCGTGAACTCCTGTCTCACCGGTCGGATTTGCTGCAAAAATGCAAATTTAAACTCTTTTAATATGCGTTATAGAAAGCAAAGAGTGTATGCACTTACAAATATTATTTAGAAAATTAGTAATTAAAATAATATTTTGATCTTCATAAGTTGTTTTTCTTTTCCATTGTCATATATAAAGAGAGATGGATTTTTTATGTAACTATTTTTTTTTAAAAAAAATATCCAGCAATTGATATTAGCTTTTTTTGTTTTATCGTAAACACCCATTATAATTAGTATTACTAATCTAAATTTTTTTTAAATACTCAATATCCAAAATCAGATATCATCGAATATTTAAATTTTGGTTAATGATGAATAATTTTTAATAAAGAAAATCTATTCCTTAAATATTTAACGAGAAATCTTTAGTTTTAGTGAAGAAAGTTTATGATTTCTTTAAGTATTTTAGTCTTGGGATGTGATTTGAGTTAACTATGCTAATAAAATTCTATTTTAACAAGTATTGATCAAAATTGGGAAGAATTTGTCATGGTTCGATAAAAATACTCTTCTATTTAAAAAAAATCATGTAATGTATCTATTAGATGAGTAAGTATGGCTATCACAAAGAGACAAAGTAATATCATTCATAATAATATCATTTCAGACTAGTCTCATAGCTCTTAATGACTCTAGTATTGGTTAATTTCCTTTCGAACAATATCATGATTCATCGATTCATCATGTCAATGTTAACATGTGCAGAAATGATTACCATATCAAAATATTTGTTTCTAAAGTATCTCTTGATCATAATTTTACAGAAAGATTCTTCGTTTTTTTTTCTTTTTTATTCTAACAGTAAACATTGACTAAGTTGGAAATTGTCTCTTTTGTTTTTTCTTTTTTTTTATCTGGGCTGTTATGTCATGACTGAGTATTTTTTCGATATATTTCTTTTATAATTATAACGCATATTTAATTTAAACTATCTTATTACTATTTTGACTCTAACATAAGCATAAAGATAACACACTAATTTTTTATTATCTATAAATAAAAATTTCCAATATTATGAAATTAAGGTGCCTCACTATTGGACTTGATTTAAATCAATAAAATTAAGGTATCTCCTAATGGAATTGACCTAAACAATACGTCCAACCATAATGTACCAACACTTTGCAACATTATCAAAATATGATTAAACCATACAGCCCCACAAACATAAACTCAATAATGGTTTTTTATGTTGGGGAAATTTAACATTTTACTTAATCAAAACACAGATTTATGTAATTTTAAGTATATGCACGTACATAATGTTAATCTCAAACCAACTTTTATTGGTCCTAATGATAGTATCAGTTGAAATTTCCTTAAACAATTACGTCATAAATGGCAAGATTTTTATGGGGATAGGTTCAATATCCAATTAGATAAATTTAAGAGGATGATGTGATGATACAATTAACCATACAAAAAAATCACTTATATATAACAATTTTGACAAATATTTATAGGAATTCTATATTTGTATCTGCTAAAAAATTCCTTCTTAAGTTTATATATGTAAGTTACCTTTGTTAGGGAAAAGGTTTTATATATCAGACATATCAAAGGCTAAAAGTTTGTGCAGATTCCTCCAAGGTTGGTGTACTAGAGTTCAAGGAAGTTAAGTCATGCTATGCTAGCCCATGACATCTCTATGATTGCCTACAGCCATACACATCCTTGTCATAGTACCACAGTTTCTCAGATTAGCCCCTCTAAAACTGTTGTCTCCTCCTCCAACTAACCAGCTTCTATTACCTTCGGTGGTCTTTCTTGAACTCTCATCTGAAAAGAAAAAAAACAGTTCCAAATGACCATCTCTAAAGTCGTCTCGACGTCATCCTCGCCAGCCTCATTGCCCAACTTCTCTCCTCAAAAGATTCAGCTAGTCTCCAAGACTGTATCAGACAAGCTCTTAGAGAAGTTCTTTGATGCAAGTGAATTTGATTTCGATTATGAGCAAAGTGGGTTGTGGTCTCCTCCAATCAGAAGAAGCGTGTTCATGAGCTCACCGGGAAGTGTATTATTAACCCAGGAGAAAATGCTTGGCAAACTGAGAAATTCCATGGAAGCTCGTCGTTCCAGGAGACATAAAGCTTGTTGGAATCTATGGTATTGCTAAACTACTGTTCTCGTTATTCGAGATCATGTTTTCTTCTTCTCTCTGTTGAAAAGCCATAATGTGCTAATTGGACAGAAGTTCAGTTTCCTACCAGTTATATTTGCTTCCTTTTTCTTGGAACTCGCTTGATTTCCCAGGTAGTCGACACTTGCTGCCGAAGAATATAGGAAATGTTGAGAAGCTACCGCTCATCTTATCTCCACAAACGACTCTTAAATTTTCTAACCACAACACAAATAGAAAGACAAAAGACTAAAGACTCTCCGTTTCATGAAAAGTAAATGAAGATTACAGTCCGAAGAGATTTAAAGTAAAGGGAGTAAAATGCACGCAGTCTTCAATTTTGCGCTTCCTACTTTTTCTTTTTTCCTTTTCCTTCTATTTTTATTTAATTATATTTTATATAAAGATTCATGTCAGATTAAATATCTATTTCGACCCAAATATAATTCCATCCTTAAACGGATGGGATAGACACGATAGAGAACGACGGAATTTCTTATTATTCATAGGTTCAATTTTTAAGAACGTGAATAAAATTTATTTTACTGATAAAATATATCAAATTATATTATATATTTATTAGATTTAATTTTTAAAAAATATATTTAAATAACTTCATAAATATAATATCATATCAACTTATAATATCGAAATTACCATAATTATCTGTATATTATATATTTAGTATCCGTGTAGAAGTGATGCGATGTAAGATTCTTGACTAATGCGCATAAATACAAAACCGAGCAAACTGCTTTTGCACATTAGCTTTTAAAAGCTGGAGTTGAGATGTTTTCCATGCATTTTGGCTCTTAATTACTCACTTGGATATACATTTCCCTCAAATCAAACTTGAGCAGAGAGAGGAGAGGAGAGGACCATCCCGTTTATAGGGTCTCTCTCGAAACTTCTCCAACAAGCACCGCTAATTTGTCCTTTCCCCTTTCCTTTTTGAGGAAAAACCTTTTTTTACCGATTAATAACGTTGACGAAATGCCCAACGAACTAGTGGCTGCATCACTTGAGTAAATGCCCAGAACAACTCTCTGCGCAATCCAAATAAGAGGGAAAGGTGTAAACCAATAGCAGAATCAATAAATGACTTCGTACTGATCGCACAACAATTCTGACTTTCTGTATATGCTAACCCTGAATAGTGAAAGAAACGCCAGCGTTTCGAGTAACTTCATATTGCATTATATTTCCAAATTTGAATGTAGACAGAAAAAGGTGAAGCTACGTCCAAAGAGAGTACAAAACACCATGCACTGATTAGCCCACAGCAGAATTATTTGGGTCCAAGATGCTTTTCATGTCTATTCTTAATTTTTTATATAAATATAAGATATTATAATCTAAATATATTATTGAATTTCAAATCCAAAATCTTATAATTCTCATATCAAATCAGATTAAGTGTCATTGTACAATCAACTGCTCATCTGCTCTATCCTCAATCTTGGTATCACATTTGGTCATCAAAATCTCATAATTAAATGCTATGTAATTCTGCAGCAAAGAAGCACGACTTGACATCACCATCAAGTGCTTCTTTAATTGGAATTCTGCTAGGGTTTACGTCTTTCTAGGAAGTTGAATAACCTTTATCACCTCAGAGCCCAACCATAAGACTTCGACTTCTGCATCTTTTCAAAATAAAGTTAATTGTTTCCAGTGTAATCATATAACTTTTAATTAAAGTAGGAAATTGAGGCCTCACAAACTCCAATCCAAATGCATCTTCCATCGGGACTTGTCATCAAGCCTACAAAAATTATGTTTACGACGTGATATAATTGCTTAATTTTAAGGATTTCAACATAGTTAATTTAAATATTAAGGATTTATCGTGATTTTTATTATTGGTTTTAAATAATAGATGACAATTATAGTAGGAAGGATATTTTATTTCATTTATGAGAGATACTAATCCTAGTTCAAAGAAATTAAGTTATATATATCATATTTAAACTACAGAACCTTAATGCGTATAAGAAAATAAAATATATTCACTCCGCGGTGATACCATTTTGTACTGAAAGCCTGAAACTAGGCCGCACCAGGATTGGTGTTTCTAAAATGGACTGGGCTTTTTCTCGGTCCTCCTAGAATTGGATGGGTTGCATTGGATTTGTTTTAGAGTATTTTGTCCACAAACGAGTGAAACCGAATCTATTATCATTTGTCACGTTTTAATACAACGAAGCTGTATATATTATTCATAGGGTAAATTTACCGTGCCGTGTTCCCAGACACAATTTATAGTTATGACTTCAGCATTTAAAAATAAATAAATAAATCCATATATACATCATATTTACACAACACATATAAATCCATTCATATTTGATCATATACACAAACTGGTCTCGTAATTATCTCTATAAAAAAACTTGTTTTACCAAAGCTTTGTCAATATTTATATATATACATAGTTATAGCTCCCTTTTTGCAATATTTTACTCCAATCTAGGAATAAAAGATTACTTCAAAAAGATTGATAAAACAATGGCCTAAATCTCAACCATCAATCTTCCCTTCCTCGAATTTTCTTATTTTCAGTAAAAAAATATATTTTAGTTATACATTACTTTATAAATCCATTCTTATATATCCAATTACCTCATTCTCTAGGGCTTTGGAATTTGGTGGGAAATTGGGAAATGAAAATAAAAAAAACATGTTAAATGTGAAGATTCAGTTCCTCAATTTTCTCATGTTAAATCTGTTTAGAATTCCAAGATAAAGATGATCACAACCTGTATATTTTCTCACGAATCAATCCAACCATTCGCATTCCTCACGGCTCCTGACCATTTTTTTTATAGACGAGAGAGATTTTATTAAAATTAAACAGTAACAAAATAAAACAATAGTTAAATAGAACTTGACCAGCAAATAAAAATATTCAAGAATAATTCAAAAATATATCTTTTGAAACAAGATGTGCTTTTTGTTCAAATTCAAATATCAGTACACACCATATGTCCCCTCCTGCCAGACGCTCCCAATTATTGTAACTGAATCCCTTCAACCCAAATTTTGCCCAATTCGATATTTGATAATAAGAAAAATTGGATTCTCTTCAGAAAATTTATTCTTAAAAATTCTGTTATTTTTTTCTTTTCAAATAGACCACAACACAGAAAAAAACAAAATTTTCCAAAAAGATACTGATTTGTTGTTTACCACACCGACACTGTATGTAAAACTCGGGAATTGAATCTGGACACAAAAATGTGATCCCCACCATCCATTGATCACATAGATATCGGCTCCTGACCACATTGTTCTCATGCCTAAATAACAGGGGCCTTATGTCCGCACTTCCCGCAAAATTGGTCCATAATTCATTCCGTGCGTCTCCTTCCAGCCTTTAAACGTGTCGGTTCTATATAGGTTGTTCCATGGTGCTCCACACGATCTCTGCCAGTCATATTTAGTCCTTTATATTCGAGAATTAGTCTTTCCCTGGGCTGTTCCCAGTACAGATTTTCAAATTATGTTCATATTTTTCTCGAGCCGCTGTCCTCTACGTTGTTTCATCCACAGATTGATTACTAGTTCACTATTAGTGAACTGGACCACATTTCGGTTCTACATGGGGCCTAGGATCTGATGCATCATTCATTCGCATTCTGCAAGGCTCTTGACCACAACTTTTTCAAGTCATTTCTGCTACTTTGTCAATATATATACCCTCCATCTCCTCATACCTCCTCACAAAGAGTATTTTTTACAAAGATGGAAGCCATGACTCTACTCTGTATGAACAAAGGGGATGGGGAAACTAGTTATGCAAAGAATTCAGGGATCCAGGTGTTGCTTGCATTTCTTTTAATCCCCTATATATATTACTTTACTGCCTCCCCTCATATGGAAAGCAATCAACTGTACTAATGCATAAACTGATTTTAGCCTATAATTAGAGTTAGGTGAAGTAATTATTTGTTTGTTTGTTAAAATTGTTGCAGAGAAAAATACAATGTATTGGCAAGCCAATCATGGTTGAAGCTGTGCTAAGATTACTCTGTCCCGGTATACCTAAGAGTTTGGCCATTGCCGACTTGGGTTGCTCCTCTGGGCCAAATTCCCTAAAAGCGGTCTCTGAGATAATTGACATTGTCCACCAGAGATGCTTAAACGAGGGTCATCGTGCACCAGAATTTAGGGTCTCCCTAAATGATCTTCCTTGCAGTGATTTCAACTGTGTTTTTGGGTGCTTGCCAGCATTCTACGACAGACTCAAGCGTGATAAAGGTCCCGGATTCGGGCCATGTTTTGTGTCAGCCATGCCAGGCTCTTTTTATGGTAGATTGTTTCCTAGTAGGAGCCTGCATTTTGTGCACTCGTCTTCAAGTATCCATTGGCTTTCTCAGGTAACCGGGTTCTCCCCTTCTCTCTTTACATAGTTGTCAACACATGTCATATAAAAATCAAACAAATGTTTATTATAATATTTATGATTTATTAATCTCATTTTAAAAAAACTATGTGATGTGGAATACTTTCACGTGTATGTACGGAACCATCACCTTTTTAACTCATGTATTTAATTTGTCACCTTAGGTATGCAGATGTAAAATATGCTAATTAGGGTAAACGTTATTGAGTTGACATAGCTTCAAAAATCATTTTTTAGAATTAAAGGTTATTCATCATAAAACATAAAAATTATTTTTTAAAATTAAAATATATTTACTACTGTTAATAAAAAAAATTGATAATTAAAAAAATCTTTATTTTTATAAAATTATATTTTTTCATAATTCTGGATTAGATCCAAATAATGAGTTTCTGTCTATCAGAGTCATGTACAAAAATTAATCGAAATTTATATTATTAAAAATACTTATTCAACAATCGTGATAAAAAATTATGATATATCAGACGATGTAGATCATAAATTATAATTTTTAATAGCAAGCGACAAGATATTTTTCGTATGTTTGTCCAATTATAGTCTAAATAATATTTGGCAAGTCGTCGAAATAAAACCTAATTTGAGTGTTAACTGTGTGATTAAACTCGATCAATATCTAATTTGAGTTAAAACCAGTGGGATCTTATTCGGTTTCCAAATACACTAAACATGATAGAAAGAAGCTCCTATATACGGTTCAAGAAAACAATGTAAAATATAAAAGTTGAACAGGTTCCACCCGGTTTAGAGAGCACCGCTAGCATAATAAGGAACAGAAGCAAGATCTATATATCAAAGAGCAGCCCACAGTGCGTGCTGGACGCATACTCCCTGCAGTTCCAGAGGGACTTCTCGGTATTCCTAAAGTCTCGCGCAGAAGAAATCGTTCCTGGAGGCTGCATGGTGTTATCATTCATGGGCAGGAGATCCCCTGATCCCACTACTCCTCACAGTTGCTTCCAGTGGGAGCTCTTGGCAGAAGCATTGATGGATATGGCCTCTGAGGTAATTCCTCAATATCGTCTTTCCGAAAGTGTTTACTGAACTGAAAATGCATGGGGTTTATTAGATATGAAGATTTTTAATCAACCCGAATCAACTTCGCAGGGTCTTATCGAAGAGGATAAAGTCGATTCCTTCAATGCTCCTTACTATGCTCCATGTCCCCAAGAAATAAATCTAGCGATTGAAAACGAAGGGTCGTTCATTCTCGATCGGCTAGAAACCTTTGAACTATCTCCGGATGGTGTGGAGGATGAAGAAACTGTACTTGCAAAAGAATCATTCGGGAAACGAGTGGCCAAGCTGATTAGAGCTGTGGTGGAGTCCATGCTAGAATATCATTTTGGAGGTCACATAATGGACGACTTATTTAAGCGATTGGAGGACATTGTGGATGATTACCAATCCAAGTTCAGAACAAAGTACATCATTGCCGTCATTTCCGTGACTAGGAAGGACAACTAGTTCCAAATATCGGCCAAGGAATAATGCGAGATTTTAATTTCTTTGAATTTCTGAACTTTAGTATCAATTTTTCTTTTGGTTTAATTAGCTTAATTATTCCAATAAAAAATATTTTCGAGGATGGTATTTTTTATAAAAATTAATTCTGCAGTAAGGAAGCAAGACATGACATCACCATCAAGTGCATCTTTCATTGGAATTCTGCTAGAGTTTACGTCTTTCTAGGAAGTTGAATAATCTTTATCACCTCAGAGCGAAACCATAAGACTTCTGCATCATTTCAAAATAAAGTTAATTGTTTACAGGTGTAATCACATAATTTTTAATTAATGTAGGAAATTGAGGCCTCACTAACTCCAATTCAAATGCATCTTCCATCGGGATTTGTCATCAAGCCTACAAAATTGTGTTTACGACGTGATACAATTGTTTAATTTTATGGATTTCAACATAGTTAATTTAAATCTTAAAGATTTATCCTGAGTTTTATTATTATTGGTTTTAAATAAGAGATTACAATTATAGTAGGAAGGATATTTTATTTAATTTATGAGAGATACTAATCCTAGTTGACAAGGAGGTTAAGATATATATAAATATATATTTATATAATATCATATTTAAACTATAGAACCTTAATTATATTAACTCAGGCGTATAAAAAAATAATATATTCACTCCGTGGTGATACCATTTTGTAGCTGAAAGCCTGAAACTTAGGCCGACAGCAGGATTGGTGTTTCTAAAATGGACTGGGTTGCATTGGATTTTGTTTTTATAGTATTATTTTTGATCTGTAAACATCGCTTTATTGGTCAATTAGTGTCTACAAAAGAGAACACCCATAGCATCTTGACAAATGAAGTGTCTCACAGGATCTGGAAGAGACACATAAAAGGTAGTTTCAGGGTCCAAAGCAAAACCCATTTTAGCAAGTATATTTGCAGGCAGATTGACTTCTCTAAAAATGTGGTTAAAGATCAGGCCATCAAACCGAGAGAAGAGCCTATGACACTTCCTCATAGCTTCACTAGCTACCGGATGTTCGTTACCTAGCCTCATCAACTCAATAGCTTCCCAGGAATCACAGTCCACCTGAATTCTTCTGAAGCCTCTGTCAACACAAGCTTGGAGACCTGTTAATACACCCAGTACTTCTGCATCAAGACTCGAACAACGCCCAATATTATAGGAATAGCCAAAAAGCCAATTTCCTTTACAATCTCTCACAAGACCTCCTGCACATGCCAATCCCGAAACACGAGTATGAGCCCCATCACAGTTTAGTTTCACCCAGCCTTCTATAGGAGGAATCCAACGGACCCAACGATGTTCCCTTCGTCCTCTCGTACTATCTACCTTCTGAATCACCTCCAAAGCATAATAGAATTGCCTGGAGCATGCAAGAATCGAAGAACACAAATCATGCGGCAAAGGAATATCGGGCTGGAAAAGGGTCTGGTTGCGCCACTTCCAGATTAGCCATAGTGTTGTACCAAAGACTAGAGACCACGACGGAGCCTTATCATGACCAAGAGAAAATCTAGATAAGTTATAAACTAGCCACTGATCCAAGGTTTGAGAAAAGAAAAGAACTTTCTCCTCAAATGCTATCAAAGAATTCCAGATGGGCTGTAAGCAACTACAGTCCCTTAAGCAATGTAACGTAGATTCTTGAGATAGTAAACACCTCGGACATGAATCACTCGCCACAATGGATCTTCTACTACAAAGAGACTTAGTAGGAAGTCGTTCCCTCGCAACTAGCCAAAGAAAAATACGAATCCGTTCCGGGCCTCGCCACTGCCAAACAGAATCCCAAACCTCTTGCCTACTATACCCACAATTCTCATCAATCACTGGATAAGCTGAAGAAGTTGAAAAACAACCATTTGGGTTGAGCTCCCAAACCAACATATCAGATCCACCGTCCAGCTACAGAGGCGATAAGGCCAGCAATTCCGAACACACTTCCTCCGGTAAAAAATGTAATAATCGAGACCAATCCCAATGAAAGTCTTCTGTCACATAGTCAGCAACAACATCATTAAGCCAGCCCTCTAGAATCTCCAAGGTAGTATATCCAAGTAAAGGACCCCGCTCTCCCAACCACTTATCCGTCCAGAAACGAGTAGTTTTGCCATTCCCTACCACCCAACAGCTCCCTTGTACCACATCTGGCCACACCTTGAGAAGTGAACGCCATGTGCTAGAGCATGGTGCTCTCAGTTTCCACATATGTGTAATGTGTGCATCCCAATTATATTTCCCCTTTAACACCTGAACCCAAAGTTTATTAGGTTCTGACATAAAACGCCAAGCAAGTCTCATCAACAGCACCCAGTTCTTGTCTGTTGCTTTTCTCAAACCCAAGCCACCATTC
This sequence comes from Passiflora organensis, assembly GCA_019739055.1. Taxonomy (NCBI): domain Eukaryota; kingdom Viridiplantae; phylum Streptophyta; class Magnoliopsida; order Malpighiales; family Passifloraceae; genus Passiflora; species Passiflora organensis. Next base: position 1,225,273 of record JAEPBF010000269.1, read on the forward strand.
ATCTGAGATCGGCAAATAACATCCCAACCTACTAAGTGCATCCTCCTCCCCTCTATGGAAGAACCCCAAATAAAGCTCCGTGTAATCTTGTCAATTTCACTAGTAATACTCTCTGGAAGCAGGCATGTTTGCATATTATATAGAGGAAGAGAGGCTAAAACAGATTTAGCTAAGGTTATTCGTCCTGCTAAGGAAAGATGTCGAACCTTCCATGATGAAAGGCGTCCGCGAAGCTTCTCAATAATATCTGTATAATACGATTTAGATATTCATCCATGGAGAATTGGAGCACCTAAATAACGGCCCAAGGAGGTAGTACGCTGAAAACCAAGCAAACGAACAATTGTATCCACTTTAGAAGACGAGATATTTGCTGAGAAGAAAATCGAGGATTTGGGTCGACTAATGCTCTGGCCAAAACTCCTACAAAAGATGTCGAGGACCTGTTGTACGACTAGTACTTGCTCAATTGAGGCTTCGACAAACAAGAAAAGATCATCTGCAAATAGCAAGTGAGAGAGCCTAGGACCAGACCGTCCCAAGCGGATTGGCTTCCACTTACCCTGACAAACACTATCCTCGATGAGGTGGGATAATCTGTCCATACATAGTACAAATAGGTAAGGAGACAATGAGTCTCCTTGCCTAATGCCCCTCGAAGGATAAAAAGGTTCCATGCTATCACCATTCCATAGTAAGTTCATCTTAGGAGTGCGAATACATGTACTCACCCTTTGAATAAAAGTCTCCCCCAAGCCTGCAAGTGTTAGTGTCTCTTCAATAAAAGACCAGTTCATCCTATCATATGCCTTTTCAAGATCCAATTTAATAGCCATCCACCCCACCTTACCCTTCTTTCTTCGCATAGAATGAACAACCTCCTAAACAATGACAATATTATCAGTGATTTGGCGCCCTGGGATAAAGCTTGATTGATACTCTGAGACTAACAAAGGCATTACAGGCTTCAAATAATTGGCTAGCAGCATAGTGATGACTTTATAAGCCACATTACATAAGCTAATTGGACGGAATTGTGAGATCAATTCAGGTTTACGAACTTTTGGGATTAAAATAATTAGTGTATCATTAAGCTCTGACACCATCGAGCCTTCTTGCATGAAGAGCCTCACCAGCCTCCACAAAGACGGTCCCACGACCTCCCATTGGCTCTGAAAGAAAAGCGATTGTAATCCATCCAACCCAGGAGCTTTAAACTTACCCATACCAAAGATTATCTTTCGAACATCTTCCAGTGAGAGTTCTTGGACAAAATCCTCCCAGCAAGGAAAAATCACTCCCGGAAAAGCAACAGTAGTGCGGAGGCTAACGTATTCCCCTGAATCAGCAGCATATAAAAGTTTATAATAATTAATAGCCATTGTTTGCAACTTGAGCCTATCGGAACACCAGTCCCCATTATCATCTCGCAAATCATCAATTCTATTAGCTCTTCGACGAAGAACTGTAGTCATATGAAAAAAATGTGTGTTTCGATCACCAAACTGAATCCAATTGACACGGGCTTTTTGAAACCATAATAACTCTTCTTGGGCCAAAGTGTCTTCATACTCACGGCGTACCAGCTCACCCTTCTTAGCCAAACCTGCAGAGAACCGATTACCCAATGCTCTCTCAATTCCTTGTAACTGATTCAGAAGTGATCTCTTCCTCTTAAAAATATTACCAAAGGTGCTCTTATTCCACTGTTGGACTTGGAAGACAAACGAGTTATAACTAGAAAACCATTCAGCATCTGGACCCCAATGGGACTTAACTAACTCTGGGAAACTTGAGTGAGCAAGCCAAGCTGCTTGGAATCGGAATGGACGATTGGAAGAAATTGCACTGTTAAAGGTATTCAATACAAGCAAGATTGGACGATGGTCAAACTTCACTCTTGGTAAATGTTGCACGATGCCATTGGGAAATAGTGTACGCCAAGATAAGTTTACTAGAGCGCAATCTAGCCTCTCAACTAACTGACCTCTAAACCAGGTATATTTCGGCCCAACAAATCCAACATCAAGTAGTGAGCAAGCCTGCATAAAATCATATAACTCCCTCCCCCTATTTAATCCAAAGGGCGCACCTCCTTGTTTATCGTCAGGACTTAATAATGTATTGAAGTCACCAATTAAGGCCCAAGGAGTATAATCAGGAACTTGCAAAGCATGAACTTCCTTCCACATCTCTTGCCTGAAGGATCTGTTGGGACTAGCATAGATCGTTGTATACAAACCTTCTCGATTTCCACATTTCCACTGAAAATGCACAAACTGTCTACAAGATACAAGGATATGAATGTCAACTATTGATGCATTCCATAAAACCCATGGCTTCCTCAACATGCCAGTTAGTCATTCCCAACCTTCGGATCACTTCTAAAGCCTTAATACCACTAATTCGAGGCTCCATCAAGATACAAATCTGTGGTCTATACATTCTGATTAAAGCCTTCATAACCGCTCGGAAATTAGAACTTGCAGCCCCCAAAACATTCCAAGAAAGAATCGACATATAAACAATAATGGGTGAAGATAGAACGCAGCTTTGATCAATAGCTATATCTCAACTGGGATGCTACTACTACCCGACACCTCCTTCTCAACGGGGTTTCCCATCATTACACAATCCTCAGGTGTAAAACCATCTTCTCTTGCCAGTAAATGCGTTGCTTCTGATCTTCCCATATTAGCTAGCCCATCCCCAATGGCATTGCGGGATCGCTTGGCTGAGGAACCAATGCCGGAGAGAGGACTCATCGATGCACTTAGGACAGAAAGAGGGACCTTTGGAACAGAAGATAAAGCTAAGTCTTCACTTCTATGCAAAGGTTTACGACTCTTCATTCGCCTTTTCCCCAGACTCATCGTTTTAAGATTTTCCTCCATGTGTGCCACATCAGGCCTTGTCCCTTGCTTGAAAGTCACAAATCGAAAGATGGACCCATCCAATACATTTTGGGTTTCCAAAGGCCCAAGACTTCCATCTAACCGAGGTTCAATATGAAACCTCTATGTACAATCCTCCCCATTCAATGCACCAATGAGCTTATCTTTATGCACTGGGTCGGCTCAATCCTCATTAGCTATTGAAATATGCACTGGCCCATCCACAGGAATATTTTGCTCCAGCACAGCAAACCGTGAACCCGAAGTTTTAGCACAAGCATCTTTTTCCTCTGCCACTGCCTTACGTGACTCCACTCGTGGTTTACGCCGGTTTCTACGTGCTGCATGAATCCATGGACCATAATCTTTGTTTGTTTGGATGCGCATAGACTCCATGCTCATCGGAGCAAGCGGAAAATCGTTGACAACAGCCACTGAAGGAGGCTGGTCAGGGATTTTGGACGACACACTTTGAGTTTCCCTTGAAGTTTTCCCCTGAACCACCGGACATCGCTCTGGACATGAGCTATAATCGTGACCCACTCGCCCACAACTAAAGCACACCTGAGGAAGATTCTCATACTCAATCCGTTGCCACATCTCATTCACTCGGAACTTAGGAAGAAGCGGGCAAGATAGATCAAGTTCCACCGCCACCCTAGCAAAGCGAGCTCTTTTTATTCCAAAGTGTTGATATCAATTTTCACCGTGGTGCCTACCATGTTGCCTATCTCCTCCAGAATAGGCTCATGATAGAACTGAATGGGCATGTCTGGAAATCGAATCCAGACCACCACCTTCGATACTGTAGCAGAGGAGGCACGAAAGAATGGAGTCCACTGCTGCACCGTTAGATAATGCCCAAGAATAACCCAAAGTCCATAAAGCAGAACATGGTTGAGATCAGCCTCATCATTCATCTTTACCAGGAAAAAACCGTTCTCCATGTCCACCACCTTAGGTTCAGAAGCCAGTTTCCAAACAGTCTTAAGTTTAGCACACATTAGGGAATAACCAATGTTCTTCCCTAGCAACTTCACGACAACTGAGTTACTCCAACCACGGTGAGCTTGAGATAACAAACGCTCGGAAATCGTAAGAAAAGGCCCCTTGTCATCCATGTCGCGAACAAGATCACCCTCTTGAATGTCCAGAAAGGTAGAGTGATGAATAGTGTTCTTCACCAGCCTATCTCGATAGGATGATGGAAAGTCCGACATAATCGTATTGTCCTGCCCTCCAACAACCTGGGTGTGGATCGAGACTCCATCCCTAAAGTCACCAGGATCTGGCCTAGGGATGACCCTCTCTGTTTGCAAAACCATGGGAGGAAAACTAAACTATATTCTTCTTTTTTTTAGCAGCAGGACAGTCATTTGATAGCGATTGTTTTTATAGTATTATGTCCACATGCAAGTGAAACCGAATCTATTGTCATTTGTTGTGTTTAAGTGCAACGAAGATATAGGTTATTCATACAAAGCATGTCTTCGCCTTCCCCTGATTTTGTCGGCCATGTCTGATTTCTCTGGTTGCTGTAGTATTAACCAAAAGGTCTCGTCAATAAACTAAATTTTAAATGAATTTCTATTATTCTCTAGAGATGGATCACATTTGCGATCATTAATTAGATTTCTGATCACATAATTCAAAAAATATATATTATTATAAATAATTTTATTATACAACATATATAAACTCCTAATATTTTTAAATATAGGATTGGGACACCTCATACTTCATCCCATACACATACTTGGACTCATAAGTATCCCTAAAAAACTTTGTTTTACCAAAGCTCTATCAATATTTGTATATATATACAGTTATAGCTCCCTTTTCGCAATCTTTTACTGCCATCTAAGAATAAAAGATTACTTCAAAAAGATTTAATAAAAAGATTTATAAAACGATAGCCTAAATCTCAACCATCAATCTTCCCTTCATCGAATTCTCGTGATTTTCAGTAAACAAATATATTTTAATTATACATTACTTTATAAATCCATTCTTATATATCCAATTACCTGACTCTCTACGGTTTAAGAACTTGGTGGAAATTGGGAAATGGAAAAAAAAATGTTAAATATGTAGATTCAGTTTCCTAAACAGGAGAATCCGACATTAACTAACCAGTAGATTTAATAAAAAAAAAGTAGATTCAGTTTCTCAATTTTTTCATGTTAAATCAGTTTAGAATCCCAAGATAAAGATGATCAAAACTTGTATATTTCGTTTTTCTCACGAATCAATCCAACCATTCGCTTTCCTCACGGCTCCTGACCACATAGTTCTCATGACTAAGTCGACCAGGGCCTCATGTCTACACTCTATCTCCTCATAACTCCTCAGTCTTCACCACACAAAATTGATCAGTACTTGATTCAGTGCTCCACTGATCCTCTGCCAGTCATATTTAGTCCTTTGTATTCGAGAAGTCTTTCCCTGGGCCGTTCCTAGTACTGATTTTCAAATTATGGTCATATTTTTCTCGGGATTCTTTACCCTATGTTGTTTCATCCACAGATTGATTACTAGCTCAATATCTGTGAATTGGACCAGATCTCTGTTCTACAAGGTGCCTTACAGAGATCTGAGGCATCATTCCGCAACGCTCTTGACCACATCTTTTTTCAAGTTATTCCTGCTTCTTTGTCTATATATCTACCCTCCATCTTCTCATACCTCTTCACAAAGAGTATTTTTTTACAAAGATGGAAGCCATGACTCTACTCTGTATGAACAAAGGGGATGGGGAAACTAGTTATGCAAAGAATTCAGGATTCCAGGTTTTGCTTGCTTTTTTTTTAATCCCTATATATATTACTATACTGCCTACCCCCATATGGAAAGAAATCAACTGTACTAAGGCATAAACTGATTTTAGCCTATAATTAGAGTTAGGTGAAGTAATCATTTGTTTGTTTGTTAAAATTGTTGCAGAGAAAAATACAGTGTATTGGCAAGCCAATCATAGATGAAGCAATACAGACATTACTCTGTGCCGGTATACCTAAAAGTTTGGCCATTGCCGACTTGGGTTGCTCCTCTGGGCCAAATGCCCTAACAGCGGTCTCTGAGATAATTGACATTGTCCACCAGAGATGCTTAAACGATGGTCATCGTGTACCAGAATTTAGGGTCTCCTTAAATGATCTTCCTTGCAATGATTTCAACTGTGTTTTTGGGTCCTTGCCAGCATTCTACGACAGACTCAAGCGTGATAAAGGTGCCGGATTCGGGCCATGTTTTGTGTCAGCCATGCCAGGCTCTTTTTATGGTAGATTGTTTCCTAGTAGGAGCCTGCATATTGTGCACTCGTCTTCAAGTATCCATTGGCTTTCTCAGGTAACCGGGTTCTCCCCTTCTCTCTTTACATAATTGTCAACAAATATCATATAAAAATCAAACAAATTCACTCCGCTATTATTTCACTAAGACTAATTCTAAGAAACTTGAGTATTGATATTTCACATGAAGAGATAACTTGATATGTGTGGTTTTTAATTAAAAATAAAAAATTTAAACTTTTAAATTTTATATAAAATATTTAAAAATTAATCCATCCATAATTTTAATAATAATATCTATTAATCTCATTTTTTTAAAGGAGAACTATGTGATGTAGAATACCTTCACGTGCACGTAAGGAACCATTACCTTTTTAACTCATTGGTATTTAATTCCATCACCTTAAGTATGCAAATGCAAAATACGAGAATTAGGGTTAACGAGAGTTGACATAACTTCAAAAATCATTTTTTGAAATTAAAGATTATTCATTATCAAACATATAATTTATTTATTTTTAAAATTAAAAGTATATTTACTACTGATTAATAACAAAAATTCATAATTCAAAAATTTACATAAAAATAATTATATTTGTCGAGTTCATATGATTTTAGATTAGACCTCTTGAGTTTCAACGATTGAGTTAGGTGGAGAAATTAGTGTCAGAGATATTTTTTTATTCTTAAAAAAATAATTTAAAAATCTTGTTAAAAAAATTATGATATATCCCATAGATCCTAAGTTATAATTTTTAATAGCAAACGACATGATATTTTTTGTATGTTTGACCAGTTGTAATCTAAATACTATTTGACAAGTCGTCGAAATAAAACCTAATTTGAAAGTTTTTTTTTTAAAAAAAAAAAAATCGATAAGTATATTAAGAAGTAACAATAATACAGAGAGGCTTGTGCCAGCGCAATGAGCAGAATAAATACAGATATCTCCTGTTACTGAATTACAGGATCTGTGGTTTTCAAACACCAATTAGCTATATATCCAGTGAGGAGACCAAAGGCAAGACCTCCAAACTGTCAGTGAAATCCGCCGGAATATTATTCTTCCCCAGTAGAAACCATTGTGCAACGAAATCAGCTGTAGGCCGAAGGGAAATCGACAAAAACCCCAATAGTTAGACAGCAACGATCGGCATACCCGTGCATGCAACTCGATCAACATCTAATTTGAGTTATAACCGGTCGGACCTTATTCGGTTTCCAAATACACTAAACATGAATGAAAAAAGCTCCTTTATAAAGTTCAAGAAAACAATGTAAAATATAAAAGTTGAACAGGTTCCACCCGGTTTAGAGAGCACCGCTAGCATAACAAGGAACAGAAGCAAGATCTATATATCAAAGAGCAGCCCACAGTGCGTGCTGGACGCATACTCCCTGCAGTTCCAGAGGGACTTCTCGGTATTCCTAAAGTCTCGCGCAGAAGAAATCGTTCCTGGAGGCTGCATGGTGTTATCATTCATGGGCAGGAGATCCCCTGATCCCACTACTCCTCACAGTTGCTTTCAGTGGGAGCTCTTGGCAGAGGCATTGATGGATATGGCCTCTGAGGTAATTCCTCAATATCGTGTTTCCGAAAGTGTTTACTGAACTGAAAATGCATGGGGTTTATTAGATATGAAGATTTTTAATCAACCCGAATCAACTTCGCAGGGTCTTATCGAAGAGGATAAAGTCGATTCCTTCAATGCTCCTTACTATGCTCCATGTCCCCAAGAAATAAATTTAGCGATTGAAAACGGAGGGTCGTTCTTTCTCGATCGGCTAGAAACCTTTGAACTATCTCCGGATGGTGTGGAGGATGAAGAAACTGTACTTGCAAAAGAATCATTCGGGAAACGAGTGGCCAAGCTGATGAGAGCTGTGGTGGAGTCCATGCTGGAATATCATTTTGGAGGTCACATAATGGACGCCTTATTTAAGCGATTCGAGGACATTGTGGATGATTACCGATCCAAGTTCAGAACCAAGTACATCATTGCCGTTATTTCCATGACAAGGACAACTAGTTCCAAATATCTGCCAAGGAATAATGCGAGATTTTAATTTCTTTGAATTTCTGAACTTTAATATTAATTTTCTTTTGGTTTAATTAGCTTAATTATTCCAATAAAAATTATTCGAAGATGATATTTTTAAAAAATTTAAGTAGTATTTATCTTCGTAAAAACTGACATCCTTGTTATAACTGGAAAAAAGATATATTAAAATCCCGTGAAGGAATACCTGAATGGAGACACAAAATAAATGAATAAAAAATTCATACACTCTCAAAAGAGTTGAACTCTAATTAGGATTGTAGAATATTATTATTATTAAAAGTTATGAAATTTGAAAAATAAAGAATCTCGATTGGAATTCAAAAAATTAAGATTTATATTTTTAAAAATTATAATCAAATCTAAGACTATGATTACTTAGGATTAAAGTCCGTTTAGAATTAAGCCTGATTAAATGTAAAGTCCGCTACAGTTTAGAATTAAAGCTGATTAAACTTGCGTATTAGAACTTGAAATAAGAAAGTACTGTTGTTTTATCATATTATAATTGGTTCAATAGTAAATATCGATTGGATTCCCTTAAACACTATCTCTAGGGTTTGAATTCTGATGCCAGTAGAACATACACAATTAATATATTTGATGTCAAATCGAAATTCAAAATAAATTAATTTTGTTGCAATCGAAAATACTCTTTATTTAAAAGAATAATAAATAATTTTCTCTAGCAACGATCAATGCCCGAGATCCAGTACGTATCCTTTTTGCTTTTCTTATTGCTATATGTGTCAATTGTGTCTGAACGTAGGATAGACCTACATAATATCTTACGGATAAAGTACGACAATTATTCAATTAAAATTTTGATTATTAAAAATAATTATCAAACATTCTAATAACCTCCAATGATAATGCTACATTCAGATATCCGTAGCTTCCTTTGTCATGCTTTTGAAAAAAAAAATGTATTCTTCAACCACTGTATGTCAATGTCTCGTGGTTCGACAATCAAGTACGTACGACAATCGCAAGTACATTGTTAAACCTTGAAATCTTCATAAAGTCTAAGGATTTTGGTAAAAATATCCAATATATTTATCTAAATCATAGTTTCTCAGACATAATTCATAGGTGAAGCCTTGAATCTCACTAAAATAAGCATACGTGAATAAAAGAATGAAGTGAGCGTATTTACCATAAAAACAATCAAAGGACTTGCATTAGAAAAGGTGTATATCTAAAATAGTCATATTAAATATTTATTTTAACTTTTTAAGGCTTTGATAAGTCTGTTGAATCTCTTGTTTGGAGTAAAGGCTTTGGATCCCAACCTGCTAAAAGAAGAATACGTTGCTGGGCCTTAAACTCATAACCTTTTGGTTTGGGCCGATCCAAGAGTGAATTGAGCCCATTCATTCCTCGATGGTCTCCTGGACTATAAGAAAGCTCTTCTTATTATTTTTATAATAATAATTTTTTTTTATTATTATTATATTATAACACACAAATTATAAATAGATTTTGCTAATCCGAAATCATTTTCTTTTTTTAGCTTTGCATTCCACATTGTCATAAAACTGAAGTCAAATTTATGAAAGCCAAGTGAAGTGAAGCTATAAACTGAGCCGCCGACACATAATTTGGAATTAGGTGTGCTAAGGATCTTTGGCGGTGCCTATGAAAGTTACCAAAGACCAAAAAAGGGAGGGGCCGGCGGGCTATCTCGTACTGATCTGCAGCTTAGCCTCCACGCGGCATTTATTCACTCAATTTTGGCTATTGGCAGAGTACCAAATTCTAACCCGGTGAACAAGTACAGCATTCATTTACTAGCACACCCAGAATTTCCTTTATTTCAACCATCTTTAGTCTTTGAGTTAGGCCCACTCTTAACTTGTGACGCACGCTGCCCCCTTCTCACAAGCCATCACCACGCGGTTCGGCACATGAATTCCTTCTGTTTATCGCTTTATGCCTCTTATAAATGTTTGCATAAAAGCACACTCTTACCCCTCCAAAACTCATGTACATTTTAAGCTAGCCATCTCGTTGACACTGTCTCTGCTTCCACAGCAATTAAAAACCGGTCCGGATCGAATTTTCTCACCCTCTTATCGTCTCCTGTCGGCTCTCTGCATATAGATTTCTTCTTCCCAATCTCTATGGCTCGTTTAGGTTCGGCGGTGTTGCTTATTTTCTTGGTGCTGTTTGCGAACTTCATGTCCAATGCAGAGGGAAGCAGAAAGTTACTGATGAGGAACACCGATGCTACTGCTACAACGCAACACAAGAGCATAAGGAAAAGTACAGGTGTGAGTTCCTCGTTTGCAGATTTGTTTCTTGACGCCCTCCCTAAGGGCACAGTGTCGCCTTCTTCTCCGAGCAAGAAGGGTCATGCCGTAGTAGACAATGAAAAGCTCTTTCAAAGGCATCTCGCTAGCATCGATCGGATTCTGCGGTCCGTTCCAAGCCCCGGAGTTGGCCATTAACCTCTTTCGGGTTCCGATACTGCCGTAGATGTAGTTTTGATTTGATAATATCTTTATTTAATTCTAGTTTGATTTTTTTCCTTCGATTAGAAGAACGCAGGGAGTGTATAGTTTAGATTTTCAGGCGTAATATTTTCCTATTTTGTTATTCGTGATTGGTTTGTTTACATCCACCAATCCCTTTTATAACAATTATATTTTTACACAATAATGAGATGATAAAGTCATTTATTACTTAATTAATGATTTATTCTGTTAATAACTAATAGGAATGATTTGGTAGATGTCAATCTCAGAGCTCCTGACTTTATATTTATTGGCCCTGCAAATTCAGATAGATAGTCAATCTTCACTTTCATGTTATGTACAGAAAGACCAAAAAGAGTGTTTTTCACTTTACAATTCTAGTCAGGCTGACAAATATATCATAGAAAAATGTTACAATTGTCAAGATTGTGTCAAGTAGACGTGTGCTTCTCTTGGGACCTGTTGTCAGGGAATGGCACTGCAAAGGGAAAACCGCAGAAAAAAAGGAAAACGCGTATGGAAGGCTTCATACGTCACAGTCGAACTGCTTACAAGATAAATACTCCTGAGGCTCAAACTTCTATACAATTCGTTATAGGAAGGACCTACACTTTAAATTACACTAGTGAAATTTTTTAAGATTTGATTTATGTACGTTTTGCTGCACGTGGAAGAATTTCAGTGCAGTGTTCTACACTCCAGCCTTAAATTCTGCGAAATCGGAGAAAATGTCGGGTAATAATTTTCAAACTTGAGATACGTTTGACCTTTCTTCAGTTGAATCAAGAGGCAATGAATAGACGGCCATTTCCTTTTAAGATAAGTTGAAATCGGATTGATAAAATTAATTCATCGTTAAATTCTTAATTTTAAATATAAAACACCTTAGGATTTTTTAGTTGGCGGAATCCTTTTGTTGGTATTATCTAAGATAGATATATTTTAATATAAAAAATAAGAGGACCACATAAAAACCGATTGAATTTTGACTGTTGAAGGTTTGAAAAAACAAAAGTGAAGGAACAACTCAACATGTAAGAATGTAAGTAAAAGATACTGTGTGTATCCCAAATTAACTGAAATATTATCGCCAAGTGTCCATAAATTAACAAGTCAAAGATGGAATCCTAGTTCATGCGACGACCTCCATTCTTTTTTTCTTGCGACCTTATATGCCTGCATGTATACTGTTGGAGAGACCATACACAAAGCAAAACCATATAGCCCGTCAGTTCTTTTAGGCTAAATGTTGACGCTAAACTCGCATCCGGCGATGTGAAAGATTATGTAATTATCGCCACAAGGCCCACATCCAACTGTATAGCAATGTGGAAGAAGGTAGGTACAAGTCAGGTACGTTTAAGTCAAACGTTTTGGTACCTGTCAAAGGTAATTTGACAGATCCAGCTCTGTTTCCTGCTTCGATCTTTTTGTTGCTTGGCACTCCAACAAGCACAAAACTTAAAGAGTTTATACGAGGTGATGTTAACATATGAACAAACGCAAATGACAACTATTTGTACATGTACGGCACACAACAGAATCAAATGACACAGCTTAATTTTGTCCATCGATCTTGTACATTTTTACTGTTCAGGCCAAAAATTCTGCCCTTTCTCGCTATTGGAACTCTTCTAGCGAACCTTATGTTTATTTTTTTTAATAAATTTACTATGAGGACATTTATAAAATTTAAATCGGATGCTAAATTTCATTAAATAGTTCCTATGGGGCCATCCGGCTTGAAAGTCAGGAAAGCGACAGTTAGCCAACACAGAAGCTGCAGACAAAAATTTGCCTTGACTTAGGCAACACAAGGGCTCCACGAACCGCCCATGGTCGTAGACAATTTGAATAAACAGAGCTAAAACATGTTGCATATGTGCCCGTGTTTCAGTCGGCCCTCTGTTGCTACGAATCTTCACTTCCGACAAGCAGCAATAACGAGAACCACACTGGATAGTTGATGATTTTCTTAAGCCCAGTTATGTTAAATGCCAATCCCCAGTCTGTTGTTTTGCCGTACATAAGAAAATTTTGAACTATCAGGACATTTTGTTGTGTTTTTAGCGGCAAACGGAAATATATAATATAATGAAAATGACTTATTATTAGTGTAAATATTCTTTTAATTTTAATAAACGGTAGCGTAAATAATACAGAATTGGAAGTAAGAGTACAAAATTGGAAGTTAGAGGGCGGATGACGTCCAAAGTCTAACATCTAATGCACTGAAGTAGCAGCTTCCAACCAATATAGTGTTAGGTGCACTGGTTTATTATTTAATGTGTTTTCCTCATTTTTGTTAGTTTAAGGTGTATATGGGTATAAGAAGAAACTTTATGAAAACATGTGAATAGGAGAGAGAAGATATTGTGCTTTAGGAGTCACCGTCCCTCAAAAACATTAATATAACTTATTGAAATTTCTAACTGCATAATCAAATACTAACGACATATTCTAATAAGCATCTTTTTGTCGTAGTATTTATATATTTCCAAATAGCCGAATATTGATATATTTGCGAATATACTCCTCCTTAGGCAAATATAGTGTTTGTGACATCAAAGAAAAGACAAGTCATTGCTTTTGACTTCTTTTTTTTCTCTCGTTATAGTTTTTCATTTGTTCCACTGTTGGATTTGTAGACAACGATGTATTATCATAGTCTTCTTTTGGAGATTTTATAGCATCAAGATAGACTTTCATTCGAACAGCTCATGCTTGATAATTTTGTCCATCAACTGATAATGCGACATATTGGCTAAAAATCGTGTTTCACTCTCCATTCTCATAGGTCCCTCAATAAATTTGCTCCATTATCAATTTGTTGGTTTAAGGAGGATATGAGTTATAAGAAGAAACTATGTAAAAACGTATGAACTGGAGAGAAGATAATGTGCTTTGGGAGCCACCGTCCCTCAAGGAATACTAAAAACGTATGAACTGGAGAGAAGATAATGTGCTTTGGCTAACTGCATAATTAAATACCAACGACATATTCTAACAATTTTAAGATTTCAGGTTGCACATTTAAAAATAAAATATAGAAAATATATTTATTGATAATATACCAGCTAATCCTATACTTTTATACCAGCTCTAATCCTGGACAATCAAATTATAAAGAGAGATTAGTCCAATAAACTAGGTTTCAGGCCCTCACACCTTAATTCAAAGTGTTTGGTTTCGAGGATGCACGACATGTACACGGGAATTCCTACTTCCATTGTACCCAAATTGGAGTAATTAAGCAACTTCAACAGAGTTCCTTCCATACTTTACCAAATCTGAACTGCATTGAAAGTAATCTTGTGATCAAGGTATATATTTAGAGACTAATGAACCTTAATTTAGATGACATGAATTTTATGGGGATAATAGAGATTTCGGGTGAAGTGGAATAAAGATATAATAACCTATTAAAATAAGGTATATACTTATATGGTGTTTGTTATGTCAAAATTGTTAGAATTGTCGGGATGAAAATATATCAGAAATGATTTAGTAAATTTGAAAATAAGTATAAAAAATTTATAATATTCTCATGTTTGGTTAACAAAAGAATTAGAAATCAGAAAAATATTTTAAATGATATAATTGACTAAAATATCCTTAATAATAATAATATAGATTTTATAATTTAAAATAAAAAATATATACATGTGGATCTATTTTAACAGGAAATAATGACACTAATTAAAAAATTCAATTGATATAGCGCCAACATAAAAATAAAACTGAAAGTTTTAATTTTTGGCGGAATAAAATTTGTTAATGAATATTTAAATTTGTAAGTGATATTTTATATTCCGCCAAATAAATATTTATATATTTACTAATAAATACGATGTGTAATCTATCTTACAATAAAAAAAAATCTTTATGTTTTATTTTTTCTTAGTAAGGAAAGGTTTGTTATTTTTTTTCTTCGTCAAATTGTTTTCTTATTTTGTGGATTGTCCCTTTCGATTATCTTATTTATTTCTTGATTATCTTCTTTCTCTGTTATTTTCAAATTATTACAAAATTATAAATATTTTTCTGAGTGTTTAGACTAATAATTATCTTGCGTAATTATTTTTGCAGGTATTGAAATGTCTGGACAAGTAAATAAGAGAATGATACAATTAAAAAATAAAAAGAAGAAAATAAACAATTGACAAAATAAGAAATTAGATAAATAAAAATTAAAAATTTTATATTAATAAAGATAATCTTGACAATATATTTTTAATATGTGGATGATGTCACGTTATTCTACCGTTTTTTATATATCTATTTTATTAGTTTTACATATCTAATAAATCTAATAAATCTTAAAATATCTAAACGTGAGATTGATTTTATTAATTAAAAAACACATACTAATTGAAAATTTTTACTAAAACAAATGCTATTATAGAACAAGTACGGTTGCCCACAATTTTCCTTAGTTGTCGGCAGTCACCAACTAGTAATTGGTCTAATAGAAAAAAAAATATTAACTTGATTATTATTCTAAAAATAAACCGACAGTCTCCAAGCGTTCCTCGGAATCTGTGCCACCCACAAGTGTCATTACCTTCCAACTTTTGACCAGTGTGCGGTTTTTTGGCATATTAATCTTGTCTTTATGTAAAAGAGAATGCCAATTTCCGTAGAGATTTTTCCGGATGATGACTTTTTCCGAACCTCTGATTATATATTTGGTTTATACCAAGATTACCGACAAACATCGATCAGCTACTGAATAGAGAAGTAAAGCTGTACGATGTGAGCTTTTCAAGGGTCTGGGAATAATTTTGTGATGACACACAGGACAACAAACAATTCCTACTTGATGAGCGCATTTATATAACCTTTATACGGTAGGCGTTCTTTCACTATTTCTTGATCCCCTTCCTCTTATTTATCGGTGGGCTTTGTGCTGCCTTACCAGTTCGACTAGCCGCTGAAGCCCAGACCGTCGGTTGGCTAGCGAGATGATTTGGGCCCAACCAAGAACGAAGCATAGTATTCTATACAGTAATTGATAGTCTTTATGACTTAAGAGACATAAACAAAAATGAATTTGTTGGAATTAAAATAAAATATATTTTAGTTATAAATATTTTATTTGAAAATAATATTAATGATTATATTATATTATATTTTTATTTTTAATAATGTATATTTAAAAAAAATATTTAATTATGAAAATAGATGAAATTGAAAATCAATTCAACTTGTCAAGATCATTAATAATTTATAATTTTATATATAAATATTGATCTCCGTAAAAAATACGTATCCGGACAGAAGAAAACAAACGAGTTACCTGCAAAGACACCTGTATAGCCTCTTATGAAGTTGAGATAGAGAGATAAATTAACCCCAAATAGGACTCAAGCTTTTAATCATTGTCACGTGTCAGAAACAAATAAATCAGAGGATAAGAGTCGTGGGCCCTACTCCAGAGTGATATCCTCTAATCATGATTTTAAGAAAGGGAACGGATTTTGATATCGGTGAAACCATTGGATCAAAATCTCAGGATTTACCAATCTAAATCTATATTTGATAAAACAGTAAAAAAAATCGAACAGCCATAAAAGTTTAATCGTCAATTAAATTATTATTAAGATTATACTATTTTGTTTTTTAAACATAGTATACGATAAACCAATACTATATTGGTGATTATACTATTTTATTAATGATATAAATCTGTAATTCTTGGGATAATTTATATGAAATAAGAATTTAATATGTTTAATTTTTTAATCCCAGATACAAAATTGAGTTGTAAAAATTATTTTTTTTGGTTACTAGATCGATATATCTTTTAATTTAAAAAATAGATATAATTAAATTTTAATATAAAATATTATAATGACAGTTTAATAAAAAAAGATCGCTGGGTGGGAGTGGTAATAGGCTAAACATTGACGTAGAAGAGAGGTGAAGAGACTTAGAAGTTGTAACTGGGAAGTCCAACCTCGGTTGGGTTCTACTTATACCCTTTTCTTGATAGCTGTCTTTTACGAGTCAAGACTCAAGCGCACGCATAAAAAGAGATAAAAATAAAGAAAAATAAAGAAATAAATAGAAGCAGCAAGACTGAGCAACCAACCACAACCACCATTACAATATTACTTCACTTGCTACTACCCCCTTTATTTGTTCCTTTGCGTTCTTGCCATTTTCAGCGAAGCTAACTCTGCATCTCCGGGAGAAATGGGCTGTGTTGGATCATCAACATCCAGGAGAGATGGTAAAGGGTTTTGTTTCTTTGTTTCTTTGTTTTCTTTCTAATCAATTATTGCTGCTTTATTGAGTTTCTCTTTGTTTCTTTCTTGGCCGACTTCTTGTGTTCCGAGTGGGATAGTTTCATCATCTGCTATCTTTCTCTTTCTCTTTCTTTTTTTAAGATGATGTTTGCGGATTTGTTGATGGTAAGTGGTTTCTTCTCGGTATATCATATGGTACCACACGTCTTGCAGATTGAATATGAGTTGGGGGGTTCTGTGAGGTCTTTAACTGGTCTTCTATCCTGATATTGGATTTGGGTTTACTGAAATTATGTGATGCGATATTGTTCTTGTTGATCTACTTATCCGGTCAATTGGGGCGAGCCGTTGAGGCATCCTTTTTGAAATATTTCATGGTCTCGTGTTTATTATGGGGAGACTTCGTTTTGACATTTTAGAATGAGCTTATCAATCGCCCTTTTCCGGGACTCGAAACAATTTTTGTTGGTTTCCCAGTGATGTGGTGTTAGGTTTTTGCATGTTTCTCACACTAGCACCAGGATGGGCGTTCAATTTTCATCAAGATCCGTCAAGATGTTGACTTAAGAAAGATTGCATCTTGCTCCGCAACTAAATGTGATTAACAATCATTTGTTCCAAATGGTGGAGTTTGGTTTTTGAGAAATAAAAACCCAGGATTTTAGAATGAAATGCTCATGATTTTATGGCTTTCTGTGGTGTAAACTTTATTATCCCCAATATAATAACTCGTCTATCTTGCATGCTTAGTGATTTAGGGGATGGTTTTGTAAAATTTTTTTATAGAGTTTAATCTTTTTATTCACCATTTTTTGTGATTCATGAATACCTTAACGTTCATTATGTTTCCTGGAAGTGAATTCTCATGGTGGCAATGTCTATTGATGACATCACAAATGCCAAATTTTGGGGCTGCTTCTCACCTTGATATATTGTTTCTTCGAAAATCAGCATCCCTCTGCTTTAATACAAACAGCCTGCTAGCAGATTTTACTTAGAAATGATGTAATCTAATGAAGTACGCGTAAATTGCGCTTGCACATCTACCAAGAAATAGTTTTCATACCAACAGAGCATTAGTTATTCTTAGGCTATGTCATTGGGAGATTCAACATTTTATTGAAACTTTCAACTCGGCATAGTGATTTTGTTGTATATATGCTTGTAGAGAGTAAGAAAAAGGTCAGGAAGCCAAAACCTTGGAAGCATTCTGAACCAATTACAAAGACACAACTCTTGCAGATGCGTGATGAGTTTTGGGACACTGCTCCTCACTATGGTGGACAGAAAGGTACTCCTTTTACAGACAAGTTTCCTGATAGCAATAAATGTTAGCAATGCCAGTTTTCCATTGTTCTGTTGAATAAAATGTTTTGTTCCATTTCTGGCTGAATCATGGAGCCGTATTAGCATGTCCGTTCCATTTCTGGCTAACATGTTCATTGATCCTTTTCCCCCCTAAAGAATTTGCTAAACTGTTTCACCAGATAGAAATGCTGAAAGGTCATATCCATGTTGAGTTTCCTTCTGTGCAGCATGGATAGAAGGTAAAGCAAATCAGTGTGATGTAGGTTTCATTGTCTCGTGAAATATTGTGTGATATAGAACCAAAAACAATGACTATAAGCAGGAGAATAAATTTCAGAAGAGATTTTTTGGATAAACAGTATCCCAGACGTTAGTCTTCTGTTAGTATCTGTTAAACTTGGACTGAGAATTTAGTTTTATTGGCATCCCTTTTTCACTTCATGGTTATTTTATATATAAAAGTGTGAATTTCCTCTCGTAGCATGTGCAGTTGCTGTTGAAACTGAAATGATGAAGCCTTTTTTATGCATTATTCTTTACGAATGCTTAACTATGTAGAATCATATCAGAATTGCTCTGGCAAGCAACTGGAGTCAAGTTACAGCTCTGATGATTTTAGTGAATATGGGTTACTAAGGATTTCTATGCTAGATTGGTTTGCTACTTCTTGTGTTTTGCTCGTCACCGTGCTGGTTTTGTCACATGTAGGTAGGCCAAAATGCACAAAAGGTTCCCCAACGTTTGACTCCATACTACTCTTTATCCTCGTTTTATCTCCTGCTGTTGGGGTTTTGCTAGGTTCCATTAATTTTCTTTGAAGAGTTGAGTATAAAACAGTATATTGACTGGCAATGTTAAATATAAACATGAACAACTGAAATGAAGATATCATGTTTACAGTTAGCAGTAATGGTTTCATTACCCGTATTCTTTGTAATAATGGTGAACTACTGAAATTAACATTAACAATGAAGACATTAGCACAAGATTGACATCCAATATCTTCTCCTCGCTAGAGATATGGGACGCACTTCGTGCTGCCGCTGAAGCTGATGTAGGTCTTGCACAAACTATTGTGGACAGTGCTGGTGTGATTGTTCAGAGTGAAGACTTGACAATCTGCTACGATGAACGAGGTGCTAATTCCATTCTTCACCCTCCCCTTTTTCTTTCTCTGTACTCCTGCGGTCATCTTCAGTAACACCATCGTTTTTCTGCATTTCTGGTTGCAGGCGCCAAGTATGAACTTCCCAAATACGTCTTGAGTGAGCCATCCAATTTGATTCGAGAAAATTGAGACAGGGTAAATAAAAATTGGTGCTCTATTGAGACTGTAAATCTTGTATAAGCTGATACTAAAGTGCATTTCGGACATGTGTTCTAGTCGAAGTTCTTTGATATTTTTGTGGTTACATGTAAAATTTCAAGAGCCCCTGCGCAAGTTTCTAATTGTGAATTAAACGTAGCCCCCTCTGCATATTGGTGGGGTTCTTCCAGAAATATGTGACAGATGCGTATTTTCCAGCTTAAGGCATTGTACTCTACTGGTTTTGCCAATTATATGACAAGAGAGTTTGATGCAAATCTTCCATGTTCGATCACTTGCTCTGTGTCATATGCTCCAGCAATACAAACATAATCTGACCTCGAGTGAGGGGTCGGGTCGGGTCACCTTGGGTGGAAAAGGGAGTTGGTGTCTTTAATAATGATTAATCTTTTTTATTATACTATAAGTATCAATTATGAATAATTCAAGTTAGTTTAAAATTTTCAAGTATTTTATATTTAGTATCAACAGTGGAATTCTTGATATTTTGACCTTTGACTAGTGTTACATTTTTTTTTTGGTGTACTTAGTGTTACTATTTAAACACATTCTTAGAATTTGGCGAATTTTATTCCTTGTAAAAGTAATCATTCCAAAAAGAATATGATGTGTTTGGAATCGGATACCAACTCTTGGGATAATTATGGTGGACCTCCTTTATTTTTTATGAGCATTTATTCCTTGTAGCAATATCTTTTAATTTTTTTTGAGATTGGTTATTATTGAATTCCTTTTGGTTGTATTTTGGAATTTCTTACGTTGTTTGGGTGGTTGGGTTACGGGCGCCTGTGATGAAGTACTATAGTCTGTTGTGATTTATGGCAAATATCAACTACCTAAGATATATTGATGTGCCGGTGGCAGCCCAAGTGGAGCATAGCCATCAATGTTGGGCCAAGAATTTGGATAGAACCAAATTTGTCTCGGATTAATGTTGACTGTTTGAGTATTTTGATGTTGATGGTGGTGGGCGTGACATCCCTTGGTCCTTGGGTTAAATAGCATAGCCATAATAGCTTATATGCTCTCTGACCAAAAGAAATCTGGGGATGAACTTTCGAAGGTTTATCACACTGTTCGGATAAATTACAATACCAAACTGCAACACAGTCCTGTCTTTTTCCTCAACTCCTTGAGTTGGCAGGGCTTTTATAGTGTATGGAATCTTATGAGACCATTTATTACATTAGTTGATTGTCACAGTATATGTTAGGTAATGGTTATAAAATTCAACCTACTTGTTGCCAAACTGAAATTAGGTCATGGTTAGAAAATTTACCTAACTATGCCAAACTGAAAACTGAGTTGAGGGATGAGTGACGTCACAATTTTTCTTGTTGCTTCTGTAGTTATGAGACCGTAAATATATTTATATTAAAAAATTAATCATACGATTTAACAAAGGCGAGAAAACTTTATGTTATACGAGAAACTTTTAGTATCATAATAAAAACTTTTTGTTGCATTATTATTGTTATCATTTATATTTTGTTATATGAAATTATTATTTTGTCGACTTAGTTCATTGGATCTGGATATCCACACTACCCTAGTCGACAGCTGCATATGGTGTGACTTAATGTGAAACAATAATATGAATAATGCTATTCCCTCTGTGTCCCACCTGACCTTGATATGTCAGATTGGATTTTTCTTATAATTGTCAGAAAATTAAATTATTTTTTTAAAAAAATATCATCATCTTAATTTGTAAACAAACCATATGTTAAAATATTAATTAATTATTTTAAATTTAAAATATATTGAAATTAACTGGATAATGTTTCTACAATATATTATGTGGCTTTATTTTTTCTTTATTATTATAATAAAGTTGTGAACATAGCCAAAATAAGATTAAAACTACAGTAGTTATTTATAATATTCTTCACTGCAGTTTATTCAGTAACATTTTATTGCTTTTGACCACCACTACTGTCCTTGGATTCTCTGGGGCGTTACAAGATTCCCTCCTCCTTGTCTTGTGCTCTGTAATTAATTAGGAGGAGAGGAGAAATTACATGTGCAGGTCAAGATAGAGTGATGCGTGGAGAGGTGACGTATTTAATATTCGATTTCTGATATGCATAAAAGCTGTACACAGAGATGGTTGCATCATCAGAATCAGGAACATCAGAGATGGGTCATCGTTCATTGCCCCGATACATTAATGGCTTGTCATGGGAGGAAGATTATCTGTGTAGATTTATGTGTACTGATAGTAAGAACTGTAGGTTTTGTGTTTACAATATAATTTTGGTTCCGAGACTTTTATGCCAATCCAAATCCATCATCAGCGAGGCCCATATGGTGATGGAGATTATTATGTTATTTGACAAGATAAAGAAGGTGGGTAAGAACTTACCAAGTTCATCCTGGGGGAAATCTGTGTTGATTCAGATAATGGGTATTGGTGTTATGAAGCATATAGAATTGATCATGAAACAGCGGGTGAAAGTTGGTTGCTAGAGCTTTCTGGTAGTTAAGAAAAAAGTGTAGAAAAGCTTCTTTTGGAGAGGCCAAGAATTCAAAGTCATGGATAAGGATGATTTTGGATTCTGGTGGAACAGTTTAAATCCAGGTGTGGCTTAGATCTTTCCAGGAGTAGGGATGAGTCTTGTGGACTCCACAATCCCATTGATTTCTTCCTTTTTCCTTTTAAGCTTCAGGTAAGTCCCACAACCCTCAACGAATTTATATTCCTCTTTTCCTTGGATGCCTCAAATGAACAAGACTGTTTACTTTTAACCTATATCTTAGTTTAATGTCAGTCTCTTCAATTTGTAGCTTTCTCATAGGTTATTCTTGTAAGGGTTGATTTATTGACAACGATTTCTGGGTTCTGGTTTGTTCAAAGAAAACCTATGTTCTTCCTCCGCACTGTTCTGAAAACAGTCAATCCTGAAGAACCAGAGGGTTAACATTTTGTATTTTTATTGTTGTTTTTTACTTCCTACACAAAAAACCAAATCTGTCAGGTGGGCACATGAAGGAATAACACCCTCTCCAATAACAGAGGCTTCTGGTGTAGCATAGAAGCAAGGAGATGCCTTCTCTTTTTATATAAAAGGGTGGTTCACAATTCACATGCAAGGCCCTCAGTTTCAGCTTGGATTAATTGTGTTTCCGTATGGAAAGTTGTTCTAGTTTAGGTGAAAATAAATATTCATATCTCACCGATTATAGTCCAAAATTACCTGCTTTTTTACTGGAACAATGCAAGGCAGAAAAGGGTAGATAGAAATCGGTTCTCCAGGTTAACTGCTGCTGTTTCAAATCAAGTTCCTTGGCTAGGGACAGCAGACTTTCGTGGGTTATTCTTGTTTTATCTTAGAAGTGAATTAAGCAAAAAGAAAGCTACATTCTTCCCTTCTATACAAGATTCTATGGCTATTTATTTCCCTCTGGCTTGCTGCAATTTCATGTATGCAAAGGAGATCCTTCCTAGAGGTGACCCCTTTCTGTGCTGAAATGTGAAATTCCAGGTACGATTCGTTCAACGGGTTCTGAAAAATTCTTCGGGGGTGTCGACTGTTTGAAGAACAAACTTGTCAAATTCGTTGTAAACCCTTTCATTTCCTGATAATGAATTTCGAGAAAGAAAAGAAGAAAACCCTCGAGTTTTTTCAGCAAGACAGGAACTGAAAACTCACAGGTTTCACTTTTGTCTTGGCCTGCAAAAAGCAAACACAATTCGTCATAAAGGTTAACCGTAGTCAAGATTCCTGCTCGAGCAAATTTCGAAATTTCGGTCCATAAAATCCTTCTACACAGAATATTAACAACAGAAAGAAAGCAGAACAGATTATCCAAATCTGTGAAACTTGCTTAGGTCCGTCCCCACGTCTACGTCAATGAACACCCAACTCTGAACTCTGAACATATAAAGGTCCTGACTCTCGAGCTTTTAGATCCAGCCAATAGAGTACCAAAAAACGGCTACTTCCACAGAACGGACCAATCTCTCTGGCCCCCCATTCGAAATCTCTGTTTCCGAGTTTTTGTCATTTATGGTTTAAATCCTCTTTTTGACAAAAATGTAAACAAACACAGTTGAACGAATCCTTCAAACATAAATGTGTATATAATCAGACTGTGAATATTTAACCAAATCTTGCACTTGCATGCTCGAACAAACCGACAAACCACTTTGTTGGTTCTGGTTCTTGATGTCTGTTTTTCGTAACCCACTCCCCTCTTTGCTCTGCCTCTTCTCTGTCTCTCTCTACTAGGTTTACGACTTCATTAACCCTCTCTTCCACTCTTCAACTGGGAATAATTGTTTCTTCGTGAGCTATTCCCTGTCTCTGGGCCTATGGTTTTCCCTGTAAAGCAACTATTTTCATGATTTGCTCGTGAAGTTGGTGTCGACAAACTCCGCTTTATGAAAGGGATCTAACTTGATGGAATTGATGAGCAACACGGATTGTTTTTTGCTTTTGGGGGATTTCAGGTGAATGTAGCATCTGCTTGCTACTTTCTGTAAGCTTTTTTGTTTATCTTCTCTCCTTTCTTTCTTTCCGCACCGCAAATTTTCATCCTGCTGTTCCGTTCTATGGCTTATTTACTCTGTCCCCAATTTGTCGAAAGTTTTGAATCTTAAAAGGCTTGAAGCTGAAAATGAAGCTTTGCTTTATAAGGTGTCTCTGCTTTTAGTTTAAGCATTAACGCTGAGAGGATTGCTGTTAAACTAATGAGGGGTAATAGAGGATGAACAGGCTTGAGGTTTGGAGTGTGGTCTGGGAATGCAGCCTTCATACTTTGTAAAGGTGGTGTAAGCCATTCAGTGAAGTGATAATGACTAGTCTGAAGAACATTTGCTGTACTCGGAGGGAATCCTGGAGGTATGTGGGGTACTTGGCAATGGGTTTAGATCGCCCGGAACCAATTGCTTTGGGTTTGAGAGAGGATATATGATTTGCCCGAATGTTGGTCTTTTTTGTGGGGTTTTTCCATTAAGGTATGGTGGAATAAAATTTATTGGCTTTTTAAGGTAATAATTTTTACAGATTTGGGACTGGTCGGGGTTTGAGGAAAATGCAATATTATTTGATTGGTTTTGTTAACCCACCAAAGATTCTGCAATCATCTGCATTTATGTTGTGATCATGACCAAGGCTGTCCGAAGTAGGATTCTAAAGGATGCAAACGGTGATATTGGCGACCATCTTCGCAACCATGTCCATTTAACCAACTGCATTCATCTGAAAAACCACATGCTTAAGCAAAGCCCCATTCTGGCTGATAGGTCACTGATGAGGGAGCTCATTTCACTTCAGAGGTCCCGTTCATTGAGGGACCCTTCTGCCAGTCCTCCATCATGGCATTCGCCTTCTGTTGCTGATTTGCTTCCTAAGGAAGGCGATGCAGATGCCGGAATACAGGAGGGTAGAACGTCAGTTGGAGTTGAGAATCGACAAGATGGTAGGCTTCTGTCCTGTGGCTCAGCATCCATGGCAAGTTTAGCACCGTCAAAGGTTGTTCCCAGTGAGGTTAATGAGGATGGTTATGCAGTGGCAGCTACCAGTGAACTTAGTACCAAGAGTGGTATTAGGAATAGTAGCAGAATAAGGGCTGAAGGATCTGATAGGAAAAATAACAGGCTTGATCGTATGGGTGGTGATGAAAACCTTCCACGAGATCAGGAGGCTAATGGTTTGCTCCCTGATGTTGTGTCTGGGAATTTAAACTCCATACATAGGAAAAGTAAACACATGAGGAAGCATCGGTTAGATGTTCGGCCCAATACCCTTTCCGAGCAGATGAAAGAGCTTCAAGTGGATAGTGATGTAGCATCTTCTAACATCCACCTTCCTGAAAGACATCGCCAAAAGGAAAAGACTGGTGAGGAACCACAGACTTGTATTCGTGGATATAGTGGACAGAACAGGGTGAGAAGGCGCAGGATACGAGGAGGCAGAAGAGCTCGGGCTGCTTCGGCTTCAAGAGATGGTGGGGTGGTTCAGAATGAAATGTCTGTTGCATCTAACTCACTGACCCATAATTCCGCTAGGCCAAGGTATTATATGGAGGATGAAAAAGAGTACGGGAGTCAAAATGTAAAAGGGGTTCCTCGAAATGGGTGTGGCATTCCTTGGAACTGGTCCAGAATTCATCATAGGGGTAAAACGTTCCTTGACATGGCTGGGAGGAGTTTCTCTTGTGGATTGTCGGAATCAAGATTAAGAAAAGGTGACCCTGCTTCACAGGGGAGAGATATGTCTGGTGGTATGCCAGTGGCATATGATTATTCAAGTTCATCTAGTAAAACTGATGCAGAGGTACTTCCTCTTCTAGTTGAGGCATGTGGATCCCTTGCAAGCTCCGAAAATGTTGGATGGGCGCATGACTATTCTGGAGAGCTAGGTATATATGCTGATCATTTGTTGGAAAATGATGCTGATTCTGACCTTGCCTCTGACTCTAGATCAGCACATCGAAACAAGCTTCGACGGAACCACAATTACAGGCATCAAAATCTGACTCAAAAATACATGCCAAGAACTTTCAGAGATCTGGTGGGGCAGAATTTGGTAGCTCAAGCTCTTTCCAATGCTGTTACAAAAAGAAAGGTTGGGTTGCTATATGTTTTTTATGGTCCACATGGTACTGGAAAAACTTCATCCGCTCGCATATTTTCCAGGGCATTGAACTGTCAATCTATGAAGGATCCCAAACCTTGTGGCTATTGCGATTCTTGCATCGCTCATGATATGGGTAAGAATCGAAATATAAGGGAAGTCGGTCCAATTAGTAATTTTGACTTTGATGGCATTATGGATTTGCTTGACCGTATGACTGTTTCCCATCTTCCATCGCAGTACAGAGTATTCATTTTTGATGCTTGTGATAGTTTGCCACCTGATTGCTTGAGTGCATTATCGAAGGTTATTGATCGAGCTCCAAGGCGTGTGGTTTTTGTTCTTGTCAGCTCAAGTCTTGATGCTTTACCTCATGTAATTATATCCAGATGCCAGAAATTCTTTTTTCCTAAGTTGAAAGATGCAGATATTATCTATACATTGCAGTGGATTGCATCTAAAGAAGCTATCGATATTGATAATGATGCTCTAAAACTTATTGCATCACGATCAGACGGATCATTAAGAGATGCTGAGATGACTCTTGAACAACTCAGTTTACTGGGGCAGAAGATATCTGTTCCTTTAGTTCAGGAATTGGTAAGTTTTTCCTAATAGTCATTATGTTTTCTAAAACTTTCAGCTCCTTGTTTGTTGTCATCTTGTGCAATGCACTTGCTCCTGCAAATGGAGCTTGCTCAGTTGGTAGGGTGTACACATTAATATATTTTATCATTTATATTTCTGAAGAAAAAGTACTTTTTGATTTGAAAATATTTGTTGTACTTTTTACTGGGGTTAGTTTGCTATAAGATCTATGAATGTTTTTCACAGGTAGGGCTTATCTCTGATGAAAAGTTGGTGGATCTTCTTGATCTGGCATTATCTGCAGATACAGTAAACACTGTGAAGAGTTTGAGAGTGCTAATGGAGACTGGTGTGGAGCCATTGGCTTTAATGTCACAACTTGCTACGGTCATCACTGACATATTAGCTGGTAGCTATGATTACACAAAAGAAAGGCATAGAAGAAAATTTTTTCGTCGAAAGCCTTGTAAGTTGACAAATCCACTTCATTAGTCTTTGTAATTTCTTCTGTAACTGAAAAGCCTGATCTTAGATTCTATCCTTTTTAAGTGTAGAAGTGTCTTATGAAATCTGTGCTCTCAAACATGTCCTATCTATCTCCCTGATCTTTGTTGTACCAGTATCCAAAGAAGACATGGAGAAGCTACGTCAGGCACTGAAAACTTTGTCTGAGGCTGAAAAGCAACTCAGGATTTCAAATGACAAATTAACATGGCTGACAGCTGCACTGCTTCAACTTGCTCCGGATCAACAATACATTTTGCCTGCTTCCACGGAAACTAGTTTTAATCATAGTCCTCTTCCTCTGAACAACATGGATGGAAAAGATACAGCCTGGAGAATTGGAGAACAGGCTAAAGTGTCTAATAACAGAAGAGGAATGTCTGCACATGCTACATTGGAAAAACAACCTGATGGAACTTTTGGAAATTTCCACAACAATGGCATGATGACAAACGTTGTCCTCATGGATAGAATGAGAAAATCGAATGTCGGTGTGTCTCCCCAGAGGGCATCTGCTATGACTTCTCATGCCGCTAAGGTCCATGGAAAGCCAAATTCAAGCAAGAGCCAGAATGGATATGAAGAGATTTGGTTGGAGGTCCTTGGCCTGATCCAAATCAACAGTATAAGAGAGTTCTTATACCAGGAAGGAAAGCTGATCTCTGTCAGTTTTGGTGCAGGTACTATTTCAAATGTACATTATATTGGTCAAAGCATTTCATCATGCATTCAACAGTTTCATATGAGAAATTGCTCTTAGTTGGTTAGTTAAAAACCCTGAGAATGTTCTATATCAATTCCCAAATTCATTGTTTTGTTCCACAGCTCCAACTGTGCAGTTGATATTCAACTCACATGTGTCCAAATTAAAGGCAGAGAAATTTAGGGTTCATATTCTACAAGCATTTGAATCAGTCCTTGGATCGCCAGTGACAATTGAGATCAGATGTGAATCTGGTAAGGGTACAAGTGCTGGATGCCGTGTACCTCTAATATTACCATATTCTAAGAATGGTCCATCTCAGATTGCTCTAGACCCAGAGAGTGAAATGGGTACTAGAATGGCAGGGACAGGAGAATCCCTTAATGTAGTGAGGAGTGAAATTGTTGAAGTGCTTGATTCTCCAAGGCAACAAAAGGGTGCCCAAAATATGAACAATTTAGAACCTAGCAGAAAAAGTTTACAGCTCGGGTTGGTGGAGGAATCAGCTGTATCACATAAGCCATCAGTGTCAATCCCAGAAAGAAGGAACCGAGGGGAGCCAAGTCAGAGTAAGAGCCTTGTGAGAAGCAAGGTTTCCCTTGCACATGTAATACAACAGGCAGAAGGATGTGCGCAGCAGTCTGGATGGTCCAAACGTAAAGCAGTTTCTATAGCAGAAAAGCTTGAACAAGAAAATCTGTGAGTATATCAATCGCCATTACCATATTAAGGTCGTTCTGGCTTCTAAAGGCCAGCTTTAGTCCAGTTTACAGAATGCCATAGCTATATAACTTGTACTGAAATCTCCATCTAGTATCTGAGTTGACTCATATACGCTGTAATGTTACAGGAGACTGGAACCCAGATCGAGAAGCTTGCTTTGCTGGAAAGCGACAAGAGTGACGCGTCGAAAGGTAAGAAATCCTAGAATTCAGATGAAAAAGGAAATCTCATACTGTGCTAGGAAAAGGTCTGTGTTCCATGTTCTTCAGAAATCCTCCAATGAAAAGCAATAATGGTGTAGTTTATTAGTGACACTAAAATGACCTGAACAGAAATGATCATTAACATAATATTCTTTTCTGATTTGAAGATTTCCATCTGTTTCATGTGCAGCATTCCGGGTTGAAGATCAGGACTCGAAAACCACACTCATTACTTAAGCTTGTCTCATGTGGAAAGTGTCTGTCTTCAAGATCTCCTAGGTAGGATGATGAAAACTTTCAGTAGATTTATGGAGGATTGCGAGTACAATATCCATCTTCCTGTATTACCATTTCTTTCCACTACCAGGCTCAATTGTTTTCTTTTCCTGAAATAAATGTTGCAATAGGTTATTCTGATTGAGGATGTGGGAAATAACTATGGTAGCCTCTTTGACCGATTCTTCATATCTTTGTGCAATCAATCAATCATTCAAGCCAGCTTTTCTTTCCTTTAAATTAATTGCACTATACTGGACTTGGATAAGGTTTATTCTTATCGTATGATTGTGGTTCAACATCTGTATAGCAGCTTTTGGGGTTATCATAAAAGAAAAAAAGAACCAGTATAATTGAAATTAGACAGTTTTCCTACACTAAAATTAGCAGTTCTGACAACCAAACCAGGTGTTTGGTTTTTTTCTAATCTAGCTATGTACAATCTTATAGAATAGTAAAATATTCCCTGTCGTCTCTCCGGATTTATCCGAATTTTGCCATCTTATCAACTTTCCTTGGGAATAAGAATGTCAAAATCACTAACAGTCCATTCAGCAACTTGATCAGGGGATCTGTAAATTTCAGTTCCCAAATCAATAGACGTCCATTGCCTTCTAGCTGGAGGAGTCCCAGGGTCCTGCAAGAAATATTATTTCAAGTGAATTTGTTAGAATTTTTTAACCAGGAGGTAGAGTTTTTCTCCAAATCTTCCTGCCAGTTGCTCATAACAGAAAACTATAACAGCAGTGACCAAACCTGGTAAAAGTAGAGTGATTGCGACAGCCTCCCTACATCAAGCTCCCATGTCCTTG
The DNA here is from genome assembly GCA_019739055.1 of Passiflora organensis. Taxonomy (NCBI): domain Eukaryota; kingdom Viridiplantae; phylum Streptophyta; class Magnoliopsida; order Malpighiales; family Passifloraceae; genus Passiflora; species Passiflora organensis. The sequence continues at coordinate 1,255,270 of JAEPBF010000269.1, forward strand.
GATCACCAACCCAGCCCTCACCTTGCTTGGTGGGATATCCATACTCTCCCCAAACTGGGTGTGGCAAGATCTGCAGTATCTCCTGAGGCTGAGGATTGCTATATGGGTCACAAAAACTGTAGGGGAACTCCAGATGATCTGCATTGCCTGGAGAGCAATGCAAGTGATACGCTGCATATGGGAAGCGAGTGGTATCACTGCGATGGACTCGTGTTCCATTACGGAATGTGTGATAAAGGGGGCATAGTTTGTAGTTGTATGGATGGCACCATGAACTTATGACCGGATTTAGGATCATTTCACTATATCGAGTAACATCTGAAGTGACGTTGCCATCACAAGGTTGTCCATTGTTCTTCCAACAGCTTCCCATGTCCATTAGGTAGAACTGACTGCTAGGACCACCACCTTGGATTACATTTAAAGTGAACTTCACCTTAAAGTTTGGTGATTCTGGAATCTGCATCGAGTACACAGTTTTGGGTTGGTATAATAACAATTAAGATGAAACCCAAAAAAAAACAATTGAGTGTTAAGATTTATCTAATCTGAAAACATGTGATGTAGAGCATAAAAGGTAAGGATTACTCACAATCTTTGACATTCCCCTGGTTGAATAATGGTAGCCACCAGAAAGTCCATACGTTGCATCTGATCTGAAGTAAAGCATCAACCATGGATACTTTGTTGAAGTCCTCAAGGTATGATGGAAAACCCAACTCCCTTTTCCAATTTCCTTCTCCCAAGTCACGGAATAGTAGGAGTTGTTATTTGTCAATCCATTGCTTGAATCACCATCCAAGTCCCATGACCCATAAAACCTTCCTCTGAGACTATTCCTATTAGCTCCTTGCAGTGTAGTATAGTCATGATAAATTAATGGCTGGTTCATGCACCCTGGTCCAAAGCAAGGGAACCTATCATCAGGACCGAAAGGTCCAACTCTGACACCATTTTTGGGGCACTTAGACGCCGAAGTGTCCATGTTACCACTCTTCAGCATGATCATCCAAAATTGCCATGGATTTGGGGTGTCTTCCACCTGACATTTAGAACCTAAATACAGTTCCTTTTCCGCTGCGTAAAGGTCTACATCGGAAATAGCATTCTGTTGTATTCCGGGGAAAGGATATCCAACTCGTAATCTGTTGTCTGTCTCGGTTACTCTATGGACTAATACATGGGGCATCGAATTGCAGAGGGAGCACGTCATTACTAGGCAAAAAAACAAAATGATGCAAATCGAATCACTTGACCGGAAAGATTTAATCTTTTTGGTAAAACAATTGCAGAATGCATATCTAATTCTCAAAGTTTTGCAAGACTATTATACATATTTTCATATAGTAATGAGAAACTCTTGTTGAAGCTACGCAATAGGAAGTACGTGACGTGTGTATGAAGAAATAAATTACAGACCTCATAGATCACTATTGGATTTTCTAGATAGGTTTAACCCTTATGGTAAGGACATCTAAATGAGATGGTAAGTGTTTGTCTTAAATCTCCAAAAGAGAATTTACCATCCCAATGATCCTACCTGTTCTCACCGAATTACATGCTAGAAACCGGAAAATCAAAAGGCAAAAGCCAGGGACAACAAATACTTACCATCAGGCTTGGAAGCTTTGTATATGTCAAAGCAATCTGCAGCTCTTGGGCTACCCATGTTAGGAACTTCATCTCCAACCTCATTGCATTGGTTCCATGACTCTATAGCCAATCTCAGACCATCTCTTCTCATTCCAGGATCACCGACGGCGGATATGTATTCATTACTGCCTCTAACATACAGAGCCAGCTCTAAAACACAAAACACAGCTAGAACAAGAAAAATATTTGGCTTTCTTTGTTGGGCCATTCGAGAAAATTGAAGCAACACTTGGTGTGAAACTGAGATAGAAAAAATTGATATATACTTATATATGCGTAGTTATATACACATACAGATATATAGGAACGCATCGATAAGTTTGAATAAGATTTTGAGAATTTAGTTAATGGTCTGTAAAATCACCACGGGATCGCTGCAAATCTTGTTTCGTAGATGCCTCTATACTTGTGTCTTTTATTAAACTAATTTACCCACCAGAAAAAAGAAAGGGACAAGCCTACGCTTTATCGATCGAGAGAGAACGTTGGTTACGTTTGATTAGGTTCTGAGTAAAGTAGCATGTCTTTGTTTGCTAGTAGCACTTCCAGCGAGTATCTTTTCTTTCTTGTTACACAAGGAAATCATGATTTTCATAATATTTGTGCTAGTTTGAGGATAATTATGGAGATTAATGAGATATTGGATTGATTATCGAAAAATTCACTTTGATTAGATAATCATGATATTTAAAATATTTAAGATTCATCCATTTTAAAATCAAACTTCAAGGTTTAATTTTTGATTTTGGATATATATATTTGAAAGATGACTAAATAGATACCCAAATATCTTTTTTAATTCAAATGAATATCCTTTAAATTCATATATATGTTTCGTATGTAGCCGTGGATATCTGGATTTTTTAAAATTTATAAAAAAAAGAAAAATGTCCTTTCTGTGTCAGCGGAGGAGACACCAACTAGCTAGGTTTGGTAACAACCAAACTCTGACTAGGATATCGGGTTGTTGGTAATCGTTTGAACCAAGTAAAAGCCTCACATCAAGCCTCTGAAGTGAGACTAAAGTTTCCTGATTCTGCACTTTCAGTGCAACCAACCAACCACACTTTCTAAGTAAAAAGCTGGCAATGGCGGAGCCAGTCGACTTGGACCATCAATAGATATTTTCTCCAAATGTTATCATTAGCTTGGCCCAGTATGATCTAAAATGTGGACCCAGGCCTACCCAAAACCAATTAATTTGCAGCCCTAGTGTTGTTTCTGACGGCTATTGGTCTCAAACAAATCCCCCTATATGCGTCCTTACCGGCCTTTGACGTCAAATGGCAACGAGAAAAACATTAAATTAATTTGATTACCATTAAATATGTCTCTTAGAAATCTAAATTTTCCTAATTGGAAAATATACCAAGGTCCAGTGGAACTTCTACGTTTAATCCTTAACCATTCGAACCCTCATTCAGTATTTTATATTTTTTGTTCCTAAAAGAAAGGACATCACCAATTCAACTGTTGCGGTTGTTACTCCAGAGAGGGTGAGGGATCCTCACACTAAAAGATACAGGTTTTGTAAAATGTGATGGGCCTACAAAAGAGTTACTCGTGACCACCCTTTCCCGGCAATTTGATCTCCACAAGGCAGGGGGAAGCCAGGTTGACTGCCGTAGAAGGTGAGGCAGAGCACCGATTGGTCACATAAGTAGGAATAAGACGGAGGGAGGAGATGAGGTTCTAGTATAACAGTCTCTGCATGCACCCATCACAGCAGACGGCCACCTGTGTTCCACAATCATATCATGAATCATCATTCTTTTTTTCCTTTTTACGTTTTCTGAGCCGTCATAATTTATGTTCAAACTTGTTCGATAAGCTAAACATAACGGTAGATCCGACTTGGATGAGCTAGTTTAGTGTCTCGTGCTCATCACTTTTATCTTTGTGGAATAGTCATCTGCCATAGCCATTCCACACAAAGCAATCATGCGCAACCCAGAATATTAACCATGAAGAAGATAAGAAACAGAAATGAAGTTAACAAGTGCCTAGCGTAGATTATGAAACATGGATATAGTGTACAACAGGAATGAAGCTACTATGGGAGAACTAGTATAAGTACATTAAATCAACCATAGGTATAATTGCACTCGAGCCGAGGCACTGGAGAAGGAAAAGAGAAGAACATGGGAACAAAATCTAAGTAAAGTCAAGTTCTCTCGGCAGGAGTAAGATGCCCCATATGTTCTGCAAGACTATTTACGTTCCTCCTATTCCACCAAAACCTTTCTTGATCTTCAAGTTTGATTTCGTTTTTCCTACTATCAGAATCCTTTCTTTCTGATTGAACTTCCTGTGTGTCGGTTGCGCCAGGATTCTCAGTCAAAAATTGCTCCCAAAAGACATCATTGACTCCAGTTGCTGCAGTTGGAACAGTGCCAGTAGATTGGTCCTTTGGAGGATTAGGCTCAGAAGCAGCCGCTACAGCAGGATCCGAATTCATGTCAATACCAGGGGATTTGGGTCGAAAATCAATATTAAGTAGTGGACATGATATTTCTGGACTTTCTGCACGACTTTGACTCTCTGCCCGATTTGTAGATTCATCCAACTCCATGGATGATTCATGTTCATTATAGTTTTGATGAATATCATGTACGATGTTCTCCCAAAACATTAGTGACGATTCCAGCTGTTCTACCTGTTCCATATTCGACAATGCTGAGGAGTTTACATCACCATTCTCTCTAGCCACGGCTTGGAAGGAGGGTGCCTGGTTATCCCCCAAGTTCGTCCCGTCAGAAAAGTAACCGATTCTAGGCAGCCGTCTCTTTCTGTCATGGCCTTCCAATTGTGGCACAAGGTTTAATGCAAGGCCCGCCTTCTGCGATAACCGAGTCACAGAAGACACCATGTTTAGCTGCCGTTGTTCCATGTGTTGCAATTTCTCCTTCAACGCCAACATTTGCACCTTAAATTCCTGTCGCTCCATTTCATGCCTCTGCAACTCCAAAACAAGCTCTTCTTTCTCACTTTTAAGTCTCTCAATATCATCCTTCAAACTCTGTCTTTCTGAGTCGGTTAGTTGACTAGATCCCTGTCCTTGCAGATTCTGAATTGAATGGCTATGGACAGGCTTCCTTCTGTGGATACTCTTCATTCGTTGTGGTTGACCTCTGATGAAATCCTCATTTGCGAACTCCCATTGTTCTGGATCCACCTTCCTGAATCCCTATTCAATGTCAAAACGTTTCAATTCAACTGAAGTTCAAAAAAATAACAGGCACCCACATATCCAATCAACAGATATAAGAATTTAAAGAACTTACACAGACACAACTAAGGCATTGAAATGCGAAATTGACTTACATAAGTGTTGAGCTGCCTGATGAAGCTTGAGAAGTTGTTGTGCTTGAAGAATCTTGGTAGCAAATCCCTCGCGAATTCCGGTGGATTCCACACAATAAAGCTCTTATTGCTCTGACTCCATGACACGATCGAATCAGAGGAAGCATCATCCACCATCTCATAAGTCTTTGCTAGGAAAGGAGGAAGCGAATTCGAGGCGCCATGTTCATCCATCCTGAATTCCACTCCGATCACAACCAATAAACTATCCAAAGATTCACCTCCCAAGATCAAGATTATGACTTACAATTGACAATCAAATCCCAAAACGAGAAAAAGAAAATCTCACCATCCACTCTCAAATCCAAAATCTGAAAAGTCCTAAAACTGAATCCCCATAAAGCCCAACTCACATCTCTTGAATTCACAACTGACACTCAAAACCCACCTGGATTTCGGAAAAAAAAAAGCCTCGGAAAATCCCCTTTATCCAAGAAAAACAAACCACTGACAACCCCAGCAGGTTTAAAACCCGAGCTCCAGCAAAAACACACAAAACCCAATTCAAAAAACTTTCAGATTCAAGGAGCTAAAACCCTCTGTGTCAATAAAATGACAATATCCAATGACCAGATCCCAAAACCAGCAAAAATCTTAAAAGGACCCGTTTGACAGTCAAACCCAATTAAAATCCCCCCGAGACAAGCTGAAACTCGACCAGGTTATTTCCGAGTCCCACCCGCAACAAGCTGTTTCCCGAATTTATAGCAACTAGCAAGAACGATAACCTAACCTAACAGTTTACTTGACTTGGCAACCCCATTTGACAAGTCGTTAAAATGACACTATATTTTGTTTCCAACATTAGAATACAAATTCCACAGTCTCACAACAACGAACACAGGGCACTGACTGATTTTTTTTTTAATTAAATAACATCTCAACTGCAGAAGTATAGCAATTGGGATAAGAATCTGTTAAACGATCTGTTCGGCTGTCGTTTCATAAGGTTTGGATAGTTTCTCCTTTGAACCAATATCCAATCTTTTTCTCTTATGTATATATTTTTACATTTGTCTGTGCTCACCCATAAAAATGCCTGGTAAATAAAATCTTTTACACCAAAATGTGGAACAACAGAGCGTTTGTAAATGAATGTTAAATTTAATATTTTATTAAGATTTTATTTTATATTTGATTGTATAGTTGATTAATGAAATTTATTTATTTTTATAAAAATAAAGATTATAATATTTTTAAATCTAATTATATATTATATAATAGAAAGAATTTGTCAATTACTCGATGTCTAATTGGAATCAACCAAGATATGATGCTTTTATATATTTTTTTGTGAGAAAATTGAATGATAAAAGTTTCCAATTGCGTGCCAATCAGGTTGGATACCGGTCGCATAAAGTTATTGTACTTTAGTTAAAGTGGCTTTAATGCCTACACTTGTCAAAATCAGATTCACTTACCCGTTAGTAGCCTTGAATAAAAAAGCCAATAAAGCCCAAAAAGTCCAGCAATAAGATGTTGGGCTTTTTAAGTGGAGCATTTCACGTTATTGATTGTGATACTTGGGCTTTGGACTATCACAAATAGAAAAAAAGAATATGCAGTTCACACCTGGCGAGTGACGATATGGCATTCACGTGTTTCTAATCATTACCAGAATAACTGAATTTGCTAGCTAAGCTGGATAACCGAAATTAGTTGTTCCTTTTTAACGATATTTATTTCGTAAACTGCCTTTATTAGTTAAAAATGGGTATTTTATCGGAACTAATCGAAATATCTGAATACCGGTTTAATAAATATGTATGTTTGTATAAATACGAATCCGATTCCAATTCCAATTATTTTGTAAATTGGTCAAAAGTTAATTTGGTCCCGACCAATTTACGGAATGCTCACCACTTACTTTTGTCTTCATTGTTAATTAAAACGAACAGGACATAAAATTTAATTTTTAAAATAAAAATCAAGCAGTAGTTATCCACATCATAATGATTATATAGAGAAAATATTATCATTAATCTTCAATTAATTCAATGGACAGTGACGCTAAGTTGACTAAAAATCACCCCACATCACGATGTCCGTGACGACCCGCATCACAAACCAGAAAAAATTCTACAAACATAATTGATAGCGCTATGGTGGAGTTTTTTAATCAATACCGGATTAGTAAATTGTGGAATATATTAGATTTCGGAAAACATCTTGACAATTTACATCCTATTTTTTTTCAACGGATCGAGACAAAATTAAAAGGATCGCCTTGAGGAATAAGCATGGTCAAAATAGGAGGCAAATGCAAAATATGCAATGCCTCGAGGGTGGCGAGCATGTCTGGGGCCTCACGTGACCCACCAGCGTGAATGATATGATTAGGCCACAAATATCACAAACCCACGTCAAAGGTTGGCATGATAATGGCATCATCCACTTGTACTCGCGATCGTTGCCTTGCATCTTGGCTATTGGTGTATTAAAGGGAAATGACGAATCATATGGCTCGTGTATAGGGAAGGAAATATCAGTGAATCAGGAATGGTAAATCAAAGAACAGGGTAGGATAGGATAGGATAGGATAGGATGACAAAGGAAATTCGAGAAGGACCCATTCCCAACGAGTGGATTGAAATCGAGTCAACTGATGACTCGTCGGAGTCCGCCGGCACGCACGGACGGAATTGTTGAATTCTTGAGGTGAACGACAAATACTTCGGGTCCCACTCTCTTTTTTTTTCTCTGATCATCGTGGAAAATATGTCGGTCGAGATTGAATTTTCTGGTCAGTCTCTCCACGAAGAATGGAAACAGTTTCGTTAGAATAGAAATTCTACGTGTGAATCTCTCTATGATAAACCGAAAATGGCACAATAATTTCATAAAATATTTTTATCTCAATCCAAAATATGCACAACGTAAAATTTAAATGGGCTGAGTCGAATCCGAGTCCAATACCAATTTCAAGTGGGCCTTGTATAACCTTCCGCTTTCAGCCCAAGGTATGTCAATTGAGAATCTATTTGGTAATTGTACAAAAGAACAATCTCCAGCACAAGTTCTCTCTATCTGTCATGCATCAATGTATGCACCAATAAATGGTATACAGTTCAGCCCAAAAGTGGATCTGGGCTTGGATTAGCTTACTGGCTAGTGGCTAACCACAGTAACAAGCAGCTTTTAGAGTCTGCTCCGCCACAGAACCTGCAAAGCAGAAAGCTAGGGAGGTAAACTGGTGGTGGTCTTACAATCTATCTTCCAACAAGTTGGCCATCACAGAAAGCATAATAATGCTACTCATATAGGTGTGGCGCTTCATTTGCAGAGCGTCCACTCTACTGTCGAAATGTAAGCGCAAGTGCACCAATCCGAAGATGATCAACCACCCAATTTGGAAGATGGCTCAGGCCTTGCCTTGTGGACCCGCTAAGCAAAGCGACCCACCTTCTAAAGAAAATAGAGGGTGACCGGGTGGTAGGGGCCCTAAAGCAATGCACACCATTACTCGGTTATAGCAACACCTGGCTGGTTCCGCTGAAAGAGCAAGTGATGTTATACTCCCATGGATTGTAGCATAGTAGCCAACTATTGAAACCACCTAGGATGTCCTATTCTTTTAACCATCGATCATCAACCATTAATTATTATAAAAAGCAAGGACTATTGGCAGCATTGTCACGTGAAGGAAAGGTTCTTGCAACAGAAACCCCAAACGGACTAAAACCGCATATCATGTCATACCGAAAGAAAGACATACATTATCATCCGAAAAAATCTTATCTTATTAGTATCATATTACTTAATAATCGATAATATTGAATATCTAAAGGTTTACACATATAACACTGACAAAAGTGACACAGAGATCCCCACAGGTCAATCAAGACACTACCACTCAGCGGCAAAAGCATCATCAAGTTGTATAATATATATGCACCGTTTTTGCGGGGTAGGCTTAGAGGTCCCGCCGTGTACGTGCCCTGCTGCCCGATTGCCCCATCAAATCCCTGCTCTGGTTGGCTCTGGCTTTAGCAATGGAGCCTTTATTGATTATTCTTCTCAAATTAAGCCCACACAAGACCCCTTAAACACCGAGAGTATCTAAGACCAATCCCAGGATGCTCCTGTACATTTGGCGTTATCCGGTCATGTTCCGTGGTCAAACTAGAAAAAACCAAATGGTCCCCAGAGGAACTCGTCCAAACAACCCATAACAAAGTGAATTCAACTATCCATCATTTCATATGACATTTGCTATCCATACCCCAAAATATCCTTTTCCTATCCATGGCTAAGTTTCGCTTGTCCTAACCCAATTCCGAATATACCCCTACATCATTCAGAACGACGCCGTTCAGGTCATCAGTTTCCATATCTCAGGTCTAAGCCTGTTGCCATGCCACGCCACCGCACCGCACCCTCCTATCCCTTTTTCTAAAAGCCTAAACACGTGCTGACACCGTGATCCCGGAATAAAGCCCTCAGTGGCATCCACGTAATACTGACATCTTTTCAGGGTCAATTTCTTTCGCTCCCAGTATTTAGCTCACCTTCTCCGACCCACCCCTATATTTGACTATTCCTTCCCAGCTCCAACCACTATAACGAAGAAAAAACCGCCAAATTTCCGTTTGTCTCCCGAGATAATTCTCAGTTGATATATAAAGAAAAAGAAGTGATCTTCCATTTTGATACTCCGATAGCCACGCGTGGTTGGAGAAGGGAGCAGAACAAGCAGGGGCAAATAATGACTTCGGGGACGAGAATGCCTACGTGGAAAGAAAGGGAGAACAACAAGAGGCGGGAGAGGAGACGGCGAGCGATCGCCGCGAAGATCTACGCCGGACTGAGAATGTACGGAAACTTCAAGCTTCCCAAGCACTGCGACAACAATGAAGTACTCAAAGCTCTCTGCAACGAAGCCGGCTGGACTGTGGAAGAAGACGGAACCACTTACAGAAAGGTAACCAAAGAAATTAAATAAGTAAAAAGACCTCATTTTATGCCTCTTCTTCCTTTACTTCCTTCTAAGTGCGTGCTCGGACGTCGGATTAACAATCATAGATCTAAGAGATAGGTGCTGTTAAGCTTCCTAGCGTAGCTTTTCTAGTTTTCGTGCGCGTTCGTTGTGTTTGCTAACGTGCTCAGGGTTGATCGGGGGAGTAGGATAGCAGGGGATCAGGACTGACGGAAGAGAAAGTCATGCTGACCGATGGACGGTTGTGATTTTGTGACTTTGGATGCTTGTCTCCTTTATGGAAAGAGAGCGTTATTAGATCTATTAGTTTTGTTTTTTTCCACTTTCTGTTTTCCACTTTTTCACGCTGACGCGAAACACGAGATCTTAAGATTCGGGTTCTGCTTCTGCTGCTGTTGCCTGCTTTGGTCCTTTTAGTTTTGTTAGAAAACGCTCGCAGTGACGCTGCTATTCTCTTTCTCAGACAATGCAGAGCTAAATTCCGGGGGACATTTTTGTCATTTCAGGGATCACAGTAATTCCGTCTCCTAGTTTGAACTCCACTTAATTCAATGCAACCGGGTTTTTAACTTTTTTGTTTAACTTCTTTTGAAGATTCCCCCATCTTCAACTTAATTCAATTGACTCTCCCTGCACAACGGAGGCCAGTCTTTGTGATTTGTTGTTCGCTTGAGCTGATAAAGTTGGAAACCGATGTGATTGATGGGGTAAATTATTATGGAGGAGGTATTTCATTGGACCGGAAATGAGGTTTAGGAATAGAATCTTCTTAGTAAAAGTGGATATAAACTATAAATGCATGGGTTTCTTTATTAGTGTGGGAAAGAGGAAACATTTTGTTAGAGGTGAGAGGTCGTAGCGAGGGGCCTATGTTTGTTGCTTGTTACGCCATTGTTTGACCTCAATTCCTTCTAGTAAAGTTCCCTTTTTTTTTCAATCATTAATTATCCCCATGCTGAAGGCCTCTTTGTAAATGTTTAGCAGATAGTTCTGCAGAGCTCGAGAAATTTGTGTTTGCATTTTTCCTTTTTCTTCTCTTCTCGACAAATTAATCGCTGTATGATGTTTTATGGGGGTGTCGACATATATCATCTTTCGGTACCCCAAAAGCGTTGTCATCACAGTTCATTTCACGTGCAATTGTAGCTGGAACTGGTAGGTGGACGAATATAAGTTGGGCTCCACCTACATGGCCAAATGCGTATCGGGAAGCTTGGCAGTTAGTTTTGATTGATTCTGTTCATATTCATTGCTTTCATTTGGATTTCCTCCAAGTCACCTCTGATTTCAGTTGAAACTTTTGATGTAGTGAGTGGAAATAGTTCGCAGCAGGCAGGCGAAGGTGAACTATTTTAGAATTTAATGCCACTGTGTGCGTAAGAATGTTATTCCTGTTTATATGACTATTTATCTTTTGTGTGGCCACTGGGAAAACTGAAGACTTTACCGTCAGGGCTTAGTCACAAAGCCTCTTTGGCCACAAGCCTGAACTCTGAATATCTTCATTGTATTCTATTTTATGCTTTCTCTCTTTCATTTTATTTTATTTTATGGTATGGTATGTGATGATTATAATTCATTATGTGCCTGTACTGTTCTAATTTTATCTTATGTCAGCTGTGAGTCAAAAAAAAATATTCATTTAAGATTTTTCCTTGGATAGTATTTTTCTACTGTCTCTTTATTTTATGCAAGCCTAAGAGGATATGGATCTCACTGTTTATGGTTTGATTGGTCAGATTACCAACTTGAAAGCTCATGGATATTCGTTATTATGCCCTAAAGTCGAAATATTTCTGTGTAATTTATCTCTTTATAAAAGACTCGAGTACTGCAAGTGTGAACAATGGCAGGAGCTTCGACATTGATAGGGATAACATAATTCAAATTGATGTAGTGACAATAAATCTATGTTTCTTCGTTTTGTGAACCTGGCCGATTTTCTCTTGACCGTGATTGGATAATTTTTGGCTCAACGCATTCTAATAATTTTTCTGCATATTTATAGGGTTGCAAGCCTGTGGAACGCATGGACATCATTGGAGGTTCAGCATCAGCTAGTCCTTGCTCATCATACCACCCAAGTCCATGTGCATCCTATAATCCAAGCCCAGCTTCGTCGTCATTTCCAAGTCCTGTTTCATCTCGCTATCCTGCAAATGCTAATGGCAACGCTGATGCCAATTCTCTCATCCCATGGCTTAAAAATCTGTCATCCAGCCCCTCATCAGCCTCTTACAAGCAGCCTCACCATCTTTACGTTCAGACTGGTTCCATTAGTGCTCCGGTGACCCCTCCATTGAGCTCCCCAACCTCCCGAACTCCTCGTACCAGAAATGACTGGGATGACCCTGCAGCTGGTGCATCCTGGGCTGCCCATAACTATTCATTCTTAGCTTCATCTATGCCCTCATCTACCCCACCCAGTCCTGGCCGACAGGTTCTACCAGATTCAGGGTGGCTAGCTGGTATCCAAATTCCCCTTAGTGGACCTACATCGCCGACATTCAGCCTTGTAGCACGCAATCCATTTGGATTTAAAGAGGAGGCTTTATCAGCTGCAGGGTCACGGATGTGGACTCCTGGGCAAAGTGGGACATGCTCTCCAGCAGTTCCTGCAGGGATGGATCAGACGGCAGATGTTCCAATGTCAGACAGCATGGCTACTGAATTTGCATTCGGAAGTAACTCAGCAGGACTGGTGAAACCTTGGGAAGGAGAGAGGATCCACGAGGAATGTGTGTCTGATGATCTTGAGCTTACCCTTGGAAACCCTAGGACCAGGTAAATCAAATAGAGAAAGCAAGTTCTGCAGTTTGCGTTTCCCTGCATTTCTTTTTTAATGATGTATGTTTTCTTGATTCAGGTAGGAATGTGGCTAGAAGAGTTTGAGAGTTATGGGACCAATTCTCCATCTGTGTTTTTATTTAGCGGTTTCCTATCCTTAATGCATTCATGTCAATGAAATGGGTCAGCTTATGTTTCGGTTGGCAAGAGCTGCAGATTAGAAGTGCACTAATTAGGAGCACCTGTTTCTTTCTATGTTCAATTTTCCACAGGAGGGAACAGAAAAGTAAATTATAAATAGTAGTTGATGGTGGTCATTTTGCCCATTCAGTTCAATTCTTTCTCCTTTTTTATTCCTTTTGTAATTTTCCATATATCTCTGTTTTCCGATAGTTCCCCTTACAACATTGAAACTTGTTTGGTGTGATTGTGGATTTGCAATTGAAAGGGAATTTGGATGTCAAGACTCGAGAGAGTTGGTGAGCTCAATGTCCTTACAATAGTTTTTCACATTTTGTTTTGTGCAGGCAAGTAACACTCCCCACTTCGCTTCAGTTTGACTTCCTTTTCTTTCTTGTCACCACCATAACTGTAGAATGAGATCGTCCTTTTAGATGTTACTATTTCGGTGGACGATTGTTTGCCTACATGATAAGTCATCTCTCGCTTTCAGTTTCACAATTGAATTAACTCGTCCGGTTATTTTTTTCCTAAATAGATGAATAATGTTCAGTCTTCGTTCACCACTCTATGTCCTTTTAAGCCTGCGTAAGTTTTTCTAAACTTTTCCTATATACATGTTTTCCTTGGCTTTCTAACTGCAGGCGTTTGCTGGGCCAAAGGGTTCATTTTCTTGAACAAAAGCAAATTCTACCATGTTCCTCAAACAAAGACCATTCTAACTAACGAAGTTTCGTTTTAGTTTGCACGAGAGAAAAAAAAAGGAGACAAAGAAACACATTTTCCTAGTCATTATACATTCATAAACACATACAGAATTTCGAGGTATGCATATGGCCCGTACTTGCCGGCCTTCTGGTCCACTTGAAGAAATCCAACAATTTTAAATTGATGATTTGCAAAATCCATTCGAGTCACATTATTTCGATTACTCTAATCAGTGTTTGTATGTATCCTGGCGCAGTTATTACAGCTTATCCAAAGAACGAAAAATAGAAACTTGTTTTGTTTTGGGAACGCAAAGCAACATGGCGTTGTTAACAAACGGTTAGAGACAAATTGAAAGCCTTCAACTAACGGAGCAATGAAAATTTGCAATTTACTCTTGAATCCAAAAATTAAAAAGCCAAGCTCATTTGTTGGCCCAGCTCCCAATGGGCCTTCCATAATCTGAGGATGACATGTTTGCGCCTGAAGCCTTCCACATTCAATCCATTCGGTTAATGGGTAGCACTCATTTATATATGCTCTCCGCTTATAATGGGAAGACTTTTGCGGGAGTATTTGCTTCCAGCAACCACTTCAGTCAGCATTATCTGGAAACCTTTTACGCTCAGTAGGTAACAGGAAGACAATAGAAGGGAAAGCAATTATGGCAATAAATTTGATTTGCCATGGTCTCACACCACTAGTCGATTTTTTAGTTTAGAACAGTGGGGGGGTTAGAAATCTGCATGCATGCGCGTTGAATCTGGTAAAGATGCTTTGTGGGATGGTGGGGTACTGGGTAGGGCTTCTTTAAATTTGAAGCCTTCATTTTCTTTGTGGGTTGAAGGGTGAAAGGCCATTATTGCGCTGTTGTTGGCGTTGATCAAAGCATGAGGTATGATGCTGTAAGAATGCAGTCCAAGTTGCGAACATAGAAATACCTAAAGCACTCAACTATTGTTCTGTTTCCATCTATTCCAACGAACAATAAATAGTCAAAATAAACCAATAATGGTTAGTTTATTTGATTGGAGTTATTGTTGTCATTCTTCCTTGGTTGTTAATAAATCCTTGAAGGTAAAATATGAATTACCCTTATATTAATCATGAGGGATTTTGTTGAATAGTAAAATACTTAATCAAAGGTTTGACGATTCAAATTTTATAAAATGTTTTAGAATATTGCTGGTGTTTCATTCCCACGAATGTGTGTGATATAGTCTAGTCTTGTACCCCTCATAATTAAAAAAAAAGATGAAGGGGCATAGAGTGGATATCCTTTAATTTTTTTTAAAAAATATTATGGTAAAATTTATTTATTTATCATAAAATATTAATAATTAAATAACAATAATAATAATGTCAAGTCTCATCTTAACGGATCACATATATAACAATGTGTTGGGTTTTTATTTTTACAACTCAAAAAATATTTTATTACATATAGTTCTACAAATTATATTTATAAACTTAGGACTTCTCATCATTTATAATTTTTTGTCTTCACAAAGTGAGTCTAATCCGATAAACCAATTTCTCATTATCATCCTTTGAGGTGGGAATCCAAATAAAAAATTCAAATCCTCATATATAAAATATCTTTTGAGCCGTGATAACTGTATACTTAGTATTGTAAATGTGGTTCTGTGTATCTGGAACCATTATACCGGGGTGTGACAAATAAGCTTCATCCTCCTGGATTTATCTATGATGTTTATACGTCTTCAAAACCATTCAACCCCAAATCTCAAAAGAACTCGTCGTGTCCGCCCATTTCCTTTGACTGCTTCGACCGCCTCTAGGCATGTGCCATCCATCTCCCCAATCCTCTCATCCTAAAGGATAATGTCGAATTTGACCTTCCCACGAAAAGAAAGGAGTTTCACTTCCCACTATTTATAGCCAAAAACCCAATTTGCCACCACCAAGGCACCATCCGCCTCCCTTCGCTTCCTATGTATAGACAATAGTAAAATATGCTCAAAAAAATTTCATTACCTTCACTCGATACATGATTTATTGAATTATATTTTACCTAACCATTTAATTTTTCTAATTTTTGGGTTTTATTATATTAAATTTTAAAAGCAAGATTTGAAAAATTAAAGACTCATAAATATTCAACACATAAGCCTCGCATTGGCGAGCTTTTAATTAATTATTACATATAACTTCTATTATTGTAAAATTCAACAATTTCTTAAAATTCAAAACTTCAAAATAAGGAAGAAAAGAAAACATTTTCTAACTGATTGTTGCGTCAAGGCAATAAGCGGCAACCTTAAAACTGTACGAACCCAAAAACTGTCTCACCAGAAGGTTTTACTTTTAGATTACGACAAACACGTCATCTTTTTGTAGATTAAGATAAAGCATGCATTTCTCTCTCGTTGGATCAAATTACTGGTGACGTATGTCAGAAAATTACCATAAAAAGGCATTTATTTAACCCTTATCTGCTGTCTTTGAAATATGGATAAGACGGCACAAAGACAGGAACCATTAAAGGACAGCGCAAACAGACTGGAAATTAAAGTCTTCCTCTATATACATATGTATGGATGTGGGTAGGTGAGTTAGCCATCAATGCTCTTCTCTGATCACAAGGCCATTATCAGTATCACCTTTTTCAACGTTATATCCAAAGATAACAGATTCACTTGCCATCTTTTTTTGTTTTAATTGGATATAATGATTTCTCGTTTCTTCTGTTAGTTTTTTCTTTTCTTTTGTTTAATCTTTATTTTTTCACCGATTTTGTAATATTAACTTTTTTATTTATACCATTAATTTCGTCGGAGTAAATGAGTAAAATCTAAACTTTAGGAAGTTTCAAATCATCGTGTGTACACTTTCTCTCGCGGCCCTTTGTTTTTGGAACTTTTAAGCACCTATAAATTCACATCAGCACCAAGCAGGCACAGCCAGCCTTCTCTTTTCGTTTTTGCTCTCTGAACCCTTTGTCTCTAGCCTTCTGCCTCTCGCTTGGGTACAAGGATTTGGTCTCTTGTAGTTTCTTCTTTTCCCGCGAGTGGTTACAGGAAATGGGTGAGATCGCAGGGTGTACTAACGGCAACCATGATGGAGGAGTTGTTTTGGATGTTAAGGATGACCAAGCTCCATCCTGCAACAAAACCAATTGCAAAGAAGATTCGAGTCTGAGCTTCTCCGTACCTTTCATTCAGAAGGTAATTTGTCACCTGCATTTGCCTATGCGTTCTCTTCTTTTCGTTTGAACTTTTGACATGGGAGAGCTTTATGGCCAAACGTTTTATGATCCATCGATGTTCCACCGAGTTTTTCATGTCGAATTCTGTCTAACCTACCGTCCATTTTCTTATCTTATGCGACGTTTCTGGGTTTGATGTTGTCTGATTGAAGACTTGTGCACTGATTTTCTGGTTGATTTTAATGCTTGTGAATACAGTTGTTAGCGGAGCTGTTGGGTACTTATTTCTTGATATTTGCCGGTTGCTCGTCGGTGGCGACGAACTTGAGCTTTGACAAGGTGGTAACACAGCCTGGAATATCAATAGTATGGGGGTTGACCGTGATGGTCTTGGTTTACTCTGTGGGTCATATCTCTGGTGCTCATTTCAACCCTGCCGTCACCCTTGCCTTTGCCACCTGCAAAAGGTTTCCATGGAGTCAGGTAAATTACAGTACATAACAGCACATCAGAACAGAAATATTCAGGCATGAGAAATTGCATCAATAGATAATTATGATTTTCTTTCTTTCTTTCTTTCTTTCTTTCTTTCTTTCTTTCTTTCTTTCTTTCTTTCTTTCTTTCTTGGACCTGGTTTATTCCCTTCCATTTGCTAACTTGGTTAGAAAAGACAAATCTTCCTCGATCAGTCATACAATGAACGATGAATCTACACGAGACAATTAAGGAAACAATTAAAGGATAATTTCCTTCATTACAATCCTGATTAGGATTAGTTAATTTCTGACTCGGCTTTGTGGTTGCAGGTACCGGCTTATATAGCATGTCAAGTCTGCGGATCAACACTAGCGGCCGGTACCATCAGATTGGTATATACTGGCAAACAAGACCACTTCACAGGAACGCTGCCTGCAGGATCAGATATGCAGTCCTTTGTGGTTGAGTTCATAATAACCTTCTATCTCATGTTTGTCATATCTGGCGTTGCTACTGATAACAGAGCAGTAAGTTTCTGTTTCTTCTCAATCATTGATTTATATTTTAACTCTTTATTTATGTGTATCCATCCATGATTGATTGTTGTACTTTAAAATATATTTTTTTTTAAAAAAAAACTCTTCATTTGTGCCTAAGATAGGCTTCTCTACTGTTAATTTACACATTAAACCTACATGGTTTTGCTTCATTAATGGTGACATGGAGTTTTCTTTCTCAGATTGGTGAGCTTGCGGGACTGGCTGTTGGCGCCACAGTTCTTCTCAACGTCATGTTTGCAGGGTATATCATTCTGAAATGCTTAATAGAATCAATGGTCACTTCTAATTCTATTAACATATTCTATAACTCCATATATCTCTTCTGTGCAAATATTAAAGATGGTTTATGTGTTAAGAAAGTATTTTAAAGGCAAATTTGCCATTTACTCTTCCATTTGATTATACTGTTGACAACCTCATGGATACTAGCTGGAGTTCTCTTTGATTAATATACGATTTCAGACCAATATCAGGGGCATCGATGAACCCTGCAAGAAGCTTGGGGCCTGCAATTGTGTCACTCAAGTTCAAGGGGTTATGGGTTTATATTATATCGCCTATCCTTGGAGCTCAAGCAGGTGCATGGGTCTACAATATGGTTAGATACACGGACAAGCCTCTGCGTGAGATCACCAAGAGTGCTTCATTCCTAAGGAGCAAATGAGATTCCAGACAAAAGTGGTTTAGACCATGATTTTAAGTTTATGTAACGATCACAAAGGCTTGTAATCTAGAAAGTTGCAATGGCATGTTATTTAGACCATGCTTTTTAACTTATGTAATGAAAAAGAAAGAATTTCAGCTTCTATCATTGTCTTTTTGTCCTGCGTTTGTGGTTCCCTGATAAAAATAGATCCAAAAACTGTAACACATCGATTTTACTGTAGTACCTGTGAACCAGCAGGGTTTCCGAATGCTTTTGTGGTGATGTCAGAATTGAAAAACAAACAGGCAGAAGGGATAGGCACAAGACAGATCCTCAGCTGTAACATGTGAAGATTGAACTTATACTTTTCTCTGATCTATTAGCTGCCATAGCACGTGAGGTGATACCGGTAATCGATCTGTAGATGGATAGAAACAAAGAACAATGGAAAGTGTAATTTAATACTCACACGATTTGAATGTGATTGATGACCGTTCACTAATTGGAACTTTTGTATGTATTCCAACACAGGATCCATATCCCATTTTTATGGACGACTTGTCAGTAACAACTCATACAAGGAGATTCTTAATAGTCATTTCATCCTTAAAATAATGTCATCCAGAAAACCTTACTTCATAAAAAGAAATAATATTTTTAATGTTTTACAGTTAAAGAAAGACTTTGATCCTTGCTCAGCCATCAGATATCGATCATTGCAAGACACAACTGAATTCTATCAACGTCTTTCCCAGGACAACGTATGCGCTAGTAAGAATCTATTTGATTGACTGATAAAGCCCTTTGTTTTCCTCGCAACTTGACAATAAAGGACATCCAACCACAAAAGTGGTGGATCTAGCATAAAATATTCCTTAAATATTTTTCTTCCAAACTCATTTATGGAGAGTTGAAGCAATTTTCTAATAAATTTTCAAGAAATAAAGGAGAAATTAAGACTGTCCAACATCTGGACTTGGTCTTCCATAACAATTGATTGATTTAACATGTACACGAAGAAAGTCAAAGAATTGGAGTTAGTGTTGTTGCAGTGTGTGTGCAGTTGTTGGAGGCGTGAGAATTTTCTATCAGAATCATTAAGGGCGTAGAAAACGTACATTAGTCCATACCATCATCTCTGCTCCGGGACATCGTTGATGGCGGAGCCATCCCTCCGCCTCAGTCTCCAAACATTTATAGGTCCACAACAGATTAGAGTAAGCAGCAACTCTGTCATAAATGACGTAATGGTGATCACTATAGCCAGCACTCTCTTCCAAGACCATATAATCCTTTTGAGAAAAGGCAGTTCAGACTCTAGCACAAGTGACGCATCATATATTTCAGGGATGCCACCACCGGGTTGGAATTCAGCTCTTTGTTCAATAGTTACTCTTAAGCAGGAAGTAGGCAAATTTCCCTCAGTAAAACCTCCTATTTTGAACTCCAGTTTTTGAGATTCGGACAAGTAGCCAGCAACAAGAGGCAGGATCTCAATTAAAGTTGACAGGAAGCGGATAGGATTGCTTCTGAATCTTAACATGGATGGCTGGGCTTTGCTAGCAATTATTTTACCATCAGCCAACAACAAATCTATCCGGACCTTCAAATGAACAACGGAGCAAGTTAGAAATGCATCCGCAGTTATACATTATACATCCATATACATGCACAGGTAATATGAAGAAAAATATCATCAAATTAGTTGACATGGTTTCTCTCCTTGGTTTTGTTGCAATCGATATAATGTTCTCTGCATTGGCCTATCTGCAAGTTCATATTTATGTATCTCTGTTTCATTTACTATGATAATTGTCAGTTGAGTAACCAATAAATAATATGAAGAAAAGCATGATATAAACAACTATCTTCCAGATAATCTATCTGGGACCAACATCTAATTTAGCGCATTTCACTTTTTGAGTGATAAACGACAATTTCAATTGTATAAAGATATTATGAAGTCAGCTCAGATTTTCACCAAATCAAATGCACTTAGGCACTCATCGGGTCATACCTCATTCTAGTTCATACATCATAAGGTGGCCACTAGTTTGTCTAGCTCCAGGTTAATTCTGCCAATTTTTTCTTATTGCAAACTAAATACACAGAACTGGAACGGGTTTTCATTGATAAAGAAGATAACAATATCCTAATCACAGGAGTTGTATTTATACCAGGTTCTCATGACAAATATTGTGAGCAACAAATCCCATGGTAAGAAGAAGATAGAGTAAAAAAGGCACACAGCAGTTGTAGCTGGGAAAAAAATTCTGTTAAACCAACAAGAAAAATGTTATACTGCGTATCAAAAGTCCATTATGCAATAACAGTCCCAGCACCCAGAGTTATATCAAATAAATAAATTTTATATTCCATCTTTTCAACAGGAATGAGTTTGACCTTCTACGCCTTCAACTGTATTCCAAAGCAACTACCTTCCTATCAACGTCCCCATTAATGTGACATGGAAATATCATGCTAATTCACCAAGCATTACTTTCCAAGTGACTCTTGCAATAGGCTATTAGAGAATTCCTTACGACAAATGGCATTTATAAAGCCAAATCAAGAACAAAAGGCAGATTAAAAACATAATACCTAGTCAATTGAGCCCGTCTCTGTTCTTAAACTACCTATCCAATTAGATGACCCAAACTGCAGTGTTAAGCCTAAATAATAGCAAATTCCAAGCTGCAAACAACAATGCAATGCCTAATGAACCAGCAGATACCTGAAAAATCCCAAGGTTTCTATTATAATCAGACTCTGGGACTGTCAACAAAACCCTAACTTGTAACTTGTGATTACGTGGTATAGCTCGAGGACCCAAGTTTCTTGCTTTTATGATCCCGTCTTTAGAATTCGAACCACAACCCACATTACCAGACATTATGGGCACATATGCAACTGGACTAGGCTTTGTATAGTCAAAATTCAAATTCTCCCTTAGCTGCATCGGTTCTTCCACAATAATCCTCATCAAAACCACACTAAGTATAACAGCGACCGCCAACAATCCACAAACAACGGTACCAACATAGATGAACCAAAACAATCCCCGCTTTACCCGCAGCAACAGCTCGTATACTGAGTTGTGCTCTTTTAACCAAGCACCTGTGAGCGAAATAAAACTCGTACTGAACAAATTCCATAATGAAACCAACTTCTGCGTCACAAATCTTCTGCTACGCCTTGTAGCTCCAAAAGGATCAACAACTAGCATATAACAGCAACACAGAACCCGTGCCGGGAAGGTGCAAAAAGAAACAAATAGATAAATTTGGAATCGAATCACCTTAATCACCAATCCAAATAGCCAGACCAGCAAATTACTAGGGGCCGAGTCGACGGAGTCACCAACTCGTTCATCGTTGGAGGTAGTCACCGTCGACCCTTCCTCATCGTGATCACTGAGGCCACCCGCCTCTCGGTCCCGAATCAACCCGGCTAATTCGTAACCCGCCAACTTCTTGTTCATTTCATTCAAATCACGGTATAATGTCTCACCACACCCCCTTTCGGAGCCTTGGGAAACCTGGGTCTGGGCCGATGAAGACTCTTGATTGGAGTCTTCAGGTCCGGTTCCAGAGATAATGCAACGTCGGCGAAAAGCGGAGGCAGGATAAGTAACCACCGGCGATGCATCAGTGAGCGTGGATGCTGACGTGGACGGAACGAATTGGTCTGAGGCGTGGCAATCATGAAACGGGAAATCATCTAGCGCGTCGAGGAAGCAATCCTCCTCGTCGTCGACGTCCATGTCATCGCTTTCCTGATTTTGCGGTTCCATTTCTGAGAAGAAATTAAAATTAAAGCCGACATTAGAATTTCACTGTTTCTTTTCACCCTTCTCTTTCTTACTGTCCGTTTGATTTTTTTTCGGAAATAGAAATAAAATAAAGAAATTATTAAATTATTTTTATAATAATAATTTTGATTTTATTTGATAAATTGAAATTTTATTATTACTGTATATTTTTTCATTTTATTTATTAAAAAATATTTTTCAACTATTTTTTTAATAAAAAAATCCTGACCATTTCGTATTATATTGTAGTGATATGACGTCACCGTTTATGATTTGAAGACTTGTTTTCTTCTGCCTAATGCAATTGGGGTCCAATATATAGTAAAAAACTAGAGCTTAATTGATTCAAAACTAGAGCTTAATTGATTCAAAACTAGAGAATATTGCTTAGGAGGATGCTTTTTATCCTCTTGAAATAGATGAATAAATATTCTGTCTAATATATAATTTGGATATTATAATCATAAATTTATTATTTTACAAAATAATATATTTTACCTATTATCAGTTCAAAATTTTAATATTTTATAATAAAAATAAAATTTTCAAATTGACATAAAATTGTTAGATTTTTTATGGCATAAATTTTTTACTAATAATTCTAAAACAATTTAACATATTTATGTATGAAAATACAAAATGAAAAAATTAGTGATTACATGTCTAGATTATACTGGCCTAGATTTTGCTAGTAAAGTCCAAATGGAGTAGCTGGCCCATGCCCAATGGGCCAATACAAAGCAGAAGAATATTGCTAGACTTTGACATTGCAGCCTATTATGTATATTTAAGGCCTCGGTCCAAGTCCATAACACCTTCGAAATAATCCGATTGAATTTTAAGGCCCGTTACACTCAAATAATTATTTAAAAGAATGTCTGATCATGTAAATCTCTACTTGTTATGGTGAATAGAAAAGAGTAGAAGCAAGAAAATCAAGGTAAAAAAAAAATTGTATGTATATAATTCATTTTCATATGATAAAATAATACATCATACTCAAACATTTTTAATAAAATCATGATTCAAAAAGCATACGCATACAATATAAATATTAACTTAAAATATTTACAAGACACATAAATTACATATCAAATCATATATAAATATATGGTATCACCGAAGCATTACGGATATTTTATTTATATATATAAATTTTAACACCCGATAGTTGCGAACATCACATAAGTATAACTAGTTAGGGTAGGAGTGTAAATCTAATTATACAGTCAACGGTACTGTTTGGCTAAATAACACCAATTCAAGAAAAGAACAAAAGGAAACTTATGTTAGGCAACATTTGAATCCCATTGTTCGGTCAAACTTAGAAATCAAGTTTGGAACATATTAGGTGTTTTTTAAAAAATAAAAAATAATAATTATTCTTCGGATTTTAATTAATAGCAAACTGGACATTTTGTTAGATTTGTTTATTCTATGTTTTTATGTTAATAAGATTATGCTATTTCACATGAATTTCCATATGGAGATCCCTATAAATATGTATGATTCGTTATTTTATACAAAATAATAAATATTTTTATATTTAAAAAGGGAGTTTTAAAAAGAAAAAGAAAATACGGTCATAATTAACAAGCAAGTCAACTTGTTGTCTAAAAGAGGATTCGGTGAAGATGAACGAACAGAGAAAGAGAAAAGGATCCTAGGGAGGACCAGTCAACCCAGAATCCTCTCCATTTTACATACAGCACACACAAAAGAGACGCGTTTTCGGACATTATTGTGGTCAAACAAGAACAAGAACACCGAATAACAACAAATCAAAACATAGCACAACAACAAAGAACGATAGCAGCAAGAACACCAACTCCTAGGATGTCCAAACTGCCCCGTTACCACAGAAAAACAATCAAATAAACAATACTTTGAAGCCACGGCAACTTTGTTTTTTTTTTTTTTACTCAGTCAAGAATTAATTTACAATCTAAGAGATGAAACAATAGTTTTTTGTTTTTTGGGTTTTCAGTATAAACCAACACAGAAGCCAACCACAAAGAACCATTCTTTTTCATTTATGAATAGGAGAAGATGAGCGTGAGCTCAGATGCCCTCGCCACTACACTCTGCAACTCTATCCAAGCCTTGGGTCGCGGCTTTGATGTCACATCTGATATAAGGCTTTTGTATTGCAAAGGAGCTTCTGGGTCCAGGCTGGTGTGTATTGATGAAGAGCGTACAAAGGATCTTGTTGTTTCTGATGGGGCTGTGGTGCCCAACGTTTCTGCTGATATTGAATGCACTCTGGGCAAGAGGAGCACCGAGCGGATACCTGTTTGTAGCTTCCATGAGGTGATTGTCTTCCGCTTCATCTTGGCTTATTATCTCTGCTTAATTTCTGGGTTTTATTTGCTCTGGATGGTGTTTACTGTTCTTCTTATTATTTATTTTATATTATTTTATTTAGTTTCTTTTATGATTCTTGGCATGTTATGGCATTATTGCTTGGATTTTTCCTCCCTTGATTAATTCTTTCCAATTAGGGTGCTCCTTCAGGCCAGTGTTTTTATTATTTGACAATTTTTATTTATTACGAGTAAAAACGATGGTGACACATGAATTATGAATATGCGAGCCAGTGAAGAGAATGTGACTGGTTTGGTTTGATCAAATCATAGATTGTTATAGATAGATTAGCAACTCATCGACTTTACTGCTAAAGAAAAAGGCAATGTCCAGTTTTCCACACAGAGGTGAGATCCTGCAAGGGGAAAATCTGGAGATGTGATGCGGTCAAGGGTTCAAGTTGCAATTTTGGGGTTACGAGCCTAATACTTTGAACATTTCAACAAGCGACTTATGATATCCTTCAGGTTACTATAGTTTCGTTTACTTGAGATTTTGGTAAATTTGCAAGGTGTACCCGTTTAACACTTGCAAGCCGGCAACTACTAGCTACAAATATTGCAGGAAAATGAGTCTGCTCGACAAAAACAAATAAAGCATATCTGATGAAGGCAGCACTGTTAGTCTGGAATGTTGACTCCCAGTTTAGCTAATGGAGCAACTTCATTTTTTTTAATAGTATGATCAGATGGAAAAATTAGGCAGATACCTTTCGAGGATGTATATTTGCGGAAAGGTCCTTCTAGAGTGATTGCTTTGGTTGCTTCTTCTATGGTCAAATCTCTACATACGATTGTGTCCAGGTTGTAAGTTGGATTAGAAATTTCTTGGCCCTTAAACGGTTGCCTTTTGCTTTGGCCTATAAATGGTCCATACGGAGAGATTTCATTTTTCATGTCATTTCTGGAATGGGCTAAATTTCTTGTTAAAAGAGAAAGAATTAGATGGTGTAGATTTCAAATGATTGTCAATGTCTTCTACTGGAGACTATTTATTTTGCAACAAGAGAAGAGACCTGAAGGTTCCAAGTATTTCTTCAAGCTGTAACAAAATGCTTAGATTTTTCTCTTTTATTACCATCATTGTTTTCCATCTCATGCTCCTTCTATATCTTCTGAGATTTTTCTGTCTGCTGGCACTTGGTGATAGCTTAATCACTATGAAAAATTGCTGCAATATTCAACAAATTTCTGTTACTAAGCTTTTAACCAAGCTTACATATTATGAGCTCAGAACTGTACAAATCAATAAAAATGTTTGAGGGCTGGGTTGTTTTACATTGACTTCATCTTCAGTTTTTGTTTTGGCAATAGATATTGAGCCTTGAGCCCTTGTCATAGCATCTGCAAGTAAAAGTTATATTTTTAGGTTGAAAATGGCATCTCTAGTTGGGAATTTTTTTTGTATTGTAGTTCCTCATATTTGAGCCAAGATCGTGGCTTTACTTTCTTCCAATTGCAGAAATGTTTTCCAAATGGCATTGCCCCATCTTGTAATATAAAGTGATATAAACTTTTTTGATTTTAATTCCAGATGGCTGAAAATTTCAATGAGAAATCAGGCATAGCAGGTTCTATTCCTCTGGGAAGCTTTAATGGGATGTTTAATTTCACGGGAACATGGCAAGTTGATGCAGCTGCTACAAAATCTCTTGCAATGGTTGGACATTTTATTCCATTGTACAAAGTTCAATTAGCCAGAGTAAATTTAGTTTTGCGTGACGAAGTCAAGCGTGCTGTTCCTTACTCCTGGGATCCTGCATCCTTGGCAAGGTACATAAACTAATGCCATAGATTGATAGGAAAAGTGATAACTTTACTCTTGACATTATGTTTGCATTTGAACTTTCTTTACTTTAAGATAAGGAAGTTATAATAAGGAATGACGTTATCATTTATTGATCTGCAACTGCTATTGAAGAATGCAGAAGCAAAACTTTGATTAGCTTGCATGCTCCATATAGACTAATATCTTGATAAATTGAACAAGCAGACCCGTCAATGCACATTGAAAGCTTCTCTTGCAAAATCAATATTTGATCAAATTTCTCACTTGCAGCGGTCTTCTTATTTTCCTGTTTCTTCATTTTCAGTTTTATTGAAAGTTATGGTACCCATATTGTCACATCTGCAACAATTGGAGGAAGAGATGTTGTTTACATCAGGCAGCACCAGTCCTCTCCTTTGTCAGTATTAGACATCGAGAACTATGTGAAAGACATAGCAGATCAGAGGTTTCAAGACTCCATAAGTCAGTCAAGTGCAGGCCCCTTAAAGTACAAGGACAAGGTTCTTATTATGTCATTGTTATTTATGAACTTCTCCAGCCAAGATGCTTGTCCTATTTGGGAGATCATTGCTGCTTCAGAGCTAGTCTAATGAAAACACTTGTTCTAATTGGGAGTTTTTTTTTTATGGTTTTTGCTGTCTCTTTCTTCATTATCATCTGGTTCATTGTGCTTTTTGTATGTGATTAACTGTGAATCTGTTATCTCTTTCTTTATTTCTTTGCCCTGATGTTTGAGGAGTATCTAAAAATTAAGTTTCTTGGTGTGTAGGATGTAACTGTCATTTTTAGAAGGAGAGGAGGTGATGACCTTGAACAAAGTCATGCCAAGTGGACAGAGACTGTGCGATCGGCACCAGATGTGATTAACATGACATTTACTCCAATTGTCTCTCTCCTTGAAGGAGTGCCCGGTGTAAAACATTTGGCCCGGGCGATTGACTTATACTTGGAACGTATGCTTCTAATTTTCATCCATTATTTTCACTCTTTACTTGGTTTGAATTGAGGACTTGATTTCAGTTTAAAATTTTGTGCGTTTCTGCTTGGTGATTATAAAGTTAGTTTGTGCAAAGGAATACTAATCTAAAGTTATTCCAGTCAATTGGAACTTCAGTCTTATGTGATAATGTAGGAGCCTTCATTCCTACGGCTTCTTTTTCTCATGCAATTACTATAATTTTGTGATTCAAAATTTGATGAAATAGTTTAAAGTGAACATCACTTAATTGAACCAGAGAAATAAGACCTTCAATATTGTTATTACGGATGAAGGATGGAATAGAAGCATGCAGTGCAAGATTTTATCTTTTTTTAAGCTGTTTTCTCTTTTTGTTTTCCCTTTATCTTTTGATAGTAGTCGAAGGAAGCTTGGGCCTTTGCTTCCATTTTCTTTTTTAATGTAAAAGCAATTGAATGGCAGTACCTTACTTTGAACTTCTGCTTTGAGTCATTTTTATGTTGTAGTCTCCAAGCAAATGTTGACAGATTATTGTATTTGTTTAACCAGACAAGCCACCTATAGAAGATTTGCAGTATTTTTTGGATTTTCAAATTGCTCGGCTTTGGGCTCCAGAACAGAACAATCTTCAAAGAAAGGAGCCAGTTTGTCAATCCCTTCAGTTCAGTTTGATGGGTCCGAAGCTTTATATCAGTCCAGATCAGGTACTTATCATAACATCTGCCCTATTTTGTTGGCTGAACATTGCTTCTCACATCCAAAAATGCAAAAGAAGAAAGCTAGATGCTTCACCATTTGTTGACAAAAGGGGAGACAATAGTGCATTTAATCAATAAATATATGTATGGTGTTGCAGGTAACAGTTGGCCGTAAACCAGTTACTGGTCTTAGACTTGGGTTAGAGGGGAACAAGCAAAACAGACTTTCCATCCACTTGCAACATCTTGTCTCTCTTCCGAAAATCCTTCAGCCCCATTGGGATGCACATATGGCCATAGGTGCACCCAAGTGGCAAGGTCCTGAAGAACAAGACAGCCGTTGGTTTGAGCCCATCAAGTGGAAGAACTTCTCCCATGTGAGCACTGCACCGATAGAGTACGCCGACACTTCCATCGGAGACCTCTCCGGCGTTCACATTGTGACCGGAGCTCAGCTTGGCGTTTGGGATTTTGGTGCCAAAAACGTGTTACATCTCAAACTCCTCTTCTCAAAAGTCCCTGGTTGTACAATAAGGCGGTCCGTGTGGGATCATAGCCCTTCCAACACCGCCGCAGCACAGCCCAACATCGCATCATCATCATCCATTCCAAACGACAGACCTTCCGGTGATAAGAAGGAAGATGGTTCAAGCCACATTGGAAAATTGGCAAAAATCGTGGATATGACTGAGATGTCAAAAGGACCGCAAGATATTCCAGGTCACTGGCTGGTAACAGGAGCTAAGCTTGGGGTAGACAAGGGGAAGATTGTTTTGCGTGTGAAATACTCCTTACTTAACTACTGAGATTCTTCGATGACCGCCATTTCCACACTTGAGGATAGTCAAGCATTCTTTGCACAGGCATTCTAGTTCTTTTGTTGTTATGTACATTGTGTTCTCTTGGTTTTTTGTAGCTTCTTCATCATCTAGGCATGCGAGGGTTGAGATTTGGTTTCCAAGGGACTAAAGCTATAGTCCAATTATAATACTGGTTAACTAGTTATGTGTAAAAACCCTTGTATTGGTTTTCTGTTACGAGTTCCGCATATCTGGGTAGTTGTCTTCAGTTGTGATTGTTATTTGCTCAAATTATCATATCAAATATAAATTTTATTTAAATTTCTAAAAGTAATTCTTATTTATTTAAATCTATTTATCAAACACAATATTGTAACCATATACAACCAGGATGTCATAACTGGTAAGCATTCTCAACGTTTGTTGCCGTACATTTTATTTTCTGAAATTTGATTTAGTATTTTTTTTAATCGGCGAGGGCGAGTTATAATTCTAAACCCTAACGCCAACAATTGGTCGCCAAGCCTCTCCTATAAAAACCCAGTCTTCGTTAACCCCAAGCAGTCAGCCACCACCTACTGTGTTTATCGCTACCAGCTCTTGTTCCCTTACAACGCTCACTATCTTACCTGCATATCCTTTTCATGTTGATACTCGATTCCCAGCGGCACAACGCCGCTTACAATGCTGTTTGTAGAATAAAAAAATTAAGATTTTGTGTTCTATGACTAAGGTTTGAGAGTGAAAGAGCTTAATCAACTTCTGTTTCTCATCCATGTCCATGTGGGTTTGGCATATCATTGGATTCGAGCCCTTTTGTGTTTAACCTGTCTTTTAGACAATGGTTATAGCAGCACACACGGTAATGAAGATCACTTGCTTAACTTGTTTTTCTTCCGGGCGATTAGATCAAGTTATCTGTTCTTGCATCTAAGGTGCCTGAGGAAATTCCTTTTCCTGTTCTTCTTGTGTTTGTGTAGTTATTGGTCATTAAGTGCTTTTACCAGACATAGTCAGATGTCTACCGTTTCTATCTCAGTAGAAATCGTTACATGTCTGGAAAATCAAGAAGAGGGAAATGGGATTTGATAGCCGGGTTCCCCGTCTATCGAGTAACATTCCCTTGAAGGTGTTCATCGTTGCCCAATAACATGGTTTTCGTTGTTATTGAGCTACATCTGGACACTACATCTATCTATTTCCTCCTTTCCTCGCTGTGATGCGAGTGAATTCTTTTATCAAGTGTCGTATCTTTTTTGTGTACAATGGTTGTTTATGGTGGATTGTTGTGTCTAATTCCCACTCCTTGGAATGGCTATTCTAAAACCAGACATAACGAGACTCTTCGCTTATACGTTTCATCTTTTTTTTTTCGGCATATGTAGGAGAATGGTATTTGACATTTTTGTTTCCGGATGGAGGCCTTGATAGAACAATGAAGTGTAAGTCAATGGTCTGTCATGGCTGTAATTCAAACGAGGCGCAGGAGCACGGTTGATGATAGCCATTGTTGACAGTGTATTTTGACTCCCAAATATTTCCTCTCTGAAGGAACGGTTAGATGTATAGGCGATCACCTTCACCTTCCTGGATGGAGGGAGAGACTGATTCATAGTAGTTGCCAAAGCTGAATCTTCATCCCCGAAGAAACTATAGATATGATTTCTTACTAAATTTTCCCAAAATAACAAAATCTGTCTTTGTCTTTTTGGAACATAACATCTTTAACATACTAGAAAATTTAACATATTAGAAAACTAACAAAAAATGTGTTAGTAAAAGCGAATGATCCCAAAAAAATCCACCTAGAAAATTTATTGTTGTATTCTTTTATTATATTTTGTTTAGTTTTAAACATAAATGACTGTCTATTAGGTCTAACACAAACTATACCCGAGTAAATCGCAATTTATCGTTATCAATTAATTAGAATTTTGATCATATCATATGAGATACCCTAATGTTGAGATAATATCAATTCTGATAATCTATTTCTTAGACTATTATAACAACAGGCATACTTCTAAAGCCAATAAGCATGATCTTAATATAAACAGCAATACCATGAAATTGGTAAAATCAGATAGATCGATACGCTGACATTTCCGTCCTGCCTATATAAGTTCTTGAACATGACATCGACATGAGTACTCGCAGACACGTATCAGCAAACCATTCTTCACATCCTACATCTATATAACAACGCCACCATCATCAGAGGTCAGCATTACCTCCAAAGCCGCTGACTAATAACAGAGGCCGAACTCAATTCTTTTACCGAACTTAATCTTTTCAAGTAAGAAGAAAAAAAAAAGTATTATGGCTTCCAAGAATCTCTCACCTTATTTGCATGTTCTTGCTGTGCTCCTGCTGATATGCGCCGGCATAATACAAACTACGGCGAGGAATCCGTTGGCGGCCTGCATCGACAACTGTGATGAAGGTGACATGCAATGCACAATGCTTTGTGTGGACAAACTAGTAAAACTACGGCAAGTGCAAGGTCCAATGTCATGCATTAATGCGATTGTATCCCTTTTTACTAGTTGCCTTCTCGGCGACGACACCCCAGCCCCTGCCCCTGGCCCTTCCTCTGTCGCTGCCCTTCCACCGCTTCATAGTGCTGCTCCCGTTCCAGCTCCGAGGAGGTGGCAAGACGATCCCCGTCTACAACAATGGAACTGAATTTATAGCAAAGAACGAAGAACTGGCAATCGCTCCTCAGTTTTAAAAATATATTAAAAGAGCAAAACCGTACGGCCCTGCTTGTCTAGAGGTTTATATTATATATAATCACAATAAGCATAAATATTCAGATCTTAAACATATAAACAATGGTGTAAGCAATACAACATCATCTTATATGATTTACAGTCAAAGTATTCCATCCAATAGAAACTTGCTCCAAAATTGTTATATTTTTATTTTCAGAAACAAGTTGGATGGTGTTTTAATTATAATATCAAATTGACATAATCGGAATTATAAAAAAATGTGGACATATGATGGATTATAAGATATTCTAACATCATAGTTTAAAATATGATATGTTTGTATTTTAATTAAAAAATAATTATCGTTATTAATGATGATATTTAAAAAAAATTACACTATAGAAAATGAAAACTTTTGTCAAAATTTTAATATTTAAACATAAATTTAATCATTAGTATTAATCTTAGTATTAATATTAATTATTGACTATATTTAATATCTTCGATAGTTAATTAATCCGATTCGAATTTGAGATTTTGATTAAGTTGAAAAAAATTTCTTATAAATTGTATCTAAATGTCTTTTTATTATTAAGGATAATCTTATATTATAGATTATCCAATAATAAATACAATATCATTATCTATTTAGATATTGTTATTGGTAAGTTTGGTTAATTATTAAAAATAGTTTGGCTCTGGAAAAAAAATTAAATAAAATTTACATATGGAGTGTTTTAAAATTTTAGATTAATTAAGACCTATCCATAATTGATGATTAAGGAATTAGTAATTGTTATCAAATGATAAATATTTATTTAATTTTATAAAAATATATTAAAAAATTTTATAAAATAAAAAAATAGGTTTGATCGCCAAATCCAGCCCAATTATTTAATGACAAAATCCAGCCCAGAAGAGAAAACCCCTTCATCTTTACATGTCTAGTTATCGCAATATTTTTAAAGGAAGATTATTATAAGTGGACTTGAGAGGTTACTTTTACCCGGTTCAACTAGAATCAGACTTTTAGTTTGAAACTTTCTCCCCAATCACAAATATCCATTCAATTATATTTTTTTAAAAAAAGATTTGAAGTATATATATCTTGATAATCGCATAATGTTAATTATTTTTTAAAAAATTAATGATTTTTAAAACCTGTAATTGAAAAAAATTATTTATTTATATTAATCCAATCTGTTCTTCTCCTCATTTACTTAAAAAGCATTTGTACGTACCTATGACGTTGCAAAATCGTTAGAATTAAAATCTAAAATGAAAAAATAATAAATAGAGAGTATATTACTGTATAGAACATTGCGTGCTATCATATATGATTTGTTAAATAAAAATTTAAACATTACAAAAAAAATTTACAAACTCTATTATAATATAAATATATATTTTTATAATAATTGAAAAATATAGTGTATTGTATACTACTATTCTTTTTTTTATGTATATAAATACTACTATTCTATTTATAATAATAATTTGAACTCTATCATGAAAAATACCTATGTGCTATTACTTGAGTATCTATATAAATCCAAAAATAATCTTTATTTTATTTTAACATTATTTAGTCTTATAATCATATATCCGATTACTGAATTAGGCTCATAAATGTTAATTGGTAATGTTTACGTGATTATTAATGCTATATACATATGCATTCACAACTCATATAAGTATAAATAAATAGGCACTAAATTGAAAATCAAATTCTGTAATATAATCATATGGATACATATATCCGTGAAGAGCTCATTGTTTTTGGAATTCATAATTATAACATAAAACTCTAGAACAATAGTGCATAATTATTTATTATGTTAAAATTGCAGTAGGACCCATAACCGGTGCTGCGCTTTATGTTCAGTTCGCTGCTTTTGTTATACAGAACTTGTATACCACGTTGTTGAACTGTGAAGGAGGGGGAGGGGTCCCGGTATTGCCGGATGGTGGAAGGCTCACGGAACTGCTGGATGGTGGATAGGCGGGACTACTATGAGGAGGAGTTTTAGGAGGAGGAGGAGGTGGAGGAGTTTTAGGAGGAGGAGGAGGCGGAGGAGGTGGAGGTGGGGAAGAAGAAGGGGGTGGAGGTGGAGGTGGAGGTGGAGAAGAAGGAGTAGGGCCAGGGCCTGGGCCAGTTCCTAGACAATTTGAGAAAAAGGACATGATCGCACTAATGCAGGGGTTAAATTGCATTTGTTTGGTCAAACAGTGATATGGGCATGCAAAGTCATCTTTATCACAGGTGTTGATGCAATCTAACGATGAGTTAAGCATCACGGCTTGAGCTGATCCCGCCCACATCAGCAAGATCACTGCAAGAACGAGGACATTAGAGACATTCTTGAGAACCATACTCGTTTTTTTTCCTTTTTTTTCTTTTTTTTTTCGAATAGCCAAGTCAGTAATATAAGCCTCTTTATGGGTAGTTAATATCTTGGTGGAATCGTTATATATAGGTAAGTGGAGGAATGGTTTTATTTATACGTGTCTGCGAGTGCTCATGTCAAAGGCATGTCCAACAACTTACTTGGGCAAGACGGCACAAATAACTAGAGTTATATGAATAAAACTTATTTTAGGATAAGATCTATCACATTTAATAATTAATGTCTTTTATTAATGCCTATCATAGCAAGACTTCAAACCAAAATATTTAAATAGAGTTTTGAGTTATAGATTTTCCAGATTTTACGAGTAGCAAACTGTGCAATGATTTTATTAGTATTTCTTCAAATAAAAAAATCCATAAAATCTGTACTATAATGAAAATTATTAATAGTGTGGAATTGATTAAGGTGAGAATTTCTAAAATTATGGGGGCATAGTTTTAATGGCTAAATTATGGGAAACTTAAATACAAGATCTGGCTGCTTCGTAGATTCAATATTCTTTTGACATCAGTATCATAGGGATTGATTCCAATATTGAAAAAATTATTTGAACCATAATCATATGAATTAATAGTTTTTCATTGAAAGTTAACGCATATGATTTATAAGAAAAAAAATTTTGATTCGAAATTATATGTATACATAGATATATATTACCTCCGATCCTAATATAAATTAATTCTTATTTTATATTGTTGGTCTTAGAACTTCCTAACTTTCATAAAGTAGCATTTGTGAATTTTCAATGTATTGAGTTTCGATCCAGATTCCATATAGTAATTTTATATGTTCCTATAAGCAGAAAAGTGTAGTTTTAATGAGATTTAATTAGCTTAATTATCTATTAAAATTGTGCTGCTTGACCTTCGATTTAATTTGTGATGCTTAACTGTCTCAAAGTTACGGGACTTAATTCCCTTTTAAAATTTTTGACTTAATTGACTTTTTAGATTCGAGGGTTAATTTTTTTCCCACAATTGTGGACAATTGAGATTAGAATAATGGACAAGAAGAAGTTTAGATTTTAGTGTTTCTAATAAATCAAACAAAAATCTGAATGAAAAATGATAATCGATCGTGATCACTCTAACGAGAAACTTCAATCTCTTCTTCTATAATATATTAGTCTAAAGTGTAATCTCCCTCCACTTAAAATTATAGATTCATATCTGTTTAAAATTAAATTATTATCAATAATAGTAATTAATCTTTCTATTATATAATTATTTGTTTCATATTTATAGCAAACCAGCGACACGTCACCAAATTTTTTAAAGTTTCAATCCACGTTTACTTCATGGAGTGACAAACTTTTCAATTCACCATGTCTTAATTTCCAACAGAACAGAACAGAACATAAATTTTCTTCGCTGCCAACGCCCGTTTCCATTTGATATGGTCAAACACTTTGACCCATCGCCAGATGGCACAAAAGAGATAGTGTAAACAGTTTTTTATTTTATAGCAGCAGACGACAAATAAACTTAGAAAGCTGTGTGAAGTCACTTATTATGGACTGCCTTTTAAGTGTGAACAAATTTGTGGCATCAATTAATTCATCTGCTGATCTTCTTTTTTCTGAAATAAAATCCTTCTTAACTCTCAGTCAACCAGCTACCGGTAGCCTCAGTTTTATACACACATCCGAAGAGTCATATCGCACGTGCATATATCAAGTGCCGCGTCGAGACTGGGACTGTTTTTGTCTGCGACCGTACATCATAGTTGACTCCAAACTAATCTGCAGGAGCCACGTAGTACGATTAAATTGAAAAGTAATCTCTGAAAGTTATTTAGCTTTCCGTTTAGATTTTTCTGAATGTATTACAATAGTTTTTTTTTCTCATTTATTTAGACTAGGAGTTCTTAGTTGGTGATCTGATTTTTTTTTGAGTTCATACAGTGAACGCGAGTTTGTGATAGATGATTTTTTTTTATCTAAACTTATTTCCATGTGATGATTATTTATATTACTTTAATCATGCACTATGCTCGCCCTAACTATTTTATTCTTATTTTAAAATATATATTACTCTTTTGTTGCATAATAAATGATTGGTCATATGTCATATGTCATCATATATGACTCTGAATGATTATCCTTGACTATGCAATCACTAAATCTTAGTTTTTAGTTAAGGTTTATTTATTTATAATTAAAATTTAAGATTTTGATTATTATTGATATAAAATATTTTTAAAATTTTAGATTAATTTGATTTATCTATAATTAATATTTTATGATATAACGAATGTATATTCTTTTTTTAAAAAAATTATTATGTAATATTTGTTGGTATTATAAATAGAATTAAATTCATTTTTTTAAGAAAAATTAGACAATCATAAATGTAATGTGATAATCAAATTAAAGATAACAACTTAATAATTTGGCATTCCAGTAATAATTGAGTATTATAATTAATCATAAATTAATTTTATTTTATAAAAATATTTTATCTATTGTTATTTATTTAAATAAAATATTTTTATGATAAAAAATTAAGAATTTTTTATTTTATTAGAAATAGATTATTTTTATCATTAAAGAAATTCTCATTCTAAATATATTTTTTAATTTAATATTTTTCGACATAAATTTATTTTGATGATGTTTCTTATATTTTTTTTAATCTATGTATCAAATGATACGTAAAATTAATGACGTGACACCATATGGCAATCGATTATTATTAATCAATCATTAGTAAAGTGATTTAAAAGGGTAAAATGGCGTTAATGCCACTATGACGACCATGCTTGGGTGGATGATACAATTATTTTAGACTCCACCATATAAGATATTTTATCATTTACCAAGAGCGGAGTGGATGGATCTTTTGGATGGAAGGAAAAGAGTTTGTAGTCTCCCAATAGTTGGAGTAGATTGTCCAGAAAGGAGTAAATGTAGCTCCTACTCATTTTTTATATGATAAGTTTATACTTGCACGCATTGATTTGAGATATTCCATTTCATGTTTGATTTTATATGAATTTCAAAAGATAAAATCTCATTTGTTGACTCTCGGGATCATCAAGATAGTGGTTGGGCTAAAGTTATTTTTAGTATTCCAACGATTTGGATAGATTGTCCGAAATAGACAGCAGCTGATAAAAATATTTATCAGTTACTCATTATGCGATGAGTTTATGCTTGCATATATTGATTTTAGAATGGGGAACATCTTATTTGATATGGATTTTATGATTTATACTATGGTGGCATATCAATTTATATGGTGAAAAAAAACATGATTATTTTATATATTCATGTAGGAATTCACATGTTTATGCATATGAGACGTTTGATAAAGAGACATGCTCGATATTCATTGTTAAATTTTACAAAGAGAATAATTTACATTATAAATTACTTGTGATAGTTGGTTCTCAATGAGATTCTAGAAATCTCATATCCTTACTGTTTTTGTTTTCAAACATAGATCAGGTTTAAATTTCTTAGTTAGAAGATCAAATATATAAGTGACTTGCTATTTTATTTGCAAGATTTTATGGTGTGTGTATAATAATTATTTGTCAGTTTATTTGCCTGGTCCTAAGCTACCCTTCAACCACGGGTTGTAAAGGAACAGGCGGCAGGTTGGAGCTTCCCATTAAGATTCAGAATGTCACAACTAGTGGTTACCCACTTTTTACCTAATCTTTGAAACCTTTCGATCGGCTTCGATGATTTAGATGAATTGATCATGATTTTGATAACGTTCAATTAATAATTTAATTCTACGATGTTTGAGGGATGTGATTCAGTAGTCTTAATCAAAAAAGGATTTAAATAACCAAATAGTGTTCGTTTAATTCCATACATGCAAAATATATGAACAATTTCCTTACAAAACATATAGAGCTATTGATTTCAAGCTGGTCACGTGAATGCCCTCATTAAGGAAATAGAAAAAGACAAGAAAAAGGTTGTCCTGCTATCCATCATAAAGAAATGTAGAAGCAAGGGTAACCACTCATGTTATCTCTCCATCAAAGCGTCACAAGTCACATAATTGCTTCCCTTCGTTATCTAAAATGTTTGTTAAAAACTTAAAAACTGTTATTATATCATTGGTAAGAAAGAATGAATATTTAAAAATTGTAAATAAGAATTATTATATTATAACTTTTTAGTCATTTTACTATTAATCTATCTTATTTTTAAATATTATATAAAAATATATTTAAATTAATTTACAGTAATTGATTAATTAATAATATTAGTTTTAATTATGACATGAAAAATCCCCGACAAGGTTTGCTGACATCTTTGCTGCAATCAGTAACAGGAGGCACACGAGGCCTTTTTTTTTATGGTATTAAGGATATGCGAATGGACACTCATCCATGTGGTCCCGCTCGCAGTGATTTAATTATTATTGAATTTTAAAGCCACGTCAGCCTACCAAACACGTCACCTTGACGCGGAAGACAAAAGTTTACCGAGTAAATGTAAATCAATAGAAAATGCAGTGAAAGATCAAATGCTAAACGTGCGATTATAGGACTTGGAGTTTTCTATGTAAATACAAATATTGTTTGGGGGCAATTCGGTGATTACGTTTTGTTAAAACGTCATCCGTTGGAAGCCTTCTACCTATCGTATGCCTCTATAAGTAGTGGATGGATTCCTCTCTCATCTGTCTAGACTAGAGCCGCCTACAAGTTGTAAGATTCGTCTAAAACCTCCATGGAAGCTGAGGGGAGTGTAGAGCTCTTTGGTTCATCGATGGAAGCAGAAGACTTTCTAGAGCTCTGCGATTCGTTATGGTTCGAAAGGGATATTTTTAAGAGACGAGAAGAAAGTTCATCCAAATCTTTTTCTGAGGCCAACCCATGTATCCAACGACATCAAGCAAGTTCACAAAAACCAAAGATCTTGAGAGTCCCAACAACGATATCAAGGTCCATGAGTGAGCGATTAGACTGCAAAACAGCCTTTAGCTCAGCTTATTCTCTGTCTCCTGACTCGGTACTTGTCACAGCAAAACTCAAGACCATCCTCTCAGGAAAAGAAAGCACGGAAGAAGAAGAAGAAAATCCAGTATCAGGTATCCAAGGAGCACATGTAGAAGAATCGCCGAAAAGGACGATTACAAGGAGGAGAAGAAGAGGAAAGAAAACCGCAAGCAAGAGCTTGTCAGAATTGGAATATGACGAGCTGAAAGGGTTTATGGATTTGGGTTTTGTGTTTTCTGAGGAAGATAAAGATTCGAGTTTGGTTTCAATCATTCCAGGGCTTCAACGACTGGGAAACAAGAATGGATCTGACCAAGAAAAGAGTGAAGTCGTCGGCTGGACAATTTCCAGGCCTTATCTATCTGAAGCATGGGAGGTTTCGGATAACAGGGATGTGAATCCATTGATGAACTGGAGAATTCCAGCTTTGACCAGTGAGGTTGACATGAAAGATAATCTCAAATGGTGGGCTCATACAGTTGCATCCACTGTTCGGTAACGACCAAGGATTGGAATTTATGATTCCAAGCTCTTTTCCTTTTCCCAAGCGTAGGAGCACACTAGTTGTCACTCCTGTAATGTTACCATTTTCTCTTTTGTAAATTCAATAAAGACGATCTTTATTTAGTAACATTTTTGTTTTTTACGCAGAGGACCACCCTTTTTCCATGCAACAAACGAGGGTAATGACAGCGTCTCTGTCTTATTTATTTTTTTCTAAGGGGACCACAACCCAGAAAGGCAGAAACTTCTACCCAACCCAGTTAGGAATAAGATAAAATGGACAGAAGCATGACTTACCATATCACATGTGTTGAACTCCTTACACACGTGATGGGCATCTGCATCTCAGTTTGTCCTGCTGAGGTGGACAAATTATGTACACAGAAGCCGTATCAATAACAGCCCTTGGGTGCAAAAGCGCTTAATTTACAGAAGGCCCTTATGTAGGGGCTTCAAGAAGGATTGTACTTCAATTTTCTTTAATCTCATTACAAACTGATCTACGCATAAATTTCAATAAGATTTCATTTAAGGGATTTGATTTATTATTTGAAGTATTAATATTATGTATTAAAAATATTAACTTTCGTCCATGTTATGATATTTTGATTTATTATCTACACATCTATTAAAAGTCATGTATATATTAATTTTATAAAACTGCAATTTATACAAATTTATCCTATTGTTATGTCTTATGCTCCTTGAAAATTTTTAACATATCACTCCTTAACCGTTCATATACAAAGCCAACTGTTTTGCCAGTGTTTATATTCTGCAAAATCCGTATAACATACATTTGGCTATCTTTAGTATGAAGCAACCTACATTTGAGTCGGAATTCCCTGACTTACTTCACCTATTTGTAACTCATCAAAACAAGACAATAATCACTAAAAATACGATAGTATATTAGAAAAGAATTTCCATCTCATGAATTTTAATTTTGATAATCCTGTAACTAGTTGATAAATATATGTGGAACACCAAAGATAGCCATGCAGCGGAGATACCGGAACACCAAAGACAGCCTGATTGCCTCAAGCGAAATCAAACCACATTGGTGGAGTTAAAATCAGCAGCAATATAATTGTCATCACCAGTGTTTCAGATTCTCTCAATTTAAATTTTTGGTCAAAGATTGCCATACACAAAATCCTGCAAAATGTAACTCAACAACAATTCTAAAAATGGGGTCTAACCCGTAATATTTTGGGACTTGTTCAGAATTACTCCCTCATACTTGACCTGAAACCATTTCATGGCATCCTCCTTTGTAACTCTGTGCTGGATGCAAACACGGGACTTGCATCTGGGGCGACGTCCCACACGGTATCCTGGACGCTCCAGAACCACATAGAAGTCCATACCATATATACCAGTTGAAGGGTCATACCTGATAAGAAGAAATCAGTACAAATTGCCAACTTATAACTAACTAACAACAAAACATGCAACTAATTCAAGTATAAGTGAAGAGAGCTCCAATTCACGTCAAAAGCTAAGCTGATGCGGACGCACTGCAAAATCTCAATAAATTAGAATTTTTTTGGTGAATAACTCATCATTGCACAAAAATTGTATTCAAACAAGCCCGGAGTTTTTTCCCAATCTAACTGCACAGTGGTAACACAAAGACAGCCCTAAGCCAATCAATTCACATAAACCACTAGCACAGCATTCACAACAGTGCAAATGAAAATCTGTAACTAAAAGAGCTAGCTCATCGAAAAATCAAATAAAAACACAGCCGAGACATACTTGATGCCAAGATCAATGTGCTCCTGAATACCGAAACCAAAGCAGCCAGTCTAGCTAAAGTTTCTCCTCAACAGCTCGTATTCCTTGACCTTCAACCCACTCTCCAAGAGCTGCATTGCCTTGTCTCCTCTCACAGTCACATAACAAGCAATTTTTTCATTACGCCTAATTCCGAAGGACCTGACAGTGTACCTCGCTGATCAAGTCCGAGGACAAATAACACAAACCAAACTCAAAATGAAATTGTTGCAAAAGAGACCGACGAATACAAAAAGAAAAGCCACAAGAATACCCTTGGAGAAGACAGGCGATTGGCCGCTGAGCTGCTCGAGCACCTGAGGGGAAAGGCCGAGAGGAAAGAAATAAATGTGACTTATTGATCAGCGAATAAATGAGTAAGGAAGTGAGGTGTTACCTTGGC
Source organism: Passiflora organensis (assembly GCA_019739055.1). Lineage (NCBI taxonomy): Eukaryota > Viridiplantae > Streptophyta > Magnoliopsida > Malpighiales > Passifloraceae > Passiflora > Passiflora organensis. The sequence continues at coordinate 1,296,941 of JAEPBF010000269.1, forward strand.
AGCGCAGGTGAGGCGATCGCCGCTCTCGCCCACAGAAATGTTAAGGACGAGTTTCTGGACTTTAATCTCCCTCATAGGGTTAGAAAGCTTCTTCTCCGACGCCTGGGTGTTCCGTTTGTAGCGCGAAGTAAAATCACACATTCAGTAAAAAAGATTCACACACAAATACAGCAATAAAATAGGAAGATATACGCGCAGACAAACCAGAGAGAAACGAGAGACAAGATCTTACCATTTCGGGGCGAAGTGTGAGAATTCGATGGAAGTCCCAAGAGAGACGTATGAGGCTGGTGGTGTTTTCCTCTTTTATGCTAGGGTTTTTGTTCGCAATCGAGATCGTCTGCAAATGCTTTCAAGTTTTCGGCAAACAAAAATCTGGTCGGGATATATCAAATTTCTCCTTTTATTATATATAAATAAAAAAATAAAAATATTAAATGAAAATATTTACTTTTAATCCAATTTTTATGTCTTATAGGGATCCATAATTCCATACTATTTTTTATAAGAATATCACCGATGATAATATTAATTTTTTATATATTTTACTAACTTTATATCTTCGAGTTTGAAAGCCCAACAAATTCAAGAATTGATTGATTTATCTTGTTATGCAATTATATTTTGCACATTGTAATAATAATAAGATATTAAGTTAAGGGTTGGTTGTTTAAAAGAATATTAGAAAAATATTGGTTAGCAAAGTATATATCACGATGATAGCCAGGAAAGAATATTGGTAATAATATTTTTTCATGTATGCTCTTATTTTTTAGTCTTTATAGAAATAAACAAACTGACAAATCGGCAGTTCGACGGGCTTAATTCAAAATTGGCCCAACTTGAACAAACCCCAAACATCTCCAGTCAGGCAAACACAAACAAAAAAAGGGGACAGCCATGACGGAGCCCCGACGATTAAGAGGTCACAAGGCCACCGCCACATACTGCGTTGCGTCACGTGATCGTCCCGGCTTCGTAGCTACTTCCGGCGAGGTAAAATTGCTTGAACTCGACCTGGATGCGTGTACTTTCTGTTGCAGCAGAACGGACTTGTTAAAATGCGCCATTCCAATTGAATTTTTTGGAGGTTAGGATGGCTGCATATGCTGGTTTGACATGCGATGCAAAGACGCCCAGCTTGTTGCTGAGGTTGCACAAGAAGCTATCTCTTCCTTGTGTTTCAAAACAGGTGAAAAACTGAGAACATAAAACGTTGTGAATTCTGGCCTGGGAACTGAAAATGATTGTTGCCTTTGAATGCGTTAGGGAATGAAGACATTATATTCGCTTCATCGGACACTGAAATCAAGTGCTTTGACATTCGTATGGTAAGCATAGTCCTTCAACATTAGAAAACATAGGACTGGAGCTACTTATCCCATACGCACACATATTTATTTATGTTTTGGTAGTTTTGGTGATTAAACTTTTGAGTTTCTTGAATCTATTATCTGAAGCCTATCCCTTGGTCACCGATGAAGAGCTACCGCTATAATAAGGAGGAAATAAACCAGGTAAAGTGATTCTACTCCTTGAAAACAATTTATCTAGCATGTGCTTGGTAAATGACTTTGAATGCGTTTCCTAGAGATGCGAGACTGAATGTTATCTTTCAATTCTTACACCACAGCTCACCATTCCGTTATCTTCAATAGACAAATAACTTGTGGCGTTTGATAATAGTTTTTGTAGAAATAACGTGTTTGTTGCTTCCGTAATAATTGACATGGCTTTCTTGAAATTTTCATCTCATGAGATACGTGAAGGACTATTCCGCTCATTAAAAGAACAAACAATAAATCATAATTCTTAATGTTTAACTTTTGTTCCTGATCAAAATTCAAAAGGCTTGACTCTCTTATAACTTTTAAGCAACAAGCACGTGCAAATTGAAACCACTTCAAAATACTCTTGGGGTGTTCAATGGTGTGAAGTTGATTGGTCATACTCATTGTCTTCAGAAGATGAGATTTGATATATTTTATTATTGCTATTTTTTCTTGCTTTTGGCCATACTCATTGTTTTCAGTGAACAAACTTTTGATATTGCACTATTGTTACCACTATACAATGGAAATTAATATCCGATGTTTCAACATTGTTTATCTTTATTTATTGGAACCGATACTCTGTATTGGTCTGTGATGTAAAGTTGATTGGTCATACTCATGATGGAATTCGATATTTCATTATTGTTATATTTATATAGTGGAATTCAGGTGCCTAATTTGTGCAGATTGCTTGCAATTCTAAGGCTGCTTTTCTTGCCTCCACAGATGACAGTGGTGATGTTAAGGTTTTGCATGTTCTTAAGCCTTTGCTTTATTTTCTGTTTATACTACATGCTTTTGTGGACATACTTGTCACGAATCATGTAATTCAATTTGAATTTGAGGGAATGGATGGTGCATGTGAAGAGAGAGAGAGATAGATTTTGCAAAAGTGATTGACACTTCTGTAAATCTCAGATAGTGTTATGGACCCTTACTGGAAGAATTGGCGTAATATAATATAATTTGCCTCTTCTGCTGATTTTCAAAATGAAAAACATTGTTCTTTTTTTCTTGGTACTTGCTGCTAGTCAAGAGAAATTTGCATAAGCAGGTTTATGCTGCTTTGCTAAAGAGTAATTCTACTTCATTAGCATAAAAATTGAAGGGCACAATATGGAGCAGTGTAATAACAATTCTATCCATTAACTATGAATCTAGTGAAGCACATTTATTTCTTTTACTATCTACATTTCTTGCTACTGCGTTTGCTTAACACTGCTCAGTGCAAAATCCATAGTGCATGGAATGAAACATACATTTGGTAATTTGTATGGTTTGAAGATTCATTTTTTCTTTATTGAAAACAGGTGTAACAATATTGTGCTAAAGCGTAGTTCATTTGTCCGGGTGATTGAAGTATAAGACTCATGAAAGAAACAAGTTATTGATGATTTTTAAAAAGAAAAATTAGATCTGTTTCTTTATTTGGCATTTCATCATCTATTATAATCTCCAACAATGTTGAGTATCATGATCATACTACATTTTTGTTTTTGTTATATTTAAGTAACGTAAAACTTTCTGTTTACAGTTCTGTTATATTTTTACTTACTTATCTTGGCACCTTCCTTTAGAATATTTTCTGTAGTTTCCTCTTCAAACTTCCCAAAACTACTGATGGTGATTATATGCTTGTGGCAGATAATTGACATTCACCAGGAGTGCCTTTATAAAACGCTAAGAGCTGGTCATACTAGCGTATCCTTCTGATTTCCTGTCAAGTGTATTTTGATTAATTTTCAGTAAACGACATGCAAGTCTGAAATATAGATTCAGCTTTGTCAAGTTTGCACTTGTAGAAAAGGCTTATGGCAGGGACTTTGTTTCTTCAAAGTATCTTCTCTTTTTATTTTGCATCTAGCATTTATTCTCGTTTACCATTAATCCAATTCATGTCTTATGCCTCTCATGGCTGTACTTCTGCTAGCTGGTAGGACTATGAATACCATCTTTGTGTAAACCTTCGCCATGGTTACTTGACTGAGTTATAGATTTGTAGCAGTGTGCAGTTCATTCCCTGGAGACCTTGGGAAGGTATTTCCTGATTGTTTTTCGAGATTTCTGTGAAGTATGAGTCTGAATTATTATTTGATGCCAGCACCAAAACTACCCAGAACTATTAATTTATCACATTAAAACTATCTTTACTTGGAACTTCATGGTCTCAAGGTATATTGATCATGGGCCCAACTTTTGACAGTGATAACTGGGGGTCTCGACTCAAAACTTGTTATGTGGGACTTTTCCAAAGGGCGTGCTGTCAAAATCATGGACTTTGGTATGGATATCTCTGATCATTGTTTTTCATATCTATGTTACTGGCCCATTTGCTACTCCAGTAAACTTGAGCAGTATATGTGCAAAATTATTGATATTTATTCAGTTCTGGGCCTTTCCCCTACAACAGGAACAATTGATTTATCCTGATGCAACTCGTTATCAATTCCAAATCCATTTTTATGTCTTCATCTTCTACATTGCTGGAAGTACCATAATCTCTGCGTATATGCAGAAATGCTGGGTGATTTCTTGACCTGCTATATTGTTTTCCTGCCTCTTACTGGATGCAGGTATGCCCGACATTAAGAGTGGTAGCAACTCGCCTCAATGTTTAAATCCTGCTTTTGTTCATGCTTTAGCAGTCCCAGATAATGATATGTTGGAAAAGTCAGAGAAAGTATGTGTTGTAGCTAGGGGCGATGGGGTTGTTGACATTATCAATATAGAGTTGGAACTTGCTGCCATGAGATCCAAAAGTTCCACAAAAGCTAGGAAAGGATCTCAATCAACATCTAAAGACAGTATCTCAGCCGCAGGTGCCAAAGTTCTTTACCAAAACCACAGAAACAGGATGCATTTGGATCACTCTGTTGGAGGCCATACTGCTGCCGTGTCATGTGTGGCCTTTTCACTGTTTGGGGAGAGGGGGAAGTTCATAATTTCGGGAGGGAATGACAAGTCCGTCAAGGTTTGGGATTTGTCCAGACGTCTAGATGAAGGCCAGAGCAGTGGTAATGGTGGCGTTCAACATCTTAATATCAACTTAAGCAAAAAGGTGCTATATCATATCGCTGCTATCTCACAATACCTTGAATTTTCTTCTAATTCATCACCTTTCCCTTTTGCTTTTGTTTTGAGCTTGTTCTTTTGCAGGTCAATTGGCTTTGTTCCACCCCATCCGAATCAGAAAATCTCGTCGTCTGTGATACAACTAAAGTTGTCAAGGTCTATTCTGTATCATAAACTGTAAGTGGGAGGGTGTTCTTTCTTGTTTGCCTACTTGGCACATTTTCTTTGATTTGAAATATACGCCATGCGAAAAGGTCATGGAGCTTTACTCAAAATGAATTTTTGGGCATGCCCTCTATTAGAAAAACTTTTTATTTTGGTCCTCATTGTTTTGCTTATGTTCGAAGTTATTTTTCTTTTTTATCCCAACTAACAGCTAATTTATTATCTGAGTTCGAGTCAAAGAAATACTATTGGTAACTCTGGTCCTGGTTGTTTTGCTTAAACTTATCAAGCCAATTGTTAATGGAAGGGGTAATTTTGGTATACACGGACAGAAATACAAACAAAGCGTGTATCCTTGCAATACTTTCAATTAACTGAACATTAAAAACTGAAAAAAATAACTATTTTTTTAAATTTAAAAAATGTTTATAGTTTACAATAATTATTAGTTCACTCTCCTTTATTGTAAATAACAATTATAAATGAATTTAGTTATTTCGAAATTCATAAAATATTTCATACTCAAAATCAAAATTTGGGACTTTTAAAAAATTAATCAATTGAATACGTACTATTCACATTTGAAAGAATGTTGTTTACTCTTTATCATATTCTAACCTGCGAAATAATCATTTATTTGATATTTGCTTAATCTAACATATAAAATGAAATTATTTATTTTAAACTACTAAATCATTTTTCATTGAAAAAAAAAACTAAATCCGACATTAGATTTTTATTATTTGGTATATAAAAAAAAGTAATCCAATTATAATTAAACAAAATAAACATAACAAACAAAACAGTAAATGCATTTTAGCTCGTATTTTATTTATAATTTTGATATTTCCGACCCACCAGCTTGACCCTACCCGTCTAGCTAGTACCGAAAGAAAAGTCTTCAACCCTCCAAGGCTGGAACTCCATTTCAGTTGCCACTGGACCGACCAAATACTTCGAGATGGCTTCAAATTAGAAACTTCCTGAGAAGAAGCTGTATTTTGAACCTAAGCCCATCTTTGTACATGTAGGCGTTAGCTTTCAAGACAGGGACTTGTATTGTATGCAAAGCTTGTTAGTTAAAGATGTACCCTGCTCAACCAAAACCTTCCTTCAACTTCCCGCAAAATTTTGTTGCTATCCGCAGAGCACAGATCTTTGCTTCTCAAGGTCCCCTGTCACCTTGCAGAACTAATGACACCAACTCTCCAACTTCCATGCCCCACCAACCACCTCCATCAGTTCCCTTCATCATTACAAAGACTTCAATCCCACCACCTTGCAGACCCCAAAGCAAACTGGCATTTGTTAAAGGGCCTTTGGTATAAGAAGAAGGCGAAAACATAAGGTCCAGCGTAAGAGGGAGGCCGTCTAGTTTGGGGAGGACTTGAACCTTTTGATCACAGAAGGGCCGTGAGGTGTGTGTCTGTCGGGAAACTATGATGGAATCTGGGCAACCCTTATGCCATACCTGTGGCGAGGAGGTCGGGCACAATGCAAACGGGGAATTGTTTCTGGCATGCCATGAGTGTAGCTACCCCATGTGCAGGTCTTGCTTCGAGTATGAAGTGAAGGAGGGAAGGAAAGTTTGCTTGCGATGTGGTTCGCCATATGATGGTAGTGCACCCTATATATTTTTGTGATTTCAGTTTGATATGTTAGTCTTGCTATGATCAAAGTGCAAGCTCGAGAATTCATGCCTTGTAATTTCTGATGTATTCTTTAGAGAATTTGCTGGATGAATTTGAGAAGAAGAGCTTTGGAAACCCATCTACACAGGCAGCTCACCTGAACGGCTCTCAGGTATGATTGTCTTCTTCTGCTCCAATCGAGGAAATTTAGAACTGAGAATACTTGGATGATAATTGTTTTTTGCTTGGTACCTTTCTTGAATTTCAGTATCAGATAGTCTACATGATTATGAATCTGACAGCTTTATCTGATTCATCTTGGCAGGATGTTGGAATTCACGCAAGACATGTCAGTAGTGTGTCCACAGTGGATAGTGGTAAGGGAGAGTAATTGATCTAAAATCGTGTTATTACATTAATTTACACACAAGAACAGAAAACGAAAAAACCATTTTTAAGGAACTTACATTCATTGCCTCATCTCATCTCATCGCCTGTTTTCTTGAAGAACTGAATGATGAATCTGGAAATCCTATTTGGAAGAATCGGGTCGAGAGTTGGAAGGACAAAAAGAATAAGAAGAAGAAAACTGCCCCCAAGGTTGAAAAGGAACCGGCTGAAATTCCACCAGAGCAACACATGGAGGAGAACCAGTAAGTGTGTTATATTATATATATAACCACATGATGATTATCATTTAGTCCATTCAAACACTTAATCTTTGGTCTAAAAGTTTGAAGGTTGAGTAATTTTTCATACCGTTGTTGGTGAACTTCTGACGAAGGAAATCAGAACTGATGATTATTTTTCAATATGCAGGACTGCAGAAGCTTCACTGCCTCTTTCAGAAGTTATTCCAATTCCTCGCAACAGACTCACACCATACCGAGCCGTGATCATCATGCGACTTGTCATTCTGGGACTTTTCTTCCATTACAGAATAACTCATCCTGTTGATAGTGCTATGGCCTTGTGGCTTACTTCTGTCATATGTGAGATCTGGTTTGCAGTATCTTGGGTCTTGGATCAGTTCCCCAAGTGGTCTCCTATCAATAGAGAAACGTATATTGACAGGCTATCAGCAAGGTATCATTTTCTTTTCTTGCATAAAACTTCAACAAACTACTGAAGCCCAAATAGAGCTTCAGAAATGGGAGAATCTGCATAGACATAAACTCAATTATAATTGTATTGATGTGTTACCAGGTATGAGAGGGAAGGTGAGCCTTCCCAGCTTGCCGCTGTGGATTTCTTTGTGAGTACTGTGGATCCGCTGAAAGAGCCACCATTGATCACAGCTAATACAGTCCTTTCCATCCTTGCCCTGGATTATCCGGTGGATAAAGTATCCTGCTATGTGTCTGACGATGGTGCTGCCATGCTTTCATTTGAATCACTAGCAGAAACAGCTGACTTTGCAAGGAAGTGGGTTCCATTCTGCAAGAAATATTCAATTGAACCAAGAGCACCGGAGTTCTATTTCTCACAAAAGATTGATTACTTAAAAGATAAGGTCCAACCTTCTTTTGTGAAAGAACGCAGAGCAATGAAGGTAAGTTGCTGAAACTCTTCACCTCTGATGACAGTTTTGCGAGCATCGAGTAGGTAATAATGGCTAGCTAGAAATTGCAAACCTGATTGTCTACCCATCTGTAATAGAGGGACTATGAAGAATACAAAATTCGAGTCAACGCCCTGGTTGCGAAGGCTCAGAAAACACCTGATGAGGGATGGACCATGCAAGATGGAACACCTTGGCCTGGAAACAACACGCGTGATCACCCTGGCATGATTCAGGTAGAATCACTAGTTTATTTGTTGTCAGCATTTTTGTGTCAGCGATATTCCTGACAAATCACTTCATATGTATTGGTTTGCTTGTACAATAACAGAAAACTCTGAAAACAGGCTTCGTGTTTCTAGATTATATTTCAACATATGGATGTTTTCTCTTCAGGTTTTCCTTGGAAACACTGGAGCTCTTGACATAGATGGAAATGAACTTCCTCGTCTGGTCTATGTCTCCAGAGAGAAAAGACCTGGTTACCAACACCACAAAAAGGCTGGAGCTGAAAATGCTCTGGTGTGTATAGCTAGTTTTATGATCAGTAATGCTTCGTTTTGATTGTATGTTACAATATTGCTTTTATCAATGGCTTCATACAGGTGAGAGTGTCTGCAGTTCTTACCAATGCTCCCTACATCCTCAATCTTGATTGTGACCACTATGTAAACAATAGCAAGGCAGTTCGAGAGGCAATGTGCATCCTGATGGACCCACAAGTTGGTCGAGATGTGTGCTTTGTGCAGTTCCCTCAGAGGTTTGATGGCATAGATAAGAGTGATCGATATGCCAATCGAAACGTAGTTTTCTTCGATGTAAGCACAAAGTTGCTTCTTAATCCTTCAGTTGATGCCTGTAGAGGGGGGACATGAATTAAAACGTCTCAGCAACCTTTACTAAATTATATCTGCATATAAACACAAACTAAGACACAAAAGTTTTAACCCTGTTAGTTATAGTTTTGGTAATTCCTTCATCTTCTGTTTCCAGGTTAACATGAAAGGGCTTGATGGAATTCAAGGACCAGTGTATGTGGGAACAGGTTGTGTTTTCAATAGGCAAGCACTTTATGGCTATGGACCTCCATCTATGCCCAGCCTGAAAAAAGAGTCCTCATCCTCTTGTGGATGCTTCTCTTGCTGCTGTCCACCAAAGAAGAAACCTGCAAAAGATATGGCTGAGGTTTACAGAGACGCTAAACGAGAGGATCTCAACGCTGCCATCTTCAACCTTACAGAGATCGAGAGTAAGTTTGGTTTCTAAAGATTGTTCGACTTAGATCATTAGTGTATGCAGCTTTCAATAAACCAAGGCCTTGTGGAGCAGATTATGATGAGTATGAAAGGTCGATGCTGATCTCCCAGAGAAGCTTCGAGAAAACTTTTGGCTTGTCCTCTGTGTTCATTGAGTCTACACTAATGGAGAATGGAGGAGTACCTGATTCTGTCAACCCCTCAACCCTCATCAAGGAAGCTATTCATGTCATTGGCTGTGGCTATGAAGAGAAGACCGAGTGGGGAAAAGAGGTGAAACCATACAGATCTTATGTTCTTAGTAGTCTCAGTCGAGACATTTCCATTTATTGATGAACGCTGGGTATTTGATTTAAAATTCTGTAAATGCCTGCCTTCCCAGATTGGTTGGATATACGGATCAGTGACAGAGGATATCTTAACCGGCTTCAAGATGCACTGCCGAGGATGGAGATCGATTTACGTCATGCCCTTAAGGCCTGCATTCAAGGGGTCTGCTCCGATCAACTTGTCTGATAGATTGCACCAAGTTCTCCGGTGGGCTCTCGGGTCAGTGGAAATTTTCCTGAGCAGACACTGTCCCCTTTGGTATGGATATGGAGGAGGGCGTCTTAAAGGACTCCAAAGGCTGGCATATATAAACACCATTGTTTACCCCTTCACATCCCTCCCTCTCATCGCATACTGTACGATTCCGGCAATTTGTTTGCTCACTGGAAAGTTCATCATACCAACGGTAATACATTTAACTTCCTACTCTCTGATTTACGCATAAAAATAAAAACACTAAAATTGTTTTTGAGTTATTACCTCGTGGATGGTGCAGCTCTCAAACCTGGCGAGCATGCTGTTCCTTGGCCTCTTTATCTCCATCATTTCGACTGCTGTGCTTGAACTAAGATGGAGTGGCGTCAGCATTGAGGACTTGTGGCGTAACGAGCAGTTTTGGGTCATCGGAGGTGTTTCCGCCCATCTATTTGCCGTCTTCCAAGGGTTTTTAAAGATGTTGGCTGGCATTGATACCAACTTCACCGTCACTGCAAAAGCGGCGGAGGACACAGAATTCGGCGAGCTCTATATGGTCAAGTGGACAACTGTTCTTATTCCTCCGACGACACTTCTCATTGTCAATATCGTTGGTGTTGTCGCTGGATTCTCTGACGCACTCAATAAAGGTTATGAAGCTTGGGGACCTCTATTTGGCAAGGTGTTCTTTGCCTTCTGGGTGATTTTGCATCTCTATCCATTCCTCAAAGGTCTCATGGGTCGCCAAAACCGAACGCCCACCATTGTCGTTCTCTGGTCAGTGCTGTTGGCTTCTGTCTTCTCTCTTATCTGGGTCAAGATCAATCCATTCGTTAACAAGGTTGATGACACATTGGTTGCTGCAACCTGCATTTCCATAGATTGCTGAGAAAACCATCAGATAACTGCAAGTGTCTTTTTGGATTTAAGACATTTGGTAAATGGCGTACCATCTGATTGTATCTCTCTTGTGAGGAAGTGCAGTTAGTTCTTTACTGAACTGCAAAGATGCTTTTCCTGTCAGTTTTGAACATACATTGTATGGTTGCGAACTAATGGTTCTTTAGTATATAAAAGGTCTTTCCGCATCTATAAAACACTTCTTCCATTTCTATGAGACCAAGTAATATGGTGAAGATTTTACTAGCTTTCGGCTTTACCACTTTGTTCGCAAAAGTGAAACTAGTGAACTTTTGGAAATTCCCAATCTCTGCCTGTTCTTTGGCACTTCCTGCTGGATTGTTGGTGCTGTTGATTTGTACATCGAGGTATCTTTAATTATAAAGGTTTTGACGACTCCAACGATCGAGTGCATTGAGGTTTCCAGTTTTTCATATTGAATGCTAAGCAGCTCACATCAATGAGAAAAAGATTGTTTTTTTCGTGTCCTTGCATCTAAGTAGCTGCTGGAAAAATTGCCATCAACTACCGTAAACAACCCAGATTATCTATTAGATCTGGATTTTCAGTACAAATAAATTAAGAACAATAAGCCACACATGCGATATAAAAGAAATTTTCATCTGATGGGGCATATGAGAGGTTATCCTACGTAAGTAAAATAAACAACAGTAGGGTTCTTAAAAATTTGGCATAAACATAACAACAGCATTAAACAAAACAAAATCAACAGCAGTTCTTTGATTCTCCCGACTCCAAAATTTCGTCTAATAAGTCGACAGTAATTCACGCTAGTAACATGTCTAACCAGTAATGTTTTGGGACTTGTTCAGAATTACTCCCTCATACTTGACCTGAAACCATTTCATGGAATCTTCCTTTGTAACTCTGTGCTGGATGCCAACACGGGACTTGCACCTGCGGCGACGTCCCACACGGTATCCTGGACGTTCCAGAACCACAAAGAAGTCCATACCATAAATACCAGTGGATGGATCATACCTGATAAGAAGCGAGCAGGATCAGAGACTGTTTCACTACAAATTGCTCAGTCGAACAAATCAATTTGGAATAGAAAATGCAATTCATTCAGTAAAACAAGAATTAATGTCAGTTGCATACCCAGATATCAATCAATGAGTAAAAAATGACCATCCTTGCGCAACAATTGGATTCAAACATTCAAACTCCCAACTTTTGGATAGAAAAAAAGCGCAAATGCATACCCAACTAGAAAAGGATTCAAGTTGAGACCACTAATATACTCATACCGCGCAGTGGATAGGAAGAGGGATCAATTCACGTCAACCGCTAACAGAGCATTTTCACCAACACACAGGGAAACCCTATCGGTAAACTTCTAGCATAAATAGGATTATTTACTGCGACAACTAAGTGAAACCAATTGGGAGAACAGCAAACACTTACTTGATGCCGAGATCGATGTGCTCCTGGATACCAAAACCGAAACAGCCGGTGTCACTGAAGTTCCTCCTCAAGAGTTCGTATTCCTTGACCTTCAACCCGCTCTCCAGGAGCTGCATTGCCTTATCTCCTCTCACAGTCACATAGCAGGCGATCTTCTCATTACGCCTGATACCAAAGGACCGTACAGTGTACCTCGCTGCTCACGTCCAAGCAAAAATTACAATCCAACATTACAAGCCAAAATCTAATTGAAATTGCACAAAGAAAAAGCAGCCAATAATAACAATAGAGTAGCAAGCCATACCCTTAGAGAATACAGGTGTCTGGCCGCTCAGCTGTTCGAGCACCTGAGATTCAACATCGGGAGAGATAAATGAATAAAGTCATTTTACTGTAAATGAACGAAAGAGTGAAGGGACGGAGATTTTACCTTGGCGGCACGGGTGAGGCGATCGCCGCTCTCGCCGACGGAGATGTTAAGGACGAGTTTCTGGACCTTAATGTCCCTCATAGGGTTGGAAAGCTTCTTCTCTGATGCCTGCATGTTCGGTTCATCATCGATTAGCACAAAACGAGAAAGCACCCCGTTACCCAAAGATTCACACAGTACAGAAGGAAGAGATAGATAAGTGTCAGGAAAATGGAAATCTCACCATTGCAGAGAGCAGATTGTGTTGCTAGAGGCGGCAGAGGATGTGGCGCGGAGCTCGCTTTCCTAGCTATAGGGTTTGCGAAAGGTAGGGTTTTTGTAAACGACGAGTCTGCTTGGGTTCTGCGAATTGACTTTCCTATCCCTCCAATGCTTGACATAAATAAAAAATTAATAAAAAAACTAAAAGAGTAAGCTAGGTGCCTCCTTACAAATTTTATTTTAATTAATTTTTTTGGTAGAAATTTTTAATTAATTGATTAGACAGATACAAACACAATTCGTTACTAGTTAAAACTGTATCTTAACATAAAAAATAAAATTAAATCAGTTAAAATTAAACACTTCAGAAAGTATAATGTTACCAAATCAGACCAAAGAAAACCAAAGTCACATGCTCAATTGGGCCTGTGGAGTCTGGGGCTCAACAAATACCAAGAGCTGCCCTGGGCCACACAAAGATGATCCAATTTACACTAACAGACAAGACCTGGAAAGGCCCAATGGGCTTGCATTGTATGACCCAATACAAGGAACAATTTTTATTCTCATCACATTACTTGTGTCCTTGAGAGATAGAAGATAAATCAAAGAAAACGAATAAACAGTTGGTTTATAAATTTATAATAGTGATTGGATATTTATATAAATCAAAATTTATTATTATAAAATAATAATTAGGTTGACGTGAGGGATCAATTTATTTTTTGAAATTAGAAAATATATTGATTCGTACCCAAAGATTCTCCTATTTAGCTATTCGATTAAGGATCAAATATAATACAGTCACTTAATAAAGAAAATTGAAATACACAAAGAACTCATGAACTCTTTTTCTCTTTAATTATAAACTACCATTCACAGGAAAAATTACAGCAGAAAACACGTATGTCAAGTGTCTGAAACATTTGAAGAAAAGAGACAGAAAAGAACAGAGAACCCTTTGTTCTCCGGAATAAGGATGTCTTGATGGCTGAGAGTATTAACACAGTATGCTGCAAGAATGACATCCCGTGAAGGTGGAAGATGATAAGGTGTGGTGTATACATCGAGGACAAAACGTCATCAAAGTACGAGGGCTTCTATACAGCCACCACCAGATATATTATCCTGTCACTAACCAATCCAGCTCGATGATGATGATGACGGTGATGGTTACGGTAATGGGAAGGGGAGAACTTGTACCACGTATCAACACCTGTCTAGAACATGTTTACTCTGAAGAACCATGGAAGTACGAAAACTATGACCATTAGTGCCATGAGTAGGTTGCAAAATGGTTGGCCCCGCCAATATCTTCCACCTCCATCTGATGGGCCATTACCACCACCACCACCACTGATGCCACTAGATCTCCTCTCAAAATATCTGTTATCTCTGATACTCGTAATGTTTGTGGCTGTCGCTCCACATATTTCGCAGATCCTGCATCGAAGGACAAACCAAGTTATCCAAAGTGATTCCCGAATTCTCAAAGTACTGGACACAAATGATGGGTAAATTTGTTGAGGACATGGCATTGTTGGAAAGTGTTGGAAATGGATAGAATTGGAGGTCAAGATGTTCACCTAGATTATTGGCAGAAAGACCCTATGGAAAAATTCGTGGAAATAATGAAGGGAAAAAGGTACAATTGAGCAGTAGAAAAAGATGGAACAAATTGCAGACCATATCAATGTCCATGAGACCAGAACTGTTTGCAGCAAATGAGGGATATTGCAGAGGATGTCTTAGAAATGTACAGTCCAAAGTTAAAATTCTGTGATTCTGTCATGAGAACTTGCTAACAGCTTTAGTACAGTTTCATCATGCAATCCAAAATGTATGCAAAAAGAAAAGAAAAACAAAACAGAGCTTGTAAGTGCAGACTTCCTGCAGTTTGCACATCTGGGAAACTGGGATTATAGATTTACCAAAGCTTAAATCAATTCTGAAGGGGGCATAACACTGACAGTTTTTGTAAATATGAAATACAAGATGATCAGATAAACACCGCTGAAGATTAAAAATCCATGTGAAATTGAGTTTAATGAAGGTAAGTATACCTGTTTCCTTTTAGCTTGAACCAAGCTTCAGCGCAGTCAGAGTGTGCTAAGCCAAGCTCATCTTTACATCCACAACCAAGATGAATTAAGTCCATTGAAGTTGTGTGGTCATTATTAGCTGAAGTGGGGGAGTCATGTAAACCTTCAGAACTCAAGTGACATATCCTGCAAACATTTTCTCCATCCCTATCATCTCTGAACCATTTGCCTCCACCACCACCCTTCACATCCACCGCAGATGATGGTTTCTCCTCTTTGGCAGCCTTTGTCTTTGACTCATCCAAGGTAGCCTCTCTAATCCCAGATTCCTTCTCGCTGACCTCAACTTGTCCATTCCCTCCAGTCATATCCACATTCCCTTGTTTGTTCATCACAATTACAACCTGATTTAGAGCATCACCCTCATCTGCAACACCCCCATTCGAACCGAGTTCCTGTACTTTTGATTCCAAACTCTGAGTCTGTCCATGAACGCTTCCTATGTTCTCAGAACTCACCACAATCACAAAACTATTACTCGCAATATTTGAAGTTCCACTAGTCCCTTCATTCGACGGCTTGCCAATTTCTTGCCCAATCCACAATCTGTCGATATTCACGTTCAAAACCTCACCATCTCCAGAGGCACTGGCTGTCTCACCTGAATTTGACATGAACCCAGAATCTGGAAGAACCCTGTTATTCGAATCGGTCGAATCTCCATTAGAACTACTACAACTCTCACCTCTTCCTACATGAACTTGACCAAAATTCTCAGCAGTTTCATCTTTCTTTTGCTCCATCACCGGCTAAGAAAACAGATACAACAAACTATCTCTATTCTCTCGGCGAGTATAATCTCCCTTAATAAAGACCATAAACCAACTCCATAATTCAAAAATAAAACTCCTCCAAATAAGCAACTAACCAAACTGATACTCACAACTCAACAGCAATCAAAGAATAGAATAAGCCATCAGTTGACCACGCCAAACATACGAGTAAACACATAAAAGATGATTACTTTGAGAAGAAAACAAAAAACCCAAGTCGTCACCTACCCCGCTTGGTGACTTCCACCTCATACGTATGCCCGCTATTCATCTTTTAAAAGGTTGAGTGCTTACTTGGGCTATCAATAACAACGAGAAACAGAGAAACAGGAAGAGAGAGCCAGAGTTTCATCCTGCAAAGTCATACTCTAATGTATGGTTTTGTTTTTAAGACTGTTGGGTTAAGAAAGTAAGGATATGGAGTGAAATTAAAACGCCAAACTCCTGCGGGGATTAAGAAATTCAAGAGAATGAATAAATACAAAACTGATGGCAGTATTATTAAGGTACCGTACAGAGCAATCAACTTCCTTCATTGCTATATTTATTACACGTTACCATGTATAGGATTCCTACTGTTTGTGTCTTCTGACTTTGAACTTGGGTTTGGTCGGGGAAAGGATGAAATATAAAGATAAGAACGCACACGCAGAATTTGATTTGCTACCTATTAGGGGAAAAGGCAGGGGAAGGAGAATCTAACATTTAGTATGATTGGAAGCCAAACGATGTAAGAATCTCATGTGATCAATCCAAATACGTTTCATCTTACAGTAATCGATTTAAAGATGCCGTTCCTTTACTTGCTTAACTCGCGAGGATTAGATTCATCACCAATATATTAAACCAAGAAATGCAACTAATTATCCATTTTTAATGCAAATGTTAGTACTTTAATTACTTATTCGATGAACTGATCAATACCATGTTCTTGAATTGAAATATAACTAATCTCTGCTTTAGAATTTTTAATTTGGAGTTTGGACGACCAGAAATTGCCAAAACCAACAAAGGGTATGAAGATTATCATGTGACGTGGAATTTCCATAGCTGATGTTACAAAAGAGAGAAGATTTCAAACGAGGAAATGGATTGCAAGTTGTGATTAAAGGAAAAGAATTCAATCATTATCCTCTTGAATTGAGTGAAGATCACAGCCTCCGGTTGGATACAAGAGAACAATAATCTATTCTTTTCCCTTCTGATGACGACGTATTCTGGAATCATTAACTACCCCCCAATCTCTGCAATTTGCATATTCAATGCGGGAATCCCAATCAAAATCCAACTTGTCTGTACATAATATTGATATCCCCCAAAGAAATGATCAGATTCTCCCTACCCATATGGGAACGAACTGGTAGGTCTTTACATGAGTATCAGCCAGGTTGTATACGTAAACAGCCTTGTGACAAAACCCATGGGCTAACCACCATTGTGTCTGTGGCAGATGCGCTGTCAGGCACAAGATTTTCTTTGGATGGATTATTTGACATATCATTATCATGGCTGCTCAAGTACAATCAATGTGTATAGGTGATTGCGGGATCAAACAATTATGTACAAGTGGATAAAAACAACTTAAAGACTTGTTTAACACGGCCCTCATGGATAAGAATTGTGAGTACCCAACAGGAAAAAAAGGAGGTTGCCTTTTGGAAAATACCTCTCATGGGTAATCCTGAAACGTTGTGTTTCTTACGAACACGGTACTGTAAATGGAAGGAAGGGTGCCGACAAGTTATCGCAATTGGCAGCCTGGATCAGTCTTCAGATTTTCTTTCAAATCGAATGATTGCAATGCAATTACCACACCAGGCTGGCTATGATCCTATGTCTGTCTGACTAAGTCTCGATCTCGATCGATACTTGTTAAGATGCGATATCGTATCAACGTTCATATTCCGAGAACTCAAATACATCTTTACTTACCATACTATCCACAATCAAAGTTCTACCTACATTCTTGATCCAAAAACAGTTCTACAAAAATAGAGCCCCCGGTTAATCTTCCAACGGGGAATAGAAGACAAATGAAGAAGTACATTTACAGTTGAAATTAGTTAAGAGAAAAGTATACTTGGGTCATCGCGGTCCAGACAGCTCCATTGCTTCAATGATGTATGACGATTCTTCAGGAGCATCACTGCAGTGCCTGGAGAAACTGCGGGCTCTTGGCTCGTAAACATTCGACCCACCACCTTGAGATTCCTCCGCTGCTGTCTGACCAACAAGACCTTCCAAGACCTTCAAGACTTCTGACATCTTGGGCCTGAGGTTAGGATGCGACTGAGTACACTGCAAAGACAACTCCGCTGCTATTTCCAGCTCTTGTGCATCGAAGCATCCCTTCAGATCCTTGTCTACTAGCACTTCTAGTCTCTTCTCTTCATGCAATGTCCTAACCTGAATTATTAAAACATAAGTAACTTGTTTCTAGCAGGTGCAGAACGTTCATCCATGGAACTAACTTACAGGACTTACCCAGTCAAGAATCATTCCTCTCTGAACCTGACCATTTCCGGCATCTAATGCCTTTTGCCCTGTTATCAGCTCCAACAATAATATGCCAAAACCAAAGACATCAGTTTTCTCAGATGACTGTCCGGTTGAAAGATACTCTGGGGCAATATGTCCGACAGTCCCTCGCACAGCAGTTGTGACATGTGAATCTCTACGATCCAACAACTTAGCAAGGCCAAAATCTCCAACTATAGCTTCAAAACCTTCATCAAGTAAAATATTTGCAGCTTTGACATCCCTGTGAATTATCGTTGGATTGCATTGTTCATGCAGGTATAAGAGTCCACGGGCAGTGCCATGAGCAATACGGATTCGTCTGTTCCAATCTAATGATGGTCTTTCTCGACAAGTCTCTGATGAAAAGAATCAGAGTCAGTAAGGATATATTAGGATTGTGGAAGAAAGGCAAGGACTCTAAGAACAGAATGAAACAGACCTCTCAAGCGGTCAGCTACACTGCCATTCGGCATGTAAGGATAAACAAGTAACCTCTCTTCAGGTGTCATACAGAAGCCATACAAACGCAAGAGATTACGATGCACGGCCAATCCAATCATCTCAACCTCGGTTTGAAACTGAACTTCTCCTGTGTAATTTGGATCTTTTAGCCTTTTCACCGCCACCAAAGTCTTGTTAGGAAGACAACCTTTATAAACCACTCCAAATCCACCATGGCCTAGGATGTTTTTGGGACTGAAGTTATTTGTAGCATTTTGCAGTTCACGAAATGAGAATCTCTTCAGATGACCAATATCGAATTCATAATCTTGCTGCACTGCAAACAAGGACAAGGATCACATTTCACATAAACCCTATGATCTTTCGCCACTAGACCGAGACCAAATTGGAATACAATGTAGTTCAGAAGGTACCATATGAAGTTTGTAGATAAGATCTGTACCAATGCACCCAACAAACAAGTAGCATCACAGAAATCACAAAAGCGCAACTGATGCCTATAGTAACGTAAAGAACCCATTGATGGTGCTTGCTTCCTTTATGGGATGGAACAGTTTCTGCATTAGACAGAAGAAAATCCGTTGTCACGAAGCTAAAAGGCATTTTGTGGCACCTTTCAATAACCAAAGTGCATTTACCATTGACTGGATTTGAGATACTATTGCATATTTCCGCAGCGGAGGAAGTACAGAGAAAGTAATTCCCTGAAATTCTACAATAACAGATGCACGCCTTCAATGGCTATAACACAAAACCAGCACAAAAGAACATACATTTCCCGAATGTTCTTATCACTGTAGAATATCGTTGAAGCTAAATGTGAATAGGCCAAAAGTCATAAAGGTTAGGCATTTGTTCATCAACAGAAAACAGTGGCAGTTCTAGCAAGAATCTTAACCTGTAGTCTTTTGCTAATATTTTTGGCGTGGGGCCGCTGAGATTATTGAATGATAAATCCCTGCATTGTATGGACGATAAATTTTTAGACGTTTGCCTCATAATGAATGAGAAAACATAAGTGTACATAGTTGGCATGGATGTAACACATACAAGTAAGAAAGTCCAGTAAGATTGGCAACAAGTTCAGGAATCTGACCAGATAACTTGTTTTTACTGAGCTTCCTGAAATAGCCGACTGATTAGAAGGTTCAGAACACAAATTATTAAGAAGAAACACTACGCTGGCACAAACAGGAAATCTCAACTGCAGGTGAAGATCAAGTGGCACTCACAAGTAACTTAGATGGGTCAAATATCCCAAAGAGCCCGGAATACCTCCATCAAGCTGGTTTCCTGAGATATCAAGCGTTTGAAGCTCTGATAGTTTACCTATCTCTGCTGGGATTGGACCAGATAACTTATTGTTCTGGAATAACCTGGTTGTGTGCACCAGAAGATTAACTATTCAATGCATGCCAAGATATATTCTTATTACAGTTGTGCCAGATGATTAGGTTAGTCTAACTATTATGTCCTAGGTCTTAATGAATCATCTGACAATGTTTTACAACAGACAAAACTACGCTAAATTACCCTCGTGCAAAACAAAAGGACAGAAAATTAAAAGACAGAGGAACCAGAGCACAATTGACTGAACCAGAAATGCATTCTGAGAAAAGTGATAGCAGCTCACATTGTCCTTAGGCGACTCAGATTCCCTATACTTGGTGAGAGCGTCCCGGATAGTTGCATGCTTGCCATTTCACTGACATGCAAACAGCATCTTTGGTCGTCAACATTGAAAAAGGTGGAAACTTCATACAACAAAATATGAAGAGGCTTTTCCCTACTACTCACAGAGAAATAACAAAGCCTTCAGCAGAGCAGCCAACCATGTTCCAGGTGCAAGGATCAACCGAGTTCAAATCCCAACCCTCCATCACACCCAACTGATCTCTCATCTCTCTCTTCACTGCCATCAAGGCCGTTACTGATTTCCAACCACAAAAAGGAAGAAACGAATGCAAAAGAGATTCAATGATTATTGATACTAGCTAGACTGAAAACACAAAGCACGGATTTTTTCAGTGGTCACCTTCGTAGTTAACACCTTTTGGGGAAAGTAGGCTATCAGAAGCCAAAGTGACCTGCACCCAGTATAACAAAAAGAGGAATGAAGCAACCATTGTAAAAGAGAAAAAGCTAGCAACATCTAAAGACTAGATTTTCGCCGCTTTCAGGGACTATCCACGATGTCTGACGGACCACTACTGGTAACATGGTGATGGCAGTGGGAAAGTCATAATTTTGATTGGACTGAATTTTCCAGCTCCTTAAAAGTCAATACTTGCCGTTGTTGCTTTTTGATTTTTATCACTGTCATTTTTGGAATCTTTCATCGCCTCGGGGACGGGTGAATTGTACAGCGTTGAAAAATTAAAAACAATGGTTATCCGTGATTCTTTATTCGTTGTATTGAGTATCCTGAGACCATGAAAATGGCTAATAAAGCGTTTAGACACTTCGAGATTCGGACATGACAGAGATGGTTCCCTTGTCTTATTCGGAGGACCCCACCAATTACTCTCATGTTCACTTTATTATGGGTTAAAGGTGTGACCACCTAGTGCATTTATCTCCAATTGATTGCCTTTCTAATGCTTAAAACTTCTTTACTTTCGACCAGTCACTTCAATCGATGGATGACACGCAGCAACCAAACGTTGATTTTAGCTCCGCAAGAAACCATCATCGTTGTTCAACGGTGGCCGGCAAGTTTCCCGCATGACAAGCCATGCCGTCAGTTTTCAGTAACCAGAGTTGCTGGCTTTTTGTGATAAACTTCCGACGCTCATGTTGCGAGCTTAATCAAAATATCCAAAGAGTAAAACCCAAGTTGGCACAGACTTCAAGTTCATTGGCTCTCTGATTTAATAAAGCAAACTCATGCACTAAGGCTGAGATTCTTGCAATCTCAAGAACGCGAGGCCATAGGCCAGATTGCCCGGTGGTGATCTGACAAAAACAACGATAAACATCCTGATCTTAAAACCTTAAATATAGATAAGATGTGCAAGAAGAAAAAGATATACAGATACAATTTGCTGCTATTGGATTTGATAGTTTAATGGAAACCCAGGAAAAGATGTGTAACAAGTACAAGATAAGGTAATAGGATACTTTGCACAAACAGGGTGATGACAATTGTCTTCCTTTCAACTTAGCCACCACAAATCACCAAAAACTGGTAGTAAACAACAGAGCGAGGAAAACAAACCCAACCATCCAACATTCCCCTGCCTACCTTTCCTTCCATTCCCTTTCCCCTTTGAGCCATCCTATTTGGGGCCTTCTCTACCATAACACTTCTCGGCCTTTCACCTCTGGCTAGTAGCTAACGGACGAGTCCACCTCAGACTATCTTTTACTATCAAACATGTACATTAAAAAGGAAAAATAGAAGAGAAAAGGAAGCAACATAGGTATGGGAGAGAAAAAGAGAAAACATCAAGTGCATCCATGTAGCAGAATGATCTTTCCATTGGTCCTGGTAGGCCGGGAAAATGTTGCTGGTCAAGACCTCATGATCATCAAACACAAAAAGATAATACCCCTTTGTAGCTCAAAATAACCGGTAGATATCCTTCATATGTCGGGTACTGTTTCTTTCTATGTTCCAGCCAAGTGCAAAAAGTTTAAACCCATTTGCCGTTTCACGTGATCTGGTATAAGCCTGTTGATTAGCTCAGGAGACGCCCCATTTAACTGCAACAGGACAAAGACAAAGAATAGATAAGAATTTCACCTGATGCTAGAAAAGGTTGTATCAAAGAAAAATGTAACCCATTAATGTAGAGCAGTGAAGCCATCACCTATAACAAATACAGCTTCACATTTGACTCCAAAGATTTGACATTCATATTGCAGAGCAGATATATTCATACTGACCCATAATTGTTTAACCGGACAAAAATACGAAACGAATTTGAGAAATTGAACATACTTCCTGTTTGAAGTTGAACAGTGGTGGCAAAGGGCGACCATTCGGCAGGCGAGCATTGGGTTCTCTAAGTTCATCAAAGAAAGGGTGTGCACATGCCTCCAACTGAGAAAATTTCTCGTTAGAAATGTTGAATGCACATTCATAATATATAACAGAAAAATACTTCAGATTTCAGTATAAGAATATGGAAATTCATGGTGGTAAACAATTTGTAACATACCAACATGGATGAAGGAGAATCCCATATTACAAAACAGAGGATATTCATAATAAGAATAGAAAACTCCATAACACAAACTGAAATGATGACATTAGAAATGCCAGAAAAATTATTATGACCATGTATGCAACATGGTGACAACTGTATGCGCAATCAGAAGGTCATCTGTGCATAGCAAAGAGAGAAATCATTACCGCAGTGCAACGAAGACTTGGCGAATATTGCAAAAGTCTGGAAGCAAGATCAATTGCCTCTGGAGGCATTCTCTTGTGAAAAACCTGAAACCAAGAATAATTTGAACTAAGTGAGAATCTAACTTTAAATGCATTGGAGTGACACTGCAGTCGTTAAAGTCAAAAAGAGAAAATAACAGCATCCATGTGAACCTTAGCACCAATAAAAGTATACAATGTCATAACACCTATTGCTGAAATTAAAATGTGATAAGAAAAGATTAGTAGTAGACCTTGTGCCAAGGGTGTGCTTTAATCTGTGGGAACCTAAAATCAGTGTAATTGGGATTCATACAGCGGATTTCTTCTCGGGTTGGTGTCCCAAGTACCTGTAGAACAGATGTCAGAAGCCACGTATCCATCATATAGAAATCACACTAATTATATAATTGGCAAGGCAAATGTACCTTAATTATCTCTACAAGCTGGTCCACAGCATTTTCTCCAGGAAATAAGGGCTGAAAAAGTTGCAGTCTAAATCTTAAGCACTGACAAAACTTCGTTAAAAAAAAAAGAATAAAATGCCATCAAGGAGATAATCACCTGGCCTAGAAGAAGCTCAGCAAGTACACAACCTGCTGACCATATATCAATAGAAGTAGTATACTCTGTGGCACCAAAAATAAGCTCCGGAGCCCGATAGAACCGAGAACATATGTATGATATGTTAGCTTCACCTTTGACCTAATCACAAATGCAGTGTCACTTGAGTGAACAACTTCAGGGGATTTGGAAAAAACACATACATCACATTAATGAGCATAAAAGCTGTCTCATTTAATTTTTTAAAAACTATTCAAAGTGTCAGGTACAAACTAGAAGAAGAAAATAACACCAAACAAGAAGCATACCAACATACCAGAACTTTTGCGCTTCCAAAGTCGCAAAGCTTAACCTGGTGAGTAAGAGGATCCACCTGCCAACAGGCCAACAATTCAAGTCAGATCATGATCACTGCATTTTCTTTTGCCCAAGGATGCTGCAAACGCATACCAAAATATTTTGAGGCTTCAAATCCCGATGACAAACTCCAGGAACAGTGTGGATATAAGCTAGTCCTCTGAAAATCTGAAAGGTATCCAATTTAATTAGTATAATGAACAAACAATGAGAAGCAACAAATCAACTTGACTGGGAGCCACAAAGACACACCTGGTACAAGTAAAGCTTCACATAGATAAGTGGCATTGCTTGTTTGGCATTGCTGTAATGCTTTAAAACCCGATACATGCTCTCTGGTACATACTCCATCACCAAATTTAGAAACAGCTCGTTGTTATTTGTAGTTGAAAAGAAGCAATGCTTTAGAGAAATAACATTCGGATGGTCCATCACACGCATAAGTTGCAGTTCACGGTTCTTGTATCTTCGATCCTGCAAAACTTTCTTAATTGCTACAGTCTCCCCAGATTCCAAGCACTTGGCCTAAGAAAAGAAGTATATCAGTCACTGAACCAGTAGAATAACAGCTAAAGCTTCGCGTTTACCATGTCTATTACCTGGAAAACGATACCAAATGACCCAGTTCCCACAACTCGCTCAGCCATATAACTTATTGTCTGTTAGAAGCAAAACATCAATCAAACAAGGGTTGGTCAGCTACGCCAATCAACAAAATTGGTTAGAATTAATACCATTTTCTTAAAGGTTTCAGATGCCACTGAAGAGAAAACAGAAGTATGCTCTAGGCAGTAATATCTTACCTGCTTGGGTTCTCCATTTTTCCCTCCAATTGTGGTGGAAATGATGTGGCCGGTGACCGGATCATTCCCATCAGCCATCCGCGCGGTCATTTCCTGTAAATCTCATCAAAACAAATGATATCACAACTTAAAGGACAAAGGGCATTGTAACCGACACTAAACAGAAAATCCAGTAAATATAACAAAAGGGGAAACAATAATTAACAAGCAAGATAGCAAAAACAACAGTCTTTCTCCACCCAAAATAATGAATAAAAACACTAAACAAGAAGAAAGGTATTTTCACTCGGAAAAGGCTATATAAAGAATTAGAAAGGGAAATTTCCCAACCTTAGTCCAATAAGAGCCAATACTCCTGACCAAAAGTCACTAAGATCTGGACACATAACAAAATCGCAGCTATAAAAAAAAAGGCCAAAATGTTCTTCACAAATTGTAGAAAAAAAAGAATAAGAATGAACAGAAAAAACCCTTCAGCTGAAGCTCAAACGATAGATCAGATCATCCGAAAGAAAACAAAAATAAAAAAGTAACCCACAAAAAGACAATCGCTTATCTACATGAAAATTTAGAGATCCCAGATCAAGATACAACAAGGAGCGAAATTATTCCCCATTTCAGCTTCTCTGAGCTAAGATCCACCGCACAACCAAACTAGACGCAAAGCTAAAACAAAAGAAAATCAAAATCCTCAGCTAAAATTCTAAGGTATAACCAACTAACCTTAACCAAAAAAGCAAAACCATCAAAGCAAAACATAGCTAACGTTGAAAAAAAAAAGAACAAAATTTACTAGAACCCAAAATCGAACAAAACACACTTAAAAAGAATGTCCTCTAAAGAAAAAAGCAAAGAAGAAGAAGGATATTATGTTGTCACCTTATCATCAGCCATGGGCGTAACGTGAAGAAGCAAATGAGAAGAAAGGAGAGGCGAGTATGGTTGTGCTAGCTAGTGTTAGTAAGGTGGTCTCTCAGAGAGGAAGATCATGTGGTCATGGTGGGTGGTTGCGGTGGAAGAGAAGAGGAGAGAGAGAGAAAGAGAGAGGGAAGCAGATAGAAATGACTAATGAAGAAAGGGAGAGACACAGACAATAACACCAACAACAATCCCATGTGATTCCAGCTCCTCCCCCAACTCTTCTTTTCTTCCCCTCCTCTACTTCTCTCTCTACCTTCTTTCCCTTCCCTTCTGCCTTTTTCGGTTTTTCCTTTCCCTCTCTTTGTTTTTCTCCTCGGTGGGCTCGGCTTGTTCTTTTACCATTCCTCCCGATCCTTGACCTCATTTTTCCAGTTAATTACCAGCTCTGGGATTCTTTTTCTTTAGTGTTTTTTGGGAATAAAAAAAAAAGAAAAATATGCTTCAGTTTTATTTATTTTCTTACTTTATCCAATGTCATATAAAAGTATAGTTATCACCTAATTTAGCGTTTCCAACTACCCAACCAAAATAACTGTATATTACAAAACCGAAGCTCTAATATTATTACCATAAGATAAACTGGTTAGGAAATAAATATTAAACTGGTTTTTTTTACATTAAAAGAGTACTTAATTAAAATTTTCTGAAAGAGATTAACAGAAATCACATAAAGTATTCCATGACCATTTAGGTTGAAGCTTTTGTATGACATCTGTCGTCCCTTTTACCAGTTTTATATTCTCGTGTTCGTACCACTAATTCCTAATGATCATATTCCACTCATGCGTGATGGCTATTTTCTTCAAGAGCTTTCGTAGAAAAACAAAATGATGACTATACTACTTTATTTTAGTATTGTAATTTTTATTCCTATATACATTATAATATATGATTATGAATCTTAAATTTCAGTGGTAAATCTGTAATTTAATTAGAATAAAATAAATTTTTATTAGCAGTTAATTCACGTTCTAGCTTTAGGTATTTCGATTCATCATCTAGGTCAGTAACGTGCAAAGAACATGAACCAGCGAATCACTCTTAGCCATTATGATGACTGCCCATCTAATTATTTTATTCCATGGTTATGTATTAAATTATAATTAAAATAAAGGTGCAGGACTGTTCCTATATTTTGGCGTGAAGTGACAACTTGATGAAACATTATCGACCCATGAAAGGTTTATGAGACCTGGACTTTATTTCAAGGAATGGGTTATCTTACTATCCAAGCATGAAATGATATTTTTATTTCATGCAAAAGTTTGTAATATTTGTTTGTAAACAGGAAAGGAAGTGCTAACCTTTTAAATACCTCATCATTGGTAAATCGATCAATATTTAATGCTAGGTTGACCAATGTATAAAATTTTGAAATATTCGAGGCATTTTTCTCATTATGTTATGGATGCCCATAATGCTAGTGTATTACTAGACTTATAGTAGGCATTACTATAAGAAAGTTGAAGAGAAATATCAGGAATTGTTGTTGTTTTAGAGTAAAAATTTATGATGATATGATAATATAATGATGTGCGTTCCTTTATCGAAATACGGACGGTAGAATATATATTATGATAATTTTTTGGTTAATAAATAAAGCTATAGTTTTATTTTGATATAATAATAGATTAATATATTCGATAATAAGATGGGCTTGAAGTACAAGATTTAATCAAATTGTAAGTACCGACGCAACAAGACGACAAGTCACGTAACTGCACATGCAAAACGGGGATTTCAATTGCTGGATATTTATAAATAGGTACGAAAATACAATACATAGGCAGGAAAGAGGAAAAAAAGGCCCATTAATTGTCGGTGGACAGCTCGGATCCGATTCTATCCTCGATTCCAAATTTCCAACACAGTGTCGGATAATTTTATTTTCTTAAATTAACTCATAAAACAGTAATTATCAATATTAACCATGGGGGAATTAACTAACATCTAATTTAATATTTATTTACCTTTACTTTTTTATCTATTTACCTTTTTATTTCATTCTATGGTCGGCAGGGTAGTGGCATACTGATATTGATCTGCCCATTACCAGCACAGTGCATAGAAAGACAAGACACCATCACCTGAGCTGCTTTGAAAAGCTGATCTCATCATTCACCCGTCCCCATCAACTCTGTTCCTTTTCATCTCCACTGGGGTGGGTAATTTTCATCGTTTTAACTGCTGTCTGAAATTGACTACCATCCATTGTCTGTATTACCCGGATTTATTTTTAAGAATTAATCTATCGGGACCAATTTTAAAGTACCTGTCGGTAACTTTCAAAGCAGCAAACCAAAGGAGAGACACTGTCCAATGTGAAACATCGCGAATGGTTAATTATATTCGGATTCCTAGCTAAGATATCAAGAGGTATCTAAATATGGCAAGTCCGGTGGAAGCGATTTACAGCTCTGCCATGGCGTGGTAGGACCGGTTTGGGAAATGAATGTAGGCAAGACGATGGGAAGAAGAACCTGGACGATAACTGCCTGAGCTGGATTATGTTTTTCTTTTCTTTTTTATTTTTAAATTTTTTATGGCTGGCTATTACTGTGATGTGTTGACCCAGAACAGAGATGTGATATGGGTATCCTATCTCTTGTTTTCTAGGGTCGGTCCTACGGTTCTACTCCCTTCGACACCCCATATGGGAACATACAAAGCTAAATGATCTCATTACAACATCACTAGAACTGATTGTATAATGCTAATTATATTGGGATCCTAAATTAAGATTAAATATATAATATTTAGTGCGTTTTGTGTATTTTCAAATTTTGTGATTATATTAAACTATATGTTTAATTATGTCAAAATTCCTTTGGGGAAGAAAATTCACCTAATAATGATCAACCCATGATTTGTCATCATAAAATAATCCATGGATATTTTTTAATAATCCATGTTCATTTCATTCAAGTTCAATCACTTACCAAATTACTTTACTTTAGGTTTTACAATTCACAAAAACATAAGCTGATTTGCAAAATAAATGTGAAAACAGATAAGGGTGTGTATATTAGAATATGCCACGAAGCACATGACACTAAAGACAATTTTAGTTTTTTGTCCGATTATTAAAAAATATCCTCGACATGAAATAATTAAATTCTTAAAAAAGTATATCTGAAATGATGACTATCCTTTCATTTCCGTCCTGTTTGGGATTTAGAAATATTAAAATCAATCAAGTATCGTTTACTAAACTTAACGGTGTTAAGAATTTTGACGAATCGTCTGTTTTTTCCTTATCTGTTACTCGATCGATCATTATGGCTACTCCACAAGAGACCAGTACCGGTTCCTCTGCACCTGCGACCGTAATCTCCGACCAAAATAAGAGTGTTTACTCCGTATGGGCCGTTCCACCGGAAGAGGTGGTGCCCAGGCTGAAGAAGTTGATGGACGGCCTGAGATCCGAGTTCGGTGGGCCACAGTTCGAGCCTCATGTGACCGTTGTGGGGGCCATCAGTTTGACGAAGCAGGATGCGCTGGACAAGTTCAGAGCCGCCTGTGATGGCCTCAAGGCCTATACTGCTACCGTTGACCGCGTTGCTACCGGGACTTTCTTTTATCAGTGCGTTTACTTGCTCCTGCAGCCAACCGCCGAGGTGATTTTTGAATCGTTCTCTCTCTTTTTGTTGAGATCTTGATTGCATTTTTTTTCTAATTGCGCCTGGAAAAGAGTTTTTTTTACCTTGGTTTTGCTTATGTAGGTAGTGGAAGCTAGTGCACACTGCACTGGGCATTTTGGTTACAAGGCTTCCACTCGTAAGTTCTGTGCATTTTCTTTCTTTCTATTTTTCCAAGGACGAGTTCGATATCGACCTTTTTACTTTCTGTAATTTTAATTTATTCCGATGTTTGTCTTTTCCAACTCAGAATGATGATGATCTTGGTGATAATATAGATGATAATGCTGAGATTTATGATATCTTGGACGGATGAATATGCATCCAGTTTTTCGGAAATTATGGGTCCAATAGAGCTGGAGTTATCTTTTGATTAGAAGTCTGATTCTCTGTAGAAACATTTTGCCCTAATCACAGGTCATGCTACCATATCGTTTTTTTTTGTAAAATGGTCGTAAGAGTAATATAGTCTCCTTTATAGCTACAGCAAATATTAGTTATACAAATACTAGTGTAAAGAGGGTGCGCAAAATATGTGCAGTTCTCTAACTTCTACGTGCTTATGGGCTGTTCTATCAAAATACATGAATACTGGTAATTTCAATGGAGCCAAACATGCTATGGTAGTTTCAGAAACAAAAGTCTCTTTTAGGTTAAAGTATCTAGTAGCAGAAGATGCACTTGCTGAGAAAACGTTCTTGGTAGGCTGAGTTGTCACCGGGACAAGGTGTCTGCTTGCTTGAGGCTGTTACTAACGTTACCAAGACAGACACATGAAAATTGGCCGAGCTTAGGGAATCTTTAGTTGTGACTCTGGGATGGACTTTTGATGCGAAAGTTAGTGCCGTATGAAGTGTGGGAAGAATCTAATACATGAGCCCGGATGGCCTACCATATCCAATTCCGTGAAATTTTTAGTAGGGTCCTTGTGTTAAGAGTAACACTTGGATGCCATTGTTTGATGGAGGTAACCTGTAACCCTTCAATCACACTGCTGCTATGTTTTTGTTGGCTGGGTAGATTGAAGTTGTTCTACTTTTGGATTGGTCCCTCATGTATGTTTGTAAGCATAGTCCTCTGAAAAGAAAGATGCCTCAAAACTCGTCACTTTAGTGATGTGTCATCTTTATCCAGCAACACTTGTAAATCACTCCGGCAAAACAATTACGGCCTTTCTACTGATAATTAGTCAATTGGTTCGTTACAATTTGTTCCATTAATCATGGATTAGTTCTTGTTGAGCTCTTAATCTGATTCTTGGCTATTTAGGCATCAGTATGATAGTATCAGTCGTGGCATAGCCTCTCACCTCTTGAGTCACCAGCCTACTTGTTTGTCTGTTTAGCTACCAAATGACGCCAATTAACTGTCCAGCTCAACAAAAGCATGGGACTTGTATTCTTTCAATTGCTATGAGTTTGAAAGTCTAATGTTAGACAACATGAAAGCGAGGTGCATAGAAATAATTAATGAGCAGTTACTCCTTTGATGGTGAAATTGTTGGGAATGTGTTAACCAGCGTGAAAAACAAATCTTTTTTATCTAAGCATGTGTATTATTAGATTTCAAGGGAAAAGTAATCTTATCGGCTTCTTTCATGGTGAAATTGTTGGAAAATAGTTATCAAGAAGAACTCTCTTTTTTCAATAGAAATTTGGAATCCTCTAAGCTGTCTGTTCTGACAGGTAATATATGCTAGCAACTATATTGGTGTAATATATAGTACGAGCATTTATTTGTGTGTGTTTTATTCTAATTGATATTCAATGAATTAGACAAGGATCCTATTCTGCAACTTTGTCTATCCTGCGTACAGACATGGAAATTTGCACTTACGACCTGATTGTCGATCTTATTTTGCCAAAATCCAATTTTGTCGCAGGGTTTATTTTCAACTTTACGTAACATCCATACGTGGCTCAATTCCATTTGTAATTTTTTTCTCTGAATCACTAACCATGGTTTATCTTACTGTTGACTGCTAATAAAGGATGAGTAACCGATTGGCCAAGGTGCAATTGGTATGACAAGGTTCATAGTAGGAGGCATATACCTAATGGATGTGCTTGTTTTGCTAATGAATATGTTGTAGGTTCATGTTTTCATCTTGATTTCGCATGTTCTGCTAATGAATGGTGCTGTTTGACGTTGCAGCTTACATGCCTCATCTTAGCCTTCTTTATGCGGATCTGAATGATGATGAAAAGAAAAAGGCTGAGGAAAAAGCTAACGTTCTTGATGAGGGTATCAATGGTCTGAGCTTCCCAATAAGTCGCCTTGCGTTGTGGAAAACAGACACCAGGGATAAAACTCTAAAATCATGGGACAAGGTTGCGGAATGCGCTCTCAGCCACAAGTAATTTATTTTCTCTTTCAAAGGTATATCTAACTTGCAATAAAACCTGCATGATCTCTTCTTCTTTGCTGCTGATGTCATGGCAGTATCACCATTCTGTATCTCTCTATATGCACTCTCATTGGTGTGCAGTGATTTCCCACCATTGGAGACTTTTTTGTGTGCTTGTACGTATCTCCTTTACACTAGGCAATATTTTTGCAAATAAAGACACTTTACATGACGATCAAAGCCTCAATTGTGCCTTCTATTTAGCATCGCTGCAAATTTTTTACATTGGTCTGCTTTTTTTCATCAAAAGTGTAAACGCATCTATATGTTTTAGTAACAATTTCAAATGTTTTATAATTTTTCTATTTGAAAAGTTATAACAGTATTACATTCTTTTGTTAATCTGTGAATTTTTATATCCACTCTTGTTGAAACCCTAGCAGCCACCAACCTCTCTATGCGTGGCTGTGCGCATCTTTTCTTTTTATGATATGAAAAGGACAAGTATAGCGCAGAAAGAGATAACTTGGCAACTGTGTTCTCATCATTGCTGGAGTTGCCATGTCCGTATTTCCTTTTCTCTTCTTTTATATTTAGGTGATTTTGGCAGAATTCAGTACCGAAGAATAAGAAGAAGCTGCTTTGTGATTTAGTTTTAACTAATGGTGTTTTACTAGAAATACACGACAAAAAATAGAAAAAGGCATTTATTTTTTCAGAAACCTTAGAAGAAATATCCTCCGCAACAAAAAAATGGGGCAGACATCCAACAATTAACCCATTATTACATTATAACAGCTCTCTAAGGTTTTCAGAGACAGGAAATCATGGCAAGTCAGAGAAAAATCTTTTTGATATCCAACTTACTTTGTTTCACAGCTCTAACGAGGGCTTCGTAAACCATAGTTGTGGACTCCAATCTTTCATTTCTGAAAACTATA
Source organism: Passiflora organensis (assembly GCA_019739055.1). Taxonomy (NCBI): domain Eukaryota; kingdom Viridiplantae; phylum Streptophyta; class Magnoliopsida; order Malpighiales; family Passifloraceae; genus Passiflora; species Passiflora organensis. The sequence goes on from JAEPBF010000269.1 coordinate 1,329,466, forward strand.
CTATTTAATTGATAGCCATTTTCCAGAAATCTTTCTGTTTTTGGTTTATCAAGAGAACCGTTGTTCAATTGAACTACCGACAATTTGAGGTTCTGTTCAATTGTATTTCCATCTTTTCAGAATCTTCACCCCACGTATGCTAATTATCTCTGCGGTCTGAATCTTCTTGTTTGAGTAAAGTACATTGAGTTAGTTTTTTTAAAAAAATATTTTTACGGGATCATAAACTCTCATGGTACCAACTGTACATTGGTCATTGAATTAGTTTATCATTATAAATTGTATATATCGATCTCTATTATTATCAAAGATGGATACATGGGATTCTGATGAGTTCATAGTTTTCGCATTCTATAATTATTAAAATAAAAACTTATATATAGCAGAGGTGTGGTATGAAACATATCTAATGCCTTATCACTTGACATACTTCCTCGCTATATGGTCCGTCCCCATTTCGTACGCAGAGCTTATATTCGGCCTTTGTCAGGGGCGCAATGGGGCCCGCGATACTGTGGGGCGGTGAAGGTGGCGGTGGTGGTGGTGGCGGCGGCGGTGGCGGTGACGAAGGAGGAGAAGGAGGAGGAGGAGGAGGAGAAGGACCAGGAACAGGACTAGAGCCGCCGCCTATGCAGTTTGTGAAAAAGGACATGATAGCTTCAATGCATGGATTCTTGAATGGATCTTGCCGTAGAGTGGAGACACAAGTGAATGAGCAACCCATGTCGTCTTCATCGCAGCTGTTGATGCATTCTGCCAACTGATCCTGAGCCGTGGCTTGTTTTGTTCCAGCACCCATCAGCAGTAGCACGGCAAGAACATGCAGATAAGGTGAGAGATTCTTTGGTGCCATAATGTCCTATATTCAAAGAAGTCAGTAGATAGAACTTGGGCTCGGCCTTTTTCTCTGGTAATGCTGAACTGATGATTGTTGGAGTGGTTATATAGATGATGGATGTAAAGAATGGATTGCTGGTGCGTGTCTGCAAGTGTCTGCTCATGTTGAAGGCATGTTCAAGAATTTGATTAGGCAAGACGGAATATAGAATCATAGAATCAAGGATGTTGAGTTTGATAATCTAATCTTACAAAACCCGAAAGACTATAGTTTAGTAATAAGACTCATTTATCTTTAATAGAAGATCAAAGGATTAGAATTTCGATTTGATTATGAAATAATTTAAAAATTTCGGCCTAATTGGATTCGTTCATAATTAAATTAACGTTTACTATAGAATAGATAATCGAAATGGCTATTTGAGTCATGATTATGACTTACGATAAAACCGGAATGCCAAGTTGGGCCAACACACTTATCAACAGGGATAGGGAATGAGTGGTAGAATCCCAAATCCCATGCTTAGTTCAGTACTGAGTTTAGAATGGCTGAAAGGAAAGACTGACAACATGGGTTCGATGAACTGTTTGGTTTGGGCCCATTCCACCTTTGGGTTACAAGCGAACCTAAGAAACTAGAGGTTTCCTAAATTTGAGAAAGCCATTTTCCTAGGCAAAGGGGCTACAAATTCTATATCCAATTTTAGGATCTGTTTATTGGGAATCAAATTAAGGTGGTAGAACACGAAAACTTTCGACATTTATAATCACCAAATGTCATGTTCTTAAGCCCAAACTCCGTCTAAATTCCTAGTGATGTTACGAAACATGCATTATCACATCCTCCTCAATCATGCATGGGATGTACAAACAGTATGGGGGAGAAGTGCAGGTTTCCAGGGCTGTCGTTTTCTTGGAAAGTGACAAGACATGTTATGGAATTCACTTGAGAGTGACAATTCAGGGTATACCTCAACTTGATCCCCACTTGTTCGCCTGGAAACAAGTATTCTTTTGATTTTATATAACTAGAAAGGCCCTACCACAAAGTTAATTATTATACCACATCAGAAGCCACTGGTGTGAGTATCTATCCGTCTAATATTGCAATTGTTTTGACAGTGTATGATTATAGGTTTTGTGCCATTGTATTTTTTTCTCTGTCATAATAAGGATGGTGACAAGTCTCCTAGGGAAAATTTGAAATTGCATCAGATTAGTAAAGTATAAATGTGAGTACCCCTCCTTAGAGAAACAACTGATGAATTGGTGTGAGAGTCATTCTCTTTGAAGGATCAAAAGTCAACGTGCAAGAGATAAAATATATTTCATTGGGCAGCTGAATTGGTAAGAGTAGCAGCTGAATTGGTAATAGTCTCTTCTATAAGGAACAAAAGACAATAGATGGTGATTCGAATCCTAATGACAATATGTCATGGTAACGTGTCAAGAGATTAAAAATGTTCCACTGCTAGACAATGAGTGTGTGTTTGTTCCTCGAGGGATAAGGTTTTATCGAATTTTGATATCGATCGGAACCCAATTATGCATTCCATTGAGTTTTAAAAAGAAGAAAGAAGTGAGAGCTTTGAAGTTTTTAAACCCTTTTCTGACAATGCATGTCATGTGTCCATGATAGCAAGTGTCTTGCCCTAGAGGAAAAAAAACCTAATAGCTACACAATTATTATATATGGTACATGTATAATTCACCTTATATGAAAGGGAAACTGAAGTCTACCCATGGTTACAGTAACTTCAGAACGAAGTAAAATTCCAACATGATTGCTCGTATTAATTCTTCTTCGCCAAATAAAAACATAATTAGTTCAAGAAATCACCACAAACAAATTACAAGCAACAGTATAATATGTAAAACCCAGAGCCTGCATAGAAAAAAGTAGATACAGGGCCATAACCTTAACCAGGAGACGGAGGAGTTTCGGGGCAGGCACAAGCTGGCGCAGAGTTAAATGTAGCAGGGGGAGTTGGTTTGCTTCACATAAAGGATTGCACTGTGGCTATCATATCAGGCATACATTTTGAGGTAGCTCCATGGGAACAAATAGATCATCAAAAGATTGAAATACATACTTGATTTAGAAATGCCTTAAATTTGCCATGGGGCACTGTCGGCTTGTGTCCTGGGCTTTTAGCTTCGATGCAGTTGGCCAATAAATGACCATTAATAATGAATTACTCCTCACATTGCCTGGTGAGTTTGTGGCTAAAATTGGTGGAAGGTGTGAAGGACGTTTCTTGCTCTAAGTGGTTGGGTTCAGAATTACATTTTTGTTAAATTTTTATTAGATTAATGGGTATTTTCGGTCGATTAAATTAATATCTTTCATTATAACCTAATTATCAATTATGGATATATTTTATTTATTAGTTTAAACTTTACTATACTTAATTATGAATGTGGGTTAATCCTTGTAAAGAAGGATGATAAACTTTAACATTTTTTCTATTTAATCACATCTTTCATTATATTTTTTTATAATATTTGGTAAATAGAAAATAAGTATAAATATTAATATTAAATTTATTTGATACTATAAACTAGTAAAATTAGAGGGTGATACAAATTGTATATGTTATTATATTTTTATTAAAAGTTATGTATTTCTTACATCAATTTCAAATAAATATGTTTTACACATATATTTTTAAATAATAATAATTTATTTAATATTATATATATATAAAGACTGGTCGAAATATTAAGTATATTTTCTACCCAAATTCATTATATTATTTTGGAATTTAGCTTAAATCCAACCCCAATCTAACTAATCTAGTTGATTAGACAATCCAAACATTCATAGTTTAACATTTTAATCTAAGTGGATCTACTTTTTATTAATATTTACGATAACATGCAAATTTATGAATATCCTTTTATTTTTCTAAAAAAATTAATTACTATATTTAGTTAGAATTAAATTGTCACCTCTTCTATTAAAATTTTAAAATATGTTATGAAAACTAAAAAAATAATCTTATTGCCCATATATTTTTCTATCATACTACCACACAATTTTAGTACAATATTCCCAAAATTTAGAGCTTAATGACAAAAAGATATAAATGTAATCAATTCATTAACGGACCCACATTTAGAAGGGAAAGACAGAACAATAAGAATTTCTTACCCAGCTAATGGTACAGAATTAAGTTTCCAGATTTAGAAACTCACCAATCAGGAGGGCAACTTGGTTGCCTAGCTATTCTGTCCATTACTAACTAAACCAGAGTTTCCAAGTTAATTATAATTCAGGACTCCCTTCCTCTCATTCGCATCTATTCAGGAGATTGTGAGCTAACACGGAAAACAAAACCCGTGGATCGTTTTCGCTTTCCTTCAGAAGAATTCAGGGAATTTGGTAATAGTGACAGATGTCTGTTCTTTTCTTCTTCTTTTTTTTTTAATCTTTTCTTAAATAGAATTATCCAATATTGGGTGCATGAACAGATTGTTGACTTGTTGGATATTAAGCACTTTTAAAGTGGAACATAACACGTGTTCATCTAATGATGATTGAAGGCTGTCGTCGAATCTTCGACACGTAAGAACTACTACTGTAGTTGTAAAAGTAACCGCAGATTAACTGTAATCTTTCTAGAAACATATGGATATCTTTGTGATTAAATAATAAGATTTTTTTATTTTAATAAAAATTAAGAATAATATTTACCGGAATATGTAGAGAAGGACTCGTCAAGAAATAGGCAAATTGGTTTGATGATATTTTCAGTTATAAAATTTAAAAAAATATATATTTTTTTCAATTGCTTTAGTAAATATAGAAACTGAGTATATTCAATTTATTTTTAATGAAATAATTTACTGTTGCGTAACATAATTTTGAATAAATGAAGGAAGACTAAAATATTGGTAGGTTCATAGAGCATGGAAGCATTGGGTTGTAAGAAATTATTACTAAGACTTAAAGAAATATCAACGTCAAGGTGAAGGTGAGGCGGTGGCTAACATAGGGGCACCCAACCCACGTCCAAAAACGCTATCGTTTTAAACAAAATGATAATAAAAAACTAAATCAATTTGGAAACGATGTCGTTTTAAACTGAGATGCGTGTCATTTTAGACAAAATCTGTCGATTGACGACTATACTTCAATTTTTCTGTTGGATTAAACATTTGTCATGTATACGAATTAAAGTGGATGTTGAAGTTAGGACAGCGATGTTCAGATATGGAATACATGTATTAGGGGGTAGGTCGTGACATTCATGAAGTACACTACTACTCTCTCTTTCACAATCATTTGAAGAGTAGGCCAAGACATAAAATCATATTTAGTGGACCCTCTAACCAAGAATATTACTTACTAATTAAGAGAATTTGGTTTGTACCTACCTTTGATTTCCTTCAGGTTTAATGAGGATAACCCAACATTCTCCCACATTAAACTTCGTGTTAACCTTGTTCGTACTTTTTACTCAGGAGAGAAAAAACGGGCGTCTCAGTCAAGGAAGACAACCAAGCAGTGAATGCATGGGAGGACCCAATTTCCTATTATGGATGGGAAACAACTATATGAAACAGAGAATTATTTCGATGGATTTTGCTTTTGGGGGAAAAAAAAAGAACACATGCATTGTACCTCGTCAGGATTTTCAACAATTGTAAAGTTTTTTCCTGCTCAGGACCACAAAGGAGATTTCCTTTTGAACCGTAACCAAAAAATTGGTTTCCTTCTATTTGTTCTCCCTTAGTTTTGGTGTTGGTTTGGTTTTGAAAATATTGTCCCGACAAATTATATAATATTATATTTTAATATTAAAATATCAGTTATCAAATCTAAATTTATTATTATAAAATTAATTTAATAATTTTTTAATCTTTCATTACCTAACATTAATTCCAATCTATCTAAATAGATAATAGGTAGTTTTATGACAGTTTTTAAATAGAGAAGAGACAGTTAAAATAGTATTCTCATCATAATCATAATGATATCCAATTAAGATTTAAGAGATTAATTATTTTCATTTTTTTATATTAGATGATATTTTATCATCCATAATAATAAAAAATAGTATTTTTAATATTTGATTAAATAAAATGAGTTTTACCAGGAAAATTTAAAATACAACTACATAAAATACAACTGCAGTTGGCGACAGTTTACATTCATAAAACTCTGTAGAAAATGTGGTGCCTCAGTTTACAATTCATAAACATTCGATCTTAAAGAGTGGCAATTATTTTTTTTTTTTAAAAATAAAGTAGACCAGAGGATCCTGTCTGGTGGTTGTCTGTAGAGCATTCCCATGGAAGAAGTTAGGATCTAAGAGTATCATGCTTGGGGTAGGATGGGCAAACAACTAGTCATCAATGTGATTTTCCCTCTACTCCTCGAAGAAAAGGGAAGATGTCTTCCCATCTCTATACTGAGACACAATGATTTACATGAGTGATGACTCATCACGGCACTGTTTGAAATCTGTAAAGTGCATTATGGGCAATGACAATCGACATGTCCTCTGCAACCAATATTTTTTTGGAATCCGTAAGTGACTCATCAACTTTATGGCTGGGTGGGTGTTTAGATAGAGGTAATGTAAACGAACGACCTGTTGGCGCAGTGGTTAACAGCATATTGTGTTTTTTTAATTCAAGGTATCGGGTTCGTTCCGGAAAACTGCGAGGTATGAAAAATACATTATTGGTAGTGATCCCACATAAAGAGGTGGATGCTGTACCGTATCACTCATGGCTGCAGGCTAAATGCCTGTGAAGTGAGTCGGATGGTCGAACCACGAGAGAGATTAGTTTGGTTATCGACTGAGATACTCTTCATTCTCAGAAAAAGATAGAGGTAATGGATAATAATTAGATAATTCAATATGAAATATAATTGAGTAATAAAATTTATTTATCTTAATTGAACATCAAGGATTTGATGGGATCCGAAATCTGGAATCCGGTATATTAATATGGAATAATCCTATCTAGTCTAACCCACATAATATGTGATATGTCATATATCACTACACCAATATTACAATGATAATTTTAGATCCAATAATATAATAGAACCCAACTGGAAAAAACGAGATTTTAGTTTTTTTTTTCCTTCCTTCCTATGTTCGGATAAGAAACATACTAAAACTGGATTGGACAGTCACTGGGATCTACACTACCCTAGATATGCATGGCTTCCAAAAAATGAACAAAATGTGGGCTACCGTTAGCAGGGCTTCTCTTCTCCTTAGCGAAGATAAGCTTAAGCAGTCCTGCATAAATGGTAAGATGTCACGTGGACGTGCGTGGTACTGGCTATCACTTTTTGCCATCACCCTAGCTGCCTAGCAAGATAAACAACCATGTATTGTGTCGCACACAATGCAGGAAAAGAAACTAACTGGATTCCCACTAGCGTAGGGAGGATTCCATGTTTTTTTCGAGTAAAAATAAAATCAGAATCCTATGCTCATTTTAAAATTGGTACTTAATACGTTTGGTAGGCCATGTCACGCTTTCATCCTTTGGTAGGTGCTTAATAAGACTCCAATCTTAAGTTCGTGTATATCACAAATCTGAGTGGGTATAATTGAGACGGAAGGGAAGAAGAATAAAAGAATGAATAAGAATACTGAAATTGAGGATAAGATTATTCTAGTAATTAGATAAAAAGAGATTAATTATTTCCGATTGTATTATTCGAAATTTTCACTTAATTGGGTTAGAAAGAGTTGAATTATTATTTTATTCGGTAAGTAAAGATTACATTCTAATTATTAAATTATTATTCCGTAAAGATAATTATTGAATAAAAAATTAAAATAAGTTTGAAGGTTAATTTTGGAAGATAGGATTAAGTTTTTTTTATAAAATCAGATAATTATGTAAAATTTTATATGACAATTAGATAAAAAAATATTCTAAAAATAAATGAGTATGAGGATTCCATCGTTTATTATAAAAAAGTATTATGATAATAAATTTATTTTGTTATATACAATAAAATAATTTATCTATCATAATTAATTATTTACCTTTCTATTATAAAAATTCAAGATGATTTTATTTTATTTTATATATAGATTTTTATAATATATATTCTATTCTAATACTTTTTAACCTAAATTCATTCCAATAATAATATATTTAAATTATATTAAATTTACATACTAAATACAATATAATAATTGATTGGAAGACTATAAATACGTTAGATATCTCTCTTTCTTTATTAGTATTAATTGTAAAAAGGGACTAAACCCCTTTAAGTAGTAATTAGGAATCAAAACTTACAGTAGTATACATCCTTACTAAGATGTCTACTTGAACGGGCGTCATCCAAACTCAAATACATTGATTTTGTATATATTTAAAGGTAAAATAGAAAAAAGATTAATCCTGCTTATATTTAAATTTATGACTGATTAGACCCTATTAGCTAAATATCTGATTCTACTCGTGCCTTCCTATTGTCTACAGTCTTCTATTTAGGACCCTCCATCGTTCACATGCAAGTGCATATGGAAAAAAAAAATTGAAAAATAACGAATGGTTGTTGGAGTCTGATTCTCATGACTGATTCCCAACTTTTGGCCTAATCTTCATTTGCTTCTTCTTCTTCTTCTTCAATAGCCATCACACCAAGAAAACTGAAACTAAAGAAAAAAACAGAAAAATGGAAAGTCAGTACTAAGTCAGTTTATATGGATATACAGACTAGTATGTAGTATTGCCATACATAACTAACAATGGATGAAGGGTCGTCTTTGACCTTATAAATACTGGCCACCGAGCACTACCTTGCTTCCATTTTCTGCATCTCTCCTGTTGACATAAGAAGCTACAAACCCCAAGAGGCAAATAGGTTTCTTTCTCTTCTCAATTATCTTTTCCTTCCCTATCCTTATTTTGTTAATTTTCCTTCCAAGGTTAGTTGCCAAAACATGGAGACATAAAAATCTCCTAATTTCCTTGTTTGTTTCACTTCTTTTGGGTTAATCCATCCATTTCACATATCAGAAAACCAGGATTCTGACATTTCATTTTCTTTGTTCTTGGTTTGATTTCTGAGAAACTCTAAGAGACTAAACTCAGACTGTGAAAAGTTATAGTTTAATCCTTTTCCTTTTCGTTGTGCTTTTTGTTTACTTCAAAGCACAAATTCGTCTTGGCCTAGTACACAAGAAATGAAATTCGTTGAACATTTACTCTCAAACTTCTTAAATGCAGCCAAGTGATCAAAAGGCCGTATGTTGGAACTGTTGGATATTGTTTCTGTTTCTGTCAGCTTATTTTTCTAAGGATTACTCTTATACCGTTAGTTTCTGTTGAAATCAGCTAGCCAGAAGTCATGGCTTACATATCTGAATCAAGGGATACATCTCCTCAGAGGAAACTAGGAAGGGGAAAAGTTGAGATCAAACGGATCGAGAACACAACCAATCGACAAGTTACTTTCTGTAAGAGACGCAATGGTCTGCTCAAGAAAGCCTATGAATTATCTGTTCTCTGTGATGCTGAGGTAGCTCTCATCGTCTTCTCCAGCCGTGGCCGCCTCTATGAATACTCCAACCACAGGTATGTTAGATCAACTACATATTAGCTGCTCTTGATCTTAAAATTTCTGAAATTCCTTTTTTAACTTTTTTCGTTTTAGCGTGTGAAATTAACTGCTCAAGATCACAAGCCCTTCTCTGTGTGTTCATGGGTTCCTTTTTCTTTTTTCTTTTCACCTTTCTTGTATATGTACATGTTGCCTCCTCACTAGATCTTAGGGTGAATTTAGAGCAGAAGAACATAGTCGTCCTTTCAGCTGGAGTCTAGATTGAGTTTCTTCTCTGACGAAATCTTCCCTTGTCTTTTTTTTTTTCCTTTTATTTTATATTTAATTTGGCTTTATTTCCTTTCTCTTTTCTTCTTCTTCTGGTGATACTTGTTAGCTGCTATACTATACATATAGATGATAGATCTGGCGTAATGAACAGAAGTAGAAGGGTTATACGATTGTGGTATGGTTTTTGAAACAAGTATGGTTTTTGGAATGTCACAGGTCTGTGAGATCAGCCTCATATCTTCTCTCCATCGTAGCTAAATTTCCTGTTCCATCCTTCCTTCCCTCTTCAAATATTCTCATGCAATCTAACTCTCTCCTCTAGTTCCTGACTCTTTTTTCTCTCTCTCCTTGTGCACATACATGTATTTTTCATCTATGAGGCTGTACAGAAGGCCTGAAGTGAAAGCTGTCATCCTCTTAGTAACCCAAACCTCAAATCTCCTTACACTTCCTTGATAGCACGTCAGATACTCATGGAGAGAGCGGAAGTATACCATGTTAAAGTGAAAACCAAAAAGATGAAATGAAATGATAAAAGAAAAACAAATCTGTACACAAAAGTTAGGGTTTCAAAACCCAAAACCCACAAATGGGCTTTATAAAAGAAAGAAACAATGAAGTTCCTTTAACCAAACAATCATTCCCATACTAATTTTCCTTAATTGACATGAAAATTTCCCAAATCTTAGTTTTAACACACGTGGGTTTGGTGTAAAAAACATCTTCATGGTCAAACATAACCAAAATTAGGGTTTTTATGATTAGAAAGTAAGGCTTATTCGTTAGTACAAAAAAGGGGTTTGTAAATAAGTCCCTTCAGTCGTCAAAGGTAGGACAAGCTCAGTTTAGCGCGACCAATGAAATCTCGCTCCAATATCACACATAGACTACTCTTTTGTCTCTTAACCTTGGTCAGCGGTACAGACACTGGTTAGGGTATAATAACCAGACCCAGATCTGATGCGCTTATCGTTGTTGTTATTGTGTGCTGTTGTTTTAGCTTGGGAGCAGAATCTTTGTTCTCGTCAGATACGATTTTTCAGTTTCTTTACGACTGACAAAAGGGTTTATGTCATGATTCCTGGAACTCAACCCTAGCTTCAAACGGTGCAATAACGAAAGACCCACATACCATTTCCTTCTAACTTAGATCTCTCTCTTTTTCGCTCCCCCTCTCTCTTGGTTAAATTCTTTTACAGAGCTCGAGTTAGCCAGGAACCAATAAGAAATGGCTCAACTAATGTCATGGTGATGCCATTGTTGGGTATGGTAGCCTTTGCTTTGCGTTTTCTTATACCCTGTATAGATATATTTATGCAAGTTTCAGCCTTGAGGGAAAAAGAGAAAAAGTAAATGGAGTTATGTTGAGCAGACAGACAACGTATGACTGCTGGCCTTGAGTTCTGTCCCATTTTTGGCCTCTTTCATGCAATGGAAGCGTACAACCCTAGCTGCTCCAATTGGACGGCTCCGATGCACTCAGAATGTCAGTCTTTGGACAGGAAGGAAGACTGATTAACTCTTTCTACTTCCTTCACTTTACATCAGAAGGTCAAGCTCTCGTAAATGATTTTGACCCCATCGAGGTGGGTAATGGACTGTGGTTTAGGGTATTATCCTTTGAGTAATGGGTGCTGGACACGTGGATAGAGTTACCGCCTTAGATTTACCTTGGCCAATCATATTATAAGACCCGGAGCCAGCTTGGCAGAGAAAGCCAATCAGTAGCTCGAGGAAGTTAAGGTATCAGCTAGCGAATCCTTAAAAAGAGGGGGTCTTATCTAATTTGACAAGATAGGTTATTTTTTGATAAAGGACAAGATGATAGGTTATGTTTCATTGTAATAACAATGGCAAGTTGAGAAGACTCGATCTGACTCCATACCTGGGATTAGGAATTTGCTCATCCATCCATCCATCCATCCATCCATTCAGCTTTAGGGCTTCAGGTCAGTTAAACTTGAAAGGCTTGATTTGATCCTTTTAAATGCCTGACCTTTTTTTATTTTTTAATCATCAAATGAAGAAAAATTTAGAAATGTGACAACTTTGCTCGGTTGCATGATGTGGTTAGTGTATGCCAACTACATGACTTTCAAATTGCAGGGATATTTCTAAGAATTTTATCAAAATTTTCATGATTTATTGTTGGAATTTTAGATTTATAATATCAAATTAGTTGAAATGTTTACTATTGTTTGTGCATAATGTTAGATAAATTTTAATTTGTGGGTTTGTAGATATGTTATAGTAATTATATGTAATATTTTTTAACACATTTTTGCTTCCATGTTATCTATATAGTATTCTATTTTTACATAATACAAAAATTATGTGAGATTAAAAGGTTTTCTATTTAATTATTTATCAATATTATATGTGAATTGCATGACCTTTAATTTGTTATGTACATGTAATCAATATAATAAATTATTATATGTAATTTTTTTTGAATATAGAACATCTGAAACTATAATCTTACAAGGATTCTGTATATAACATGTTACACTAAGAACAGGAAGGATTACGAGTATGAAATTTAGATTTTAAACATCTTATATAGTACAAATTATATTTATGCGTAGACATCTACGATCTAATGATGAGATAAAGTAAAAATTAAAACAATTAAAATGCAGTTATGGTTCCAAGCTAGGGTTTCTTTCTATATTCTCATCAACAGGAAGAGGAAATAATGGAGCTAAGGCTTGCAAAGTTGATGATCAAGAATCACTAAGTAGTGCAAAAAGTACATATTGATTTCGGTACTTTTTCATTCTGATTTATCGTCTATTTCACATTCGGTATCCTGAGACCTGAGACTTTACCTAAATTTTCTAAACCGATGATGCTACTGGTTTTGTCATGTTTCACAGCAATTTTGTTGGTTTTAATGCATGTAATTGTGGATTAGAATCATTATTCTTATATTGAAATTTTAATTCCTGCCCCATCACTAAAATGGCATATGAATGGCGATTTTTTTTTTATTATTGCAGCGTCAAATCTACAATTGATCGGTACAAGAAGGCAAGCTCAGAGTCATCCACCACGGGATCTGTTTCTGAGGCTAATGCTCAGGTATTTTTCCTAGTGCTATCAATGGAGATATGTTATTCCAATATTATTTAAATTTTGGATGGATTCATACTCTTTTGCTGTACAGCTCACTCCTTGGCAATCTCAGTCATAGAAGTTCTAGGTGTTGTTTAGGCGTTAGCTATGATTGGAATTTGATGTTTTCGTGGCCATTCCATTGGTCTTTGTTGGCTTATTTCAATACTCTTGGGTCAAGGATTTCATTTATTGGATGGTAATCTTTACCTGATTCAGGAGAATTAGGTAAGCTTTGAGTAGTTATCTTGTTCACAATTTGATTAGTAAGAATCTAAGGCATGTGACGATTTCCGGACTTAGCATGTGACTTTTGACGTTGATTGTTACTAACCTATTTGATGCCAACGTTTTGTGGATTGCATCCTCAGTTTTATCAGCAAGAAGCTGCCAAGCTTCGTCAACAAATCAGCAGTCTGCAGAATTCTAACAGGTAATCTTTAATGATATTAACTGCTTTAATTATCAGCGATTTTTCTTAGGGAGACTTAGCTTAACCTTAGCAAAATCTTTCAGGAACATGATGGGTGAGTCATTGGGTTCACTAACTGCGAAGGAACTTAAGAACTTGGAATCACGATTAGAGAAGGGAATAAGCAGAATTCGGTCAAAGAAGGTAATTGCTCCTCTATTTATAACATATTGTATGTTCTGTAATGCTTTCTCTAAATTAACATTGCAGCTAACGAATTTCATTTTCCTTTCGTTTTCTTATTTTTATTTGCCGTTTGTATGTAAATTCTCCAAAACTCCATCAGAATGAGCTGTTGTTCGCCGAAATCGAGTACATGCAGAAGAGGGTAAGAACCCCTTTATTTTAGCTTAATTTCCCACCAAGATATTGATTGAATGTATCTGCTTTTGTTAGAATCCATAAAGCTTACTCAGCAGTTGCTTCTCATCCTCTATATTTTTGTTCGAACGTGATATATATGGAGATTATGCAGAAACGGAAACAAGGTCTTCTTGGATATATTCTGTGTGGTTATATGGTCAACGGTCATTATTGGATATGCATTCAATCCATTAAGCTAGTAACTTTGATTCTCATTGAATAAAAATGTTCATTGCAGGAAATCGATTTGCACAACAACAATCAGCTTCTTCGAGCAAAGGTCTCTCTCTTTCTAAATCACTCTTGTCTCTTTCGGGATCTCTTTCCCAAGTCCTCGGTATTGATTTATTATGGGGCTTCTGTTGATGGCTTAGATTGCTGAGAACGAAAGAAAGAAACAGAACATGAATTTAATGCCAGGAGGAAGCAACTATGAGATCATGCAATCTCATCAAACATATGACTCCAGGAGCTATTCTCAAGTTGATGCAATGCAACCCAATCATTATGAGCATCAAGACCATATGGCCCTTCAGTTGGGGTAAGTATCTCAATCAACAGCAAGCTACTTATCATCAATCATGACTGACTCTCTTTTGAAATATATTTAGTAACTTGCTTGAGGTGCTATCTTTTAATTGTTTCATTTGAGTCAAATCTCACTCATATTCAAAAAGACTTTCAAAATGGTTCTTGAACTATCACTAATATATTATGTTAGGTAAGAATTAGTGATGTTCCCTTATGTGTTCGGAGTGACTCCTTGTTTAAACCTTACTCATAAATGGTTGAAAAAATCGCATAGTCTAATGATGCTGAGATGAGAAGGTTTGACATTACCAAGTATCTAATTACAATCACGATACAGAATTGACTTTGTCACAATCTGCTTAGTAAAATGGATGGTGTTGAGATTTCTTAGGATTTTCTCTCAAAATCCTACCATCAAACTTTGTAAACTTTTCCAGTCTGATCTTTTGACTTCCTGTGATAACCTGTTCCTCATAGCTGGAGTAAGAAGTTCAACCTTGGTATTGTATGTATTCTTGAATAAAAAAAGTGCAATCAGAGGTCTATGGAGATCTAAATATGAAATTACAACCATAAAAAAGTATTAGTCATTATCTTGGTGAAATGATGTGCTATAGGTTAGGATATAAATAGAGAAATTTGATTTTGCAGTACCTCTCATAGTTTAACGGTGCTCCTCCTACTGAAACTGAAATGTGAAGACATATATATTACGAAACAATGATTAACGGTGAAATGTAAAGTCTATTATTTTTTCTCAGAAGGTTTATATGGGGTAGGAAGTATATTACCGTTGGCTGGCTTGGATATAATTTATCTTGAGATTGATTTATATGTATGCAGGAAGGCCTAATAACCTGAGAACAGCATTTTCCCTTTCTGCAATTTATTTCTTGAATCATCGGTTCACCTTCCTCTTACAGTCCCCCTAGATCCGGCTTATAAAAGGGAGTAGTCTCCCTTTCCTTTTTGTTATAAAGATGATATGTATATTATATAAAAAATCATTACAAATACAGGGAATGCAAACCCTGTTTAACCAAATAACATCAGTAAGATTTATCTATTCTTGACTCATCCATCCTGTTTAACTTACAACTGTTCATTCTGAGGTTTTATTTGAATGATACAAGTCTGACGTTTTGTCAATTTTGGTGCAGCTAAACACACTTTACAGCCAACTATTCTTGTGACACTAGATTCTGTTAAGCGTACCTGATAATTTACCAACTGAAGTTTTATGCATAAATCAAGTCTGCCAGAGGGCAGCACCCAGAAATCTTCTACTATGTAATAGCTCTTCTAGCTCAACTTATGAAGACATGAATGTTTCCAGGAGAAGGATTTCTCTTTGTCTGTATCAAGTGAAGATTCCATATTCTATGATAGTTTCCGCTGTTAATTTCCTGTCCATGCGTAATAAATCTCTCTCTTGACTTTTCCAGCTGTTATCCAATTAATTCCCTTTGATTAGTCTATATTGATACGCAGATGTATCGTTTTGCTCTTGAGCTCACTAAGCCCTGCAGTGAGCTCATCTGTACTATATCACAATACCTGTTGACACGCATCACTGAACCAAAAATGTACTTGTTTGCATTAGATTCCTGCTCGAGAATACATGCGTCTTATCATGTACCTGCCACACGCAACCACTACTTGTTGGGAAGACGTTTCATAGTCCACTCCGACCAGAAGAGTTTGAAGTTCTTATTAGATCAGAAGGAAATTGCCCCGGAATACCAACGATGGCTGGTGAAGTTGCTGGGTTTCTCGTTTGAGATTCGTTACAGACCGGGACTTTCTAACCGTGTAGCAGATGCCCTGTCAAGAGTTCCAGCTGGCGTGGAGCTCAACCAATTGATATCCAATGTGATTCTGGATATTCCTAAGTTACAGGAGGAAGTTATGGCAGATACAAAGCTGCAGAAGATCCTAACAACACTGTCTTCAGGGAAAAGGAAGAAAAGGAGGGATGGTCCGTAGTACAGGGGCAGCTGGGATATAAGGATAGAATCGTGTTACCAGCAAAATCCAAGCTGGTGGATCACATTTTAACAGAATTTCATTCTAGTCCTATCGGTGGACATGGAGGGTTTCTTCGAACATACAAACGGGTATCCAGCGAGTTATACTGGGAGGGAATGAAAGCGGATATTAAGTCGTTTGTGGCAAGTTGCGAGGTGTGCCAACGAAACAAATCCAGCACGTTGTCGCCCGCCGGACTTCTGCAGCCGCTGCCCATTCCCAAGGCAATCTGGGAAGACATATCCCTGGATTTTATTGAAGGCTTGCCCAAATCTAACAGATTTGACGTGATTTTGGTGGTGGTTGACCGGCTGAGTAAGTATTCCCATTTTATTTTACTTCAGCACCCGTTTACTGCTAAGAAAGTGGCAGAGGAATTCGTCAATCATATAGTGAGGTTGCATGGGTTTCCTAGAAGCATTGTTTCAGACCGGGACAGGGTTTTTCTCAGCATGTTTTGGAGAGAATTGTTCCGCCTGCAAGGAACGAAGTTAAACCGTAGTTCGGCATACCATCCCCAGAGCGATGGACAGAGTGAGGTGGTGAATCGCTGTTTGGAGACGTACTTGAGATGTTTTTCTAGCCAGAAACCACGTGAATGGTCGAAGTGGATTGCGTGGGCGGAATACTGTTTTAATACGTCCTACCACGTGTCGACAAAGACGACACCATTCCTGATAGTCTACGGCAGGGATCCTCCACCCATAGTGAAGTATGACGAAGCCCCATTGTCTTCGGTGGCTGAATTGGATGTGATGATGAAGGAACGTGATGTAGCTATACTGGAGCTGAGGGAACAACTCGCGTTGGCGCAGAATAGGATGAAGAAATCGGCTGATGCGCATAGGAGGGATGTACAGCTCCAAGAAGGGGATCGAGTGTTTCTTAAATTACGTCCGTATCGGCAGAGATCATTAGCAAAACGGGTGAACGAAAAATTATCCCCTCGGTATTTTGGGCCGTTCACCGTTCTGCGTGGCATTGGATCGGTCGCCTATCATTTGGAGCTTCCAGCAGCTACAGGGATTCATCCGATTTTTCACGTATCCCAGCTTAAGAAAGCAGTCAAAGACACAACCTCGGTAATTCCAGTACTGCCAGCCGAATTGACAAAAGAGTTGGAATGGACTACCGAACCAGAACAAGTATTGAGCTCTCGCCAGGGGACCCGAGGATTGAAAGTGTTGATCAAGTGGACTTCTCTACCTGAGTTTGAGAGTACTTGGGAGGAAGCTGCCTTCATCCAGGGTCAATTCCCAGAATTTCACCTTGAGGACAAGGTGATAGTGCAGGGAGGGGGTATTGATAGGCCTTCCATTAGATATGTATACCAGAGGAGAGGAAAAAGGGACAACGTGGATAGGACAGCTGTCGTTCCACAAGGGAGTTAGTTATAGAATTGCTTTGCTGAATATTCGGTTAATACAGGATATTTGTCTTTTACGGTATAGGGGGATATAGGCACACTGACATGCACATACACGGGTATCGTGGGATTTTTCTAATTCTGTTTGTTGGTCCCAAATTCCTGGGAAAGGAGAGCCTCAGCCTCTCGAATGCTGATGGACTTTTTCTTGCAATAATATCATCGGTTTTCATTATTCTCTATCGAGTGTTCCTTATTACTGTGTTCTTGTTGATCTTGATTGTCATTGAGCTGGAGGGAATCCAGGGAAGTTAGAGAGGGTTCTATCACATTCCTTATACTAATCATTGTGACAATTATTGGTAAAAGTTTATGATAATTTGGTATGCACCCTTCTTGTCGTGTAAGTTTCTTCTTTCCGCCATTTCAACTGAGTGCTTAGACGATTGATGAATATCTAATTGTGAATTAATCAGAATAGGATTCCTCGGGATCTAATCAAGAGCTTCTTCAGAGGCATTCAAAAAACAAGAGCTTCTTCAGAGTTAGATAAGACAGTCTGCCGCTTGCTCGGTTCGCAATTTCTGAAGGATGGAATCCATCCCAAAACAAGTGTGGAATGATACGTGAACATGGCTTCTGATTTGGAATGCACTGACCATATTTATTTACCTCGCAGCAGCCTTTGGTCTTAATCGCCACTCCTGAAACCCAAAAGAAGGAATAGTTATAGCTTGTCATTCCCTGAATCTGGAACAAAAATCAAGGCAGAGTGATGGTAGTGGTAAGCACCAGGAGAAAGCGGATATTTTGACAAAATATCAATTCCAAATGGGCTCAAGTAGGCAAACTTTGCGTCAGGCAGATCCTTCCTGAGGGTGTTCATCAGAAGTTTAAGTTTGACGTTGAAATAGTTCACTGCATCATTCATGCGATCGACGCATAGGGACCCATCTGTGCCCTGTGTAGCTATGGCGTTTGGAGTGCAACCTATGGGTCCGATTCCTGTCAAGGCTACCATTCTTGCTCCACTACTGTACAAAATCTGCAACAGTTGTTTTCATTTTTTACTTTGGTTTTGTTGTTAATGACAGAAGAGTAAAGGGTGTGAGATTGTAGGGCTGCACCAACCTTAATTTGCTGAGTATATTGTTCAATCAGAAGTTCTGCATACTGGTCTGGTTCGAACAGGCTGCTTGTGTTGTAAAATTGGGGCATGAAATAGTTGTTTATGTAATCATTACTGCCAACTACGATCGAATATAAGCATTTGTTCAGGTGCTTGGTAGCCTGGAGATTACTTCCGAGCAGATCAACTATGCGGGAGATAGTAACTTGATGATTCCTTACCTGCTTGCTTAGTTCGATGTTCATGCCCTACAAGTAACAGTGGCTTAGTTGTTTGTTAAAAGAATACTACTGGGATATCTTAAAACAATGTTAAGTACAGCTCTAACCCATCACGAACCAGTTGTTTCCCAGTTTCATCAAGAATCCCTGACGAACCAGAAGCATAATTTACCCCCTGGAGTATCTGTGACCCACCAGCAGTTCGAAAGGGTGGAATGAAAGCATCAAAACCAAGTGATTCACCTGTGGTGAAATCGTTATAAACAGAGAATTGCCAAAGGAGAAAGGAAGACAAGGACTAAAGAACAGACCGATTATATCAGCAGAAGTTCGCCCATTGGTGAACCTTCCAGTCGGACCATCTGGAAAGTCAATGCCATAAGGAAGGTAATTGACTCTAGCCTCTGTTTCAAGATTGTTGTTATTTCCGCTGTCCACCAATGAGTCTCCGAAAATGAAGTAACATGGCACTTCAGGTTCTCCGTGCACGCAGGGTTTTGGGTATGCAACTACCATTAAAACGAAGGCTAACCGCAGCTTGATCTTACAGGCCATTGACAAACAAAAACCTGAATAAGAGGTAGCTAGAAAGAAGACAATGAACTGATAAAGATGAGATGAGAAAGAGATGGATCTTTGTTCTTTCAACTAGTGATTGATGGCTGTGTATGTATTGGGTGGGATCTGAAATCTGCAAAGCAATTGAGAAGCAGAAGATTTGAAAAGAAAAGATAAGCTAATTTTATACAATTCCTCAACCTGCAGGGTATGAATTCCATTTCCTCCTAAGATCAAAGATATAAATAGCAAAACATCAGAAACCACGGTGTATCAGTGTGGAAAAGGTCTTCTGGTGTTTAAGTGACGACAAGGGGAAGGCAAAGATTATGCCTACCTTTCTTTTTTTTTCATGTACAAGTATGGCCTAACATGAGTGGCTCCTTTTGATATGTTTGGTATTTTACAACAAACAAAATAAATACTAAATACCAATAAAACAATTACCTAATACATTGTCTATTATAAACTTGCTTTCATGCCCCACAATGACGTACTGAAAGAAAAGAGAATAGCAATTGTTCGAATCTAGTCGCATCTAGAAGACAAGAGACAAGAAGTTGTGGAGCTAATAAAAAATTATCTGTTTTTTTAAAAAAATAAATCAGTCGGTGATTAATCCCTTTTCAGTAAATATTAATAAAATGATAAGATTTATTTATTGAAAAATTTGATCATTTTGGTCCTCGTTCAAAATTTCTATATTTTTTCTTTTTTTTCAAATTCTTGTATAGCAAATGGGATAAGAAATCAATCTAACTGTTATGAGTTCAGGGGAAAAGAAATCAATCTTAATGCCTTCCAATTTAGTTCTCATCAGAATAGTTATATGGACGAAAGCATCAACAACATCCCTTCTATTCAGAATAGTTTGATCTGTAAACACCCGACACTTCAGCTTATACGATTTTGAGTTGGAGCGAGAGTGGCGATGTTTGGGAAATATTATGGTCTGACTAGCCCAAGATTTGGGCCGAGAGTTAAGCCTTTGGGCCCGTTAATAACCAGAAAGAATTTTGGCCCTTCCTCTTATTCTCATCTTTTTCTTCTCTTTTTTACATCAGCTACTAATTCTGTGATGGCCACCCACTTTACCGTCCAATCTTTTTTAGACCCGACATTTTGAGCAATGAAAGAGACAGTCTCTCTGTTTAAAGACAAAGACAAAACACCTTTTTAAAATTAAATAAATATATATTATCATAATAATAATTAATTATTACTCGCATGGAAAGATACAGCTAACTCAAAGTTTGTGACAAAACACATACATCAGTGACATCACAGAAAGAGAAAGAAAACCAACAGATATTATGGAAGATGTAATAATCGATGACCATACATAAGACTGATGTAATAATGCGTACACATACTGTTCTTCTTCATCACTTGGCTGCTGCGACTGCCGCTTCTGCTTGATCAAGTAAAGCCAAATGACGGATATCAAATGGGTAGGCATCGGAGGGGTCCGAAGCTCTATATGATCTTTCTGCATAAAAGATGTTAAAAGTCTCGGTCGGATGGAACAAGTCCCAGAACATGAATTCTGTCCTATTCTGGCATGGAGTTTCGTTTGGCGTACATTGACCAAGTGCAGATGATGGGCAACACCCTGTGTTGTTAACCTTGAAACCTGACAAAACACAGACCAAATTGTAAGTAGAATTCAACCGTGTCTGTAAAGAAAACTGGAAACTATGAAGTATATATACCAAGCACAGTAGAGTCTCCTCCGATCTTGTAGTTGTTTATATATATGAACTTGGCATCCGTTAGATTGGCATTAAGCTGATCAACTAACGACACAAGCCTGTCATTGAAAATCCTAGAGGCATTGTTTATGATTTCTACACACTGAGAGCCATCCCAGCCATGTGATGCAATTGCACCTGGAGCACACCCAATTCTTCCCAGCCCAAATAAGGCAAACTTCCGAGCTCCATACTCGTACAGAGCCTGCACTTGCTAGCCAGAAACTTCGTTACAAAAGGAAATTAAACCAACAAATACATGGTCATCATATTAATGGATCCTGAGGAAGAAGAGATAAGAGAATGTGGAGCGAATTAACCTTTAGTTGTTCAGTGTATTTCTCCACCAGGAGTTCAGCAAACTGGACTAGGGTGTAGTCATCGCTGGTGTGGTAGTACTCTGGCAGGAAGTAATTATTGAGGTAGTCATTGTTGCCGATTCCAACAGCGTATAAGCACTTGTTCAGGTGTTTTGCAGCTGCCTCGTTGCTTCCTAGTATATCGACCAGTCGTGAGACTGCTATTTGGTGATTTTGTACCTGCATAGTGAAGCTTATCCGATCACCCTGCACCCAGAAACCCATATCAGGTAATTTCCTGCTGGTCGACTGATTCAAGACCGTTTTCCGGAATACCAAGAGAGTCAGGTAGATTACCAACACTTTCCCGGTATCATTGAGTATCCCAGCAGTACCAGATGCGTAGTTCGCTCCGGATAGTATCTCCCTGCCATTGATAGTTGCAAATGGTGGGATGAAATGAATGAAACCCAGAAGTTCACCTGCCATAAGAATTTGTAGTTTAAATTCTACCTTCTAATGTTTTGTTAGATGAAGTTATGGAAAGAATAACGAGTAAGGATTTACGATTGGGTGATAAGGAATACCAATTATATCGAAAATGGTTCGACCATTGCAAAACCTTCCCGTGGGTCCAGTGATGAAATCAACCCCGTAGGGTGAATAGTCCACTTTGGCAAGCGTATCAATAAAATTATTGTTCCCATTGTCAGCAAGAGAGTCTCCGAAAATGAAATAACAAGGCACCTGCGATTCTGCATTACCCTTCAGCTGCAACTTTGAGACCACCACCAACAAAATCACCCACCAATATAACTTCATCTTACCCAAAACTGTAGGAGAGAGGAGAGAAAAGAACAGGTATGTGGGTTCGAAAACTTGCTAGTATGGTAGCGATATTGTTGGCAGAGAATTGAGGTGAAGTTGGAGCAGAGAACGAAGAAGTAAAAGGCGAGGCAAGGCAAGGCAGCAGAACAGAACAGAACAGAACAATACACACTGAGACAACGAAAGCTAAAGAAGACAAGACATAGCCAGTGGAAGAGGGACTAAGGGAGTTATGTTAGGATATGGTTTGTCTTGAATTTATAGACAAATATTGGTCTAGCTTGAACGTATATGGTTGTTGGGGTGTCCATTTATCAAAGATACTTGATTTTTTATGTCAATTATATTCCTCCAGATTTTATGTGGCTGGGAAAACAAGTAAACACCAATTATGGTTTGAATCATTATTTTTTAAAGATGAAAGAGTTTTATTTGTACTCGTCGGATCAAAAATACCTTGTTAAAACCTCATTCGCTAGTCTGCTGATTATAATTTTAAAGGAAATATTAATCTAATCTCGAGATTAGGACCCAAAGCAATATCAGTGCTATAATTAAAAAATGAATTTTGCATGAGTGATATTGATTAATTAATGGTATAGAATAAAATCTCTATACTGTATTTTTTTATTATTATTGAAATACGATGTCAATGAGGAGACTGACGTATTCAGAACAGTAGGACATTTCAGATCATCACTACTTTATGACGCCTGGCCAGATCCAGTTTTTCTTCGTATTATTATGATATGTTGATTATTATTTGATTATGGTTAGAAATTTAAATTAATTATATTAATATTTTTTATTAAAATATTTATTATATTATTTAGTTAATAAATTAAGATATTATTTATATTTTTCTATAAATATAAGACATGAATAAAAAAAATAGAGAATTCGTCATATAAACTACTATATAACTCTCAAAATTTATTATTTTGTTTTTCCAATTCGATATATTTTTACACCATTTCTTTGTATAGCTCAAATACTCTCCCTATAACCCGCACACCACCAGCGTCGTCTTATTCTTCGTAGAGCCTCACTCATTTTCTGATTTTAGATTTGTTTTTTAAAAAAATTAAATAAAAAAGTATTCTTATCAATTTTTTTCAGCAATAAAATACGTTATTGTCCACTAGAATCTAATTAAATATTTAAGAAATTATATATTTTCTAGCCAATAGTTATCTACATTTCATTTCTCAGGATTTAATTTAAATTCATTTCAAATCCAATGAATTTTAAGTAAATACTTCTTTTACAAACGTAAATATATTTTTGAATTATCGAGCTTAATCAATTATAAATTATTTATCATTATATTAAAGAAAATTTAGAGAGTTGATCATGTTTAATAATATTAGTGATCACTAATAATTCTGCACATTACTTCACCTGTCCTTTCAGCCCCCATTCCTACAACGTCTCAGCCAAAAATCATGTTCAACGTACCGTGCAGAAACATTTTCCGTCAAGGAAATAGGCAAACTTTCTTTCTTCTCGAGTACACTTCACGACAGCTCTCCTGGCCGTGTCATTCATTAGTCAACATCTAGTACTGTTGGGTGAAAACTGATGGGCAAAATCAGTTCACGATCACTTGTTTTAGACAGCAGGCGTTGCTTCTGTCTGATGGGTATCCGTTCGGTTCTGCAAGTCACTATTTAGAATTATTAAATAATGTGGGAATCCATCCATACGAAGTCTCCTGCTGCCTGTCTGCGTGTTCCTCTTGGAACCAGGAGAAACCTGGAAACTTCCACCCATTCATTAAAAGCAAACAGGTCCTAACGAAAAGACGTCCATGTTAATGCCTGAGCAAGAGAAAAGATATACAGTGACAACTTTCTTTGTGTGGCTAAGAAGAGAAGAAAAAATTCAACAGAGGATTTCAGCCATAGACTCACAGAAGTGATCATCCGGTTGTAGTTGAAAACATTGGTGGAGTGGTTTAATGTCCAAGTGTAAGATCCAGCTTTATAAAGAGGGATTCAATCCTTTTTCGAAAAACAGGATGGGAAAATCTTGAACATGTACAATAAGAAGAAATCATGTGATTTCAGGACACACATACTCATGTCCAAACTCGGGCCAGAAAAGAAGAGCCAGGTCGTGACATACTGTTTATAGTACGTAGGGGGGTTTTGTCGGCGTCTGCAAGTACATATATGTCTGTTTCATATGGTCATTTTCTTGTTGACCCTACTGAATTTATTTTTCTTGAACTATTTATCTGTATTTAATAATTTAGTCGTTTTTCATGACAAAAATGTGATAGATCATAGGGGTGTGCATTGGTTCGGTCTGCGTCGAACCGGATTATGAATGAAATTTATATAAAATTGATTTATTTATCAAAAAATTTCAAATCGAGAAATACCGATAATTTCAGTTTGGTTTTGATATTTATCGAACCGAAAAAAATTGTTATACATAAATTTATTTAATACTGCATTAATAATTTAATTCTAATTTCTTCATATATTATTTTATTTACAGAATTATTATCGACCCAAAAGGAGTGTTTTTGACAGAAACAGCGCCAGACCGAACAGACTCTCTACTCTAGCCTCCTCCCCCCACCAATAGTCAATGGGCTCATCAAGCCCATCAAACAGTTTGAATAGTTTGGAGATTCTCAGGTGATCGCGGCCTTCTATATGGAAAACCCGTTGACCCATGGTGTGGGTTATTAATTTATTATTAATCACTTAAGCAGCTAATTAAGAAATTATGCAAACACAATAATTTAACATAATATCATTTCCAATATAACAGCAAGGGTTGAGCACCAAACACAATTTAACACATAAATCTAAAAATCCAATCTAAAATTATAAATTTTAGGTCAGACAAAATCGTATACTATGATATTAATTTGGTCTGAATTATTTAAAATTTAATATGAATTGTAATTAATCTCAGTCTAATAAATTTGAGTAATCTAAATATTTAATAAAAACTAATTTTTTCACCCGAGATTGCCAACTCGCCGCACACACTAAGCTATTGCCGAGAAAATTTTTACAAATCATTATATATATATATATATAATTTTCTCCTTTTATTTTAAAAATTGGCTTCCTAAGAATTCTCTTTTCTTTTCTTTTCCCCGTCCCTCCTTGTTGTCACCTCCCTGTTTTGTTTTAACCTCCATATGATAATTTACAAATGGCTGGGGCTACGTTTCAACATTAGTAATTATCAATGGAAAAATAAATTCTAAAAATGTATAAGTTAATTCCTTAAGATGATATTTTTTTAATAAATGATTATATCATTGAATAAAAGTTATAAAAAAATAAAAACTAGCTGAAATATTTATTGGGTTTTGATCTTCGAACCATCAATTAATTAAAAAATATGGTTCGGATCTTAATTTTTATTAATTAATTCACTAATTCATAATATAAAAATATTTTGGACTAGCCCGAAAATCCAAACACTACCTCTAGCAGCAAGCATGTCCAATTATAAAACAAACATCATGAATTGGATCTACTAAATCATCACCAAAACTAAACAATCCTAAACATTTAGATTTTTAAACAATAAAAACAATAGATCTACTTACCAAATGGGGGTTAAAAAGTACATTAGAATTAAATAACGCAAAGCAAATAATACTTAGATGATAACTAAATTTTAAATAAAAAGTGGAAAAGGATATATTATATAACTATTCAATAATTCAGCCAGAATCGGCCCACTAAAGGTTGGTTAAGCTTGATGCCCTTGGTCCAATGTAGGCACTAGATAAGATAAAGATTGGGTACTATAAAAAACACTGAACAGTATTTCTAATTTAAAAATAAAATTCGATTTGACTCATTCAAATTCACTCGTGTCAAAACATAAATGCCCGTCCATTGACAGGTGGTCCATAATTTCAGGAGCACCCACGGGAACAATAATAACATAAAGTGAATTTTGTAACAATTCTTAATTTCATAATTGCAGAGTCTGACTAAATTTAAAACACCATATATTAACTTTTCCTTTAATATTAGAATAATGTTTTGACTGCAATCGTTTTTAATCTATAGTTTTGCTCGTTTATTGTTCTTTCGTACATTATATTTAAGATGGAATATGTAAATGAAACGAATATATGACAAGATAATTAGTAAAACAAGCTTATATTCATTTGGTTGGGTTTACAATAAACATAATTACATTTGGTTGGGTTTACAATTGCATTGCACAGGAATAAAAAATATAACAAAAATCGTCCACCAATCAAGCACAACAATTAATATAACATATATATATTAATACTACCCCAAACTTTATATCGCTGCCAGTTTATCTTGTCACCGTCACCGGCGTT
Source organism: Passiflora organensis (assembly GCA_019739055.1). NCBI lineage: Eukaryota > Viridiplantae > Streptophyta > Magnoliopsida > Malpighiales > Passifloraceae > Passiflora > Passiflora organensis. The sequence goes on from JAEPBF010000269.1 coordinate 1,356,123, forward strand.
CGTCTCTCACTTCATACCTGTGCCAACCGGCTGATATCGAAGGGGTGAGCGTCTGAGGGAGACTCCGCCCGGTAAGATCTTCTCCCAACGATTATGTTGGCAGCCTCAGTCGGGTGAAATGCATCCCAGAACACGTACTGGTTTCTAGGCTGACATGGAGTTTGATAGGGTAGACATGTGATCTGACCATTGTTTCTCCCCACGCCACAGCAACCTATGTTTGTGACACTAAACCCTGGAATCAGCCACAGTAAAAAGACATAAATGTTAACTGTTGAGTTTCTATTTTGGGTCTGAGCTGATAGCCAAGTTTATATATATATAAAGGGCATTACCGAATGCTGCAGGTCTGTTAATTATATCCTGGAAAATCCCATAAGCGTTGATGTAGATAAATTTCGCGTCAGGAGTATTTCCATTGAGTTGATCCACCAGAGACCTGAGCTTGCTGTTGAATATCTGGTTAGCAGAGTTAATTCTCTGGTCACATGTTTTGCCGTCTGGGCTGTTTTGGGCTAGTTCGCTAGGGCTGCATCCTATCTGCCCAACCCCTATCAGAACAAACTTCCTCGCACCGTAGTTGTACAAAATCTGGAAAACAAAACAAGCGCAATAGCATCATTACTCTTTTTCGATATGTAGGGTATCTCACAGAATTAATGAAATGATGTATCTTAGCGTGAATTCGAAGAGCAAAATGAAGACCTTTAATTGTTCGGTATATTCTTGGAGAAGAACATCGGCATATTGGTCGGGGTTATATTGCCGGCTGGTGGAGTAAATCTGGGGCATGAAATAATTGTTTAGGTAGTCATTGCTGCCTAACCCAATTGAGAAGATACACTTGCTTAGGTAGTTTGCTGCTGTGTCCTCGTCCCCTAGTAAGTTGACAAACTGCGAGACAGTGTTTTGGTAGTTTTTCACTTGTCCACCAAAGCTAATTCGATCTCCCTGCATACAGAAGTTCCGAATATGCATGTAAGTAACAGCTTTTGTGCAAGAAAGATGCGAACATAATTACATGACAAAGGAAATAGTAGATTACCAACTGTTGTCCTGTCTCCTCTCTAATCCCTGCAGCAGCAGATGCAAAATTTACTCCTTTCAGTATGTTTTCTCCCCTTGCCGAAGAGTAAGGAGGAATATAGTCGTCGAACCCCAAGAGCTCAGCTGTTGGACAGAGAAATTAGTTTATAATTTAGGCATTGTTCATGGCAGAAAGTCTTATACGGCTAGTGCATGTAAGGCATTTTTGTTTGAACATGAAGGAACGAGGAAAGGTAAGGGCGGCTACAGAAAAACAACTAAAGAGCTACTCACCAATTTCATCAACTGTTGTTTTACCATTGGAAAACCTTCCAGTCGGTCCACCAAAGTCGATGCCATAAGGCAGATAATCAGCTCTAGCTAAGGATTGAAGTGCATTATTATTCCCATTATCCACCAACGAATCCCCAAAAATGAAGTAGCCAGGGACTTGCTGTGCTATAACACAATAAAAGGAATGGCAGACCGCAAGAAACACAGATATTACCCTCCACCATTTATTTGCCGAACCCTCCATCGACCTGCAGATAATCGCCAATCACAGCTCGAAGTGAAAGACAACAATGCCGCGAGAGCCAGGCAAATGTGATTATGTGATGGAAGTGGAGTACTATGTTGGTGTATGTGCACCACTAAAATTTATAGAGATAAAAGCATGCTCAATAAAAGTAGTGATGCCCTTCCTTGCCAGTGGCCTTCAATTTTCAGAGGACGTACAGTTACTGATATTAATGAGGGTCATTTAATTTCACGCGGATATGTTCTGGGTATGCACATGGGCTGATAGGCCATATCATAACTGCATAGACCCTTCATATGGTATTTGAAATTTATGCCAACTAATTGATATCACTATTCTGCATAGACCCTTCATGGAATATTTGGTATTTACTCTAACTATTCTGCTTTCTATATTAGAGTTCAATCGATAAATGCAGATTATTCTCATACGGGTGATTCTTTCTATAATAAAATATATATTTTCATTAATACTTACTAAAATAAATATTTTATTCATTTAATTTTAATATCCTTAGAAGTGAGATATGAAAATTATATTTATTGAGAATGATCTTGCATCTTAATACACTAGTTTATTAGTTTATGGTTTCGGATTAGAATTAATGAAAATAAATTTGAATAATCGAACCACGAAAAAAAATTAATCTGATTATTTATTGAATTCATTACTAAAAAAACCTTCAATCTTACTCTCTAGAAGTCAACTCATATTAATTCACATCCTTGGTAATCTTAGTTGGAGGACAACTTAGTCTGCCGGTAACTGTCTACTCCATACTTTAATTTGAACCGAATCGATTTGGTATGGATACGCCACATAGCTAGTCCTTAGTTGGGAAGCATATAATACAGAGGGTTTAATTAGTTTATCATACTTGTCGCTCTTTGTATATAAATCAATCTTAATTATAAACAAATCTATGTTCGTTAATCACATTTAAATCTTATGCTTCAATAACAATATGATAAAGGGCCCAATGATGTATAAATGAATCATCAACTCTTTCCAATATCCTGTATTTACCAAGCAAGCACTTGCGTTTGCATTTTGGAGAGGGAAATTCAGTTTTCTGTAAACCTACTACGGAGCATTAGTTTGGAATCAAAAGGATTCTTTCTTTTTATTTGAAGGCTACGAAAAGTCGAAGCATATTTTCACAAAGCTCAAAATTTATTTGGATACAAGTATGTTTTGAGGTGCATATTATATTGTATATTTTCTTTAAATTGCTCGAGTGATCTTTATATATTGTCATAATTTTTCAATCAACACTAATGATTTCATATTTTTCGGTAAATTGTAATATAGGGCATGTGCTACGATTTATAAAATGAGTTTTTATGAAATATGATGCATCTAACTAAGTATAAATCAATTTTAATTTATTTATGGTGGGGTCAATAAATATCGATAACAAAAGTAATTACTAACTTTGGTTTTCAGACCAATCATGATCTGTCGGTTCGGTTCAACATGTTTCTGTTTCTTAATATATGGTCTTTGACGGGAAAATTTTTCTAATACCTTTTCTTGCTTTAACGGTTACATCCGATTATTCCATCGGTGGAGATGACTTACTATCTCCTAACCACTGGCAATACTAAAACCACAAAAGGACAAAAAAAAACATACTGTGGAACAAATTACGACAACAATTAATAATACTTCATCACATAATCATGCTGCTGCTTTGACCGATCACCTCCATCCTCAGAGCTGGGCTAACCGGCTGATATCAAAAGGGTATGCATCCGATGAAGATTGTGCATTGTACGATCTCCTTCCGACGACTTCGTTCGCCACCTCAGTAGGGTGGAATGCATCCCAAAACAGATATTCTTTTCTGTTGGGACAAGGCGTTTGCAGAGGAAGGCAAGTGATTTGACCATTGTTCCTTCCCACACCGCAGCATCCAGCGTTCGTCACTCGGATACCTGATGTTAGTCAAACCAAAAAGTTGAACCCTCGATTAGCTTGGACTTTTGTTTTTGTAGCAGTGGTTCTAAAATTTATGGTGGAAAATTAAGTACAAGAGGAAGCATTTACCGAAAGCTGCAGGTCTGGTTATAATATCCTGAAACATATCATAAACGTTGATGTAGATGAATCTGGCATCAGGCGTGTTGCTGTTGAACTGTTGAACCATAGATCTGAGCCTGCTATTGAAAATCTGGTTAGCAGCGTTAACTCTCTGTACGCATGTTCTACCGTCAGGACTGTTTTGGGCTAGCTGATTTGGACTGCAGCCTATCTGACCCAGACCAATCAGAACAAACTTCCTGGCTCCATTGTTGTACAAAATCTGAAAAAATAAATGTAAGAATTTGGTTCATATATAATATATACACAGGGAGAGTGAAAAAGAGGAGGCATAGAACTAAATCCTGACCCTCAATTGCTGAGTGTATTGTTGGATTAGAACATCAGCATATTGTTGAGGTGTAAATTGGCGGGAGGTCGAATAAATTGCTGGCATGAAGTAATTGTTGAGGTAATCGTTGCTGCCTAATCCAATTGAGAAGATGGCCTTGCTCAAGTGATTTGCTGCGGCAGCCTGGCTGCCGAGTAAGCTTACTATTTGTCTTACAGTGTTCTGGTAATTTCTTACCTGTCCACTGAAACTGATCCTTTGGCCCTGCAAGAATGATGCAAAATGTACTTTAACTACCAAGGGAAGGTAGAAGCACCATGGAACAAAAATTAACATAAACTTTCATTCGACAGAAGTAATTAATTACCAGTTGTTGTCCAGTTTCCTCTCGTATTCCTGCTGCTGCAGATGCGTAATTCACTCCTCCTAGAATATTTCGACCCCTTGTGGTAGCATAGGGAGGAATGAAATTGTTGAAGCCCAAGAGTTGAGCTGTTTTGGACAAACAACAAGTGGTCAGATACTACTGACTGGTAAGTGAAGTCTTTAATCTTTCAGGGTTCTTAATTTGGACAGTAGTCACAAGCCGAGTGTCACTGTACTAAATCACACAGTTGTAATAATATAAGTGGAATTGAATGAAGAATATGTGATCAAAGGGGATCAGGGCCGGTTAAAATAGGTAGCCTTGATCGAGTTCAAGCGAGGGCATAAAGCTCAGTGCTTAATTAGCCTAGTTTGATAACCATGGAGGGGCGGCTCTTTAGCCGAGCGTACGTGCATAGAAAGTGGTAGTAAAAGGTACTCACCGATGACATCCACTGTTGTTTTGCCGTTGCAAAACCTTCCGGTTGGTCCACCGAAGTCTATCCCATAAGGCAGATAGTCAGCTCTTGCCGCTGAAGCAAGTTGATTATTATTGCCATTGTCAACCAGGGAATCCCCGAAAATGAAGTAGGCAGTAACTTGTTGCCCATCAGCTCCATACATGGACAGGAAGAACGAGAGAATCCCAAACGCAACCCACCATTTCCATAGCAAACTCTCCATCGATCTCAGAGCTATAAGCAGGGAACAAGTCGTACTAATAGAACAATGGTGATGGGTGAGGAGCTTAAAGGCTAGATATGCTGGTATATATAGGTACTAGCCATGCGATTAACGACAACCTAAGTGATCTTTGTTCAGGGTCGTACGTAGAGTAGGTTATCTTGTTCCCCCTTTTACAGTTAAGAGAGTTGTTAGCTGCATTAATTTCACGCGGATCCACTTTGAGAAGAATACGTGGCCAAGGAGGGACAACCGCTGCATATGACCCCTTTGGTGTATTTAATCCAAACACATGCAGATTAGACTTGGAATAGTTCAAAATGGATAGGATAATGCCATACAGCAGTGCTATGAGCATTGTCGGTAGTGGACTTCTGCCATTTTCGCCTTGGTCATTATCATAGATCATTACTCGGCAGCTCGTTATATCCACAATAATCATCATATATCCTAAGATATTATGATGATCACTATGTCATTGTCACTATTAATATCATATTTATTGACCTTTTATTTCTTGTCGATTCCCCACTTCCACGTATATATAATATCATAATACTTTTTGATTTCGGACCTAAAAAAATCAATTTAGATCATAAAATTAATATATTTTTTTATTATTTATATTTAATTAGCTTTTTAATTGAATCCGAAAATTCTCAAGATCAGTGTTGTTTTTTCAACGAATCGTGAGAATAATAACTCAATCCAGTATTTCATATGTGAATCATAAGCACAACTTACATTCAGACAATGACAAACTATGACGGAGTCAATCTTACTTTCCTCATTGACCGATTCTGAGTTTGGGTTCACATCTTAGGAACTAAAGCCATGTGATAGCTTTTGCTAATAATTACGACACTTCCAATCTCATATTGGAAGAAAGTGAGGGAGATTTTACAAATAATTATTGTTATGTTAATCAGTAATTTTCAACAATGATAAAATCCAGTTCTATATTACACTTGTGATTCAATGCACATTCTGTATATTTGTGTTAGGAGTTGGACCAAGATAAGGTGATCACGAAATTGAAACAAATTCAAAAAATCTGAAAATAAAACACAATTACAAATTGAGGTCAGACATAAATAAAAATGAATATTTCGATTCAGTAAGAATATTATCGAAAACGATATTATTTCGTTTAATATTATAAAGTTTTTCATATCCAATCCTTTCCACTTTACTGGGAAATATATTTGTTTTCTCTACACTTTCCACTTTCCTTGTTAACGTTATTATAGTTCGTCAACTGATTATTTGGTCCCCATGTCTCTATTTATCCTTGCTTTGACCTTTGCCAAGGTTGTGGAGTGAACATTACCGGCGATCAAGCTCTTGCCGTCAACGTGGTCCTCCTGCCTTAACACCTTTTCCTATTCATTATCGTTTACTCGATTCTATCCGTCCAACCTCCACAATAAATGAAGAGAAAGGGAGAGCAGGAGGCTCGGTGTGGTCCTTCTACACTCTTTGAAGAACACGTAAAAAATGTCGATATTACGTTTGGGTTCGAATTAATTTTGAAAATACAATATTTTCATAATTTAGATAGGGAAAAATTATTAAAATTATCTCCAAATACAATTAGGGATGGAATTTTTATATTTAATTAAGAATAAAACGAGTTTTATTATTAAATCATATTCCTCGGGTTGTATTAGAAGAGCACAAATATCTATTATAAAAAAAAAAAAGAAACGGAAGAAATGGATGCACCGGACAATCAATGCTAGTAGTTGGCAGAATTTAATGTTGGGGTTGCAATAATCCAAAGGGCTGATCGAGATGGGTCTTCAACATGAACTTCAAGGCAGTTTAAGGCTGGAATCCCTATTGTCCTTCATATCCTGAACATGATTTTGGAAGAAGAAATTTTGTGTTGAATGGGTGTGCACAATGGCTGGCTTCTCCCACTTTTTTCTTGACTCAACGCTTCTTGGTTAGCTAGTTGGCGACCATTCAAATTGCACAATTGGAACGCAGAGTCAAATCTGGGTTTGTAAATTGGCGTGTGCGAAAGGTTTGGACATCGTTTTCCTCGTCAGATCATAATAAATTCCCACGTCTCCGAGTTCACATAATCTTTTGACGCACCACGCAAATTTCGGCTGGGAGACTGGATACATTGCAGACATAGTTATGGGGGTCGTCGAGGAAAAATGCAGCTACGCTTGTATTTCTTGTCGTTCCATATTACATTTCCTCAATTCAAAATCAATGCTTACAAGTGGCTGCCGCGAAATTGATTTTAGGAGCCCTACTGTACACCGCATTTGAGAAAACGATTCCCGTAATAGTTATCTTATATGGCCTTCATATTAATACTCATTTTTTATATTGATTCCCTGGTGTCCAACATTTTCGACAACTGATTAATCTGGTGCGAATAAGATAAGATCTTACTGGTATATTTTCTTTCGGGTAGAATAAGATTCGAACTAAAGAACTTGATTAAACTAGAAAAAAAAACTTATTATCTCATTATTAGTACTCACTTTAATGAGATATATACCAGATCATAAATTGATATAATATAATTTTCATCTTCATTCCGTTGAAAATCATAAATATGGAGATTTTGGTCAAAGAAAGAAAAGATTTTGTTCTTAGTTTGCATAAGAAACATTAATGTGCTATCTACCCTTCACAACTCAGTACGATAACTCGAGCTGGACACAGATTGAGGACTAAACAAATCCCTTATAATTTGGACAATCCCTTTCAAGTCGTTGCTTCCCAGTTCAAGACAGTCCATTAACAGGCCCCCCTTCACCACTTCTGTCTGCACCGTCTCCACCACTTCCTTTAACGGTCCCTGCAATTACCCAAAAGGCCAAATAAATAAATCAAATATTTACTTATCAACAACTTGTTTTCTTTAAAAATGATAAAAGTAAACAGAAAAAAATGGACAGTAATAGATGAGACGTCGTACCGACGCGTGGAACACTTTGATAAGCTTACGTAACATAGACTTGACAACTCTGAGGACGCTTTGGTAATTTCTGCTGATCCAAACCGCCCTCTCCCTATCAGACTCGGTACGAGTCAATTCTCCTAAAAAACCGAGTAACTCGTTCATCTCGGAAACGACGCCGTATACCTCCTTGTAATCTAACTCTCTCCATGCGTAGTTTCTCAGGTAGTCCCAACCCACCGACCAGGCCATTCCCAAGAATCCTAGCCCCGTGGCTGGCTCGAGCTTCTGGGCGATGAGCTTGGCACGGTTGGCGCCGGCGGCGTCGCCACGCTCGGCTCGCAGGTTGGCGACGCGCGTGAGGAGAGAGTGTGAGAGGGAAAGAATGGTTTTGGATTTGGAGAGTAAACGAAAGGAGAAAGTGTTCTCGGAAGCGGCGTCGGCGTCGGCTGCTAAGAGGAATAGGAAGATAAGGAGGGTGGAGAGCAGCCGTGGGTTAGCCAATACCATTGTTTGCAAAATCGAACAGGCGGGATCGTGGCGGTTAAGTGAAGACGACAGAGGAAGGAGAAGAGTTGTCGTGGAGTCATAACGGGTCAAATGTTATAGTGGTAATGGGCCTCCGACTTGGTTTTGGACTGAGCTTTAACTTCTGTTTCATTGTTTTGCTTGGGCTCTAAAACTTCTCCCTAACAGAATGCTTGGGCCAGTTTTTTTTTTCCATTTAAAAAACTTATTTTATTTGATTATATTCATATTTTAATTACTGTCTGCATAAAATACTTTACATGTGTCGTGTCCGTAAGCAAAACTGCCACGTATCTAAACCCAATTCAGCACGTGACAAAAACACCTCCTAGGAACTAAGCCGTACGCTTCTCAGGATTTATCAATCTTCCCTGCATGGAAGAGTGTAGAATGTAACGGGTGAGAGATATGGATTATGCGGGGAAAAGGCAAAAATATATTTGATTCAGATATTAAAGCATTCTGTATGAAATGATCGCCACACTCCCCTAAAATATCGGAAGCCCCAACTTGTTCTCTCGTCTCCATTTGGCCATTTAAAAGGCTTCTTTTTGTCGCACAAGAACCACACAGGACAAGCACAGGCACTCTACTCTGTGACTCTCCTCCATTTTTGTGGCCATGAACGGAAAACCATCTTCTGAGATCGGCATTCTGAATAAAAATCTGGTACTACTCCAATGCGTTGCTTGTTTTGGTTCTTATGGTCGAGGTTTGTTGAATTCAATTCGGTTTTGTGATTCTTGTTCGTGTGAATTGAAAACTGGTTCTTGATTGTTGGTTTTTTTGTTTTTTATTTGGTGGATTCTCTCGCACTAAATTGAGCAAATCATCATGGTTTTGTAATTCTGCTATTGCATGATCCTGTGTAGCACTGTAAATGTGTTGTAATGTTTGTTGCTCAATGGCGGATGTTGGTTTTAGGCTTGACTTTTTTTTTTTTACATAATTTTTCCAATGCATTGGTGTTGCAACTGCGTTTCAAATTATCGTTTGATTATAGGCTGTTGTTTTAGTTGGGTTATTTTCCTCGCTGTTTAAGGGGTAGGACTGTTCGGGTGGCTACTGATTCCGGTGTAAAATTCTGTTATATGGTGGTAACAATGATCATTTCAAGTTTGAAAAGCCACTAAGTAAAATAAGATGATTAGTGAGGTTCATAGTGTTCATATTCTTCTCTTGGTTTGTAGATAGTGGATGAATATGTATTGGACTGATTACCTCCTGAACGGTGCAATAATGCCATTTGTGATGGTTTTGAATTGTTAAATATTGACAGAATGGGATAATATGTTCTCCACCTAGCTCTGTCAAACCTCAAACTCCTTTTGCTTTTGATGTCTGTAGTTGTTTTCTGGATGTTAATATTTCAAAAATCAATTTACTGTGACAAGGATATCATGTGGATGGTTGATGTATGTGCAAATTGCAGACTTTGTCACAATCCAAGAACATTACAGGGAAGTATAATTGTGATCCTGCCACACCCAGGACAAGAGTGGAAAGGCTTCTTTGGGAAAGAAAGTTACGAAAATCCGGAAGGATTTATGATTCAAATGAGGATTCAGATGAGGGCAACAGAGACGTAGGATCTTTCTGTAATGACACAACATTAGTTGAGACCAGCAATGGTGCTTCACTTAATGAGGAAGGGCTGTTAGAAAGGATCGACAGAAGCGAAAGGCAGGAGGGGCAGCCTCCCAAGCAACGTTTACTGGTGGTGGCCAACAGGTTGCCTGTCTCTGCAGTTAGGCAGGGCGAGAATTCATGGCACCTGGAGATGAGTGTAGGAGGACTGGTCAGTGCACTTTTGGGTAGGTGGCATCCTAGGTCTATCTCAAGCCATACTTTCTTCTGTCCTTGCTTTAGCTCTGGTCATGGTTCTCTAACCCCACCGATGCTTTTGTTATTTATACAATTCAGTTTTACTTATTACTTGGTAGAATTTTACACCATAATTTACTTGTTTCTTTTGGTCCTCATTTGCTTTAGTTGGAAATATTTGTGCTGTTATTCCTAAGGAGAAGGATATATAAGTATTAATTGTCATGCTTTTGAAGGTGTGAAAGAGTTTGATGCTAGGTGGATTGGTTGGGCTGGCGTTAATGTACATGACGAAATTGGACAGAAAGCACTTACTAAAGCTCTGGCTGAAAAGGTTCAAAATTTATTTTCCACCTTAAGATGTTTTTACTTCATTCTTATCCATACTTCCAAGTCTCTATCATCTCTCCCTTCCCATTCCTCCTTTCTGTCCACAAAAATGTCACAATGTCACTTGTGCTCTTTTCCTAACTATTCTCTATGACTGCAGAGGTGCATACCCGTTTTTCTGGATGAAGATGTCGTCCACCAATATTACAATGGTTACTGTAACAACATACTCTGGCCTCTTTTCCATTATCTTGGCCTTCCCCAGGAGGACCGGCTTGCAACCACCCGTAGTTTTCAATCTCAATTTGATGCATATAAAAAGGCAAACCAAATGTTTGCAAACGTTGTAAACAATCATTATCAGGATGGGGATGTTGTTTGGTGTCATGATTATCACCTAATGTTTCTTCCCAAATGTCTTAAAGAGTACAACAACAAAATGAAAGTTGGTTGGTTTCTTCACACACCTTTTCCTTCCTCGGAAATACACAGGATGCTGCCTTCTCGCTCAGAGCTCCTGAGGTCTGTTCTAGCTGCTGATTTGGTCGGGTAAGTAATTCATGATTCAGCACATAATTTTTTATTATTTTCTTTTATAAAAATTTAAAATTCCCCACCTTGTTATGTTTGGAAAATAATTTTCCATGAAATATATTCTTTTCTCTAATTCATTGTTACAGGAGATATGATTTGGATTCAATCCCAGTGTTCTAAATCATGTACTGAAGGACTAGGTTACATATGGTTCACCCCTGCTGCTGCAGAAAAAAATGTAGAATAAGCAGTTTGTCATTGTGATGGTTGTAGCCTTGTAGGTACTTTCAAACATACAGTGAACTCTCCAATATAAATGTGAACATTGAAATTTATCATATAGTGTATTCAGATTTAGTGTTGCATTAGAGATATGAATGTGTGAATTATTAATGCATTAGCCATTTTTATGCGTTAATATTGATTATGTTTTGTTGACATTTGAGAAAGCAACTGTACCTTTTCTTACCATGTATATAAGTAGCAGTTTCTACATGCTTGTTAACAAACTGCACAACTTACTGGCTTAACAAAATGAAGTTCATACAAGATGAATTTTGTTTCATTTTTCTCTTTGTTGTTTTACCTTTTAATTGCTGAATTATGAAATTTCAGATTCCACACATACGATTATGCAAGGCATTTTGTCAGTGCTTGCGCTCGTATCCTTGGGCTGGAAGGCACACCTGAAGGAGTGGAGGATCAGGGAAAGCTGACTCGTGTAGCTGCGGTATTTATTAGCTTCCTTTATTAATTAGTGAACAAGTTCTCAGCATTGCTAATGATTTTTTTAGTTCAACCTCTTAATTCTCATCCGACATCCTAATTTTTCATTTTCTTTGACTGATTAAAATTTCAGTTTCCTATTGGAATAGATTCTGATCGTTTCATTAGAGCCCTTGAGCTCCCCCAGGTGCAGGCACATATAAAAGAGCTGCTGGAAAGATTTGCTGGCAGAAAGGTTTGAGTTTATTATTCAGTGCGATAGTGTTCCATGATGATGGCTCTTGATTGTGATTCATGTTTCTATTAAACTTGTGTAACTAGGCACATATGAAACTTTAGTTGGATGCTTGTAACTGCTCGATTATGGGTAATCAATACCAGATGTTGGCCACCATAGATTAATTAATATTTTTTAATTTTAGTACAATATATATTCTCCAATTTTGTGTTTATATTGTCCTCCTTTGCATGTTTAAAGATTTCTGCTGTCGTTAACTATTTGTGTATGTGGATAGGTAATGCTAGGTGTTGATCGACTTGATATGATCAAAGGAATTCCTCAGAAGGTTTTGGCATTCGAACAGTTTCTTGAAGAAAACCCAGATTGGCGTGACAAAGTTGTTTTGCTACAAATTGCTGTGCCAACAAGGACAGATGTTCCTGAATGTAGGTCCCTTTCTAGAAGCTTTTATTTCATCTTTTACTTAATACTTCTGGCATCCTGGCATTTTCATTTTTACTGCACAACATTGAGTTAGTCATGCTGGATAAGTAAACATGTTGGATAAGACAGCCAAACTGATAATTTATTTATTGTTACAGCTAAATTGGTGAATGTTAAGGAATGGTTGGAAGAAAACTGGGGTGGGGTAAGAAGGTGGCCAACACAATCTCCCTATAAGACAGTGAATGATATAGAAAAACATAGTTAAATAAGGTTAGGAAACAAAACCTAGGAATCACTTCGTTGCAAATCCCTTGCTTTAAAATATCAAACATTTTTCATCCTTCCAAAAATAATTTACTTTTTTTTTTATGCAAAGGAATTATTATATACCTATGCAGAGACATGAAATAATCAACTACTGCATACTCTTGAATATAAAGTTGAGCGTTTTTATATAATTTTCATTTTATTACCTGGCGGGCTTGCATGCCAAAGTTCATCTTTTCATTTTGAATATATGTATCATCTTGGTGGGATCTTATATTAGCTCATTGTTTTCCTTCTCACAGATCAAAAACTTACAAGCCAGGTTCATGAAATTGTTGGACGTATTAATGGAAGATTTGGAACTCTTACCACAGTTCCAATACACCATCTGGTTTGTCTGTAACTAAAATGCTTGTCTCGTGAATTATTTAAGGCAATGGATCAAAATTTTCATGGAAATCAGTAGTATCTGTTAGCTTTCCTGATTGTAAAGGAAGGAAAAGGAAGGAAAAGGAAGGAATGACAATCATCATTTCTACTTTCACGTGCTCTAACCTTGTTTAGATCAGTCAGAACTCTTTTATGCCTCTCCAAAGTAAAATTCTTTTGAGTCCATATATTTCTATCATATTATACTTGAACATTCTGGACTACGGTGTTTCTATGACTTCATTAATGGTGGTAAGTTAAATTTAAAACTATTCATGATAGAGGGTATATAGGTCAGTATTTTGAAGCTCTTCGGTTGCGAGTGTTTTTAAATGCTAGTCTTAAAAACATTTAGCTGTTTTTGCATTTCTCACCATGTCTTCTAATTTACACATTGACTGCTATAATTATGCCATGAAATGACTACAGGAAGACCAACATTTTTCAAGCCTTTTTTCATCTTTGCAGGATCGCTCTCTCGACTTTTATGCATTATGTGCCTTATATGCTGTTACTGGTACGCATAATTAGCATCTCAGAGTTCCTTGTGCTTGTATTTGCACTAAATGATAAGCCAGATTGCTCATCAATATTTTCCAAAATGAGAAATTTTATAGTATCTCTAAAGGAAATCGAAACTCTTAAAGTTTAGAAGGAAACAGGTAAAAGGCCTTTGTGTTTTCAATTCTGTCTGTCTCTTATCATCTGTAGTGGAAAAGACACTCTATTACTATGAAAAGTCACATGCTTGCCTGCTAAACAGGATCTGTCATTTTCATTATCTAAACTTGGAATTGAAGCAGACACACTACAAGGGAAATTCACTTCTACAAGATGGAAAAACCAAAGTATCACTTTTTAAAGGCTCAAAGCAAAGAAAATCCCAAGATAAAATGTCAGACTTCAAGGTGGAGCATAGCCTGTAATCCAGCATCATTTTTTCTAGCCTGTCAATCGCCACCAAGCATATCTGATCAAGTGATCTAATCTCCTATGGTTAGGAACCCCACACATGGAAGATATATAATCAAATGGTCATCTGAGTATAAAATGAAAGGAAATTTTTTATTTACCTGAAATGAGAATCCTAAGCTGCAGGTAAATGAGCAGTGAGATATTTAACCTTCATGCTTCATGAATTATATCCTTTTTTTTTTATTGTTGATACAAACCCCAGACTAAACTGGCAAATTGAGCATGTTGTACTGCATTTTTAGATTTTATTGATAGTTTGCAGCTATCCAATGGCTAAAGGCATACAATTGTCATATGTTTGGATATTTCTGGAAGCAATGATAAATTTGAAACTATATGATATTTATTTTTCTCCTTTTCTTTTGAATAATCTTATCCAGATGTGGCACTTGTTACATCCTTAAGAGATGGGATGAATCTTGTCAGCTATGAGTTTGTTGCATGCCAAGCCTCTAAGAAAGGGGTCCTAATCCTTAGTGAGGTAATTATAAGTTTTCATTTCTTTGAGACTCTATTGTTGCAATAACACAGGGATTTGGAGTTATTGTTTTTCCTTTTCCTTTTCCATTTTTTTTGGAGCTTATTTGACATAAATATTTCATATGTTTTAATGACTTCTACATTTAGTGTAAACAGTTCAGTGTTTACTAGAAATTAATCAGGTTGACGATCAAAGTGGTAGAGGATATATGGGTTGCTAGTCACAATGAAAAATAGAAACTGCAGTGCATATGTTATGCATATTTTGAGAATATGCAGTAACATACGTCAATCTTCCAAAATTCCATGATGGCAGGGTCCAAAACTTAATATTTGTCTCCGAAAAAAGTGGTTTTTGACCGTACCTCTAAGTAAGTTTGGTAATGTCCAAAATCTCTGTATTGGGAGCATTAGTTTAGCATTTACGGTTGTGGCTTGAGCTGCTTCTAATGGATGGATGTTCCTGCTCCTTGGAATCTTCATTGTTTCTGCAGATGAAGTGCAGTTCCCAAGATTAATGATTGTTTTGTAAGTGAAATTGTTAATATCCCAAGATACTCGTATAAAGATTATTAATCAAGAAAGAATTCTGATGGTTAGGACAGCTTCCATGTAATCAATTGGGTGGATATCGATGCATCTATAGTAGAGTAAACCTGACATTAAAGTTCCTGAAAATATGACTTCATTGTCGTTGAGATTTCTTTCTATGTCATGGATATACATTTTAGGGAATTCTATTTGGGAAAAGGAGAACATAAACTTCAAAGTTATTTTTAGCATATCAATAGCGAAACAGTCAAACTGAGTTTCTTCTATATTTGAAAAACATTATGGATAAATCTGAGATCTGCTAGATCTTAGTTGCGGTGTAAAAACAATAGCTTATCTACTTTTAACCTTACACCCTTGTATATAGTTCAGAGAAAGACTTGGCTTTTTTGGTTGCATTTTATCGTGATAGGAGATGACAGGGAAAGAAAGAAATTTAAGTCAAGGATTCTGTAACAATCATTATTCTTTTCTAGTTTGCAGGTGCTGCACAATCTCTTGGTGCCGGTGCTATCTTGATAAACCCCTGGAATATCTCAGAAGTTGCTCATTCGATATACTGTGCTTTGCACATGCCAGCTGATGAAAGAGAAAAAAGACATCAGCACAACTTCACTCACGTCACTTCTCACACTTCACAAGAGTGGGCAGCAACCTTTGTCAGGTGGTAACTACATTACACAGCTGCATATAGTTTACTGGTGTACTACACAGTATAGTTGGTAGAGAAGGAAACTTTTTGAAAAGAAGGAAGCCAGATCCATGCATCAATTCTCAAACTTGTACTTGCAGAATTTATGACCAATGTTTTCTTGTTGGATGCTTCCACGAGCAAGCAATGTATAGTCAATTTAGAATGTCTATATATTGTGTTCTCCACCTAACTTTATTGCCTTTCTTTCTTATTCTTTAAAAGATGAAACTATGCCTTTCAGAAACAATAAATCCGTAGTCTTCCAAAAAAGATTTTGTATAATGAGTTCTGAAAGGTATGGTTTCCATCTTATCTTTTAAAGAAGGGGAAAAGAAAGACAATAAAGTTAGGTGGAGAACAGAATCTTACTGTTCCCTTCTAAGGTTTTAAAGAGGATCGAGTTTATATTTTTCATGTTGTTTTATGTCCCACACATCAAGTTAAATGTGAAACAATTGCAATCTATGCTACTACAGATTTCTACATCACATAAATAGAATATTTTGATAAATTTTCTTTTTTGCATATTTTTAGTGCTCTTATTTGTTTCTGAAATAGTGTTGCAGTGCCTGATTTGAGAAAATTTTTCAGAAACTGATTTATTGACCATTATGCATAAACAACACAGATTCACGCGGCTGTATTGGTCTATGTTAGAGGTTCTATCCAGTAAAAAAAATAGTGCATTTTCAGTTTTATAGCTACAACATCATTTCAGTTCTTTTACATTTTATCATAATCTCCCAGTTTTATGCAGTGAACTCAATGACACTGTTGTTGAAGCCCAATTACGGACCAGACAAGTTCTTCCATTACTTCCTGTCCAAGCTGCAGTTGAACGATTTATGCAAGCCAAGAATCGTTTGCTAATACTGGTATATGCCCCTTTTTTACCACATCAAAAGACAAACTGGCAAATTATTCTTCAACCGAACCAACAGAATACAGTAGATGTGCTTAAGATGTTTGCTCCAATGCCTAAAGTTAGTTTTCTAGTGCATGCTGTGTACCGTATTTAATTACAAATCATTGGTTGATTTACAACAAACTTCTTTCTTCTATTTTAATTTCACAAATGGATTGTTATGATCAAAGTTCCAACCTAACAATAAGTCATTGTGCATGTTGTATAGGGATTTAATGCAACTTTAACTGAACCAGTGAGCGCTCTAGGCAGAAGTGGTGATCAAATTCGAGATTTGGAGCCTCAATTGCATCCAGAGTTAAGAGAAACCATGAGGAAGATCTGCGATGATGAAAAGACATCAGTTGTTGTCCTCAGTGGAAGTGATAGAGCTAACCTAGACAATGTACTCTAGTTTCTCCCATAATCATCTTTCCTTTGACATGTATTCTGTTTGGACTAATGACGTCTGTGCAGAATTTTGGAGAATATAAAATGTGGTTGGCAGCAGAAAACGGAATGTTTTTGCGTAGGACACCAGGAGCATGGATGACAACAATGCCAGAAAATTTGAATATGGATTGGGTTGACAGTGTCAAGGTTCGCATATATTAAAGCTGGAGATTTGTTGACTTGGTATATTCTACATGATAGACTCTAAAGCTCTCTGATAATTCATCATGATTGCAGAATGTTTTTGAGTATTTCACAGAAAGAACACCCCGATCTCATTTTGAGCTTCGTGAAACTTCGCTTGTATGGAATTATAAGTATGCAGGCATGTTTCATCTCTTTGTAAACTTATCTTATTTCTTCTGTTATTCTGGCTAGCATGTAAATTAAATCAAAAGTTCTATCTGGAACTTACACTGAAAGGGCAAGAACAAATCCATGGCTGAGGGAAAAGTCAGATGCTAGCTTTCCCTAGAATCAGTTCTTTACTACCCTGCTTCAGGGTGAAAACATGCTGTCATGCTCTCTGTAGATTTTCCATTAAAGTCTCGACATTCACGTATTTACTCTATCATCATTCCATAACTGGTGAAGAGATACATCTGTACAATTCGTGCTACTTATAGATGCGTGCTTGCAATCTCTCCGAAAATATTATCGATGATACTTCAATTCACTGTTTTTGGTTATCATTCAATATTTTCAGATGTTGAATTTGGAAGGCTGCAAGCAAGGGATATGCTGCAGCATCTATGGACTGGTCCAATATCAAATGCAGCCGTTGATGTTGTCCAAGGGGGAAAATCCGTTGAGGTGCGAGCAGTTGGTGTTACAAAGGTATGCGTGATGTTTTATTCCCCACACATGATCTCTGATTTATCAGAATGACAAGGTTGCAGTTCTAATTGATTTTTCCCCTATCCATTTGATACAGGGCGCAGCAATTGATAGGATACTGGGAGAAGTAGTTCACAACAGAGGCATGAAAACACCCATTGATTATGTCCTGTGCATTGGGCACTTCCTAGCAAAGGTTTGTTTCTCTTGACATATATTTGTAAGCCTTTCATTCACCATAAATTTTCTTTTTTGTTCTTTAAGATGTGCTCTGGGTTCATATATTCTCTTCACAGGGAGAGAGGGCAGAGAACTATATACAATTTTTATTTCCAGCAGCCAAAAAATAAAATTAAAATAATTGAACACTGAGAAGAAAATAAAGATGCTGAAGATGGTCACTGGTTTTCCTAAGTGCTTTCTCTCTGTCCTTCGTTTAGCTTGCATATCTAGCTGATGAACAGAGCAAGTACAATGCCTTGCGCTGTACATCAGGAGCAAGCAATCTCTTCTCTGTTGATGTCTTTTTACCCGAATGCTATCAAAGGAGGTCATTGCCTTTTTCCAGTCCAACATACAAGACCTCGAGACACACGGACAAAGAACTTTGGCAAAGATCTATACATTTCCAAGCCCAAAGAAGGGAAAATAGAAAGCACTTTGGAAATCTTAAGATATTAAGATTCGCTCTTTTCCTGGAATTATATAATATTGTCAGATTTTGCTCACTATGCTCATATTATTTTGTCAATCTCCTGAACATTCGAAGATAGTGCCAAAGTATTGATGGTTTTGGTGTAATGATGATGGAAATATTGGATGTTTTGCTTCAGGATGAAGATGTTTACACATTTTTTGAGCCAGAGCTTGGTGGTGAATATCCCGTGATAACGACACCGACTAGAGCACCAGATTCTGTCAAGCCAACCATTCCAAAATTTCCAGGCTCTAGAAATCATTCCAAGGCTTACCTACGGAAACAGCGATCATTATCAACTTTAGAAAGGAACAACTTTGGCACTGCTGGTTGGCGGCCTTTGGTACATGATAGAATGTCTCTGCACGAGGGTTCATCTGTACTTGAACTTAATGCAGAGAACTACTTTTCTTGTGCTGTTTCAAGAAAGAGATCAAATGCTCGATATCTCCTTCGGTCGTCGAATGATGTTGTCACACTCTTAAAGGAGCTGGCAGAATGCTCAAGTTGATCACAGGTTCACTTAGTCTATGATGCATAAAATTGAAAGTTCTTTTTAGAATCTAGCATGGAATCCAGAATTCACATCTCAAAACTGTTAACTTTTAGGCTGCTATCCCATTGTTATCTCCAAATTTGTGGGGCTTCAGTTGCGCCAAGGAGCCCATTTCAATCCGCCGCACTCTCCGAGTCTCGGCATGGTAACTAGAGGAAATCGGTGGAGTTTCATCAATGGACAAAGCTGGGTTCTGAGTGTGAAGCACAAAACCTTACACAAGTCAAAGCAAAGCAAACCTACACAGGCAATAACTGGTCTCCAGAGCAACGCGGGAAGGTAACTGAAGCCATATTTGTGGATTTTATGAAGCTAGGATGAATATTCATTATATGGCAATAACTAGGAAACTGACTGGATCGGTTCAAGTTGAAAACCCGAAAAGTCGTTGTCACTCTCATGCATGCAAGATAATGTTTACTCTTTTTGCCTTGTGTATCGAAGTGGCAACTTGCTTGCCTTCTTTATGGACCATTCTCTCCATTCCCAATGAATAACATCCAAAATCCTAGCTTGAAAATCTCTCTAAAGAGAACTATATCTTCACAGAATTCAACCAGAATGTCTCAATTAATCTGTCTCATTCATGCCTTTTTCTCAATATATATATATACATTGCCAACTTACAGTTTGGATCCCAGAAAAAAAAAAAACCCATCACTCCTTTTCTGATAAAAATCATGACTGGTAATTCCGTATTCAATTAATGAAAATTTCCATGATTATTAGAAAATCTAATTTTGTGTAATCGGTCGATTCGATTTCCTATCTTGTTTATACGAATCTCTTCCATGGAAATACCAAAATCTTCTTATAGGATTTATAATTTCCTGACATGGTTATGGAAATTTCCTTTGAAAGGGAACCACAAATCTGAGTGAAATAAATGAATGTATATGTATAATGTATGTATGTACAAGTGCCATGAAGATTCAATGTAATGAAGACAAATTGTTTCCACCATTTATGCACGCCTCGGCCTTCCAATTGGTGGTCCTTCAACGTACGTAGGTCCAACATTAGACTCGATAGGTTCGTTGACATCTTTTCCTCTTCGATTGCTAAGATCTATGAAATATGGGAATGGGAGGTCTACTAATTACGGGATTTGAGATCCTGCATTCCAATCCGGAAAAATTGCAATATATCCGCTTTGGAAAATTAAATTAAATGATTAAAGATTTTTTTTTTTAAAATAAATTAGAATAGTTATGGAATATTTAAGATTGGGTTATATTGTACTGAGATGGAAGTTCCGTTCTAACTGGAACTATCAAGATCAAAAAGGTATTAACAGATTCGATAAGATTGCAGGGAGTTCCTTTTCTAACAGAACCTATGAAGATTGTTGTACTGATATGATATGGAAGGTCCCTTTCAACCGGAACTATAAAATTAAAAAACTATTGTTACCATAGCAGGAAAGCAGATACATACACTAACCAATCCCTACTCTACCTCCTAACAGACCTATCTGTTATGGGAATATAGTTATTTTTCCATATCTTCCCATATATAAATACCCTATTCTATCATTACGTTTCAGGAATCAGCCACCTCTATTGGTAAACCATGAAGAGCATTTCGTGTTTCTTCCTTTTTCTTCTTCCCCTGCTGGTTTCGTGTGTGGAGAAACAGGTCATTTTATTCTCTCGTTGTTGATAGTAGTTTGGGTTATGAACAGAACTTAGAAAGCAAACTGTTGATATAATTAATTCTCGCAGGTCTACATAGTGCACTTCGGGCAGCATAGAGGAGATAAAACATTGAACGAAATAGAGGAAACCCATTACTCATATTTATCCTCGGTGAAAGAAAGCGAGGAAGAAGCGAGAAGTTCTCTTCTTTACAGCTACAAGCATAGCATTAATGGCTTCGCGGCAGTGCTAACCCCGGATGAAGCCTCCAAGTTATCCAGTACGTGAAACCAATCATCTCTTCTGGGTTTTTCTTGAATTTCGCTTTTTTATGTGATGAGAATATGTCACTTTATTTTCTCTTACGGTGCACAGACATGAAAGAGGTTGTCTCCATTTACAAAAGCGACCCAACAAAATACTCCACCACCACTACAAGGTCATGGGAATTTGTAGGCCTGGAGGAAGGAGGGGGTAATAAGTGGAGCCATCACTTCGGAATGGGAAGACAACTGCTAAAGAAAGCTAAATATGGGAAAGGAGTCATTGTTGGGCTATTAGACAGCGGTAAACTTCGAATCATTTTCTAATTTTCTTAACTTCTGAATTCTGGCTAGGCCTTCTAAACTCTTAGTACTCTTCTCTTCATGTGATTCCTCTCCTATTAATTACATATGTAGTTTTGTGATTGCACTCATATGCGTCTGTCAATGAAAATTCTCATCACATGTGATACTGGAAATGAGTGCATGGTGTTGTATCATCAGGTGCGTGGCCAGAATCCAAGAGTTTCAGCGACAAAGATATGGGACCCATTCCAAAATCATGGAAGGGTGTCTGCCTATCCGGGGAGGATGGTGAACCATTCCACTGCAATAAGTGAGTGGTTTCTTCTTCCTTCTAATTCGATCCAAACCCAAAATATGTGCGACATGCATTTCTAACATGTCAAGTTGAACTCTTTTTTTTTATGTATGAAGAACTGACATTTGCCAATCTATGAAAAGCTACTAGTTTGTTCTCTTGTAACCAGGGAGAACCATTGGCTGGTTCTCCCGAGTGAAAAGGAAAACCAGGGTTTCATCGGTGGCTGTCTTGTCCAGAGTCTGACGTCATTTTTTCAAGTGTCCAGGCATTAGCATCTTTTTAACACAAGATACATCATATGAAGCTGTACTGCATATTTTCACAGAAGATATACAGTCTATTATTGCATGGATCTGCAAGTTTATGATTGGACAGTTTCCCAGAAATCAACAGCACAGATGTGGATGTGCTGCCTCCTGCCCTAAACGGTTTAACATACAGGTCTCTAACATCGTATATAATTGGGAAAAGCTGCTATTTTAAAAATGCGTGATCCTAATTTGTCCGTTTTCAATCAAACAAAGAAGCCGTCTGACTGCACCAGTCACTATATATATAGATAGGGCTGTTTGTCCTTTCCGTCATGTGATCTTCTGTATCTATCTAGAGTCTTTTAACTCTGTGGCTTTGGTACTTTAACTTTCCTCTGTCTGTTAATTAGTAGAATTAACCCCTTTAGGACCTGACAACAACAGATGGGAATCTTCTCGATGATCACCGCTAAGTCTAAATTAATTTATAATTTCATGCTTCATAGTTTTCTGTGCTGTGAATTACATTTAAATATTTTGATGGTTACTGATATGATATGATGCCAATCTCGAAAATTGTTAATCATAGATTGAATTCTTAATTTTCTGATCAATAATTTTTAAATTATAAAAATATCTTAGTTTACATCTAAACTAATTTTGAAATATGATAAATTGTAGGAAAATCATCGGGGGTCGGTATTACCTCAAGGGCTACGAAAAATATTATGGCAAACTAAATGCCTCGGAGGACTGCAGGTCACCTCGCGACCTGGATGGCCACGGGACTCATACGGCCTCAACCGTGGCTGGAAACCGGGTACACAATGCAGCTGCCTACGGTGGTTTCGGTCGTGGAACTGCCACCGGTGGGGCACCTCTAGCCCACCTGGCTATATACAAGACATGTTGGGCCGTCCCCAAGACTGAAAAAATTAATGGCAATACATGTTTTGAAGAAGACATGCTGGCAGCCATAGATGATGCCATTGCCGATGGAGTCCACGTTCTGAGTATCTCCATCGGCTCAGCAGAGGTCGTTCCGTATAATGAAGATGGCATCGCCGTCGGCGCATATAATGCAATTAAAAAGAACATTGTAGTAGTCTGTGCTGCGGGAAATTCTGGTCCTACCCCTTCTACATTGTCTAATACTGCTCCTTGGATACTGACAGTTAGTGCTAGCTCCCTGGACCGCAAGTTCTTTGGATCTCTTGTGCTAGGAGATGGAAGGGTTATTGAGGTAAAAGGAATGAATCACATACACCATTTTTGTTTGATCGATGCATGCTCATGACCAGAACATCTATCAATTGTTTGCAGGGAGAAACTGCCACTCCATCTAACATGAACAAATTGTACCCATTAGTGTATGCAGCAGATGTAGCAGCCTCTAATGTCCCTGAGGATGTTAAGAGGTCATTGTTCATTTCTCTTGTTTTCATGAGGATCCTAAATATGTTTATTTTGCCTGCAAGAACATATGTTTGATGATTGGATGTTAATCTCTGAATGCCAATGCAGCCAGTGTCTCCCTGACTCACTTTCGCCGGAGAAAGTCAAGGGAAAGATAGTGTTGTGCATGAGAGGAGTTGGGATGAGACTAGGAAAAGGAATGGAAGTGAAACGAGCCGGTGGTGCTGGTTTCATTCTGGGAAACGACCCGGTAAGTGGGGATGGAACTGTGGCGGATCCTCATGTTCTTCCGGCCACTGCAGTGGGCTACAAGGACGCTGTTCGTATTCTCAACTACATCAAGTCTTCCCCGAACCCGCAGGCCACAATTTCACCTCCGAAGACGATGTTAGGTTATAGACCATCACCTGTCATGGCTTCTTTTACCAGTAGAGGACCTGCAGTGGTTGATCCCTACATTCTGAAGGTAACTAACTCTAACACACTAATCACTACTGTAGTATTGAACCATTGAACAGGTCTCTGATCTTCGATCTTCTTAATTACTCTCCAATTTTCCGTCTCAGCCCGACATAACAGCACCAGGAGTGAATGTATTGGCAGCCTGGAGTGGAGGAATATCCCCGACTAAGTTGTCAATGGATCCTCGACGTGTCGAATACAATCTTCTGTCGGGGACTTCCATGGCTTGCCCCCATGTAGCCGGAGCAGCCGCACTTCTCCGAGCCATGCATCCCCGTTGGAGCGCTGCTGCCATAAGATCTGCAATCATGACTTCAGGTAGCTTGACCACTCACGAACACATAATACTATATGAAGATAATTAGTTAAATATGCAATTTTTAATTCGAGACTCTTTGAATGTGGGCAGCCTGGATGAGAAACAACTTGGGTCGGCCAATTACTGATATAAACGGCACCATAGCAGACCCTTTCCAGTACGGCTCCGGTCATTTTCGGCCGGCAAAGGCGGCGGTACCTGGTCTGGTATATGATGCATCTTTGAAAGACTACGATCTCTACCTCTGCAGCTTTATGTCTGATCCTGACCCAGGATTCATCAAGTGCCCAGAAAAAGTGCCCCCTACCTACAATCTCAATTATCCATCAGTAGCAATTCCTAGACCCAACCACACCATAACCGTTCACAGAACAGTAAAAAATACCGGCCCTGGCAGAAGAGTGTACTTCTTCACTTCCTTGCCACCTTTGGGATTCTTAGTCGAAGCCAACCCTAGTATCTTGTACTTTAATCATGTTGGCCAACCGAGAAGCTTCACCATAACAATCAAAGCTATAAATGTGGAGGCGGCCCAAAAGATATACAAGAACGGATATGCCTTCGGTTCGTACACTTGGACTGACGGCTTCCACTACGTCAGAAGCCCCATTGCTGTATCTTTAGCATAATTTCCAGCCTTCACACGGATATGCCTTTGGTCATTTTCTGTTTTCGGTTCTTCTGTTTGCATACCACATAGACAGACATTAGAAGATTTGAGCATTTCGATATCTAAAATATCTAAATTTTCAATAGTTTCTGTCAAAGCCTATCTTTCATAGTCATATGGAATTACTTTCGAATGAATGGAAATGTCTTCTTCTTCTTCTTCCCAAAGAGCCGTGTCAAAAACAGTGTGGAGTGTTTTCATGATATCTAATACAATTGGAATTTGGTAATCAATAGAATATGTATATATGTATGTACCTTCATTCTAACAAAACAAAACTTTAAGGAATCCTATGAGGGGAGGTAGACATGATAATTGTAATGGTTACTTGCCATTTAAACAGCATTCCTTCAGTTGCACTTGCACGTAAGAAAATGAGCAATTCAGGATCAAACTGATTCTATTAGTTTAAAAAGGGAGTGATTATAAATTATGGCAATTGGAAGCTTGACAGATTAATGGATGCACAACTAGTCGTCGTCGAATATCGATGCCGTGACTGCAAGGCACAAAGAACCAACCATCCAATGGCACCCAAGTTTGCTTGAAGAGGAAGATGACAATAAGGTCTCTATCATCAGAAATAAAGTTATCTAGTAAGCATTAAAAGAAAAAATTGCGAAAAAGCAACATCTTCCTCCAGTAGTGCCCTGTGCTGTCATCATCTTCAAAAGAAGAACATGCACGTCAAGTACTCATAAATCCTTTCACATAGTAGTTTTTTGGGGTTAAACCATGAGATTGAATAATCGAAAATAAACATGTAAATAATTAAAAAATAAATTTTCTTGAGAGGAAAAAACCAAGATTAGAAATTAAATTTATGCTAAATCTTAATTGCCTTCATTCCACCATCCCTTTCCCTGTCTGGAAAATTTTTTGCAGGACAACAACCTCAGCCACGCGGCACCTCCAGAATCGTCGTGAGACTTCTTTTTGATTCTGTGAACACAACGTGATGCAGGTGTCCATTCACCATTGGTTTGTCGTGTTGCCAGTCATTCTCTTTTTGGCCCAAGTCATAAAAGAGAATCGATGTGGACCCAACCCTCGCTAGCTACCCATCCAAACGGAGCACGAGCCGCCGGGTGCGGCAGCCGAGCTGGTGCGGATTTAATGGTACGTAACTTTACGGCCACGCGTTTTACTCTACCCAATCATTACCCTGCGAATCATGTAATCGTCAATAGCTTAGCTGTTGCTATGCCTATGATCGAGAGGCTGCGAATTATGATGAGCCAACCCAGTTCGTCAAGATTTTCTTAATATATATTTATATTCTTATAAAATTCGAAACATAAGAAAACATTTTTTTACGCTAAATTCAATTCTCATAATCTATGAGTTTTGGGGTTTCTCTATTTTATCAATGTGCACTAACATGGTTTTCCTCATAATTGCATTGCCTTCGCTTCAAGAAACTATCAAGTGCATTGTGGTTTATCTCAAGAAATGAATGATATGCACTGCACAGACTGCATATTCAATTTCTTAAATCCGTGAAAAGTTTATATAGTCAATCCATTTGAATTTAAGGGAGTTTTTGACATTCTATGTGATTTTAATTATTAATTATTCTTCTTGGCTGCATGTAACACTCATAATCAAGATTCCTTAGAACTGTTTAATTATTGGCAGCACTCGATTAATTGAGAATATGATTTATCCTCCATGTTTTTGTAATAAATTAAAATGATATCTTAAATTTTTTTCCTTTTTTGTTTTTAAACATAATAACAGAGAATTGCACATAAGTTGGATTTTTAATCATTGATTTTTTAATTTTTTTTTTGCTTATCAAAAAAATTAAGTTGGATTATTATTTTTGCAGTCCAAGATATAAATGTTTTGCACATAAGTCCATAAAATAGGTTAATTTCTTTACGGAATTTATTAGTTTTTTATTGGATTGTCATAGTGTACTAGGTATAATATTAGATTGGATATATATTTCATAATAAAGTAGGTTGCTTGGTAAATATGCAGCGCCCAATGCAACGGGTTTGAATACAAGTGTGTATATGTGGAATAAAATAAAATACTATGTGGGATTATTATCTTTATGATTTTAAAGTATATGATTAAACTAATAAAATGATCAGGATGATTTTCAACCTTAATCAAAATTTTGAGTTCAAATATTAAAGAATACATCAGCCAATAATATATAAAAATTATTTGTTAATAGTTTAATAAATTATATTTTTTATAAAAAAAATAGAACTAAATAGTATGTAAAAACCTTAAACGTGGGAAGATAGAGAACTTGTTCACGTTGTCGATTTCTACCCTTCTGTCATTGCCACAACCACACAGTTATTAATTTTAATACTACAAGTTTAGGGAAGTAATTAATTGGGTTAGTTGAGTTATTCAAATCTTATATCTAAAATTTTTTTCTTAAATTTGATCCAAATATAACCTGAAATATAATGAATTTATTTTAAAAAAAATATTATAAATCCAATAAATTTCTGAATTACTCACGGAAAAAACATGAAAAATGATTTCATTCGACTTTAAAAGCAAAGAATAGGCAAACATTTTACACGAAATGGATGACTTGGAAGCCAAAAAGTCATAGCAAAAGAGGTATACACAGCACTAAGGCCAAAAGTCTCCGTTAGAACAATCTCCACAGAAACGATAAGAAGTGGTCAATATGAAAAGTACGACATTAGCCTTATCCCGAAGCAAAAACAAGCAAAAGCCGTGAGCTCCAAGGAAGAAGATGAAGATGAGCTATTTTAGGCAGAGCCGACTAGAGTGACTTAGGGAGACACGCAACGCAAGAACTTGAGGTGTGGGAAATACACACACGCACAAAAAAACAAATAATAAACAATGAAGTAAATTACCATACAGACGAAGACAAAAGCATGGAAGGAAACAAAGCTACGCGGGGAAGGAGAAGGTACAAGAAACCGGGGACCGCACTCAATGCCTCTTGTAGTGACGCCATCTATATATCTACACATAGAGCCCCCAAGTGTACTCGCTACGATTTAGAGCCTTCTTTTGTCTCCCTATAAATCCAACCCCATGCACTGTGTATACCTTGTTGTCTTGCCTGATTGATGTTCTACTCTTTTATCTCTTTTTCTCTACACTAACCCATTCTGATAATATGGCAGAAGAGTTTCAAGAATCCGAGGTTATTTTCATGGACCATGCCTGTCTGCAGGAAAAGGATTGCCATCGTGTTTTGACGCCTGAAAGCCGGCGAGTGTCTTGTAGTGGGTATAAGAAGTCCAGGAGAACGAAGCAAAGGAAGGCTGGTTCCGTCCCGGTGGATATACCCAACAATGTGTTCCGGTTGGCGGACTTTGAGCATGATTTGGAGGGGGAGTTTGACGAGGATGAGTTGGTTCCGCCGCATGTGATTGTCGGGAGAAGAGTGTTTGCTGGGAAGATGGCATTTTCTCTTTGCTCTGGGAATGGGAGGACACTGAAGGGGAGGGATTTGAGCGAAGTTAGGAATTCAATTCTCAGAATGACTGGGTTTTTGGAATCATAATCATGACTACTTCATAGTTCTGAAACTTGTTTAGATTTTAATTATGTAGTTAGAAGATATGAAAAAGGAGAATAGCCATTCTATCCTTTCCTTGTTTATATATTGTAACCCCCCCGAAAAAAATCTGGAATCAATCAGAGAATGAATTGCTTCGTTACTTGGTTCTTGTGATCAGGTTGCCTTTACTGGAAGGTATTTTTGTGGTGTTTTCTTTGATTCCTGACACTGTTTTTCTGAATCTTCTTCAACTGATATATCTGTTGGAGGGTTTATTTAGTAGAATTACCATCATATGAAAGCTGCTCAGCAGCTTTCATAGCAGATAGGTGGGTTCTGAATCTGGTTTCAGCAATACGAGACCCAACAGGGCTGCACATTCTGACGTACCATTGCTCTGCGACATTCTGCAGTTTTAGGGACATGTCTCCAAGTCAATATTGAATTATATCAAGCAATATGAAATCCTGACTCCATCTTCACTATTCTGTCTAACGGTAGAATATATCATTTAGGTTCTTCGATTTCAAATTTACAGCTCCAGCGAAATAAACGGGTGCAAGGATCTCTTGGGTCTCTTAACCTTTTAACCAGAATTGGGGAACCAGCACGCCAACCGGGTTTAAGATTATTGTAAAGGATTCCAATGAATATAGTTGAAAAGAGAATGATTACTCCATATCTTATTATATCGTAAACATCAACTAAGGACGAATATAACTAACCTGAAGTGTCTCATATCCACGAAACCAAATAATTATTCTCATAACATATTATTTTGTATGAAATCATTAAAATGGTTAAAATAATTCCCCAAAGGATAAATGGTGAACTAATTCAACATGCAAGGAAAGTGAGTTGGAACGGAGATAGATACGTGTTGGTAAGAAAAGCTTTTTCCCTCATGCGATTGGAGTATAGCTTTGGGATTATTACAAGTTCCTGCAGGTTTGGATATGGAGACAATGACATATATGGGACTGCTACATTTATGTCTGTTCAACTACCAGTTTGACAGGGCTTTCCAACATCGATCTTATCATTTCACCACATACATAATGCAAATATATACAGATGATGACTCTGTGATTTTGATAGCTAATACTTGTTTTTGTTCTTATTACAATTATCCATTATCTGAAGTCAGAATGTCAGCTTTTATTAATTTTACTAATCTAGATGGTCGACACCAGCCCAAATTTGAGTATCTTTTTTAAGTTTGAAAAGGTCACGGGATGATGTAAAAATAAATGCATGTGTACCTCACATACAAAATAAAGACATATCTGATAGTATAATTAATAATTAATCTTTGATTAGGGATGAATAAACCTTACAATTCAATCATATGTATTTGGAATCTGTTTGGAACAAATATGAATATTGAAATCTGTTCGAAACCCAACACAAAAGCTCATGACTTGCGGAAAATTGGATCAATGAAATAATGAGACCCAGAAAAAAGCAAAAATTGTCATAAATGAGATTCCAAATGACAAAATTGGAATGGAAGCATCTCAGCTTGCTTACAGGAATTACAATAGGAAGGGCCATCCTATGCATAGGAGGTAGTAGAGAAAGCAGAAAGGCTTCAGAAAAAATCCAATGGGAACCTGCATGACAGGGAATGTTTTAGGAATCCGACCATAACAGCGCCAGCTATAATATATGAGAAAGCAGTTGATCACGTAGCAAAATTCAGCGTCTGCGAGATGCTGAAGCAGTCGTCTTCTTATTAGTCGGTGCATAAGCAAACCGGCTAAAATCAACAGCGGCAGTACCTGACCTGCAATGGACATGGTTGGTTCAACTCAAATATGAAGGCATTGGATGAATGTCATCAAGGCTAGAAAGTATTTACTCATTTGTTCGAGTGTTCTGCATATCTTTCAGTGGGGCTCGAAGACCACTGGCACGAGAGCCAGATGAAGAATATCTAAATTTTCCTAGCATCGAAACAAATCTACCCATGGATTGCTCTGCTATGTTGGAATAGCGACTTAGATGCGAAATGTCAGAGCCAAACTTCCCGCCATCAGTTTTAGTCAGCATGACCGCTTCATCAAGGTCAGAACCACTGCAACCTTCAGGAGAAAGGAGAATAAGAGCATGAAGTGCTTTCTTCATGAATCAATAGACAAAAATTGAAATCTCTTTCGGACAAAGCAGTGCTACTAGATGCATGTGCAACAGTCTTAAACCCAGTTCAGTAAACAATGATCTTTAAACTCAGATGACATATCCGGAAGCCTTTAAGTAGGTCTAATGGGACGAAAATCCTGGATTAATCCAGGCAATATGTAGATAGTAGGAGAATTGTGGGTGGTGTGGGGTAAAGGTAAGCTCATCATAGCTTAAAAGGACATTTATCAGAATTCCAAAATCAGAACAAGAAATTTGATTTGAGAATATATGGTTAATAATGCAAGTAATGAGATATGTGAGCATAAATCAGATATGAAAGGTGGTTCATTTTTTTAAAAAATGGAAAAGTACAGATTAAAATATTTTACTGTAATGCTGTTCACAATTTGTCACTAGGAAGGATGCATACCAGTTGTGGCAATAGATGCATTTGTTCGCATGTATTTGGTCTTCATATTCTCCTAAAGCAAGAAAAACAATCAAAGGGAAACAGGTATTAGAAAGAGCTATGATAGAAGGCACAGCAAATGGTATGGGCACTTACTTTTTCAATCGTGCAATTCAGGGAGGTCTTCCTTTTCATAGAGAAACTATCAACAGGGTTATTCTCGGATTTCATAGAGAAACTATCAAAAAGGTTGTTCTTGGTAGAACCGTTCTCTTCACTAATAACATCACAAATATCTCTGACCACAGTATCCTTGATCAAGAGCCTTTCCTGCCCATTGTCTTGATCACACTTATTCTCTGACTTCTCTAGAAAATAAGAGTTCGTTAGAGTGACATTTTTGTTTGCTGTTCTATGATTTCCAGAACTCTGAAATGTTGTATCCTCACAGGTATCCATGGCAGCATCACTTTTGAGCAAAGGCCTTTGTTGTTTGTTGTCTTCCCCATTCTTCATTGCTGTGTTAAGCTGGAAATATGGACTCCTTCTCATGATATTTTCATTTGCTGTTCTTAGATCCCATGAAAGCTCAACATGTTTATCCTCAGAATCCTTGATGGCAACATCATCCTTGGCTGAGAGTCTTTCTTGTATATTATTGTATTGGTCACTCTTGTTTGCTGACTTGTGCTGGAAATAAGAACTCCTGACAAGAGCCTTAGCATTCTTGGCTCTTGTTTTGTCATGAACTGCACTTGGAACATTCTTATAATCACACTCCATTAGTAGTGCTTGACAAGGTTTATGGGTCGAATGTACAATTTGTTTGACAGAGGTATGGTCTTGGCTTTCCTTCTCATCTACAGAACAAGCAATTTTAAGATGTGGTAAGATATAGCAGCACATAGTAGTTTAATTCATCGTCATCTTTATCTAACATATTGAACAGTGATTATACCCTCACTATGCATTAATGATTCCAAAGAACCAAGAATATCAACCG
The DNA here is from genome assembly GCA_019739055.1 of Passiflora organensis. Lineage (NCBI taxonomy): Eukaryota > Viridiplantae > Streptophyta > Magnoliopsida > Malpighiales > Passifloraceae > Passiflora > Passiflora organensis. Next base: position 1,388,165 of record JAEPBF010000269.1, read on the forward strand.
AATCATTTTCTGCCTGCAGAGGAATAAGTTTACTGGTCAGTGTTAAACAAAATATAAATCAAAATTTGTCATAATTCTCAATAAAGTCACTCACAGGGTTATTCTCAGGGAATGAGGAACAAGGGCCGTTTTCTGTAGAATCGAGAGAGGATGCCTTATTGCAGTTGATGTTACAAGCAATAATCTTCTCAGTGCTATGTTCACTGGAATTGGGGGAAGAGCCCTCTGTGGAACTTGGATTTGGAGGTGAACTACGAGGAGCCCTGAATTTTCTCTTTGCTTCAAGAGAAGCAAAGCCTTTTTCTGTTAAGGAAATTCAGAAGACAGCTAGATGGATACTGTATAAATCTTTTATTTAGAATTCTATCTTTTGATACAGTCAAAGTAAAGTCTTTTTTATCTAGGGAAATTAGAAGAAAGACAGCTAGGATGAAATGCATGCCCATAAATCATTTATTTGGCAATTCATCCTTTAGTACCATCTTCTTCTCAAGCATTAAACAACCGATCCTTCGTTGTAGATCATAGACTAAGAAGAACATGACAACTGCAAAAGAATATACCTACAAACATCCTGAACAGGATAAAGAAGCAGCCAAGGGGCCCAAAAAAGAACGTAGTAGTCCTTCAACCATGGGAAGCAAACATGAAAGACAAACAAATTAAGATGTAGATTTACAAGCTGATGTATTTCAGTATGGCAATTGACGATGCATCTGATTGGGAAACCAGATGTACCACTCTTCTCATGATCATTGCACACATATATTTAGCCTAGTAGATTTTGTTAAGTACTTCCATGTAGATTAGATAAAGTATGATCACAAATCCAAGCTCAAAATCCAAAAATCAGAGCATGTTTGAATGGATACAGAAGTATTTAGTCAGGAGATTCTTCTGCACCGGCAAATCTAGCTTCTTCCTTCCAGTTTCAGGTTTCGATTTTTCATACTTGGAAGTTCTTTCCATGACTACCCCAGAATTGGCACTTTCTCCCTGTTGGAGCAGACAATGATAAATTTCCAAAGCTAAGCATCATTGCTTCTGATAATTCAAGTAAAACTCACTGCATTAGTAAGTGGATTCCCTTTAAACAAAAGTTATACAAGCACAAGCTTGATGAATAAGGATTGCGGATCCATCCAGACTAGGTTGGTATGTCTTCAATAGAGTGCATGTTATGGTTTAGCCCATATGTGCCAAAGTCATTTTCATATTAACTTGTTATGATTCTAGATATATTTGGAAGTCATTTAAAGCTATTTAACACCTTTTCTTTAGGTCACACTTTTTGATGTTCAACAAGATTTTGCGAAGACAAGTTAAGCCACTGAAAAGGAAAGACCATGACATAAGAAAATTCAAATGAACTACAGATTTTTCCAACATGATGAATACAAATTCAGTATTTAATGAACTAAAAACCCTCAGACAGTTCACCAATTTAGAAAAGCAGTTCACTATTTTGTTGGCAAAGCTGTAATATTTTTAAGCCAATTTTTCGTTGAATATACATCCATAGAGATATGGACTTCACATTTTAACATTGTGAAGTACCGGAAAAATGAAGGAAATGTGGATACAGAATTTGCAAGCTTGTTGTGTGAAACCTCTATTTTTTCCTTGTCATATTAACACTTATATCTCACTAAGTATGTTGCACCAATTACCTGAATAAATTTGACAGGAAGAACTATCATGCAAATATTTTCTTGAGATTTTACAGGTTAGGAAAAGGATGTCATAATTTTTACAAATTACTGAGTCGTAGTATCAAGAATCAACCAAACTAATCAAATAAAAAGATTAACACAAAATAAGAAAAATAAGAAGGTTATGACTTTACCTGAAAAGGCATTTTGGTGAAAGGATCCATATCACCTGTTGCTATAGCTTTGGCTATATGTTGTGGCATAGCTGTGGTCCAAGTTAAGGTATGATCCAAAAGAATTTCAATAAAGCAGAACGAGCTGATAATGAAACAAATGATACTTATAGTTACAAGGATATGGCCCCAAAAAGTTCAAATCATCACTAGCATTATCATGTGCATTGGACAAATGCACAATATCTTCAGAGATAGGATCATAGACCCGTTGATGCTGAAATGTCAATATCGCTTTCTTGAATGATTCTTCATATAGTGGAGGAACAGAAACAGTGCTGTATTTCAAATGCTTGATTACCTAAACATGGTCAACCATTGGTATATAAAAATTTTACCGAATAGAGATATTGCTAAAATGAATTCGCATCAGTGGAATTCAAGTGAAATTTCAGCACTCAACTAAAATAGTGTTCATTCTTCATATTTTTGGGTCAACTGTGCTTATCCTCTTCTATCTAGTTAACTTTTTTTTTTTCATGAAATTCTATCTAGTTAAGTTAGAACGATTTTTGAGCATATGGATACTAAACTCACTTTGTCATAACTTTTGAACTTCATAATCAGTGCATGTGCCCTTTTCAGTCCCATTCCTGGAAGTGATGGCAAATAGTCACAACCACTCAAAATGCACATCTCAAGAAGCATTTTGTGATTGAATCCCGAAAAACTAAGTTCCCTGTTCATCTGAAGCCTGGAGTACTGAAATTCAACACCTTGGCCATACTTGTCCATTTTAAACATTATCTGCATTTTGTATGAAGAAGAGGATGAGAGCACCTCAATGACATAGTGAAAAACCAAGGAGAGGGCTGAGAATTTTAACGTAAAATATAACTATTGAAATTTCCAATTTAAGATAAAATGATCATATAACTCACTCTGGGACATCCAAATGGTATAAGATCTGAGTCCTCCGTAATAACCACATCAACTTGTTTGCTCATTGCCAAGAATGTCATCTGGGCATCTGCCTCATAAGGCGCCACAACATAAGCTACATTCTCCTGCTTTAAGACCTGCCAAATGCAATCATAGCAGGAGAGAGTTAACTATGTTCAATGATAAGAACGAATTGCATATGCATTGCTTAGATGAGACTAAAAATTCCTCCAAGATGTGCAACGTCTACCTGGATTAACTCATGAGCAATCAAAGGTGAAATATCTACAGCCTTCTGGTAGCAGTCATAAGCAGCAGCAGAATTTCCATTTGCCTCATGCTCAATAGCACGCACAAGGTTTTCCTTCCTTGATCTGTATTGTAAAGGAATACCATTTCTTTAATAGTTCTCCTGAATCACTATTGCATCCAATAAAATGTCAATGAGATGCACAATCTGTATACTAAGACCAAGCGTTTGAGATATTTATTAACTACTTCAAGCAATAAATAGCCCATCTTAGTAGAGCAAGAGAGTATGGATGCCCAACTGCATCCCTCTACAGAGACAGATCATCCAACCATTTGACAAGATGAAGAAAATTTCTTAGAAAGTTGGCAACAACGGCCAAGCAGCCAGGCAGATAGACTTCTACTAAAGAAGCAATAAGTGCAAGTTCTCTACATCTTGTCATAAAGTTGAAAATAAGAAAGCTAGAGACAGAGGCAGAAATATTTTCCCCCACTGATCACACAACTCTGTACTGCGAAGCACAAAAACACAGATATGCTAGAAGCATTGCTGAATACAAATAAATGTATAAATAAATGGGCAACTTAAACCATAACTACAATTGATACCCAGATATTGAAGACATCTGGACATTTCAATTAATGATTGAATTATTAACAAGTTATAACACACCAGAGGATTTGTACCATCTAAGACACTCATATTCTAGTAGCAAAAATAATTGGATTACTTTTACAGCAAGTTCTTAAGCTCTTAAAATGATCTCAAGTTTTGATAAATCAATGCTGTTTTGAGTTATACATGAATAATTCACAGGGAAAGCAATGATGTGCAAAGATACCGATCCTACCTTGCACGCTTGTTCTCTTGTTCCATTTTCATTGGCAGAAGGCCCCCATCAAAGACAAGAATAGGTTTAACTCCATAATGCCGCAGCAAATTTACTCTATGCATGCAATACTCGATATGCCTGAATCAGAAGTGAAAATCAAACGTCACAAGAGAATACAATCTGCTAAAGATCTAAACTTCTTTACATCTCCTTCTAGCTATTATGCAAAAAAGTCAGAAATTGTGGAGGAAAACTTATGACTGAGTTGTTCAAAAAGCCACTTTCAGTTTGCTGTCGGTCCTCAAAAAGTATATCATCTTGGTCAACAGGGTCTCAATAGCATTTCCATTAATAGTAAATAACCTCTCATGATTGAATACAATATTTGCAACAAACCCGAAGCAAAACCAATGACAGATTAGGCATCCAGAAACCCACTGGAAACTTTTACTACAGCTTAAGGACTACGAGCTGATTTTTAAGCCTTGAGAATTTCTAAATATTTAAACAGAAATAATAAGCCAATAGCAGATATCAAAGAGCAATCCCTTGCGAAATTTTCAACATCTTCAACAACGCAATCCAACTTTCCTACCATATTCATGACGGGGAAATCTTTATTAGTAACACTAATAATGCAACAGCCCAGCAATCCGGTATTACGCACTAATCCCTGTTTAATGAGCTATTTATGTTTTACAACATCACATACTACATCACAAACTTCTCATCAAAAGAATAGCTGTCAGCTCAAAACGCATCATATCTCAAAAATTTCCTACTAAACCACACAAAACCGATTACACTCAACACCCCAGTTTGAAGAAACATTGGAACTTCCTGGAACTTCCCATCTTACTAAAAGAGCGCCACTGCGAGCTTGACAACAACCAAACTTAAGGAAACCCAGTAACCAAAATAGATTTAAACAGTGAAACTTTTCACAACAGACCTGGAAGTGGGTAACCCTTTGCAGAGCTGGGTGCTGCAAGACAATGCACCTTTGTGGAGCCAAGAGTAGGTGTCAACAGCTACAGAACAGCCCCCTAAGTCCTTAATGTGGATAGGCACCATGGTCGATTTCAACAGAGGCAGTAGCCCTTGTATCCCCATCGTTGTTCTTTCTTTTCTTTCCTCAGATTCTTGGCTTTCAACGTAAAAGAAAGATCGGGGCTTTGAGATAAGAAAAGAACAGGTCCGATCAACGCCCTAATCTTGGATTACTGGTTTGCGCCTTTAGATTTGGCGTTGGCGGGAAACGTGGGAGAATTTCGGGCAATTTTACTGGGTAAGAAAAATAAAAAATTTTAAAATATATGTCCTGTTGAGAAAAGTGAATGACTTGTCGTCCCTGTACCGGCAGCGTATTTTCGTCATTCTCAGGTTCACAATGTCAGGAAGGAAACATCTCCAAATATGGTCAGTTGTCACCTGTCTTCTTTTAGGAGGACTTTGATTTTACCGTTGATCACTCCCATCTCGCAATTTTTAAGATCATTGAGAAATTTCTAAACTTTGAAAATTACGTAAATATTTAAATAATGAATTCGGCTAATTACTTAATGATCGTATTATTTTATAAATCACGGACATAGATTTTGATTATTATCTCCTATATATATATTCAATTGAGATTCTATGATATTATCAACAAAATCATTTTATTTAAATTAATAAAAATATATTCAAAAATATATTGATTATTATATTAGACTCAAATTAAAAATAATAATAAAATAATTACGAATTTATTTATATATATCCAATATTTTATTTTAATTTTTTAATAATAAAAAATATTACTGTCAACAACCAAATTAATATTTATTTGTGACTCCGCCAATTAAATTCACTTTCACAATTCTAATCCAAAATCATATATTAATAATAAAACTATAAGACTATGACTAATAAATATATTTTTTATATCTCTTACTATAACCAAACCTTGAAGGTTACGTAGATTGCCTCAAACTTTAAACGTATAACCGAACACAAAAAACAAGAAGCACGTGTTGACCAAAAAAGGCAAAGGCCCTAAATTGGAAAAACTAGCCGTCTAGGTGGGCAAGTGCATAAAGGGGATGGTGGCCAAAACGACAGCGGACAGACATTTATTGGGGGTTGGTCGAAACATTTATGGATTCTCAAGGTAAGCGTCCTTTCAATTGGGTTGATTTGTGTCTGTTAGGTATATCTCAGCACCCAACTTAGACAATTTAAAACTTTCTTCCTTGAAAACAACAAATCTTCCCCGTCGATTCCATCATCTCAAGACACTTATGCTTACTGCATATTGTCTATCCTAAGATAATAAAAATATATCGTTTGATCGTAAAATTAATCTCGTTCGAAAATAATTATATTCATGTTTAATTTTAATATAAACCATATTATATAAGTCAATAGAGCATTTTTAGTGAACTACTTTATCATATAATCTAAATAAAAAACGGACCATATAATTAATTAGTATAATATCAACCACTTGAAGCAAAAGTTGAAACGATGACGTGGACAACACTAAGCAAGAGGACAAACCAGATAAGTCCGTTGGGTTATTACTTACTAACATTGCTGTCGCCTTTTTCGAGGGTAGACTGCAAATATCAACATATTTTCGTGATTTGATTCAAGAAAAGGGAGGGTGCCGTCTTTGTTCTTATCTTCTCTTCTTCAGGTTCCTCCAGTCCTTCTCCAGTTGGCAAGCAGACCCACTTGAGTTTTTTATGGTTCTTAACAAAGTAACCCCACCACAGACCCTACATGTGTGGCCATGTTGCTTCTGACAAATTTCCTGACCGGTTCAACTACTGTAGTTGGTATTAAACCAGCCACCCAGTTTTTCAGTTGTGAACGGAATGAGTAAGGGGTATGCCACATCAACTGCCAGAATGAATGGTGATGATGGAACACTAGACATCGTATACGGTATAGCTGTTGGTTAGGTTTTCTGTTTTGGGGTGTGACAAGCAACTTTGGGTCCACGCAGAATGGCGGTAACGATAGGGAGATATACATAGAGTTCAAAGAGTTTGAGGGGATCTGTACATGAAAGGGTTTAGAATATTATGTTAGTAGAAGAAGGGCATATACCCATACACGATTAGATTGATGTATGAGTGCAGGATGGATGAATTACAATTGGCTGAAATGAGTTTGTCGTTTTCTTGAAGAAAAAGCCGAGTTGGACCGTGTACATCCTCATTTAAATGCACAGTATCGCCTCCTTTCAAGGAGAGAGAACACGAAGGAAAAAGGTCGATTGCTTGTGTGTCAGGGATCGTGATAAAATTTGGGTTTCTGCTTTGGCACCTGGAAAAATTTGGCAACAATGGGCTCGAGCATAATTGGGTTGTCATCAGTTTTTACAGGTTGCGGTGATGCTGCTGGAATTGCTGGTAACATGTTCATATCCTTTCTCTATTGGCAATACATCATACTTTTGCTGCCATGTCTAGTCTCGCGTGATTGTTTTGCTTTTCCTCTTTATCATTTTTATCTTCGAGATACTTGTGGCGTTCAAAGACAGGTAATAATTAGAGAAACAGACAGGCAAATCACTTATATTGGTGTATGAAACCATGGTAGCGATTACTTTGGTCAAATACTTGGATGCAATTGAGCTTAATGAGGAAGTATGGTGCCACTTCTTATGGATGCTGGCCACCGCATGTGGTGGATCTGGTTTTGGCTGAAGTTACCGGTTTGTTGCTTTTTCTCCTTACCCAGAGATATTTTCTGATACGTATGTCTTATTGCAGGGAACCTTTTTGCTTTTGTGTTATTTGTCTCGCCCATGTAAGTTGTTTGAAGTTACGGCCTCTATCTAAGTTTTCTAATAATTGTTTATCAGAGCAGAGAACTGGAAATCAGTTGCTATTACTTACCGGAATTTCATTCCTTCGCAGACCAACATTCAGGAGAATCATCAGAAACCAGACAACTGAGCAATTCTCAGGGTTGCCTTATGTATATGCACTTTTGAACTGCTTGATCTGCCTATGGTATGGCATGCCTATTGTGAAGCCTGGAATTATACCTGTTGCTACGGTCAATTCAATTGGGGCTGTTTTCCAGCTAATCTATATAACTATCTTTATCGTCTATGCTGATAAAACCAAAAAGGTAACAGTTCTGTTTGAATTATTTTATCTTACATTTGGCATTTCAGTTTGGTCTTATTTCCATTTTGCATATGTTTGAACCTGACGATTTCGTGTTCTTTGAACGTCTGTTCCAGCTCAAAATGTCTGCATTGCTGCTTGCAGTTTTTGGACTATTTGGTGCCATAGTATTTGTCAGCCTGACATTTTTCGAATCGGAGATTCGTCAGATGTTTGTTGGATATTTAAGTGTGTTCTCTCTGATTTCCATGTTTGCTTCACCCCTTTTTATCATTGTAAGTTTCTTACAAATTCTCCAATACTTGCAACTCATTCCTGTTGCTCATTATTGATTTATGTCTGTTTGTATTTTCCAGAATTTGGTGATCAAATCCGAAAGTGTCGAGTACATGCCATTCTATCTGTCCCTCTCTACCTTTCTGATGAGTCTCTCCTTCTTCGTGTATGGGATTTTCAAGTTTGATCCTTTCATTTATGTAAGTAATCTCCCGCTCAGTCATGACTGAGGATTCTAATCTAAATTTTACATTATCACACCTGGTTTTCACAGATCGAACATTGGTTTTTAAAATGATCCATTTTCTCTTATATATCTTCTTCGATGTATCGACTGCAGGTTCCAAATGGCATTGGAACAGCTCTGGGAATCTGCCAACTTATATTGTACTACTATTATAGCACCAAATATGGTGAGGGATCAAGAGAACCCTTGTTAGCTTCTTATTCGCCACATTTGGTATAATTTGGTATAATTTGGTAATATTGCTTGCTAGCCTTGCCAAGGTGAATCCTTTCATCCTTTTCCATAAGGTGAATCCTGAAATCTCATTATCTGTGCCAATCACAGCACTCATAATTGTGTCTGGAACGCAGGAGAGGATTGTTTAGGATTCAGCTTCAGAAATTACAGAACATATTTGCTTTGGCATCTCTAGTATGATTGGATTGATAGTCTCTGACAAGCTTCAAGCGTTAAGGAGCTGAAACAGGAGGACACAATCTGGTTTGTTTCAAGTAGAGGTGACAACAGATTCACTCCTCACAGTACGTCCATGGCATCTTCAAACTATGCAACCCATTGAACCTGCTGCGTTTGTGATCCCAAGTGCAGGTGTTAACACACGGTGACGATATCATCTATATCCACAGCCGCTGCCCACGGTTGTTGTGGCTTCTGCCACTGTCTGTCATTTCCCCGAAAAGGAATGTTCCTCCTAGTGAATGTTCTGCTGTTGGCATTCTACTGTACTTTACCTGAAACATTCTGTTGTGTAATAAAGATTATTTACTTCGAGAATATCCGTGTTGTCCACCCCAATCAATATCTCATAGTTTAGTATTTTACTTATTTTATTTTATTTTCACTTCGGATTATAATTTTAACGATTCCGCGAAAGCAATACTTTATTATCAATCATACTGCATGCTTTTAACAAGAATAATTATTATATTCTTAATTTATTCATAATTAGTATTTATAATATAATAGAGGATATTAATTATTATGTCGATAATGAATTTTTTAAATTTTTTTAAAATATAATAATTATTCATATATTAATAAAAAATATTTGAAAAAATTGTTATATGTAAATATTAAATTTTTATGTAATAATTAGTTTAATTTATATTTAAATATAAAAAAAATTTACAAAGATTTTATTAAACAAATAACATGGGTTTACTTGGTTATTTAATGGTATAAGCTTAATTGTATGATAATAGGGATGATACTAACAGAGGATATTCCAACATACACGTGTACGTGCACGTGCGAGTGTGGATGGTGAAGATATTTTGACTGAAATTAATATGCGTTCGCCAGAGACGTGACAGAAATAAATTCCTAAGTCGGCCAGAGAGTCGACTGACGACACGCTCCGTTTCTTATACGGAAACCCTATCCTCCCTAAAATAAAATAAAAAACCCCTACCGTCGGCTATTCTAGTCGATTTTTCGTTTGGTTCTTTGTAGCGGATTCCTGTAAGTCCTTTTACGAGTATGTTGTTGATTCTTTTCGTTTCTTTTCTGGATCCGTAAAAGTTTGACCTTTATTTGTAGCTAAAGAATGCGAGTTTGGTTCTTGATTTGGATATCGTTCCCTTTGTTTTACAATTTTTTTTTAGCCCTTTCTCGCGATTCGATTCCGAATTTGAGAACCCTAGTTTTACTTGTTTGATTTTTATCCGATCCCAGTTTCGCATCTGTGATAGCCTGGCTTCCTTGAGGATTTTTACCGTTTGCGGGTCTGGTATTTCGTTCCTCGAAATTATTGAGTTTGTTGAAGCTTTGTTTTGTTGTACAAAAACCTAAACGAAAACTTACTTATTTTGCAATTAGCTTTTTGTTTTTAGTTTGTGATTCTGAACTTCTGGTGCTTGCTTCAATTATTATCTGTTAATATCTGTGTTGTCTGATTGTTTCTTCCCCTTTTCAACTTATAATGGTAATTTTGAGTTTCTTTTCCCACCTCAAAAACCTTCCTATCTTTGTACTTCTGCTTTTGTGAACATGAATGGCGAGTTTTTCATGAAGCAAGTTAGGGCGTTTGTCAGCTCAGTATCATTGGGTTTGCTCACATATGATTGCAGCTAAGTGTGGCTCCGACTATGAAGATTAAGTTTAAATGTTCATCTATGAACAATAGTGCTCCAAAGCCAGCGTCATTCGACTGTTTGCAGCAAGTGTTACCCAATGATCGTAATCAGGCTGATGTCACCTATGCAAAAGTCGATGGTCACTCCAAGATGAGTAAATCACAGAATTCGAATGAGAAGCTCAACCTGCGGGGTGCTAACAAGCGAGGCTCATCAGAATTGATCGAGTGCCCACCTGACGGAAGGCCTGAAAAAAGGCAGAGGATGAATCGTGCTATGTCGCAGCAGTGTTCCGCTCTTTTAAAGTCTCTGATTGGGCATCCACTTGGCTGGCCTTTTATTGAGCCAGTGGATCCTGTGAAATTAAACATTCCTGATTACTTCACCATTATATCGAAGCCCATGGATTTGGGTTCAATCAAATCAAGACTGCAGAAGAGTTTCTATGTTGATATTGATGAGTTTGCTGAAGATATTAGACTGACTTTCTCAAATGCTAAACGATATAATCCTCCAGATAATAAATTCCACAAAATGGCAGTGGAACTTAATGAATTTTTTGAGTCAAGGTGGAAATGTTTGGGGGAGAAATGTGAGGATGGTGAGATGGAGGTACCCCTGAGCAAACACTCAAATAAAAGTTGTGCAGCAAAACAAAACCTTGCTAAGAGATCTCTTCCTGGTGATGTTTTGCCCAAGAGATTGAAGCCGAGTAAAGAAGCTCTGATGTCATGTTCTTTCAATGCCAAAGCTGCAGAAGTAAGTTATTCCCTTAGGAGCTATGGTGAGATGTGCTTTTGCTTACCCAAGCCAGTACTGTCTTTGTAATGTGAATATGGAAACTACAGTGAATGCTATATTCGTTCAGTACAATAGTAGTCCTCCAGTGTACATCAAATGTAAAACTAGTTGCCTAAGAGATATGTCAAAAGAAAAGGAAATATGTGGTTTGATCTTTGGTTCTCGTGTTCTCTGTATTTATCTTCTCTGTTGGATATTTCAAACAAGTTTATAGACATGTACATTAGTGTCTTGTTAAGCTATCATGTCTTGTATTCAAGTCCTGTGGTTTTGTAAATCAATTATGAAAGAGGAAAAAAACTGATTGTTGTGTTATGAGGATTTTAACCTAAGGATCTGTTATCATCGTACTTTATGGTGGTAGCTGTTTATCCAGTTAAAGTTATTTTTGTTACGGTTGTTGGGGATGTTAGTCCAATCTTTTATACCTTTCTTTAGCTTTAGAGTGCATATTAACTCACCAGTGCTACTAAAAGTCTCCATGGAAAAGGACACGTTAAGAAGGCTGATATAACAGTGACAAAGTTAAAAATGACAGAAGACAAAATTTGCATTTTAGCAGTGCAGTACTACATTTTACATCTTTGAATTGTGGTTTCTAGATGTAATATTATTTTCATGGTACATCTCTAATTTTACTGCCGTTCCTTTTAGGAAAAGGTTGCAAAACCAGTGGAGAAATTTGTACACAAGTTACTAGATCAGAATCTTTCCAAAGGTATGTGATGGCTCTACTGCAGATTTGATTCTGATTTTGTGGCTCATTGCGGAGTTAATTGGGCATGTGTCTTACAGGTACTGATGGTGATGGTCAACGTGTTTGTGGCTCCAACAATCTTAAGCGATTCATGAGCAAACCCCATACTGGTCATCCCACTGATGCGTGCCGTACAACCTCAGGTGGTTTACTAATTTATTTCCCTGTGTCTTTCTGTTATCCAGTATGTTCATAACTGATTTTTCCCTTTTGTTAGATATTTCTTCTGAGAGATCTTCGGGTAGAGATCAACTTCCCCATAGTATCAATGCCTCAAAACGGGTATGTTGTACCTACATATTCTATAGCAACTATCACATTGGGGTGTTAAAATTTCTTAACATGCATTTTCTGACTGAGAAACTGTCTAATGCAGGATTGTGAGGCCAAAACCACTTCAGAATTTTGGATTAGCAAGTCAGATCCAGATTCTGATGGTGAGAAAATATTTTGTTTTGTATTTTGTGACATTATATCATTCAGTGCCGGATTTGCAATTTGTTAATGCTATTGGAATCCATTGAAGGGGCTGTAAGCTCTTTGGATGATGAGAACATTGTTCATAGTTCGAAGCTTAATGCTCCTGCTACAGATGCTACCTCTGCAGAAGGTTGGTGACCTTCATATAATTCCTGTTTTATTCAAAATTCCTCTGGTCTCCTCTTTCCATGTTATAGTTTATAAAATTTTGACACTTTCATTGTCATTCTGGTTCAGAATGGAAATCTCTTGATGATATACAATTGTCTCCAACCAAAGCTCTACGTGCTGCAGTAGTTAAGCATCGATTTGCAGACACCATCTTAAAAGCACAACAAAAGACACTTCTTGATAAGGTAAGACTTCAATTCTAATTTTTTATTTTGAATATCTTGTTCTGGGGATGGAGGCAGTGAAAGCAAAAATTATGCGTGTAAGACTTGGCCATGATTCTTTTTTGTTAAGCAACTGAACGATAATTCATGGATGGTTTGGTGCATATGTTTACGCTAGGGTAATAAGACTGATCCAACAAGGCTGCAGCGAGAGAAAGAAGAAATGGAAAGGAGACAGCGAGAAGGTGATTTTATCTACTTGATTCTTGTATGTAAAGTGGTTGAATATGCTTTGGTTTACTGTTCTTGTGATGATGTATCAATCGTAGGTGTTAGTTGAGTTATAATTCGTTGAAATCGAGGTCATATGTCCTTTATCAACTAAATATGTTTGTGCAATATTCTAGGATATTGATTACGCTAATATTTAACTTATTTATACCCAAAAAGGTGATAATTCGTTTCATTTTCTGCTTAAGAAGGTGATCCTTATGGTTATTGAAAGGGGAAGATTTGATAACCTCTCATTAGTCCCTGATGATTCTTCGTTTTTGTATCTCATTTTTCCTGGCTGATGATTAATGCTTTGTCACTCTTGCAGAGAAGGCTAGGCTTGAAGCTCAAATTAGAGCTGCCGAAGCTGCCTCAAGGAAGAGGGAAGAGATCGAGTTCAAAAAGCAACGAGAGAGAGAAAGGGAAGCGGCTCGGACTGCTATCGAGAAGGTTTGTACAGTTAAATTCATGTACCTAAGAGTGTTCGGCCATCTACCTTTGCAATTCTTTTCCGTTTTTGTTTGATTGGACAAAGATATTAGTCGTCTCATCTATCGGTCTTGTTGTTTTTTGGATACAGATGGAAAAAACCGCTAACATCGAGTTAAACTTGGATGTTCTTAAGGAACTAGAAAAGCTTTGCGGGTGCTCTTTAACCTATACTGTATGGAGGAAGGATGTAAAGAGGGAAGTAATCCCAGGGAATTGCCTTGGGAGCCCTCTTGAGCAGTTGGGCCTGTTCTTCAAGGAAGATGATCATCCAGACGAAATCTTAAATGGAGATGAAGAGGAAGGAGAGATAGTATGCTTCTGAAAAGTTGTACTAAGATTTCTCTTTCCCTACTTTTTTTGACTGTCAGTATTACCGAGTGGAAAGCTTGACAGCGTGTTGTAAATGAAAGTTTTGTAGGGAGGTAGAGAACTACCACTATTTACATAGAAATACGTAAAGAAAATATATACAAGTTAATCGTATCCATGTCCGTTCCTCTATTTCACAACCTGCGAATCTTCTGAAATGGAATAGCAGAAACCAGAGGACGAGAAGCTAATGAAAATCCTAAGCCATCAATGGATTGCAAGCAAACAATCTCCGTTAGAGGTAAAAGAACGATGTTGTCCTGTCCCCTTATAACCCTTACCGCGCCATCGATATCAAACTGCTCCTCATCGTCTTTGGAAAATGGAGGATAGACCGTGTGGAAGATAACAAAAGGAAATGTACGAAACGCGTTGGATAGAGAGAAAAGAACAAGAGGAAAATATCATCCCGACAGCTAAACGGCTGACATGACAGAATAATGAGGTGGATGCTGACATGATGATTTTATCTTTTAATTAAAAAATATTATTATTATTATTATTATTATTTAAATTTAAGTGTCTTAGGAGTATGTTATTTATGTATGTCTTCGGATCATCTACATTGGTTAGGTAATTTTATGGTGGTTCGGGAATATATATAAAAAATATATTATCGAAACACATAAACAGTAAAAAAAAAAGGTTGAATTGGCCGTTTTATTTTTTAATTAAATAATAATATTATTATTATATTTTAATTATTTATATATTTCGAAAATATATTTATGTATATTTCTGGACCATCATAAAATTATTTTCGTTAGGTCCCGCACAAAGCTTTGTTACCCCAGACACACCAACACTGTTCAGGAGAATAGATGTTGCAGATTACTTGAGGATGCTATATCTATGTTAAAAGCCTGATGAAGTTGTGGGTGTACACAAGGGGATATATGTTTGAGAAAGAGAGAGCGCAAAAACCTGTGACAGGCAAAAAGAAGTAATATAATAAAAATGGCAAAATAATCTCTTTATAGGCAAAATGATCATAGGATCAATAAGATGGTCCGAGAGAGCATGCATTAACAATATGTTCCCGAAATACATAAACAATAAAAAATATAAATTAAGTAATATATTTTTTAATTTTAAAAACTATTATTATTATTTTTTTATCTCGGAAGCATACATGAACATGTATTCATGTATTCTCCCCCGACCACTATTCTCCCCGACCACCATAAAGTATCCCTGACCGTTAAATGTATGGACTAAAACTTGGCTACGTTGTAGATCCTATCAGTCTCTCTTGCTACAGTGCTGATGGAGTCACTGGTAGAACTGAAAGCGATCAGCCTCGGGAAATCCATCATTGTACCGAGTGTTCTAGAGCTGGCTAAAGCGGTCACCACTAAGTTCCCACCAAGGTACGAAAGGCTTGATCAAGAATCGGGTTCGACCTCCGTCGATGCTTCCCGGCTACAAGTCCCGGTTATCGATCTTGAGAGATTGGACGTCGGAGAAGAACACCCGAGCTCTGAGTTGGAAAAGCTGCACTGTGCATGCAAAAACTGGGGGTTCTTCCAGGTACGCCACCGCTGCTACCCTTTCATCATTTGCTACTTTTTCATCCGCTGGAAAGTAAATTCAGCATCTCGACATTAGTATGTACTTTAACTCCTCGTGTTTTTCATTCAAGCAGGTTGTGAACCACGGAGTGAGCTCGACATTACTTGAGGAATTCAAATTGGAAGTGGAGAACTTGTTCAGACTTCCATATGCAGAGAAGCAGAAGCTATGGCAGCAGCCTGACAGCCACGAGGGGTTTGGACAGGCGTTTGTGGTGTCAGAAGAGCAAAAGCTAGACTGGTCGGATATGTTCGGTGTGAGCATCTTTCCTTTCTGTCTCAGGAATAATGATCTTTTCACAAAACTCCCTCCAAAGCTAAGGTTTTATCTCTTTCTTTCCTTGTACATTTATTTTCTGAATTCCGTGGCAAATTTAGTCAAACTGTAGATCTCTCACGCTCTTTAACTGTATAGAGAGACATTGGAATTATACTAATTTTGGGTCATATGGCACAAGCTCTGAAGATGGATAGTCAGGAGATGAAAGAGCTGTTCAGCGACGGGTATCAATCAATCAGAATGAACTACTATCCTCCATGCCCTGAACCTGATAAGGGCATAGGTCTCACTCCTCATTCTGATGCGGATGCTTTGACAATCCTCTTCCAACTGAACGAAATTGAAGGACTACAAATCCGACACCAAGGAACATGGATTCCAGTCAAACCACTTCCCAATGCTTTTGTGGTCAATGTTGGGGATATAATGGAGGTATGATATATAACCAATGCTATGGCATATATAGACTCATTGTTTTGTAACTCTGGTATTTATCTTTTTCTCTGCAGATTATCAGTAATGATGCTTATAAGAGCATTGAGCACAGAGCAACAGTGAACTACATTAAATCAAGTTAAATGATCATTTGATACACAATAACAATACTGTTGTGACATAGACATAGTTAAAACTTTACAAAACTACACAAAGAGAAAAATCAATCAAATCAAGGGTTCTACCCTGTTTATATTACGTGAAAGAAATCGTAAAATCAATACTTAAAAAAAAATCAGAGATATCCCATTTAATGTATTGGAAAGAGTCATGACACTAAAAACAAAAGAAGATATATGATTTTCTGGAATCGATAATATTAATTTCCAAAATATTAAATATTCACGTACAGTTGGAATAGTAATCTATCGTAAAGTCAATACTCAAAAAAATTAGAGATATCCTAATTAATATATTGGAAAGAATCATGACATAAAAACAAAAAAAGATATGTAATTTTCTGAAATTTTCATTGAGTGGAGATAATACTAATTACCAAAATAAAAAATACCCAACCGTTGGAATATGAATATTAAGAATTTAATAAATTTTAATCTAAAAATAAAACAAGATCTATTTCAATTGTGTCGGCACAAGTGCTCACCACGAATATCCCAGATAGGTACGAAAGGCATGATGAAGAACATCTTAGTCCCTAGTGTTCTCGAGCTGGCCAAAGCGCCCATCACTAAGATCCCAGCTAGGTATGAAAGGCGTGATCAAGAACCGCTGTCTTCCTCCATTGATGCGTCTCTGCTACGGATCCCGGTTATCGATCTTGAAAGATTGGATGTCGGAGAAGAACAGTACCCGAGCTCTGAGTTGGAAAGGTTGCACTCAGCTTGCAAAGACTGGGGGTTCTTCCAGGTAATGTCAAATCAGTGGATGTTTTTGTGTGTTAGGCTTCAGTTGCATCTGACAGACTAAGTGAATCTTGCAGTATTGCAGGTTAATGTTTAGGATTTGAAGTACAGCTTCTTTATAAGATGGTATTTATTGTATTTCCTTGTGAAAACTGCAACTAATGCTACAACTTGTGAACTTCATGCTTGCAATCGGTTGGGTGCAGTACCATTGAGCAGCGACCCATCGATGTTTACATTAATACACATTGGTATGTATTTTCCTTGTGTTTTTGGTTCAAGCAGGTTGTGAACCATGGAGTTAGCACTACATTACTTGAGGAATTCAAGTTGGAAGTGGAGAACTTGCTCAGACTTCCATATGCAGAGAAGCAGAAGCTATGGCAGCAACCTGACAACCTACAGGGGTTTGGGCAAATGTTTGTGGAGTCAGAAGAGCAAAAGCTAGACTGGGCGGACATGTTCTATTTAAAAACCTTTCCTCTCCATCTCAGGAGGAATGATCTTTATGGCAATCTCCCGCCAAAGCTAAGGTTATATTTCTTTCGTTCCCATCTTTCTGATAGAGCTAATATCACTTAGGGATATGACTTGGTTGCTGACTACGGAGGATTGCATAGCACAAGTTCTATATCTACTTTTTGAATTCTGTGTCAAATTTTATCAAAACGCAGTTTTGCAAGTAGAGAGACAGAATGATTTAGATTTAGATTTAGATTTAGATTTTCACGCTTTTCAACTGCAGAGAGACATTGGAATTATACTGCAAAGAAGTGAAAAAGTTGGCGATGACAATTTTGGGTCACATGGCACAAGCTCTGAAGATGGATAGTCAGGAGATGAAAGAGCTGTTCAGCGACGGATATCAATCAATCAGAATGAACCACTATCCTCCATGCCCTGAACCAGATAAGGCCATGGGTCTCACTCCTCATTCTGATGCAATTGCTTTATCCATTGTCTTTCAACTGAACGAAACTGAAGGACTACAAATCCGAAACCAAGGAACATGGATTCCAGTCAAACCACTTCCCAATGCTTTTGTGGTCAATGTTGGAAATGTCATGGAGGTATTGATTTTAACTTCATATGCTTATGTGCATTAACATCATATTTTTAGTTCTTATTTCTTCAACTATAGTATAAAGAAAAGGTACATCTCGCTCAAAATCCCACACCATTTGTTTCATGCAAGGATTTCTCTAGCACAACAGCAGGAGTTGACAGGGATGAATTTGGTGCCGTAGGTGTAGACTGTAGAATATCTCTATAACCATAAAAGGACAATGTGGTTTGCTGATCATGTTTTATGCATTTCTATCTTCATCAGTCCAACACCCCTGGTGGGATAGAACTCCTGTATTACACTACATCTTAGCTCTAGATTTCCCAGCAGCTAAGTGCAGATGAGCTCATTATGGTAACAAATATGTAATTTTGATTTCAGCGAAATTGGCTATTTCTCATCTGGAACTGGAGCTAGAAGCATTCAAGTTATGTAACAAATGCTAAGGCATAGTTAGACCTATCATTGTGTAACTGGTATCCATCTTTTCCTGAGCAGATTATCAGTAATGGTGTTTATCAGAGCATTGAGCACAGAGTAACAGTGAATTCATCAAAAGAGAGGCTCTCAGTTGCAACATTCCACAATCCCAATTCACAGTCCGTGTTAGGCCCTGCTGCCAGCATCATCGGCCCGGATAATCCACCCATCTTCCGCCAGGTGCAGATGGAGGAGTACATGAAGGGCTTTTTTGCTCGAAAATTGAATGGCAAGTCTTACCTCGATTCCATGAGAATATAGGATGGAGAAGGCAAGAAATACTATTATGTATGCCACAAGTGGGTTAGGTGTGGAATTCAGTCATTAACTGAAAAACAGGTTGAGACAAAATTTGAGCAATATTGTAGAAACTCATCCCAATTGCTCTCATCGAAGCACGCACAACCTTTTTTTTATTTTTATGAAAAAGAAGTATATATTCTGCGATTGCTTCATTCATTTTTAATCAAATCAATCCTTAAAAAATAACTTGAACAGTTAATGTCTAATGAAATGATGTGTGAGTGTGTTTATCCATTGCACAAACATACAACATGGATGTGTAAGATTCAGAACCTTGCACCCTCTCAATGAAAATAAATCGAAACCAATAGAATTATTATCTCCTTTGTTATTTCATATTGTTTATCTCCTTTCTAAATCTCTATCAAAGAGTGGTGAAAAACACAAAAGAAGTGGGGCTGATTAGAGTAAAGCTTTGAAACATTTTCAATTTAGTTAATAAAAAATATATTTTTTTATAAATGATTTACTCATACATAAGTCTAAAACCTCCTTATTCTTTTACGATATAGGATTGGATAACAAATATCCCTACTTAACCTGCGTTATTCCTTTTTTGACACGGGATTAGGTATAAATTTTAGGAGGTAGCATGTGGAGGACATCGTGAGGCTCTTTTGTGTAGATCTCAAAGACATCTGACTAAGTATTTGTTAATCCGAGAAAGACATCTGCGCGGTAAGGAAGGTAGATTTTTATCTTTGGGAAGAAAGATTACTCTAATATTATATTAGTGCTAAATAGTTTATCCATGTACTACATGTCAGTTTCTAAGAGGCCAAAGAAAGTACTACGATTTGTTGAGAAGTTACAGTGTATATTTTCTTGAAGGGAAATGTTGAAAGTAATGTATTAACATGATGAATTGGAAGAAGTTTATATATGTTGAAATATGTCTTATATAATATTTATAGTTAATAATTTATTATTAACGATATTTTTAGGATTTTTTATGACATAATTTAAGAAATAAATTACGTAGATATATAAAATAATATTCTTTTATATATTAAGAGAACTAGATTGAATGAAGAGAAATGATCATTTGACATATAAAAGCTCTCTCCTTATTTCTTATTTAGTCAATATACTTTTGTGCCAAGCTAACAAAATGCCACCGGTAGTGAGGCAATATATGTTGAGGGACTTGCTTCCCAGAACTTTTCTATATAATTTTTTCAGTTTATCCAAACAACGGAAGAAGGAATTCACAATGAATTCAGAAACATCACTCATTATTATTCCACCATTAGTGTTAAATTGAAGAAATTATAGTATAGATTGTAACGGTATGTTTGGTTTGATAAATTGGTAGAATAGGAATAGTTGGAACTGAAATAAAAATAAAATATTTTTAATTATAAATATTTTATTTTAATATTTTATTAATATTATTTATAATATATATTATTTTAGAAAAATAATTTAATTTTTAAAATTTGTTACCAATTCTATCAATTACTAAAATCAAACAAGACATGCAAAATTATCATGAATATCTGAATAAGATCTCTAAAATCAAAATTTTTATCTTATAAGATATCATCAGAGGAAATAAAAAAAATTATTCTTGAATAATCTGAAACAAAAGGAGTTTGTGCGATCATTTTTTAGTTAAAAAAAAATTAAGAGAATTATTAAGATCTTATTTTATTTATTTTTATTTGTTATGAAAGAAACAAAGATAAACACCTAATTAAGAAATAAGAAACCAGCTATATAATAGATTAAAAAAATTATTATAAAATTATAAATCGAGATTATGTTAAATCTGTTAAACTATATTTGGAATGAAATAGATATTCTTATAATCAGGCACTCTAAAAAATAATAATTTTTTAAAAAATAAATAATAAAATAATAATAATATTATTATTATTATTTTGTAATTAATTTTTTTATTAAAAAGTGATATTATTAATTAAAGTCAAGCTCATTCTTTCCGTAATTATTTGTGACATGGAATATATTATGCTTTATACAAAATATATAGGTATTGTATCATAACTCTCTTTGATAGATTAATATTATGTAAGACATGTGATATAATGGTTATTATTACAAGATGAAAATTAGATTAGAAATGTGACAAACATCAGGTATATGTCTCATGTTTATAAATTTTATAATTTTTTATTAAATAAATATACTTTTATAATCGTAAATATGACTATATATGAGGATAAAAATAAATTGATAAAATATGTCACTTTGTTCCATTTTCTGAAATGAATATGACAGTTTACTATAATCATGATGACGATAGCTCATCCTAATGTTAAAATCCCATTCTATGAAGTAAATAAGATATTATTTTATGTCCATGATTATGAACATGGATAAAATATTAAATCTTCAAAATTTAATAAAGGATGAGATATTTATATTATATAAAATATTGATATAACTAGTGAGATCATTCCGGTTATATATTGATATGAGATATAATTTGATGAGCTATATCAATTGTCATTAGAAAACTAAAAGTTTTTTTATAATACATAAGTTCTTGAATGTTATTGAGCAAATGTATCTCAAGCATAAGATCTATACTTGCTTAATTTGATATCAAATCAAGATAAAGATGTGAATTACAAATATATGGTTTGGATGATATATTAACCAAAGTATTTATATATATACATATAGTTACAACCTAAGTGGCATTTGTAAGTCAAATTGTGAAAAAAAATACTGGCCGCTTAAACATCCTTATAATTCGATATCAATAATATGAATATATAATATGAGTATATCAATATTATTTGTTAGTTATCACATACTTGTTATAATGCATTTGATATACAAAAACTTATTCGCATTATGTCAATATATCATCATTATTATCCCATAAAATTGAGTGGCAAGTCTTATCTTGATTCCATGAGAATATAGGATGAAGAAAAAATACTATTGCCAGAAATGGGTTGGGTGTACAATTTAGAGAATAACTGAAAATGTGGTTCAGACCGAAATTTGAACAATGTTGTAGTAACTCAACACCAGAGTTCTAAAATCTTTATCCTTGATAGTATAATTAAATGCGATTTTACATTACGTAATAATCGGCTGGTTAGCACTCTCTATTTCCTAATATATGCATTTATGGAGTTATTACTGGTATCTTACAAGATTTCTCTGAAAGCAGGAATTCACAGGATATTTTGACGATTTAAAGCAGATTTCCTGAAAGAGAATCAGGAGCCACGATTTGACAGCTGCTGGCCTGGAAGATCGGAGATCTCACCGTGATCACGGACCGAGAATCTGCCTGATATCTCGGGTGATCCTAACTGATATGGCAGTAATCTGTTTCTGATCCTGCGAGATCTTGATAGATAGTATATAGAGACCCTGGCCGCCTGTGGCCAGAGGAGGCGAATTTAGAGATTTCTCTTTGTTTTAGACATTATTCTAGATTTTACTCCAGAACTCAATGGAGGGCTAGAACTTATTCTTCCTTGATTTAGTTCATTTACCGGACCAACCCTTGTGAGGTCCCGTTCAATATAGTACTCAGTTTCTTTTGTTATCTCTCGCCATTCTTGAGCATACTGTTGTCATGGTGATTGATCAACTCCATAACAAATTAAAAGCCAATCACTGTAATCGTGGGCGGTGAGTGAAACACGAGTGACGGGAGGGCACACTCAGATTAACTACGTTGCTAATCCGGAGGTGAGGTTTTCTGGAAAGTAGGACACGAAAGGGCGAAGGACGTTCCTTCCCTCTGGAGTGCTCAGTCGTACTGAGCAACCCACTAACTGGAATCCAGCAGAAAAGACGTGAGTACATCCCTAGAAGACCCGTGATCACGGGGAGGTCTCGGTGTGAATTGAATCAAGGATCATCACAAGCATCTGAATTACACCTTTATTTCTCACCTTCGAAACATTACATTTGTTACACAACCCCTATTCATCACTAAGATTTTATAACCCTTATTCATCAATGTAATGGATGAAACATTACAAATTGAGTGGCAAGTCTATCTTGATTCCATGAGAATATAGGATGAAGAAAATATACTATTGCCAGAAATGGATTGGGTGTGCAATTTAGAGAATAACTGAAAATGTGGTTCAGACCGAAATTTGAACAATGTTGTAGTAACTCAACACCAGAGTTCTAAAATCTTTATCCTAGTTGCTCTAATTGAAGCACACAATCTGTCGTTGTTTCATCCATTTTTAATTATTATAAATTCTGTTTAATCATTCTTATTTAAAAATATATGGGGTTATGTTTAACCTGATAGAGTTTTTATTTAAATATTGATCCGGATTATTTTTTTAATTTGGATATTTAAATTTTAATTCAGATCAATTTTTATCCTAAGTGATTTAAGAATTAAAATATCTTGGATTCAAAATCTAACCACATCATTATTTAGTTTATAATATCTTGTATATTAAAAAAGAAATAAAAAATAGAGATTACTCAAATTTATTGGGAATTATAAAAATATAACTCCGAATACTTTACTCTAACCAAAAATTGCTTTTAATTTTAGTAATTCATTATTAATGTACTGTTATTTATATGTAGGGAGTCAGGGAGTTAATAATGATAATAAAATTATAAAATATTTACGATATTATATTTAAAAAATCTATATAAGACTATCACTCTGTAAAAAAATCAAGAAGATGGAGTCGTTTGTACAAGTGAATGCGGTCAACCATGGGAAATCAATCATAGTCCCAAGCGTTTTAGAGCTGGCCAAAGTGCCCGCCACTAAGATCCCACCCAGGTACCAAAGGCATGATCAAGAATCGCTGCTATCTACCTCCGTTGATGCGTCCCTGCAACGAGTGCCGGTTATCGATCTTCAAAGATTGGATGTTGGAGAAGAACAGTACCCGAGCTCCGAGTTGGAAAGGTTGCACTCTGCTTGCAAAAACTGGGGTTTCTTCCAGGTATATCTCTGTTGTTATTATTGTGTGTTAGCTTTCGTTTTGTCGGTGAGACTCAGTCTGTAGTCTGTATGAGGTCAGAGGTTTTGGATTGTAATTATATATTGTATAAATATAATATTTATAATAAAATGTATTTTTTAAATTATATAATCATACTGATGATTATAATTATAATTATTATAATTGTGATTATATATATATTTTTAGATCATATAATAATTATATTTCCAACGGAAATCCTTTTTATAACCCTGTTATTAGTAGACTCGAACTTACGGGCTTCATGCTTGCTGTCAGTTATTGAGGAGCTACCCGTCATAGTTCGCATTATAGTATACACCTACTGTTACTTTCCTCGTGTTTTTGGTTCAAGCAGGTTATGAACCATGGAGTTAGCTCTACATTACTGGAGGAATTCAAATTGGAAGTGGAGAACTTCTTCAGACTTCCATATGCAGAGAAGAAGAAGCTATGGCAGCAACCTGACAACCAACAGGGGTTTGGACAGCTGTTTGTGGTGTCAGAAGAGCAAAAGCTAGACTGGTCGGACATGTTCTACATGCACATCTTTCCTCCCAGTCTCAGGAAGAATGATATATTTGGCGAACTCCCGCCAAAGCTAAGGTTTTATTTCTTTCCTTCCCATCTTTTCTAGTTGGGCTAATTTCAACCAAAGGCCATGACTGCGGAGGATTGCATAGCACAAGTTCTATATCTACTTTTTGAATTCTGTGGAAAAATTAGTCAACAGTAGTTTTGACAGTAGAGAAACAGATTTAGATTTAAATTTAGATTTTCACGCTCTTTAACTGCAGAGAGACATTGGAATTATACTGCAAAGAAGTGAAAAGGTTGGCGATGACAATTTTGGGTCACATGGCACAAGCTCTGAAGATGGATAGTCAGGAGATGAAAGAGCTGTTCAGCGACGGATATCAATCAATCAGAATGAACTACTATCCTCCATGCCCTGAACCACATAAGGCCATGGGTTTCACTCCTCATTCTGATGCGGATGCTTTAACCATTCTCTGTCAACTAAACGAAACTGAAGGACTACAAATCCGACACCAAGGAACATGGATTCCTATCAAACCACTTCCCAATGCTTTTGTGGTCAACGTTGGGGATGTAATGGAGGTATTGATTCTAACTCCATATGCTTAAGAGCACTGATATAGTCAATTACCAAAGGAAAAATTAAGATCGTAGTTTCATTTCTTATTTTTTCAAATGTAGTATAAAGAAAAGGTTCAACGATTTCACTAGCACAACAGCAGGTGTTGACAGGAATGGATTTGGCACAGTAAATGTAGACTGTAGATAATCTCTATAACCATAAAAGGATAATGTGGTTTGCTGATCATGTTCTATGTGTAGTTCAATTTTCATTAGTCCAATACTCCTGGTTGAATGGAACTCCAGTAAAACACCACATCTCAGCTCTAGATTGTCCAGCAGCAAGTACACATGAACTCATCATCATAACAAATATGGAATTTTAATTTCAGCTCCAACCTCTTACTTTTAGGATGTATTGAAGTTGACTTCCATAAAATGTTTTTGGGATCAATTCTGAACTACAGTTCATATAGAAGAAGGATGTAAACTGTTTCTTCCATCGTGCATATTATCATATTGGCTAGTTTTCATCCCGAGCTGGAGCTGGCCGCATCCAGCCCCTGAATCCAGATATATCACCAATCCTAAGGCATATCTAAACCCATCGTTTTGTAACTGGTATTCATCTTTTCCTCTGCAGATTATCAGTAATGGTGCTTATAAGAGCATTGAGCACAGAGCAACAGTGAATTCATCAAAGGAGAGGCTCTCAGTCGCTGCATTCCACTGTTCCAAGCTAGAGTCCGTCCTGGGCCCTGCTGCCAGCATCATTGGCCCGGATAATCCACCAATCTTCCGCCAGATGCAGATGGAGGAGTACTTGAAGGGCTTTTTCGCTCAAAAAATGTATGGCAAGTCATACCTTGATTTCATGAAAATAGAGGATGGCATAGACAAGAAATGATTATACTTATGCCATAAATATATAATGAGTTGCCAAAGGCTTAAGGTGGGCGACTCATCAGAAGCATTTCCAAGCGCTGTAGCCATTTTGTCCCGTATACTCATCCATATGGTTTCATCCATCCCATGCCAAACTAAAAGAAAAGAACTTTTAAGGATGCTGTACGCAGGAAACTGTGGCCGGCCTGTTGTCTGTTATGCGAAGAAAGCAGGCAGACTCTCTTTTAAGGATATGTTACTTTTAAATAATCTTCTTTTCCTTCTTTTCATATCCAGCTCAAAGTTGCTTCTCTAAGCAAACCAGAAAGAGAAAGTTATCTAGCTAATTACATATAGTGGTTGGAGACCAGCAAGTTCCAGCTCATTCCAGTTTTGAGTTATTGTCTAGTTCTTCACAGAAGAAGAAACTGACAAGTCACCTTTATCCCTGCAACTACAACAGTTCATCTAGATTAAGATTTGGCCTTGTAACTAGACCACATCTAGTTAACCTGGACAGAACAACCTATCTCGAATCACAAACAAGTGGAATCTGAGCTCTTTATAATATTAAGATAACTTCTTCAGTTTAACACAATGTCTTCTCCCCTTACCCTGCAACCTCACGGACCGAACAGTTTAATCCACCAATTGGCTAATAAAATCAGGAGGCCATGTTTTCTTCGACAAAATTATTATGTCAGCTTGAAATAGTGGCTACGAAGGTAGACCAATAGGTTTGGCCTGCATGAATCATCCCTTTCGTAAGCACCAACTTGATAACCCGAAATTTTAAAAGTTTCTTATCCAAATAGGTCGATGTTTACTTTAATTTACTTACCATTCTGAACTAACCTAAGCCCTGCAGCATATAACTTACAAACAAAACTAGTAGCTTGCTCTTTCCAGCTCTATACCATCTCTGGTCGGTCACGAGTAGGCCTCAAGCATATTATGCGGTACAGGCTCTCGGAGTGGTTATACATGTCAAAATATCAATGTTATCTATCCGGTCGCATATGAGGCCATTTCCTGTATAAATACCTGGAAGCAAGAGCTTAATCCAACTACCAAACTAATCAACAGACTCTCTCTGGCTTCCAAAATGAAAATCCGAGCATCCTGTCAGCTGATGGTGTTAGTTTCTGTTTTTCTGTGTAGTTTTCTTGTTGCTTCTGCAGGAAATTTCAACCAAGAAGTGGACCTTACATGGGGTGGTGAACGTGCAAAGATAATCAAGGGAGGAACCATTCTCTCGCTAACTCTTGATAGGGCCTCTGGCTCTGGCTTCCAGTCTAAAAAAGAGTATCTCTTTGGGAGGATCGACATGCAAATTAAGCTTGTAGGTGGCAATTCTGCTGGCTCTGTCACTGCATATTATGTAAGTCCCCGTTCAAGTTATACATCTGTAAGGAACTGATCTGACGTCGTAAATTTACAGAGTCACTGCTGTTTTTTTGGTTCTCAGTTGTCTTCTCAAGGAACATACCATGACGAGATTGATTTCGAGTTCTTGGGGAATCTTAGTGGAGATCCCTATACAGTCCACACTAATATTTATACTCAGGGGCACGGGGACAGAGAACAACAGTTCCATCTCTGGTTCGACCCAACACAAGATTTTCACTTCTATTCCATATTGTGGAACCCTCGTCGCATCATGTAAGACATCATTTCGGTCGCAAGATTAATATCATTTCGAATTTCGAGTATATCTAACTTGTTATTACACATCCAGTTTATTAGCAGATAACATCCCAGTAAGAGAGTACGAGAATCAAGAATCTATTGGGGTTCCATTCCCCAAGAACCAGCCCATGAGACTATATTCGAGTCTTTGGAATGCTGATCAGTGGGCAACAAGAGGTGGATTAGTGAAAACCGACTGGTCCAAGGCTCCTTTCACAGCCTACTACAAGAATTTTAACGCCAACGCGTGCATATGGTCTTCAGGTTCATCTTCTTGTGGTTCAAACACACCAAGCTCAGCTACCAAAGATGGTTGGCAAACTCAAGGCCTTGATGCAAATGGTAGAAAATTGCTGAGGTGGGTGCAAAAGAATCACATGATCTATAACTATTGCACTGACTACAAAAGATTTCCTCAAGGTCGTCCTCCAGAGTGCCGGCGTTCGAAGTACCCCTGAAGAGAGTTCGCTCTTGCCCTGGATGGGCTGTATACTTATATCAAGTATATATCATTTGGACCAAAATTGTCTGGTAGTAGGACATGGCTCTTTACTTCATGGTTTAAAATACAAAATCTTAGATCATGTCCGTTTGCACCGGACTAATTAGTTGCAAAAAATTATTCAAAAAAATTTTAGTTACCAATACATTCTAGATATATGTAAATCAACACTAAAAAAGGATAAATATAACGCCTGAGGTGAAGTTTTTTATCCACTTACCTAAGACCCACAAATCAGACAACACTAGATTTGTCGATAAAACAGGAAGCAAGATCTTCTGAAAATCTCATTGCATGCATAAGCTTGCCATTGCTCGCGGACCACAGTTTTGTTATCTTTCTGCCTTGCCGTTTTAGTTGCCACTAATCTTGTGGCCAATATGTGTATGCTATAATTCTTTGATATTTTTCGAATTTTAAAGTATTAATCTTCATATTTCAAAATGATATATGTTACATCTTATACATGTAGATAATACACTTATGAAGTAAATTAATAATCATATCAGAGGCAGGTGGGATATTTTTCATATCATATACACTAATTATATATAAATATACAAATTGAGATTATAAAAAGTTTAATAATGACAAGAGCTGAAAATATTTTTTTATTTAGGCATGAGGGTAAACCAATGAGATGAGGACATCTTAGGTGCTTGAGATGGGACTGGAGTCTTCCATAACGAAAAATATACCTATCCTCTAGAAGCCAGAGAATCAGGGCATGAACTTGGATACCTCATAGAAGCGATCATGGAGGAAGACAAGACATCCCTTGGGAGGTCCCTCCTGGTGCCTTGTGTTCAGGAGTTAGCAAAGGAGTCTCTGACCACACTTCCGCCTCGGTATGTCCGTCCCCATCAAGATCCTCCATTCATATCCCACACTTCTTCGCCACCTCAACTTCCAGTCATTGACATGCAAAGATTGATGACCTCTCAAGAAGCCTCGGACTCGGAGCTGGATAGAATGGACGGAGCTTGCCGGGAGTGGGGCTTCTTCCAGGTAAATACGCGTCTCTGTTTGAAAACCAGTGACAGTATTCAGAATTTCACATGCTATAACAACGTTGGACGGTTTTGCGAGCAGTTGATAAATCATGGGTTGAGCAGTTCGCTGGTGGAGAAGGTGAAGGTGGGGATCAAAGAGTTTTTTAATCTCCCAATGGAGCAAAAGAAGAAGTACTGGCAGACACCTGAAGAGATGGAAGGATTTGGACAAGCCTTCGTTGTGTCTGAGGAGCAGAAGCTAGATTGGGGAGATATCTTCTACATGATCACCCTCCCAACTAATGCAAGAAAACCTCACCTATTTCCTCTGCTTCCTCCCTCGCTCAGGTCCTCCCTCTTTTCTTCTCTGAAAAAATAATTATTTGAAACAAATGGCAGTTCTCACCTAGAAATTTCAGACCCACTTGTGTACAGATAATTCTTCTATATTAGTTTCTGGTCAACAGAGGAATGCTTATCACTTTTGTTAGTTTGTGCTGGACAACAAGGATGGCAGGAATTGCAGGACTAACAAGACCAATCGTGCACTTTTCAGGGACACCTTAGATGCTTACTCTTCTGAAATGAAAAATCTAGCCCTGAAGATCCTGGACCAAATGGCAAGTGCTCTAAGAATGAACCCAGATGAGATGAGAGAGTTGTTTGAAGAAGGGTGTCAGAAAATGAGGATGAACTACTATCCTCCATGCCCACAACCAGAGATTGTCATGGGCCTTAACCCTCACACTGATGCTGTTGGCCTCACCATCCTTCTCCAAGTGAGTGAGGTGGACGGGTTACAGATTCGGAAAGATGGGAACTGGGTTCCTGTTAAACCGCTCCCGGATGCATTTATCATCAACGTGGGTGACATATTGGAGGTAAGAATGCCAGTCACAACCCATTTAACGATCTTGCAGACTAAAGAACAGACGACAGCGTGGTATTTATTCATGATATTTTTCATTTTTCGCAGATTCTGAGTAATGGAAACTACCGTAGCACTGTGCATAGAGCAACGGTTAGCTCGTCTAGTGAACGAATCTCCATTGCCACCTTTTACAGTCCAAGGCTAGATGGAGAAATGGGTCCTGCACAAAGCCTTGTTACCCCAGACACACCTGCACTGTTCAGGAGTATAGGTGTTGCAGATTACTTCAGGGGATATTTTTCACGTAAACTTGTGCAAAAATCATATCTCGACGAAATGAAAATATTCACCGTCGATAATAATATCTAATTTCCTCCCGTTGTATCGTAGACACCAATTATGAATGAATTCGACTAGTTTAAAATTTTTAAGTGCAAACAGCACTTGACTTGTTGCTATATCTATGTTAAAAGCCTGATGAAGTTGTGGGTACAAGAGGATGTATGTTTGAGAGAGAGAGAGAGCAAAAACCTGTGACAGGCAAAAAGAAGTAATATAATAGAAATGACAAAAGAATCTCTCTATAGGCAAAATGATCATAGGATCAATTAAGAATTTACAATGACAGTCAAAATAAGCTATGTTTATCCTACGCTTACTACACGGACCAAAGGCTTCATTCCCAACCACAAATCTCTATTGTATCAAGAGACTCTGCAGTACCTTAAACCCAAGAAACCATCCATCTTTGATGTTAAAAGACTATCCTCACAGCAAGCAGTAGCTGCACCCCAATTTCCTTGGAACCTATTATTGACCAAAAATTGTAAAAGGGTTACAAAACACTTAGCTTAAGACAAAGAGTGTGATAAAGATGAAGAACAAGTGTTAGAAGGAAACAGATGGGGAAACATAAGGAAAAAAGAAAAGGGTAACATCATTCACTATATCACTATACTAGGGTACTTGGATCGATCAAATCTAAGACCCGAGCCATAAGCATTCCTGACTAATAGTTTGTAAAACTTCTTTAATCTAGAGTAAATGGACCACAACTGCATTCAACCAATTCAAATTCTCCTGCTCTACAGAAGTAACCTGACAATCTACTTGCACACTCACTGTCTTTCTCTAAACTAGAGAAAATGGTTTTGACAAGCACAAGAAGTCGGATTGGTTAACGATGTTTCATTATTTTTGCAAGTGCTATTTCCTAAGTGATCAGGATGAGGCCCAGACTAGTAGGAGTGTTTCACATTAACATGGTACTCCAGGGGTAATCAATCAGAGAGCTCAGTAACAAAGCAGTGTCAATCGCAACCATCATATACAACTATTTATCATCAACATTAAATACACCAAATCTATGCAGAAAAAATTACGAAACGCAGCAGCCAATGCATTTTGAGCATTAATAGTCATAGTTTAAACAACCATCTACTAAAGAACTAAATTTTCTCGTAGTCATTGCATCGGAGTCGTTTACAGTGCAAGAAATATGACCCCATAGGACCACATACTCTATATGGAAAGCTCAAATAATCACATATTTGTTTAGAAAGAAAGTTACAGAGATAACTGAAAAACAATAGGGGAAACATTGAAGAGAATGTTAAAGTGGTTCTGCTATCATGTTCTCTTGATTAATTTTCCAAAAGGTAAACAAAACTCAAAATGAGATTTCGAACGAAAAAGAAGTTCTCCTTAGAGGCTTTTTTTTTTTTTTTGAAGCAGAACTTTGATGCATTGTTGCGAATCCTGTTCTAGTAATTGCTGAGTGTAGTAAAAACACTAAACCATAAGCTTTGGTAAAAACCGCTTATCTCCCATGACAACAAATACAATGCAATTTATGGTAACAGTTAAGCCTGAGAAGTTTACAGAACGAACAATATTTGTGCAAAAGCAATGCCTTTATCTGTGCACAAAATAAAAAACAATGGCTATCATCAACTAAATATAAGGTAATAATGCTATTTAAGCCCGTTCTGTAAATAAGAAAAAGATTTAACGAAGGGATGTGGATGAAACTAAGACTAAATCAAGATTATGGAGAAAATAAGGAATAACCCTGTTCCATAGTTTTCATCTGATTGACAAGCTCGACAGAAAACCGATTGGAAGGCAACAGAAGCTAAGCCACAGTGACTAGCAAAGCTACCTTAAGCACAACAGAAGCAAATAGATTCTGGGAGGATATATATACTCAGACTTTGTATCCATGACTGTTGAAGCTATTATACATATGATTCGCGAAAATGCCTCATAGAACAACCAAACTAACAAAGAGAAGAAACAGCATCTATTGGGTGTCATTCAAAAGGTCACCATCCAATGGCAGGACAGCAAGAACCCCGCACCACACACACAACCCATAGTGTAACTAAAATATTTAACACTGGGCACTCTCCAGTTTGGAGAAAGCAGTGTATGCAATCAAGCATAATGTCCTCTTCGAAACTACTAACTTTTTTATGTATCAAAGCAGAAACTACGCCAAAACCGACACCGGCTGGACATAATCACCCTTTCAGTTCTCCTC
Organism: Passiflora organensis; assembly: GCA_019739055.1. NCBI lineage: Eukaryota > Viridiplantae > Streptophyta > Magnoliopsida > Malpighiales > Passifloraceae > Passiflora > Passiflora organensis. Next base: position 1,420,826 of record JAEPBF010000269.1, read on the forward strand.
TACAGAAAATGTATAACATCAAACAAACCCGAAATTCACAATTCCAACAAACCCAAAAAGGAAACCAAGATGGGTGAGCCAAAAGGTAACAAAAACCGGATCTTTCAATCACAACCCAACAAAATTTCTAAATTTTTTGAGGGAAAAAAGATTTAAAAAGAGCAAGCAAACCAGAATAGGAAAAAGGAGGCACCTTAGGAAACAATACTCTGGGGAATGTAGAAGCATGAGAACACGAGCACTGCCTGGAATGTGATTTGCATTGCACATGTTCAGCGAAGAGAAACAAACCAAAAAACCCTAATTTCGCAAAGAGAAGGCAACAGGATGAAAGAGAGCGGGGACTTCGCTAGCAGTACCTTGAGTTGAAAAGCTAAGCCTGCTTAAAATGTGTGTTTAATGTTAGGTTTAAGAGTAAAGCCGTGTGTGAAAGAACTGGTGCAGTTTGGAGTTGGCATAAAAACCACTTGCACGGAGCCCAAGGATTGGGAGGGGCGAGTGCGGCGCAATGCAAGGGCAACCATTATTTGTCTCTTTCCTTCCCGACATGGCTACATCAACCAAATTCCATCAATGCCACTCTTGTCGTACAGAATGAAAAACACACCGCCTGTCTCCCCGCCCTTTCCTCTCGTTCTTCCTCGACATAAAGACATCCTTTTTCTCCTTTGCATCTTTCGGTTTGGCTGTACTACACAACTTATGTCTAATCATCAACGTTCACCGCTACCCACGTCCCATCACTCAATCTCATTTTCTGCCGCAATCAATGAAAAGACCTGATGATGGGGTAGTTAACTTAGGGTTACAATGCAAAGTTTTTGTAAATTGGATTTTCATGGGTCGCGTACAAGCGAGCACTGAATTGGTATGGGCGCTATCGATTCTTTACCTAATTTTGTATAAAATCGTCAAAATAAAATTTATTTTATCCTCATTCTCTTCGCTTTCTCTTTTCCCTCATTTGGCTTTCTGGTTATGCACCATATTTTTGCCAAAGGTGTAGTTTTTCTTCCTCGTCATCATAACTTCCCTTTCCGGAAAGGAATCTTAACCACATGGGGTTTTCCGTTTTAGTCAAGGGCCAATCTTTATCTTTATCTTTATTCTTCTTCATATCGGTTTTCTCACTGCCGTCGGTTAATCATCCCATATTTTCTTCATAATGAGTAAGCCAAAACCATTTATCTTCGTGGTCTGTATGCTTGGACAGGTATACAAGAAACGAATGCAGTAGAAATAAACCTGGTAAATGAGCAAGCCTGAAATTTTACGTAATAGTGTTCTTCGTGCTTCATGATTGCGTACGTAAGTGAGACTTTTAATAATGTTTAAGGATCATAGACAAGGTTCTAGTTTGTATACCCTTTCAACTGGGTGTCCGGTAGTTGGGCAAAAACTCCCTTGCACCCCAAGCTCCGCCCTTTTAGTTGGTCAAGGTAAGTTTGCATGATTTCTAACCTCAAGAAACAAACCCGCCCTCAGATTTGCCATAGTGGATCTTCCTTGATCCTAAAGCCAAGCGTAAAAATAGTGGACCTAATCTCTGCCTAACGTAAATGGGCAGACGTGAAAAAAAAAATCAAATTGAGGATTTTGTTGCTAAGTTGTTTGAGCTAAATTGCTGTAATAAAAGAGTATCATAGCCAAGTTGTAAACTAATCTCTCTAATGGACAGTCAACACCTATTGAAGATGATATGCATGATATGCAGTTTTCAACTTTCCACAAATAGATAAAAGCAGCTCGATCGCATGAAGTTAGGATACTGATGCGAAGTTAGGATACTGATGTTGGAAGACAGAGTATCAAAAAGCATGTTAGGATTATATTCTATTCTTAATACATCCTATACCTTAAACTTCCAGAAGTAGCGCAACATATATATTTGTATCATCCCTGATGAGCTTTATCTCAAAAAGGGTACTACTGATGAATATCCGCGAGATAAAAAAGCATCCATATGAAGCTGGAAAACTAAACTAAACTAACCTTCTTGAATTCCATCTTCACACCCGTATATATATATATATATATATATTTAATTAAATACACAGATTTCTCTTGTTTTGCACACCCTTTCTTTTTTCGGTACGTAATCTTTCTGGCATGATCTTTTTGTTCTTCCGTGCAGTATCATGTATGTATATATATATATATATGTTTGGTTTCTGCATTGTTTAAAGAAATCCTGTTTTGTGCTTGAAAGTTCTTTTCGTGTTACATTCATTCACTCGTCTTCTGTTCTTGTGATACTGTTTTGATCGAGGATATACAAATTCAATGAAACCTTAATATTGGTGGTGTTTTCTAGTCTACCGAAAATCAAGGAAAAGGGTATAGTGAGATCCAATATTTTATAAACAGACCATGGGGGAAGATGACGATGAAGCGTCAAGAGATCAAGATCATGGCAAGAACGGCTCAAAAGGAGAGGATCAGAAGGTGCCATTCTATAAGATGTTCACTTTTGCTGACAGACCAGACGTGGGGTTCATGATTGTTGGCACTGCATGCGCCCTTGCTAATGGGCTTTCTCAACCTATGATGATACTCTTCTTTGGCCAGCTTATCAATTCTTTTGGCACCGCTTCAGATTCCAACGTTGTCAAGGAAGTGTCCAAGGTAAAGGAACCTAAATTCACTGCACAACATACTTAGGGTTATACTTGTTCTGCCTTCTTTTTCTTTTCCTCTCAAATGCAATTGTCGGTTCTGTTAATTTTTTGAGGATCTTGTTCCTAAGCTTTTGCTTTTCTGGGTTTAGTAGACCCTATCAATGTCTATTCAGTTCTGTTAATTCTTTTAGGTTATATTGTTAGAAACAATTTCTCAGTCTGTCAATGTTAGTAGTAAATGCCGTGTGCTGAGGAGATATCACTGAACTTCAACTTGATAAACTAAATTTATTGCTGGAAATTGAAGTAGACAGACTAAGTTGTTGGCAATGAATTTACTCAATGTCTGATTTACATTGTCAGGATATCCACCTTTAACAGAAATCCGAATAGAGATTAGCCCGTGATCGGAAGCCGGGATATTCTTCTATTCCTAAAAGAAATTGTGATATTCAGATACTGATGTACATTTTTGGCTATGATGTTTCAGATAGCGATAAAGCTGGTGATCTTGGCTGTTACTTCTGGCATCGTATCATTTTTCCGTAAGGGCTGATATCCCTTCCTCTTGTACATATTCTCTAGCAAGATTCAATTTTGTGGATCTTTTCAGTGTGCACTTTTGCTAAACTATGTACCAGTTGATGTTTTAAGGGAGCTCAAAAGCTACTAGATTCTAAGTGGTAACTTTCTGACCAATGATTGCAGAGGTGTCGTGCTGGATGGTGACAGGGGAGAGGCAGTCTGCTCGGATCAGAGGTCTGTACCTGGAAGCAATACTAAGACAGGACATTGGCTACTTCGACACTGAAACTACCACTGGTGAGGTGATTGGTAGAATGTCAGGGGACACTATTCTCATTCAAGATGCCATGGGGGAAAAGGTAATGCATTGTAGTATACCAAGAGAGTGAAATGGTAGAATAAATGTCAGGATATAACTATATCCAATTGCTTCAAAGATCTTAGTAGACTGGTTAATTGTGACAGGTGGGGAAGTTCATACAGCTTCTGTCAACATTTTTTGGTGGATTTTTAATTGCCTTCATAAAAGGATGGCGTCTTGCTGTAGTTTTGCTCTGCTGCATTCCTCTTGTTGTTTTTACTGGTGCAAAAATGGCTAGAATGATGTCAAAGATGTCGAGCCGTGGACAGATTGCATATGCAGAAGCAGGAAATGTTGTAGAACAAACGGTTGGAGCAATCAGAACAGTAAGATGCTTTACATCAACAATCTGAATTCTTCAGAAATTTCTTCCTGAAATATTTATTTTGATAAATCTGTTTTTTCACTTCCTTAAGGTTGCAGCATTCACTGGGGAGAAGCATGCAATTGAAAAGTACAATGAGAAGCTAAAGATTGCCTATAAAGTCACAACACATCAAGGGTTAGCCTCAGGCATCGGGATTAGTGTGATGATGGTGGTAATATTTGGTACTTATGCCTTGGCTATATGGTACGGATGCAGACTGATCATAGAAAAAGGATATAATGGTGGACAGATCATTACTGTTATTATGACAATAATGGCTGGTGGAATGTAAGTACTCCTTTTGTGGTTACATCAACTAAGTGTAGCTTTCTAGTTTGGAATTACTTATGTGTTTGCGGCCTCTTGGACTAGGTCACTGGGACAGACTTCTCCATCCCTTAATGCATTTGCAGCAGGACAAGCGGCAGCATATAAGATGTTCGAAACCATCGCAAGAAAGCCGAGAATTGATTCATCTAACTCTAGTGGGTTGGTACTGGAAGAATTCAATGGCGAAGTTGAGCTCAGGAATGTGTATTTCAGATACCCTGCAAGGCCTGACGTTCAGATATTTTCAGGATTTTCATTGCAAGTGCGTACTGGCACAACTGCAGCTCTGGTGGGGCAGAGTGGAAGTGGGAAGTCAACTGTTATTAGCCTCATTGAGAGATTCTACGATCCTGATTCTGGTGAAGTACTCATCTCTGAGGTAGATATAAGGAAGCTAAAGCTGAGTTGGATAAGGGAACAGATCGGACTGGTTAGTCAGGAACCTATCCTGTTTGCAACTAGCATAAAAGAGAATATAGCATACGGGAAAGGAAATGCGACCGACGAGGAGATCAGAAATGCAGTTTTGCAGGCTAATGCTGCTTCATTTATTGACAACATGCCACAGGTAATCCAACTTTCTTCCAAAAGTGGTCAGCTAGATTTTCTAGTCCTGAAAGAGTGATCTGAATGACTGATTTTACTTCCTCAGGGACTTGATACAATGGTAGGCGAGCATGGTACTCAGTTATCTGGTGGGCAAAAGCAAAGGATTGCAATTGCAAGGGCCATACTGAAGAATCCAAAGATTCTGCTTCTTGATGAAGCAACAAGTGCGCTGGATTGTGAGTCTGAGCGAATTGTTCAGGATGCCTTGGTGAAAGTCATGACCAACAGGACAACTGTGGTCGTTGCACATCGTCTGACAACTATAAGAAATGCAGATACTATATCAGTGGTTCATACAGGAAAAATTGTGGAGAGTGGTAGCTACTGAACCAGTTTCTCTTCGCTTTCAAGATTCTAATTTTCCCCACCACAGCTTAATCTTTGTGAAACTTTCATTGTAGGAACTCACGAGGAGCTGATAAGGAATCCAGAGGGGGCATACTCCCAGCTAGTGCGTCTCCAAGAAGGAGTGCAGGAGTCTGAAGATTCCCACACGGCAGGAGTCGGGTTAGAAACGAGCTCCGAGGTGGAACAATCCATTTCCATTTCGGAATCCCCGAGACAATTCAGTAGGAAATCGTCAGGAAGCAAGCACTCTGTCTCAGCTGGCACCATTGGCTTTGCTGTTCCAAGTAATGTCCAGGATGATGAAGAAAGCAAGGATAAGACAGAAACAATCCCTAAACATGTGGTTAGACGTCTTGCCTACTTGAACAAACCTGAGCTGCCATTTCTGTTGGTGGGTAGTGCTGCTGCTGCCTTACATGGCTTAATTTTCCCATTGTTTGGTCTTTTACTATCATCAGCCGTAAAGATGTTCTATGAACCTCCGAGACTGCTAAAAAAGGACTCCAAGTTCTGGGCACTGGTGTATTTGGGTCTAGGTTTAGCTAACCTCATAGCAATACCAGCGCAGAATTACTTTTTTGGGATTGCAGGGGGTAGATTGATTGAACGAATTCGTTCTCTGACATTTGAAAAGGTGGTACGCCAAGAAATCACCTGGTTCGACGACCCTGCAAATTCAAGGTTTGTCTTAAGAAGTTGAGATTCTCCATTTCTCGATATTGTTCTGATTCACAGACCAGAAGTCTTGACCTTGTTTACGAATTTGTTTGCATTTCCAGTGGTGCTGTGGGTGCAAGGTTGTCAACCGATGCTTCAGCAGTCAGGAGTATTGTCGGTGACACTTTGGCTTTAATTGTCCAGAACATAGCCACAATCACAGCAGGGCTGGTCATAGCATTTGTTGCTAACTGGAAGCTGGCGGGGATAATTCTTCTGGTGTCTCCGTTGCTAGTTTTCCAAGGGTACATTCAGACTTTGTTTATGAAGAAGGGCTTCAGTGCAGATGCCAAGGTTAGTGTTTGCTCAATAATTCTTCCGTGCTCTTTGATCATATTTGTTATGGTTGGTTGATGATGGTGGAAAACTTACAGCTGATGTATGAAGAAGCAAGTCAAGTGGCAAATGATGCTGTTGGCAGCATCAGAACTGTCGCATCATTTTGTGCTGAAAGGAAGGTGATGGAACTATACAAAAAGAAATGCGATGGCCCCAAGAAGATGGGTGTTCGTCTCGGACTTATCAGTGGAATTGGTTTTGGGTTTTCCTTCTTTATACTCTATTGCACAAATGCATTTTGTTTCTACATCGGATCAGTCCTTGTTCGACATGGGCAAGCATCATTCGGAGATGTTTTCAAGGTATGACTGTTCGTAATATAGCCGAATCTCGTTAAATTCTTATATTCTTTATTATTCTGGTATTCGTATGTTGATTGTGTATAAATATTCACAACAAGGTTATTAGGTTATTGCAGGGTTGATAAGTTGTACGCTCCTTCTTTTGCAGGTTTTCTTTGCACTGACATTGGCGGCAATTGGGGTCTCCCAATCCAGTGGACTGGCTGCAGACACGAACAAGGCCAAGTCTTCAGCAGCTTCAATACTTGGAATCATAGACAGAAAGTCGAAAATTGACTCAAGCAGTGATCAAGGCGCTACACTTGCAGACGTGAAAGGTGATATTGAGTTGGAACATGTCAGCTTCAGATACCCAATGAGACCACATGTTCAAATCTTTAGAGATTTGTCCCTTACTATCCCCTCCGGAAAGGTATTATCCTAAACAATGTCCTACTTGTTCCTTCTGTTCATCGGAGTTTTCTTGACATACATGGCTTGACATTGTGGTTGCAGACAGTGGCTCTGGTCGGAGAAAGTGGAAGTGGGAAGTCGACAATAATCAGCCTGATAGAGAGATTTTATGATCCTGAATCAGGCCATGTATACTTGGACAAAGTGGAGATCAAGAAGTTGAAACTATGCTGGTTGAGACAGCAAATGGGATTAGTTAGTCAAGAGCCCATTCTTTTCAATGAAACGATTCGTGCGAATATAGCTTACGGGAAGCATGGAGATGTTACGGAGGAAGAGATCGTTACAGCCACAAAAGCAGCCAATGCTCACGACTTCATCAGTTCATTACCGCAGGGGTATGACACGTCGGTGGGCGAACGAGGGGTGCAGTTGTCAGGAGGGCAGAAGCAGAGAGTGGCCATTGCTAGAGCTATACTGAAGAACCCAAGGATTCTTTTGCTGGATGAAGCAACAAGTGCACTGGATGCAGAGTCGGAACGAGTGGTGCAGGATGCTTTGGACAAGGTGATGGTCAACAGAACAACTGTTGTGGTGGCTCATCGCCTTACCACTATCAAGGGTGCTGACATCATTGCTGTAGTGAAGGATGGTGCCATTGCTGAGAAAGGACGGCATGAAGAGCTTATGAAGATCAACAATGGAGCCTATGCTTCTCTTGTTGCACTTCACATGAGTGCATCATAGGTGTTGTAGAATATACTGCTTTATCAACTCCCAACTCCATAGCATTTTTGCCCAAACTCACTTTCACGGGTCTAATCGGGATCACGAGTTACTGGTTTGGTATCATTTATACTTTAAAGAGTAGAACCGCTCTCGATAAATACATTTTTCATATGTCATATCTAAAGTTAAAAACTCGGCAATACCTATGTTGTGAACTCATGTGAAGTGCAACAAGGGAAGCATAAGCTCCATTGTTGATCTTCATGAGCTGAGCGCTTCATGTTAGCACCCTTGATAGTGGTAATGCGGTTGTTCTGTTGACCATCACTTTGTCCAAACCATATCCTGCAAATACACAAAGAACAAAAAAGACCCAGCACCAGAACCGGGAGTTGGTATTTTGGTATCGATCTGTGGGAAAAGAAAGAGGGGAGAATTATACTACACATCTCCCTGTAATAAACACCTTTTATATAACTCCTGACACAGAAAACTTCACTTCACACATAGTTTGTTGTTTATCCGACAATTCAAAGAATGTACAAATAATCTTAAATTAGAGAGCTTCAGTCTTTGCTTTGACTGCCGTTTCCTTCATATTTACTCACTGTTTCAGGCACGATCTTGTCAAATTTGGACCAAGGAATAACGAGGGATATAATACCATTTGATCACCACCTAAAAAGCTTCTGCACCATTATTACTGGTGGGAATTCTTTGGCGCTTCTCAACATATGCTGATGGAAACCACCCAGCTTTACCTTTACATTCTCCTTCTGACCATCCGGTTGGGCTCACCTGGAAATATATGCAAATTCCATCAGATAATCAATGACCAGATGAAAGAAACCTGATCTGCACTTAACAGAATCAGGACAAAAAGCTAAGCCTGTGTCCACAAATGGTTTGTTATCAATGTTGGGAAAAAATCTCACCAACATTTTTCTATATATCTAAGAAGGCTTTGCATTACATGTTGGGTTACTCAAGGCAAAAACAAATTTTAGAAGATTCATGCAATAAGACAACCATATCTAGATTTTCTTAGTAAGGGTTCATTGCACTCTAAGTAGTTTTTCTCTTATAGGACTAGTCTCCCGCTTAACAATAGTATTTTAGGCATTTAAGAGACCAGCTAAAAGAACACCAACGCAAAATGAAGGCTTATGAATTACATTTTTAGGTCCAAGTTTCATCTTCCCTGAGTGGCTGCGCACAAAGCATAGATTAGGAAAGTTGGAGGTGCATATGCCATAAAACTACACCTATCAGAAACGAGGATGGTGTCTATACGGTATTAGAAAAATATATAAAGATTGAGGAATACCTTTCGCACAACAATATAGTCACCCACTGCCAGGCTCAGCTCTTTCTCTGTCTCCGCAAAGAAGGGATGGACAACCTGCGATAGGCAGTAAAAAAAGGTGATGCTTTATTTTTTGTGATGAATTGAGCATATAGCAATTAAAACAGTAAATAAATAAATACAGTAATACTGCAAACTATGCATATACAGAGTTTCACAATTTCAGGAACAAAATTTTCCCTCCTTTTATCTTACAACAGCTAGTGAGTATACAACACATGTAATGCCCGAAGTCCTGCCTAGTGAACCAGGTCCAAGGCCTTCTAACCGGTCTGCTTTCTCGAATAAATAAAAATACTCTTTGAAGACAAAGAAGATTCTCATTTTGGTACCAAGAGGGTTTCAAAAATTCAATATTATTCAAAAAACTTTAAAGTTTCTACATCTAATCCTGCGGGTCTCTTGAAAGATGTCACATGCAACTTGAAGAACCTCATCAGCTATAGAATGGATAAACAGTTACTAGGAGGATGATGGAGTCATAAATGCAATATCTATCAGTTGTTTCTATTACAACAGCTATAAAAGAAGCAAGGACTCAATTCTTTCTAAACAAATAGCAAGAAGATAAGATAACTACATTGAATCTTTTGTCATGTTGTGCGTGAAGGAGGAAGTTCATGAGAGGATATTTTTAACTTAAAAACATTGGTAGACCAGCTTTACTTGGCAAGCTTATTTGGAAAAGACTAATTTTTGTATTTGCATTGCACTGACTTACTGAGCTTAATCATTTTTATAGTGTTTAAGTAATTAAAAAAAGAAAAACAGATGCCCAAGGCTCCACAATCGCAGTAAATCCTTAGCATAATCACACGAAGAACAATGAAGGGAAGTGTCTGAACAGCACATGATACTGCATCATGCTAAAACTCCACCTTGAAAGCTCCATATGTCTTGGATGCTGTTTAGTCGATTACCACTTGAGAATATAGGTATGTAATTTTGAAATCGGTACCATAGTATGAGTTTCTCTGACATAAGCATGCATACCACACTCACTGTCAAAGGTTCTAAGTTTAGACTTACTTCGGCCAAGAAATACATCGTTTTTTCAGAGCCATCTTCTGATGGAATTACAGGAGGTGGAATCACAGGTGGAGCAGACTCTTTACGTTGCTTCTCTGAAACCATCTGCGAAGTTTAAGACCGAGAAGTAAGCTTAGATTGCTTAAACGATAGATGTCTAACTTTGAGACTATAAAATCCTGAACCAACCTCAGCTTCAACTTCACCAAGAATAGCAGCAATTCTCAAATGGTAATTCTTTTGCCCTTCAACCTTCAAAAGAGAAGGTACAAAAAAAAAAGTTTGTCAAATATATCAAAGCTACAAGTTGATCAAAGTTTCAAACTGAAAACTAGGTGGGCAAGTACCATTGCAACAAGCCTCTGGAGAGTCAGCCTATGCTGCTGCGCTTCAACAGCAGCCAATGCAGCTGCAGCCTCCTTACCAAGAACTGCCATGTTTGCTTTTATTTCCTGCATCTTTGCTTCTGATGCTTGCAACTTTGCAATATTTTCAGGAATTGGTGCTTCCTTCACTCGGGCTTGTCTTCTAGAAACCTCTGCAGCCTGCACAATTGTAGTAAGAGACAAAATAGAATTCATGAAGAAAATTCTAAAAGGAGGAAATTTAAAGCAACAATTCAAGAAAAATAATCATTTGAAAGAGCATGACTGATGTAAACAGTTCATTATTGATACTTACATGTGTCTCTGCTTCCTGTCTCATGCGACTATAACGTTGAGCAAGATGGCGGGCATCTTCCAGAGGAGCGCCAGCTATCATTGCTCTCAGAGGATCTAAAATCTGCGACCCAAAATGGAAAAGAAGAGACATATATGATTCCTGGGTTCCCATATCCTGTCTAACCAAATGAATAAATGTTACAGTGAACAATCGTATATATGACCCCTTCTTTTTTTCTTTTTGACTGACTACCATCAACATTTAATGTATAAGCTCACAGTTTATGATTCTCAATTTGTGTTGGAAGAAATAAAAATTTGCATTTCAATTGACAGAAAATTATGACCATAGGATGAGATCTCAATACATCTCATACATGCACTATGGGGAGATTTTAACCTGTGAAGATAGCAGTCGATTCAAATCTTCTTGCTCCTTGTCCACGTGCTTAAGGGCATCACCATATATAGCAGCAGCCTTAGCAAGTACATTGTCATTGATGTTCTCAGTGCCATATCTGCAACAATCCTCAGACAACTTGGTTCCTAACTAACCAAAAATTATTGTCTGTAAGAATGACTAACAGGTACTGAAAAGAAAAAAGGAGAGAACTGTGAAGCATATGTCATAGATCAATCAATCCCAACTTATTTTCCATAAGATAATAGAATGAGGTTGGACAGGGTTCCAGTTGATTTTTCACCTGATTCAATATGTTTGTGCCCTATGGCAGTATATGTTTCTGCTGCTCTAACAATATCCTTCTGAAAATCCTGAATAAAGTATTTCGCACCCAAATCATTAGAAAAGCAATGTCCATCAAAACTTCAACTAAATGAGAACACAAATAATTGAAAAGCATCAAGTAGATGTTCCCAATCAGCAGACTTCAGCAAAATATATCATAACTCTTTCTAACCTCCATACTCATAGAGTGAAACTTATTTCCCTCACTGTTACGTCTTGGCTAAAATGGCAATGAGAGGAAAATAGTGGGTCAAGTAATTCATAACTATGGTCACCTCCTACAAAGAGAACCGGATGCTCTTAGATTTTGGCAACTGACATCTAAAAGCATAAGCATTAACCGTTTCTCTCAGTGCATAAATCTACTATTGTGAAATTTAAGCAGGTCAAGAGGATGAAAGGTAAGAATAAGAGTAAATGTGTTACAGGCTCATCAAAAAAGAATTGTACGTACAGATATAGAAGAGTATTTTTTCTTTAATTACAGGAAGACTTGCTGCCAGTGTCACCAAGATTTTTAGACACCGAAATAACTGGAGTGAACAGAATACTCAGAGGACGTACCTGAAGTAAGATCCTTAACTGAAAATTTAATTTCTCCTGAGAATAACATTTGCTGCTTTTTTCATAAAACCTTTAACTTGTTTGCTTTAGCCATTGGCCAAAAGTGATATGCAGTTTTATCAATGCATGAAGATCAAAATCCGCACTTATACAACTGCAAACAGGGCTAGATAGGCCCTAAAAATGCTAATAAAAGTCTACTATTGACAACACTGTAGGCTTCTTTTAGATGACAATAGTCCACATTGTTAGTGACAAATCCAACTAATCACTCGGTTTAGACATTGTATATGCTAGAATAAGGCATCCAAAAACTACTGAAAAAGATTTTAAATTGGTAATTGAAAAAGACTTTAATTGGTCAACAATATTAGAGATTCAAACAAAATTTTTTTCATACTCTAAATGATCAACAAATGCTAGGTAATTGTGGCAAGTAGCTGAAAACTTATCTTTCATGGAGCTGAGTGCTGAATTTTCTATATTGCTATATCTTAACTTCAATGTATTAGTTCCTATCTAGTCAAACATACTAGTGTATTTTCATTCGCAGTTTCATCTTTTTCACACGGTTTATCGATAGATCAATCTCAATGACAATATGAGACCACTAAAGAAAATGGCATGTGAGCTAACCGCAACAACTAATCAACCGACCGTGGAGAACAATATATACAAGTTGATGACAATTAGTAAGAGAGAATAATAGCAATCATAGGTTATCACTGGGGGAAAAATCATCCACCTTTGCAGCTCGAGTTGACCTGTACAGTTTTTCTAATTGTTGGTGTCTATGCATCTCAACCTCATCAATAACCATCACATCTGAGCTTTCATAGCCAGTCCCACCAAACTGCTTTATGACAGCCTGAAATCCAGATAAAGAGTATATCATCTATATAGGTGATGAAATGATATATTCAGTAAGAAAACAAAATAAAACCGGAGTACATATAAACAAGGTCAAAATTACTCAACCAGAAATATTGAACACAATGCAGACAGTGTAAAAGAGGAAAAGACAACTCATGACAGTATTAAGGAAAATGCAACATTCGAGTAAAATCCAACAACAGTTTGCATTCTGGTCCTAGCCAGCTAGGCTTTGTACTTGAATTGATGGAGTTCATAAATGTAAACCCATCCATCATACTTATCCAGATACAAAAGGTACTACGATGATACCCCTCATGCATGTGCACTCAAGAGAAATTTGGATACGAGTAAAGCACGTTAGCTCCATCTTCTTGGGTAGAACAGTGGCATTGCAGGGATCAGGAAACTTCAGACCAACTTGTAAACTATGAGCTTCATTAAACACTCGCCATATACTATTTCTGACAGAGAACTGCGTAAGCACGACTTTAAAAGAAATAAAAGATTCTGGGTTTAAAACAGATTCGGAATTCCTGTCTACAATAACATCCTCCAATCACAGAGTTTGAAAACGATTTAAAGCTTCAAATCTATCTCTCATTCATTCTAATATAGCAAGTCACGTGACTGAACTCAACACTTCACTCAAAATTAAAGCACGTCAGAGATATAGAAATAAATTCAAGTATCCAAAACAGACCAAAAATCAAACAAAACACATTTTACTCTATAATAACAACTCCAGATCCATACAAGGCAAAAGGAAGCACAGACCATCCGTTAAATTTCGTTTCCCCTCTCCGCACAATGTCAGGACCAAAAACAAGGAAACCAAAAGGGTAAAACAAAAGGGGTAAAGCCAACAGAATTTCTTACTTGTTGCTGTTTAGCAACTTGTTCTCTGAGCTTGCTAGCTTGTCTCCTGAAGGCATCCATTTTGGTTTTGCTGGTTTTTCCAACTCACAAGAGATTGATGAGAGTTGTAGTTTTGCAATCTCAAGACGCGTGGGTTCTTGTTCGCGATCCGAAGCGGGTCAATGAAGTGCGAGACAGATCCAAAGAGGCAAAATTAACGTAGCTGACTAACGAGATAGATAGACAACTAAAAAGAAGCTTCTCTTACTCTTTCTCTAATCTCCGTGGCTGAACTTGTGTTGTTACTTTTTGAGTTCTGTTTGTTCATTTCTTCCTTGGACTTTGGCTTGGGCTGGGTCGGGCCGGGCCCTGGTAGTTGAAAAACTCTTCTCGGGTTAAGGTTGTCCCTCTCTCCAATCGGGCTATTCTAGTTGGAGCGAAGCGAGCAACTTGCACCAACCTACTGTGTGGTTGAAAACTCTTCTCGGGTTATGTTTGGCTTCTGACATGTTTTGTGTCGGAATTGGTATTTGTAATAAAATTAAAACTAAAATTATAGTAATTTTAACTTTTATTAATTTATATTTAAGCATATTAAATTCTATTATTTAATATTATCCTGATTTTGTTAATTTTTATTTATCTAAAATTAAATTCTAGTTTTGATTTTGATAGATTGTTGTTTTAGATTTTGCAAATGATGTTTTTTATTTTTTATTATTCATTTAACTGATACAAAAGAATAATTACTATCACCAAAGATTATAAATGATAAAGCAGCTATTTAAGACGAATATCAAAATTAATTAATTTTATGTCAAACATATTATTAGTTTCACTAAAATAAGCTTACATCGATTCTTGAACTAATTAATGTTTTTACACCAAAACTGACATGTTATGTCAGGAAAGATTTAGTACAATAATTGATTATAAATAATAATTATTAAAATTAAATCTTAATTTTTATATTCAGAAACAATTATACTAGCATTTATTTTTTCTATGTTTGGGCAATTTCTTGAATAATTAAGAATTAATTAATTATACTTAAAATCAATAATAAAGATGTCGATGTTGGTACACTATTTGCCGACAAAAAAAGATAACTGCTAGGAAAGACCCCTGCTCTGGATTGATCGACGGAATCGACAATAAATAAATAAATAATATTAAATTAATTATATAATAATAAAAATATAATTACATTCTTACATCTTTATACGATAATTCGCGCGGGGATTCAATGTGACGGGACACCATTGAATCAATCAATATCAACGGTATAAATTCAACAACTCCGTAACCATTCACAGCCAATCAAACGACGCCATTGATGGCATCTTCCTGACCCACCCTATCCATCTCCATTGGAAACCAGAAAGTTTCAAAACGTTCACATTTCCAATTTCCATATTTATTCTTACAGCAAAACACGGCCTTAGTACGCACACGCACTCTCAATAGGACAACTGCCCATGTAATGACAAACTTATGGCATCATCATAATCTGGACATCAGAGGGGGAAAAAGGAAACAGTACAGAGAATCTGATTAGGGAGAAAATGTAAACAAACTTGTACCCACAAATGGCTCTCCAAAAAACCATTATTTATAGTATTATTTAAATCGCAATAGGCTAAAAGGTGCCTCTGCTCCTCCTCATAGCATAGCTGTTAGCTTCATTGCATTTTGTCTGTACTGGTTTCCTATTCTGCTATTTTAAGCTTTTTACAGTTGTATTGTTTACCATCCAGATCCTAGGGAGGGAGAGAGGAGTAGTACGTAGAATCTAGTGAGAGGTTGGGGGGTTTTCAATCATGCCGTCGGGTGCAAAGAAGAGAAAAGCTGCCAAGAAGAAGAAGGAACAGCCGGCTAGCAGCAGTAACGACAACTCCAACTCATCTTCAATCCACAGCCTAGATCAACAAGGTTGTTTTTGTTTTTTTAAAAAAATTTTAAGAAGGCTTTGGTTTTTCCTTTGTCGAGTTGATAACCCATCAATAAAATGATATAAAGTCCGCTCCTTTAGAATCTGTCGCTAAATTATACTATGACCCTGCATTTTGGTTTGATGTCGTCTTCTGAATATGAGGTATAGGGTATTTGTAAGTGTGTCCTGTGTGGTTGTTTGGATCCGAATTCCTGTGCTGCGCTTGTTGTTATAGAGAGAACTGTAACCGGTGTGTATTTGCTTGAAGAGTTTCCCTTGCCTGATTTTGTTTTCACCTTTTTGGTTATATTTTTGTCGTTCTTATTGATTATGGCTGAAGTGTGCTTTCCGGCATTCCTTGTTTTTGCTTGTGATCGATAGGTATTAATCTACAAGTTTTCAGGTTTTGTCAAATTTTTTGTTCGATATGCTTGTAATATCCTTTTCAGTGTTTACTTATCGTTCATTTATGAAGCGTGTGGAAATTTTATGTTGTATCTTCTGTTGCTCAGGAGTTCACTTATAATGCCGCCGTCCATCGTTCATCAATTTGATATAATACGTATTACTTAATTGTTATGACCATCATACCAATTGGTTCTCCAAATTTGCTGTGTGGAAATTTTAAACATACTGGCTTGTGCGTTTGTAGCTCCTTCTGTTTGCTGAGGAATGCAATTGAGATTTTTGTATAATCACTTTTTTTAACTAATTTTTTGTAATCCAATCGTTATTTTTTAGGAAATGATGATCCAAAGAGCCAGGACGAGCGGGACAGTGATTCTGGAGAGGTTAGTTCTCATGTAGCGCAAGAACATAAGAAAGACCAGCATCATTTTGGCAGGGGTAATGAAGGACCCGACAAGGCTGCCCCATCATCTGTTCAATCAGCTTTTCCAGAGAACCTTATAGGTGTAACTGGATATGCAGGAGGAAAGGCAGTTGGACCAGAGAATGATGATATGGTTCGAACTGAGAGAGAATTGAACTCTGAGCAGGTCTCTGACAACAAAATTGTTATTGAGCATACGAAGGAATCATATGGTGGAGATGAAAGAAGTTGTAGCAGTAGCAGTAGTAGTAGTAGTTCTGATGAGGATTCTGAAGCAGTTGAGAAGAAATGGAAAGAGCAAGCTTCTAGTGTTGGTTTTCTTACTGAACAGGTGACACAGATTTCTGAAAATGGAAAACCAGTTAAGGACGATTCAGTCATGGAAACTGCCCCTGATGCTGTTTTGAATGAGCCTCTGCTACCTATGCCAGAGGTGGTTAAATATGTGACACAAAGTTCCCAGGTTGAGAGTCCAGAAGTTCTGGAAGTGGTCAAGTCTGAGTTGAAAGCAAATGAGGTTAAATTGCCTGCATCCAATGAGGCGACTGACACTTCAACACCCATTATAGCTCCTGGGAAAGATGAGGATAAGGCTCTCCCTGTCTCGTACGAGAAGCCTTCAGATGTGATCGGCTTTACTACGCTTCAAGGTGATGATAAAGTATTTACATCGTCAGATGCCCATCCTTCCAAAGCTTTAAACAATGACACAAATATAAAATATTCTGATACCTCCGAATCTACTGAGAACCGGGTATTACCTCTAGTCCCACTCCACTTAAAGATTGATAATCCTTCTTTACTTGTGATCTATTGCACTGTTAACTTGCTAGATTTACGTAAACACATTTGCAGCCTCTTATAGCTTCTACACCACGGGTATCACAAAGAACCTCCTGGATGAGTTGCTGTGGTTTATTTGATGCATTTGCCGGGTCTGGTCAATAATCGAAGGTAATGAATCACTGATCTCGAGCTGCCCCGCTTATTCAATGATGTCACTGAAATCATGAGGTCTTGAAGGTTTAGATGCCAAGTTTCTTATGATAATTTGTCTTGAAGTTTAAATTTCGAGTGTCTGATTTTATCTACTTAATGCTTGTTTACTTTCTTCCTCCTTGTTCTTATACTTGATTGATTGTACAGAATTATCGACATAAGCATGTACACGATCAATCAAATAAGAATTTTTTTTGCATAATGCATATAATGTTTAGTTTTAGTCTCTGAGATTTTGTTTCTTCTTATATTCCTCACTCAGTTCTATATTTATTTCTTGGTTGCTTCAACTACTGGGTACTGTTTACAAATCATTCTTCATAGGCCTTAGTTTGTTTCTTCTTTTTGCATTCTTCATGTACTGTCGAAACAGGGGCTTCTATGCTAGCATTGAACAGTGCAATGATCTTTAATATTTCTGGGTCTGAAAATTTTCTCTTATGCAGGCTTCACTTCTGTACTTGATTCTGGTTATAAGCCTATCTTGTGCTATCTTCGAGGCACGATTTCTATCTCTTCTCGGATGCCTTGTGTATGGTGTTTGGGTTTTTGGTGAACTGTAAACTATTGTGCTATATAACTAACAAATTTTCCGCTGCTGAGTGGGTTTTTTCTTTTCATTTCATTCCAATTAATTTAGTGCGAATTGGGGTATGCTTTGAGTTCTTGGTGCCAATAGTTATGCAGCCATCTTTTACAGCCATATGCTTTTTATTCTTGTACAGCTAAAGGAAACATCCCAAAGCTGTCATTCATGATTTCCTTTCTTACCTTTTTCACAGAAGTGATCGGTGAAGTTTCTACGGATGGGAAAGCTTTGCAAAAACTGGAGTCTCTACAAGTTCTCTTTCAGCTTGGATAAGAATCTCTTCAGAAGATATTCCCAATAAATAAAGGCAAGAAGAAACCAATACATATAGAGAAGTAGGTAAAACTTTGCAAATATTTATGTGATCTACATGAGTAAGCAGGCATAGTTTCGCAATGCTTTTGCTTCCATCTCTCTTTGTGCTTGTTAATGTTTGTTAGTAAAACCAGTTTCTCTTCTTTTCCCTTTTGGTCTGAAAATAGATTGTGCTCCGACTCATTGTGTAATGTTTCATTTGAACCCGTGATCTAAAGACATACATGTTTCTAATTCATTCCATGATTCCTTGTTCTTTAGTGTTCCTTGTCAAATATAACCGAGGTTACAAGGTTAGATATTCGGAATGGAAAACTCCGGTGCAACATGAGTAAAAACATAAATTCCGACAATTCCGACAATTCTGTGAACCGAGCGGATCCTTATATTCTTGGGGATTCAAAAGGTTTGCAGTTGTTCAGGACATCATGCAGATAATTAAAGCCAGAGATGGCAACAAGGCAAAAGAATCAAACTTTTTGTTGAATATCTCCGTCCATTTATTTGTTCTTACAAATTCAATGATATCAAACTGATCCTTATCAAACAGTAATAAAGTTGACACACCACACTTGCATCCAGAGGAACTCCAGATCAGTTTCTCCTGGAGGAGGCCCCGTGAATCGCTGCTATGTATAGAAGCTGTGTAGCAGAAAGAATGATCAGAAACGCTTCCATGGTTCTCTGCAGAAAGAAAGCATTAACATATGCATCAGATGTTAATCCGAGTCAAAATTGACATGTCGTTTGTTACTTGGTTTAGTTCTTACCAGACGGGCATTCCTGTTCTCGAGCTGAATCTCTTTGCAGGCAAAGCTGCAAACCAGTAATAGAAGTTAGTTCAAGCTTTTTTCAAGTAGACTCTGGTAGATAGAAAAGGGAAAAGCCGCTGATGATAATGATGTCTTACCCCATAGCTAGTAGAGTTAGAGTCCAGGCAATGGCCCCGGCTGAGGCGGCTGACGGCAAGCTATCGGCATTCCAAGAACGAAGGTGGTTTACGCCAGCAATGGCTGATGCAGCACCAACAACTCCGGCTATCAAAGCAAATGTAACAAAGAATCCGGTGGCGGCATTTCCCATTGGGAAGTAGATGGGGGAGAAATGTGCAGGTAGTTCAAACCCAGGTCCTGCAAATACCAAACGTCGCGAACGTGATATTTGATATTCAATTATTGTAGAAAGAAGGAACCATTGAGATAAAAGGAAGGGGAGGACTCTTTACCAATAACGAAACCATAATTGATTGCTATATTCATAGCCCAGCCGCCAATGCCTAAAACAATGGCGTACATGCAAAAGTTAAGCACCAAAAGCAGTGATGCAACCGATTGCATCTGCCCGTTAGCCATTTTTGTACTATCCTTTGGTTTGTTCTTGAAAGTTGTGCAAAGAGGAAAGAAATACTCGGTGTTCTTTCCTCTACGAGATCAAAAAGGCTGCAGGGCAAGAATTGTATATATATGGCCATTGCTTGAATACTTCTGGTTCTTTGCTTGTAAAGACTGCCGTCTCCAAAGAGATACGGTGGGGATGTAAAGCTTATGCTTCATGTTCAAGGCAATCCGATTATGCATTCCTTGGATTAGCCTTTGTTCCATGGAGGGTAAGTGATATTCTTTGCCAGTTTGTGGAGGCCTCGGTCCTTTCTTTTATATGCCAAGTATGAGTTAACCAGCTGTCTCACGGATCCTGCTTCGAGGAGGTACTGTTAGAAAGTGAAACAGTCGAGGGTTTTAGTTCTCAAATTTTGACGGATTAAGATGTGGCAAACTGAACTATTTGATTCGACGGACGATCATTTTCTGCCTTTTCTATTGAATCCGGATTAATATACACAAAAGAAGAAATAGTAGACAGAGTTACCATCCTTAATCAGCATGTATATGTACATGTAATATTAATGGTGTTAAGATTCTGAAAGTGTACGGAAACAAAAATTTATTGAGAATGCTCATAATATGGTCTGAACATAGATGGCCAGTCAAAGGGAGTAAACTTTAAACTGATAAAACAACAGTTCACAATGCCAGTTGGGTGCGAGTGCCAGGTTAACACCAATGTTGGCCAGAGGCGAAAATCCACGTACCAGAATCCATCAGAAGTGTCAGAAAGTCGAGAAGAGTATTACATAAGATTTTGTAATACAAAAAAACAGCATGAGATATTAATTCATCTGTGAAACTACACTATCAAGCATTGCAACTTCGAGAGGATTCATGGGAAAAAAACACCCTGCCAATAACACTTTGAACGAGCCGGAAAAAAGAGAGGAGAAAATGCAAGACATAATTAATAACGGCATGAAGAATTTGGAGCAGCCATACCTTCGGAAAAATTTGATATTCCAGAATGGCTTCAGCGCTTAAAAACTCAGGCTCACTTCCATTATCTGGTGTACATTAAATTACCACCCGCTATAGTGGTCAAAATCATAATGATGCGTCATCTTCACCATTGTGGAAACCAATCCAAAAACATTTTAATTTATTGGGTATGCAAAAACTCCGTGGAACAGCTTTCTGCCAATCATTACTCATCGGTGAATTCGTGGCCTTTGAAACAAGCCACCGCCATTTCTCCATTTCTCATCGTTTAACTTATCAGGAAAACTATTTCTGACTTGCTTTGTAATAAAGCATTTTCTGTACATAAAACATCATGTAGCCTTGAGCAGCCCTCACAGTGCTCTCATTCACTTGAGTGATCCAGGCATCATCACATTTGTACCACTGATTACTTAAGCGCAAGTATGTCACGTAGTGACCAGCTTCAAGTTTACCAGTATGAGTAACAACCGCAAACAATTCAAACTCAGATGACATCTCGTTTGACGTGTCTGCATCGTCCCCATCAAAGGGGAAAATTCGGTTCCCAAATCGACCCCTCAGGATGGAAGACGAAAGATAAGGTGACATGTCCAATGAAAAAGGGAATTGCAAATATCGATCAACTTTTTTTGACATTTTACGTATTGAAGAGTGCTCAAATCTTTTAATATGAAAGCAAGAAACCAAAGGCAGCTTTCTTATAGACATCTGTTTGAGAGATTCCTGCCTCACCTGACATTGTTGGCAGAAGAATTTCTGGTCAGATCCTAATCTCTCAGGTCTAGTAAATCGATCCAGACAGCCAATCAGGCTAGATACCCCACATTTCTGACTTGAACTCATGCAATCCGCCTCGCCATTGCAAGAATGATGGTTCTTTACAGGACCGGAGTTTCTAGAGCCTCCTTGATGAGGTTCCAGATCCAACGAAATGTCCACACATGGGTCATATGTTGTAGATGTAAAGCCACAAGACATGCACATGACATCGGATCGTAAAATACCAGAGAATACTCTGTGAGCAATACAACAGTCACCATGCCCTGCCACACACAAACATGACTCTGAGAAAAGAATGGAAGAAGAACATTTTATCTTTGATATGTATGTAAAAACAGTGAGTGATATTAATTCAAAAAGTACATTGTTTTAAGCAAATGTAAACATCAGTCCGGAATATCTAACCGCTTTCTGAGAAGAAAGCTATTTATGGCTCTAAGTGGCATATGTACTAGAGCTCAGGACCACAGAATTTAGCAACAAATTGTTGACTCACAAATACAAATCAAACCAAGTAACAGACCATCCTAGATATTTATAATTTCACCAATGAAGGAATTATCAAGTACATAACATATATTGAAACTGGCATTTTGCACAACATGTAACATTTATGGACAACAAAAGGTCTTTGAACTGGTTACAAGCTGGAAGTAACAGGCACAGCACAATTACCAATGTGGGTAGAAGGTTGAAGTTGTACATGCACTGCTGCAAATGAGGTGACACTTGATTCATTTGAAAAAGGAGTATCCAACCTCTACATTAAAATAGAAGGTTTGCAAGGAAAGTTTCACACTAAAACACCATGGAGATAGACTATCCATAGCATGAACAATTCTTATGCTGGATCAGAACCTAAAAGAAGCATCCTCATTCTGGGACTTGGAACAGCTTTGCAAGGAGAACACCCTAAGAACGACAAAGGTGGAAGCTCATGAGCATAAGTGGAAATCCTAAGACAAAACAACCAGACAAAATGAATGAAAACTTGCAAAAATGAACCAGATGAGACCATATAATCTGCAAGTTAATGCAAAAGTAACCCTAAATTCGACAGCATTGGGCAACCTAGAGACCAAAACCATAAGGAAGTTAATATCACCTTTTAACTGCCAAAAGTACTTTAGATGGCTTTTTAATCACAACAGCTTTTAACACAAACAGAGAGGGAGCTAAAAGGCACTAGATCGGCAATAGCTCAAGGATCTAAAGATAGATAAACTTGCAGCCCCGTGCAATAATAGAGCAGTACTATGTTGCTAGGCCTCATTAAGGATTCCATTGTCCTTTCTAGTTGTATTGATTCACCACTCGTACACTAATTTTTTACGAATATTGACAGCCACTTTGATCTAATAAATACATAGTATATCTAAAACCATCAGTTTCTGCAAAAGTTGACATTTGACAGAAAACTAAAAAAAATATATCTCAAGAGCCATATGTGTATGCTGAAACCAGCGGGTTATTAACAAGAAGAATAGAATCTCCTCATGTGCTAAATTTTCCTCACAGATTAATCGAAAAAATATTCAACTGGCCAGAACTTTACCTTGGCTATGGGACTTTAACCGGTCTTTCTCGGCCACCTTTTCATGAATCCCATCCAACATGGATATAAAAAACTCATGCGCATCCTGCTGCTCGTAGCTCGCCAGGTTAGCCGCGTGCTGCCACCAACTGCACAAAATTAAAACCAATAAAACATGCTCGGATCCACAAACCAAAAAAAATACGCACTTTTTTGATAAATATATAAAACCGTACCTGTATAAGAATTTAGCAGGGCTATACGGCGCATGATCCTCGGAAAAGACAGCCGAAAACATTGCATCCATATCACACGCCAAACACTGCCTCGCATGATGATTACTATTGATATTACTGGCATTCTTTTGTTGGCAATAATATCTATTGTGACGATCACTTAAGAAATAATTCCTTAATGGTGGCGTATGAAGCAAAGCCTGCAAAACCGAGTTCATAAAGCATGTATTTCCTAAATTATTCAATCCCCGGAGGCCCCACGGTTTCTGATCAGACTCGCCAGACAGCCGGCTAGACCCGTTCTGAACTAAGATGCGCTCCTGCATGTCTGGAGACCACGGGCGGTAGTCCACTCTGCGACGTTTTCTGAGGTTTCCGGGCTTCGAGACGGGAATAAGGGAGGAGGAGAGGGACAAGACGACGGCGGCGTCGAAGTCCAGGTCATAGACCTGGTCACGACAGGCGCAGCAAAATAACTCGGCACGGTCAACGTCGACGGCGATCTCGTGTCCTGGGAGGGAGACAGCGTGTGCGGCGGCGTGTGATGAGGAGGGAGTGACATGGCATGATACGACGGCGCAAGCGACGCAAGCATAGAGGCGTGTACGGGAGGAGTCACCGCACTCTCCGCAGCAGGGGACTTCAGAAGGATCCCGGCGGATGGCGGCGCGGCCGCCGGGGGGTTTGGATCGGAGGCATTCCTTGAGAGCACGAAATGGCTCGGAGCCGTTACGGGTGAGGAAGTCAGCGAGGTGAGAACAGGGCTGAGGAGAGATCTGGCCGTTGTTCCGATGGTAGTGGGCGAGGTTGGATGACATGGAAGGATTGTGCGGTGGGGGCGGCTGAGGTGAAGATGAAAACCCTAACGGTGAAGACCATAAGGGACATGGAGAGGGAGATCTAACGGTCGGGATTGCCTGATGGGAGGGCGGGAGCATGGATATTGATGCGGATGATCGTATTTTGGTCATACACAGAGACTGGCAGTTACTTATAGCGGTATGTTTCTTTCGAGTTTGTTGAGTTACTATCTGCTCTTTGGCCTATTTCTTCAAAAAATTTCCATTATTATTACTATTTATCATAGAATATATAATTATAATTTATTTTCTCTAGGCATAAGGTCCCTTAGGTTGGCCTACCCATTAACAGTAGTAGTGGCTATTGCTTAGTGCCTCGCTGGTTAAAGAGGCACAAACGAGTATCCTCCTGCACTTATAATCATATCCCTTTCCTTCTACAGCAATTCATCATCCCCACAAGCTCCATCTTTCTTCTTGAAAAGGAGATGCTAAATCCTTTGCTCCTATGCTATTTTTGCAGCTTTACACAACAGGGATCACGAAGAAAAGACTACATACCTACAGTCTTTTTATGTTGTCCCGAAAAACCAATCATTAGAAAGTAACAAGGCTTAGCTTTTCCCATGTTGTTGAAAGCAATGCCTGGTGTGAAGTTTCAAATCTTGTGCTTGTTGTTGCCTCCATCAATCCTAGGTTGCTTTGGACATACTTGATATCAACAATGTCACTGAATCGGAAATGCTGAAGAATGTTGATAGAACACACGGGGCAATGATCTTTACTAGGGTACCAGATAATACCAGGGATCTGAATGAAACCTACAAATGCCTCATGAACATCTCAACAATGAGCTTCCAGAATTTAGCTATTTGATGTGGATGTCTTTCTAGACTAGGAGTAACTCAAAAGATCAGAACTAGCAAACACTGGAAACTTCAAAACTAGGTGAAAGTTAACCAGGGCAAAATAGATACATGGACAGGATTTTCCTCTAGGCCTATCACCAACAGCAAATAGCTAAATGACTACAAAAGCTGAAGAAACCAGATGCCACAATGACACCAGCACAAGACGGGTAACACAATGCATTAATATTATATCCACAAATGTATGAACTCTACCTGCAAGTATAAGATGGATATGGAATCAGCACAAGACGGGTCAATCACTCCGTGAGTGACATCTGCCTTTAAATTTATAACAGATATTATTTGTCATATATAAGAACTCATAAGCTATCACATGTCTTTCCTAATTGGATACATGACAAAAATACTCAAAGCGCAATGATATTGACAAATTTCCTCTTGGAAAATGCCAACCACCATTTGTTCGGAGTTCCATTGGGCCTATAGGCAACACTCAATAATCTGCCACTTGTTTCCTCCCGTATCTGCTTCAGGTAATTTCTCAAGAGCTCTGAATTGGAAGAGATCAAACGCACAAATAACAAAAAGATTTGAGGTCAAAGTAGTAAACCAGTCAGACAGAATGAAACCAACATCCAAGACAAACACAATAACAGGTTCAACATTTTAAGAGCAAGACAAAGCAAGAACTGTGGCCAACTAGAACCACTTCAGTTTTGTTATTATCACACGATTATTTTACTCAAAATTTTTACTGCCAAATACCTTAGGTGTCTCAGTGTCAAAGAGGCTTTTCAGGTGACAAAAAATTCGGTATGATTATGGCATTAGCGATAGTAACCTTCCGAACAGAAAGAAAAAAGAAAGATTCAACGAATAACCAGATTTATTTTTTTATGGTCAGAAGGAGCCCTTTTTAACAGCATAATGATAGGGTAGGTAATTTCATGACATAATAAAGTCATAACATTTTTGCAACATACAAATATAATATGCAAACAAAAGCAATGATAGAAATCCAAATCCCAATATGCACAATGCAAGTTACTCATCAGTATCAGAATCAAGAAATCAAAAGAGAAGGGCCGTTGGTGATAGCAGGAAATACTGAGAAAAGAAGAAATAAAAGAGAGGGTGAAAAGAAAAAAATTAAAATTCTTGGCTCTGCAATGCACTTAGAAAGATCACAGAGATATAAATTGATCCAGCTGCTAGATCGTGAACAGGAAAAAATGCTAGAGGCTTTAATCCATTATCCATTGTCCATTGCATTGATCAATCTCTTCACAAATGAGAAATCATAGAAACTAAGTATCTTGCTGTTAACAAAAAAATAAGCTGCTTATTGATTGTTTCTGAAAGAAGAAGAAGGTGCTCATGAAATTTATTTCTGAGAATGCAGATTCTGCATAAAACAACACAAACGCTATCTAAAACTAGTTCATCGCGTTCACAAAAAGAAACATGTACAAAAAATAAAAACAGTCAGATAGCCTAGCCCAAACACGTATGCTGGAATAACCCATTCAACAAGAAAACAACAGAAAAATGACAATCTTTACCTGCTTCCTTCTGTGATTCAGGGTCGGCAAAGAGGCCTGGAAAAGGGAACCCGGATTCACCAGGCACTGGAACATTCTCCAACCCCAAATTAATGATCGCCTTAGTTCCCTCGGCCAAGGTTCTGCAACCCTCAAGCCTCTTCAATGCAACATTTATATAAAAAGTCAGATAAATAAGGAGCTTATCAGCCGAGCTCTTAATGTCAAAATTTCTGAAGAAAACATTAGCCCGAAAGAAGGTGATTGCTTCATCGACTATATCAGTCCTACCTGCACTAAAAAAAACACGAACCATTTTCCACACATTAATGAAAAAACAACAAAAAACTCAAAATAACAGAAAGATTAAAACAGACGAACCATTTTCCACACACTAACGAAAAAACAAAAGAAACCTCAAAAGAACAGAAAGATGCGAACTTGCAACCTTGATCAGATAGCGGTGCAGGACCCTTTATGTGGCTTTTCAATGGGAGTAACGGGCATCCGCAAGCTTTTTTAATCCCTTCATCCTCCACAAAACTTGAGTGATAAACCTGCGCATTAGAAAAACCAATTTCTCGATTCAACCCAAAATTTCAAAAACACAAATCATCAAATCCAGGGTAAAGAATTAATTCCCGTACCATTTTTTTTTTTTACCTCGGCGAATATTAACCTTGAACCTTGAAGGAATTCAGAGACTACACCGCAGAGGAACCGTGTGTTTGGTGAGTGGAATAGAAGCTTTTCTCAATCCACCAACCAACTATTTGCCGTTGAGAAGAAGAATGGAATCGAAACGATACCGTTGGGTGTTGACTTGCCAGTAACACAATTCCATTTCTATTCTGCGAGTTGTATCTTTTAGGCATTACCAACGTTTACCATTGTTATTTCCCTAATTCAATTTTTATCGTTGATTTGAGTTAATTTTAAAAACTTTCCAATAGGATATTTTAAAAAAATTTAGTCTAATATTAAATTTAAAAATTCAATTAAAACCCGAAAATCCATCTGTAGGTCCAATCTATTTTTACTTTAATTAACCAAAATCATGTAAGACATCGCTTGACGGATCGTCCAATAGTAAGATTGTTGTCCTATTCCAAGGGTTGGTGGGTAGGGCAGGTAGGATGATCAGCCCCACCAATCAGCCATTGGTCTGTGTTTTGAAATCAGTTGAGATATGTCCCACTGGTGCACAAGTTGCTTTAACCGGCAATCTCTTCCCGAACAAGAAACGAAAGTGGACAACCTTTTTCCCTTTTCTTATTCTTACAAGAACGTGACTGTCTAGCTTGCACCACATGTATCGTCGTCCACCCTGTTTCGTATGGGTTCCACAAAGGTCCAGCCTTTCACAGCACAACAGAACTTGTCTTTAAATAATGGAGGAAAGTTCAAGGCAGGTCTTGGGTTTGCAAGTGGAACAATGACTTAGACCAGTTTACTTCTGGGTCACGTAGTGTGCTTAAATCATGTATTGAAGTAGTCTTTGTCAATCTATTCTCTGTTCTTTGAAGTGAGGTTATAATGGAGGCTATTATAAGTCAAGCAAAGGATATATACATCTTCGCTTAGGGAGAAGAAACACTATTCTGTACAAGCAAACGAAGGATTCAGTATTTGAGTACCAAAATTTCAAGCAAAAACAAGCTAAACTTGGAGCAGACAAACACCCCTAACACAGATGGAATACTGCAACATTAAGACAACAACAATTACGAGGAACCAACTTCCCTAAAGTCCTGAATTCCTCCCAAAAATGCCCCAAAAGAAATCACATAATATTTCCAATGATTAGGGCATGTTTAGCAGGATTAGACACCTAATTCTGGTGTCGAAACCCTTTGATTGAGGACAAAGAATGTTACTATTCGTAGCTGTACATGGCATTCTCAGTAGATGGCTGAAAATGCAAACAGGAACATGTGATTTGTACCTCTCAGATGAGGCTGCTAAACGATGATGTCAATATGTAGGGGATATTGGCCAGAGGACCACGTGCCAGAGCGAGGTCGTGAATGTCCTTGACAATGTCGAACACGGCCTCGGGTTGGGCTAGTTTAAGAGCATTCTCTGACATCATCTTAAGTTCATGGGTTTTGGTACTAAACCACTCGGTCACAATTCTTGCTGTTTCTTTAGGACTTCTGGTGAATACTCCAGCTCCATTGTCTACTACATAAGGCACATTACCCTTTTCCTGGAATATGCAAAGAAAGAAGCAATGAGTCTGGAGTATAGAATAATCAAACCCTGCTACTTAGCTTCACCATTCACTTACTTGGCCAGGAATATAATCATTGAGAATGATAGGAAGGCCGCGAATCAACGCCTCTGCAATTGTTCCAGGACCAGCCTGCATAACGAAACAATCAAGTCTGCAGGATTAAGAAATGAGGCACGCAAAACTAATATTGATGATCAAGAGTGAAGCCTCTTTCACGTACTTTCGTGATTATGCAGTCACAAGCTCCCATCCATTTCACCATCTGTGTCTCAAATCCTCTAACCTACAATGATATTCAATCATTCAAGTTCACTAGTGTTGCATGGTATGTGCCCAAGCAGTATGAAGAGATGTGGTAGAAACAAGTACCTTAACTGGAATCTTCCATTCATCAGATTCTAATGTAGATTTCAGAGTCATATTACGACCGCATATAATTATTAACTGTCCAATTGGTTTTCCAAGTTCCTTATCGTAAAGCGATTCTCCAAGAGCTTTGGCTGTTTTCTTAACGGGGCCCATACCTTCTCCCCCACCCATGAGCAAAACTGCAGGTAAATCAGGGTCCATTTCTAGTTCTTCTCTTAACTTATCCTGTAAAGCAATGAAGCAAAAGGAACACTAAGCTTATGGTTCCATCTTAGACTGGAGGAAAAAGACCTGCATGATCCCAATTATGCACCTTTGAAAGAACTGCACGGGCAAAAGAAGGGCGGATGGGAAGGCCAAAAACACGGACTTGAGATTCTTCAAGACCATCTACTAAAGCCCTCTTGGCTACTTCATTTGATGGACAGTAGCACCTATTAACCCCAGGATGAAACCTGAAAATATCCCCTGGTTATTTTACACGGCAAGCTGTGATATATGAGGGAAAACAGATCATATGTCCTCAGAACAACTCAATTTACTAACCAAGTAGGATGACAAGTATTGAGGTCCGTGATCACTGTAACAAAGACCACTTTTTTTTGAAGGCCTTGCCATTTAAGAACCCACAAGGGAATGTGCTGCATCATTGGATGGACACTGATTATAATGTCAGGCTTGTACTCCATTAGACCAGCCTCCACCTCCCTTCAATTATACAAAGAAAAAGATTAGAGAATTAGTTTAATATATACGCATAGACGTTGGGTTCACTCATATTTCCAGTATCCAGTCATGTTTCCAGCTAGCAAACATCTCACTTTTGCTGAAATAGCAACACATATCATTTCCAATGACTTCTAACTCCTAGGTATTGATTAAATGACGTGTGGGTGAGGAAGAGTAGTTTTGAAAGAAAACACAAATGCATAAACAATCTAGGAGATGACGAAAGAATCATAAAGCCACTAGCAATTTTAATAATCATTTCTTGTCAAGACTTATGTACCAAGGCATAACAAGTGAGAACAATAAATCGAAACTTCTAACTAAAATCCACCTGCATACCGACAACTACTACCATTCAATGGGAAAATATCTGCAAGAAAAATATGATGAAAAAAAAATATGGAAAGGGGAAAGGAGAATTGAAATACTTGGCATAATAGGCAGCAATAGCGGCTAGATAGCAGCTGTGGATCCATTTCGGAGATGTGCTGTGAAATGCAACCTTCCATAACTGCACATGTTTCACCATGAATTTGTATTGTCTCTCCATGTCATTCAATGGCCACCCGGTATACTCTTTCCATACATCCTTCACAATTATCTGAAACCAAATTTTCAACCGTAGAAACTGAGCGCATGACTTTCATTGAGTCTTGACTCGCAAAACATGTGAACGTATGCTATGGGTATCAATTAAGTCCGAGAAGCACGATAATGGTGGACAGCTAAAATAGAAGGGTAAAGAGGAGAAGGCCATAAAACAGAAGAGCTTCAAACAAAAGAGAAACAACAGAATTGATCATTCACATGAAAGGAGAAAGCAAGAGAGGGGAAAGAAGAAAGAAGATTAATCCAAAAGCATTAAAAAAAAAACAAAAGGGAACGCTATTAGATAACCTCTCCCACTGAGATCAAAAGATCGATCATATCAATGCAAACCCAGCAGCTAAGGATCCAGAATAAGTCCAGCGTAACAAGATTATTGCTCGTCATAGAAAAACTAAGATTCAAACAAAACAAACATAAGCCAAACGCAATCCTAGGAAATAAAAACACACATACCCGGTATTCATCGCCATACTCCAGCTTGAAGGCATCGCCAATGGCCTCGGCAGAGGCCCGGTGGCCACCACCGGTGTCGCTCATAAGGATCAGTACAGTCTTGGTTCTCTCAGCGCCAATCTGGACCAGCTCCATGGTCCCATCTTCATCCTCAAAATCATCTTCCGTCTCATGAATATAATATCTAGGCTTGTGATGCAGAGTATTTTGGCTGGTACTAAAGGCGCTAATATTGTTGCTGCTACTAGACCCAAAATTGCTGTAAACCCTCTGCAACACGTCCGTTATGGAAGATTTTCTGGGAGACACCACCTTCATCGCCATCGCTAATGAAGCTAACCAAGTTTCAAATATATATTTCAAAAAGACAAGTACAAACAAAAATCACCGGATACCCTTACAGAGGCAAGGATTAAATACGTACGTTTCCCGCCACCGGGAAACGGAATTTCCCGGCAAAGATTGAGAGAAGAAGATAGCCAACGGGTTGGTGCTTCAAAAAGAGGCTAAAAATGGGTAAAATGCAAGGAAAATAGATGCGGAACGTAGAGGAGAAACAGGAAACAGAACAGAGGCTGTCATAAATGTGTGAGCGTTGGTCTGTATTGGGCAGAAATAATGTGTGTTAGTGACGAATGAATAATAGGACGCTGTTATACTCTACGACTACGCTCGGGAATCCTTACGCATTTCAAGAATTGTTTAGCCGTCGGATCCGCATTTTCCCTGGGAATGTTCGGGTCGCAAGATTCGAATCTTCCTCAGGATGTCGGTTTCTCAACTGAGAACTTCAGTTTGTTGTGTCCATGCCACGCTGGCGGCTCTTTGTGTTTCCTTTTATACCCTTCAGTTTTGGGTATTGTTTGCTTTTGCCGGGCCAACAGTTCAAATTTCAAAACTGTTTCCTTGGATTTATTAGGAGTGGCAAAGGATAATTTTTGGTGTTTTCATGTCCCGAATTGAAATTAAAAGTAATTTCTCAACAAATATAAATAATAATTTGTTTAATATCAAAATTAATTTGATATTTGATATTTATTCTATTTTTAATTATAATTATAATTATAATAATTTAACCACACCAAACATCTAAAAGGGTAATAATCAAAAAAATAGAAGGCCATCTGCAAGTGTATTGTTGGGACCCAGCTAGGGTGGCAGTTTTAATGTTTATTGGCTATTTGGGAACTGCTTAGCTGGCGGTGAGACCGAGTCAGCTGTTGCTTCGTTACTTTATACTATCATGAATAGAATAAATTATGGTTAAAAGTCGTTATAGGACAAACACTAACTGCAGTTATTATTAGTGATTTTATTTTTATCCTTCAGCGTCTAATAATAATAATAATAAATCATGATATGATAGCAAAGTGTGATGTTCCCGCCACTAAATACTTTATTATTATTTTTTGTCATGAGTGCTATATATAATTACATTTGTTGCCTTTCTCTATATTATATGTTATATTATTATTCTGATTTATATAAATAATTTAATAAAAGTACACTTCCTTCTATTCTCTTACATAAAAAAGATATCATTGTTTTTAAAACAACAATTATTTAAATCATGCACTGTATATCAATATCACTCTTACTAGTATACTTGCACAGAATAATAGTAAGGCCCAATGGCCCAACTCCAAAATTACCTATTCCCGAGATACTATGCTTAAGATGGGCCAGCTTTGTCTTTTAGGACAGGCCCAATAGTCCAATTCCAAAATACCCATTCTCCCAGACACCTTGCTAATATGGGCCATTGTTATCTTTTGAACCCAGTCCAATATTATTTTACTATGCTTAAAATAAACAAATCTTATCATTTATATATAATAAAATTATATTTGGTGTAAAAAAAGTTTATTCCATGATGGGATAGTTTTTTTATTATTCGATTTTATCTCAAAAGAACACATACGTGGACATTCAGCCTATGGTTGGTTTACTTTTATGCTATTCACTTTTCCCCCCTCATTTTGTTTATGATTGTCGGAATCAAAGTAATTTTATCATTCAATACATACGATAAATGCTGATGCGGAATGGCTTGCTCACAGGTTTATCAATGGATACCCAGAAATGCAAGTTTTCCATAGCATGGATCCACCAACCAGAAGGGCAGATCCACAGGACTTTTCACGTATTCATCAATAAACACTTGCACCAGCAGACCAACATGAACAGTACGCCTGGAAATATTTATAAATAGAAGGTAAGATCTAGCCTTGATGTGGGGTTAGCCTCACAAAACTATAAATGAATCATGGGACTGAGGTCCCACACCACCAGCCATGACAGCCCAATTCTTACATTTCTTCACGCAACCAAACGTCCTAAACTTTGTTCTGTTCCATTTCTGGACCTCGAATTGTTTTCCCCCCCTTCCCCTTTTCCTTTTCCCCAGCTGGTATATATATATTTTTCTTAAAGGTGTCGGTGCTTTAAGTAAGAAGCAGCCAATATTCTTATGGCTTTTATCCATGGCTGGCAAGACCTTAGAACAGATATCTGATAGGAGTGTAAGCATATTCTATTCTACACACAGTCTGGAGTCTTCCTTCAGAATCAATGTGCAGTGATCTCGATGATGATGATGTATGTATGTAAATTAATTATATTAATGAATGGCAAAGATCATCAAGCAAGTAGCTTATGTTTTGCATAGCCGTGTAAGCTACTGACGTTGCTTCCCTTTTACCATCAAGATAAGGAGGAATAAACTATTTTCCATCTGCTGTAGATCTAATCAGTGGAATTTGACATCTAAAGAGTGAAAACACTAAAAGGACACTTCATATAAAACTGTATAGGTCGATTTTTCCATATGCGTTTAATATACGCTACTGTGTGCCTGTGAGAATTGTCACTTATCCGAATATGAAAAGCCATCATCACATACACAAAGGAGAACTAAAATCCAAACGAGGAAAGTGCCTGAAGGGTTATCCATCTTGAAGCTCATAGTAACAATCTAATAGAAAAAGGTCTGTATAATGGTCGAAACAGAGAATGCAACCTAAACATATGCTCTCCCCTGCCCTGTCCTGCTACAAAAAAACCTATCCTCCAATGCTTGGATTTTGGGCTGCAAACAAAATTCAGGACCATTTCTTTTCACATCAAGCTAATGTGAAACTGAATCCAAGTTTGGTGATTATGTAGATGAATAAAATATGATCATGTGGAGAAAAAGAGCCACCTACCTTTTTTAATGATCATTCATATGCATATTCAGGATTTTCAGGATTTGGGTTAATTCTGCCGTCAAACATAGAGGAGTTGCTGCTCTGTTGTTCTTCTTCACGTTTCACACACTAAAAGATTATTCAAATAGGTGTCATCTAGTCAATAGTTACACGTACTTGTGTTTATCTGTTTATGTTTAATCTCCTGTTGGAAAGGATCTGTGTCAAATTGCCTAACTTGAAAAGAATGTCCACCATTACTCTGTCATTTCTATTGGTTTGGTAAGAAGTAAAGAACAGATTTTTCTTAAAAAATACCAAGAAAAATGAAAATGGGATCCAACCAGTTGCCAACAATGTTAGAACTAACAATACAATACCCATCCATAATAACGAGAAAACACCATGGTTTAACTGCTGTGATTTGTCTGATTTCCTCTTCTTTTTTTTCCCGAGGAATTCAATGCCTTATCTTAAAGCTCCCATTGGACAGGTTCTCCAAGGGAACACAACCAATCAGACCAGGGATCAAGCCACAACCCTACAACATAAATACAAGTGTACACTAATTTTATCTTCACACATCTCCACACGCACACATGATGTCATGAACTGATAACCATAGGCATATCCCCTCGGTTTCGTATATAAGCCAGGCATATCCCTCTTCTTCCTCATACAACAGGCGAAAAACCCATTAACCATTTCCTTTGATTTTGTGTTTTCACCCTTCCTCGCGCCATCTCTCTCCGCTGAAATGAGTTCGGCGATATTGCCAGATCTTGGGACGGAGATTCTGATTCCGGCATGTGCTGTTATCGGAATCGCGTTCTCGCTCTTTCAGTGGTTTCTTGTCTCCAAAGTGAAGCTTACCCCTGGCGCCGGCAGAGAGGCAGGGTCTAACAGTGGGAAGAATGGCTACTCTGACTACCTCATTGAGGAAGAAGAGGGCCTCAATGACCATAATGTAGTACTTAAATGTGCCGAGATTCAAAACGCCATTTCTGAAGGTACTTGTGGTGCACTTGCCAAAACTCTTAAAGTTTTTTTTTTTTTTGGTATACGTCCTTGGTTTTGAGCCTCAGTGGTTTTGTGCTACTGGGATTTGGTCCTGAGTTTGTCGAGGCTAGATCTCTTCCCGGTTCGCTGTTTATTCTTTTGCTGATAAATTTTTAACGTGATTTTTGTCAGAAATTCCTGTTCAGTTTTGGTAGGGAATTAGCAGCCTATGTTTAACTAAATCTCTTGAAGCTACGATTTTTCCTTTTCCTTTTCGTTTTAGGTTTTTGTTTAAGAGCTTATTGTATACTATACTCAAAGCTTGAGCAGAGGACGAGTAAAGTGTTGTATGCTTTATTCTGAGAAATTTTAATATGAATTATTTTCCTTGTTACCTTCACGTCCTGTTCTATGACAACATTCATTTTAAATTTTCTTTTTTGAGCTTTTTGATTTTTCTGCTTCAGGGTAATGTTTTAAACTTTACCCGGGGCTGGATCTCTGCCCGGTGTCTGCAATTTTCTTTTCTATTCAGCAGAAGGATAAGCCACTCCATGTTTACAAAGACCTGTCTTATTATGAAGATTTCTTCTTTTCTGGATATTTGTTTCAGAGCTTATTCATGTTTGTAAAGCTTGTGTATTTGCTGATTATGATGGAGAGTACGACTGAGATCCGATTGTTTATGGTTTTTCTATGGTTACTTTTTGGTGGAAACACATTCGTTGCTGTAATTGAAACGTTTAGAATTGTTTTTAATCTTATTTCTGCTGCGTGATATACTGTGCTGGGTATGAGCCATACCATGAAGACTGCTGGGTGCATAAAAATGTATTGTTTTCCTTTGGGGCTAATGTCTTTGGTGGAGTTTTACTAGATCTGAAGGCTGTTTCTGTATGCTAAAAGTGAAAGATATGCTAGATCCACCTGGTGGTTATTCTGGGTTGGATATGTAATAAATTGGTCTTACTTGAAGCTTGATGCTACTTTTATTTGGTAGCTCCATGTTTTCGTTTTTACAAGAAATCTCGTATAAATATTGATGGATATGATGATTAGATGTTTATTTTTCTAATAAATTTGGGTGTGGATGACGCAGGGGCAACTTCATTCCTTTTTACTGAATATCAATATGTTGGAGTCTTTATGATTGCTTTTGCAATCCTTATTTTTGTTTTCCTGGGCTCCGTCGAGGGATTCAGCACAAAAAGTCGACCTTGCACTTATGACGCATTGAAGTTGTGTAAGCCCGCTCTTGCCACTGCTGGCTTTAGCACCATATCCTTTTTGCTTGGTGCTGTCACTTCAGTAGTTTCTGGCTTCCTTGGGATGAAAATTGCTACCTATGCTAATGCTAGAACCACCTTGGAAGCAAGAAAAGGAGTTGGGAAGGCTTTTATCGCAGCATTTAGATCTGGTGCTGTCATGGGTTTTCTCTTAGCTGCAAATGGTCTTCTTGTGCTTTTCATAGCTATAAACCTCTTCAAGCTGTACTATGGTGATGACTGGGAAGGCCTTTTCGAGGCTATAACTGGCTATGGGCTTGGAGGGTCCTCCATGGCTCTCTTTGGCAGAGTTGGCGGAGGTATCTACACCAAAGCAGCTGATGTTGGTGCTGATCTTGTTGGCAAGGTGGAAAGGAATATCCCCGAGGATGATCCAAGAAACCCAGCTGTAAGGGGCATCTCTAATAATCTTATGTTTTGAGAACTAAACATAGTTTCTGGTCGGATATAATTTAGTTGTCACTGCCTTTTGCAGGTGATTGCTGATAATGTTGGAGATAATGTTGGCGATATTGCTGGTATGGGATCTGATTTGTTTGGCTCATATGCAGAGTCATCTTGTGCTGCCCTTGTTGTTGCTTCCATCTCTTCTTTTGGAATTAACCATGAGTTGACTCCCATGCTATACCCTCTCATCGTCAGCTCTGTGGGTATTGTTTTGTGTCTGATCACTACCTTATTTGCAACTGATTTCTTTGAGATCAAGGCTGTTAATGAAATTGAGCCAGCTCTGAAGAAACAGCTTATCATCTCAACTGCCCTCATGACTGTTGGAGTTGCAATTGTTAGTTGGATAGCCCTTCCATCTTCTTTCACCATCTTCAATTTTGGAGTTCAGAAAGTTGTCAAAAATTGGTGAGCTTATTTTTCTTCCCTTATTTCATCTACGCATGAAAATCTAACTTTTGTACAGTATGTCATCTTATAAAGTTTTTATCAAGTAGATTGGTTGGTGTCACTTATATCTGCAGGCAACTCTTCTTATGTGTCGCTGTTGGTCTTTGGGCTGGACTTATTATTGGATTTGTCACCGAGTACTACACTAGCAATGCATACAGGTAATCTTTGGTAGTAGAATTCATGGTTTCTTCCTATTGTTTCTGCTGAAGAAATGTATTTTAACTCTTGTTTCATTGATTATCCAGCCCTGTTCAAGATGTTGCCGATTCCTGCCGAACTGGAGCTGCAACAAATGTTATATTTGGACTTGCACTGGGATATAAATCTGTCATTATTCCTATTTTTGCCATAGCAGTCAGCATTTTTGTCAGTTTCAGCTTTGCTGCTATGTATGGTATTGCTGTAGCTGCCCTTGGAATGCTGAGCACTATTGCTACTGGATTGGCAATTGATGCATATGGCCCCATTAGCGACAATGCCGGAGGAATTGCTGAAATGGCAGGCATGAGCCACCGAATCCGCGAAAGAACCGATGCCCTGGATGCTGCTGGGAACACCACTGCAGCAATTGGGAAGGTTTGGATACATGCCTGAACTGCTTCCTTCTTAGTTGTAGAAGGCGTTTGTTTGCAACTTATTTGTTGCTCTCTGGCTATTACTAAATCCTGGTGCTTGGCATTTTAATGTCATATGCCTGTGTTGTTGCCATATAAAGACAGTCTTAACTTATCCTGTTGCCTTTTTCAGGGTTTTGCCATTGGCTCTGCAGCACTGGTCTCCCTGGCTCTCTTTGGTGCCTTTGTTAGCCGTGCATCCATTTCCACCGTTGACGTGTTGTCTCCGAAAGTTTTTATTGGTTTGATTGTAGGGGCAATGCTTCCTTACTGGTTCTCTGCCATGACAATGAAAAGTGTGGGAAGTGCTGCTCTTAAAATGGTTGAGGAAGTGCGCAGGCAATTCAACACCATCCCTGGTCTGATGGAGGGAACTGCCAAGCCTGACTACGCTACCTGTGTCAAGATCTCCACTGATGCATCGATCAAGGAGATGATCCCGCCCGGTGCTCTTGTAATGCTAACCCCTCTCATTGTCGGTATCTTTTTCGGTGTGGAAACCCTCTCCGGTGTCCTGGCCGGATCTCTTGTGTCCGGTGTACAGGTAAAATCTCTCGTGTATTGGAGACTAGGTTGTGGATGTCAATGCCAACATTTTTCTTCTGATCAACTCTTTCTGTTGTGGTGCTTATGTCTTTCAGATTGCCATCTCTGCATCCAACACTGGTGGTGCTTGGGACAACGCCAAGAAGTACATTGAGGTACCTATTTTAGCAGACTTGATTATGGTAAAGTCATGATTCTGGTCCTGATGTTACTGATGATGATGACAGGCCGGTGCTTCAGAACATGCAATAGCTCTTGGTCCTAAAGGGTCGGATGCACACAAGGCTGCTGTTATTGGAGACACTATTGGAGATCCATTGAAGGACACATCTGGACCATCCCTCAACATTCTCATCAAACTTATGGCCGTTGAATCGCTGGTATTCGCTCCATTCTTCGCCACACATGGAGGCCTGCTCTTCAAGATATAAGTGTTAGGAACAAACAGCAAAAGAAACAAAAAAATGAAGACAAAGGGTGTCATGCAATGCCATCTCTTCACTTGTATTGGTCCCGGTTTTCTTTGATCATTCTTCTCTTAAGAGTAATACATAGCTTATTATAGTTTATGGTCCCTCTGGAAAACAAAAACAAAAACAAAAACAAAAACCTTGCCTCCTCATGTCTGAGAAGTGGAAAAGTTTTTTTTCTGTTAGAGATTTGATGACGAACGAATATAACATATCCAATCAAAGAAAGTCAGGAGGAGTTAGCTTCTTGGCGGAGATTTTCCTGTATGTTTACCTCTCTTTTTGTAATAAACGAACCAAGTAGTTTGGTTACAGACCATAACAAAGCTCGAGAAGTGGATGGATGATTTTTTAAAATAATAAAATTTGGTTAAAATAAGTTTTATATTAAAAATTATGTGGAGAGTGGGATTTGAACCCACGCCCTTTCGGACCAGAACCTTAATCTGGCGCCTTAGACCAACTCGGCCATCTCCACCTCATACTGATAAAATTGTCAATTCGAAATTTGGATCTGAATACCAAAAAAACACAAGTTCACCACATCTCCGGCAACCTGGATAATTGGCTCAATTTTTCACCTTTTTATATATAGCCTTGGTCTTACCTTACTGATCAGGTCATCCACCGGTTTAATATCTCGATCTGGGTAGGTCTGGGTTACAGAATACGGCCACAGGAATTCTTCCTCTTCCGGAGTTTGTCACCACGCCGTGCACTGGTCTTATCAGCACTGATACATTTACCCTAATACCTGCCTTGAGCCAAGTAGGGACAATTTTGGAGCTGTAATATGGGATTAAACTAGGTTTTGACGTCATTGCTTCTGCAAAGTCTGGCTGAATGAGACAAGCAATGTCGATGTAATAGGAAAACTGTTTTGTTCAATTAGCTGAGACATCCTGCTATACTGTTCATAAACAAGTGCAAGTTCTGAGACAAGTCGTACATTCTTGCCCGGACACTGTAGCAGGTTGGAACTATGTCCAAGCCTGCCGTCTAACTAGTACAATGGGCAGTTATATTTTCACTGTGTCCAAGGCCACCCTTCCATTTTGGAAGCATTCAAAGTTAATGGCAGAATAATTTTTCAGCTTCCTGTACTGCTGTGGCCTCTCTTTGCTGATCAATCCTTCAGCTGGTCCAATCTCGACTTCCGGAGAGGGCAAGTGGAACACGGCCAGGGAAATTCTGTCCTTTGAACTCGCTGTCACTCTGTGCAATGGGCTCTTGAAGATTCCATTGCTGATTATCTGGGAAGAAAGAAAATGGTGATCAAATTGTTAGTTTCCTGTGTATAATTTCTAAACAATTTAGAGGGATTCCTTTGTCTTGAGTATTTGGAATTCTGTCAGAACTTGCTACCTGCATTTGATCGCCAGTATTGACAACAAAGGCATCTGGAATAATGGGAACTCTACCCCATTGACCGTTTCTGGAAACCTGAAGACCTTCCACTTCACTGTCTTGTAGAAGAACTGTCATTCCTGATCCATCCGAATGAGCTTTAGCACCCAGAACTATGGAGGGTCTGGGACATGCAGGATAGTAATTAAACCTTGCCATCATGAGCTCTTCACCTCCGTACTGATTCAGGAAGCAATCCTCTTCCAAACCCAATGACCTTGCCATGGCCTTTAGGAGAAGGTTTATCATATGCTTCACTTGCATTGAATATTCGCTTAGCATTTGGCTGGAAGATTCAAGAATGAGTTACGAATATCTTCAGATACATTAAATCAGAAAAGCGTTCAACGGAATCATTAAGAACTAACAGTTGCATGCTAAAAAAAACTATCAGTCTACAGCAGCAGACTGTAAATTCGTACCGGAATTGGCTCGGATTTTCGGGCCAAAGCTGCAGCTTTCTTGAGTCTTCTGGAGCTATCTTAAGCATCAGGCGATCGGACCAATCTAGAATTTGTATGTCTGAAAGAATTGGGTCATTTCCATATCCTTCAATATCATCTACAGGTCGAGCATACTTCTCTTTTTCCTGCATAGGAAGAGTGAAAAACCCTTTCGCCAGATCCCTCATTTCGTCAAGGAATGAACTTGAAATGCCATGACCAATAGCCTGTGAATTCATCAGCAGTTTCAGATACATTATTATAAACACCTTCTTGGAACAGAAAATACAATGAGGTGGCACAACAGGAAATGAACCTGAAAGCAGCCCCAGGTAGAGAGAGCCACTTTAAGCTTCTCAAGCTCTTCCAACCCTTCCTCAGATGATACAGAGAGCAAACTGAGATCAATGATCGGAATTTGCACCACCGGAGGTGAAGGATCAGCCTCAGTTCCCATAATGTCTCGAACTATGTACCTGGAGGGTGGCTCGTCCCCATCAATGGACAATTGCTGCACATGTTCTGGCAACAAACCCATGGAAGCACACTCTGCAAAAATTCCAACTACTGCAAAGTAGAACGGCAACAAAGGCCAGTATGCTAGTGGTTCTATGACTCAATTCATTGCTAGTACTGGATTTTATAGTCATAATTCCTTGGAGCGAATATACCAGGCCCTTGAGAAGAAGACAAGGCGACAAACTCTAAACCAACCCATGAAAAAATATTCCAAGTTTGAACTAATCCATGGTTGCCTTCAATCAATAAACAAAACCCAATTGCATCAAAATAAATAATTCATGGTAGTCTAGTCTGCAATTTGTCTTATTTTGACCTTCGTGAAGAAAGGGCTAACATTGCAACATTCGCACGTCAACTCGTTACATAAATCCCTCCTCCTGTCTCCTTTAAACTTCTTTCAGATCTTCAGGGGAAAGTGGAAACATTCAGTGATTTTCCACTTCATGTTGCTGCTCGGATATTCACAAGTTTCTATTTTCTCCTCCCTTTATTTCCTTTCTCCTTTCGTGTGTCCAGATGTAGGAAGCTTTTTTTAATCTAACAGATGAATTCTAACTCGCCCGAATACGTAAACATTAAGATCGAATCTCGTTAAATCTCTTATATTCAGCGTAAAGAAGTGCTAAAGATTTTTCATTTCGAGATTGAAATGATATATCCAAGACTTACTAGCAAAGGGAACTTAAATCTATCTCTTACTAGTCCCATAAACTTTTTACCACAATCTGCCAAAGGCTTACAGCTTGACCATATCTATTGCGACCATGCCTTTCTGGTAGGAAGTATAGTTCAAAGCACCGTAATTTTTCACATTTTTGTATCTTCTAGGCCTATGCTCACCCACCAAGGCACCCACAGGTCCAATCTCCTTCTCTGGCTCTGGCTCACTGAGCAAGGAC
This sequence comes from Passiflora organensis, assembly GCA_019739055.1. Lineage (NCBI taxonomy): Eukaryota > Viridiplantae > Streptophyta > Magnoliopsida > Malpighiales > Passifloraceae > Passiflora > Passiflora organensis. Next base: position 1,462,995 of record JAEPBF010000269.1, read on the forward strand.
ACTGACATCCTCAATCTTGCAGGGTTTGATACTACCCTGTGCAATGGGCTTTTATATACGCCATTACTCATTATCTGCAGATACAAATTAGAGTTATTATATATATCACCAATCACAAATATACAAGAACACATATTAGAGCAGTTTATAGATCTAATACACATTGGCCTGGAAATAAGTGGCTGGTGTTACTGTAACCACAATACCTCCATTTGGTCTCCAAGATTGACTACAAGGGCATCCTTCACGATGGGGACTTTCACCCATTTGTTATCTATTAGCATCTGCAAACTTTCCACTTCACTGTCTTGCAGCAAGACTGTCATGGCTGATCTGTCAGTGTGTGGCTTAAGGCCAAGAACCAGATCAGGCCTAGAACAAGGTGGATAAAAGTTGAACCTCACTTCATTTAGTGACTTGTCCCCTAATTGACCCAAGAAGCTATTCTCTTCCAAATCCAATGACCTTGCCATGGCTTTGTACATTAAAGCCATTAAAGATCTAACCTTCCCAGCATATTCATGTAAGGTCTCGCTGCCAAGAAAGTATCAAAAGCTTTACGACAAACACTAAACAAATAAACACTAAAAGATCATGTCAGGTATCTGGGTTCCCTTTCATAGTGCAGCCACTCCAATAGTGGTCTTGGTTATGTTACCAGATGGTTGTCATCAAGACTTTGTTACTACATTGCAAATAAAAAGGAAAAAAAAAAGAGGCGAACAAACCGATGCTTGACTTTTTTTTATTAAAATAATATGCAGCATCCATCATTACCGTACCAAATTTTAGTGTTATTGCTCGCAGCCAAAACTTAGGAAACCTCGCAGAGCTAAGAGCTTGAATTTTTATAGCTCAACACAAAGAATGATAGTAATGGATCATATCATTATGTGCTGTACTTGTAACTCGGAAGCTACCATGAAGAAGCAAACTTTTTAGTGAGAAACCAATACCAAGTATCACCTGAAATCAATGGGAGTTTTTGGCCAGAGACTGAGCCTTCTTCTCTCTTCTGGAAACACTTGAAGAGTCAGACGATTAGACCAGTCAAGGATTTGCTTATCAGAAACAACCGTGTCGGCTCCAAACCCTTCACTTTCATTCTCTGCTCTGGCATATTTCTGCTTCTCTTCTGATGGAAGTGCAAAAAACTGATGAGCAACTTCTCGCACCTTTTCAAGGAATGAACTTGAAATCCCATGTCCTACTGCCTGAATTCAAGAAAAGTTATCAGCAAAGGCTAGTTCCGACAACTTTTAAAGAGATGACCAAGAACAAATAAACAGTCATGCGATACCGGCATAGATAGTTAAGGCTTTTATCAGGGAAAATCAAAACCTGGAAGCAACCCGCGGAGCTAAGAGCAGATCTTAGTTTCTCCAGGGCATCATCTGCTTCTTTCTTGGAAGAAACTGATGCAGATTCAGAGAAGAGACTGATATCGATGATGGGTATGGGAAATGGAGCAGAAGAAGAGGATAAGTCTACTGGCGCAAAGCTACAGTCTTTGACAATATACTGTGGCGGTGGTTCATCACCGTCAGTGGACATTTCAGGTACACTCTTCGCATAGAAGGTAGCCATCCTACAAAGAATGGATAAAATTTGTTTTCGGTACACTGAACTATAGACCAGGACCTCTTAAAAAGACAAGAATATGGATAAAATGGTAATTTGATTGCTTTATGAGATTGGTATTTTGGTCTAAAATAATAACAATGAGACAAAAGTGTAACAAATAAGATTTTATCTTTTCCGTTATCAAATTTGTTTGACGAGTTTTGCAACAAACTCTAGGAAGTATTCATTGGTTTGGGTTAAATTATCATTCTGAAAGTCTCATAATTGTAAGAAATTGTGAAACGATGTTTGCTTTTGTGATTAAAAAGGAAAGATATCATCATACACAAACTTAGGAATGCTTGCTAGAATGAGCGCGTGATTAGTCAGAAATTGGTGTACCCAATACATGGGATGATCCCACTTTTATCATATTAGATGGAAAATGATAAAAGATGAAGCAATGGATTTTGAGAGACACCGACCACTAATTATTTATAGAAGAATTGTTGTTCATTCTGTTCTCTTTTTCCTAAAGAAGAAAGGAATTTGCCTTGAAATTCTCTCGATTCGTGTTCTTGCATGCATCATACCGAATGCGCTAAAGTTGCAGCCAGCCTACCTTGTTTTTCTTAGAATTGCAGACCTTGTTTTAATTCTATACAGATCTGTCTTTAGCCATTTATGAATGCACATTGCTTATCATGTTGTTCAGTTTCTCAAGTCCTCTATAGCATTTGTGAATAATATGCGTGCACAATCCATATACGAATGAGGTTCGAGTTTTTTTTTTTTATGAAAACAAAGTATATATTGATGACTCAAAAGGTTAATACAAGTACTCTGTCTCAATAACAAACAGAGTGATCCATAACTACTATACAGCAAGATCAATGAACATCTAAGATGCTTCTTACTGTCCTAAGTATCTTAGAACTTCATTGCCATACTCAAACTCAAACTCATACTACCTGGTTCCAGTCACTCACTGGTAATAGCTCCATTCCTCTCCTTGTGCACCCAGGGATGTTGACTCTTGCCCATCCAACCCCGTATAACATACCTTCAAGAGCTATCCCCTCGGGGCTCTGGTGGTTGTGCCTGAAAACCTTCGCATTCCGAGACGTCCACAGGTTCCACAACACTGCTGTCAATATGCACTCCCATATCGCTGACCGCCGCTTCCCCGACAAGAAGCACTTACATTGTGTTATAATGTCCACCACCGACCTAGGCAATACCCCTTGCACTCCCCATTTCTTCAGCACAAAAGACCAACTTAACCACGAGCATCTACATGTGATCAGGAGATGATCAACATCCTCCACTGCATCATGGCACCGAGGACAAGAATCATCATTGATGACCCTTAATCGTCGCAGTCTAGCTTTGGTTAGAACACTGTTATTGCAAGCAAGCCAAATAAACGCCAAGCTTTTTGGTGCGCCCTTTAGGTTCCAGACATTGATTACTCCCTCTGCTGATCCTGAATCGCACACATCCTCCATGTATTTATAACAGGATTTGACAGAAAACTCAGTCAACCCACTATCCCACTCCATTCTATCTGGCGTGTTCGTCACAAGTCTGCAAGCATCTATGTTCTCTCGTAACAAAGATACCATCGCCCCTTCCCGATCTAGCAGCGGTCTACTCCACGTCAGCTTCCACTCCCATCCTTCTTCCCTCCACTCTCCCATTTGCCTGATCTTCCATTCTTTCTGTGTCGATAACCTATACAAACGAGGAAATAGGTTGGCCAGACAATCATTGTTGATCCATATGTCCTTCCAGAACTGAATACAGTCCCCTTGACCAATCTTCCATTTAAATCTGCCTCTATTACATCTGGCCAACGTAGTATCTCCATTAATACAACTGCAGATATCCTTCCAAATGTTTGATACGTTCCGGGTGTTCACCTTGATTCCCTCTTTGTATCAAAGTTCTTACCCACAGGCTGTCAGTGTTCGAGAGAAGTTTATAGCACCATTTCATGAGTAATGTCGTATTTCTCAAAGCTAAACTCCCAATCCCTGCTCCACCTTTCTCTCTATCTCGCCAGGAAATCCTTCCGTTCCCACCACATATCCCACGACCTAAACGGTCTCGATCCCCAGTCAAATAGCTGAGCACGCAAGATAACCGGCATGTGATCAGAAAGCCCTCTACTTTCAGCATGAAGCTTGTATTCGCCATATTGTATGATCCATTCAGGACTGACCAGCGCCCTATCCAATCTCGATGCACACCGACGAGAGAACCATGTATACTTAGCCCCCTGCAGCGGTAAATCTATCAACTCGGCTTCCGTCATGAAGTTGTAGAATCTATCAGCTCCCCTTGCATCAAAACTGCACCCCGACCTCTCTTCAGGATAAATCACCTCATTGAAATCACTCATTACCACCCAGGAGTAGTGATAACTTGTCTTAACCTCAGTAATCTCCTCCCACAAAGCTCCTCTATCTGTCGGGTTATTTGAAGCATGAATACCCGCACCCACAAACTTATACCCTGTAGCTAATACTTCCACCTCTAGCAGTACCCATCTGTCGTATGATACTACATTATTGATCTTAACCAACCTCGGATCCCATATAGCCATTGTCCCGCCAACACGACCCCTATCGCAGCTGCAACACCACCCAAAACTGCTCCCTGGCCATAACTTCTGAATCACTTCATCACTCACCGTGGCTAGCTTTGTCTCAGCTAGAAATAAAATGCCTAAGTTAGATCGCTTGAAAAGCCTCCCAACCTCCAGTCGTTTCAACCTCCCCTTATATTCCAAAACTCAACATTTATCATCATAGTAATCAACTCCAGTCGCATAGGAAGGAGAGGATCTAAACCTCCCTGCTCCTGTGCTTCTCCCATTCATCTTTTTCCTCCTCGATCATATCAAGCACCTTCGCCCTCAGCTCTTCACGAGACTTTTTGGGTGTAAGCCCCAGCATGTCCAAGATCTCCATCGTTCTTCTAGCCTCTGCATCGGTCTCCTTCACCCTGCCATCTTTCCTTCTGTCTTCACTTCTGTTCATATTACCCGCCATTACCCGATTTGACTCTCCCACTACGATCTTCTTCCTGTTCCTTCTCTCTTTAATCTTTTCTACAGCCTTCGCTAATACCACTCCTGATGAAAGACTTCCACTGTTATCCGACCCATCCACTTCCTCGCCTGATTGCATGCACTCGGCTGGCTCACAGTTTGGCGTACCAAGCCCCGCGAGTAGTCTATGTTTTGGAAGGTTAGGACAGCTCACGGGCTCAGTGGTCGCCAATAAGACCACGTCCTCTGCAACTTTCATCTGGTCCTGCAACTTCTCCGACTCTTGTTCACAGGCCGTATCACGTGTACCCTTGTGGGCCTCTTCTCCATCGATCACCACTTCCACCCCATCTTGTCCCCCCCTATCTGCCGAATTAGGCCCATATCCAGTGTGTCCCTTCCCGCCTTATTATAACCCGTGTTTCTTCTCTTAGGGCTACAATCACCTCCTCTAGAGAAGTCCCATGTATCCCTCCTGTCGCCTGTCAGTCCATTCCTCCCCACCTCTATAGTCCTCGCTTCCATGCTCGATGACTTGTTAGGGCTCTGTGACTCGAAGTGGCCCATATTCTTTCCTTCCCCTACTTTCGTAGGTCGGTTGACATCGCTGTCCACTTCATCTGAAACTTGCTTCTTCGGTGAGTCCCTACGTCTGCATGGTGAAAAGCCCGTCTGACAATATCGCTCCATCAAGTGTTATTCTCCGCTCGTTGTGAGACCCTCAATCTCTGGATGATTTACTTCGGAAATCGTGACAAGAAATACCTTTTCCTCCACCTCGATCTTAATCTCCTCAAAAATCTTTTCAGATTGTCTTGTGATGAGACACATGTAGGCTGCTTCCAGCGTCTCCAATCGCAGGGAAGCCGGCAGTACTCGTACCAGCGTACCTAACACGCATGATAACTGTCTGAACGTCTCTTCCACTCAAGCATGAAGGGTTATCCCTATCATCTTCACCCAACACCTTCTTCCATTGTTCACGTCTTCATGTCTCCACGGATGAAGGTCAATGAACAAGTCACTCCAAAGACCTCTGCTTGCCTCCAATTCCTTGCACATTTCCTCTTGTGATTGGAATGTTAGTAAGAACATATCATTCCCCAACCCATGTACCACTATATTGGATGGAATTCTTTGGCTGCTAGGGTTACCGTCTCTGACTATGCCCACCATACTCCTATTAAGCCACTCTTTATTCACAGCCGACGACAGTACCTTAATCACTGAATCGTTTTCTACCATCGCCTTAGTTTGCCTTTTCGCAACAACAGTCGCATAGGACTGTTGTCCCAGTCGGGTTTCACCTTTGGTTGCCCCTTTTCCATGAGCAGTCCCCTTGGTGTGCGCATCTCCCCATCCACGCCGTCCGTCATCTCTAGTCTTATTCCCTTCACTTCCCATATTAAAACGAGCAATGCTGAATCTGACGAAACCACCTTCCACCGGAATGTTGTTCAGCCGGGACAATCGTCGCTGTTCATATCTTTCATCTCTAACAAAGCGCACAAATCCAAAGCAAGTGTTATGTACAGTTCTTTTCGCTGGGACAAAAACGTCTACCACAGGCTCCCATTCATTCACTACTCGAAATAACCTTTGAGAATTCCACTGCGGCGGGAGGAAGTCAACATAATAGGAGATATACTTCTCGCTACTGAAGATCCTTCTCGGATCCCACTTTCTCTGTTGTGCTTTTTCTTTTAGAACATTCTCCCCATGCTCGCTCGCGCCCTGAATATCCCCCCGCCCTCTGGATAAGCCTCCCTGCTCCCCCGCTTGTCCAATCTTGACCGAGGTTGTGAGAGGGACCAAACTTTGGGGAATGATAAGCTGAGTTGGGTGCTGGTTTAGGATTTTAGGTGAACGCGTGAGGGAGTCTGGTATCATAGAGGAATTGGGGTCATGAGGAGAGATGGAGGAGCACATCTCTCTAAAAAAGTTTTTTCCCACAATAAGGTTCGAGTTTAATGTCTACGGAAAGAATATGTTAGATTCAAATCACACAACAGTATTCAATGTAAAGAGAAAACAACAAAATGAGGCGAGAGAATACTAAATTTGCTCATATATTCTGTCTTATTTCATCAATCAAATACAAGGAACTCATTTCAGTTCCATCTATTGCTAACTAGCTGCAAGCGGGGAGAGCAAAGGGCAATTGAGCAAATACAATAGAGAAAGGAGCGACCATTATTGGTTTTGATGAATTTACATACACTGGCTCCAATGGAGGTATCTCCCCAGAGGAATTCACAGCCAAAATGTTACCATTAAGTAACACAGTTTGGCTGTGTAAATTTCCATCTTCTGGTGTCAGATGGTATTCCTCTCTTTCTGCATCACTTGCTGAATCATACGGAAGCTGAATGAGATTTGACTTGCGAGACATATGAGACACCCTGTGATGATGGTCAGAATTTTGAGTGTCTAGCACTGATGAAGTACTGTTAAACGCTATATCGACTTCAACAGTAGTGCTATTATCCAGGTTGATCAGTAACAATGTGATCCCCTTCTGCAAGAAGATGAAATGATCCTCGGGTTAGATCCAGAAAAGGGTGTCTATATCTTGGTAGATCCTGCAGATACACTTACAGCTTGTTTTGCACAGTGAGCGTAATCGTATCTTTTTAGTTCCAGAAAAGCTAGTTGACAGAACCTCTTGTCCCATCAATCGATGCCAAAGAAGAGCACTGCAGTAAGCCAAGCAAATTGCAGGACTGTGCTTGTTAAAGACACCAATAAACTCAGCTACATTAACAAGGGACGTGTGGGGTTTGAGATAATGCTGATTTTTTGCCTTATTAGCATTGATGAGGTATTGAAGAGCTTTGTATGTCAATTACCTGTAGTAGTCTGGATTAGGAAGTTCGTAGTGTTGAGTAGGCCATAGTTTCCACCAATCAATGTCTGTCTACAGTATGTTTTTGTGTCATACTTTGATGCCATGCCAAGCTGATCCAAATACCTGTTTGACAATGCTCCGCGTCAAAGAACAACAGATAACCAAAGATCAAGGACTTGAATTGTCGAATTTCCTGATTCTTTACCAGAAGCTGAACACAAAAGCATTAGTTACAAGATTATGGCCACTGTTGTAAGCTCCTCCTGCCTCACCAACCCATGCAGAAGCTGAAGTTGCAGAATTCTTTATTGTGCTTTCAAGGCTGCTGAAGGTGTTAGCCTCACCATCAAGGTATGAAGGGTTAAGTATCTTTTCAACAAGATGTTCATCAACTCCTGTAAGAAATGGAACTCAAACGGGTCAAACATGAATTGTTTTCCGTCATTACAGAAGGAAAAGGAAGTACTCTGACATTAAATTACCTGGACCCAGATTGTAGATGTGGTGGGTGATAACATCCAAAGCTTTTCCTGTTTTATCTATAAACACTTTGAACCATTTTGCATCAAAGAATCCTCCAGGTGCTATGATCAGTGGCTTCGGTTTGCCAGAGTAAATATTATTCACTATGTTGTAAAGGGAGATGGTATCAGAAGCATACTGATCTGCAGCTATTCTGGTTCCAACTCCATTTCCACTCAGTTCATTTCCTGATCAGAGGACAAAACTTAAAGCTGACGAATCAATTAAGGATGTCTTCCCATGGAGTATGTCACGAAATACATACAATAATACACGGATTCATGTTCTTACTTACCAAGCTCCCAACCATGGATAGAATAGTTCTTCCTGACAGTATAGCTTATGAAAGATTCAACATTGCTGTAGTTCCAAGCTCCAGTCGCAGAACCATCAGATCGCAAAGACCGTCCAGAGAGAGCGTTCAATCCAAATACAATTTTGGCCCTGAATTATCAGAATTGAAACAGACATGTCTCAGCTTCAGACATGCATCTTGGTACAAATGAGATAAGCAAGAAACGAGAGACATTGATGATGTTACCCTGATTTCATGAAAAAGGCATTCAGTTCATCCCATCTGTACATGGGTAAGCACCCTTGGGTGAAACCAAACATCTCACTGGCATTTTTGACAAATTGGAAGCAGGGTTGCTTGTTATCTGGTTGCCTTCAATCAATAAACAAAACCCAATTGCATCAAAATAAATAATTCATGGTAGTCTAGTCTGCAATTTGTCTTATTTTGACCTCCGTGAAGAAAGGGCCAACATTGCAACATTCGCACGTCCACTCGTTACATAAATCCCTCCTGTCTCCTTTAAACTTCTTTCAGATCTTCAGGGGAAAGTGGAACCATTCAGTGATTTTCCACTTCATGTTGCTGCTCGGATATTCACAAGTTTCCATTTTCTCCTACCTTTCTTTCCTTTCTCCTTTCGTGTGTCCAGATGTAGGAAGCTTTTTTTAATCTAACAGATGAATTCTAACTCGCCCGAATACGTAAACATTAAGATCGAATCTCGTTAAATCTCTTATATTCAGCGTAAAGAAGAGCTAAAGATTTTTCATTTCGAGATTGAAATGAAATATCCAAGACTTACTAGCAACGGGAACTTAAATCTATCTCTTACTAGTCCCATAAACTTTTTACCACAATCTGCCATAGGCTTACAGCTTGACCATATCTATTGCGACCATGCCTTTCTGGTAGGAAGTATAGTTCAAAGCACCGTAATTTTTCACATTTTTGTATCTTCTAGGCCTATGCTCACCCACCAAGGCACCCACAGGTCCAATCTCCTTCTCTGGCTCTGGCTCACTGTGCAAGGACACTGACATCCTCAATCTTGCAGGGTTTGATACTACCCTGTGCAATGGGCTTTTATATACGCCATTACTCATTATCTGCAGATACACATTAAAGTTATTATATATATCACCAATCACAAATATACAAGAACACATATTAGAGCAGTTTATAGATCTAATACACATTGGCCTGAAAATAAGTGGCTGGTGTTACTGTAACCACAATACCTCCATTTGGTCTCCAAGATTGACTACAAGGGCATCCTTCACGATGGGGACTTTCACCCATTTGTTATCTATTAGCATCTGCAAACTTTCCACTTCACTGTCTTGCAGCAAGACTGTCATGGCTGATCTGTCAGTGTGTGGCTTAAGGCCAAGAACCAGATCAGGCCTAGAACAAGGTGGATAAAAGTTGAACCTCACGTCATTTAGTGACTTGTCCCCTAATTGACCCAAGAAGCTATTCTCTTCCAAATCCAATGACCTTGCCATGGCCTTGTGCATTAAAGCCATTAAAGATCTTACCTTCCCAGCATATTCATGTAAGGTCTCGCTGCCAAGAAAGTATCAAAAGCTTTACGACAAACACTAAACAAATAAACACTAAAAGATCATGTCAGGTATCTGGGTTCCCTTTCATAGTGCAGCCACTCCAGTAGTGGTCTTGGTTATGTTACCAGATGGTTGTCATCAAGACTTTGTTACTACATTGCAAATAAAAAGGACAAAAGAAAGGCGAACAAACCGATGCTTGACTTTTTTTTATTAAAATAATATGCAGCATCCATCATTACCATACCAAATTTTAGTGTTACTGCTCGCAGCCAAAACTTAGGAAACCTCGCAGAGCTAAGAGCTTGAATTTTTATAGCTCAACACAAAGAATGATAGTAATGGATCATATCATTATGTGCTGTACTTGTAACTCGGAAGCTACCATGAAGAGGCAAACATTTTAGTGAGAAACCAATACCAAGTATCACCTGAAATCAATGGGAGTTTTTGGCCAGAGACTGAGCCTTCTTCTCTCTTCTGGAAACACTTGAAGAGTCAGACGATTAGACCAGTCAAGAATTTGCTTATCAGAAACAACCGTGTCGGCTCCAAACCCTTCACTTTCATTCTCTGCTCTGGCATATTTCTGCTTCTCTTCTGATGGAAGTGCAAAAAATTGATGAGCAACTTCTCGCACCTTTTCAAGGAATGAACTTGAAATCCCATGTCCTACTGCCTGAATTCAAGAAAAGTTATCAGCAAAGGCTAGTTCCGACAACTTTTAAAGAGATGACCAAGAACAAATAAACAGTCATGCGATACCGGCATAGTTAGTTAAGGCTTTTATCAGGGAAAAATCAAAACCTGGAAGCAACCCGCGGAGCTAAGAGCAGATCTTAGTTTCTCCAGGGCATCATCTGCTTCTTTCTTGGAAGAAACTGATGCAGATTCAGAGAAGAGACTGATATCGATGATGGGTATGGGAAATGGAGCAGAAGAAGAGGATAAGTCTACTGGCGCAAAGCTACAGTCTTTGACAATGTACTGTGGCGGTGGTTCATCACCGTCAGTGGACATTTCAGGTACACTCTTCGCATAGAAGGTAGCCATCCTACAAAGAATGGATAAAATTTGTTTTCGGTACACTGAACTATAGACCAGGACCTCTTAAAAAGACAAGAATATGGATAAAATGGTAATTTGATTGCTTTATGAGATTGGTATTTTGGTCTAAAATAAGAACAATGAGACAAAAGTGTAACAAATAAGATTTTATCTTCTTCGTAATCAAATTTGTTTGATGAGTTTTGCAAGAAACTCTAGGAAGTAGTCATTGGTTTGGGTTAAATTATCATTCTGAAAGTCTCATAATTGTAAGAAATTGTGAAACGATGTTTGCTTTTGTGATTAAAAAGGAAAGATATCATCATACACAAACTCTATGAATGCTTGCTAGAATGAGCGCGTGATTAGTCAGAAATTGCTGTACTTGGACATGGGATGATCCCACTTTTATCATATTAGATGGAAAATGATAAAAGATGAAGCAATGGATTTTGAGAGACACCGACCACTAACTATTTATAGAAGAATTGTTGTTCATTCTGTTCTCTTTTTCCTAAAGAAGAAAGGAATTTGCCTTGAAATTCTCTCGATTCGTGTTCTTGCATGCATCATACCGAATGCGCTAAAGTTGCAGCCACCCTAGCTTGTTTTTCTTAGAATTGCAGACCTTGTTTTAATTCTATACAGATCTGTCTTTAGCCATTTATGAATGCATATTGCTTATCATGCTGTTCAGTTTCTCAAGTCCTCTATAGCATTTGTGAATAATATGCGTGCACAATCCATATACGAATGAGGTTCGAGTTTAATGTCTACGGAAAGAATATGTTAGATTCAAATCACACAACAGTATTCAATGTAAAGAGAAAACAACAAAAAGAGGCGAGAGAATACTAAATTTGCTCATATATTCTGTCTTATTTCATCAATCAAATACAAGGAACTCATTTCAGTTCCATCTATTGCTAACTAGCTGCAAGAGGGGAGAGCAAAGGGCAATTGAGCAAATACAATAGAGAAAGGAGCGACCATTATTGGTTTTGATGAATTTACATACACTGGCTCCAATGGAGGTATCTCCCCAGAGGAATTCACAGCCAAAATGTTACCATTAAGTAACACAGTTTGGCTGTGTAAATTTCCATCTTCTGGTGTCAGATGGTATTCCTCTCTTTCTGCATCACTTGCTGAATCATACGGCAGCTGAATGAGATTTGACTTGCGAGACTTATGAGACACCCTGTGATGATGGTCAGAATTTTGAGTCTCTAGCAATGATGAAGAACTGTTAAACGCTATATCGACTTCAACAGTAGTGCTATTATCCAGGTTGATCAGTAACAATGTGATCCCCTTCTGCAAGAAGATGAAATGATCCTCGAGTTAGATCCCGAAAGGGTGTCTATATCTTGGTAGATCCTGCAGATAGAAGCACTTACAGCTTGTTTTGCACAGTGAGCGTAAGCTCGTATCTTTTTAGTTCCAGAAAAGCTAGTTGACAGAACCTCTTGTCCCATCAATCGATGCCAAAGAAGAGCACTGCAGTAAGGCAAGCAAATTGCAGGACTGTGCTTCTTAAAGACACCAATAAACTCAGCAACATTAACAAGGGACGTGTGGGGTTTGAGATAATGCTGATTTTTTGCCTTTTAGCATTGATGAGGTATTGAAGAGCTTTGTATGTCAATTACCTGTAGTAGTCTGGATTAGGTAGGAAGTTCGTAGTGTTGAGTAGGCCATAGTTTCCACCAATCAATGTCTGTCTACAGTATGTTTTTGTGTCATATTTTGATGCCATGCCAAGCTGATCCAAATACCTGTTTGACAATGCTCCGTGTCAAAGAACAACAGATAACCAAAGATCAAGGACTCGAATCGTCGAATTTCCTGATTCTTGACCAGAAGCTGAACACAAAAGCATTAGTTACAAGATTATGGCCACTGTTGTAAGCTCCTCCTGCCTCACCAACCCATGCAGAAGCTGAAGTTGCAGAATTCTTTATTGTTCTTTCAAGGCTGCTGAAGGTGTTAGCCTCACCATCAAGGTATGAAGGGTTAAGGATCTTTTCAACAATATGTTCATCAACTCCTGTAAGAAATGGAACTCAAACGGGTCAAACATAATTTGTTTTCCGTCATTACAGAAGGAAAAGGAAGGAAGTACTCTGACATTAAATTACCTGGACCCAGATTGTAGATGTGGTGGGTGATAACATCCAAAGCTTTTCCTGTTTTATCTATAAACACTTTTGAACCATTTTGCATCAAAGAATCCTCCAGGTGCTATGATCAGTGGCTTTGGTTTGCCAGAGTAAATATTATTCACTATGTTGTAAAGGGAGATGGTATCAGAAGCATACTGATCTGCAGCTATTCTGGTTCCAACTCCATTTCCACTCAGTTCATTTCCTGATCAGAGGACAAAACTTAAAGCTGACGAATCAATTAAGGATGTCTTCCCATGGAGTATGTCACGAAATACATACAATAATACATGGATTCATGTTCTTACTTACCAAGCTCCCAACCATGGATAGAATAGTTCTTCCTGACAGTATAGCTTATGAAAGATTCAGCATTGCTGTAGTTCCAAGCTCCAGTCGCAGAACCATCAGATCGCAAAGACCGTCCAGAGAGAGCGTTCAATCCAAATACAATTTTGGCCCTGAATTATCAGAATTGAAACAGACATGTCTCAGCTTCAGACATGCAACTTGGTACAAATAAGATAAGCAAGAAACGAGAGACATTAATGATGTTACCCTGATTTCATGAAAAATGCATTCAGTTCATCCCATCTGTACATGGGTAAGCACCCTTGGGTGAAACCAAACATCTCACTGGCATTTTTGACAAATTGGAAGCAGGGTTGCTTGTTATCTGGTTGCCTTCAATCAATAAACAAAACCCAATTGCATCAAAATAAATAATTCATGGTAGTCTAGTCTGCAATTTGTCTTATTTTGACCTTTGTGAAGAAAGGGCCAACATTGCAACATTCGCACGTCCACTCGTTACATAAATCCCTCCTGTCTCCTTAAAACTTCTTTCAGATCTTCAGGGGAAAGTGGAACCATTCAGTGAGTTTCCACTTCATGTTGCTGCTCGGATATTCACAAGTTTCCATTTTCTCCTACCTTTCTTTCCTTTCTCCTTTCGTGTGTCCAGATGTAGGAAGCTTTTTTTAATCTAACAGATGAATTCTAACTCGCCCGAATACGTAAACATTAAGATCGAATCTCGTTAAATCTCTTATATTCAGCGTAAAGAAGAGCTAAAGATTTTTCATTTCGAGATTGAAATGAAATATCCAAGACTTACTAGCAACGGGAACTTAAATCTATCTCTTACTAGTCCCATAAACTTTTTACCACAATCTGCCAAAGGCTTACAGCTTGACCATATCTATTGCGACCATGCCTTTCTGGTAGGAAGTATAGTTCAAAGCACCGTAATTTTTCACATTTTTGTATCTTCTAGGCCTATGCTCACCCACCAAGGCACCCACAGGTCCAATCTCCTTCTCTGGCTCTGGCTCACTGTGCAAGGACACTGATATCCTCAATCTTGCAGGGTTTGATACTACCCTGTGCAATGGGCTTTTATATACGCCATTACTCATTATCTGCAGATACACATTAAAGTTATTATATATATCACCAATCACAAATATACAAGAACACATATTAGAGCAGATTATAGATCTAATACACATTGGCCTGAAAATAAGTGGCTGGTGTTACTGTAACCACAATACCTCCATTTGGTCTCCAAGATTGACTACAAGGGCATCCTTCACGATGGGAACTTTCACCCATTTGTTATCTATTAGCATCTGCAAACTTTCCACTTCACTGTCTTGCAGCAAGACTGTCATGGCTGATCTGTCAGTGTGTGGCTTAAGGCCAAGAACCAGATCAGGCCTAGAACAAGGTGGATAAAAGTTGAACCTCACGTCATTTAGTGACTTGTCCCCTAATTGACCCAAGAAGCTATTCTCTTCCAAATCCAATGACCTTGCCATGGCCTTGTGCATTAAAGCCATTAAAGATCTTACCTTCCCAGCATATTCATGTAAGGTCTCGCTGCCAAGAAAGTATCAAAAGCTTTACGACAAACACTAAACAAATAAACACTAAAAGATCATGTCAGGTATCTGGGTTCCCTATCATAGTGCAGCCACTCCAGTAGTGGTCTTGGTTATGTTACCAGATGGTTGTCATCAAGACTTTGTTACTACATTGCAAATAAAAAGGAAAAAAGAAAGGCGAACAAACCGATGCTTGACTTTTTTTTATTAAAATAATATGCAGCATCCATCATTACCATACCAAATTTTAGTGTTACTGCTCGCAGCCAAAACTTAGGAAACCTCGCAGAGCTAAGAGCTTGAATTTTTATAGCTCAACACAAAGAATGATAGTAATGGATCATATCATTATGTGCTGTACTTGTAACTCGGAAGCTACCATGAAGAGGCAAACATTTTAGTGAGAAACCAATACCAAGTATCACCTGAAATCAATGGGAGTTTTTGGCCAGAGACTGAGCCTTCTTCTCTCTTCTGGAAACACTTGAAGAGTCAGACGATTAGACCAGTCAAGAATTTGCTTATCAGAAACAACCGTGTCGGCTCCAAACCCTTCACTTTCATTCTCTGCTCTGGCATATTTGTGCTTCTCTTCTGATGGAAGTGCAAAAAACTGATGAGCAACTTCTCGCACCTTTTCAAGGAATGAACTTGAAATCCCATGTCCTACTGCCTGAATTCAAGAAAAGTTATCAGCAAAGGCTAGTTCCGACAACTTTTAAAGAGATGACCAAGAACAAATAAACAGTCATGCGATACCGGCATAGTTAGTTAAGGCTTTTATCAGGGAAAAATCAAAACCTGGAAGCAACCCGCGGAGCTAAGAGCAAATCTTAGTTTCTCCAGGGCATCATCTGCTTCTTTCTTGGAAGAAACTGATGCAGATTCAGAGAAGAGACTGACATCGATGATGGGTATGGGAAATGGAGCAGAAGAAGAGAATAAGTCTACTGGCGCAAAGCTACAGTCTTTGACAATGTACTGTGGCGGTGGTTCATCACCGTCAGTGGACATTTCAGGAACACTCTTCGCATAGAAGGTAGCCATTATACAACGAATGGTTAAATTTTGTTTTCGGTACACTGAACTATAGACCAGGACCTCTTAAAAAGACAAGAATATGGATAAAATGGTAATTTGATTGCTTTATGAGATTGGTATTTTGGTCTAAAATAAGAACAATGAGACAAAAGTGTAACAAATAAGATTTTATCTTCTTCGTAATCAAATTTGTTTGATGAGTTTTGCAAGAAACTCTAGGAAGTAGTCATTGGTTTGGGTTAAATTATCATTCTGAAAGTCTCATAATTGTAAGAAATTGTGAAACAATGTTTGCTTTTGTGATTAAAAAGGAAAGATATCATCATACACAAACTCTATGAATGCTTGCTAGAATGAGCGCGTGATTAGTCAGAAATTGCTGTACTTGGACATGGGATGATCCCACTTTTATCATAATAGATGGAAAATGATAAAAGATGAAGCAATGGATTTTGAGAGAAACCGACCACCAACTATTTATAGAAGAATTGTTGTTCATTCTGTTCTCTTTTTTCTAAAGAAGAAAGGAATTTGCCTTGAAATTCTCTCGATTCGTGTTCTTGCATGCATCATACCGAATGCGCTAAAGTTGCAACCAGCCTACCTTGTTTTTCTTAGAATTGCAGACCTTGTTTTAATTCTATACAGATCTGTCTTTGGCCATTTATGAATGCATATTGCTTATCATGCTGTTCAGTTTCTCAAGTCCTCTATAGCATTTGTGAATAATATGCGTGCACAATCCATATACGAATGAGGTTCGAGTTTAATGTCTACGGAAAGAATATGTTAGATTCAAATCACACAAAAGTATTCAATGTAACGAGAAAACAACAAAATGAGGCGAGAGAATCTAAATTTGCTCATATATTCTGTCTTATTTCATCAATCAAATACAAGGAACTCATTTCGGTTCCATCGATTGCTAACTAGCTGCAAGCGGGGAGAGCAAAGGGCAATTGAGCAAATACAATAGAGAAAGGAGCGACCATTATTGGTTTTGATAAATTTACATACACTGGCTCCAATGGAGGTATCTCCCCAGAGGAATTCACAGCTAAAATGTTACCATTAAGTAACACAGTTTGGCTGTGTAAATTTCCATCTTCTGGTGTCAGATGGTATTCCTCTCTTTCTGCATCACTTGCTGAATCATACGGCAGCTGAATGAGATTTGACTTGCGAGACTTATGAGACACCCTGTGATGATGGCCAGAATTTTGAGTGTCTAGCAATGATGAAGTACTGTTAAACGCTATATCGACTTCAACAGTGGTGCTATTATCCAGGTTGATCAGTAACAATGTGATCCCCTTCTGCAAGAAGATGAAATGATCCTCGAGTTAGATCCCGAAAAGGGTGTCTATATCTTGGTAGATCCTGAAGATAGAAGCACTTACAGCTTGTTTTGCACAGTGAGCGTAAGCTCGTATCTTTTTAGTTCCAGAAAAGCTAGTTGACAGAACCTCTTGTCCCATCAATCGATGCCAAAGAAGAGCACTGCAGTAAGCCAAGCAAATTGCAGGACTGTGCTTGTTAAAGACACCAATAAACTCAGCAACATTAACAAGGGACGTGTGGGGTTTGAGATAATGCTGATTTTTTGCCTTTTAGCATTGATGAGGTATTGAAGAGCTTTGTATGTCAATTACCTGTAGTAGTCTGGATTAGGTAGGAAGTTCGTAGTGTTGAGTAGGCCATAGTTTCCACCAATCAATGTCTGTCTACAGTATGTTTTTGTGTCATACTTTGATGCCATGCCAAGCTGATCCAAATACCTGTTTGACAATGCTCCGCGTCAAAGAACAACAGATAACCAAAGATCAAGGACTTGAATTGTCGAATTTCCTGATTCTTTACCAGAAGCTGAACACAAAAGCATTAGTTACAAGATTATGGCCACTGTTGTAAGCTCCTCCTGCCTCACCAACCCATGCAGAAGCTGAAGTTGCAGAATTCTTTATTGTGCTTTCAAGGCTGCTGAAGGTGTTAGCCTCACCATCAAGGTATGAAGGGTTAAGGATTTTTTCAACAAGATGTTCATCAACTCCTGTAAGAAATGGAACTCAGACGGGTCAAACATGAATTGTTTTCCGTCATTACAGAAGGAAAAGGAAGTACTCTGACATTAAATTACCTGGACCCAGATTGTAGATGTGGTGGGTGATAACATCCAAAGCTTTTCCTGTTTTATCTATTAACACTTTGAACCATTTTGCATCAAAGAATCCTCCAGGTGCTATGATCAGTGGCTTCGGTTTGCCAGAGTAAATATTATTCACTATGTTGTAAAGGGAGATGGTATCAGAAGCATACTGATCTGCAGCTATTCTGGTTCCAACTCCATTTCCACTCAGTTCATTTCCTGATCAGAGGACAAAACTTAAAGCTGACGAATCAATTAAGGATGTCTTCCCATGGAGTATGTCACGAAATACATACAATAATACATGGATTCATGTTCTTACTTACCAAGCTCCCAACCATGGATAGAATAGTTCTTCCTGACAGTATAGCTTATGAAAGATTCAGCATTGCTGTAGTTCCAAGCTCCAGTCGCAGAACCATCAGATCGCAAAGACCGTCCAGAGAGAGCGTTCAATCCAAATACAATTTTGGCCCTGAATTATCAGAATTGAAACAGACATGTCTCAGCTTCAGACATGCAACTTGGTACAAATAAGATAAGCAAGAAACGAGAGACATTGATGATGTTACCCTGATTTCATGAAAAAGGCATTCAGTTCATCCCATCTGTACATGGGTAAGCACCCTTGGGTGAAACCAAACATCTCACTGGCATTTTTGACAAATTGGAAGCAGGGTTGCTTGTTATCTGGAGTGTCATAGATCACCTTATCTTGCAAAGAACCACCCAGTCTGATTTTCAAAGGTGAAAAGGCTGCACCATTATACAAAGTAATAAGAACATCTTACCCCCCCTTTTTTTTCCTGGCAGAAATGCAGCTAATTAGAGTAAAGCGTATCTTCAAAACCTTGTAATTCAAAAGTCCTTACCCTTTATGGCGTTCACTAAGACGTTCTTATTAATATCCTGAAAAAGAGAAAAAAAAAAGATGAAAATGAATGATCAGAAAGCAAATTATCATGTTCTACCATTTAACAGCGTTGTGACGATAGAACACAAAGCGACCTAACTGCAAGCGAAATGCCAAAACCAGGTAATGTCTCTATAAAAATTTACTATCCGGCAGAAAATGGCCCAGAAGCAAACACAGAAGAAAGCACTTTTCCCCACTTGCAAACATCAAATTGAAAGCCAGACTCAAGAAAGAAGACATGAGATTCTTCGGAACTGAAGCATGACAAAACATACCAGGTTAATGAGAGAAGCACGGCCCCAGCTGCATGTCCCATAGTCACATTTCTCCGGAGGCCACCAATCCAGAGTGGCACAAATGAAATCTTCATCAATCTTCCCAATGGCAGCTTTCCCATCAATGAACACAGTCCCTTCAGCACTACTA
This sequence comes from Passiflora organensis, assembly GCA_019739055.1. Classification (NCBI taxonomy): domain Eukaryota; kingdom Viridiplantae; phylum Streptophyta; class Magnoliopsida; order Malpighiales; family Passifloraceae; genus Passiflora; species Passiflora organensis. The sequence continues at coordinate 1,482,473 of JAEPBF010000269.1, forward strand.
CCACCAGCTCCAGTTAAAGGTAGTGAACTCACAGAAACAGAGTAGCTGTGACCAAAGATGCAAACCAGAAAGCTCAGCCACCTCAGCCAACTTCGAGAATTCATCTTCGAAGCCATTGCAATTGCAAGTTCAAGATCTACTTCTTTCTCTCTAAAACAGCAAGGTAGCCATGGAAAATGGTAAGGGTCGGGGGCGTGGGGCTTACATTAACTGCTAGAGAGGTTTCCCACTGGAGACTAGCCAGTCTGTCCTAACTCTTTTTCGAGTATTTGGCGGAATAGAGCTAGTGCCTAGTGTGTTATTATATGCTAATCTTTCTGGCAAGAAAACAAAAGGAAGGAGTGTGCTATCTTGATTTCCTTCTTTACAACTAGTAATTGTGAACTGTACTTTTTGTTTATAATAAGAAATGGAATCAATATATACAACTGGTAGCGTGAAAACAATCAATTGATGTCTGTATTTTGGTATGGCTTTGGAACCACCTTTTAGTTTCAGGTCGGTGCTGGCAGTGGGCCATTATCAGCTGCTTTCTCAAGCAATCAAGATCCTGACGGAGCTTGGAAGGAGAAAAATGAAAATCCTGAAGGATCTATGTGCCTTTATGTGTGAGACCTACTTGTTTGGATGCAAACAACCTGAACAAAATCCAAAGCCGGCAAGTAGCTGGATAATGACCCATGGGATATGGTAGTACATGCCAAACTTCATCGATTGAAAAAAGAAGCCAAATTTACTGTGCACATCCTTTTATAAGTGGGAAATCCCATAAGTCAATCATTATGCTTAATCAAGCACAGGGATTAAACAGAATTAATATAAAAGAAACAAGTGGATCAAATTGCAGAGGTAACAGACACCCTTTACTGAGCCGACAGTAGCCACTTGCAGGATAGCCCTTCCATCAACCAATAAAACTGAAACAGCCACATTACCAATACCATTTGTTCATTTTACAAGAAACCCAAGTGAAAAGGAGACTTTTTTCCCCAGGTTAGAAAGTGACCTATGAGTTTCTTACTAGAGTTACTGGACAAAAGCTTGCCAGCATCACATGATCGAAGCCTTAAAAAAGCAGTATTTGGTATGGCGGTCGCATGTGATTTTCAACTTTCTTGGTTTATAGGACAACCTAAGTAATTGTCATTACTCGTAGGTCCATATCATGGGCTGTAGTTCAGAAAATGAGAAGCTGATTGTGCAGTTCGTACAGTGTTCTTTCTTCCTTCCTTCCTAATCTTTTATTATCCCATTAATTATTCATCGTTCTGGGTTAGAGCAAGCTAATTTAGGAGAACGAATCCATGATGGAAATACCTACCCAAGATTTGTTCTTGTCATTCAAGTCGTTACGCACCAAACCTCATTGACAATAGAATTCTGAAAGGTGAATTGCTCAGCCATATCAGGCCACCTGTAGGCTCCAAGGAGATACCTTATACTGAAGTGTAAATCTCCTTGATACTTGTTTGGAGTACAAGTTAAACAATATCTAGTCATCGATCCTCATTTTATTTTCTAAATTGAAAATTAAAATTAATTTTTTTTCGGATTTCGATCAAAAAACCCGTTAGTACATAAAGTATACATAAAGTGAACCACAAACACCAAATTCAACTGATGTTAGTTAAGATAGGAACTTTCAGTTTGGTGGAATTGAGCTTTGTCCAAACCTAATACTTTATTTGTTGTTTCAGTTTCGATATCTATCTGTCAACAGTTTAAGGAATCAAGCACTTCTTTAATAGATGACTCCTCATCTTGCTTTTGACCCCAACTGGCAAGCCTGAGGAACGAATAATCTTACATCATAGATGTGCTACCTTGTAGTGATTATGCTAATAAAATACTATAATAAGGTCCAAAGAATCACCTCCAGGCAAAACCATCCAAGCCTCAATAAGAAGCCTACATGATTCAAGACAAACTTGGGTTTCAGGATTGTAAAAAAATAATAATAGGCATAAGAATAGGTTCAGATTGTCGGTTTTTGAAACTGAGAACCGCAGACGACTTATAGGAAATAGATATCCTGAGGATTAGAGAACCACGGACCTGGCCTGCTTGGTATCGGGCTCTTCTTTCTACATTATCAGGTGCAATAAGCCCAAAAAGCCCAAGCTTGTCACAGTCAAACCCATTGGGCTTTGGACCATTCATGCGTGTGGATATGTGTAAATAATATGAGCAGAAATTCGTAGCAACAAGCCATTTATTATTCATTATTATTTTTTTTTTCTATTCTTACATTCTGTTCTACATTGACTGATCGTTAAACCAATAGATGGAAGTAATCGGAGGAGGAGAGTAGAGAATCAGTGCCTCTGCCTCAGTGTCAGTGTCAGTCTCAGTCTCGTATTTTATTGGCGTAGGGGAAGCACTTCTTTTTTATGGCATTGGCGACGGATTTGTTGTTGGAAATGAAATGGGACAGGCAAAACTTGTTGAATTTGTGGAATCCGCCGCAACAAATCTCTCCCGGACCCCCGAAAAGGAACGCGGAAGAGAAAATCTCGTAGGCACAACCTGGTAGATGGAGCAGGACCGCGGCGCACTGATTCAGCTGTTTTGAACCTGGAGAAAGGCTGGGAAACAGAAGCGTCCATATGTTTGGATAGATGGCTGGCCACCAGAGTTCTCCACTTGCTTCCTGCAACACGTTGACGCATATCAGGAGGAGAAGGAAAGCCGCTACCTGGTTCTTGTTTGACATATTTCCTGTGAAAATTCGATAGGCTTCCCTTCTCTTCCGATGGAGAGGATTGGCTTGTTGTGGTGTGAAGAGCAAGTCGATGAGTATTTATAGCTTGTGGAGACTGAGGATGAACTGACGTGAATTAATATTACAACGGTGCGTTTAATTTGTATAAATAAAAAGTCACCTCACTAATATTTATGTCTTCCGATTGAAACCTCTGCTTGCATTTAAAAGAATTCATTCTTTATAAGAAAGTATCTGTCGATAATTAATATTTTTTCGTATTTCGATAAATTCGTGTTCGATAACTAATCTTTTTTCGGATTTCGATAAATTCGTATTTCGATAATCATGTGTTAATGGTATAAGGGGCAGGTGCTAATCAAATAGAGGTCCAGTAATTTCATAAATGATGAAAGCATTATACATAGCAAAACTAAAGTTCCAAATGCAGATAGAACAGAGGTTTAACCAGGAGGGAAGAAAGTAAATTCAACTCTATGCATATAATCTGAATCCTCACCTACTAAATTTCACCAGTCCCACTCGGGAAAGAAACAAACTTAGACATTAGACCTATTCTACTATTGCTTTTCACTTCCTCTTTTTGGAAGGTGGCTGAGGAACATCTTCCTCTTCTTCCTCCTCTTCTTCATCCTCTCCCTCGTCATCTTCTTCATCACCACCACCATCATCATCGTCATCATCGTCGTCATCGTCATCGTCATCATCGTCGTCACTTCCACCACCATCACCGCCGCCATTGACTTCCGGATCATCGTCTGGATCTTGTTCATCTCCTTCATCACCTGAGAAATCCTCATCACCGGCATCGCCGGCATCATCGTCATCATCTTGATCCTCCCCATTATCATCATTGTCATCTTCATCATCATCTTCTGTATCACTAGCATCCTTGTTTTTGGCACCAGAGCACGATATCTTGAAAAGTTCTTCAAATGGAAACCTGCAAGAGAAGTTACTAAATTTTGTCACTAAATTACAATACAGCGGAATTTAGAAGAGCAAAGACCCAACGATTACAAGTACCTCTTATCCATTGCAGTCAGCTTAGCTAGTGCATTGACATCATTCATCAAGGATCCAGTCTGGAAAAACCATAAAACAATGTGGCTGGGAATTTTAGGGAAAGACATGCAGACGTCTGTATGCATGCATGTGAAACTAGTAAGTGTATCCGAAAAAATAACTAGCCAATAAATAGTTCCATTTCAAACATAGACAATTCACTAAGTGCAATCAATCAAGTACAGAGATGCAATGCATGCCATTCCTATACAGAGCAAATAAACCTAGTCCAGAACTTAACAAGTGCCAATCAAAGTCCGAGGAGATATTAGTCATGCCGACCAATTGGGATACTCATCTGTTCCAAAAAAGAAAATTGCTTAATACTTGACACATGTTGGGAGTTTGTCCCACGGTTTGCCACTTGCAACTGTGATAAAAACACTGATATCTCTAATAGCAGCCAATAAAACAGTACATGACCAAAACATAACCATCTAAATTTGACATAGTAGATTATGCAATGCCGAATGTAAAGTGGTCTGACAAATGTCATTGGTGTGACCAGCATTAATGAAACAAGAATCTTGATGACAAATGTTACCATGAGATAAAATAGGGAAGGCCAATGGAAACTTAAATCTTTTTTCTTTTTACATCTGTTTAGCAAAAAGCAGGCTAAAAGTGAAGAAAAGTGGTTTACAAGTATTAGTCTGTCCAATTTTGAACGAAAATATATTTTATGGGAGAAAAAATCACAAAAAAAAAGGGTCTAACTTTCTAGAGAAGGCTGGTGACCAGAGAATATAGACAAGATCTTCAAAGCAGAAGTCGGCATTTAAAGGAGTCACCAACCAAAGCAAAGTCACACTGTTTACCATAGACACCAAATGCCGGAATCCATAAATGTGAGCAGAAAATAGGATGTTTTAACCTCAAAACCGCTAGATTTGAGGGTGCAATCCTTGCAAGACAACAAAAAGACCAATATCGAACCATTTTAGAACACCACACCACCCGTAGACCAGATATACACCAGTTCAATCAAGCACAAAGCACTAATTTCATGAAACAATAAGCCCAACGAAGAAGAGTTAAATGGAAGCTGTACCACAAAAATCAAGCAAGCAACAGACTTTGTCGCAGTACAAACAGTCTCAACCACCATAGTTTCCATAAGAGAGGACATCCACAAAGCCCTCTCCACAGAACTCGCACTAGCCACCACCTCCATTATTACCAAACAGAACACTGAATTAAAAACAAGAAAAGAAAATCAGCACACAAATCTTCAATTGAAAGAGGTAACCCTATGATAGAGAAACTTACACAGGGAGTGAAAGAGAACGGAGAGGACCTGACTGTCTCTTTCGGAGTCCGGTTAGGGTAAAAACCCTAGGAGTTGGTCGGATTAGGGGTTTTGTTTAGCCTAGAAATTCGATATTTCCAACTCCAAATGCGTGTGAAGGACTTGATTGGCTGATAACGTATGACGTGTCGTTGAAGCGATGAAAATCGGCTTTGGCAGTCGTGGGCTTTGGGTTTGCTTTTTATTTTTTTCTCGGAGAGATTTTAGTTTATTTTAATTTCCAATAGAATTGCGACAGCTAAAGTTGACCAGGAACTCGTTGACCCTGTGAATTCAACATATACTTGGAATTTGAGAAAAAATGATGATTTGACTCAAACTTTCCCATTATATTAATTTTTATACATAAAAAATTTTGATTTTCATATTTTTATAGTTAAATAAAAATAATTAAATTAATAGTTTTTATTTTTTAAAAAAAAACAAAAAGAGTATTTCATGTTTTCAATCCATTTAAATATCAAATATTTTCAAAATAAAATTTTATATTATATAACCCACCAATCACCAATCTTCCTTTATTGTTGTATTAAAATACATTAATTTAATTTATACTAATCAATTCGATAATAAACCAACATGTTTTATATTAAATATATAATAAATAAACTTATTTGATATTAAATACATAAAAAGGTATTTATTAGTTTGTTTACAAGTATAGACATTATAAAATCACAGCTAGTATGAAATTCAGACATTGACACATGAGTATTTTCGATTCGTATATTTTATTTTATTTAAAATAATTTGAAGATTAAAAAAATTAAATGATTTTATTTTATTTTATTTTCGTTTGTTTATGAAATTTCGACACGTATACACATGGATATTATTGATTTAGTTTGTGATATTTTATATATTATAAAGAAAAATAATCAGACACCTGTCATCCTTAATTGACAGCCGACAATCTAAACTAAGTCTTTCCTATCCAGAAACTCAGACAAGAACTTCATTAGTTCTAATTATATTAACAATAATTGGGCAAAGTAACAGTGTAAAAAATGGGAAAAGGATGAAAAACCATTTTAGTATTTTGTATCCTTAAAATTCATGGGATTGTGTAGCCGCTGATTTTTTCACAATTCACAGACAGCCAACCAATTACAGCATTTTCGATTTCATTGGGTTTGGGAATACGGCCCTCTTGCCTATCCATTTCTCTCTCTGTCTCTCTCTACCTCTCCGTTCGCTGCAGTCAACACGGATGCCTAAGCTAGTCGGCCCACCTTCCCCTCTGTCGTTCTCCTACGAAGAAAAACCCTAAAGACCAATTCTTTCCTGCATTTCCGTGTACAGCCCAGCCCAACCCAACCCCGATCATTATTGACATCTTCTGATCAGCCTTATTTCGCGAGACCGAACAGAAAGAAAATGTCATCGGAGATCGAGGTGGTGGAGGAGGTGGTGCCACTTACACATGGCGGTCATGGCTCGGCGTCCGTTAGCAGTGGTGGAGCAGCCAATGGGATTGCTGGTAACGGGGAGGAGAATTTGAAGAACGATGTGTACACTGCGGCGGCTTATGGCGATTTGGAGAAGCTTCAGCGCCTGGTGGAGAGCGAGGGCGCCTCCGTCTCTGAACCTGATGGCCTTGGCTACTATGCCTTGCAATGGGCTGCGTTGAACAATCGTACTGCTGCTGCTCAGTATATAATTGAGGTTTGCTTGTTTTTGGCGTTGGGTTAATTTTTTCGCTTTGGGCAAAGTTTGTTTCTTTCATTAGTTTGAAATTTGTTTCGGTTTTCGGGTTCTTCTGTTAGGTTTATTAAATGGTGCTTCATAGCGTCGGTTTGTTCTTATGTGGGTTCTAGTTTGGCTCCGTGCTTGTAAACTGAGTTTGACTGACTTACGTGTCTGAATTGCTATGCAAGACAAGTTTCAATGATCTTTGGTGTCTTAAGATTTTGGTTTATTAATGGTGCGATTGGGGCTGGTTGGGTTAATCTATTTTATCTTTGTTATTATGGCTGTTTAGTAATGAGATAGTTGAAGAATATCTCACATATAATTGTAAGAAATGCAAGTACTTGTTGGTTTATCAAAAATTATGTTAGGATCTGATACTGTAGTTATGAGTACTTTTTCAGTTCAAGTTTCAGAAGAATATAATGATTAACTGATTACTAGTTTACCTTAATTTACAGCATGGAGGGGATGTTAATGCGGCAGATAATACTGGGCAGACAGCACTGCATTGGAGTGCAGTTCGTGGTGCAATCCAGGTAGCCGAGCTTTTGCTCCAAGAGGGTGCTCGGGTAAATGCTGCTGATATGTATGGCTACCAGGTTAGTATTGCATCCCTTATTGTGTAGCCATATATGTAACTTCATCGCTGCCTGGTTTTAGCATGCTATTGCATTTCCTTTATTACATGCTATTTAGTGCATGCCGATATATATGCTGATGCACCTAGTGACTTTTTGGTCTTTTAGCTTTGTCATAAGATCACTGAATTGTCAACTTTTTCTTAGATCTGTTTCTAGCTTATTTTGGTGGTTTAAAAAACTTATGCATGGATAGATAAATCTGCTCAATCAATTTATTTTTTAAATTTGTATGCTGAGATTTATGCACAATTGATCTCCGTTTACTCTTTTGCAGAAGTCGATGCATATGGTTTTCCTTGTGCATTTTGTTGCTCCTATCATTCTTCACCTTGTGGCCATGACATTATTTAGCAATTCAATTAAATCCATCATTTGGTTGTCAAATTTCATTGTGTGTTGAGCTCCAATCTGAGTGTAGATTAACTAGTGATTCAGAAAGCTATGACAAAGTTAGCTAAATAAAGGAACAACAATGGAAATTGCACAGTAGTAATTATTCACGAAGACCACCCTTCATTTACTGTCCAAAATTTTCCAGATATACGTGAATTTGTTACACGTGCCTGACATTTGCCAATTAAATGTGGACATGCAGAAACCCCATATCTATGTTACTGCTATTTCAAACATCATATATAAGAAAACCTGTGTATCCATCCGAAGACTAAAGGCATTAACTATCTTACATACACAACGCATAGCATTAAATACTGACAAAGTTGTTACAATTTCATTTTTCTTTAAAGAACTTGAAGGCCAACATAATACCAATTCATTGTCTAGTTGTTGGTGGCTTGGAGGTTTAACATAGAAAATTCTATTCTAGGGAACTACAGTCGATAATCATCTATCCTATGTGAGGTAAGGGATTTTATACATTTACATATATATGTGTGTGTGTGTGGGTATATATATATATATGTATATTTTGAATTGGTATAATGGCATAGATGGAAAATTCACTGTGTACAGCAAAGGCTTCCATACTTTATTTTTTTATGAAACTGTAATGAATGCCATGTGTATACTTTTCTGGCACCTGTGGGGAGGATTACCCATTTAATGCTGATTTTTAAAATGCAGACAGCACATGTTGCAGCTCAATATGGTCAGACAGCTTTCTTGTATCATATAGTCTCAAAATGGAATGCTGACCCCGATGTTCCTGATTTTGATGGCAGAAGTCCTTTACACTGGTATATTACCTTTAACTATGCCTTGTAATTTCTCACAAGGCTTTCTAAAGCTGAAACATTTTTTTGGGGAATTTTTGTCTCTGTCTGGGAATTTTATTTGCTTATTGATTTCATAAATTTAATCCCAAGTCCTCTTCTGTTCAGATGTCGTTTGAATGTATTATTCACATCGTGTAAATCTTCTCCTTCCGTTGTCCCTCTTACTTACCTTCTACCTCATGTTCTCCCTTTCTAATGAAATTTGGATCTGTTTTATTCCATCTTTTCAATTTGATGATGATTCTACATGGAATTAATGTGCAACTTTTTTCTCGTTACTTGACTGGGTTCTTGATGGCTGGCAATACTATTTCAGAAAGCAAACTGGTACGATCTTTTAATTTTTTCCCAAGTCTTGAGAGATAGAATTTCAAAGTATGAATACCGAATTTTGTCAAGAAGGCTAGCATATACAGCCTGGCCAACAGAAGAGGTTATATCCAGTTATGTTCTCGACAGGGTGGACCTCTGGGATACAGATTATGACTTGGCTATCGAGGGAAAGAGTCAATAACATGTGGGTGTGCCTGATATGTGTCATGGTGTCAGTTGGAGACCATTTTTCTTGGATGTGGAATTTTGAGTTTCTTTACTGTGAGAAAATTGGATCGTCTTATGTATCTGTTGCCTCAGGAGAATATCATTTATCTGTTTAAGTTTATAAAACTTTTATATGCCTGTTCTAAAGGTTGCCCAGTCTTACATCATTGCTAGTGTCTAATTTTATTGCATTAAAATGCTCTGAAAACCAAGAAATATCTTGTTTTCCTTCTTTGTCTAGTGATTGAGGTGATTGGTCCTTAATTGTTTTCTTATGCTTCTTGGTGGAAAATTTAGGGCTGCTTATAAAGGTTTTGCTGATAGTATACGCCTACTATTATTTTTGGATGCCTACAGAGGACGCCAAGATAAAGAGGGTCAGTGCCCATGCTATATTTGTAGTGTCTTGCAGTTTTGAAGCCTAGGTCTGTCAATACTATATTGAGATCTACACATGCATGCATAACTCTGGGATGAAGCTATTGATCTTGACTAATTTTTGTCTGTTCATCAGGTTGCACTCCTCTTCACTGGGCTGCTATTAGGGGTAACTTGGAAGCATGCACAGTTCTAGTTCAGGCTGGCAAAAAGGAAGACTTAATGGTGACTGACAACACTGGCCTTACACCAGCTCAGCTTGCATCTGATAAGAACCACAGACAAGTTGCTTTTTTCCTTGTAGGTGCTACATAACTCAACTATCTTGCATCATGTTGTAAAGCTATTCTGAGGAAGAGTTTATTGTGCCCCTCCATGCTTTCTTCTGTGGGTTTCAGGCATTTTATGTTTAGTGATTGGGTCTCAACTTGACGAAGATTCTGATTTTGCAGCACCATTGTGTGTGGTACTAGCATCATGCTATTCCCCTTGGCAAAATTATCTTCTGCACCTATTTTACTCCTTTTGGGAACTAACCATGAAGAAGATCTACCAATTTATAATTATGTCTTATAGAATGTTATACCACATTTTTTTGGGAGGGTTATTGTCTCTTGAAGTGGCAAAAACAGCCTAATAGTTTGATTTATGCTGAGAACTGCTTTAGTGGTTCAGAACATTATTTTGTTCAGTCATACGACAATATACCACATTGAAGTATCACATATACTTTTGCATACCTCTACCCTCATTTATGATCTTATGGGTGAAGATGTACCTCCCTGTTAGGTAGTATAGGCAGTTGACTTAAGCTTGAAATTCTCTGTTTTTCCCTTTTACTACCACAATTTACTTTGCATTAAACTTACTGCTCTGTATTATTTGTGGTTTTGGTTTTCTCAGTTTCTTTGAATAAGTTGAGGTGAGATTATAATTTCTCTATTGTCAAGTATTACCTCATGTATGTTCTACGAATCTTATTCTGCAGGGAAATGCCAGAAGGTTGCTTGACAAACGTTGGGATGCCAATAGTCGCTTGGGGCATCTCTCAAAGTTAGGACTTGCTCCAATACTTTGGTTTATAATCTTGGTTATGTTGGTCACCTATATTAATTCAATCATCATGGGTAATCTCCTCTTATTTCATCATTGCAATTAGTCTTAATTGCTATCAAATTTGTTTCACTATTTATTCTCAAAATTTGTGCCTGCAGCTACAAATCTGTCAAAACTAACAGCTGGTTTTGGCCTTCTTGCCTGGCTTGGTGTTTTCTTGGCAACCGCTGGACTAGTTATGTTTTATAAGTGTAGCAGGTACGTTTGCATTATAGTTCAGGGTGGTTTCCTGTAGTGAAATATGGGTATGCAGTAATATGGTTCCAATTCTTGGACTCTATTCCTTTTACTCTCGGGAGGAAATTAATGCTACTGACCTGGAGGGAAATATCTTAAAGTGTGAAATTCTATCTATATTTGAGGCTTATTACATTTTTCAGAGTCATGATCACTTAGGTTTATAACCAGGCATTTGACAAAGAGAACTATTAGATGCATGTTTATTAATGGAAAGATACCCCCGTTATTGTAAAACCAAAATATTCAAAACTGAAATAGAGTATCATGTTCTAGTGTTTGTAGTATGTAAAAATCAAATCAGATTACCATATAAAGGATTTCTAATCGCTGGCCTGGTATATGTATGATAATAGTGAGAGAGAGTATGAAAAGATGGTTGCTCACATTTGTCTGAGGCGAAATTAAAAAAAAAATGGAAATCATTATGAAGATGAGTTATAAAGCAAAGCCTGGTTGTAGATGGACTCGATACCACTTATTATTGTCATTACATTATAGTTACTTAGTGAGGGAATCTTGTGGTCAAGACTTGCCTGGCTATTAATTTCTTATAACAATTGTATGTTTATCATAAACTGAATTTATGTTCTATTTTCTTTATCATTGCCCCCCAAAATTGTCAGCAGCATAAATAACAGTTCTCAGGATATTTTGTTATGCATTTTTCTTACAGTCTTTGCTGTATATGCATGTTATCAAGTTTCACTAGGTTCCAAGACAGATTCATGTGATGATTATTGTAGAACAGTTTTTGTGACTGTGTGGCATTTGCATGAATAGTATATCTAATAACTGACTTGACTTTACCTTTGTTCTTTTCCAGAAAAGATCCAGGGTACATTAGGATGAATGTTCATGATCTGCAGAATATGAAAGATGATGTATGTTTTATTCTTGATATATTTAGCAGAGTTCAATTTCTTTTTCTTTTTCCACTCTCCCTCATTACTGTTACTTTTACAACTGATAATAATAAAATTGTTTTGCTTGTTATAATACAGTCGATAATGCTTTGCACCCTTAGATGCAGGATTCTTGTTATTATCTCTTTGTGCCAACCACACTTTGTTCTTAAGAGAAAAAAAAAAGAATGATTAGATACTAATTACTTTTGGTTTGTATCATTTTTACCAGGAACCTCTATTGAAGATTGAGATAAACAATCCTGCTTTACTAGCTGGAAATTGGTCTCAACTTTGTGCTACATGCAAGGTTCTTCCCTACTTTGAGTTGTTCTGCTGGTTTCCAGTTGATTCTGGTGTTTCTTTCTGAAAGCATTATATTTTTGTAACCAGATTGTGAGACCACTACGTGCGAAGCACTGCTCAACATGCAATCGATGTGTTGAACAGTTTGACCACCATTGCCCTTGGGTATCTAATTGCATTGGCAAGGTGAGTACATATTGTATAACTAATAAGCTACTTTCCCAACAATACATTTATTTTCTGATAATTAATCATTGGAGAAGCATTTCATACATCCATGGAAGAGAGTCAGTTGATCATCATATCAATTTTTTTTGGCATATTTGGAATTTACTGCAGAGTAAGAAACTTTGAACTGCATCATTACTTTATACACTCGTGCTAGATTCATGTTGCCTTGTGATTACTGAGTTGTCTGCCGAGTATGACATAATTACAATCATATTCTTCATTTGCTTTTTCTGTTGCAGAAAAATAAATGGGAATTCTTTATGTTTCTTGTTCTGGAAGTTTCTGCAATGTTGATAACTGGTGGAGTAACTCTGACAAGTATGTGGCTAGTTGTCCTTTTGCATTCAAGTTATTCTTTTGGAACATTTAGTATCTTAAAAGTTAAAAATTAGAAGTTCCTGATGTAATGAATTGCTGCATGCAGGAATTTTGACTGATCCGATGGCTCCCTCATCATTTGGAGGATGGATAAATCATGTGGCTACTCACCATGTTGGTGCCATATCATTTCTGGTCGTGGATTTTTGCCTCTTCTTTGGTGTGGCTGTATTAACTGTTGTGCAGGCTTCCCAGGTATTTTTTTTTTCTTAAAAAAATCATTATTAAATCTGTCATGCCTTAGTAATTTTCTGGCATGCATTGCTACATAATATGCAGTAACATGATGCGTATACTGCGGATTTTGATACGGTTTTGGTGCTTGTTATCTGAATTAAAAGAAGGAAAAATGTTGATACTGGATTTATCTTGTTGACTGTTACATGTCTTTAAACCATTCTTTGTTTCGTTGGATTATAGGAAACCGTTCTTTGTTTCATATTACTGAATCTTTTCTTCTCTCCAACACAGATATCTCGCAATATAACAACAAATGAAATGGCAAATGCACTGCGCTATAACTACCTTCGGGGCCCGGGAGGTCAGTTCCGAAATCCATTCGATCATGGTCTGAAAAGGAACTGTTCGGATTTCTTGATCAATGGTCAGAACGAAGATGTGGAGTATGTTGAACCTTCAGCACACGATGAGGGGATTGGAATGATGAACATAGCAAGAAATTCCAACTTGCAAAATGGGGATGCCCATTCTCATCACACTAATGGCAATGGCCATATTGCTATTAATTTAGAGACTAAATCTCATCATCAGGGTCATGCTCATTCTTCGCATTACAACCATAGTAACCATGGAAGGCCAAAAACAGATACTGCTCCCTTGGGATTGGGGATTGCTCTTGGGAGGAGCTCAGCACGAAGTGCTTCAACCTCATGATATGCAAAAATGTGGTGGAAGGTGAATTGATATGTGCTGTTGTACAATGCTTTGGTTTAGCCTGTGTAGTTGATTTTTTATTTTTTATTTTTATTTTCTTTTTCACCTTGAAAGGTGGTCATGGTTGTACTGGCCGATAGTATTGTTAATTTGGCATGACAATCCAGACAATGCAGAGATGAGGGTATAACTAGTTTCTGCAGTGAGTCTAATTGCTTGTGTCTATTGATAATATGGTGCAATGCTTCACTCTCTTTGTCTTGTAACTATGTCAAATCTCTCCGATCGAAGTCCGCAGAGAAATTAGTCTTACGATCAATGAATATATCAAATAAGATTATCGTAAATGGAGTAGTCAGAATCTGAAGAGAACCATTTGGAAGAAAAGAAAAAATACAGGATTTATCATTTTATTACAAACTACAAGCTCAAGGATGGTTTGTCCTAAAGCAATACCTTGTTTAATGATACACCAAATGGACATAGCTATTTCTCATCTATGGAAGATGCACTTCGTGACATCGATAATTAAATTACGGCAAACAACCAAAGGAATGGAATGTTGCGACTACACAAAAGAATAAATAATGATCACAACAGCCTCCTCACTGTTAGAAAGTAGGGAGGCAATGCAAGAACGGCAGAAACTGAAGAAAAGAGAAATGTATGCTACTCCGCTTCATCTTTCTGTATCATGCAAGCAAAGAAGAGGAACCTATCTGTTGCTTCTTTCATTCTTCGTTTCTTTCCTTTTGTTTTTCCTAAAGATTACGGGGCTGAAAACTGTACACCAGATATGGGAGTAGCAACAAACCTGCAAAACAAGAAAAAGGAAGATGAAAAAGCTGAATCATGCCAGGCAAAGAAATGGTCCGTGATCAATTTTTCTTCGCCTGATTTAAGGCAATATACCTGAGCATGCAAGACACTGTCTATCAAGTTGAAAATTCAAAGCATGCATTTCATAAAGTCTCCAAAGAATGGTAGAGTTTTGCAACCCGATGTCGAAGCAATGGTTCTAGTCGGAATGAAGGAATTCCCATATGCCTATTTTTGGCATTGTTCATGGCATTCCATGCTTGTTCTATCTCATCGATTCTAAATTCTATACCTGCAATCACAAAGATTTGGGGATGTAACCTTTGAAGCATCATAAAGATTGATTAGCTTCTGGTTGAAAGAAAAGCATTTTATCAACTTACCTTCAACGGAGTCATCATTCGAGACATGGCTCTTTAACATAAGTGCAATATCTGCCGAGGAAGCTCCGGCAAGCTCAAACTTCTCGACAGCAACATCCAAACAACCTTTCCAGACAGGCAGCCCGAGTTTGAACTCCATAATTGATCTCTCATAGAGTATGGTTCCCCATAGGATGTTAATCCAGGACCTGAATTCTCGAGCCTGCTTATCAGCATCTTCTGCCGATGCCTCTTCAAACAGTCCATTCAATTGTGACGGTGATTCACACTCTGTTATATTTGGAAGCTCCCTCAGGCGTTGACTTTCCAACTCTTCCCACATTGCTATGCCTTTCTCCATGTTGTCCTCAGCGCAGTTATAAAATTGTACAGCCTCCTCGGAGGGCCATGTTTCCAAATTAGTATTGTTACCTAGGGCATAATACCAAGAAAGTTTTGCCTGCTCAAACTGTTGCTGCCCCAGAGCTAAACGCCCTTCATAGAAGTCTGGTTTGATTCTCAAAGACGCTTCATATCTCTGCCCTGCTATGCTATATTCTTTTCGGGCCCAATCATAGGAAGCTTTTATCCTCTCAAGTGCTGACTCTCTTGAAGCATCTTCCTTGGAGTAAACCACCTTTCTGGCTCTGGACATGTGAATGTTCCCCCAACTGAACGATGCCAAAGCTGCCATCTCTTGGAACTTCCCTGTTGCTGTCTCAAAAAGGCCTTGTGCTTCTTCACTTGTAACTGCGTCTTCCATAGCTTCAGAATATACCTTCATACCAAGATTATTAAGATCCAAGTATTCATCAGACTCACATCCCACATGGTTCCTAAACAATTTAGCAAACTCCATTATCCATGACTCTATGCAACATGATCTGTTCTCAGTTAACCGGCTCTTATTGATATTCCCGTTCTTGATAGAAAAAAATGGTCTCCGATGCACTTTCTTCTCAGAATTATCTAAATACAACCTGAAAGAACCTTGGGATTCCGCTGATGCTTCAGCCAGTCTGAGTTCCTCATCAGTGGTAACAGTAACCAAATCACCTTCCTTGTCCTTGTATTTGATAAGCACAACTCCCAAGCATGGAAAGCGATCGGTTACAATTTCCTCCAGTTGCAAAAGACTGCAATTAAGAGGCCACTGAGCACATCTTATGTCCTCCTCAAACACCAATTTTACAATCTTTTTGGTTTCTTCTTTTGACCCACTAACCTTTTCGTTCACAACCAACTTATCTTCAGCATTCCTCTCCTTTTCCACACTATCAACCACCTTCTCATCAACTTCGTCAGCATCGTTCTGCTCCGCAACTTTCTTGCTCTTCTTCTTGCGCTTCTTGTCTTTCGCAAATGATGCTCGAGGAGATTCAACATAATCAGGAGGAAGTTCAATCGCTGCATCATTCACCCTTAGGCCTTTCTCCTCCAGTGATTGTGTCACCTGTTCTGAAATCTCTAATGCCACGATATTGTTTGGCTCAGTTTTCAAAACATCACTAACATCCTTCAAAGCCAAATCTAGTCTATTCAATGCGGAATAACACCTCGCCCTCTTCAACAATGCTTTACCATACTTTGGTGTGACCTGTAACGCCAAATCACACTCATGGATTGCCTTGGGGTATTCACTATGCCCCATCTGCATATAACAGGCAGCAATATTACTCCTGAGATAGGATATATCATTGTGATTATCAGGGAGCAATTTTATGGCTTTTCCATATTTCAACATAGCTCCTTCATGGTCTCTCCTCTGGAACAGCTTGTTCCCTTCCTCTTTCAGATCTTGAGCCAAGTTAATGAAAAGCACTGTGTCCTCATCGTATGCTTGTGAGCTGTTATCACCATCCTCCTGTTTCCTATACTTTATACTTCTTAGCTGCTCCATTCCAAAGCACAGACAAGGCTACAGCCTAATTGTAAAGCTGACCACGCAATGGTGAGAAAATCCAAGACCTCAACCACCAATCCAATCGGAAAATTCAGAGACCAATGACCAATGGCACATCCAGACCGAATTCTCCCAAGATGAACCAATGCATAGAACCTTAAACCTCAAACCATAAACATCTTAGTAATTCACTCAACAGATAATGTTCACACAAGCCATTGCTAGCATGTTTTACACAGCAGATCAAGCACAACGTCACATGAAAATCGAGCTCCAATGAAACAGAGCCCAGTAGAACCCCCGAAACATCCAAATGGGTACAAATTTCAGCCAAGCAACTTCCAAAATATAAAAAAAAATTTCCGCTAATTCCCAATCAGGACCCGCCTCTGAATCACAAATTCACCAAGAATAAAAAAGCCATGGAATCAAAAGGACACAAGGAAAAAGAACTAAAACTTCATCCCACCTCTCCAAATCAGGGAATTAATCAACGCCTATTCAAAAAAAGTAATAATGCACAAACTCCCATTCAGAGGGAGACAAAGAACGTCAAGATTCAGCTACAACTCGGTGATGAATGAATATCACCGAAGCTTGACCACCGCAAACAAAGCAGGAAGCAATTTAGCGGGAAAAAAACTCATCTGGGAAACGAATTCCTACGACAAATGCAGATACATTTTTCCGTTACGGGCAAAAGCTCGTAAGAAATCGAGGATCGTAGGAAAAGCCGACCCATGGATTTTCCGTGGTGTCTAAGATTTTCCTCATCTAACGTAAAACGCCACAAATAGAGCTAATAAACCAAAGTCATAAGGTTTTTATTTCTTTTTTAATCCATCTATATTATATCTATATTTACTTTATAGTATAAATATGCAGGACGTGGACGTCATCTCAAGATCCAGATCTCCTACCAGACACCATCGTCGTCCTGTGAAGATCTACTTTCAAAATAAAATAATATCTACACCAATCGTATGACAAAACCCGAATTACCTGTTAAGATACATATCTTACCAACCAAACAAACCTTGTATCAGAAAATAAGAACTAACTTTTCCAAAATTTGAAATGCAATCTCTACTCAAAATTCAAATTTTTCTGTTGATGATCTTAAGATACTATAAAAACCATCCTCCATGCAGGTTTCCAGTACTGAAAATCAGATCAAACAAGAGTAGATCAGAAATAGGCAAAATGAAGGTTGCAGTAGCAGTTTCGTTCCTCTTGGCATTTCTTGTAGCTAATACCTCAGCACAATCTTATTGTGCCTGCTCGTCGGACTGCCGCCCTCCATGCACTCCAGTCCAGACATATCTAGCTGGAGTTTGCGTTTGCAACTGTGACTGTTCCCACTACCAACAACCCGTGACCCCAGCTCCCATCCGAAACCCGCCAGCTCCCATCCGAAACCCGCCAGCTCCCATCCGAAACCCGCCAGCTCCCATCCAAAACCCGCCAGCTCCCATCCAAAACCCGCCTGTTCCAAACCAACCAGGTCAACGACCTGCACCTAGTTATCAGTGCAACTGCCCGCTGCCGCGTCCTTGCGTTTGCCCATGCCCTAGGACCTCCGCAGAATGCCTCAGCGAAGAAGCCGGCGTGCGTTATTGCTTTGGCAAGTTGAGTCAAGTATATAAATGCTACGTCCAGATTATGCCCATAGTGTTTGGATACTCTAACAATGGTGCAGTCGGCTTCAACCAAGATTGCTGCCAATTGATCAGGGATTTCGCTAATTGCCAGATATCTCTAGGACATCTCATCCCTAGGAGTTTTACCAAATATGCGGATCATTGTCTATACGGCTAGGTAGGTGGTAGGTGGTAGGTGGTGTCCTTAGTTAGGAGTTTGCTGCCGTTAATTTCCTGGATATGTGACCAGCTTATGATTATGTTCTTCATTTTTGTGGCAGCAGCTTTAATTCAATAAAATGCAGTAACTCTCTCGTTGCTGTTTTTATTTATTTATTTCTTTCAGCGATTCTTTATCACTTTCTCCATATATTTACCTATTTACCTATTTACCTATTTACCTATTTTACTATTATTACATATTAATACGATAAAGAGAATATTATTTAATAAAAAAAATATTAACTACCCTACTAATCTGAAAAAATAGAATAATATTGGTTTATACCCTAAATAGATCCCGAAAACAGAATAATATTTGTTTCTAGATTCAGCTTAGAATAATAATTAATCGTGGTTAAAAATCTTTTTTATTTAATTTTTAAGTTAAAATATAACACAGTTAATACATTACTATCATAAATATTTTTCTTTTTAAATTAATTTTTCAATCTTATCTTTTAATTCGGTTTTTTTAATAAAATCATATAATTTTATTTTATTTTATTATCTCTAATATACAACTTTCTACTATTTTAATAAAAAATCATTATTCCTTTTAGAAATACTTCGATTAAATATCTTTTTCCTCTATTGGGAAAACTAAAAAAAAAAGATAGTTATTCAACTTTTTAAATAATTATATAATTTTGTGGTGTATAAATAAAAATATATTTTTAATCATATGTTTAATTTTAAAAAATATTGTTTATATGAGAATTGAAGTATTAATCTCTTTTTGGATTTAAAAAATAAATGGAATCGTTTTTAATAATTAAATATTTTAATAAAAAAATTAAAATATAATGAAAATTATTAATTATTAATATTTTAAAATAAAATATTTAAAATTTATTTTATCATTTTAATTTAATCCCAGCAATTCAGAGTCCTACCCGCAAACCAAACGGTACCTAAAATCATTGGTAATAGAATTATATACTTTGGTAGCCGTACGTTCAACCGTAATAAATTTTAAAGGAGAAAAGTGTTAATCGTACATGATATCATTGTAAAGCCTTTCCTTTTATTAACAACTATATACTCTGCACTGAGATGTTCTTTCTTCTCATCAGGTAGAAGATGAAGCTTTCCCGCTGCTGCCAGCCGAGTCCAGCAGAGTCAAGTACTCGTTTATGGCCTCGCCTACTTTCGTTACATCAAACTCGTAGTCTGTGAAGGCATCTGTTCTTGCTAGTTCTTCTGCAATTTCGTTCTCCATCTCCATATCACGTGGTTCATTTTCGATAGCTGACGGAGCTCCGGCGTCATCGTCCTCGATGCTCAAAGTATCTGAACAAAGACTCTCGAGGACATCACTGGCGATTGGTAAATCAGGATTGCTTGTATCATTATTAGCAGCTAAAGCAGATCCGCTGGCAAGGTTGTTTGTAGTAGCAGGAGCAATAGTAGCATCGTTGCCACCAGCATTGGTGGGATCTGTTGCTGGTTGGGTGAGCAATTGCATCACTTCCTGCATGGAGCCACCGGATCGAAGGGCTTCAATCACTGCAAATGGCAGACAATAAATCCATCAGTAACCAAAAGCGAAAATAGAAACACCAAGGAAGTTGATACATCCTAAAGACTAGATGGATAAAAGATTTATGCCTCTAGATCTTTCAAAGCCCCTTTCTACAAGCCGTTCAACTGCAAGATCTGCTGCCAATCGCTGTCTTTTGCTTTTTCTTGATTCAATGTCATGCTACAAGGGAAGCAAATTTATTAAGTCACAGAATGGGAATGGTGGGTTAAAATGAATTAGACCCCAAGAATTTCTCTTGATGCATAAGATAACCTGAATGGTGGCGTTAGCTTCTGGATTTGTCAAATCATCCAGCGCCTTATCGGCATTGTTTTCGTTTCTTCGAAGAGCTTCAGCAGCAAGCTCCTTTACAAACCTGCCAATTTCAGGAAGCTCTTGGTTTCATTGAACGAATAACATGTATTTGCTATGCACATAATAGAATATAAACAGAATCCATGAAGATATAATTAAGTTTCAATACGAGGATTGAGATTGCTGCTTACCCTATTGAAACCAACTCATTCAATTTCTGGAAGTCCACAACTTTTTTCAAAGGGGTTAATCCATATCGTTTTAGCTCCCTAGGAAGTTGTCAGAGCAAGAGTGTTTGTTATTATCAGAAGATCCGTCCACATAAAAAAAAAAGAAAAAAAGTTAACTCTGAGACACTAACACGATTCTATGCTTTTGACGGTCGTCATCCTTGCGTTTCTGTTCCTTTTTAGCTCTTTCCTCAACAAGAAAATCAATTGCACGCTCAACGTACTGGTCGCTCATTCTCAATGCCCTTTTTGCATCTTTTTCTTTGAAGCCCATATTCATAACAATTGACAGGGCTTCATCTGGGACTTGCAACTGGATTCAGCATCAAGTAACAACATTGAGAAAAGAAAATTGCAAGATTTCTTTTGTGAAAAGATATTGCCGAAGTCGATAAAGAACAAAAGAAGAAATATTGACAACCAGATGGGCAACACAATCTTTTTCAATAAGCAATATCAAATAGTCAGAGTTTATTCACAAACAGCAAAAGCATTCAAATTGCAGAATTCTTAGATCATGAGACACGCTACTCAAATTTGCAGAATTCATCAATCTCATTGTCTGAACAATACAACGGTAAAGATCCTCTGTGCACACCTAAAAGTATTGTCATAGGAGCACTCGGTTAAAGCAAGAACATATGTAAACTTGCACAGAAATTTAGATTCCATCTCTGGCGAAGAGGTTCACAAGAATGTACATATTCTATCTGTAGGTAAATTAACTTTCATTCACATGAAACCAACTGTTGACTATCTCATCTCAGATAGAAAAAACTTGGATGCATTAGGGATATGATAATATTTCTTGAAAGCAGAGATTCACGAAACACATCAAACCTGGAAAAATTTTGCTTGTGCAGAGGCCAAGAACTTCCGACATTTATCGTGCTGGCCAGTGTGAAATGCCACCACTCCTTCCAACAATTCCAACCTCAAATATCTATTCGAGACATAATAGAAAGGAATTAGCTTTAAAGGCCAACTAGGGTTATTTTCATTCCCAGCTATAAATATCAGTGGAAGTTGAAAATCACCTATAAATACTCACAATGCAAGATCTGCAGAACGCCCGGCTTGAAGGAGTCTGAAGCGAGAGGAATCCTTGCCATGAGCTCGTTCAAGTCCCTCTCTAGCCTTTTCAATACGTAATCCAGCATCTGAGAGCCAGGCTATGTCTTGAAGCATGAAATAACACCAGACCATGTCTATTTGCAGAATCGGAATATTGTCAACCAGCTGGAAGTGAAGAACAACACCGAAGAGAAGTGAGATATCAGTACCAAGTATGCCAGAGAAAATATTAAAAGAAATAGTGTTCTTAGATTAGGACAAAAGAAAGGCTGACCTCAATTGACTTGGGATTGCAAAGAGAGAAAGCCTCCTGCAAAACAAAACATTCCTTCATAAGCAATGTAAAGTAGTTCAAATTATATATAAAGCGAAAAACCAAACAAAATCAGTGTTTGATAAGACGCCAGGAGGCATATGTGATCATAAGCATGAGAATTTTTCAAAACAAAGGTGAACAGTTCCATTATCAAATTCCAGATAAATATGCATCTAAATGCATAGAAGCAAATATGAAGAGAATATTGATAAATCGGATGAAATGAGAATATGCCGTTAAAAATGCTCAGACAACTCATCGGTAAGATGGAGGGTCAATTTACTAGGAGATGGAATGACAAGCTGATGACTACCAGAGCAACTGACCTCTCCCATGGTAAGAACTTCCAGAGCATCTTTATACTTTTGCTCCCTGATGAGCCGCTTTCCATTTGTATGAAGCAACAAACCCATCAATATTGCCCTGTCAAATAGATGGTTCCGTTTTACTTCAGGCTAGGCGAAACAACGAGAATGATCCAGAAAATTGAAAAGCAAAGTCCATTAAAAGTATAATACTGTCGATCAGTTTCAGAAAAATGCAGCGTCTGCCCATTTTGATCTTCAAGTTCAACGTTGAAATCTTCAATCGGTGATGAACCATCAGCACGTCTTTTGGCAAGTGCAATGACAGCTGTCCTGCCGGGTTAACAAAAATCAAAATGTTAAACATTGAACACAACCCAGAATATGTCCACACACGAAAATAACAAAAGCAATTGCATCAGTGAAGGAAGTTAAACTTCAATAACAGTGCAGAGGACCCAAACCCCCCACAATACTCTTAAGGCACAAATCCACACAACCATCTCCAAGCAAGTTTATAGACGTTCTAACAGAAAACCGGTAAGCCGAAACAAATTAGATAAGCAAGTCAAACCAGCAACATAAACACCAAAGGTAGAAGGAAAAAAAAACAAAATCAATGATAACAATAGAAGCCCCCATAAACCTATTGTAAGAAAATCACAGTCAATCAGCCAACAAAAATGAAAATCATATCTGATCGCAACGAAACCCACATCATAAAGGGAAAAAAAATTAATCAATTTGGAGCTAAAGAAAAACTCTAGATAGTAAAAGAATATTTGTTTCTTCTCCATTAAACCAATCATAACCATGCAAACACCACAACCCAACAGTAAAGAGAAAAAAAAAGAAGAAAAAGAACTCTCACATGAGTCGAGAGAGTCTACGAGCACGCTCTTCGTTAGCTACCAACTCCTCTTTCAAGGCCCTTCCTTCATCGAGGGAGGCGCGACTGGCGAGGATTTTGGAGTTGTTTTTGACACCCAGCTGGGCAAGCTTTTCAGAGCCATCGCCATCTTTCAAGACTCTGCCTGCGCATATCAAATTGACCGACTCCGGACCCATATTTGATCGCTTTGCAATCTCTTCTCTCAACATAGGTACCGTCCAATTCTCAAGCTCCACGTCCACCACGCCCACCCAAAGCCCCGCTATCTTCAGCTTCGCCATGAAAGACATAGTTGCAAAATTCGTATCTGGTGTGTTAGTAGAGAGAATGATAGATTTTTCGGTTCGCAACTTTATTTATATATGGTACACTACTGGAAGTGTTTGTCTTAGTTGACAAGAAATCCAATGCAATGTTTTTCTTGAAATTACATACGTACCCCCTATGTTCTGCAAAAACATTCCTATTATTATAGATTACCATTTAACGGCGACATAAACAACTTTAACGACATACTAATGGGAACTGATTTTTTATTTTTTTTTAATAATAAAGAGTATCTTATTACTAATCTCTTCCCCGTGAATCCGACTCACATTTACGCTGCAGCCATGAGTGGTTGGTGATGATGATGTCTAACATGCCATCGTTTGACCAAATCTGTGTCTTTGTCCGTATGACCTCTTACTCTGTCTGGTTCTGGTTGTTTCCATCGCTTTCACGATCACAGACCACGGGGACTCCGACGAGAGGTGAAGCAAAGGCGAGGACTTTCCCGAGAGGGGAATTAGGGATCGCAGGTCATAAGAAAAGCCTTAATTGGTTGTTTTTTTCTGTGGATTTTCTTATTAGCTTGCTTGCAGAATTCCGTAACTATTAGGATGCCCACGAGTCATGATCCTTCCGTACAGAAGACTTTTGACGGTTTGTAGTTTACGTACATACTCCGCACTCGGTTGCCTCCCGACGCCTGATGTAACTCGCTAGTCACTCCTCCCGTCTACTGTACTACAATTCTACACACCCAATGTCAATGGCCACAATTGGCGATGCCGGGTCCTCCGAAACACCCGCCAACACCGCCGCCGCGGCAGCGGGCACCACAGCAAAACGCAAAAGAACCAAAAGGACCCAAATCAACCCTCACCGCCGCTCCATTCCCCTCCTCGTTTCAGCCGCTACTGTTGCCCACTCGTTCCTCCTACAAAACGACCTCCGCCTCCTCCCCTCCCAATCACTCACCATTGAATCTCTCCTCTCTTTCCTCCCCTTCCCCGCTCCTCCACCCCCGGCGTCCTTCCTCCAACGGCTTATGTCTTCTTCCTCCTCGGAAATGGACTTGGACCCTCACTGGACGCTTTTCTTCGGCATGTCTAGGCCAACCTTTTTCCACCTTCTCTCCTTCCTTTCCCCGTCATTGCTTGCGTCTCTTCCGTCCACCATCCCTCCAGACGCAGCCCTCGCCACGACCCTCTTCCGTCTCTCGCATGCCGCTTCCTACAAATCGCTCGCCCGCCGCTTCTCTTTGGACTCCCCTCAGGCCGCCTGCCTCGCCTTCTATACGGTTTGCAAAGCGGTCAATGAGAAGTCAGGTGAGTTGGTGGAGTTCAAGAGGGAGTTGCAGCGCATCGTTTTAGGGTTTGGGTGGATGTCGCTGCCAAATTGTTGCGGTGCCTTGGGGTTTGGGCAATTTGGAATTGATAGTGAGTTGGTAGGAGAAAATAGGTCCTTATTTGTTCAGGCATTGGTGGATTCTGATGGGAGGTTTCTGGACATCTCTGCTGGGTGGCCTTGTACCATGAAACCCTTCTCTGTTTTAACTCAAACTAGATTCTTTTCAGGTGTTGAGAAATCGAAAGAGTTGCTGAATGGGCCGTGTTTCGAGCTTAACAATGGCAGCTCAATCCCACAATATGTAGTCGGGGATTCTTGTTTCCCATTGTTGCCTTGGCTCTTAACTCCTTATCCTGGTGGGGATGGCAGCGTTGGTTCCTCTGAGAGTGAGTTCAACGCCGCGCACAATAGGGCAATGGGGCTGGTTAAATCCGCTTTCCGGCGTGTTAAAGCAAGGTGGCAGCTTTTGGCGAGAAAGTGGAAGACGGATTGTGTTGAGTTAATGCCTTTCGTGATTGTTATGAGCTGTTTGCTGCATAATTTCTTGATCAAGTGCAGTGAGCCTCCGCCTTCGCTTGAGGAAGCTCTTGAACGCTTCAAAGAGGAGGAGACGGAACTGCCTAGTTTTGAAGGAGAGATAGATGAGACAGGACGGAAGTTCAGGGATTCACTTGCACAACATTTATGTCGGGTAAGCATGACAAAAGAATAATATGATCTAACTCTTTATGTTTTTCCTTCTTTCGTTTAACTTTCTCTGAAAATAAATAAATATGGAACAACTTTCTAACAATTTAGTATGTTCAAGCTTCGTCAAATGTTCATGTCTGAAAAATATGATTCTGCTTGTCATGAGCTTGTTCAGGGTGGAGTTAGTTTGTTAATACTGTTGATTATGCATTACTCCTCAACTTTTGGATGAAACCCAGCGTTTTGGTGATTTAAAAAAAAAAAGAAATCTATTGATTACAAGCCAGAAATCTCTTCACGAGCAGTAAAAATGGCAAAGCTTTGTGCTATGTCAAGTGGGTTTCATATCATGGAACAGGGTAGCCCAAAGTGAACGAGCATCGCTATCGCCATTAGCTTCCCTCACTTTGCCAGGTTTAGTATGATCTTTCAGGATAGGAGGTATTATATTCAAAGAGATAGGCAGCTGGGGGCTCCTACCTTTACTAACCACGTACCTCTCCTGGTCCCGTCCATCTGGAATGGCAGAGTATGTTGGGCTTTTATGAGGAAAACCAAATCTCTCGTGGAGTCTTCCATCCAAAGGCCCCGAAAGCTTCAACTTTCTGTTGGTAATCATCAAATTCTCTGGTAGTCTTCCATCCAAAGGCCCGGATTTCGCCAGTCTACTGGTTTTGATTCCCGGAGGTGGCTCCACTTTCGGCGCCTTCTCGCTCTTCCACTTCCTGCTCAGTCTTCTCCTCCACTGCCCTCCGTGAGCATCTGCCTCCGGAATCGCCTTGACCATGCGGTCCTGCTTAAAAACCAACTTACTCAAAGAGTTCCTAAGGCTCTCTGTGGCTCTGTTCATCGCTGAAATCAGCCTAGAACGGCTTTTGGGGCCTTCTCCAATTTCCTTCCTCGCGAGTTTGAGAATCTCCAGCCTATGCTTGGCCACTGAAACGCCCATACTCTGAAGGAATTCATGGTTGAAGTGAGCCAAATCCTCAGCCTGGAGCTCATTACGGGTAAAAGCAATCCCGTACTCGTAGACTAGCGAGGGGTCAAGGTTGCTGTTCGACAACCAAGAGAACCAGTCCATGGCTAGCTAGTTTACTCGGCCATGGCACAAGATTACCAAATCTATAAGAGATATGCGTGCATGTGAAGTGGTCCATTTGTATATACATGTACAAGAAGAGGGTGGGTGGATGAGAATAAGAACAAGAATTAATGGGTTTGGCACTTAGTACAATCCGAGTAAAGCCAGCTCTGTAACTTGGTTGAACTACTTGCCTTACTCTCGAATGAATTGAACGTGACTGCATCCAACTGTGGGGATGGTTTTAAGACCGGCAATGGCAGTGAACCACTGCCACCGGAGATGAGCTAGCTTAGTCTCCAACATTGAATTTCCTTAAATGGATGGTGGAGTGGAGGGCACCAAGATGATTCCTTTGGGCTGGGCTGGGCTCGAATCAGGAACGAGCCCATAAGCACGAACTTGCACCACCACAATACGATGTCGTTTTTCTCCTTTTTCCCTTATTATTTGTTATGACTGTTTTGACTACAATATTGGGTTACAGAGATGTCCACTACAAGTGGGTGAAGTACAACCACATGGGCTTCCAATACCTTCGAACAACATGATAAAGACCCGAGCACAAGCGGGCCCATTAATAGTTTGGTGGGATATAACTGTAATTACAATCCCTATCTGCTTTTTTTTATTATTATTATTACTTTATAGCTTACAACTTCTAAGAAACCGAAAGGCCAGAGCCAGATAGACGTTTCTCTTTTGGTAATTTTTCAACCCTCCAAGGACCAGTTCATGAGTCGGCCATGCCACGTTTCTGATTGCGACTCTTATTTGGTTTAATCATAATATTCTCATTATTCTATTTTTTTCATTTTTCGAATATATTTTATTTAATATCAAGTAATTTTAATATGAGATGAGTTTAGTATGATAAAATTAATAATAATAACCATTTTTTAAAATAATATAAAATAAATAATATTAATAAACCCTCCAAGGCAGTGGCTTGGTATAAAAGAGAGTGGATGGATAGAGTTGGCCCCAGTTGTCGGTGTCACTATCCACGTCTCGGTCGTATCGGTTTGAGCGCATATGTTTTCGCTTTAATACGGCGTTACCGCTAATGCACCTTTTTAAAAGATTTCTTGTTTGTGAATTAGGCCCACCGACACTCTTCCAGGATAAGATCCTCCTAAACATAATAATGAAATATATTTTCTTTTTTTAGATATTTAAGAATATTTTCCGAATGATTAATTTTTCTTATCCTAAAGTATTAACAAGAAGCAGATAAGATTGTCTATTATTTTAACACAAGTGATAACCTTGTAAGCCGCCAACTTGCTGGCTTGTTGGAGATTCAGTATGTGAGCTCATGTTTTTATAAGCTTAAAATCAATTGCGTATAGATGACTCCCATTCCTATTATATGCCTAAAAACCCATTAACGATATGCATTCTTTCTAAATTTTTGGTTTTGTTTTTGTTTACATATGGGATCTTTATCCACTAGAGGACCCATGATATGACCTGACAATGACTACAAAGCAAAACCAAGAAAGCCACTACCATCGACACCCAAGACCCATGATATAGCTTTCCTTGTCAAGACCTTATCTTTATAGGAGGCATTGTTTTCAAGGTTTTGTAAACTTTTTTTCCACTCTCTGCTAGGTACGGAGTCTCGGAGGGATGGAGACGATACCTTGCTTGTTTTATAATTAAACATATCCTTGATATTGTTTTCTGTGACGTACCAATTTCATAAAAATATCATGTACATCCCAGGAGTCGTCTATTTTGGTTTCTCCCACGGATTTGCCAGCTGAAGCCACTTATTAATTATATATCGATGGCGACCTATTCATCTCAATAAATTCCTACCAAATTCCACTATTCTTGCTGCGTAATGTACAGTTTCAGATGGCATCAGTTCATTTTTTTCAAACAACGCGCAGAGGAGAGATTGGAAGAGATAAAGCGATCGGTTCAATCGATGCATTATTATGTAAGGGATCATATAAAATCAAAGGGGGCAAGATTCAGAAATCTAATTATCATCATGTCTTGTTGATGGAGCACTAATTTAATTTGAAAGTTCTTTGTATCTGCGTTGTTCATCTCATTTAAGAGTTTACTCTATATTAAATCTATAATACATAAAGACTTTAGACAAAAATGACGGAAAAAAATTTAATATTGTAAAATCATTCATTCTTATAAAAATATCACCAGTCAGTTTTAGTAGAAAATTATATTTAAAAAAGGAATATAATAATAACTAATTTAAATTAGTTTTCTCGTAATTAGTCAATATTGTCTAAGAGCAATGTCATTTGATAGGTCTGGCGGGTTAGTTTTGGTAAATTATAGGTTTCAAACAAATAATTGAATCTCTTGTTATCGTCATCCTATTTCATGTGACCCTCCGGTTCATCCTTCACGGCAGATAATGGAGTTCCAGTCCGGCGAGCCGTCATCGGCATTTCCACCAGTGATATATCCAAATTACTAAAGACACTCAAATTCTCAAATTTATTTAACAAAATTCAGTATTATTTATAAGTTTATGTCCTCAGTTTATTCATTTTCCTTGGCTTCTCAGTTAAGTAAACTGCCAACACTGAGTTCACCTGAGTGGAGATGTAGCTGCAAAAAGGGGAACAAAACCAGTAATAAAGCAAATACAATATATAATAAATATGAATGATACTCACCTGAGCGGAGATGAACGGATGAACGGATGAACGGATGAACGGATGAACGGATGAACGGATGAACGGATGAACGGATGAACGGATGAACGGATGAACGCAGGTGACAAACGATCCGCACAACCAGATCATCTATTCGAACAGACGGTGGCGGAAAACGTCAAATGGAACCGAAGAGATAACGGAGAAACACGCTCAAGACTGAATCAACCACCTCCACTTTGCCACAACCACGGAAGAAAGATTGATAGCTTAATTCATCATGCTCAAGTTATGGATGTTAGGTTGTTTAATAGTATATGTCATGTACCGTGAAAGCTCCTCTAATTAGGCATTCAACTGGTAATATCTTCATATATCTATTTTTACGTATGTACACAAACAAATATTCAACGTCCTTTTCTGTTTTCTTCCAACACCGCATCTCCATTTACCGGAGTTTACTCTGGAAAACTGTCCGATCCAAATATCTCGGTCGTGAATGACGTCGTTGAATTGACAAACGTACCCCCTGCAAAAGAATGAAGAGTACTATTACTCGTCGGCTCTGCTCATGCGGGAAAGGCGGCTAGGGCGAGGCTGGAAGGCTGTACGGCGACGCTGTTGATGAGAGGAAGGACGGATCAGGGCCGACAGAGCTCGTTTCACTAGATCCCCCTCCACACCTCCGATCCGGACAAGCGAGTTCGTCATCGCCGATCTCCTCGCATTCAGACGATTACTCGGAGAGTGGTGGTTACTGGAGACGTTCGTGTTCGCGTTCTTGTGAAGGCTGCACCGGAATGATCCCGGGTGTGTGGTGGGAGAGCACATGCAGGTTCTCTTGGGGGTGTTGCTATGTTGTTTAACCACCTGGTGATGATGATGATGGTGATGGTGGGGAGTGGTAACAGTGGAAATAGATCGATTGGGAGAGATGGGACGGCCGTCGAAGGAGAATCTTACGGCACGAGCTGAAGGCTGGCCTGAGAGGTTTACACGCGTGGGGGAGGCGGATCTCTGAGTGAAAAAAGTGGGAGAGCGAGAAGAGAAGCTGGAGCTGGAATAAGCAAATCCCGTGGAGGCAGAAGACAACCGGCCCGAAGGAGAAAGAGACCTTAAACCATGCCCACTTACAACGGATCTTCTAGAAGATCCGCCTGCCGTTGCCGCCATTTTCTGCTTTTCGTTTAGCTTTCAGAAGAAGGAATAGATTCCGATTTTTCGAAGGTGTGATGAGAAACGTACACCTGAAAAGAGAAGTTTGGGTGATTATTTTGGCAAACACAGCTTTAATCGAGCCATGTATTTATAGGGTTTCTAGGAGTATGGAAGCGACGCGATGTGGACGAGTTATCGCGATATTTCGAGGAATTTTAGTTTTTTTGCTGAGGTGTCCCTGGCGTTTTTAATTTATTTACTTGTCCTCCGCATTTAAGAGTATTGTCAATAAATGTTTTAATAATTATCGACTAAATTCAGATGTATAAGTTAATTCCAATGGTTTTTTTCTATCTTTACTTCAACCTTTTTGTCTTTAAATTTTAATTAATCAAAGGGATTAACTGCATCAAACATTGACTTTGTACCGCAAATTTTGATAATCTAGTTCGAGTTTCCTATCATTTTAAGTTTACTTGACTGCACAATATATAGTCTGTGGAAAAAAAGTAAAAAAAGAAAGAATAAAGGGATGTAAATGCAAATATAATCTTCACTACGGGCAGCTTAGAAAGCGTATAGACCGGATCAAAACCAGTGGTTGAGTTGGTCAATGGTCATTGTATTAGGAAACCACACCCAAATATCCCATCGGTCCCACGGTTTTGAGGAAAAGCAATGGGCTCTCTGTACCAGCGGGAGAGGAGAAATTGATGATCCGTTCGGCGAGAGCTTTTCACGAAGACACAAAAAGGCTGTTCGCCTTTGGAATAATAATGACGGACGCTCTTCACATTCCACGTAACACTGACATCTATCCACTCCTATGCCCACAATCCACGCACAATTGCCTACCACAATTACCAATCTAACCTCTGGATTCCTGTGGGCAACTTGCTAGATACCGCGGAAAAAGTGAAAATAAACTGTGGAATTTATTTCGTTTAAAAAAATCCCCCTTTATTAAAAAGCACTTTTGCTTGCCACGAAAAAAATTGACACGTATTCCCAATGGGGAAAGTGGGGACAGCACATAGGTGGGTTAGAATTTGGAAACGGTCGTGCCAACTGACAGGAACAGTCACTGATTTAGCTGGTGGCGCGGCTTTTTAAATCGTAACTAATTCCTTCGTTTTGTGTATGGCTAACTAGTATTTAGCATCAGCTATGAAACAAAGTTCAGCAAACGTGTCGCGCACGCAGAAAATTCTGGAATCCACTAACTAATTTAAGTAAGATTAGTTACACTCCGTTCACGCCTAGGTGTTCTCGCCCGTCGTGTGGTGACGTGGTGCGCTATGTCTTTTGAACAAATTCTTAATCCTAATTATTAGTGATAGGACCGAAATTACTAAAAAAATTTCGTCAGGTTCAAGTAAGAAGGACCAATACTATACATTATTTGTTTAATTTAGACGTTAAACTGCAGTTAGGTGATCTGCTTAATAAAAAAAAGCTATATTGCATTATTCATAATAAACTAGATAAATAATAAAATCGATGAATTGACAACCTTGAAGACGTATAAATAGAAAGGAGAAGTAAATTTTTTTCAAAGTCAGGAGTCAATAGAGTAATGGATTCTCAGTTCATCAGAGAACGAAATTGTATTAAACCCTTGATTGCTGAGAATGACAGGACAGGAGAACCGACTTGGCGAGTGGCTTATAATCAGCCAGTGCTGCAATAAACCAGCCCCACCGAGGACTACTCCGCCATGGGACTTCAATTTCTTGAACGGCGTTGGTTTACTATTCTGCCAAAATAGACCGACGAAAAATCGATGCATTGAAAGGTATAGAATTGGAGGTTCGGACATTCCATGTTTTTAGTCAAAAGCGCGTTACAATCTCATTGATTAGAAACCCTCCGTCCTCCAAGCATATATGCCTCCATCCCACATAAATGATTTTTTTTAATAAAATTTTAATTTAATTATAATCTAAACCAATCATGTTTCTTAAATTCAAGATTTCTCAATTCTCAAATCATTGAAGGAAATATTGGTCTGATCTGATTTTTCTATGTTATGGTTGTTATTTATTACTAGGGGTGTTCATCGAGACAGGACGATAATTTTCGATCTGTTTATTTCGGGAAATAAATTTCTTGCGGAAAAAATTTCCAGAACATTCAAATTCCGATTGGTAAATTATAATAGTTTATTTCGTTTTCGATCTGCCCCAGTCGGGAAAAGCAATATTCCGTGGAAAATTTTCCCGACAATTATCATTCTGATCGAGAAAATTTATTTTCTTATTTCGTTCCCGACCCGTGAAAATACATGGCGGGTCGGAAAAAATAAAAATTCCAACCAACCCATTAACACATACTAGTAAACGAATTCATCATAAATTTTAAATCATAATGCATTGTAGAAATAGTAGAATGCTGAAACACAAACGTTGCATATGAGGCTATGTCTATTGCCTAAGTTCCTAACTCCTCACTTGCTCACTCAATGCCTGCTAATTATCGACGTTGTGGCTACCAGCTTGCTTGTATTCTGATACAAGCATGCTTGAATGTTGCCAGGTTGCTAGTTTTGCCTAATTACCTAGCTTGCAATGTCTGGTGGTTGATTCCTCACAATAACAGGCTTAGGGGTCTGCTCTGTTAGGCTGTCAACTACAAGAACAATAAAATAACTCAATAAGGGATCCAATAACAACAAAATAGCTCAATAAAATAATAGTGATACTCACACTTGACACCCCCAAGACACTCACATGTTTCTTTATACTTCAACTGGTGGGTCCACTGTCAAATTTGTCATATTTACATCAACAAGTTATAGTAATTAGTTCAAGAAGGGTACTGGGTAGACAAAGAAATAAAAACAACAACAGTTATACTGCAGTAATTCACTCACCACCTTCAAGCTTCTCTATGTTTATAGGAGTTTCTTCAAAACTAATATCTGAAACACCATTATTGAGCCAGTCTTGTGTGCAAATAAGTGATTGCAATGGTTTAGGAGACAATAGACTCTTATAGTGATTAAGAATTCTCCCACCAGTGCTGAACACCGACTTTGAAGCCACTATTGAAATTGGGACCTCAAGCACATTCTTTGTCATGGCGGATATTACAGGAAACCTCGGGACATTCAGTTTCCACCAACAAAGGATATCAAAATCCTCTAAATAATCCTCGACATCCTCACTGTCATATTTCTCTAACTCAGACTTGCTTTCAGTTTCACAGCTATCACTATGCTTGCTTTTCTTCCACAATATCATCATCTCCAGTCGAGTTTTCTTCCTCTTTTCCAGTACCATCTCCTATGGTAAAATCATCGAATGGTAGCAGTTGTGGAAGTGACCTCATCTATCCCACTGGATTTATGACAAACTGAAGTTTCATTTGGAGGAAATAACAGAGCCCTATATGCATAGAATAACTCATGACAGACATTTTTTATCTTCTGCCAAATCGTCTCACCAACAAATTCACCATATGCCTGCTTGACTGAAAACTCTACATAATCAAATTTGCATCTAGGATCTAAAATTGAAGCCACATATGTAATCATATTACATTTTTCTGTATCACCCCAATATTTATCCGATTTATACTTCATATTTTCAGCCATGATGCATAAATCCTGATCTGAACTATTAACCCACTGATTCAATAACCTCATAATATCTAAAATTTCATCTAAGGAACCATTGCTTGTAACATAAGATGTCCTGGATATAAATTTAGTCAACTCATTAAAATTAACAAGACATTGGCATAACTTCTTGCTGCCTCCCATTATTCTTGATTAGGAATACTTGTCCAAATTTTACCCACAAGCACTGACTTATCCCGATCCATTATTTCCATATCAGCATGAAAATTATCATCAACTTCACTAACCTCTCAAAAACACTTTCAAACCTACTAGCTTACTCTAACATCATATAAGTTGAGTTCCACCGTGTAGGTACATCTAAAGACAACAAAGTTTTAAATCTTTGTACCCTAGATGGTGAACTCCTAGCATATCTAATAGTCTTTCTTATTTTATATGCAGACTTTCCTCTGAATTTCAGTCCATCATTTACTATTACATTCACAATATGTGCAACACACCTAATATGAATATATATATAACCGAGAATACTACCCTTTCATTTTGCAAATTTTTTTTCATTGAAGCTACTGCCACATCATTGGCAGAGGCATTATCCATGATTATTGTAAATACGCCAGTTATACCCCACTCAATCAAACACCTCTCAACGGCAGAAGCTATATTCTCTCCCTTATGACTACCAATAGGACAAATTCAAAATTGCTTTCCTCAAAATCCAATCAACATCTATAAAATGTGTTGTCATGCTCATATAATTAACTTTTTGGATAAAAGTCTAAGTATCAGTTGTCAGACATACCCTACCACAATTATTGGTCAAATATTACCTAAACCTCTTTTTCTCCTCCATATATAGTTGAAGGCAATCCCTGGTTATAGTTGACGTTGAGGGCATTCTGAATCTAGGATATGCAGTCAACATCACCTTCCTAAAGCCATTTGTCTCTACAAATTTTAAGGTTATTTCATCATACACAATTATCTCTGCAATAGACTTTCGTAAAGCCTCATTGTCACTTATATGTTCTAATAGTTACCCTCCCTGTCCCAATACCACCATCTTCATCATCATACTAAATGCTACTTTATGACTGCCCCATAATGGTATGCTTCCTAAGATAACTATTGGCATGATATATTAAGCCACAAGTCCTATGTTTTTTTCGGATCACCCTTGAGCTCCTTCCCACAATATTTATATTTAGCCATCATAGACCCATTAGGTAACACTATCCTAGTGAAATTATCCTACGCTTTTGATTTACACATAAACCTACCACAATCTGAAACCTTTTGTTTTTCTACAACTATAGGCTCATCATGAACCGCCACTAAGCTATCAGGTGTTTGGAAATGTTGATCCTCATTGTATGAGGGAGATTGAACGAGATCTATGGGACTCACAGGAGTAGAACTTCTAACATCAGACGGTTGTGTATTTATTTTCCTAGGTTTTAAAGTCTAAAATTAGTAAATTAAAGTTGATCACACCACAAAATTTCAATTCCCAAAGGCAATTACTCAAACAGAACATAAGGAAAAAAAACATGCATAACATACAATACGTGTCATGGAACTTAGAATGTATCTCATCATCGTTTCCTTCAACATTGCATCACCACACCCAAAACAAGAATTGTCTGGAATGGAGGATGAATTCCCCACAGTGAGATCGAGACGGTGCAGTGATGATTCCAAGATTCAGGAATAAGTGAAAAAAGATAAGAATGAGCAATGTATATTTCACTTATTTCTAGATCTTGGAATCAAGATCACATCGCCTGGTTCATATTGTGGGCATTCACCCTCCATTCCAGATATTTCTTCTCCCGGATGGCATAGTTGCATATGGTGATGTAATAAAACAAGCAATAGTAATCACATATTCAAACAAGCAATAACAACTAACTAACTAACACAATAACACTATACTAGCAATAACATACAACATATTAGCATAAAATGAGGCAATAAGGCAATAAGCAGAAAACATAAACATTAACCAAGGTGTATAGGAACTCAGAATGTAGTATCATCACTGTTCCATGTAGATTTGGAGCATCCAATGGCTCGGGAAGTGTGTACTGGGAGTGGGACGTGATGTTGTTCCACCAGATGTATGATGTCTGTGGCATCCTTGGGACACTTATCCCCGCAACTTCAGGTTTCAAGGCTAAACACCACTCTCAATACACACTTCCAGGGTCATTTGGATGTTCTAAACCTGCACACCCACATAGAAAATATACAAACACGATAGCATGGTATATGACAAATCAGACATATGCATGTTTCTTGTCCACTGCTCATCCTATCTTATATACCTAACAGGTTAAGTTGGTTAACAGCCTAAGACAGTAACACTAACAGACATCAGCAACAACCAACAAATAACCAACTACCTAACTCAGTAACACTATGCCAACACTAACATACAACATATCAGCATAAGGCGAGGCAATAAGGCAATAACTAGAAAGCATAAACATTAACCAAGGTGCATAGGAACTCAGAATGTAGTATCATCACCGTCCCATGTGGATTTGGCACATCCAATGGCTCAAGAAGTGTGTACTAGGAGTGGTATGTGGCGTTGTTCCACCAGGTATATGATGCCCATAGTATCCTTAGGACATTTAGCCCCGCAACTTCGGGTTTCTAGCCTAAACACCACTCTCAGTACACACTTCTAGGGCCGTTTGAATGTTCTAAACCCGCACACCCACACAGCAAACATACAAACACGATAGCATTGCATATGATAAATCATACCTATGCATGTTTCTAGTCCACTGCCCATCCTATCCTATACACCTAACAGGTTAAGTTGGTTAATAGCCTAACACAGTAACACTAACAGACATCAGTAACAACCAACAAACAACCAACTACCTAACACAGTAACATTATGTCAGCACTAACATACAAGCCAATAACCACATAATAGAAACATTAACATACCAACAAGCAATATCCAACAATGATAAATAAACATTATACATATGTAGTAAATAATGTACAACAGCAATAACCAATAAGTAACATCAACAATTCAACAACATACATTAATAATTATATACATTATACAATAAAGTAAAAAAAAAGTAGTTTAGACTTTACAGAAACCTGTTATACGTGATTTACACTATTGAACACCCCTACTTGACTTTGTCTCGGTGTCACGAAGCATCAACAATCAGATGTCCAGCCCAACCGTCCAGAGTCCGAACTCCTCTTCACTCAAATAACTCCTTGTTCTCCTGCACATTTAAAGTATTTATTAGTTCCCTAACATATGTAATCAATTAGAATACAATAATCAAAACTAACGAAACCCTAAAAATTAGAAGAATTAACCTAATTTATCGATTTGGGGTTGGAATAAGGGTCGAACTAGGATTAGAGTTTCAATTAGGATTAGGGTTTCAATCGAGATTGAGGGGCCAATTTAGGGTTCTTCAAGGATGAATTTGGGATGGATTACGAAAATTGACCGATTAGGGTTTACAAATTAGAGGTTTTCAAAATCAAACCCCCAAATCGATAGAATCAACTCCAGAAACTCCAATAACACAACCAGAACCAAAGACGAAGAACGAATTAGGAAAAAATATACGATTAGGGTTTTCAATTTGGGGCTTTTCCAAATCATAAATACATTACAAAACACAAAATCAAACCGAAAGAGTACCGACAAGACGAAGACAAACACTCAAACAAATAGGGAGGGATAAGGATGAGACGAAAGAGATATAGAGACGAAAGAGGAGAAGACGATGGAATAGAGGACGAGAGAAGGGAACAACATTTTGATCAGATCAGAGATTCAGAGGGGGAGAGAAAAAGATAGGTCACGAGCAACTGATCGGGAGGTAAGGTTGAGAGAACAGACGATTCAGACGAGAAGAGAAGAAGAGATTTAGGGGATCAGGGGTAAAAATGAAAAAAACTCGGGGAGGGATCTTTTATACTCAGGAGTCTGGTCGGTAACCGACCGTCCCGATCAGTTGGTTTTTTCTTTTTTATGACTAATGTACTCTATAAAAAAAATTCCCGACCTGCATTTCCCGCATCTAACCCCTATCCTGATCGATTTTCCGATCAGTCGGGTCAAGAATTTTCCATTGGGTTGGATAGAAATGAATACCCATATTTATCGCAAATTTGATTGACGTTTCAGAAGAAATCATTTTCGCAAATATTTTAATATTAAAGATAAAATCATTTTCGAATTTGTAAAATTGGGTCCACGACTATAATATATGTTGTAGCCTCTTCTATATTTCCTTTTCTTTTTATTTGTGGGTGTCGAATCTTGCTAGCTATTTTTGAGGAATCCATTTCTTGCTGGTTTAGAAAATGAACTATTGAAACGGAAATAGACCCACTTATAATTTTCATTTCCCTTTCCACACTACTATTATTTCTGGTACACAGAACATAAAATATTCATCTGATCTGATTTTTCTATGTTATGGTTGTTATTTATCGCAGAATTGATTGAAGTTTCGGAAAAAATCATTTTCGTGAATATTTTTATATTCTAAAAAAATCGTTTTCGAATTTGTAAAATTGGGTCCACGACTTTAATATATGTTGTAGCCTCTTCTATCTTTCCTTTTCTTTCTATTTGCGGGTGTCGAATCTTGCTAGCTATTTTTGTGGAATGACATTTCCAACTCTTTGGTTTGTGGGAGTCTGAGAAGCTTGCCCGAGTCCCATTGATGCTTTTGGACCATTTGTGTAAAAAGTGGACTAAATAAAAATCAAGTTCATATTTGAAGATTAATTTCCTTTCCGTTGGAGACGAGTATTTGAATCAATATCATATTCTTATTTAGGTGATTTGAGAAATTTAAAATTCTGTGTTTAAGGTAGTACTTTATAATATTATATAAAAAATTCACTTGAAGGCCTAGCTTCCTCTGTCAATTTATGCCATGACTTTGGAAAGAACTGCTGAACGAGAAATGGAGAATCAAACAGTTCGAAGAAACATACGGGACAAAAAAAAAACACGCAAAGAACGCCTGCAACGATGTTCCCAACGTTGTCCAATTCATTGGGATCATAAGAAAGTTTAGACAAGTCAATCAGGATAGGTAATGTTCTTGCCTACATTTCAGAATGAAGCTGACACGCATACGAAAAGCAAAAAGAGTTCCTGGAAGTGATGAACACGAAATGAAAATTAATTTATAGCGTACAGGATTTAAACCTCCAGGTTGAATCCTGAGGGATCTGAACACAAAGCACTGGTTTATGTTTTTATTATATTTACTTTCAGTATTATTATGTAAGAACAACGATGGTCAATGTGGACACATCTGAAATCTCTTAATTTCTGTATATCCACAGATTTTCGATAGTATGCAATATTACTCCTAAACACGAACCCACTAATCTTCTCTTGATCTAATAAGCGAGAGCAAATTAACACGACCAAAATTCTTGAATCTCTCTGAAAAAACCAAGATGATCAAGAGACTGCAACTCCATCCCTATTACCGTTCATCACGCAAAACCTAGTAGGCCTGGGCTGGAAATCCCTCCTCCTCCGGAGATCATGGCTCGACGGCCTGATGATGTGCAACAGAAACACCTTCAACAAATCTGCTTTGGCAATTACAGACGACGTTTCAGGCTTGCCCCATCGACCTGGTATTCTGCAGGAATTCCTGTGCAGGCTGCATCGGAATGATCCGGGATGTGTGGTGGGTGAACACAGGCATGTCCTGTTCTGACGTTGAGCATGCAATTCGGAATTATGAGATGCGTTTCTAAAGGACATTAGTGTTGTGTTAAAGCTTAGAAAAATCTGAAACGAAATCTGCTTTGGCTCTGTTTCATGTGAGGTAAACTAGATTAACGTAGTAGCTATGGTGGGTACCTTTATAGCAATCCTCGGACCATAATAGCCTCAGCTTCGGTTCCTATTACAACTCAGCTATGCGGTAGTCGTAGGTTAATCATGTTGAGAACGTGGGGCAATCCGTAAAAGGCGAAGAAACATAGTTTTGTACTAATTCTCCTTTTTTTTATTGATTCCCCAATATTTTCTATAATTGATTAATCCCATACAAATGGAATAGAACCACTGACAAAATCTGTCTTTTTCTTCCTGTTATTACTCCATCTCTGTTGGGCTGTTTCTTCCAATGTTTAAAACTGGATCGGATTGGCGGGTATTTTACCAGATACCGGATCGTGGTCCGGGCTTGAACCAAAACTTTATAAATTTATGTGTTGTTATCGAGATTTAAATTATAATATTTCATTTTCATCGAAAGCTTATATCAATCTCGAATGGCCATTTTGATAACTAACATTTCTTTTCTGACAAAATTATATAAAAAAAAGAGGAATCAAACTGGACAGAATCGAACAATATCGCAAAAATCTATCTTGGTGGGGATATAATAATATCTGAGTAATACCATTTTTCTGTTTCTGGTGATGTCCAATTCTAAACATCTAATAAGCTAGAATGGCTTGGCGTAAATATACAAAAACATCTTTCAATGTTTACAACAGAGGCATCTACGTACACAAACAAAAGGAGCTTTCTAGTAGCTAGAAAAGGCATCTCGCGGGATCTTGTCACGCCCGTCCATGGATCTACTGATGAACTCCTTTGTATACACCCGTTGCCTTCGTTCCCTTGCATATATAACCCAGAAGATCATTGACAGCATCACCGCGGAAGATACCATCACTAACCCAACGTAGATCCATTCCGTATACCGCCGCAGATCAGGACAGTACAAACGGCTGATGTCTGTGAATGTCTGTCGCACAAAAGTACAGTCCTGAAGGTCAACCAAGAACGGCCCGTACCGATACAACCCGTAGCTCAAGTTCACCGCAGTGACCATCTGGCTATACATCATTGGACTCAAACGACCAGTAGTGTAACAAGTCCCAGCTTGCGTAACCTCGCATAAGTTACTCTTCCATATCTGCTTCCAAACCCAATGCGTCAGTTATACATTAGATTAGATGACTAGGGAATTGCATGTCTTTGCATGAAGGGTGTTTGTTACCTCGGTAGCATTGGCTAAGTCCAGTTCACCACTGGCGCACCGTCTATCTGTAAGATCAGGGTTGAATGGGTTGCAAACGTTAGGTACCAATGGACCGGATTGATTGTAATACATGGCTCCAGCTTCGGGAGGGAAGTCCTTGTTGGACACATTGTTTATGATACTATCAACCACGGAGATGAGTTGGCTTGAAACAGTTTTAGCCTGCGTCAAGGTTTCTTGTGCCGTTGCGTTGTCCACACACGGTATGATATCGTCCAGAGCTGTTTTCGCTGTGGGATGGAGC
This sequence comes from Passiflora organensis, assembly GCA_019739055.1. Classification (NCBI taxonomy): domain Eukaryota; kingdom Viridiplantae; phylum Streptophyta; class Magnoliopsida; order Malpighiales; family Passifloraceae; genus Passiflora; species Passiflora organensis. Next base: position 1,523,819 of record JAEPBF010000269.1, read on the forward strand.
ACCCACTCATCCATAGCTACACAGGTATCGCCTACCACGCTTGTAATAGCAGACAAATAAACATATTAGGCAAAGCTATTGCAGATCAGATAGATAACCACAATTGAATCGCCATCTTGGCACAATCACCATATGTCATGCCCCGACCTGAGTATTTGTCTGTATATTGATGCACATGACTTCACAAACTCATATTTATAAATCTGGAGACAGGTATTTTCTCGGGTTCTCATATATTATGAATGTTCTGCTCTATGGCTATGAGGAAAAATGATAAAGAAGAAAAAGAGGACTTACTTGTGAAGGAGAAGGAAGACACCACATAGGATGAATGTACCCGCAACAAGAATCCAGCCAAGGACCACAAGGCTGCAGACATGCAAAACTATCAAGATCAACCCACCTGACAAACAGCAGTTTCCTAGAAAAAAAAGGATCAAAGACAAAGCACTTACAAGTATACTAGACATTGCATCCCAAGGACAGAGAACACTGCAGTCAATATCACCATATTAATATCAAAGCATAAAGACTAGTCAGCATTGGAGACTATCAAGTCTGGGGAACCATACTTACAAAATCCAAGAAATGCCAAAGCAAGCATCACGGCAGCAAGAATGATAAGGGCCAGTCCCCTGCAATTTACAGAGGAAGAAGAAAATCAATGATGAATTACGAAAGCAAGAGAGCACCATTCAGACATTTGATGACTATTACTGACGTGGCATCCAAACCGCTCTGTATATCTTTGGAGTTCTGATGTGTACGACTAGAAAGAGCCGTGCCAGATGAGTTGATCTTTGTCTGGATGCCGTTAATGTTATTTTGGATACTTGCCGGCAGGAAAACAGAGTAAACTCCAGTTTTCTTAGCTATGTCAAGATATTCTGATACCATCAAGAGGTTGTCGGCGGTGACGTTTGCTTGATGCACCACATATCCCAATGTGTGTGTTGTAATACCGTGAAACCTTCCTTGACCAGTGTAGAGGAAAACAGATCCAACCCTGAGATTGCGAAGGATAACTTTTTCAATATTATGGTTCAAAATGAAAATCGATCGGAGGTTACAGAGATGGCGAGAGAGATAATTACATGGCGAGAAGGGTGAACAACAGGAGGAAAATGAGGGAGAGAGCGTAGCATATTCTGGAATAGCCATAAGGCTCTCTTGGACAACAGCAATAACAAATACAAAGAATGGACAAGACTAGCCCAAAGAGCACAAACCAAACTGCAGCAATTACGAAGAAAGGTGCTGCCGTGAAAGCCACTGACTGCATTATTTGAAGCGATGCTTAGAGCAAGAAATTCGAGATTATTTGATCAGAACTCATTCGTATTCATGTTCGGAAAGAATATGAAAGGACTTCGAAATTGCAGAGCATCACAGGAATAAAAAAGAAAATGCTGAAATTGGTTTTAAAGGAACAAATGAGAGAAAGAACTCACAGCCCAGTAATCTGAATCGCTGATGTTAAAGCCATGAGTATAGATTTCGAAGTTATCTAAAGGGTTCGCCCTTTTCGTTCTATTTGCAGCCAATATCAGAGAAGAGGTGAATCGTTCTTCTTCAAGACGCCTCCTTGTGTCCCATGGCCCCCCCACTACTGCATTGTCTCTCTCAAGAACACCAACATCTAAACCCATGAATAAAAAGACGGCTTAGAGGATAATTTCCAGAAAGAATAAGAACAGAAATTCACCCGGAAGTTTTACAGAGCCAAATAAAAAGAAAAACAGAATGAGCGAAATAAAATTGTCATACCTGGAACATGCAATGTGTGGACACATCTGGAAGCTACAAAAGTTGCTGTTGCCGCTGTTGTTGTCCTTGTCGAGGTTGACGGGAAGGAAAAGAAGCAGAAAACAAAACAAAGGAAAACAAACAATGAAGGACTACATGACATTGTGGTTTGTTTCTGCACTTTGGTTTCTCTCTCTAAATGGCTCTCCTCAAGTTCTTTTGCGCGCCTGTCTCTCGGCAGATTGAGAGAACATCACTGCAACAATTTAGGAGGAACTTCTGGTTCGAGAATATGGGAAATCTTACGGTCAAACAGTTGATGGCTGGCTATTATTATTATTACCATAGACGTGATTTCTTGGTAATGAAGTTAATTGCCCCGGCCGAAAGAATCCTTGTTGGTCTATTATCATTCAAATCACACTTTTTGGTTAACAACAGATATAATTGAAATGATAAATCTTATTAACTCTTAAACAGTACAGAAAGACGAAACGGCTATTTTAAATTGCACTAATGATGGCAGGACGATTCTGTAACCCTCCTTAACTTTTGCCATTAATGATTGTGTAAAATGTACTAAATTAGGATTAAATGGGGACACATAAATCACTCCCATCAACAAAAGGAAACGGAAAGGGGAATCTTTTATTGTAAACCTGTAGAGTCAAAACGGAGGGGAATGTGTAACGTAATGGATAAGCAAAGTGGGATTGTGTTTGAAGGGATTAATGAAAGAATGGAGGTGTTGTCTTGCATTATTTCTTGGTTTACTTGGAGTTCTTCCTTTAAGCTGCAGGAATTTTTATTTTATTTTAAAGTAATTAATTCCTAATTGAAGTTTGCTTGCTTTACTCTCAAGCTTTGAAGAATGTTTTGTGCAGTTCATTTCTTTTCTTCTAAGTTTTATCTAATTTTGTTTGATTTGACTTTTGTTTTTTTAGAGATTGGATTGGATTAACCGAATGTCTGAATCTTGAAAATATGAATGAATTGACATATACTTTAAAAGTAATGTAATGACGTTCATATTTATAGTTATTCAACACACATGGTCAATGTCAAATAATTTCATATTTGGTTTTGAATATAGAAAATTTTTTAAAATTTTGAATTAACAGTAGCATTTACAATATAGATAAAAAAAGATTAATTACTATTAATATACCTTTTAATTTTAAAAATGGCCACTTTAGTTAAAAAAATATTTTCATCAACAAAACCAGTTTCGGGACTCAAATTTAGTTAAACATGGAAAGGATAAAAATAATTTTACACTACCACAGGTGGGTTATAATAGAGGACTTTCTTATAATATAAGGGTTTTGAGAAATTCTGTAGGGTCATGGATTTGGGAGTCAAAAGTTTGGACTGTCAAAATTGGTGTATCCATGATTTTTATTGATGGACATGGTGAATGTGAGACCCAGTCCATAGGGGGTCAGGTTACCCAATCCCACATCGGAAAGAAACGGAGAAGATCTTGGGTTTATATATATTATGTGAGTGAATCATTTGTAACAAGATATATTTTTTAGGTCTTGTGATTAAAAGGACAAATAAGCGTATATCACGCATACATACACGTCCAGAACCCCGGGTCTGGTTATTTGGTCCTTTTAAGGGAGTGATTATTGAGCATATATTCATAGAGGGCTAACTTGGTAGCATATAGCCTTGCTGAGGATGGGGCGTTCTCATCAGTTTGGAACGCAATTTTATCATTCACCGCCTTCATACACTTCTGAGTTTTGAGCTTCAGATCTCTCGAACTCTGTTGTCTTTGGTCCAGGCTTATAGTTTCTATCCTATTAATCGCCATTGAATGAGGAGTTTCAGTTAGGGTATAGATAATTTATTGGAGCCAACCCCAATCTAATGCAATACCAACCATGTCCTTGGAATGGCAAAGCCATAATTGCCCGTTAATGCCATGCACTATTACTCTTTAACTTATTTCTGGACTGCCTCCATCCAGTACTGCTCAACTTCATTGAGCTTTTCATTTTTTCATTAATACAATGGTAATGGTCCGATCTACAAGACCAATCTGCAAAAAAACAAAAACCTCTTATACCGTTCCACTACAAGATCTACTACGCCAACTTCTCCCTTCATCTTAACCTAGTCGTCGTCATCCCTCTTAACTATTTTGTCTTTTCAAATTTGACTGGTCAAAAAAATGCAGGTTGCTTCCTCAAGTCGCACCCTTCTCGAGGCTCTCCCTCTACAATTTAGTCAAAGACAGCTCTATTCCATGCATCATGACGGGCAATTATGGATATTAATTATTCTGAATCTCCAAATATCAAAAAATTGAAGCCCTCTGAAATTTTAAGTGTCATTTGATTTTATTATTTAATTATATTTTTATGAAGTTAATGAGTAGGATAACTTATATAATCACTGTAAGTATAGTTTTGAAAATGTGAATTAAACTTCTAGATATCTAATCGGGAATGAAATCAATATGGTGATTGATAAAACAATAGATGTATAAGATGAAAATCCATAGATAAATGTACAAAACCATTACTTGGAATTCGGAATCACGTGATGCCATTAAGACAAAGCCCCCGACCAAGTAATAAAATAATTAAGAGCATGAAATTGAAAAGATTTGAGTGGGGGGAGAGGAGAGCATAGGAAATTAACGATACGTGCGAGCGATCAAAATGTCAAGATTAAACTAAAATTTGTGATGGAGATTATTAATAATAGTTTGGTAATTGGGTTTTACTAACACAGAGGAGATCGGTGAGGAATGCCTTTTCTTCTACTCATACTAGTAGCCATGTCCTCTTCTGGAACTTTATTGAATGATCTTGCGCAAACGTATAGCCCACTCCTCTTCTTCCGTACAATCTCTGTGCATGGCTGCAGGCTCGTGTTCTCTAGTGATCCTGATGAGGTTGAAGACCAGCTCATGGGTTCTTCAGAGTCGATAATTGTGGAATGAGGTATGTCAGAGGCCATTTCCTCGTCCCCAGTGTCTTGAGGGATCATGTAGTCAGGACTGAGTGTTAAGGACTTGCATTCCCTCAGGCATCGAGAGAGATCCTTGTAATGTTTGAGCACAAAGTCCACCTATAACAAATGTAAATTAATCGTATCTTTCGGATTTGAACCATAGTTTGTGATTATATACAAACGAAAACCCTAACGGCAATGACCATGAAAAAAGGGGAATTCTTGTAATTGAGTGTTACCTTGCACCCGAGAGAGCAATGGATAAAAGGTTCTTGAAGGCTTCTATCACAGGAAGTGCAATAGTTTCCAGAACTTTTAAATTGTCTATTCTGAGGCCTCTTCTTGATGAACACAACTTTGGCACTATTAATAGTGTAAGCCTGAGGAAAACCAAAGCTCAAAATTAGCATACATCATACTGAATTGTGTAAACAAGTGATGTGATCGATCAATCCACAGAGAAACTTAAATCGTCTTTTCACAGCCCACCAACCTGAACATTTGCGCAATCTATCAGCTTCTGGAGGTCTTCCAGTCGGACAACATCATGATACACGTAACGACGAACTTGAAGGAGTCGATGGAAGCGATGAGATGGTATGCAATGAGGGCAGATACTGATGCAACAATCTAAGCAGCACACGTTCTTCTCATTCTTTTTCGCAGTTTCATGGTAAGTGCATCCTACGAAGAATTTCTGAGTGTAAAGGGCTTCCAACCATGCAGGCTTCTGAATTCCCTAAAGACCAACACAAGTAATTAAAAAGCAAAGAGACTGAGTGAGTGACCGATCGAACGATCATCATATGTAACAAAAAGTAGAGAACTAAGGGAAAATTTCTGCTTGAGATTGAGGCCAAGAGAGAGATACCATTATCACAAAAAACCAACCAAAAGAAAACCTCCTCGAGCTGCTACCGAGCTCTGGTGTAAGCAAAAAGAGTGGAAGGAGAGAGAGAGAGAGAGAGAGTCTAGGGGTTTAGAGATTAGCACTGTATTTATCAAGAAGAAGGGGAATATATTTATTCCTTGGAGAGATAGACAACATTTTGTCAATAGAGAGGGTGTTTATAAAGAAATGAACTAAGATATGAGGAGAACGTGGGCGCTGTTTCCGTGTCTCCCATTCTCTACCACCACCTCTACACTATTGTTCTTTCCTCATCTCCTTGGCTTATGAGCTCCATTACTAAACTAATGAACCTCTTCTTGAAATAGTTGCCGTACAAATATTATTTTTCTCGAGGGCCATTTCTTTCTTATTTTTTCTCACTAGATTAGTTGAACTGCAACTGAATTTGGAAGTGGAGATGACCAGAGATGCTGTCCTAATCAGAACCGATGGTGTTTGATACTTATGGCTTTTGTCATTAGTACTGTCTGATTAATTATCATTAACAATTTTCCCCAAGTTGGATTGTCAAACTGATTGATTTCTAATTCTGAGTGTTGATTTAACGATTCTAGTTCAAATCTTGATCGAATCGTTAATTATGAGTCAAAAAGATATTAGTATTACGAAATCGAACAAAAACATTAAAATTACTTTCTCTATTTTTTAAAAAAGACACACTAGTTAGAATTAAAGGACATGTACGAGGAAAACCAGTTTTTAGGGAATCAAACATGGCAACATTCAATCAACCACCCCACTATATGATGGAGAAGCTGTGCTTTTTTCCTTACACAACATGAATTGTGGTGGTCTCATACACTTTTAAGCATACCACTCTGTCGCTGGGAATATTTCTGATGTCAATCATATAGATATCGCATACTGTTGCATAATGACTCTGCCTTTTGTGAAACAAGTTTCCCAGAAAAACAGGCCAAAGGGTAGATTTTCTAGACATTATTTTCTGTAGAAAATTTCTCTCCATCCTGGCCTAAGATGCCTAGCTTGAGCTGTCATATAAAATGGTTTATCGCTAATGACAAATTTTGACAGATTGGACATGTTAATTATTATAACAGAGTCGAGGGCTCTGGTAGTGCAATCATCTGCCTCATATCACTTTTCCTCGTAAGTTTTTTTATGAAATTAGAAGAATATAAACATTTGTCGCAGAATTAATCTCTTTCTTGGATCCCATGTTTCATTTATATTTATTAAATATTTCGTCATATTTTTCTTTTTTGTTTGGTTGGATAAAATGTTGTATATTTAGAATTTTAGAAAACATCAGAGAAAGAGCTGCCGACCGACCCCTCACATGGCCTGTGAAGGAAAATGGGAGAACATTAGGAAAGATAAGAACCTCACGTGAAAGGGATCCAATGGTCTGAGTTCTCAGTTTTAACCAAAGGCCAGGAAGCTGCTTGAACTGATCAAATATTCCTTTCCTTCTCATGTTCTAGACTTGTTCGCCGGTCAATGGTCAAATACCCAGAAGCGAACAGTGATTAGGGCAAAGAGTGGGTTCGGCTGTGAGCCGCACGAGGGGATCTCTTGGCAGATTTCTGAGTATGTACAGACCATACCACCACTTTACTCTGTCTCAGGATTTCTTTATTGTACAACCCACTTCCTCGTGGCCTATTATATTTACATCCCTAAGTTTCAAGCGCTAGGCCATGTGCAGAGCCTTTTCGCCAATTCCTAAAATATGATCCAACCAAGCAAAGATCCTGAGGGATCATCAGAGAAAGCGTCGTATGTAATTTGTTGGGGTAAAACCAATCTGCATGTTAGGTTTCATTTTTATACTGCATAATTCGATAGTCTGAAAAGAGATTAGTCTACGATCGACACGAGTTGTGTTCTGTGATTTTTCATTTGTATGAATGTAATCAGAAAATGTGGCACTTCCCATCTACAATATCATCGGGAAGAAGGTTATTACATTTCAGATCATGTTTGGATAAAACCTGAGTAAGAAGGGAATTACTATAGAAAGTACTCAGAATCAAATTAGTATGAAATAGAAAAGTATAGAAACTGAAGGCACCAAGCCTAAGCCTTTAAGGCTTCTGGGCAGAGAACATGATGAAGGTTTGCTTAACTTGGCTTGTGTAGTTTGTAAGACCACAGGATGTGCACAAATCCTCGATTTCTTTCTCTACGAAGTAGCTATACGTCCGTAGAAATCTCTGTCACACAGGTTCACGAATTTAGGTCCAATTTTATACAACAACCACTTTCAGAATCAACCATCCTACTCTCTCCGGGTTGCACAAATAATGCAGATGCAGATGCAGATACTGATACTGATACTGATGAGAAATGGATGATTATATTTACTATCTAATGATAAGAATAGCTTCTATCTGATTAACTGCAGGTTTGGAGATAATGCATACTGATGAGCAATAGCAAATTATAATTACTATACAATGATGCAAATAGCTTCTATCTGATTAAATGCAGGTATTACCTCTCGAAAGTATTGCTGTATCCAGGGAGTACTTGAACTATATCGAAGAAAAGTGGTTCCCACAAATACTCCGCCGCTTCGCAATACACGGCAGATTTCAGCAATCTGACATGAGAAGTTACTGTCATTGTTGCACAAACCTTTCACCTCTAATCAAATGCAAAGGAAACACAAAAGAGCTAATATTATTGTGCTCTAGCTTGATGTTCTATTCACTGTATTGCAAGCCTCGTTTAACACCATTTTTGCAAGTGACACCCACTTTCTGGTAATTTGTACCAACACTTGTATTCCTGTTGCTTCTATAGGTAGAAGGATGCTATTGCAGTTTGTTGTCTTTCGGTTCGAAAAAGCATCTCAAATGACCGTAGTTACATGTGAAATTAAATGAAAGGAAAGAATTTCTTACAGCATTTGAGGGAGAAGGCCAGCAATGTAAGGCAGCACCAGCATGAATAGCATCAACTGAACCTGAAGGAAAGGGAAGTCTGGAAACATCTGCCCTAACAAGAGCAAGATTCCTGAGCATTCTCCGACAAAAGTGAATCAGTTCTAATTTCAGGAAGAAATATAACAACAGGAATAAGAAATGAATATGCTGACATAATTTCTGAACTTCAAAACCTTAAGGGAGACCAAAGAAGCGTACGTGGTTAAGAGAGAATCATCTTGTTTTATAAAATCATAGCTCTGACGAAGCATATTTTCAGAAAAATCAAGTGCAATAACTTTGGAGTAAGATCCACATTTGGCAAATTTTCTGGTAAACAAACCACTTCCACAGCTAACATCTACTAGAAGACCTCCTTCTGTGGGTTTGAAGTACTCCTGAGCCATCTTGAACTGCAACAATACTGGAAGGTGACAAAGTAATACTACAGTTTGTGAACTCAATAGCAACACGCATGACTGGAAAACCGGAATGATATTACTCTCACATTCACAGGAAAGTAAACTTGGTAAATAGATTATTAATAGCTTTGACCTTAATGAAATATTTACTCAATAATTGGTTAAATCAAGCAGTAAAAGAAGCCAACAGCAACAAACCTCTTCATCAGGACCAGGAAAGCCACTTTGCCTGAAGTTTTGACGCCAGCCTCGTTCATACAAGAATGAAACTAAGGGACTCCTATCATAATGGAAATAAACTGGTATAAGGCTTTTTAATTGTCTAAAAACAGCAATCATAACAGAAAATGCAATAATAAAAAAAAAAAAACTCCAAATAGCCTCTGTTCTTCATTCTACACTCGAGAGTTGATAAAGACTTACAGCTAACCTTCCCCTGAAGTAAAATAATTTAATCAAAGGAAACTCATTACAACAACTGATTTGAGTATTGATTCAATACTACTGTTTGAGCTTACAAGTTCCAGTATGTGCGCACTTAGACTGTCTGTATACACTAAATGCAGTTCAAATCATTTCAGCGCAGATTATGTACACCATATATACCGGAATAGCTCAGTCCTTGCAGGTTTGACTTCTGTATAATCCGTCATTCCAGCAGTAATAGTGAGATCCAGGTAGTTGTCCTTGCTCGAGTATGTTTTGTTGCAGTTCTCACACTTGAAACCAGACCGATATATTGCTGACCTGTAGGCTATGAAGTTATCACAAAAAACTAGAGAAACTCATAATAATGGTTCACAGAATTTAATATCTAGACGTACAAGTTGAAACCCGAAGGCCCTTTTCTTATTAGAGGCTCATAACAAATCGGACATGCGAATGGTTCAATTTCCAAACTTTCATTCCGCTTTGTGTCGACCTCCTGAGAGCAGACGTCAGCATCATATCATCAAGATCAGAAACAGAGATACATTAGGAAGAAAAGGATTCTTCAAAATTTCTCAAGTAAGCCATAAAGTAAGTTCCTTCCCTAATTACTTCAACACGCACTCAGATAGCTACATGACCCAAGAAACAGAACTAAACCAACAATCGGAAGATGAAGCCCTGGTCGTGGATTATTGTCTCCTACGAAGACGAACTCGCAGTGGATTGCAAGGTTTAACCTTTTTTTTATAAAAAAAAACAAAATTTGCATTTTCTCTTAGAAAAAATAAGAGAAGAGAAAACCAACCAAATGATTTCCCAAGCTTGAGCTACCTAATCACAAACAGCAACTATAATAACCATCATTGCAGCATGAAACAATACATTAGGAAAAACAGTAAATTTTTAATCCATCAGAAAAGGTTGACAATTTGGGTACGAATAACTATATTATGATTCACAATTTCTTGTGTTTCCCCACAAACCAAACAAGTGTCCCACTGATAGCAAGAAGGATAACCCATCCGAGAAAGCTTGTTCAAAAGAAAACAATAATAAAAAATCACAAAAAACTGGACAAAATGGAAAAGGAAACAACCAGAAAAAAAGAAGAGGGAACAGCTCAAAAAAGTGTTGCTCTACCGGTTCAGTCGAGACAGCAGAAGTGGCGCGAATTTTGAAGGGAATCTTTTGGACAACAGGAAACCGGACAGCGGGATACCGGCGATGAGGCATCAACAAACGGGCATTATGAGAAAGGCCAGAGTACTTCAGGCCCGGAGTTCTGTGAAGAGAGTTAACAGAAGCGGAAGCCATGGATGCCGTCAAGGATTGATTTTCTTCTGTTATCTCTGTGTGGGTGTTCGTTAACTGCCGTTGTGCTTTTATATTTATATATATATTCTCAACGAGATTGTGAAGATGGAGTGAACAGAGTGTTAGCATGAAATTAGTGATTTAAAAAATAAAATCCCACGTAAAAAATATTTTTTACATATTATATAAATTAACTTTAATGTTAAATCAACCAAAATGTCTAATTAAATAACTTTTTAATTTTAATTGCAATCTAATTATGGGGAAGCGGGATCCATTCTTTGATTTTAAACAAGGTACAGAAGTGAAAGACAGATTTCTTAGGATATTGTACTAAATAAGGACTTCCATGATTTTAAGATAAGGTATCCATTACATAGTTTTCATATGGTACTGAAGATTTAATATTACTAAAATGAAACTATTATCGCGATTTATTTCTTATTAAACTAAAATTGATAATCACTACTAACCAAAATAATTCTCATAATTTAATTGATCTTTTAAAAAAATAGAAAAACATTTGGTCGATCTCTCTAGAAGAGGGCCGAAAAGGACTCTTAGTAAAGGACACCCAGAAAAAATATGTGCCAACGACGCGTCTTTTTTTTCTTTTAGTTATTCTGTTTGTCTGATCTGTGTCGTCCGCCGACCCGAAGGAAACAAAACATGGAACAGTAACTCATCGGTTCTTCGAAGAAAACATGGCATTTTGTATTTTCCTGGACACATTTTTCCCCTTCTCCTTGCCGGACTATTGATTCCCCCTTCTCTCATGGACACGTGGGCCTCTGACTATACTTGTTGATGACATGGCGTTATGTGACGCAATCTTCTCCATTGATGTCAGCACAGCTGATCTGGCACTTTATTCCTTAGTTAACGAGTAATTTTATTTTGATCTGGGACCATACATGATATGTTCCCCTTGACGATTTTATTTTTTAATTAAAAAATATAATAACTCTGATTAGTTATTGTTTATGAGTTTCGGATAAATATTATGTATCGGAAATATAACGTTCATGAATTTTTCCGGATCACCATAAAATTACCCTTTAATTAACTAAGAATTAATGACGGTAATCAGTATAATGCAAAGCATTTCGTATGCAATTATGAAGCGATGTTATCAGGTAGAAAAAAGAAAAGAAAGATTGCCGTCAAAATAATAATATATTTTATTCTTTTTAACAAAAAATATAGATAGATATGAAAAGTGAAGGAAACCCTAGTTATGTTCTTAAACGAAATTCAATGCACGACAATATTGACAATTCAGGAAAATTTTCTTGTTTCGTGGGTCATCTGTGATTAAACAGTGTATATATACGAGCAGCAATATCACTCATCCCAGACATCCATTTACATTGTCTCTGATTCGATAGCTTTGTTCCAATGGTCAGGCCTTCCTTACTTGTCTCCCTTCTACTTCTGTCCTTTCTTCTCCACAGGGTTCATGGTATGTCTGATACATCTGTCTTTAAGAATATTACACAGAACGAGTTCGTGTAAGGGTTTTAGGAAATAACATGTTTCTCTCGTTGCTTAGGGATCCGCCTGGACAACGGGTATATGCAAGATGGGAACCTGGATATCCATGTACGTACATAAGCAACTCTTATCTTTCATGTCTTTTGATTCCAGTTAGTTCATCCTTAACTGTCAGTTTTGATCCCAGCTAACTCCTTTGTTCATTTTATATGATCGAGCAGGATGGGGAGAATGGAGACAAGAAATCAAACAGTGGTTCTGCCTCAGTTCCCAAGAATCAGGAAGTGATCAATGACCCCTATGTGGATGAGTTCGTGGGCTGAGTTGCTATTGACTACACTCCGCCGATAACAGAACCTCCAGTTAACAAGTAAATAATAAGATTGTAGGTACAAAGAAGAGGATACAAGTCAAACTGTCTGCAGATTTTTATTTTTTTAGGTTATTGTTTTCGAAAATAAGACTTTTTATTTTAATTATTATTCTTATCATTCTTAAATTGTGATATTAAATCAAATCTTTGAGACAATTTACAATATATTTTTTTCCTATAAATAAATAAAGCTTTACAATTCAAATCTATCCTGATATTTCCTCCAAAAAAAATCCAAAAAATCAGCGGTGCGAAGAATGATTCCATATTGGGATCGGTATATCACTATGTTCATGTCATTAGTACATTCACAATCATAAATTCACAAATATCAACTATATATGAATTTCGTCCAAAATTCGAATAATTTTTCACATGAGCCATTCATTCAAGTATATTAATTAATCTATAATTAACTCAATTAAACAATCTAGATTAAGTGTAATATGGAAGTTGCATCGTTTATATGATCATTCATACTTACTTCCAATTAATCATATCGAAACAAAATTAAATATCCATATAAAAAAATATTACATTCTGAATAATAAATTTTAATTATCAAAATAAAATATAAAGTTTAAATACAATTTTTGTTATGAATATAATAGATTTGAAATTTTTAAAAATAAAATTTTTTATTATGTCTATTCAATTGTGTAATGAATATTTTGTAATTGTAATATTATCATGTTACCTATAAATAAGAGATAATATTATTTATTTTGTACATACTTGTTTGAGTAATTGATATAAATATTATACTCCCAATATTATTCTTAGTTTTTCTATTATTATTCTTTCTTCAAAAGTTATATTATTTATATTGAATTTCTCCTCAATTTTTTTTATTTTATATTCTATAACAATTTTAAAATTATTATATATATAAATAAACATTACCTAACACAATACACTCATAGATGTAAGAAATATGTTTAATATTTATAATCCTTTCTTTTTCAAAATAAATGAATAAATGGTAATCCAGGAAATAATTTTTAGATCTGAGAAATATTTAATTTTTTAAATAAAATATTCCAGATAATTTACAATAGATTTTTTCCTATAAATAAACAAAACCATAACTTTATATCTAAAATTTGTCCTGATATTTATTCCTTTGTAAGAAATCCAAAAATCAGCGATGCAAAGAGAAAGAAAACAGGCACCCGACTTTAGGGACGAGGAGCATACAGAGAAAGATACAACCCTGTGACAATAGATCCACATAATTGTGTTGTGTTGTGTAAAAGAAAAAAAAAAAAAGGAAAATTATATCAACAACGGATTAACTGCGAAATCCAGAGAAAAGAGGGGGAGAGAGAACACTTTTTCCCTCTATACATCTCTCAAACTCCATCTCCTCCCCTGTGGAAAATCATTTTAGCGCAGAAAGTTATCATCTTCCAATCTCAGGCGAGCTACACTTTGTTTTCTTTTTTTTTCCTTTTTTTTGTTGATTGTTTGAATCGGGTTAATCTGCTGCTCAATTTTGGAACTTGGTGATTTGGGTTGTTATGTTTTTGATAGTTGTTTCGGTTTTTCGGTTATAACTGCTCTTGACTTCTCTGGTTGAACTTTTACAAAACCCTAAAGTGATTAAAAATGCGATCTTGAAAGTTTGAAGTAAGCCGGCCGGCTCAAGGTTGCTAATTGGTTTGGGACTGACGGGTTCTTGGGTTTAAGAAGAGTTGGGAGTTTGTAGGTATGTTTTTTTTACTGGTGTATCTGTGGTGGAACGAAGTGTCTTACAGTTTTCAAGGTTAACTTGAGTCATATGTGCTTTTTTAGGCTGAGGGATTGTGAACAGTGCGTCTTTTGGTAGCCCAATATTTCAGTCAACGAGAATGTCTTTGATGTTTTTGGCGACCTGGTAGGGATGAGCATAATTATGATATATCTGGAAACTTATATTAGAAGTTGGATTTTAATGAATTTTCCGTGATAAATTTATGTATATATATTACTGATATTAGTTATTCTGTTAATCTAATCTAGTATTCTTATTCTGACTACTATACTTATGTAGATCAAGAGTTCTGTATGTATAGAATGTTTATGCTAAAATTCCTTTTGGTTACCTAGATTATTTTGGGCTTTAATAGAGAGCTTGAAGTTTCTCAAGACGTTTTCTTGTCTATATGTGCATCATGCACCCAAGGATGCAAAAGGAATTGATGAGTGGGGATATACATATATTTTTTTTGAGTTCTTGGATTGTTGTTCATAAATGAATGAAAGTGTTAGTTAATTGTGTTCAAGAAATCTTCTCTTGCACATTTTATCACCTATTGTGCAATTCTTTTGTTTGATAGAATAGGCATAGTTACCTCGTAGCATTCAAAACATGTGTAAGTCATGTTTGTCACTCTAAATGTTGCCAGGAATGTTGATAAATTTCAGGTGGAAGGTTGGCTCGATATTTGCTTGATGAAGTTTATGTTTTTTAATCGAGAGAAAATCTAACTACCAGCGTTATGTCCATTGCAGGTATCTGATAGTCTGAAAAGAATGGGGAGTGCTGGTGCTGATAAAGTTCCCAGAGTTGATGAGGCTGGCTCTGAAACAACCATCGAGATCAAAATAAAAACCTTGGACTCCCAAACCTATACTATGAGAGTGGATAAACAGGTCATTGCTCTGCTTCTACTGGTTTATGGCTCATGTCATTTTGTAGGGTGGTTTGAGTATACTTATATGATTTTCCTGAAAAATTGTCAACAATTTGGATACCAACTCTAAATTTTTGCTATTAGTAGGTCAATTTGCGTTCTAAAAGTTCTCATTGAGTATGTCAACCTCTATCTGTGGAGGCCTTATATTTCAGTTATCATTTCTTCTTCCCTGAATGTTATGCAGATGCCTGTTCCTGCTTTGAAGGAGCAGATTGCTTCAGTGACAGGTGTGCTATCAGAACAACAACGCTTAATATGCCGTGGAAAAGTTCTAAAGGATGATCAACTACTATCTGCCTATCGTATCCTTTTCCTCCTGTCTATGATTGCAGCTATAGAGCCTAAATTTATGATAAATTCAGGAATGGGATTTTGTTAATATGAGAGGAATTTTTTTTTCAGTGCCCAATGTTTGAAGAAACTGGTAAGTAAAACAAATGTAGAGTCTTCTTTTCTGATTGTCAGAAAAAGTAATTGTTTAATTGAGGAGGATAGATGATTGGGTTATGGTGCTTTCTTTTGTTGATTGGCTTCCCTAAAAAAGGTCTTCTGGGTGAAGATGCAATCCAATTTTTGCAAAGTTCTAAGAATTTTTGCGCTTGATGGACTTGTATCCTTCACTAAAATTAATATGACCTGCTTATGTTCCGCAACAGCTAGATGAGCCCAGTATCTGTGTGTATTATATAGCTGCTTTGCCCGACAAAGAGATTGACCTTCCTGTTGTTTTTCTTGCTAAGAGGAAACTTTTGCTTTCTGTGAAGGATTTAGGATAAGAATGTATTCGGTGGGCTTGCTAGCTTATTTGAACTAGGGCTGATTTGACTAACTGATTTATATTTTTTGCCTCCTCATTTTACTGATTGTATCTTTAGTTTCCCAAATTTTTCTCCAAAGATAGTAAGCTACTATCAGGAGTTGATTCTATATGTTTACTTAACGTGGATTAGATGTTGAAGATGGCCACACTTTGCATCTGGTGGTGAGGCAACCTATTCCACCATCATCTGAGGGCTTTCCCAACTATCCAGGTTCTATTGTAATTGGCTTCATCAATTTAATTATTCAAGCACTTATTCTTCTTATTTATCATTCTTTTGTGCCTAGTAAGGTACATGATAGCCCTAACTAATGATCTGATTTCCATAGAATGTCAGTTGGCGTGATAATTATTTTAATACCCTTGAATGCTTTAAAAGATGTAGCGATGCAGCTTATGCATAAACATTTTAATTTTCTGAGCTCCTTGATGTCACAATTTTTTTCATGAGGCATTGTTTAAATTGAGCATTTCCATGTTATCATTGTCTTTTGTTATAGTGTCATCAACATTTACGAATAAGGTTGTCAGTTCTTCTGAAATGGAGTGTTTCAGAAACAACGAATGGCCATTGTTATGTTAGAGAATCTTCAGAACTAAACTCTCAGTGATTAATTGAGGCTTTAATGTGCTTATTTTTGGCGTGCTCATCATTCAATCAAATTGATGAGGAATATCTATGTAAATTTATGGTCTCAGGTGGTCATGGAGAAATGCATTCTTAACATCAAACAGTCGTAACTGTTCCATCGTAGTTAGTAGGCATAGACAGTGGGACTCACATGAGTTTCAACCTTACAATTGGAGTAAATGTCTCAAAATAATCCATACCATAAGTTTGAATGCACCCTCTGGCAACCAACCTTGCATTTTATCGGAGTTATACTTTACATAATAAACCCCTAAGTCGTTGCTGGTGTTGAGCCTCTCTTAGCAATCAAACAAGTTCCATATATGGTTCTGTTTAAGACTTTCAATCTCCACTTCCATAGCATAGTCTTTCTTTTTTCCTTAATGTCTTTAGATTTCTCAGTATGAGAAAAGGTCACTTAAGAAGGCTTTGTGACTGTAAATTTATTGTCACATATTAGGAAATAATACCCTAACTATTCACCCAACCAAAGTTTCTAGAAATCAGCAAACTATGTGAAGTCTTTTACGATTTCACAGTTTTCCTATTTAACTCTTTGAATCCATATGGTTCAACCAGAATATACTTAGTTCATTTGCACAATTGTTTACAACCTTGGAATAACCTATTTTGGATTTACCTGAGGCCATTCATTTTGCTCAATCTACATAGTTCATTTCTCTGATATCATTTTGCATACCTTGTTTCAGTTGCCATCTATTAATTATTATTAGATTAACTCATAAATATCAATGCTGCAGCAAGTGAACCTGGTTCAGGCGGAAGCCGTATCCACAGTAGTCAAAGTACCCCTGGTGTTGTGATAGAAACATTCAGTATCCCTGATCAAGGAGATACTGTTCCGCCAGAAATCAGTAGGGTGAGGATTGAACCCGAAGTTGAAATTTCAGTTTGGCCTTCCATTTTCTTTGGTTCAATTATAGCATGACCTAAGCTTTATTTATCACTTCTGATGTGTCTGGGCAGATTGTTTCTGCTGTTCTTGGTTCTTTTGGATTTTCAAATATCGGAACAGGCAATGATGGGATTGAGGTTACCAGGGTAAGTTGTCATTTCAAAATCAAAACCTGATGAACCATGGGTCCAAATGAACAGACTTTAGTTAAACATTATGCATCTAATTGAAAAGGTTTTTGGAGTCTATGCTCTCATATTTGAGTGTGAATGTCTGCACTAATCACTTTTCAGACATTTTCTGAACTTTCATCTTTACTATATACAAAGACGGGGCTTTCATGGGTAAGATTTTTGGCTTTCAAGGGTTTTATTTTTTGCATTATAAGTTGGGTTTTTTATTTTGAGAATAGAAGGCTGAAAATGAGACGAGATCCAAGCCATGTTCCTTTTGGTAAAGAGGTTCACATGTCAGCCCGATAAAATAACCTAATGTGCACATACTTTTAAGCTTCCCCTTTATATACAATGAAAGGCCATATTCTTTCATCTGGCCCCCTTGCTTCTTCAAGGTTCATGTTTCATTTGTTCCAGGCACAATTTGTGCCTGGATCTATTCATTTATATTAACATGGATTGGGATGGAAGTGCCAATTTGAAGTAATTATGTACCATTTTTTTTAATCTTAAGTGTCCTTGAATATAGTATGCATATAAACTGATGTTTTGCCCAATGAAATGATAACTGAAGTTTGCAACCATCCATAGAAGACGATAATTAATTACGTTCATTCTATCTGGTGGCTGTGGATCTTGAAGGAGCGTGGTCAACAAAGAATGTCTACTGCTAGTGGTACAGTAGATGCTGGAAATATGCAATCTGAACAAGCTGGCATCAGGGTACAGTCTGACGGGTCCCAAAGCACTTTTGGACTGCCGGCAGGAGCTTCCTTGGGTTCTCTAGTTCCTCCTGTAAGTTGGGAGTTCGTCTGTGCTTCCTATCAGTTAAAGATTCCTATTGGTTAAAAAATACATGTCGTGTCATGTACTCTATTGTTGCGTTTTTGTTATGCTGAATTGCTCTTTGTCTTTACAGGTTATTCCGGATTCCCTGACAACATTAACCCAGTATCTCAGTCATTTAAAGCGTGAATATGATACCATTGGTTGGTTTTTCCAGTGACACCAGTTTATAATTCCAGTCTTTTGCCAATATGCCAAGTGCCATAATGAGGGTGGTTTCCATAATCATAATGACAGGCAGAAGTGGGGAAAGTAATGCCGATGCCATGGAGAGGACAGAGCAAAGGGACTCTACTTCAACATCACAACCATTGACTGTGCAAGAGGGACTTCCAACTCCCGCATCTTTAGCAGAAGTGATGCTGTCTACGAGACAGTTTCTTGTTGAACAAGTTTCAGAATGCATACTTGTGTGTTGTTTCATCTATTATCTATGCTTTAGTTTTCTGTTATTTATGTGTAATTTATATTGCCTTCTTTTGTAAATTTGGATTACCTGGAGGTTTTAAAATTTTGTTGGAATAATTAAATGCATTACCTCTTCCTCGTTTCTTTTGACTTGTGACAGCAACTTGCAAGACAAATAGAGACTCAAGGAAATGTTACTGATCCTCCTACACGGTTGAGAACTCAGTCTAGTGCTTGGAGAGCTGGGATTCAAATTCATAATTTAGGTGCATTTCTTCTTGAGCTAGGGCGTACAACCATGACACTGCGACTTGGTCAAGCACCAGTATGATCATCCTGGTTTCTTAAATGGCATTTAGTCATATCTTACTTCCCTGGCAATTTTTATTGATTTGTTTTATTTCTTGATACAGTCTGAGGCTGTAGTTAATGCCGGTCCTGCTGTTTTTGTTAACCCATCTGGTCCTAATCCAATCATGGTTCAGGTGGTAATCTTGTCATCTTATAAATCACTTTTTCTAAATCAAGTTATTTTGTTGATCCTGATGATTTCTGTGCCTGCAGCCTCTTCCTTATCAATCAGGATCAACCTTTGGCACCATTCCCTTGGGATCAATGCAGCCTGGAACAGGTTTGGTTAATGGAATTGGTGGTGGGTTTCTCCCAAGGCGTATTGATATACAAATACGCAGAGGTGCTTTTAAAACTCAATTTGTGGGAAAATGTGCCTTAAATGTGAATTTTCTTGTAGGTTTTCCTAATCTATTGATATTCTTTTAATGAAAGGTCCATCAACAGTCACATCTGGCAGTACCCGTGAGGAACAGAGTCCAACTCAACAGCCTTCTGGCCAGCAAAACCCAGCAACAGGTTCTGGGGCAGAAAATATCATTAATCAAACAACTTCAAGGCTTTTAGACAGTTCATCTTTTCCTGGAGAATCTGGTGTCCGGATGGTGCCTGTTAGAACGACCATGGTTGCAGCAGTTCCTGGAGCATTCAGTCGCCTTTCATCTGAATCTTCTGGTAATTCTCTAGGGTTGTACTATCCTGTCCTTGGAAGATTTCAGCATGTAGCTTCTGGACTTGTGAGCAGTGCTCAAGTATCTCAAGCATCTGGCGACCATCCTCCCTCTGTCAACCATGCGGAGCAGCAATCAACAGCTGAACCCGCTGGTCAACCGCAAAATGGTGAGCACTGCACAAGAGATGCTAATATGAGAATGCATGAGCTCTAAGATACATTTTCTAATCATTGAAGTGCAGATATTTATATGTATATAAGTTATGAACATATGCTTGGTTATATAAATATCTCAATTTTATGGGTGTGGATGTCTCTTCTGGTGGCAAAACAAGGTGTATCAAAGATCAGCATGGCTTATTGTCAAATGCTTATTGTTGAATGCTGTTTTTATGCGTACATGCATGCATCCTGTTTGTTACGGTGCGGGTGCTAGTTTCTCTCTCATCCATTTCTTAAGGCTACAGTTTTCTGTATGACGTTATGTTTTGGAATCCTCTATGTGTTTCTGGACTTCCCTATTAAGTTTTCTTCTGTCGATGACTACATGTGGAACTTCTGATTGTTAGGTCGGGACTATCCCACAAATAATAGAGTTAATTGCTTATGCTACAGTGAGTTAGTGTTTGGTGATGTGTCATGAAGAGTAAACATTTATTTGATTTTTTGCAGTTTGTTGACCAGTAGTGTTAATCTTGCACTATTTCCAGGATCGTTGCCGATGCCAAACTCGGGACAAGAACCTTCTGTTGCACGCAGTATAAATGTCAACATCTTGTCTGCTGGTGGCAACCAAAACAATCAAGAATCTGAGAGACAGGTCCCTGGTAGTGTTTTGCAGCATTTGAGGGCCTTATTTCTTGGTGGTGAAATCCATGTAGAGGAACCCAACACACAAGGAGCTGTTTCTAGTTCCATTCCTGAGGATGCAAGTGCTCCTGCAGAGTCTGAATTCAGAGTTACTGAAGAAGGGTTGTTTTTGTCTAATTTGCTCTGCGGGATCATCCCATTACTATCTCAAAATGGAGGCACGGAGCCAAATTTCGGAGAAGCTAGTCCTTCTGAGCAACTCAACCCCGAAGGCTCAAGCTCGACCAGCCAGGTAACTATGACTTTATGCTTGCTCTACCGGATGCCTGCTTATATTTTAGATATTTCTCTACTAGGTTGTCAAACAGATGCATAGGGCTTACATATGATGTTTCTACAGGCTGACCAATCTAGTGTTGGGTCGGTGCGCCGTCACAGTGATTCAAATCCTGGCTCTCCGAATTCAAAACGTCAAAAGGTATATCCAATTATTTCTGTTTGGTATTGTTGTATTTATTGTGCTCTGTTACTTTGGCTGTATGACAAAATGTGTAATTTTCACCCCATGAACCAAAACATTAACACTTGGTGCAAAATTTAACAATTGGAGCCAGTGCTTTAATGACTCACAAAGAACCTCTATGATATCTCATGGGAAATTGATAGATGATACTTCTAAGCTTTGCTCAAAACGCAAGTTAGCAATCTTGCATGTATGATGCATAAATCTCAAAGTACGGCAAGCTCGATAAACGAGTAATGAAGAATAATGAAGAAAACTTTCATTATATTTGAGAAACTTCAATTTGCAGAAGGGGTTTTACCCTTTTGTCTAGCTTGAAAGTTCACCAGTAAGTATTTTGTTTTGGTGCAGATTGATTGAGTGATATTTTATTTGAGAAAGTACGTGACCGTGACCGCAAAGTTGTGATGTGAATGATGCATTCCTCCCTCAGGTTGTCTTGGTACTCTGTGAAATGCAGGGTTTTCTGTTTTTGTTGGCTTCATGTTCCATTAAGAGGCAGCTACTTGCAGATCTAAATCTTGTTCTCTTTCTTTCTTGTATCAATATAGTTTTTTATTATTTTTATTAATATATAAATATAAATATATTATATTCACAGTTGGATTTTATCTCTTATGGAGGGCTTTTTCATATTCCAAATAGTAATTATGATCTGAATTCCAGCTTATGTCTCAAGATTCGAGCAGAAAAGTTGGTACAAATTTTAGTATTTTCTAATCACTTGTTATTTAATAAGAGAGGTTAATTGCACGAATCAGCATGCATCAATTACAGAAATAACATGACCATGTTTCTGCTATGCCAAGCATACCACAACGAACTCGAGTAAAGAATTTCTACTGTTTCCTTGGAGACCAAAATGGATTTTGGTCTTGGAAAGAGACTTGTTTTGATACCGGCTTGCTTCCATTTCTGTCCTGTCTCTTGCGGAATGCATGATTCTGATGATCAGCAAAGAAATTTGGATGGGAATTCTCGTCGCCATCTTCAAATGTTGTCCATCGCATTGAGCTGCTTTTTTGCCTCTCTCTGGCAACATTTCTCATGTTCTCCATCTCTTTAACGTGATCCTTGAACTCTTTCTTCACCACATCCAACACAAGGTCACCGTACCTATCGCACCATGACCTTAAGAACACAGTATTCATAGTTTTATTATTACAAAAGATCGGTCCAGTTCATGATTTGATTATAATTCTTAGACCTTAAATGCTTACTTGGGAAATATTTTCTTCAAGTCAGCCTTCTCAGCAGGAAGCTTGGTGGATATCTCTTCAATTTGTTCATCCCTGATGGATTCACGTGAAATGACCGAAACATTACCCATATAGTTTCACAAATATGCACTACCTACTTCTACGTTTAGGGAAAGAGATACTCACGAAAATATTGGATTGGGATTTGTGGAGCGGAGTTCAGTTTGAACTCTTGATAGTTCCTGTTTTATTTTATCTCCCAAAACCTGCATATTTAGTTCCATATCCACCGTATGAGCTATTTTTCACAGTATAAGAGTAACGAGAATAAGGGGAATGACTCCAACAGGAGTGGGTGGACCTTGTCGATGAAAAAATCTGAGGGAGAACCATTAGAATGCAATTGCTTCTTTATCTGTTTAGTGTCTGGTCCCTCACCAATGGGGCTAGAAACAAGCCTGCAAGATCCTATATAAGCCTCGCTATCTGATCTTTCAATATTGAGAGGCAGAGGAGCAGACTCATCCTTTGAATAATTTCTTTTCCATTTCTTCAAACCATCAAAACCCCACTGTTTTTTTGTTGATTTTGAAGTCAAATCTCTTAAGTTAGCACCACCACCACCACCATCATCTTCTCTCTGGTGTCTATGAAACAGAGTCTTAAAAGGTTTTCTTCTTGTCTTGGTAGTGCTTTCATCTTCATTTCTGTCTTCAGCTTGCAACCCTTCTTGCATGAGAATAGACTTGGTTTCGCTTTCTCCATCCTTCAAATTACCATCCCAACGTGGGTTTTCTTCATCATTGTTAACTATATTTGCTTCCATTTTAAACACGCTTCTTTCTTTCCTGTCTTTGCTTTGCTTGTGAGATGATCCAAAGCCAAAGACCGAGGTTGCATCTTTGATTTGCTGGATTGCCGAGTTATGCTTTGATCTGTCTCGGGATTGCCAGGAGACTTTCCTCACTATGCTTTTCTCATCTCTTAAGTCGATGACTGACCACTCCTCTTCCCTGCTCTCCTGTGGGTCTCTTCTGCCTGCAACAATAACATCCCTTGAGTTTATCTCTGCTCCTTGAATTGCTAGTCGCTGTAACAAAGGCCTCTTTGAAGTATGGTACTCTTCTTCTGATATGCATTTTGCATAGAGAAGCTCCTACAACAGGAGGAAACAGTTGATTGGTTTCAAATCTAATCAAAAACCGACTAAATCCAACAGGTTCTCTTTCAATTTCTCAAACCATTAAAACCATAAATTCAATTCAAAACCTAACTAAAAGACATATCCATTGGGCCCTTACCTGCAAGAAGACCAACTTATCCCTCAAAACGGCAGGCGGCTCGTGTTCAACAGGGGAGACAATGAGGGTCTCGAGCAAATACGTACGAAAACCCGACAGCTCGCTCTCACTTAAGATCCCTTCTCTGTGGAGGTCCATCAGCTTCAATACGTGGTGGAAGGATTCCTGCTGCCATTTCAGGTTATCAGACTGAAGCTTGGACAGCCTGTGCTCCACGGCGGTCAGTCGTTTCTTCTTGAAGGAGAATGGAAGCACTGTGTTGCAAATGGAAGTGATTGAGTCATGAAGAGTGGAGTAGTACGCCGGTGTGTACGTGTACACCATCCTCGATGATCTCCTCCTCCTGTATGTCTCTCGACTTGAACAAGTGAACAGATTTAGACAGAACTGGTGGTGCTTATTCGACGCCAGAGCTGTGTTTTTCCTCTTTTTTTTCCTGAAAGATTCGGACTTTTTGAATCTTGCTTTCTGTGTTGTAGTATATTCCTGTGTGGTTTTGATTGATTTTAGCAGGATGGTTGCATAGGTTTCTAAGTTTCTGAAATTTTGGATCCTCAAACGGTCATATGTGAACTAGCCGTTGCAGAAGGTGACCCAAACGACGCCGTTTCTTTATAATTCAGTTTGGCTGCTGTTCCCTACAAATAAATATATATTAATATATTAATATATTTTATAATTTTCTTTTTATATTTATACGATTCAAATATGAATTAAATATTTTAAAATTATTATATATATATTATGCATATGTGTATGCATAAACTTAAGCTATAGATGAATGAGTTTATGGTCTAGACAAGGTCTACCAATTTCACACATGTTATTTTATATTGCAATATTTTTTAGAAAATAATTAAAAATATCATAAGAATTTTTTTAATATTAACTTTCGGAATAAATTTTTTTAAGAAAGACATAAGAATTATTTATTTTTATTAATCGTGACACCGTTTTAATTTTTTTAGATAAATCTATATATAACCGTGTTTTATATAATATACGAAATATTACTACGACTAATTTTGTTTTGCCACGTGGTGGTCTGTTATAAGTTTCTCTCTATTCTTACCAAGGCTTGGACATGAATCTTGACATTAGCCTATTTCACCGTATACCAACCTTATCGGAAATCCAATTACAGTTTGTAATGTAATTGATTTCCGTTATACCAAAAACGGAAATCTATTCTGAAATTACGCGTGGTAATATACAAAGACAACAAAGAATGGAAGGGGGATTATCAGAGAAGTCGAACGTGTATTTCCTTTCTGCAACAAGGACAGCGCGCGTTCTTCTCTAGCCATGGTACCAAACACCTGGGATGGTACCGATGTGCACATGGTAGGTGCACCAGGGCGTCATCGGTATGGAAATGTTCAAGGCATATGGTGCACTCGTCTTGGTCACCAGCCTTCCATTTCATCTTAGCCCAACTCAACCTTTTAGACCCACTACTCTTCTTTGTACCACCACACACCTCTGTTTGTTGTTCCCCTGCTGCTGCTGTTGATCTGCCATTAACACGCCTTGCACCACCTCTCTGGTTCTTGTGCCTGGATTCAGACAAAACCCTTTAACACAGAGAGATCTGAGAGCCACCAAGACTAACTTAATCAACTGTACATGTTATGTTATGTTATGTTACGATTGTCCTAAGTGTTACCTTTTGGTTTCTGATTTGGTTTGAGATCTCAGCCTCTCGTCTAATCTCTCCTTGGCTTCTCTGGCTACTTCTCCGAGTTTCTGATCCTCATATCCGTTGTTCAATATGCTTCTTTGCTGTTTTTTGGAGTAGTTGTCAAATCAATGAAAAGAATTGAGAAATCAAGACCAAAACAAAGAGAAAATTATAGTGGAAAGGAGAAAATTACCAGGAGAAAGGCTCTTTCGGTGCTGCCTGTGTGCAGACAAAAAGAGGACCTCCTTGTCCAGCCATGTGTGGCAGGGCCAGGATGGTCTCCTCCGGCCTGATGGAACCTTCTCCTTCTTGCACATTCAACACCAGCTAGTACGCCAGCCATCGGAAAAACAACCCAGGAAACAAACCCTCTAACGAAATTGGAAAATCGTGAGTCTCCCTATATATATATATATGCATACGAAGAACGAAGGGACAAGAACGGAGAATTGTGTCCTTAAATAAAGACTTCTGCAGAAATGTTGAATCTAAAAACAATACAGAGAAGATGGAGGGCGCCCTTGAAAATCTGATTGAGGGGGAACAAAAGTGGGTCCACGCCATTAAATGGCATCTTCTGTATACAACAAAGACGTTTTACAATTTCTGTGCATCGTCACTTTCCCGGAAATTATGTTTTGAATAAGTTATAAGGATATGAAGGAAAATAAGGAGACGGGTCAAAATAAGAATAGAGGAAGAAGCCAGGAAGGTTCATCCCAAGAGAGACCGACCCGCACTCAAAAAATATAAGCCACATAATGATGCATTACCAAACATCTCCTTCCAGGGCACGTATAAGGGTTCTCTTTTCCGCTAAAATAAAGAAAATCATGGCCATATGATATAAAGGAAAGCACCAATTATAAAAAAAATTGATAAGCAGAGAGATATCAAGTTGATTTGATTGATACGTATACTAATATTAGTGGGTAAGCACATGTTCATCTGTGTTGTTCTCCCCCAACTAAAAAATATAATATTTTATCCTACTCAGGTAAGTGTGACATGGAGGAGACATGACACCCCATGTGATGTCTTTTTTTTTCTAATATTATTTTCTTCCAAAGAGGATATGGACAACTAACCGTATCATGAAATAAACATTTTTTTTATATTATGGTTAATTGGACCGAGGACTGGTGTCAAAATAATAAACCTTGAATATAAATAAAAAAATTTATTATGAAGTATAGGTCTAATCATAATCCGATGAGCAAATCATTTAATAAATAGAATTGTTTGTTCTATTGGAGCATTAATGGTTGCTAGGAGACATAGGCAAACTTCCCCAAGCAGGGTAGGCTTGTCCGTTTCACATGATCTAGAAATAAAAATATAACAAATTATATTTTAATATTAACAATATTAATTTAATATAAATTAAATTAAAATTAAATTTTATTATTATTACAATTTTTTAATCATTTTAAGGAGAAGATAATAGTAATTTAGCAATTAGCAACATTATTATCATGCAGATTAAACGCATTATGTTTTGTAAGTTAGTTTAATTAATTAAGTAAATGTCTAGAAATAACCTCTTAATTAAGCTTAAACATAAACCCCACATCCCTTAAAATCAGCAACCTCAATCTTCACCTCTCAACTCCCCCGCTCCGCCCGCCTGCTTCTCCTCCTCCTCCCACGGATACATTCACACACAACGTACTTTTGCTCCTCCCCATTTTCTCCATCAGAAAACTGCACCGAATATAACCCCACTCATCTCTTTACCTCCACCCTCTCCCTCCCTCTCTATGCTCGCATGAAGTTAACATTTTCATGGCACAAAGTGAACAAAACCCTCATCCCTCCCCGTCTCTAAAGCAAAAGCTAAAATCCACATTCAGCTTGTTCTCCTCATTGCGCAGGCACCAACACAACCCACAGCTCCACCGCCGTCCTCACCATCATGTCACCTTTAGTGCCCCCGTGAAGCATCAAGGAACAGAAGACGAGCAGTACACCTTGTCGCCGCCAAGGGAGAACATCTCGTCCCCAAGGGACAAGGCCAGGCATTTCATATCACGTATTGGAAGGCGAGGCCAGGCCCACCACAGGCGGCATTCTGTTGCTGCTGATTTTCGCTACGATGCTGCCAGTTATGCACGCAATTTCGATGATGGTGGTGAGGAAAGGCCCCTCGAGGATGACTCTTTAAGGAGGAGTTTCTCTTCAAGGTTGCCTCCTTCCCCTACCAGGGATATTGGCGTTTCTATTGGCTGAAGAAGAAGGTTTTTCCCTCATAGGTTTCATCAAGAACTAACGTTCAAGTAATTCTAATGCATGTCAAGTCTCTTCCGTTCCGTTTGATGAACAAAGAAAGTGGAAGTCATGGAAATTTCATGAGATTATTTTTGGAATGTTTCACGTGGAAAATGTATATAATTGATGTATTTTGTTGAAGATCAACCATTAATTTGCATGAAATGTTCCTTTAAATAGTAAGTATTTTATCACATTTTGAAGCGCGTGCTGTTATCGATTCATTTATTTATTAAGATATAGTTCTATAATTTATCAAATTATAATTTTTTCCGATTTAAATTTTTTAAAAATAAATAAAGCTTATTATTTAATTATATTTTTATTTATTTTATACGAAATTTTTATTATCTATTTGGTGGTCCAATTCATGATTTTCGAAAAAAAAAACTAAATATTGAATTTCCTTTTATTGAATTCCAAGTACAGCAAGTGAGCGAGTGGAGCTCGAGTTTTAAGAAAATAAATAAATGATCCCGAAATCCTAGAAGAATTAAAAAAATAAAAAATAAAATGAGTTTTGATATTCAACAGAATTCCCACCTGACCTGCTGAGGTTAACCAACGGAAAAGATACGGCGCTCAACTAACACAGAACAATATATGCATAAAAAGAAATGTACGGAAGCCCTGAATCTAGTAAACCAC
Source organism: Passiflora organensis (assembly GCA_019739055.1). Taxonomy (NCBI): domain Eukaryota; kingdom Viridiplantae; phylum Streptophyta; class Magnoliopsida; order Malpighiales; family Passifloraceae; genus Passiflora; species Passiflora organensis. Next base: position 1,552,303 of record JAEPBF010000269.1, read on the forward strand.
CTGAATTACTCGTCGTTTGTTTGGCTCTGTTTTATTCTTAACGATTCTGAGGTTAATTGCGGGGTCTAACGACGGTTTATGGCGGTTTCTCTGTACAACTTGGATGCCATATAGGAAACTCTGGGTACTTTTATCTGTTGAGCGATTAGTCATCAATGGCGTATGATCAAAATTCAATACCTAAAGATCAAATGCAGTTGGGTGTGTCTGGAGTCATGCCGGGAGAGCCCGGCATTGTGGTGTGCGGTGCCTCTACTTCCACTGTTAGTACTGTGCCAGTTGGTAGAAACCCTGAGGTTTTTGGCAACGCGGCTACGGTTTTGGATGCCGAGTTTGCGAGTCTAAGATATGGAAACCCTGTCCCAGGGGCTGTCTCGTGGGCCCCGCTTGTGCCAGTGCAGGTGGGGAATGGGAATGGTAATGGTGATGGGAATGGGAATGGGAATGGGAATGGTAATGGTGATGGGAATGGGAATGGTGATGGTGATGGTGATGGTGATGGTGATGGTAATGGGAAGGGGAAGGGGAAGGGGAACGGTAAGGGAAACGGTAAGGGGAGCGGGAACTGGAGCGGGATGGGAAACGGGAACGGTAATGGTAATGGGAATGGGAATGTTTCAGCTGTTGGGTTTGCTTATAGTCACAGTTTAGGAAATAGGGTTGTTGGTAATGCTGTGCATCATGACAGGAACAATGTGATGGGTGGGTTTGTTAGTAGTGCCGATTCGGGGAATAGGGTTGATACTAATGGAGGTAATGAATTGGCAAGAATGGGGGCTCGTGGTCGTGGTGGTGGATTTGACCATGGGAGTGAAGATGGAGCGATGAAAGTTAAGTTTTTGTGTAGTTTTGGGGGGAAGATTTTGCCTAGACCGAGTGATAGCATGCTTAGATATGTTGGAGGGCAAACGAGGATTATTAGTGTGTGGAGGAATGTGAGCTTTAACGATTTGTTGAGGAAAATGACGGATTCATATGGGCAGCCTGTTGTTATTAAGTATCAGCTACCTGATCAAGATCTTGATGTGTTAGTTACGGTTTCATGTCCTGATGATTTAGAAAATATGATGGATGAGTATGAGACTTTGGCGGAGAGTTCTTCAGATGGATCAGCTAAGCTAAGGGTGTTCTTGTTTGGGGCCTCCCAGCTTGATTCTTCTGGTATAATACAGAATGGGGATTTGCAAGATACCGCACAGAGGTATATCGAGGCTGTAAATGGGATGACATATGGTATTGGAGCTGGTGTCTCTAGGAAGGGAAGCTTATCAACTCAAACGGTGGCTGTTGATGTCTCAGGTTCTGGTCAAGCAGATATGACCAACCGTCCAGCTAGCAACATGCTTTCCCCAAGAGAGATTTCAACCACGGCTCATGATAGTACTTCAAAGTTGACATCTGTGAATGCCGACCCTCCAGTTCACGTTGATGCATCTGCAGTTTCATTGGCCATTCCCGGGGTTAGCTCTGGCTCTCCCCTAACCTTGTCTTCTCAACCCAAGTTTGAATACGATATCCCTATCCCCGACTCTGCATCACCGCAGCAAATAGAAGTGGGCTTGGGCATCACATCACATCCTTCTGTCATGCAGCTTTCTGTGGATTCCCTTCAGGAAACTATTAGTCGTGCTGATTATGTTCATGTTCCTGCGCAAATGAATTTAAATGCACAGTTTCCTCGATTAGCTGGCTCTACACCCCTTCCACATCATTTTCATGTCAACAATGCAGGTGTTCCTCCTTGTCAATTTATTCCTGCGCAGACAATGATACCTTCGCTTTCTCATATTCCTATGAGGCCAGCTGCGATTCAACCATCAGCACAACCTCAATACCATGGTGAGAATACTTTTGGAACAAGAATTGTTCAACTTCCTGTTGATCCAATCTATAATGCTTATTATGCCCAACCACCTCCATCAGCTGCTGGAGACAGATATACTTGGTTTCAAGTTCCTCAGCCAGACCATGTTGTCTCAAATAGATTGGCGCATCATCAAGTAAATTTTCCAAAGATAACAGATACTCAAAGGTTGGAAGATGGCCATATGTGTCAGAGAGCATTGCTGCATGCCCATTCAGATCCTATGGTGCAAGAGCAAAAACGAGAGTGTGTTGCAAACTCTTCCTTGGATTTAACATCAGTTCAACAGAGTTTAGCTCGTCTAATGGCCTTGGGTGAAGGTGTAGCTGAAAAAGGTGGTGATGGACCTTCATTCGTTCGTCACAAAGAGCATCAAATCAAAGCAACAAAATCAGAAGCCGTTGGGCTACCGCAGAATCTTGAGGCACTATACCAGGATCAAAGAATAGCTCCTTTGAAAAATGACGCTTTTGATCAATGTAAGGTTTCTGCTCCTACCAGTACGATGTGTTTATCTGGTGAATTACCATCATCTTACGGCATATTGATGGATGGAATTCCACTGTCTCAGCTTGAAGGTTCTATCCATCCGCAATACATGCCAAATCAAAACCATGCTAAAAAAGAGGTTGAGCACGTTATTAGCTATGCTCCTCAGACTGTTGGCGTCTCTGAACAACTGGTGCATGCTATGGCTAACCATTGCACTTCATATGATCATTTGCGACCTATTGATGTAAATTTGCAAAATGCCAGAATATGCCCTCCAGAAATTAGTGTCAACAAAGTACTTAATGTACCATCAGTTGATGAATCTGAAAAGGAAGAAATCTTAGAACATAGAAACCCAAAAGTTTTAGGGAGGGAGGTGCTTCCTGATAATACCTTAAGTAATCGTCAGGTTGTTCTTGACCCAAATCACATTAAGCATACTGAACTTCTGCCTGCATCTTCTGGAGTTTCCTATGTGCATAACTCTAAACTAGTGGTACCATGTCAGTTCCCACAACAACCTGTTCCGAGTAATCCAGCATTGTATCCACAATCTGACATGGGAAATCAGCTTTTGTATTCTGCTGACGTTAGTCATCCAGATTCTGCATTATCTGGTGCTGAGCCGGACTGTGTAATTGTTGAAGGGAAAAATGATATCTCAAGATTGCAATCTAAGATTTTTTCCAGCGATGTGGAAATTTTATCATCAACTGGCACCACACCATCGTCCTTGTCTACGACTACTAGAGTTGGAGAAGTTCAAGGTTTATCGAATTCACTTTTTAGCCACCAGAATCCTTGGAGCTTGTGTAATGATAGTCTTTTTCTTCCTCCCAAACCTACAAAAGTTGCAACAAAAGCCGGGGACTTAGTTAAAGAGGCTGAATTTGCCGAGACACTGGGAAATTCACAAAAGGATTTCATTTCAGAACATGTTCAGTCTTCTAAAGGTCATAGACTTCTTATTTTTTAGTTTCGGTGGATAATCACATAGTTGAATATTAGTTTTAGTTGTTTCATATATTCGTTTGCAAACTTGTGGATGAAGCTGATTAATCTTGTTCCTTATGAAAATGCTATTTTTGTCTTTCACTATCCAACAAATCAACAGAGGTACTCATTGGACAAGAACTGCAAGCTGTTGCTGAAGTAGTCGCAGCCTCTGTTTTCCAGTCAGTTTCTACTAATGATTCGAATCAGGACACAGTAATTTTGAATAAAGATGTTGAAATACAGCAGAAAGCTAAATTTGAGGTGTTTAAATCCCACTCTATTGAGTCTCATCTTCCTTTTTTTCTCCTCTGGTATTCTTATCTGGGGTATTTACTGAACCACTTTTCTTGTTGCTTTGTTTCTGCTTTCTTAACCAGGACACCAAGAACAAACTTCCAGTTGTACAAGGCATTGGTTCTTTGCAGGTCAATAGATATTTTTTGCATCACTTCCTTACCATAGAATTGTGTTATAAGCTTCAATCTTGGGCACGCTTTCTTTTGTCTTGGTAGATTATAAGAAATACCGATCTTGAAGAACTACAAGAATTGGGTTCCGGTACTTTTGGCACTGTTTATCATGGGAAGTGGAGGGGTACTGATGTTGCAATTAAACGAATCAACAATAGGTGCTTTTCTGGGAAACCTTCAGAACAGGAACGCATGGTCAGTTTATTACCATTGTACCTGATGTTATCCATTCACTATCATATCTGTTCCCAACTTTTGTCTATATATTATGTATAATCAGATTAATGATCTCTGGAGTGAGGCAATTACGCTTGCAGACCTGCACCACCCTAATGTGGTAGCCTTCTATGGTATTGTGCTTGATGGTCCTGAAGGTTCTGTGGCAACAGTGACAGAATACATGGTTAATGGGTCTTTAAGAAATGCTTTGCTGAAGAATGAACGGTACAGCACTGCTAATTCTGCCTTCTTCCATTTTTCCCTCAATGTTTTGTGATATGTACCACCCTCAAGGTCAGATTCATATTTCAGGAGCCTTGACAAGTGCAAGCGCTTGTTAATCGCCATGGATGTAGCCTTTGGCATGGAATACTTGCATGGAAAGAACATTGTGCACTTTGATTTGAAAAGTGACAATTTACTTGTCAATCTTCGAGATTCTCAACGACCAGTGTGCAAGGTCAGTATCTGGGAAATAGAAGGAAATCAGTGCCTCCAGTTTTTGGTAGCTTTTGATTTTCTGCTTCATTCTCAAGTTATCAAGTAATGAACTCTAAGGAAGGCAACATATATGCAGAAAGCATTTTTTGAAGTTATCAAATGTTATCAGAAAAATAGTCCTCATACTTTATTGATCTTGGAAGTAATACATATTGCTTTTAATGGTTGCATTACCATAGAAGGAAGCGAATAAGTCTTTTAGAAAATTAGTTTTGCCTTGACGTTCAGCTGTTCAATGATGATATTTTCTAGAGGAGGAAGGATGTCAAATATCTGGAATTTTCCTGGTGACTGGTTTAGGGCTCTTCAAGTTCTCTTCTATCCTCTCATCTGATTTGACGGTTTAAATGTTGGATTTCTGGCTCTTAATGTGAAGAAGCATTATGGTTGCTGTCTTATTTTTCTTGTAATTAAGTCGTCCTCGTGTGTGCTTCTCCACCAGGTTGGTGATTTGGGCCTGTCCAAGGTAAAATGCCAGACACTTGTCTCAGGAGGTGTGCGTGGAACACTTCCATGGATGGCCCCAGAGCTTCTGAATGGCAGCAGCAGCCTTGTTTCAGAGAAGGTTTGTTCTTCAAATCACATTTTAATGTCACCCATATTATAATTGATTTGTCATATATTGCCTAACAGTTGACTCTTTTCTTTTCTTTTTTTCATTCTGCTAACTATTATTTAGGTTGATGTGTTCTCATTTGGCATTGTGATGTGGGAACTTCTGACTGGTGAAGAACCTTATGCAGACTTGTACTATGGAGCTATTATCGGTGATGCCATTTTTCTTCAATATCAGCGATGACATTAGAGGACTTGCTTAGAACATTTATCTGACCTGACCGACTATTGTTTCATCAAAACTGTGTTTCAGGTGGTATTCTGAACAATACTTTACGCCCTCAAGTGCCCGAATCATGTGACCCCGAATGGAGATCGTTGATGGAAAGATGCTGGGCTTCGGAGCCATTGGATAGACCGAATTTCACTGAAATTGCAAACGAGTTACAGGCAATGGCCGCAAAGATCTCTCCCAAGGGACAGAATTCGGTGCAGCAGGACTCTTCAATACAGACTCAAGTTCAGAAATGACAGCAGGCAAGTTTGTTTGTATCATATCATTCCTATTCATTTATTAAACTTTCTTGTAAATTGTCACTTTTATAACTAGTCAGTCGAGCTATGTGGAAGCACGAACAAGAAAAAGGAGAAGGGGAAAGGCTTCTGTGGATAATGTTTCAGAAACATTGGCAGGGCCATTATACAAGACCTTCATCAGAAATATTACAGCACATAGGAAGCGGAAGAATAATCATTTCCAATATGGCAATTTTGGTAGGGAAGAAGATTACTGTTTGCAGATTAGATTACAGTTTCTCTTTTAAGATTTTCTGCTTTACTTGTAGATAATAGATGTGAAAATGCTCATTGATCATTGAATGCCAAGTTTGAAAATTGATGAAAAGCAATTTCAGAGAGAAAGTAGCACTCACCATAAGCCAAATATAGCCACTCACAGATAAATGGAAGCAACCCAATAATGTCACGAATTACAGGCCAATAGCACAAGAATAGGCTAGCCAAATGATATAAACTTTAGTAACAGATTACCACTTTTCTTATCGGATGCAGAGGTTTAGATATGTGTTAATCTGTCATCAGGTATATATGTCTTTCAACTGGAACAGGCAAGGGAGTTGAATTCTTCTGTGATTCAATATACAGGGCTTGTATGACCAAACTAGGCATATATCCAAACAAAATCATGTGTCTTCGAGCCAATTGCATTGGCACCAGTCTGTAGTCTTCAACTTTTGCAGGTAATTTTACAGGACAGGCAGAAACAAACAGTGGTCTCCGCCCCAACTCTTAACCTCCTACCTTTGGCCCCTCCTTTCTCGTTTCACCTGCAGTACTCGATTTCCCAAATGACAACTCACAAAATGTTTTACAAGAAGCTATTTGTGACAACAGAAGCATATGCCATCTATCATATCAGCTTACTTCTTGCGTTTGCTCTTGGAAGTTGATCCTGAAGGGTTGCTGTGCCAGTTTCTTTTCCTCTGGTTTATAAACCAGTTGTTTATCTGCTTCAGTTGCAACCCTGTCTCTTGCACCAATCTTGCTTTATCTTCCTCCTAAACAAGAGTTCCAGTTAGTGGTAAAAATAACATGATTAGACGACCAGCATAGACGCAGCAGTGATGATGTCAAGTCATACTTACAGTTGGGTAGGGCCATTTGGAATGTGATTGCCACCAAGCTTTTAAATGGGAGGTGGTATCTCCCGGCAATTTTCCTGCTCTTCTCTTGCGTAGGATTTCCTCTCTAATGTCAACAATCTTTTCTTTGTAATCCTACAACAACAACCAAATTTCTCAGCTCACCATTTTCACGTAGAAATATGGTGGGTGGTATACCATTAAACGTCAAGGATCGTTTCTTTACCTGCTTGAGCTCATGCTTCAATTCTATCCTTACACGCTCCATCAAGGATCTCTCAGTTTCAGAGGGCACAAGAGGACCAAACCCCATGCTATCAAATCCATCCATACTTCCCTCATAAAGGTTATTATCACTATCCCCCTGGTCTTCATCGTCATCGGACATAGTTGCTCCCGAGCCTTCTCCCGGCGACACTCCTGTTTCATGCCATCGTTCAGTTGTAACCTTAATTACTCCGATATGGCAACATATGAAAAGGACAACACACCATGGAGACTGCAAAAACATGAAACAGGGAATAGATAACAATCATTACCCGTCAAGCTTTGCAAAGCTTGCTCAAGCTCCCAGCAAGCCATTACTGCCTCCATAGCATGAACACGGACATGCTGCTGCAATTGGTCCTTAAAGGAACAGAGTAGTAGAACGTAATGTGTCTGCATCAGAAAATGCAGAACTAGAAAATGTTAGAAACAAATTTAATAAACTCTAATGCATCCGACATCTGACTACGTTAATAGATCATCATAAGTAAAAAAAATCTCCACAAACCAACCAATCAAGAATATGGTACCATCACATACCATCAAACACTACTACTCCGTTGATGGTGGTCATGGGATAACCTGTATTATCAGTCATTCTAACTACATAACTCATGTCTACTCATCTGAAAGCACCCATTCTTATCAAGAACAAAACCGATTCTTCTTTAGAATAAATGTTATGCCTGTCACTCCTTTCTACATGGTATTTATTACTTTATATACATCAATGGGGCCATATTTTCCTCTCTGAATATCCCAATTCCAAAAACACATTTCTTATTAGATACAAGAAAGAGAGAATCTTTTAGGAACCATGAAGATAGCAGATCTTAGATTATAAAACTCAGAATAATTGATGAAGTGAACGACAGACATTATATCACTACAGGCGTAAAGCCCAGAATTGGACAAACAATGACAACAGTTGGCAGAAGCAAACAAGTCTGGCCTTTCGTGCCCGAACTAATTCCACGGTACACGGAGGTCTTGTCCACACGTCACGAGTGGAGACACTACAGTACAACAACATCATCAACAAACAAAGAGATTCCTTTTTCAATTATTTTCAAGTATTTGACACCACAGCATGTAGGTATGGATAATTCGATTCCTTCAATCTCACCATATCCACTTATCAGAACCTAATGACCCTTCCACAGTAACACTCAAAAGAAAAAAAGACAAATTGAAAACAAAAAAATGGCAGAAGTGAGAAGAGGTAAAAAATAAAATTCAAAATTCAAACTCTGTACTGGTACGAGGTACCATGCAAAATCAAGAAACCAAAACTGGATCAGAAACCTATTCAAGAACAGAATCAAAAGCACACAGAAAGCTTTAAACAAGAGGGAAAACAACGGTAATGAGAAGTAGTTCTGTCCGGAAAAAGAAGAAGAAGAAGCACTAACCATAAACAGATCAAGCTCTTTCTCGTCGACAACATGACCAACAGCACCACCGTTGACCAAAGAATACTTGGCAACAACATCCTGCGACTGAGCTAGCTGTGAGTCAATCCTAGGGAGCTGGTCAACGGGGGTGGCAATCCTCAAGCACGCCACGTGTGCCGCCAGCAACTGCTCGTACAAAGGATGTCCCATTATCTCCGCCTTCCACCTCGCCCTATCCCAGTTCTCCCCTCCTTCTCCGCCTTCCATCATCCTCTCCTCTTCCTCCTCCCCTTCTCCGCCTCCGCCTTCGCCGGTCTTCTCCCTCTGCTTTCCGTCCAACACGTCGTCTCCGCGGCGGAGAACCGCGTTGCTAAGCCACGAGGGCCCCTGCGAGGCGGATGCCGAGAGGGGCAATTGAAAAGCCAGTTCCTGGGACATGTTGTGATGTGGATGATGATTGTGGTCTTGAAAAGCCATCTTAGTAAACTCCTCTTTCCCTCCCCCTTTTTTTTCCCTCACCAATAATATTTATATTAAAAACAAGAAAAAATGAAAAAAAAAAGGGGGGACAGGTCCTGTGCGGGTGTGTTGTTCTTCTTTGAAGCGAAGCAAGTAAAAATGGGAGGAAGCTAAGTAGTCAAGTGTGACACAGTACCATTGCCGGCTTCCTGCCTTTCCTCCATTACCCTTTTCTTTTGGGGGTCTAAGCTTCGCTGCCTACTGCAACTACCATGTTTGCCCACTTGCGTTGTCTAGGATTGGACAATAACGTTTATATCGTTGCAAGAGGGCACGTGTCAACCCAAGATTTCATGGACCACAATGGGTGGGGACCATTCGGGAGCACGAGCCGGCGGAATCTGACTAATCGAAAGGATGCACCTTATCAAGGTAGGGACCATTGGTCCCACCCAGAGATGAACCAAGGAAAAGATTTCCTCTCGAGGTGACAATAATATTTCTTTAATCCTATATAATAAAATTCTTTTTTTTTTCTGTAAATGTCTCGTTCGTCTTAAAATATATATAGTATGGAATTTGACATTTGAAATGGAAAATAAAACGAGTAATTATTGGGTGAGGGCAAATTACTGTGTGGAACATTATACTTGTTGTTTGACTTGATGGGGATAGGTTGTTTATCTGAGTGTATTTTTGCTGATGATATTATAGGTTACAGACGATTATTATATCTGCTTTGGCATATAGCAGGAGTTTGGCCGGTGGACCATATAGGGATAGATGGGTTCACATCGTAACAAATCCTGACCGCGTCAATGGGCCAAAGTTTACGAAATGAAATAAAATGTGCACTAATTGTTTTCTGATACACATATGGATTAATTGCTCAATAGGCATATAGATTTCTATACATATCCGTAAAACGATTCATACCGTTACTTAAAATGATTAAATCCGATATTTTATCTGATTACATGTGAGGACCCGAACCCGGTAATTGGGCTCCTCACCGCCGTGCAGTCCCAATTGGCTCAACTCGTGGCCCAATTAAAACCACACAAGGCTTATCCTCAAATCAAACTCGTAAAATAAATAAAATTACATATAAATTTGAACCTTCTTAATTTTCTTTAAAATGGAGCATGCATTTAACCGGAAACCTCGACACAACAAAATCAATCATAGAGTGCAATCACAAACAGCGGAAGACTTAATTTCACACACAACAGGTCACACGGCCCCAAACATACTTTATCAAAATAAGTCCAATAACATGCATCAACCCAAACCCAATAAGGGATCACAATTTCAATAAGCCAGTATGCAAACAAGATAAGCAAGCATACACAAATCCAAAATAATAATGATAGTGTCGAGTTCTCAAACGTGTCATATGCAGTAGTCCAGCCCTAAGACAAACCAGAAATCTCGACCTCACAAATAAGTCAGCTACACAGGCTCTCGACCTAGTCCTGAAAAATATCAACAAGAGGGGGATGAGATCTCAAGGACCTCAGTGAAAGTCACAGCGTCATAAACAATTCCGGTGGAATGGAGGCACATATGAAAACAAGTATAAACAATATAATGCTTAATAATAAAATCACATTTAATCCATGATGCTAATCGTGCAACGAACTCATATAAATAAAATCAATTACGTATGAATGAGTTTGAAATCATAAACCAATATGTCGAGCACAAGTCCAAATATTACAAAATCTCAAAGTCTCAAACACGTGGCTACTATGCCAAAATCTCTCGGGGAGGACCACTAAAACCGCTTCGCCTGATAACCCGGGCCAAAGGGAAATCGGAAGCCCACTGGTGGCTAATTTAAATACACATTTTCAAATAAATATAAATCCCCTGCCACCAGTGTTGTCCTAGGGAAATGTGGAGAAAACGCACTATCACACAAATCCCAACTCACGCACAACTCGCAAAGCCCGAAGGCATATCATGTATAGCCTGATACTCACACCGTCACAAGGCCTATACTCACCACCTTATACTCCTAGGCAAGGGAATACCCTTCTATCTAAGGGTGCTCATCCACTTACCTCCGCATTGGCCAAGCGTTGTTATCGTCAATTCCAAGATCAAATCCTAGAAATCGTATATGAATATACGTACTTCGCAATTGTGAAAAAGATCTCAAATCATATCATAATTCAAATCGATTATGATGCAATCCAAAAACAATTCAAAAGCTCGCATAAAAGTCCCACATTTTAAGAAATCAATATAAATCAATTAATTCTCGCAAAGTATCTCAATCACGTCACAAGCATGCATATAGGTCCATAAAAATATTTTATGCATCATAAACATGTCACACGCATAATGAACCTAATATGCAAAGTCATGCATCAATGCACATATTGCCTTTATTAAAAAACAAACATATATCCGATTTTAATTAATAAAACCAAAACATTTCCGTGCATGTAAATGAAACATAGTCTCCCACCTCTTGACGCGCAGACGACTCGACGGCTAAGCCTTTGCCCTTATCGATCGCTGAAATACCACCTAAACAATCATACACACAAAATCGTACTAAGAACAAACCCAAAAATAATAAACTCGAAAAATGACCAGAAATAAAAATAACCTACGAGACTCCTCAAACACTCATTCTAAGTCCCAAATTATTCGATTCAACCTCTAGATACTCAAACCACTCAATTCCTTAAGAAAATAATAAATTCCCTCACATACGCAATCGATCCTAAGTTCAATTTCCAATTCCAAGCTCCACCAACATCAAAATTGGTTTCCTAATTCGACCAACCTTCTCTACAACACATAAACAACCTAACTCAAGCAATGACATCAACCAATTTCATCCAATTTCACAAAATCATACAAATCCCGAAATTACCAAAATGCCATTGACACCCAAAATGATCAATCATGGATCAAATGATGTTTTCAAGCAATCTAGACTATCAGACTATGTTAATGAATATCTAATCTTGCTAAATCAACCACAAATCAACCCAGAAAATGAAGAATTCAAGTAAAAACTCATAAAATCCGAAAATACAAAAAAATACTCAAATAAATATAAAAACTCCATAAATAAACCTATTACCTGAGGAATATAGGGAGAAGGGTTAGGTTTAGGTTCTGGAACAACACTCACTCCTTAATTTGATGTAGAAATGAATTGGGAGGATTTTTGAGGGAATTTGGGGTTTTGGAGCTCTCGGCAACCAAGGGGGAAGGGGGGGGGGGGGGGAATGAGGAAATGTTGAAGAAACCTGCTCACTCCCGTGGAAAGAGAAAGGAAAGGTAAGTGGGGGTACTTTTGGATTTTTGCCCACTTTGAATTTGACTTTGACTTTGACTTTTTTTTTTTGAAACTTCCCCTAATTTGACTTATTAATAAAATAGCCCAATTATGTCTTAAATGAGGTAAAATAAAAATTAAAAGCTCAAAATATTGAAATCGGGCTTCTAAAACGTAATTGGGCTCGAGAAATCGAAATCGGGCCCACGAACGGTAAATCGGCCCAAAGGCCTACGACCACTCAAAACGGGCCTCCAAAAATCTTTATACGGGTCAAAAGAGTAGATTGAGCTATATCCTCAGGACTCAAACCTCAAACAATGCATCAATCGACTAATTAATCTAATGCACGTTAAATCTCCAAAACGACACGTCGTGCAAATTATCGACATACCACCAACGACATGACGTTCTAAACATTCTAAACATAACACCTAGGTTCTATGACTATGTTCACGTCACTCGGTCAAAAGGTCAGCTATGATGGTCAAATGGTCAACTCACTCAAATCGACCAATCCGAACAATCTAATTAAATTCGACTGCTGACTAGACTATAAAAAAGACGGAGTCTCACATTACAAGCCTACATGAACATCATTCTTGGACTAAATTAATATTTATTCTAAATTATTCTATTTCTATTTATTTCTATTTTTATATGTTATACTAAAATTGTCTCTGCTAGACAAAAAGCGGGATAAGTTAGGATTGCCCGTCGTTTATTCTCATTCATTTTGCAAATTGTACGGATCGATACGTGTATACCTTACCTGGTGAAAGACTGACTACAACAGAAAAAATAGAGAAAAACAGAAAAGAAAAACGAAGTTCATAGATGTCATCATGAATGAAACATTCTTGAAGTATATCAAATTCTTGAAAATTCAGGCACTCAATCGGGGCAAGTTTTGTGCTCCTATAATTAATTGAGTGGCGCTACTGTATTAACTCTAGCTGGAACAAAAAAGAATAATTGATAGTTGCATATACATGAAGGCTTCACAGCATAAATGAAGCAATCCAGTGATGAAAGAAAGGGTAATGGAACTATGGTAGGCTGGGGGTAAGAGACGGCTTGGTCACTTTGAGCTCTCCACAATCACTTATATAAAGAGTTTTAAGAGGTCTGTTCCAAGTGGTTCGAGCTATCTGTGCTCTTTCGTCTCCAAGAAACTGAGCCAGATCGTTGAATTGCCGAATCCTCTCAGCTGGTCTGTAAGTTGGAATGGAAGCAATAGCAGTCACAACATCCAGGCCTGCAGTTCAATTTCCAGGTTAAAGTTGAGCAATGCAAGAACCTGGTGATAGCCAAAATCATATTTTCTTTAGCAGCAAAACCAGAATTCAGTAAATCACCCGTAGCTTCACCAATTTGACTAATTTCCAGGAAATTCCTAATTACAAAACAATTATTCATCAAATGGATCCATCTATAATTTGTGTTTACGATAATCATGAATACCCTTTTAATTAAAAGAAATGGCAAACCAAAAGAGCCTCACCTTCGAGCACCGTACCAAATACAATGTTCTTGCTATCCAGCTCGGGGCAGGGACCGGGGCCGGTGGTTATCAAGAACTCTACATTCCTATATTCCGGGTCTAGCTTAATCTCATCTTCGTCATCATTCTCCGATAGGCACAAAGAGACAATGCCGGCCTTGGAATGTGTGAGCCTGAAAGCATTAGCATCGACTGTCTCGATGTTCCGGGCCAAGCCGGAAGGCAGCCTCACCTCTCCTCTGTCTCTTCTCCCTTGTTTTCCGGCGAGAAAAAACTGCCCAGGAAAGATTTTGTGCACCAGAGTGTTCTTGTACGAAGCGGAGGTACACATGGCCCTGAAGTTGGAGACTGTTACGGGAACTAGGTGACCGTAGAGGCCTAAGACGAGACGGCCGAGGGGGACAGATTCGGGGCAGAGAGAGAGGAGGGTGTCGCCGAGGGTGCGGTCAGGGCGGAATGGGGCTGAGCAGAGGGAGAAGTCCATGAAGATACGGTCGGTTATGGTGGTGTCCGGTGGGGTTGGTTTTGTGGAGAGAGTGGAGAGGGAGGTGGAGAGGAGGAAAGAACGGCGGGTGAGATGGGTGGCGGAGAGAAGGGAGGCATGGTGGTTGTAGTGGAGAGGGAGAGATGGTGGCGGTGGAGGAGGGATTAGATGGGAAGCCATGAAGACGGTGACGAAGACATGGCTGGAATTGGTAAGGAGGGAAGATTCTAGCTATTGGTTGGTAGTTCGAAGTGGGGTCTACATTCAACTGGATGAGGTGGGGTCTACGTAGATCCGTTTAAGAAATCTGACCGTTGATCAAAAAGTCGAGGTTAAAACAATTTATAAAATTTAAATTTATTAAGAATAATCAAAGGAAACATTTTATCTAAGATGGAAGATATTTTTTGCTGGAAAACTTGTCATCCGACGGTACATTACATTATCTTGTTGACATCGAATTAATTAATTATTGAAAATACTGAATTAAGTGAATTCAAAATTTTAAAATATTTTATTTTTAAAATCAAAATTATAAAATAAAACCACGAGAGCCTGCCATCCTCAACCACATCCACACTAAAATGGCCGACGAAGACTTCGGCGGAACTGATCTTGAGATTCTCCGACGAACACTGCCGGAATTCCATGAAACCCTCGACCGACCGGAAGATCAATGGACTCGGGATGCATCTGAGAAGGTCGACGAGTGCCGAAGGAGTTGAGGGTGTTCTTTGAGGAGATCAAAACGTCGTTGAATAGAGTTTTTAGGGTAAAAGAGTTATTTATATATATCTATATATAATATATAGTAGTTATTTTAAAAATATCGTCAGTGAAAGAGTTGTTTTAATATATATAAAATATATTTCTTTATCGGAAGAAATACGCTGCAACCATAATACAGAACGTGTAAGTCACTGATGTCCGCAACTACCAAACCTGCCAAAATGTTGCAGTTTGTCGGTTGACAGCTGTCAAGTGAAGTGGTCACCCACAAAGCGTGCAGGGAATTTTTCTGTAGCTGCATAACGAACTTATGAACTTATCTATTTTTCTCTCTCTCTATATATATAATTAAAAAATATAAATTTTTTTAATAAATAATATTGTTTTAAATATTTATATGATTGATAAATTTGAAAAAAATTAATTCTTGTAAAATTTTTTTTCTAATTTAACATACTTTTAAAATAATTAAGTACCATTGAGGGGATAATGTTGGAATTGGGCCATAAGTGATGGGAAAATGAAGGAATCTTGTATACTGTAAGAGAAGACAAATTATGGGTTACTAATGATGGGCCTGTAGATCAGCAGGCCCAGCTCACTCCGGATATCCTCGATTAATGAATTATGCCCTAAAGATTCCAAACGGTGGAGAACTAGAACCCCCCAAGTATCTATCCTTCTCACTTGGCCCCGGACGGGATCAGAAGAGGCAATTTGTCGGCCGCGTTCATGGGTGGCGGAGGTAAGAGAAGACCCAATAACAGAAACAACGATAACAATAACAAAAACAAAAACAGAAGCAACGGTAGAGGTGGATCGAAGTCGGGAGGCTCTGCTCCTGCTCGAATCAGAAACACTCTTTTTGTGGAAGGGGGAGTATTGTCTGATTGGTCTCCCATTTCTTCGCATACTCAAGGTCCCTCCTCTTCTATGGGTTTTGTCTCGACGCTCTGAGAAACATGAGAATTTAAATGAAAGTGAATAATTTATTTTATTTGAGCTTGACGTCATTTTTAGTTACTGTGTGATTTTGGTATTGACCTGCTTATCTATTTTGTGTCGAGGAGATGTTTGAGGTTATTTTTTGTCTGGGAATTGGTTACTTGGGTCTTCTACTTCATGATGTCTTCTAAAAAGTAGCTTTATGGCTAAGCGATCACTAATCAAGAACTTGGCATTTGCCCCGAATGGTATGAACTGCGGGTTCTTTTAATTTCCCAAGTTCTCTTGGAGCCGAAGTTGTTGTTGGTTGCGTCTGTTTGTTTGGGTTTTCTATGCTTTCTTTTGGATTTGCTTTTCATATTGGCCTTGCAGGAAGGAAAGTGAACGACGATTCTAAATCTTCTTCAAGAACTGGGAAATCTAGCAATTCTAAAAGTGCACCTTACAAATCCATTGGGAATACTTTTGGTTATGCTTATCCCTCTACTGAGCTTCAGGTATGTCTTACTTAATGTGAGCATGACAATAAATTGCTTGAATCCTTTTTCTCCAGGAATCTCCTAGCATCCTTGAAATTTACTTTTTCTGGATGTCATAAATAGCAATCGCATTACTCTATTTGCAGCTCTAATATGCGCTGCGTTATTGTTTGGGTATTAACAGGAGTGTTCTCACCCAGAAGTTACTGCCAAGGACAAGGATAAAAAGACAATTTCAGACGATTTGCAGCCTATTGTTTTAGTCAATTCTGAGGAGTCATCAATTGTTGCTTATTTAGACGAGTCACCAGCCCAGGAGTCCCATAATGTGGAGTTTGTTTATGAATACGGTGCAAGTTCTGTCCTTGGTGATATCTCCAATCGAGGCTTGGGATTCTATGATGAGTATGAGCCTAGCCCCAGTGAAATTGCATCATCCTCCAAGCAAATGGAAGAGAACGGGAAAGAAGAACCATGCTTCCATCCTTCATCCTCTCATGAAGAAATGAATGATGATGATGAGACTGTTGACAATCAGATGGGAACAGTAATTATGGATGGAATGCCAGAAAAGACCTACTCTCGTAGGACTAATTCGGCATTTGTGTCAATCGGAGGCATGAAATTATTCACACATGATACATCTGATGAGGAAAGTGATGGGGATGGTTATAGGGAGTCACTAGACGATGATAGTTCCAGATCTTCTGAAGCAGGACAATCGGATGAAGAATCTGAAACTGATGGTTCCGATGATATGTCTAGTAGTGATGTGGAACTCGATGAAGATGTTGCTGAAGATTACATAGAAGGAATTGGGGGGAGAATGAACATTTTAGATGCCAAATGGTTGAAAAATCGGGATTTGGAAGATTCAGAGGAGGATGCTTCTTCTAGTGGTTCCTTGGACGAGACTGCAGACAAGTTGAGTGGGATTGCCCTTCAGGAGGCATCTATGGAATATGGCATGAATCCCAAGGCGAGAAAGAAATCCCAAGTGAACAGTAACGTAGTTTGGTCATCAGCTTTGGATGACTTCATGTTCATAAAGGATCCCAGAACTCTTTCTGCAAAAAAGAAGCATATTGCCAGATTACCTCACTCTTGGCCTTCAGGGGCTCAAAAGAGTAAAGGCCATAGAAAGCTTCCTGGTAAAGTTTACATGTGTTCATTGATATTTATTTTTTACAGTTGCTGTATTTTGTGAATTTGATTTGTCACCGTAAGGTAATGAGTTTGTGATTTAAACCTGGATGCATCTTGCAACCAATGTGCATCATACAATTAGCCATGACTGGCTGGTGTGTGGTTGAATCTGAGCTGTAGTTTCATTGCTTTCTGTAAGCTCTTGCAGAATGCTTCATGCTGCCTGTACATCTCCAGTCCATTTTTTTTATCTGCTTCTGGAGTATGATGGTGAAGTGATTGTTTTCTTTGTTTTTAATTGGTTTGAATCATGCTGTGAATTTTTTTTCCACCCTTGAAATCAATACAACTACCTGCAACTAATATCTCTGTACCATTTAACATTGTGAGCTCTCAGGTATGAAAAAGAAACACCGTAAGGAAAGCATTGCTCAAAAACGTCGTGAAAGAATGAGGCGTCGTGGAGTTCTTCTTGAAAAAATAAATATGGTAAGTTGATCTCTCTTTGTCTCTTTTTCCCCTAAATATTATGCACATGACAAAGAGTTGTCTGTTGGTACAGAGATATGGCCTTGCGAATTTTAGAATGTTGGGCTAAGTGGAAATGGCCTTGCGTTATATCTGAATCCTGAGGGAATTCCTTGACCATAATAAAATGGCCATGGGATACTGAGTCATTTATGAAGACTGATGGCTTCATATACTCAACAATGTGTTATGGGGCTTTTATAATGTTGGACTAGTATATTGTAGAAATGGCCTTGCATTATGACCAAGTCCTGTAGGAATTCCTTGGCCTGTGGATAAATTACATATGAACTGTCATTTGTGAAAACTGATGGCTTCTTCTCGTTTGTTTTTGTTTAATTATTTGTAGATGCTAGAGGAGATGGTTTTGGATGAGGTGGATATTTTTCATTTTGATCCAATGCATCATCGAGATTGTTCCCAGGTATGTAACCTATTCATATGTATGCTATATTACTCATGTTCTCTGCCATTGATCAGTTTATTTTAAAATTGTGTCCCCAGGGCTTTAGGATTCTAGTTTATATAATTGTCATCAGTTTGATTAAATTGTCCTTGCTATCAATTGTGTTTGAACCCCAGACAAGGCTTATTTGGAGATGGAAGGCTCTTTAGTTCTCCTTGTAAATCTTGACAAGCTGCCAAGATAATCAGTATTACAATGATTTGCTTAGGCCAACCTGATGCATAATTATATAGTTACCGAGTTTGGTGCAGCTCTTTGATACAGTAGAAAATAGAGAAAGAAGATAGGAACTATGAAGCAGGAAGAGAATGAAGAATCTCTTATTGATCAAAGAATGAGAAGGCAAACTCTGGCTAATATCCAAGCTAAAAGGGCGAAGTACATTTACAGAACAATCCAGATACCTTCTTCTTCTACATTCCCAGTTATATAGGCTCTAGGTAGTTATTCACATTGAAGTCATTGTCAAGGTAGTTATAAAGTAACTAACTGTTTCAATTAATTTGGCGTCCTCGTGTTCCTCCTGCTATAAACCATCAGGGGCATAGGTCAACTATTAACAACTTCATTCTCAGCTTCTAAACCAAACAGATTTGGGAAGAATGATGATTAGTTTTTCTGTATAAATTAAATGCTGTAAAGTATTCTTTGATATGAGTTTTTATAAATTGAAGGGTAAAACTGCTCTTGGTCAATTAGTTTTGCAAATGATGATGGTCATAGTGTGATTGCAAAGCCCAAAGCTTGGTGATATACAACACCAATAGTTTTGTGAAACCAAAATTTATATGCGAGGAGCAGAGTTTTTTATGTTAGTGTTGGTTTATCTAGATGAATATATACAAAATCACTCTAACATTGGTATCGATATACTTGGTGTTCTTTATCTTCATCAATCTTAAATGTATTGATCCTGCAATGTTGCAATTTTTTATATGATCATAATTTTGCCTTGTAAAATAGGTGAGACGACTTGCATCTATTTATCGGTTACATAGTGGGTGCAGAAACTGTGGAAAGTTGAGGTCAGGATTTATTTTCAATTGAATATACGCGCTCATGTCCATTCATGAGGACATATCTATGTATTCTTGTTTCTAATAGGTGACTTGTTTATATTTCTCCCAGTTTTGTGACAGTGACTCGAACAAAGGACACATGCATGCCGTCAGCAACCGATAAAATCCGACTGGAAAAGGTTAGTAATTGGCATTTAATTGCATCTTAGTAACTCCTGTCAAGCTATTATTCAAACTGTGCTTGTATTATTTTGCTTACATCACTTTTCTGATTACTTTTCATATTGTTATAGTGACCGTATTTGTAATTTCAGCTGATAGGAGCTAGCAATGAGGATTCTGATTTTGCGGTTGTTGAAGGCTCAACCACAAAACCAGCAAGTGCCAACAGGAATAGGAAGAAGAAGAGTGTGAAGGGGAGTGATGGGAGAAGGGCTGCCTTTGCTAATCAACCTATGTCATTTATATCAAGTGGATTAATGGAATCTGATACAGCCGAGACTAGTATAGGAGTTCATAAAGAGGTGAGTGGAACTTATGAAAACAACAAGGTTGGTGCTTTTGAAGAGCACACCAAGGGATTTGGATCCAAGATGATGGCAAAAATGGGATATGTGGAAGGTGGTGGTCTGGGAAAGGATGGTCAAGGTATGGCTAAGCCTATTGAAGTAGTCCAGCGGCCAAAATCACTTGGACTTGGTATTGATTTCTCGAATGCCAGCCCTAATGGTGATTTAGTGAAGATTAAGCCTGAGAGTGTTAGAAAATCTGCGAGACATGCCAGGTCCAACTCCAACTCCAACTCCAACTCCAACTCCAACTCCAACTCCAACTCCCAGGGTATTGGAGCTTTTGAGGCGCATACCAAAGGATTTGGATCCAAGATGATGGCAAAGATGGGCTTTGTTGAAGGGATGGGGCTGGGCAGAGACTCCCAGGGTATTACCAATCCTTTAGTTGCTGTCAGATTCCCAAAATCACGGGGTTTGGGTGCCAAAACTTAGATTCTTTAATTACCATTTCCAGAGCAAACGAATCCGTACACTGCAGTTTGGGTCAGGACAACCATCTTTTAGAGTAATTGACGATTAATACACTTGTTATCTCAATCTCTACAGTCAATTTAATTATGTGTATTTCGAAGACCTCTTTAAACATTTTTCTGCGGTATGTGTCCAATCTAATCGTTGGATTTTCATATTTCTCAATCTGGGTCTTCAAGATCTTACGCCGACTGTACAAGAACGCACTAAAGATGCATGTTTTATCATATTTCAATATCTGGGTCCTGATCCTTTCATGGATATTGCAAGCTGCATGTGGGGTTTACCCTATGTACCCTCACAAGTACCCTCCTGACAAGTCGGTGAAATTGAATTCCATCAGTTCTATAGATACTGATATGCCATTTAGCTAACTCTAATTTGATTCTCCATAACTTGCCTGCGATAAGGTATACCAAATAGGATTAATATTTTCTAAGGTGGAAGGATATCCAACTTCTGCCCTGCCCTGGAGAACTGTGAAAAAATTCCATATATTTTATATATACATATATATATTCTGGAAAGAGGGAAGAGAAAGGCCGAAGGAAAAATTAAAAGAAAAAAGAAAGATTCTGTGGTGTCAGTTAATCCGTTATTGCCAGCCTTTCCTCTCTGAAACCTTAACAAAACTCTGATCTACACAACATTTGCAAGAAACAGCACAAATGTTGTCCACTTCAGTTTCAACTGTTCACTCCACCAATGTCTCTTCTTCTCCCTCTGCCTCCCCTCTCTCCACTTTCCATCGCTACCCTTCTTCTTCATTTTCATTCTCATGCCACCAATCTTCTCATCAGGAACGGCTCTCGGTCTCCTTTCGCAACAGCCGCTTGATAATAAATTCAAGACCAAAGGATTTGCTTCCCTTTAGAAAATGTGTATGTGTATGTTTGGCTTGTGCTTTCCTTGTTGGTTGATATCATTTGGATTGTTGAATATTTGGTTTCTCTTCTGCAGGGATTGAGGGTCTGCTGTTCCACCGGTGACCCATTGAAGGTGATGATATCAGGTGCACCAGCATCAGGCAAGGGAACCCAGTGTGGACTAATAGTTAAGAAGGTAACTCTCATTTTGGTTTTATGTCCTGCAAATTTATGTGCCGACCGGAAGAAGGTGATCTTGTTCTAAATTCAAAGTTTGTGTAGAAACTTCTGAATCGTATTGATTAAATGTACTCTTAGGGCATCTTGTTCTTGACTGTAGTTTCCTAGTGAAACAATGTTGTCTAGTCCTCATTCTTATAGTTCTACAGTTTGGATTGGTACATGTATCAACTGGTGATATCCTACGAGCTGAAGTGTCTGCTGGCACAGATATAGGAAACAAAGCAAAAGAGTACATGAACGCTGGCCGTCTGGTTCCTGATGAAGTAGTAACGGCTGTATGTACTGCATGAAACTACAAACACAATGTTTTCCACTCCATGCTCAAAATAAACAGATGTTTCTAGTCCCTCAAGTGCTTTTTTCTGTGTAGATGGTGACATCACGATTATCACTCAAAGATGTAAAGGAAAAAGGGTGGCTTCTAGATGGCTATCCTAGGAGTTCTGCTCAAGCTCAAAGCCTTGAAAGTTTGAAGATTAGACCAGATATTTTTATTGTATTAGAGGTGTGTGACTTGCAGATTAATGCTTTCTCTATGTATGGTTTAATTACTGTTCAGCATCGCTTTACAATTTCTTTGAAATTATCTGGTTCTGAATCCAGGACCTGCAAGGCTAGCATTGAAGTGGTTCTTCTCTCTGTTTAGAAATCTGCATATATATCAGTACATGCTTGCTTCTCATGCTGTTGCTATTCCTGGTGTTGTCACAGGAAACAACTGTTTATTCATAACCTGTGTGCTTTATTCCTCAGGTTCCTGATGAAATTCTAATCGACAGATGCAGTGGTAGAAGACTGGACCCGATAACGGGGAGGATATATCACATACGAAACTCTCCTCCAGAGACTGAAGAAATCAGGGCGAGACTCATTACCCGTCCTGATGACACTGAAGAAAAAGTATGGCTAGTTTCTAGCTATTCCACTTGCACATTGTTGGTCATTTCATTTTACACTGCATTGGCTAAGTCCCAATTATGTTTTGATTATGTCATTAATGTACATTTTCTTCCATTATTTCCAGGTGAAGTCCCGCCTTGATATATACAAGAAAAATGCAGAAGCGATCTTACCAACTTACTCAAACATAATGATCAAGGAAAATACAAGTCTTCTTGCTGTTTTATTCTTGTCCTGATTATGTTGACCCAACTTTTACTGATTGTTTTGCTTGCATCATCTTTCCAACATGCAGCTTGATGGGAACCGCCCAGTAGAGATGGTTTTCAAGGACATAGATTCACTGTTGTCTCAAGTGCTGAAAGATAAAGTGAAACTGGCCAAGTCTGGTAATAATTCGATTCTTTGAGATACATAATGCAAGTTGCATCTGCATTTCGCCTTTAGTGAGACTTTTCTTGGATAATACCTGGATGATTCTTTTCTCTTTAATGGGTTTTTTGTTTTGTATTTAGCTACTGTCTTCTTTAGTCTCCTTTCCTTCTCATGGGTTTATGTTGTGCAGTAAACACTTATATGACAAGTTCATGTCTATTGGGTAACATTAAGTTCTGTGGTGCTATCCACCTTATTTTGCTGTGTTTTCTATTCCAGAATCAGTACCTGAAAACGGTAGCCCTTCCAGTCAGGTGTCAGTGAGCCAGGTAAAAGGTTAATTTTTCCATTGGCTATCTCATCATTTCTCTTTTCTATCCTTTTTTTTTGCTTGGAAAATCTTCAAGTATAGTTGTTTTATATATCTGTTATAATTTTTCTTTAGTTATTTGCAGGATAAGTGGAGAGGGATTCCTACTAAACTTAATAACATTCCCCATTCTAGAGAAATAAGAAACTATTTCTATGACGATGTGCTACGAGCCATTCAGAATGCCGTAAAAGATCGCAGAACTCGATTGAAGGTAAGATGCTATGTTCATCTTCTATTTGAGAAGCAACAGCCTTAATGTGGAAGAGATAGAATGATAATTCCAGCAAGCAATGTCATATTCGCTTCTAATGTGCTATAATGGAGTATTCCTATCGTATTAACTAGTCTTTTACCTCTCAAAACCTGTTGCTCGACTGATTTCTGTGTGAAATTTTATTCTACATATATAGGTGGAGATTAATATTCCAGAGCTGAATCCAGAAATGGTGCGTGAGTTCTTTTTAAAATCATGTTAGCTTAGTGTGCTTTTGGTTTGACCATATCTCATGATGCAGGATGTTTATAGAATAGGTACCTTGTTGGAACTTGTTCGAAATGTTGCTCTTTCATTTGCTGAGGATGGAAAACGTGTGAAGGTGATATGAAGTTATTGGTATAGATTTTTTCGGAGTGGATTTTGGTTATTCTTATCCAGTGTTTAAGACATTTATCTAGGTATGTGTTCAAGGGTCTATGGGGGAAGGTGCACTTGCTGGAATGCCTTTGCAGATTGCTGGTTCTCGTAAGATCTTGGAGTTCATGGATTGGGGCGAATATGGTGCGAAAGGGACCTTTATCAACATTGGTGCAATAGGTATGTGCTGCATTTGAAAATGAGATCTGTAATGGCTTCCAGTTTCTTATTTCATTATCTTCAGCCTGTGTTCTGTTGGCATCTGCAGACTGATATTAGTATAAGAAGTCTGATCTTGTAAAGGTTATGTTCTTCCTCATTTCAGGTGCAAAAGAGGTCGACGAACAAGATGACATTTTCATCTTGGTGGCTCCTCAAAATGCTGTAGGAAATTGTATTATAGATGTAAGGAAATGGAGAGCAAACTTCTCATAGTGTTAATCCTGAAGGCATTCAACTGTTTTTAACCTGTAGGCTTGATAAACAGGATTTGCGAGCCATGACGGATGCTGCCGGAAACCGCCCTGTTATTCTTGTTAATCCAAGGCTCAAGGTTGAGATCCTTATCTGCTTTTATCAGGACATTCTTTTCTAAATTGATTTCTTTATCAAGAGCTGCTTTTAGACAACATTGAGTAACTTATGCAAGTCACTGAGTTTGATCATAGTACCTTTCTCCTACCTGAATCTACTTAATTTAATACCTTTTAATGTTCTTTTTTCCTATCTATTGGGAAATCAAAGCCAAGATATCTTCAATTTCTCTGGTAATTTGAGTCTGCTGACAGAATGTAAAGCTGTAGATAGTCAAACTAGGATGGATGTTCTAAACATTTTACTCATTTACTATAACATGTACAAGGGTTCGGTTTCGGATCGAATCTCATTCTACCTTTTATGGCATTTTATGTTGTGTCGTTTTCAGAAACTTGGATATAGGAAAATTGTGCAAATACACTTGTTTGCAGACGTGTAGTAACATTTTGAAACTCCTGCAATTCAGGATCTACCTGGTTCAAGTGGTATCATGCAAGTAAGTACTTACTCAGCAAGCTGAAATGGCAGATGAATAAGAGTCTATCAGTTCCTGACTAAGCCACTTCATGTAGACTAGGGGTCGGGATAAGAGATTGGAGTATGCAGCTTCTTTTGAAAATTCCTATTTCTTCCGGCTTCTCTACTATGCCGGCACTCAGTATCCCATAATGGGAGCTCTCAGGTAAGATCTTCTGTTTGTTAAGACTCGAATATCATGCCGTGATCATTTGTATAATGTGTTTTCCTCGTCAGTATTAAATCTTTGGACTTATGGTTTCAAGATATTGACCACTAGATGCATGCAGTGTTAACATGATGGATTATGATGAAAATTCTGTTTACTGGATGGTTTCAGGATGTCCTACCCGCAGGGTTATGACTTGTATAAGAGAGTGGATCAACCCTCAGGTGGAGAGAAGTATGTGCTCTTGGAAACATTTCCTGAAAAGCCGAGCACCGATGACATTAATGACACTTTCATCGGAAAACCGAGGTAATTGACGAACTTCCGAACTCATGTACTGTGCTCTGATGTGGATGCATTTCATGTCTAACTGATACAGAGGTAGTATCAAATTGCACGGTAATGAACGTATGCATTTCATGTCTAAATCATTCTTTATAATTTGCAGAAACCAAACTAAGCAGTCCTCAGGATTTTGGTAAGAAACGTTGTTTCTCAAAAGTGACACATTCCGCACTCTCAGGATATTGAAATGGTGGCTGATCTATTCCAATCTTTGCAGGGGTTTCTTAAGTAGTGTATTTTGAGCAGAACGGAGACCAGAAGTAACATTGCCTGCATCATGGATTGCTTGTGCTGTTACAGTACTAGTGCGTCTAGCACGGAGAAACTGCCACTCCCTGAACCTCTTTTACTTTGTACAGAACGAAGTGCTGAGCCTGAAATGCATCGGGGTTCTGGGAGTTACATGTACTTTTCAGAAGAAATATCTGTATCTGTTCTATTCTCTGACTTCACTTTCTTCGACTACCTTAAAGATGTTGATCGAAATCCGAAATCCGAAATAAAATTAGTCCTACAACAACTAGAAAATATTATTCTATCTGAAAAGAAATATATAAGACCATCAAATCAGTGTGTAGCTAAAGAAATATTGTTCAAAACCTTTTCTCACTATAGGGTTGTGTAGCTGATCTTTTCATCTCAACCAAAATTTGCTCATAAAAAGAAAGAAACAAGCCATGTAGTTATTCCACCAATACTCGACTTTTTCTTTGCTCATCTAAACATTGATTGAGATGTGATTGAAAAGGAAATGGATATTTAAAAAGCAAGTCTCAACTTCCAAATCATTAGGTGAAGTTGAATAAATAATCATAAAACTCACTCGAATTATTTCTGGTTAGTATTTACGATACAAAGAAATAGATTAGACATTGTTACCGGAAAAGAACTGCGAGCCAACTTGGATTTTGGCCAGCCGTGTTGCTATCTACTTTCTCAATATGATCATAGGAAAAGTTCACTACATTGCTCAGATGCAGACAAAGACCATCAGATTCAGAATCTGAATCTGATGTGCAAACAAACGGAAATTAGCAAAGCCATAGCCAACTTGCACCTCCTTTTAGAAGATAACCAGCACATCAGATGATGAGGTATGCAGATACCGATGTTAAACTAATCAATGGAGCTCTCTCCATATCTGCATCTGCCTCGATGACATTCACACAATTTATAGAAGGGCTCAAGATATTGCTGAACTCCAAACTGGTCTCTGAAGCCCCACAGTACATTGACTTGGTTGCAAGTAATAAATACCCTGCAGATTCTCATCCAAGTATTTCTGATATAATAAACCATGGTAATGTTAATGAAATTACCACCATAATTATTATTATTGGTAGCTGAAAGAAAAATGTTACACCTAGACAACTTTTCTGAGATAACTTGGTGAAATGTAATTTAAACACATGGAATCTGTCATATAGGACATAGACCATACTTTTTCCTCATGTTTAGCACTTCAAGTTGGTTGTCCTTTCATCTTGAGCTCGCCTATAAATGATCACTTGGATATCTCTCTACACAAACAGTCTAGCGTCAAAGATCTGAAATACAAGAAGGAAAAAGGGTTTGTTTTATCTTTGGTTCTTTACCTGTGATAGAGGGGATAGAGCTTGTTTGAAGATGGCTGGAGGGTTCTCGGGTCCTGCCGGTGTGGCCAAGGAGAGAGCAGAGAAGTATCAAGGGAGAGTCACCTTTTCTGTGATTGTTGCTTGTATTATTGCTGCTATCGGTGGTTCTATCTTCGGATATGATATCGGAATTTCAGGTACCTGTTCAGTCTTGTAGCTAACAGAAAGTGTAGGAAGAATCGTTGTTTTCTTTATGACAAGTAAGTTGAAAGAATATACTAAGATATGTGTTTGGTTATAGAAAGAACTTACGTAAGATAGATATGTTCGTCTCAAAAAAGTTTATAATGGGACAAAGGGGTTTCTTACTTCTTAAATCCAAGCATTTTGCTTCATCTGTTACCACTGTGAACGGAGATCCCCTTTGTAGCTTTCAGCAACTGTGGATTTATCAGAATCTCTGGTTCAGATCCTAGAAAACAGGGCATTAAAATTAAACGAATTTTCATGAAGATAGAGGTTTCAGGTTGCTCCATTCCTGCATAACCACAGAATTCAATACCTACAACAACATTAGGACACTAGATGGTCAGAGATTGATTAGCATTGGGCTGTGGACTTAGATTTAATTAAGGAAAACCAGTGACAAAGGAGGATTCTTTCATATGAATTCATGTTTCATTTGATGATTAACAGGAGGAGTCACATCAATGGATGGGTTTCTTGGGAAATTTTTCCATAAAGTGTATGAAAAGAAGCAGCACGCACATGAAAGTAGCTACTGCAAGTTTGACGACCAAACCCTTGCAGCGTTTACCTCTTCTCTTTACCTTGCCGGATTGGTTGCATCTCTAGTGGCAAGTCCAGTTACAAGACTGTATGGACGCCGTGCAAGTATAATCTGCGGTGGCATCAGCTTTCTCGTCGGAGCTGCTTTAAATGCTGCGGCTATCGACATAGCTATGCTCCTCCTTGGCAGGATCATGCTTGGTGTTGGCATTGGGTTTGGAAATCAGGTACCGTCTTTTGCATCCTCTGCTTACGTCTAGTCTACTTGGGGGTTCTTCTCAGCTATTCATCAGAATCAATTCTCTCTTGCTGTCTTTGAAGGCTGTTCCTCTGTATTTATCAGAGATGGCGCCGACCCATCTTCGAGGAGGTCTGAACATGATGTTCCAGTTGGCGACTACCTTCGGAATCTTTACAGCAAACATGATCAATTTTGGTACACAAAAACTTGAGCCCTGGGGGTGGAGGCTTTCTCTGGGACTGGCAGCATTTCCAGCCATTCTAATGACAGTAGGCGGGGTGATTCTACCGGAGACCCCTAACAGTTTGATCGAACGAGGTATGCAAGACGAGGGAAGAAAAGTCCTGGAGAAGATCAGAGGAACCCATGACGTGAATGCAGAATTTGAAGACATGGTGGATGCAAGTGAACTGGCCAAATCGATCAAGCATCCGTTCAGGAACATCCTCGAAAGAAGGAACAGACCACAATTGGTTATGGCAATATGCCTACCGGCGTTCCAGATTCTCACAGGGGTTAACTTAATTCTCTTCTACGCTCCACTTCTGTTCCAGAGCATGGGTTTCAAGGGAAATGCTTCCCTCTATTCCTCAGCCCTGACCGGAGCAGTTCTCTGTTTCTCTACCTTCATTTCCATAGCGACTGTCGATAGATTGGGCCGGAGGTTGCTTCTCATCACCGGTGGAACAGTAATGAGTGTCTGCCAGGTGATTGTTGCCATAATCCTGGGATTGAAATTTGGGGACAACCAGCACCGGTCAAAAGGCTACTCAGTTTTGCTAGTAGTCGTGATCTGCCTCTTCGTCCTAGCTTTCGGATGGTCATGGGGTCCGCTTGGGTGGACGATACCCAGCGAGATATTCCCTCTGGAAACACGGTCAGCAGGACAAAGCATTACAGTAGCAGTAAACCTTTTCTTCACGTTCTTAGTAGCTCAGTCCTTCTTAGCTATTCTCTGCTCATTCAAGTTTGGTATCTTCCTCTTCTTTGCGAGCTGGATTGTCGTCATGACCGTATTTGTCTGCGTATTCCTTCCTGAAACTAAAGGAGTTCCTATTGAGGAGATGATCTTCCTCTGGAAAAAGCACTGGTTCTGGAGAAGGATAGTCCCCGGACACCCTACAGCTGATGCTAGCTTGTGAAATTATCGATGAGCATTTGGCTAAGACATTGCAAGCAGATTTGGATAGAGCACACCTGAAGAACAAAATTCTTCCACCGTACACAGAGTGATTCTGATAGGCTACTCCCTGTAAAACAAACCTAGTACTGAAACCATGCTCGTGAAGGATCCGAACTACATATGACAAAGACAAGCAGTTTAGTTGAATCCATGTCCAGATATTTTATGAATCAATTATCAAATATAGGTCCATAAGAACATTCCGATAGAAGTGAGAGAATTAATTATTATGGATATCCGTTTAAAATTTTTTTAAAATAGGATGTGAATCTAGCATGAGAAATATGAATCAAGTTTATTACTATGATGATCTATCACACATTGTATCAGCTTAATTCTAAGTTAATGGGTTCGATTTCAAGGAAGTAAGATATGGAACGTGGCAGTCATACTTTGTTATAAATATGATATTATATTAGTTTATGATCTTAATTTAGATCTCGAGGGTGAGTTTGGATGATAAATCATTCTAAAATTATGATTAGTAATTACTAATAAAAAATTAATGATTTTTTAACATAAAATACTTTTAAATTTAACAAAATAACAAAATCTATAATTATAAAATTAATTTAATTTATTTATTTTTTCAAATTTTGTAACAATATTCAATACTAAGAAAGTCCCATCTAATGTAATAGATCTTGGGCCAATTGGACTCTAGGCTATAAAAGACACCGGACCCGTTTCTGTTTAGGGCTCACGCCCAAATAAGAATCTCCAATGCTTCGCGTTAGATATCAAACAGGTCGACGAGGGTTTCGTTGGAGTTGCGAGTGGCGAGCTTTTTTTTCTTGAAAGAAGCAAAGAGATTCGTTGTACGGCTTCATCATTCTTTCGTTGTTTTCTTTGTCTGTATAGGATTTTTTTCGAAATGGTGTTTGTTTTTCTGTATATTGATTGCAGCTGGCCGAGCTGGTTGGCTGTAGTGTTGCCAAGCAGTAAGTTACACAGCTGCATATAGTTAATTAGGGCAAGAAAAATAGCTCTTAACTGCTGGAGATTTGAGCAGTGCAAGACAGATAGTGCCCTACATTTCCATGTTTTGCTTTCGTTTCATGTGCTGTTTTGTTTTGGCTATCAGCGAGCAGTTGGCTTTAAATTGTTTCATACGAGGAAGAGAAGAGGACAGCCATTGTTGTTGATGGTGTGCTGTTGTCGAAACCTCATCTCAGTAATTGAGCACTTTTAGTTGGGGCGAAATAATCAGTCTGCGGTGTGAAAGATGGATTCCTTTCTCAGAATCAAAGTAGAATGGATGTTTAAGAGCCTGGCATGACTAAAAATTGATTCACTGGGGAGTGGGAAGCGGGAACTGCATTTGTTCTTTTCTGTTCTACCTTTTAGTATCCGGTGGTCACTTGATTCCGGGATAAAACTTGTTTTCAGGCCGTACAAGTTCTTTCCTACGATAGATGAATCCGCCGGTAATAAATTGATGATGGGAAGAAGGATTTCTACGTTGACATAGAGAACAAGTCTAGCCTTCCACTCATGAAACTAAAATTTTGACATTGCTAAATTTTGATACTTGGGATCAAACTCTAAGAAGATTATATGAAAGGAAAAGTCACCGTATACCACCGGAGAATTTGTTCGTTTCTTATTTTGTTCTTTGGAAGGAGAAATTTTGAACTTTTGTTCTGCATAATGTTCTAAAACGCAACTAATAGCTACAAGCTTCACGCCAGGAGTTCACATACCCGGCATCAATTGCTATGGTAGTTTAAGATAAATCCTTGCCCTCGAGCATAGTTTGATGCAAATTGGCATATATTGACATTCAGTTCATGATGAATGATTTAGAACATTCTGGTCGGGATTTTTGTGTGGCTGTGATACAAAGATTGCACTTTGATTTCTATCGATTCTTACCGCAAACTACTTGTTTGGGGAACCAGTACTATCGTCTATTATAAGGTACACTCTTGTGTCCGAAGATTTTGGTTATGATCTATTGATGCATGTGACAGGTCACAGCAATGGTCAGAATCACATCAAGGTGCTACAGTACATGAACAAGAAGGACCATATGCGTCGGTGGCTTCCTGTTAAGAACAGACATAGAAGATTGTCTAGAAATGTGAATAATGAGTTAAATGCAAGAATTATGACATTCACGAAGAGGAGAAGACCAAGACTGATATGTGAAAACTAAGAAAGATAATTGCATTTCAGAATGTCTCTAGTCTGCTCTTGTTTGTTTGCTTTTATGTATTTGATTGGCTCTGATGAAGTTTCTCCCGCATTCCCTTTGTTCAGATTAAGTTTAATGTTTCAATTTTGTGTTTTGATATTCCTAGACTTATTCATACAGAAATCTCTGTCAAAGTTGGTGGGATGATTTTTGACAGCAAGCCATATATAACTGGTTCCGTGATGGGAAGAAACAGATTGTACTTTCTGGATTTTGGAATCGATAGGCACTCTACTCCTATTCTGAACCATTTTGGCATGTTCTCTGTGCTTATCTCTTGTGCCTGGAGATTTTTAATTCTGATGGGTCAGCTTCTTGGCCTGGAACTAACCTGTTCATTGAATTTGATGGCAGGGGATTGCAGGTTGAATTGCTTCCATGGTTTCGACTCAGCAATTTCGTTCCTTTTCTATTCCAGTATATACATAGAAATAACCATCTATATACTCAAGCTCTGACAATGAACACCATTAAAGTGCATCCAGGTAAGCTTATTAGATAATAGATAGATAAATGTCCTTTTCCTTTAAAGGTTGCAACTGCTCCATTGAACCGTCAGTTTATGCTTGCTGGCAGCTTCGGGCCAAGGCTTTTAAAGACGCCATAACTGGAGGCAAGTATCCGTCGTTTTCATTAAATTAGTTGTCTCAATGCACTTACTTGGCACCGAAACCTATCATTTAAGGAAGCAAGGGTAGACTGGGATTAGCCATTTATTACTCTCTGCTTTTTTCCTATTCTATAAAATTTTATTCTTTATAAGATTTGAGGGATTTGGTTGAGTAGTAAAATTCATATGGATATTGAAGGGAGATTAATTATTTTTTATGATGGGTCGGCACCTTTAATTTTTTTTAAAAAGATTATCTGTTCCAATCCATAATTTTGTTATGTGAAATTTAACGCGGAAACACCATATAAATCCCATATCAAGAGACTGGTGTCCCATCTCTGTCCATGTTATCAGACAACCCACGTGGCAAGTCGTGGACCGTCAACTTGGAAGAACGCCAATGGGAAGCCGGAGAGAATCTTGCGTGTCAAAATCTGAGGGTAAGATAGGTTGACCAATTAAGAGCGACACATCTCCTCTCTTTCTCTTTCTTCGTCGCCAACCAGACAAAACTGACGAAAACAAGACGATAGCAGCATCGTACACGTAGTCAGACATGAATTACAAAGACCACAAAGAGGAAAAAGGGTAAAAAGAAAACCAATAATCGGAAGCAACGCTCTTCCCTTTGTCTAAAATCCGAGATTGTCTGATCCTTCTCTCACTCTCCGACGCAAGTTCCTAATTTTCAAAAAAATAAGAAAAAAAGAGGGACAATAATAAAAAGGTAGGCGAGGATCCGATGGAGACGCCATCGCCGACGACGCCGGAGGTGAGACAGGTGAAGATAGGGGATAGGGACAGCGGGTCGGACCATAGCGGCAGCCTTGGAGGAGACGAGAAGGGAATATTCGAGTACTTTGGATGGATCTATCATCTGGGAACGAATTCCATTGGGCATCAGTTTTGCCATTTGCGGTTTCTTTATATAAAGGGAAAATTTGTGAAGATGTACAAGCGTGATCCTCATGAAAACCCCGGCATTGTATGATCTCATTTTCATTTTCGTTGCAGTTTTGTTTTTTTTGTTTGTTTTCCTTTTATTAATGTGCTTCTTGTAAGGATAATTGATTCTGGTTGAATTGTAAGCAGCACCTTGGGAGCAGTTAATGATGATGATTTTCTATTTATGGGTTACTTTTTTTTTTTTATTGGTATAGAGACCTATAAGGACTGGAGTAATAGGGCCTGCATTGGTGGTGGAAGAGCTAGGACGGCGTAAAGTTAATCATGGGGTATGATCATTGTTAGTTGATCTTTATATCTTTTTTTATCAAATACCGTCGACCGTCTTCCTGAAATGTACTCTTTCATTGCTATCTTGTTCAGACTGATTGGAAGCTTGAGAAGATAAAAGAATTAATTCATTTTACGATTTTGTGATTTTTGTAGGAGGTTTATGTTATACGTTTCTACAGTAGACT
This sequence comes from Passiflora organensis, assembly GCA_019739055.1. Classification (NCBI taxonomy): domain Eukaryota; kingdom Viridiplantae; phylum Streptophyta; class Magnoliopsida; order Malpighiales; family Passifloraceae; genus Passiflora; species Passiflora organensis. The sequence continues at coordinate 1,585,804 of JAEPBF010000269.1, forward strand.
GGACGAGACAAAAAAGGGAGAAGTAAGTTGTAGTTTTCCTAATATTTAATTGCGATTTGCTAGCCGTTTATGTAATGCAACTATCGCCAGCTCTTCCTAAAAAAAAAGCACGTGTGGTTTTGTTTTTATCATTCTAAGTGAATCGTTTTTGTCTCATCATCTAAATTTGAGAATGCATCATAGACATTATATCTCTTGTTATCTGCTTTCAGTTTCCTGCTCTTACAGTCAATATTGATTTTAATAAGATTTTGGGATCTTGTCTTGGGATCATCCTGATGTATGTAGGTTCCAATATTTGGCAGAGTTATCCTTATGTTAGTTATATGCTTCAGAGTTTCAAGATCAAGTCAACAAAGAATGAGGGCCACTTTTTGTTGGTTGCTTCTTTTTTTTTTGTGGAGAGTAATATATTTTATTTAGAAAATACTTGTTACATTGTATAATAGAAGCATCACTATGCCATTTTCTCTGGAAGTTCTGTTCAATCTACTACTTGACGGAAGTACACATTTTTCTACTGTAAAACCTTCTGTGACCGCTGATACTTCAGAAGTAAGTAATTATATCAAGGTATCACGACAAAAGCCACTGTTGGCAAGAGACTCTTGGTCTCAATCTTACGTGGAGTAAATATATCTTTCATGAAGTACATACACCTTGATTCTGCTTTAGACTTGTTTTTGGGCGGAGTTTTACTGAAGCCATTCACCAGCGGATTTGATGGGTAGAGAAATGGCACTGTGGCTGCTAGCACTGTCTAGGAGGAGCTTATGAAAAAATAGTCTTGGAGGAGCAGAATTTCTATGGCATACTTGGTTTTAATTCAAAATCATTTTGTTATTTATGATCCTTCAATGTTGGAATTGCAAACTATGAGTTATATGTTTTGTCATACAGAAAGCAGTGTAGACTTTATTCTGGTGGAGTTAATTGTCCTCAGTAAACCCTATTCTTAAATGACTCCTCTATGGGCGCATCTATGTCCTGCATGTTGTAAAAGGAATGTAGAAAGCCAGTAACTATGAGTATATCTTCTACGTTGACTTATGTAAAGCAATTCTGGTTATGGTTGTCCTGGTTCTTCAGCTGTACACAAAATATATCCCAGTTGTTTGTGGATTTTCCAACCTCATAACTGGTTTCTTGCTAAATAACATTTAAGTTTTCATTTTTATGCCAAACGACTTACAGCTTGCTGCTTGTTTTGCTCCAAGATTGCTTGTGCAACAGCTGGAGAAGCTCGAAAATGGTTGGAAGCATTTGATCAAGCAAAGCAACAGGTACAAATAAACTTCATCAACAGCATGCATAAAACAAAATAATATGTGTGCTGTTAAACCTGTTTAGAATTGTGATGTGATTTTTTGCTTGAAAGATTGTCCTCCTAAAACAAATGCAATTGCATCATTCCATTTATTACCATGTTCTATTTTAGTTGATTTGATAGTTTTATTTTCTTTATTAAAGTTCACTCGACACTATTTGAGTTTGAGGAACTTACTTTTTATGCTTGAAAATGCAGCTCTAGATAGATATTAACATTGTATTCGCCATGCTTTTTTATTTTTTTTAATAATTTTTTTTCTTTTGGCAGGCTGAGTTTGAGATTTTAAGTGGAAGTAGTGCCAGAAACAAACTGAACATGGAAAATGAGTATGCTCCTGTCTGTGGATTCTCTCCCATACATAATCATCAATAATTGTTTGCTGCTTGGATAAATTATATAATTATAAAGGAAGTGAAATCTTCTGCTGGTGAACAGTTAAACACATTTACACTTAAGAATTGTAAGTATTTGCTTATTATACTTGGGAGGAGATGCAATTATTAATTACTAGAAAGATACTTTTGTTTGTCTGTTAATCCAAATATTTTTGAATATAAATGTGATGTCTTGAATTCTGAACGTTCAGGGTAAAATTGATGTTTGGTTGACCTGCTTAGATAACTGATTCATCAGTTATTTATGACAGTGGGAGTACAAGAGTGGGGGTGTTATTCCTTTATTTCATGTGTAGATATGTTTGTGAACTTTAATGAACTTGTATCCTCTATTATCTTATAATACTGACAGCTTGGGTTAATGTTGTGCAGTTAATTTCTACCACAATTTACTTCATATTGCTTTCCTGTTGGAAGTTATTATGCGTTTTAAAGTTTTTTTATTATTTATCTTGGCTATCTAGTATTGTTTTACACATATCACTAATATGTGTAAACAAGAGGAATGGTACAAAGAAATCAAATAGATTTCCTTGCTAGTTATAGTTGTGGTACTGCAGGGTTTTGAATAAGATATATTAGCGTGTTACTAGTATTTGATATCTCTTTGCTTTTTATTCTACAGGATCAATCTAGAAGGTCATCGACATAGAGTGAGGCGGTATGCACATGGATTAAAGAGACTTATAAAAATAGGGCAAGGTGAGGTGTTCATGCTCATGGTCTGAATTTCTTTTTATCTATGATTTCTATTGGCTGTATTCCGATATTATGGATGTGTGTAAAAACATATTTCAATGGTATATTTGCACTAGCTTTTTTGTGCCATAAAATTTTTCAAATCTAATATATAGCAGGCGATGAAAATTTTCCAAGTGCGTGTTATGACACTGAATCACAATTGTGCTTTTCCTTTGACTGAAAAAGGCAAGGGCTTCATTAGAGTTCTTGCTTGACTTCTGAGCATTTGGATACCTTTAGGAGGCATAAATGCACATGTATCCTTTGAGTTTGTTAAAGTTGCAAGAGTGTTATGAAAATGATAGGTGCAGCAGATGTGTTTGAGGAGTGTAGATCCAATGTTGTAAATGTTTGTATTATCCAAGCATATGATGGTAATTCTCAAGCATGACTATATTTGCGATGGAATTAGTTCCATCATCAATAAATGTACATGGTTTTACCTTTTTGTGTGTAGTAGTATTATATCTGATATAGTAAATTTATTAATTGCATTTGTATATATGATGTTTGAATTAAATGTAGTGGATCTCAGCTTTCAAATGACTAAAACGTGTTTGTTTATCTGCTAGTCTTTTTGAAACCTTATTAAATTTTAGTATGGCCATAATTTGTGACAACAATTTGTTTCTTCATGTTATGCATGCTCACAGTTCTTTGAGTTACAAGATCTGGATTAGCATCCTTCGTGTAATTAAACTTTGCAATGTTTGTTTCTCCCATCAAGTGTTTGTTTGTTTATGTTGGTTTTGTTTAAATTCACAGGTAGATAAAGTCCTATGTTAAATTTGATCTATTGAATTTCTCGGTGGATGCTTTATATTCATTTTTCATTATCAGATATTCCACTCTCTCAGAAATTATTAGCATCTTAATTCCTTGCCAGACAGAAATTTGTAATATATTATTAACAGCAAAATGTTGGTAATTTGATAAATATCTTGCTCTAAACCATAGCACAATGTCTTTTACTGGACAGAATATTTCGGTCTTTGTTGATTACTGGGGACAACTTTATTGAAAGAAAGACAACATATTATAATTTTAGCTTCTCAGTTCCCTTTGAAATTATGCCTTTGTGTCTCCTCACTGTAATAATTAATCAAACTATCATATAATGAAGCTAAATATTTGATTTTTGTTTAAAATATATCTTCAATGAACATTTGATCAACTATCTCTTTTTTCCATCATGGACAGGTCCGGAAACGCTTATTCGGCAGTCTTCAACATTGGGTGCTAACATTACATCAGAAGGATATTTTGAAGGGGATATTGGAGATGCAGTTGAAGCTCATGAATGGAAATGTGTTTGTACCATAAATGGTACTCTGCATTAAAAGCCTGTTCAACTTCTTAGCTTTTAACGGATATTGTGTTTTAAAATTTTCTTTCCTGCTTTTTATTAAAAATTTGCACTTTCACTTTGTTCATATGCAGTAATTCATATTTTTCTAATCTTAAAGTTAGTAAATGCCATTTTAGTAATTGATGTACTCTTCTTTGGCATTCCAAATCTTTTTGAATTTGTTAGATTATTCGCAGCTCATTTCAAAGATATTTAACTTGTTATTCTGCCAAAAATTTTCTTTTAGTCCGTACTGCTTCTCAGAATGTCTGGAGAAAAATGGATGCTTGAGGTTAAGAATGCATTATCATTTTTTATTTCAGGTGTTCGAATCTTTGAAGATGTCTCTGATTCCAAGGTATTTCTCACAGGTCCCTAATGTATATATGCCTTGAGTTGTGTTTGTGTGAGTGAAATTATTCATTCAAGAAGTTCCAGGTAACAGTGGCCCCTCATGCCATTGTTGCCTCCCTTACAGAAACACTGAAGATAAATTTTGTTTTCAAGGGATAGAGCCCCAGTACTAGAGCTTTTTGTTTGAAAGCAAATACATAGATGAAAAGAGATAATAGCATAAATTAATTATGGTTATCGGAAATCTGATTTTGCTTAAGCACATGCTAGATTTCCCATCAAAGTAATAAAATCTGCTTGAATTGCGGTGTAGTTCCACAATTTTGTTACTGTGCTGGGAGATAGTGCAAAGTGCAACACATGATATCAATGTGTAACATAATACTTGAGTCATGGTTTTTTTTTTTAAAAAAAACAAGTGAATCACTTCTTCAAAATTTCTGCAAAATATTGTTTGAAATTTCATTGCTTTCATTTCTTAGCTTATCTGAAATTTCTTTAATTTTTTAGCTGCTTGTGATAAAGCTGAAAATTTGAGGGAGCAAATGAGGTTTGAATTTAAAGCATCTGTTTGGATGCTGGTTTTAGTTTCTAAAACATCCTTCTAGTCATGCAAGTAGATGATGACATGAAATGAAAAATAGGGTATGAATTGAAGCCATAAGCTATGTCTATTCTCATATAATATCCACTATAGATATCAAAGAATGCTCTGGATGACACTTTGAGGAAGCCGAAAATACTACCCAACTATTGCTGCTTTGAGTTGTGCATTATCTCAAAATTTTCTACTACCAAATGTTCCTAATTTTAAAAATACTGCATAGCTTCCCTGCCCTAATTGATGCTCAATAAGAAATCTTCTATAGTTCTCGGGGCTATACTCTCACTGGAAAATGCATATAACATGTTGCACTTATCCAAAGCTACTTCATCATCAGAATAAATATGTAGATGGGTCTCCTATGCCTTACGCAAAAAGTATTTGTAAGGATGGTTTGCTTAAAGCCTTTTTGTTACATGTTGACTTCACAAATCATAGCGACCTGGAGAAATATGAGGAAGTCATTGCAATCAGGTGTGCTAATACCTGAAAGTGTTGGAACAAGAAGCCAAAGGCCTCCAAACTCCAAAACATCCTAAGTTGTTCAAGACAAATCCAGAATTTGATTAAGTCAAAATAGGCTTGTTGTTTCCCTCTCATTAAGATTCTAAAAGAATTGAATCTCCAAAATACTGTATTCTTTACCATCAGCAAAATAGAGAAGCTGTAAAGAATGAGTTCTGCATGAAGTTCTGATTCATCAGCTTATAACTTGAAAAGAGTTCATGAAAATTTAATTATCTTGCAGCTTTTAAGATATAGTGAGCTCTGATTTCTGTAACTTAATTTATCTTATTCTGTTCATTTGCAAACTGTGTTTCTTATGTACCCACTTTTTAAATTTTTGTTGTAATCAATTAAAAATTATACGAAGTTAGTAAATATTCTTGATGAACTTATTCAGCATCTCTGGTTATTTTTTAAACATTGTAGAATGGGAAGGGTGCTCTTGTGAAAGCAGTTGGAGTAATTGATGCAAGTGCTGACACTGTTTTTGAAGTAGTTTTAAATCTTGATCGACATCAAAGATATGAGTGAGTTGCCTAATTTGTATTCTGAAGCTGCACCATCAAGTTTTATTCTAATAATTCTTGTCAGGTGGGATATGTTGACTGGTGACTTGGAGCTGTTGGATTCTTATAATGGTCATTATGATGTCCTGTATGGCACATATGATCCAAAATATCTTACTCGGTAATATCCTTAAGCTGTACTTTTTCCCCCTTTTTTAGCTGGTTTATGTTGGTTCTGTTTTGTTCGCTTGCTTCAGTTTTCATCTGTATTATGTATGCCTTTACCTGTACCTAGCAAACCAAGAACATGTACTGTTACCCCAACTCCTTTTACCTCCCAACCTGTTTAATTGTGGTGACTCATTCTAGATAGTTGATTATTATAAGAGTAAGTTAGGGTTGGCTTGTTGTCCAAATATATGGCCTATTATATTTTCCAGAGAGAGAGAGAAAATTGTTTGATCTTAAAAGAACTGCTTTTTTTATAATTAGGTTTGTATTAAATTAATCAATTTGAATACCGAGGTTAAAAACTGTTTTTACTCTTTTCATCTTTCTGCTGGATATTCTGTAGATGAAAATAAATTTTATTTTTCTATTTTTTCTCTTCACCTTTAAGTACACAGTGATATGTATGGTCATTATCGTCAATTTCACAGCTTATTTTTTGTTATCCGGAAAGCTGCTACATTCTTACTGGTAAAGAAGCAGATGTTATCCCTAAAGCTCTTATTTGCTAACCACTACAACATTTGAATGATAATAAACTTTCTCGTGAAACTTTCTGCAACGTCAAGTATAATGCCTTTAAAGCTTCTACTTAGTCACCATTCTAAGGAGGTGGATTATAGTTTTATTAAAGTTTACCTTATAGTAAACATAATGTGAAAATATGCATATGATACTGTTACCAGCACAGGTAGCACCAAATGACCCCCGGTATATTTATTCATGGGTAAAGGAGATGCATTTCTTTTTCTGATACCTTTAGTTTTAATCATCAATGTTCGAAATTATTGGTAACTAATTGATAATTGTTCATATAATGCTAGAACCTTTTGCTATCAGTTATCAAAAATTGTGATCTCGCAACTGTTTCTTTTCATTTCTTTTCTCGATAGGAAGAGTTCGTGCAACAATGAAGTCAGTTCTAACTTTGTCTTGTCTTTTATGCCACCATTTGGGTTTTACTTCTTGGATAGTGTTTTCTGCAGGTGGCAATCCAATAGAGATTTTGTCTTCTCCAGGCAATGGTTTCACGGACAAGATGGAACATACAGTAAGCCAATATGATCTCTCATATGCTGTTACTTGTTGAAATATTCTATGAACCTTTTGAAGCCTGCTGAACTAGCTTCCATCAATTTTTTTTCCCATTTTTCTGGCTCATGGGATTTGGCCTTATGGTCATACACACCTAATCCTTCAAACTGAGTGTTGCCATTTGTGGTCCTTTTAGTTTGACCTTAGTTTCTGCATCAAGTTAAGCTAGCTTCTACTTTAACTGACATGAGGTCTGTTTGTTTCTGCAGCAATCTTGCAATTTCCAACAGTACACAAGAAGCGATCACCACGGTCTGGATATCATCGAACAAAAGTCAATCGTAAGATGATTAATACTTTTAGTTGTTAAACTGACAATTCTTCACTTTATGTGTATTATTTCTAAATTTTTACTACAAATCAATTATATATTAATCTGTCATTGGGTTCTACAGAGATCTTTTCAGTAGGGTGATGCCATATGATTTTAAACCCTTCACCAAGGTCTGGATACCATCGAAAAAAGTCAATCTAAGAGGATTAGCAATTTCAATGTTTAAACTGTCAAATTTTCACTTTCTGCTAAGCATTTCTAAATTTTTGTTTCCACAAAACTGTATACTGATCAGTCATTGGGCTTTTGCAAAAATTTATTCGGTAGGTGATGACATAGATGTTTAAATTCTTCATGGTCTGAAAGAGAGAAGTGAAACTGCTTGAACTTATTTATGCTTTAACATCTTCTGTGTTAGGCTTTTGCTCTGCTAAAATTTCTGATACATAACTGGTTAATGTTAAGAATGTCAGGGGCAGATAATTTCATTTTCTGCTGGCTGGTTTTTTGATATTGTCCCTACAAGTGTTTGCATTAATTGCACGAATGAAGCTTCCTCACATGGGTCATTTTTTTTACCATCTGCTTTATTCTTTTGACAAGAAATTTGATTATTTGATTTATTTTATGTCTCTTGAATAAATTATCAACATTTACATTTTTGCATTTTCCTGTGGTTTTTTTGTTCATGATTTACAGCTTCTACTTGGGAGATAAGAAATTTAAACACTCCAATGGGTTCAAATACAGCACGATGTATTGTAACACAAATGTTGGAGGTACATCAATCGGGATGGTGTAGATGGAAGAAAAATCGCACCTCCAAGTTTGAAAAGAGTATTCCTTATGCATTATTGTCCCAGGTAGCAGGTTGGTCCAATCATACCTCTCTTTGCTCCGGGATTAAGTAGTACAATTCTTCAAGATCATCCCATGCTAGACTAGGCAAACAGAGTCTAGAATGTTTCTTGAAACTTTATTTAAAATTTTAAAGTCACTTTTGATAGGCTAAATCAGTGGGAATTGTTCCTCTCTCTAATAAAGTTGAGTTTAAGAAAATTAGTTACTCTGTGGCACTTGTTTAGTTTAACCAGTTTCTTGGATACTATGAAAATTTTCCTTTTTGCTAAGAGTAGATTGATTAGTACTCTGAAGTTGTCTGTTATTGAGATGTTTTAACTTGAATTGGCAGATTGACTTGTTTCGAAGGTGGCCCTACTTCTGAAATATTTGTTAAATGTTCATTGGTCACTGACTATCAGGTCTGAAAGAGTATCTTGGAGCAAACCCGGCACTCAAAATTGAAAGTTCTACCACAGTTGTGCGGACAAAATTTTCTGATGGGGCAATCTCTAGTAGTGAATTTGATGATACGGAAGTGCAGGATGAATTTTATGATGCAATTGCCGCTGATACATCATCATCATCAGATGAGAGTGACGGTGATGATGAAGGAACTAAGGTCTTTCTTTTTATGTCTTTGAATCTAATTTGCACATTATTAGTGTCTGATTGAGAAAATTGATTAAATTGCTAACTAGAGCTTGAATTTTGTTTATACAATCAGAATAAACAACTCTGAAATTGAAAGCTGTTTTCTTTATTCCAGGATGCAAAAGTGAAGCTCAAAAATGTCTCATGGGCCATTGCGAGCTTGGCATTGAAGCGAAGTTCAGGTGCTTCATTTGCTTGGAATGTTAAAACCCCTGTTGTTTCGATTGATAATATTCGATTTCCCCAGTATTTTACTTTAGATATTTACTTTCCGATGTATATAAAAGGGAGCATTAACTTAAGAATAGAAATTTATCCTGATAAAGAAAAATAAGAAAATCATATACGTGCATTCGGTCATATTTTCAGCAACATTGATATGCTTTTAATTGTTAATATAATGAACAATAACAAAAAAGGAAAGAAATAACTGTATGTAATATGAACTTCCGGCTCAAGTTCTTATTAAGGAAAGGCCATAATATAATTTATTCCTTTTGTTTTCTCATTGTATACTTACCATTGTGGATGCAGCTACAGATGAAAATAATGAATTGGATCATAGTGTCACACCAATATCCATTGATCCAAACCAACTCCAAGGTTCTCTCCAAAAAGGAAAGGATGAGAAGGACTCAAACTGTTGGACATCTCCTAGTGGTACAGGGTTTATGATCAGAGGGAAGACGTACTTAAAGGATAATTCTAAGGTCGGTTTATCATCATAACCTTTGTTGTCTCTTTGGCCTATTTTAAGCTAATGGTACTGTTACTTCTTCTATGATTTTTTATTTTTTTTCTTACAAGCAGTCCATATTTCATGGATATGAGCAAACTCACATAGATATATGTTGCTACAGCCATTGGAGGGAGTTTTACATACTGGTTTACATCTAGGATTTTCCATCTAAACATAACAAAATTCACATTGAAGATAAGCCCAAATATTCTTATTGATGTTTAGATTGAAAGATCAAAATGGGTTGCAATAGCTCCGGTTTTGTGGCTGAATATAAGACCAAAGCATGATCCATAAATTATTTGATCTAGCTTAAATGCATGCCATGAAATCCCCATCACTTAGAGCTCCAATTCCACCGATGTCATTTGCAGTTGAGCTTGAGGACCTTGGTGCATAGAAAAAACGACTTCTGCATGTCATTGCATCTCTGGGGATATCACTTGGCTTTGGGACCCATCTCAATACATTGGCTGAATCTAATTCACAGATTACTCTCTGACATTGTGGCATTTAGATTCAAGCAAGTGTATTACTAGTCTCTCAGTCATCTAGTTTCTCCAGCTCTCCCTCCCCCACCCACCTCATATTATTTCTTCTTTCAAAAATTTTTTCATTATCTTATGACATAAGCTTTGTTTAAACTTTTCAATGAGCTGAAGTTCAGTAATTGGTATAATAACCTTAAAAAAGTGAGAAACATTCATTATCAGAACCTTATATATGCCTTCGTTCAGGTACATCACATAGTACAGTATAAAGAATCATACTACAATACCAAGATTTTCACTCTTTGGTTTCATTAACCCTCTGCTGATCTTATGTAGATGATTTGAAATCTTGCTGCTGTTGTTGTTATTGATTTGCATATTGAATACAGATAGCATGTGGTTGTATCAGTTTTAACAAAACTGAGGTTTACATGCAATGCAGTTTTTTAACTTTCTTCATTCTAGTATCTTCACATTTGAATTAAACTAGCTGTTTTTATGAAAATAATATTCATCACCTCAGATAAAGGGAGGAGATCCACTTCTCAAGCTTATAGCAGTTGATTGGTTTAAAGTTGACAAAACCTTGGATAAGGTTGCACTGCATCCCCGGTGTCTAGTGCAGGTAGTATTTTATGTTTATGTACTTGCTCTTTAGAGAACCCTCAATTGTTGTGTGCCACAAAGTTTGTTACAATTTTCGGCAGCATTAATGCTGCATGATAGCCTTCTTTGTTTATTATATGGTTTGGAAAATGGATTTACAAATCACATAGATTTGGTACTAAAAATAACTTCCTTGATGCTTTAATTTAATTTGGACGTTTAATGCTTTTGGAAAATAATGGATTCTGGAGTTTCGCTATAGTGTTTGACATGCTACTTTCTCATCTTTTGTTTAAGATTTCATATTGAATCAGCGCTATTAAAATCTGCTTACATCATTAGCTTGTAGCAGTCCCTTAAAAAACATTATAGCTTTCTGGATATTCTTCATATGAGTTGTCCATTTTTTATGCAATTCCTTCTACTCATCACATTGATTCCGGCAAGCACAGTACAATATGGAAGTAAGCACAGGTCCTTAACCTGCTTTCTGCTGCTCTAAAATTGAAAGATTTTTGTCTCATTTGTCTTTTAGTATGTTTGTTGAAACAGCTGATAGCATCAACACATGTAAGGACTTGTTTCAATGAATGTTCTATTTTATTATAATAAACTTTCAAGAAGCATGCACCTGGGACCGATAGTGTTTGTCACGCTGATAAATAAGCTATTGCTTATAGCCTCTAAACGAGATTCTATCAACTCTGGATAAATGTTATCCAGTTCTTTACACTTTTGAGACTAACTATAACTTCTCAATTTCAGAGCGAAGCTGGGAAAAAGCTTCCATTCATCTTTCTTGTTAATCTCCAGGTATTCTGAGTGGCTGTCCTATTCTCCTTCAGTTTGGCATGTTTATATTAATGTTTAACTACGAGGTATACTACTACTCATCTTACCCGTTGAGTGCAGTAGTCTCATTTATGTAACATTTAATCTTAAGACTTGTTAACTACTTGCCAAGAAAATAGTTGTATAACCTTGTTCTCCTATATTTAAGGCACTTGCCAAAACAACTTTCTGGGAACAAGCGTTTTCCAGAATATTTCAGTGGAGACATAATTCAAGAGGTAGCTTTATATCTAGAATAGTGAAGCCCCCTTTATTAGTCAGTAGCAGGCGGTTCAGTATCTGCAAATTTGCTAAAATTTCACTAAATGGTATCTAAGGCAGCCAGGGTCTAAGGGACAGGTGTTGAGGGGGATGTTTCTCAAGAGAAGAGGGGAAACCCCATCATCTGAACTCTAAGTCTGAACTAAATTCCCTAAGAGTAGAGGCTCGCCAAAAACTCTCTTTGGGTGCTATGGGGGACCATTTTGAGTTTGAAATTTGGAAATATATTCTGTTTACAACTTTATTCACAATGAGAAGACAAAAATAACTCTTAAAAGTTTGAAGTAAGCAATCTTTATTGAATCAAAAGAGAAACTTGGATTCGTCAGGCATCAATAGATGGCACAAGGAGACCTTGGTATGTGGTATCTCAGTGCATTATTTGGTGTTAGAAATCCGTTGTCTTAATATATTTTTGCTCTGCAAGATGATAATTATCTTTAAAAAATGTCTGTTTCATTGTTTTCCTGTTTCAGATACCAGCAAAACCAAACTATAGCATGGTTTTGTACTATGCCGCTGAAAAGCCTGTAAATAAAAATTCATTGTTGGGTAAATTTATTGATGGGACTGACATGTTTCGTGATTCAAGATTCAAGCTTATTCCAAGTATTATTGAGGTATAGTAGCATACGTGGTATTGTGAAAGCTTAAGTAGCTTTTCTCCATCTTTTCTTTGATGACATGGAAACTCCCTTCAACATTTACAGGGATACTGGATGGTCAAGCGTGCTGTCGGAACTAAAGCTTGCCTGCTGGGGAAAGCTGTAACATGCAACTACCTCAGACAAGACAATTTTCTAGAGGTATACCAGCAATTTATTCACCTTTTTCAGATCAGATCTCTGATGATCACATCTTTAATCTGAGGCTTCTTTTACTAGTTCTTTTTTTTGAAATAATCTTTTACTAGTTAAGACTGCTTGCTTTAGTGAGCTACTGTTTTTCCTGATGTTTGCTATACTTTTGCTCTTTAAGTTCTTACTGAATAACAGCTGAAACTTTTATCATGTAGATCGATGTGGACATTGGATCATCTTCTGTAGCAAGAAGTGTCATCGGACTTGTCCTTGGATATGTCACAAGTTTAGTTGTCGATCTCGCCATTTTGATTGAGGTTGGATTCTTGCACATCAAATTTCACGTGTTATGCACTCTTGGTTGCAGTTTTTACACCTGATTTTTCAGCAGTGGTTAAGCGATTTATAGTAGTGTCCATACTCCCATCTGAACCTGCATAATGCAGATAAGTACTTGCATATGAAACCAACAAAGTGCTAATAGACTGTATTTTGCAGGCTAAGGAGGAGGAAGATTTACCAGAGTATATTCTTGGAACTGTCCGGCTAAATCGTGTGAGGCTCGAATCTGCAGTTCCATTGGAAGCTTAAGATGTTATATTGTCAACAATTTTTGATAAGTCACATTTCACAGTGATTAGTTGAGTTCCATATTGAACACAGTCCTCCCAGCATTTGCAGTCTACTACAGAAGCTGTAAATCTGAGAAGTAGGATCTGAACTCCAAACATTTAGTGATAAAATGATTTTTAAGTACTGATATACATACTTCTGCAAAGACAGATTCATAGCCTGCCTGCTCATATTGTGAGCTAAAGGGCTTATGATTTTTCCATTCTTGGCATAGACAGATAATTAACCAATGGTTTGAAACATGTCCTACAGGCAGCTATGAAACAGACTCATAGCATCAGAGCAGAGAGTGCCCTTGTTCTGACCGATGACAAGCAGTAACACAGCCTATGTTAGTCATACTTCTCCTCAAACACCTTTGTGTATATTGAATTTACCTTGAGCCTTGGCAGGTCCATTTATCATGGCAAAGCATTCTTTTTTTTTTTTTCTAGAGAAATTCACAGATCACTGGTGGAAGTCAGCCCTCTGAGCCTCGAATTTACGGCACCTACCACTCCATGAAAGCTCTCAAAACTCTCACTTACAACATCAACATCCACACCCAACCTCGCCGCCCCCGCCGCCGTGACCGGTCCATGCACACCCACTACCAAATCCGGCCACCTCATCCTCACCATATCCCAATCCCATCCTAGCTCCCTCAAACTCTTCAACAACCCCTCGATCTCTCCGCTACTTGTAAAAACTAAGGCATCCACCGGCCCTCCTCCCTCACCCCTCTTCACAATTCCTTCGGCGCAGGTGGGTCCTAACCATCGCGTCTCGTAGGCATTGACCCTAATTGGAACCCACCCGGCATCCTCCAATTCTCGTAGGAAATTAGGAACAACCGGAGGCTCCTGTAAACCCACTACACACGGGACGGGACACAACACTTTTCGGCCCCATCCATCTCCAAGGCCCCCGACCAGCCCGCTTGGTGTTGTAACCTCCGGAACTAAAATCCTAACCCTACCTATACAGTCGCTATCGCCACAAAACTTGATGAGAAAATTACGGTCTATCAATTCAGCATCTCTCCCTAACGCGGCCAGAATAAAAATGTCGTCTCTGGGACGAAGGAGAGGGGTGGAGAGAGAGACTGCCGCAGAAGAAAAGGCGGAAATGGCGGTGCGTGAAGGGAATGCAATGGCGGATAAGAGAGAGAGGGAGGAACGCGTGAGGTATAGGGATAAGGACGAGAGGGTTTGCGGAGTAGTTTGGGTGGTGATTGTGGGGCACCACAAGGGAGCGAGGGATTTGAGGGTGAGGAGGTGGGAGAGTCTGGTGGCGTAGTTGGGTGGTGTAGTGAAGGCCACTGTGGGGCTAGTGGCGGCGGAGACAGGGATCATGGTTTGCGCGCGTGTGATACCTCGGGCACTGGCCGCTCGTTTTCATTTAGATGGTTTTAATAATTTAAAACCGTCAAATAAAAAAGTAAAATACACAATTTCACCTTTTTCTTTTATTTAGTGACGCATACTTTTGCCCTAATTTCTTTGTAAATACATTTAGAAAATTTATTTTTTATAATTATTTATAATATATTACGCCTATATAATAATGTCAGTGTATATTAAACCTATAATTTTTTAATTTTTAATTTATTGAATACAAAAAAGATATTATCTAATATAAAATTACAATTGTTTGATTTTGATTAATAGTGTCTTTTTTAAATGAAATATTATATAATATAATTATTAAAAATCATAGTTAATTATAAAAATATATATACTAAAAATTCAATAGAATCAAATATATAATTTAGATTAATTTATTTATAATGGAAAATTTTAATTAAATTTACTATTTTTGGTAGTGACCATATATCTATTTATTCTTGATTAGTCAATTTGAGAATTGGGTATTACCTGTATATCCAAAAGAGTCAGATTGTCTCCCTTATATATGCATTATTCTTTGTTATTGTATTACATATTTGTTAAAACCCATATCTGAATTTATTCTGTCATCCATTGCACTTTGCAAGAGATCTTAATCTACATATATACGTAAGATAGTATTTACACACAGCATCATTGTACTGGACTTTTTCACCTAACGAATAAATGATACATTGGTTTTGTTTTACTTACCTACTCTCTATTCTTCGCTGCTTCCTTGTAATCGTTGGTTGACTGGGAAGGTGGAAAAACTGACTTGCCCGGTGGACCTTGGTCTTCTCCTGAATACTGATCAATTCTTTGCTTGAGCCTTGGGCAGCAAGCCTGCTTGACGTCGTTTCTTTGGGAAGTTACTGAGATTTTTTGTCTTTTTTGTTTTCTTTTTTTGAAACTCGGGAAACAAAGATTCTTTTCCCGGTGTTCTGTGCTACCTAAAACTGGACACAGAAGGTTGGCGGTGATCATAGGGAAGTGAGAAGCAGGAAAGAACTAGTATTGCTGCTCCTGCTGTGGTAACTGCAAACCGGGCATGCTTGAAGAGGAAGACGCGGAGAGTCCTTTAGATCGTTTAGGGACAATCATGGGGTGTTCTACCACCTCTCTGCTTGCTGATGATGGGGAGGAATTGGAATTGGTCGCTACTGGTCAAAGACCTGAGAAAGATCCCAGAAAAATAGCAAGAGGGTAATGCTATGTCTAGTTTTGTTTTGCTTGGTGGGTCGGGGTTCTTTTGTTGTTTCTGCGCGAGAAACGATTTGAAATTGAATTTTTTTTCTTTTTGGGTTTGGATGGTGAGAAAAATGATATTGTTATGTGGTTTACCATGCATTGACTTGGAGGGTTGTTACTTCTTTGTTGTTTGCATTAAGTTTCTCTTCTTAATCTTATGAAACTCGGTCTCTTTTTTTCTTGTGGATGTGGAGTTGGATAAAATGCTTTCATGGAATTATAATGTAGAGAAGGATGGTTTAGAGTTTTATAGCATTAATTTAGGTCTCTGGCTCTGGTGATCAAGGGTTTGTAGTCTGAAATGCTAATGTGGCTTATTTTGTTCTGTGGGTTTCAGGTATCAATTGGACTTGTGCAAGAAAGCGTTAGAGGAGAACATAATTGTGTATCTGGGGACTGGTTGCGGCAAAACTCACATTGCCGTACTGCTTATGTACGAATTTCGTCACTTGATAAGGAAACCCCAGAAGAGCGTATGCATCTTTCTTGCACCCACAATTCCATTAGTTCAGCAGGTGAGGTTTCTTCATTTCATTCATCTGTGCATATTCAATTTTCAGCACAGCTCAACTCCATGATAGTTCACTGTCTTGATTTATTCTATCCAAATAACCCTCATCGTTCAATCCTGGAGTGTCTAGTGCTTATAAATTCTCATCAGAGGTTGTTCATGCAGCAAGCCAAGGTTATAGAAGAATCTACTGACTTCATAGTTGGGATACACTGCAGGAGCTTGAGTCATTTGAAGTACCACAATGACTGGGAAAAAGAGATCAAAGAATATGAGGTATGGATTTCATTAAAGTTATTGGTTTTCAACTGATTTTTTTTGCTCTTTTGATGTTTAATTATAATCTGCAGTTTATTTTTCTTAAATACATTCCTTAACTAAATTCATGACTAGAGGGATAAAATAAGCTTTAATACTATCTATCTAATTGTTTCCTTTTCTTGCTTAGAGCAAGGAACAATGAGTACATTATTTTTTCCTTCTATCCATGATGTTTTCTTATCTGTTATTGTTGGAAATTTACATCAGTTTGTTCTTATTAACTTGACTGGCTGTCATCTTTAGATAGCATGTTTATATAACTTGGCCTTTTGTGCAGGTGCTGGTCATGACTCCGCAGATACTACTGCGTAACTTAAGTCACAGCTTCATCATGATGGATATGATTTCTCTTTTGATATTTGATGAGTGTCATCATGCTCAAGTCCAGAAGAATCATCCTTACGCAGAAATTATGAGAGTATATACTGCTTATACTAACAGATTTTGTCTAGAGATACAAAACTGCACATTAATAAAAATGAATTCATGCAAGCTCTGATGCTTGTTCTTGTGTTTGTTTAATTAATTGCTTTGGCAATTCTGTAGATCTTCTACCAAAAAAATGAAGGGAAAGTCCCCCGTGTTTTTGGAATGACAGCATCTCCAGTTGTTGGGAAAGGTAATGCAATCTTAATCTCCATCAAAGGTTATCAGGGTTCTTTCCAATTTAGTTAAAGCATACAACAGTTCCCTTACAACATTTTAGTACTGTGAAAACCCATATCCAATATGCCTGTCACAATGACATCTTAAAGTATAATGTCTTAGAACTTTTATGTGGACTGTTGGTATATATAATTGTGTTGATTGAAGTATTTTTATATGTATCAAATCTTGACCGAAGAGTGCAAATGCTTCGCCAAAAGACTTTTTTTTTTTTTTCTTCAATTTAACCAATAAAGCATAGCCAAAGTAACTCTTTTTATTGGCATTGAAGCTATTCCATGGATGTTTAGTTATAAATCATTTCTTTCTTGGATGCATAGCCAACTCTGTTGATAACCATTCTATCTTCTATATCATAGCTATCAAATAGTTCATATTAGTTATATGCACAGCAGTGACTGGCTGGCTATATTGATTACAAACTCAAAGAAACTAGAATAAAAATTATGATTTTTAAAGGTAAGGTAACCAATGAAATTGTAAGCTTTAAAACTAGTAGCTTTTGATCATAACTGATCAGAAAGTGTAACCAATGATTTTCTCCTGTTTGTAACAATTGAATGCCATAACATACAACAAGAACAGGTTAGCTAAAAATGAGAGATTGAAACATGACATAAAGAGGGAAAATTACTTCAAGAAATTGATGAGATATGACATGTGACAGAAGGTAGATTATCAAGAAGAAACTAGCATTATAACTAGGGTTTTTTAATGAAGTAATATGGAAACATTTTCATGTTTGGTGGTTAGATATGAAAGGATCATGTATCAATGGCTGAAAACTACTTCTGATGAGGATTAATTGTATGCTTTAATGGGATTTGAGCTCCTACCCTTGCTTTATTTACATGATTTAAATGATTTCTTTTGTGGTCTTTAATTGGAATAATGATATCAGTCTCCACTTGTCATTTATTTTATTTTCCATCTATTATGCCTTCTGCTTTGCCGATCTTAGATCAGTGATAATTTTCTTTTTATTTAGGTTACTTGATAGAGCCAGTTATGGGCTTCATGCATACTGATGTTGCAGAACTACTACTAAGCAATCTTATACATCCCTATTGTAGGGTTGACCAAAATAAGCTCTTTCCACCGATTTGGGCTGCTCAGCTACCTATATATAGACGTGAAAGTCTTTCGGAGACTAGGAATGTTAATTGCCAGCAAATTGAACCTAAAATGACAATCACCAAAATTCACATGAAGAAAGGTTACCATTCAGTGTTATTTAATTAGTTACATAAAAAGTACTGTACTAAGGATAACCTAGAAAAAAAGGTAACAGTAACATGGTAACGCAATGAAATATAACTTATTTTTTATTTTCAATCTGATCAGGTATCATCTAAGGAAGCTCGCCGTAGAGGTTATTTGGTGGAAATGGAGGGTTTGTATTCTAGAATGCTGATCTTTCCTTAAAAGAAATGAATTATTCAAAGATTTACTAGAGCAATAGTAGATAGATCTTTTCAAATTTGGCAGAAAAAATATCAGTTGATTGAATTTTTCTGTCATGGATGCCAACTGATGTTAGTCATGAAATTTCTATGAGTTAGAGATCAACCTAATCATCGTTTGATGTCACCTACTGGAAATATTTGACTTGTAGATTAGTTTGACACTCCCAGTCAGCATGAAAATGACATGTTTAGTTGTTGTTCTCTAATTGAGCTTGTTTGCTGTGCCTTATTATGACTAATCTTTTTTGGACACTGTAATACTTTTAGTTCAGGAATTAATTTGATGTTTTGCCATATGTCATGTTCTTTCAGGTGCTTCTAATCTACCAAACTTACCAAAAGCCATCAACAGCCTCGAACATATACTTGATGCTAAGGTAGGCTGTCGAAATTGCCAGTTTTATGTATTAGTGGCTTGTACCCCATGCTTTATTTTTTCTTTTGTTCTGGATAGTCCTTGTTCAAAGCCAAAATTTGCTATTGGAACTCTTTGAATGATGTGGCATGACGTAAGAAACAACTCTGGTGATAGAAACATAATGGAAAGCAATGCACTGATTGGAAAATTTTATGTTCTCCTGGCAGGAATGCTATTTCTTTCTTTTCTTGTTGATACTTACTGATCTGAAAGATTATTATTCATCTCCCATGAAGGCATTTCTTTTGAAATTATTTTTCTATGCATTACCCTACTGATACAGCGTGTGTAGCTTTTGTTGATCCCAATTAGTTTAACCAAAATGGTCAAGCTTCCTTTTGAATATGTGTTGGAAAGGATGTCACACATACAGAAAATGTCTTTATATGAGATTCTTAAATGATTCAACAGTTATTTGCACCTTTAAAACCTTTCTACTAGTATGTCCTTGCTACTAATCAATCTCATTTAATTGGTTAAAAAAATCAGTGAGAAAGTTTAAGCCAGAGGGTTATTTAAACCCATTTTCTATCGTCATTTCCTACTTCTTCCTTGTTGGTGCTTTAGTACCTTTCTAAGGGAGGGGGCTAATGCTCATTGATTATGCATTCTATGTAGAATTCTGCAATCTATCTTCATGGCCATTCAAGAACCATCTGGACATTGTAATGAAGCTTATGCTGACATATGAGGTGCAAGTTTTTACTGATATTTGAGCTGTATATGATATCAAATTCAAACGGGCATGCTGAGTTAAGTTGTTGTGGTGAATGCTTCATGATTTCAAGAAATTTGCAGGAATTCTGGTTTGTACCATTGCAAATATCAAACTTTGCTGTTGAGTACTTTAATCTTATGTTGTTTTATCAATTTCAGAAGAATTTCTGCATTGAGTGTATGGATAATTAGATTATAAAACTGAGCTTCAAGTTCTTTTTTCAGCTTAAGGGTGTAGCATTGTTAGATAGTATGGTTCCTAGTCATACTGTTCAACTGATTCATGTTTGTAATGTCTGATCTCAAATTTAATCTGAGCACTTTCTTTTATAGGTATGTTCAGTTGACAAGGAAGAATTGGAAAGTCTTGTCGAATCTCCTGCAGTTAAAATATATCTTTTTGGTCCTGTTACTAATGAAACTTGTAGAGATTACTCTCATAAACTTGAGGACATCAAACGCCAGGTATATAATTGTAACTTATCTTGTCTATAAATTGGTTTCATCCAAAGGTAGATTTTTACATGCTACTGTATTGTGATAAGAGCAGTGTGTATCAGAAATTGGCAAAAAAGTCGATAATCAGCAAAGTCTTCAATGTCTTCGAAGCACCAAAAAATTTATCGTCAGAATGCATGATAATATCATATGGTGCATGAAACATCTTGGCCTTTGGGGAGCATTGCAAGTGAGTTCTTCATGAAATTTTGGGAAGTTGTTGTGGATTTATTAAAGCTAACCTTGTCTTATTATTTTTGAGTCATATTTCTTCTCTGATTTTGTAATGCATTCTATTTTCAGAATAAATTGTGAAGTTCTTTTGTTTTATTTTCTCCTGTTAACCTCGATCCTGTTCCATGTCCCTTTATTATGCTTCCAACTGGCAAGCTTATACCTGATCTATAGAGTTAGTATGGATATCTTTTGTGTGAAAATGGCACTATATTCCTTGATGTTTTCTCGTTGTGAGAATTAATGTAAGCATTGTTATGCTTTTTCGGTTTGGGTTTGGATTTGAGATGTGGATAAATGATGCTGGGGGAGTTTATTAGCCTTTGACTTCACCTAGTGATATGGAACTGATCCCTTTCTTGATGCTTCCTAGATTTTAAGATTAAATATTGGCGGCGCAGCATTTTTTTAATTCTGTTTTGGTCTTGGTTGGCTTATGAGCTGTGTTTTCATATGGATAATAATAAAATTATTTTATATATGCCAATTTTATTCGGTTAATAAACTTGTTGAATTACCTTTCTAAGTTTCCGTTGCTTGGCTGTTGGTGGGTTTTGATTTACCCTTTTCTTGTTTCCCCTGTTTATGAAGGCTTCTCAAATTCTATTGGGTGCTAATGACTCTGAGTGGAATACACTAGTAGAAACAGAAGGGAGTGTGAGCGACAGCTCCGCTTGTGATAGATATCTGACTCTAGCTGCACATGTGTTTACTGATTGTGGAAGAGGTATTTTAGTTTCCAAGTTGGTCATGTGTTTGCCTCTTTTTCCTCTTAGGAATTTAACTGCCAATATAGCTCTTGCTATGCCAGTTATCTTGAATACAAGCTGACCTTCATTTCTTTTGCTGTTTGAAAATTTAAGATTTTTTACAATCACATTCTTCCTACTGTGTCTGGATCCATCCACTAACATTTTTTGCAGTGTTGTTTTTTGCTCAAGGACTAGTTATTTGGAGCAGATGGCGATATGATGTTTTTGTGAAAAGTTACCACATCTAACTACATTGTCATATCAACTACACTCAGTTACTAACAGAACATTTAGTGTGTTTCTAATAATTTTACTGTGGATCTTATAAACAGAACAGTCAGTTAATCTGATGGTAGACATAATGAAACTGTAGTTTGATGGTTGGAACAATGACTTTAGAAGTTAAAGATGTTTGTATGTAAATCATAAATAGTAAATGTTTTACAGAAGTAAGAACGTTTTGTGATCCTAGCACTAAAATGTGGATTTCTGGTGTTCAATTTGATCTATAAGGTTTCATGCCACATCTCGTGATCTAGAAGTTAAAGATGTTTGTATCTATTCCTTGCAATCCTGTTGATATTCCTCTTTTTTTTCTCTTTTTAGCATCTGACATGTCAGAAGTGGAGGTTTTAAAAGAGCCATTTTTCTCAAAAAAGCTTTTGCGTTTGATTGGCATTCTGTCCACCTTCAGGTTGGTAGTTGCACAATACTACTTTCTTTTGTATTTATATCAGAGAGAATTTACATATATTTAAGTGTGAAGTGATGACCTTTTCTGCTTAAAGCTAATACTTGCAAACTAGGATTATGTCTACGTTCTTGTATTTGTTCCCACAAGACAAAAAAGGCATAAAAATTATTGAGTTGTGTACTGTAGAAGCGGGCATGTGTTTCATTATTCTTGTTTTGATAAGTTTGCAGGGTGTGGTCTGTGATTTTAAACTTACAAATTTTAAGTTTATTGATACACAAATTGGTGCAACACAAAAGTGCAGGTGCACATACATACTTCAGATTGCATATCTTTAATGAATAGCAAGCAACATGCCATCTAGGAAACCTCAATGTATATATGAGGTCTTGAGTGTGCGAGTGTGCAGCCTTTTTACTTATATGGGAAAAAATGAATAGCAGCCACAATATCTTAAAGGATGCCTTATTCATATGTGCTCATGGGTGTCTGTACTCAGTAGGTTTTCTAGCAGCACCAAGTGATTAGGAACAGATCTTTGGTACCTAAACTTCTTGATGTTGGCTACACAATAATCTCTCCATATTCCTTGACTGTTTTTCTAGTTCTTGTAGTTTTCTGCTTGCCGCTGGAATTCTTTATACTTAAATGATATTGTTTTGTTTTCTGGATCCTTCGACTTTTGTAGTGAAAGACTAATCAAGAAACTCATATGAACTGCTTGATTCTTGACAGAAAATTTTCATCTCTTCTTTCAGGTTGCAACCAAACATGAAATGTATAGTTTTTGTAAATAGGATTATTACTGCAAGGTCCCTATCATACATACTACAAAACCTCAAGCTCTTGTCTTCTTGGAAGTGTGATTTTCTTGTCGGAGTGCACTCAGGACTGAAGAATGTGTCGAGAAAGACCATTAATGGTATTCTTGAAAAATTTAGGACAGGAGAGGTAAGCTCTTGAATACTTTTAAGATCAGCATAGGTCATTTCTGTTAAGTGACAACTTCAATATGAGTAGACTGTGCTTCCTTTGGAAATTGAGCATGATTCTGGATCCAATTTTATGTATATGACCAAGAACCATCGAATACCCTGACTACGGAAAGCTGGCTTGTTCTGCTGGGCTTAATGTTTTCTGGGTATGGTTATGTGGGATATATTTGGTGTTCAAGGTTGTATGAAATGGTTTGGCTATGTCAATAGTTGCGCTAGTTATCAGGACAGCAGTTATTGGATCGAGGGAATCAGAACCAGAAGGGTTGTCAAAAATAAAATAGTCATTTGCAGTAATCATATTGTGTGTCAAAAACAGCTAAAAATTTACTGTTCTGACAAATTGAATTGAACCAGTGGATCAGTACGGTAGAACTTAAATATTTTAATAGTACATTAACTGGGTTTTGTCTATTACTTGTCTGATACAATGAAGGGTTTAGGCAATATCCTTATTCACTTAATAGTCATCGTCCACAGTGACTTTGCAGATATTTTGGCTTTGTGGACTTTGTGACTTTGCAGACCTTGCTTTTCGAATAGTAGGCCTCCATAAACTACCAACTGATACAACCTTCAGTAGAAGTCACTCCCAAAAGTTAGTTTGAGAGGATAGATTGTCCTATTGTATATAAACCCATATTGGTAACTGAATGTTACTGATGTGAGATTGTAACACAACGATGTTGTGATAGTTACTGATCAGTTCTAAATCTGGCCATTGCAAACTACAAACAGGAGAAAAATGACAAATAGCAACCAAACTTCCTGAGGGAAAAGCTGCAAGGTGTGACTGAATTCAATGCTAAGCTTCTACGGTTTTGATATTATAACATTTCTCCGTTGTTCTTACCAGGTGCTTATATACAGTTGCTGGGACTTTAAGTAAAGAAAAATTTCATGCAAAGCTGACCAGAAATAATAGTAAAAATGGAACCTTTGGTTTGAAAAAAGAAATAGTTTTGAAGATCCTAGTTTCTTCATGATGTTAGACTGGGATCTACTGCAGGTTGTAATTTTCTTACAATTTGCACGTGGTATGCTGATGGTAATACAATGAGGCTGAAAGTGTTACTCTATGGCTTTGTCAATTTGGCAGTTGAACTTACTGATTGCTACCAAAGTTGGTGAGGAGGGACTTGATATTCAGACATGCTGCCTTGTTGTTCGTTTTGATCTTCCAGAAACTGTTGCAAGTTTTATACAATCCAGAGGCCGTGCAAGGATGCCTCAGTCTGAATATGCATTTTTGGTGGACAGGTGATTTTTTTAGCAAATGATTCTGAATCCACGTCTACCTGGTTTTTGCAACTTCATTCTTTTTCTTTCTTATAATTGCAGTGGAAACCAGAAGGAGCTAGATCTGATAAAAAGTTTCATAAAAGAAGAAGACCGAATGAATATGGAAATTTCTGTCAGGACATCGGATGATATGTTTGACAGTCCTCAGAGACAAGTTTATAAAGTAGATGTGTCTGGTGCTTCTATCAGTTCTGGATATAGCATCTCATTACTTCACCACTACTGTTCAAAACTCCCACATGATGAGTATAATCTGTTTTAACCTTTTATTCAAATAGGCTTACTAAATCAATTTATCTGTTTCCGGACTCAGCATTAAAACTATTGATCTGTTTTACAGGTACTTTGATCCCAAGCCAAGGTTCTTTTATTATAATGATTCAGGTGGAACTGTCTGCCAATTAAATTTACCCTCCAATGCTCCAATACATCAAGTTGTTAGTACACCGCTAACCACAATGGAAGCTGCTAAAATAGATGCTTGTCTGAAAGCTATACAAGAATTGCACCAACTGGGTGCACTGAACAATTTTCTGTTGCCCGATCAAGAAGATACAAAGGATGTGTTGGAGGGAGTGTTATCTGATTCCGATGACTCTGAAGGTTTGAAATGTAACAATTTTCTGGTGAAGATTAATTTACGCGTTCTTGTTCTTTTAGCTGTTTGTTGCTTGAAATTTGTTAAATTTTGTTTGATGGCAGTTGAGACTTCACGGGGGGAACTTCATAAGATGTTAGTCCCAGCTGTCCTAAAGGAATCATGCACTAATTCTGAGAACCAAGTCCATCTTAATTCGTACTATATAGAATTTTGTCCTATTCCTAGGGACAGGATGTATAAGAAGTTTGGTCTTTTTGTTAGAGAACCTCTTCCAAAAGAAGCTGAGAATATGGAAGTTGAACTTCACCTGGCTCGTGGCAGATCAGTGATAACAAGGCTTGTACCATATGGAATTTCAACGTTTACCAGAAATGAGGTGAGCAGTAATCTTATAGTTTAACTTTTAATGGTTAACTCAGATGTTAATTGATTATACATATGCAGATCATCCTAGCAGTAAAGTTTCAAGCAATGTTCCTCAAGATCATTCTTGACCGATCAGAATTTGTCGATGAATATGTTCTATTGGGAAACGAAGTTTTACAACAGTCAAACCCCACTTCTTACCTGCTACTTCCTGTAATTATGCATGGGGATGAAAATAGAATGACTGTAGATTGGGAGATTCAAGGGAGATGTTTATCCTCTCCCATTTTCAGGAATCCAGTGGCTTTTGTGGACAAGAAAATTCTTCCTTCAAATAGTCAATTACAACTTGCTAATGGTCGCAGAAGTATCAGTGATATCGTGAATAGCTTAGTGTACACCCCCCACAAAAATAACTTTTTTTTCATTGTTGACATAGTTCATGAAAAGAACGGTTACAGTCCTTATAAACATTCCAGTGGTCCAAGCCATATGGAGCAGTTGATTACAGCGTATGTATCTTAGTTTCTTGAAACTTTATCATCATATATTATTATATTTCCCCGGAAATGTTCATAGCGATACATTCTCCCTACTTTCTCATCACATGTCAGCATGTCTATGCTTAAATTAGAATGTGATAGTATTTATTTATTTCTGATGAGCTTGTGATTGGAATATTTGCTGTGATGTGACACTAGGAATGGGATTGAGCTCAAGTATCCGGAGCAGCCACTTCTTCTGGCAAAACCACTATTTTGTTTGCACAACTTGCTACATAACCGAAAACAAAATGATTCAGGTAATTTTCTACATAACAGTTCTTTCTCTCTTTCTCTCTCTCTTTAACCTTTTGTGGTCTCCCATTTTTGTTTTGCAATTGCTTGCCAACTCATCTACCTTCTATGTAGCAAGTTAGCTGCATCCATTTTACTGTTTCGGACAATACCAGAAATTACTTCCTTTCAACTTCTTTTTCTCATCTTTTTCCTGAAGTTACATATAATTATTTTTTAACCTTTTGTGTTCAATTTTTTTCTCCAATGGGTTTCTGCACTCCACAGAGCCAGAAGAACTAGATGAATACTTTATTGATTTGGTTCCGGAGCTTTGTTGGTTGAAGATAATTGGCTTCTCTAAAGACATTGGGAGTTCAGTTTCTCTATTACCGTCACTTATGCATCGTCTTGAGAACTTTCTTGTAGCCATTGAGCTGAAGTGTTTATTATCTGCTTCATTTGCGGAGGGCGCAGAAGTTACCTCGAGTAGAGTAAGACCTTGCTTTAAAGATATCAATGCACTATCCAAGTTCTATGACATTTACCAAGTCATCAGCATACAGCTAGATAGTTACACCACTAACAGTTATTGATTCTGTTAGGTTCTAGAAGCACTAACTACAGAGAAGTGTCAGGAGCGCTTTTCTCTCGAAAGACTGGAGATTCTTGGTGATGCTTTTCTCAAATTTGCAGTTGGCAGACATCTTTTTCTTTTATATGCTACCCTTGACGAAGGGGAACTTACTAGGAGGCGTTCCAACATTGTAAATAATTCTAACCTAGTTAACCTAGCTCTCCGGAATAATCTGCAGGTATGAATTTCTTGAAAAATCATTATTTTTCTCGTAACTATTCATCATCATCAGCTCTTGTCGCTCAAATGCTCATTGTTTGGTTGACCATATTTAGTACTTGTGATCCCTGTAAGGCTATTGTTAATGTTCATTTGGAGTAATAATGTATTTCTCTGTTTTCAATAACTGAATGGGGATTATAACCTTTTAGGTATACATACGTGATCAACCATTTGACCCCTTCCAATTCTTTGCTCTGGGTAGACCATGCCCTAGAATTTGCACCAAGGAATTGAAAGGGACCATCCATGATGGAACTGATACAGCACGTCTTGCAAATGGTTATGAAATAAAATGCAGCAAAGGACACCATTGGTTGTTTAAGAAAACTATTGCTGATGCAGTGGAAGCTCTTGTTGGAGCATTTATAGTTGACAGTGGATTTAAAGCTGCTACAGCATTCCTTAAATGGATCGGTATTGAAATAGATTTTGAAGTCCTACAAGTTATTAATATTTGCCAAGCAAGTAACAGCTACTTGTCACTAGCTCCTTCCATGGACACAGCTGCACTGGAAGATTTGTTGGGGTATCATTTTCTATACAAGGGCTTGCTTCTTCAGGCTTTTGTGCATCCTTCTTTCTATAAGCATGGAGGAGGCTGCTATCAGGTTTGAACTCTTCGTGTTTGGAAGATGAATTGGTGTTATATATGTGGTTTAGGAATATTTTGTTCCCTGACTGCATTTTTCTATCATGTTATGGTTTTCTCCAGCGGTTGGAGTTTCTTGGAGATGCTGTCTTGGATTACTTAATCACCTCGTATCTGTTTTCGGCCTATCCAAAGTTGAAACCCGGGCATCTGACTGATATTCGATCTGCATTGGTAAATAACAGAGCCTTTGCGAATGTGGCAATCGATCGATCTTTCCACACATTTCTTCTCAGTAATTCCAGTGGCCTCAGTGAAGCCATAAACAAGTACGTTGACTTTGTCAAAACAAATGTGTCAGAAAGTCATCAGCTTGAAGTGCCAAAATGTCCAAAGGTAAACAATAGATACTGTATTAAGGATGTTTTCGTTTTTCCATCATTAGACACATTCGCCCCCGTAGAGAAGAATTGAGCTTCTTTTAAGTATTTAACTAGGATTCGAGTCCTTAGTATATGATTGACGAGAATATTCTTCTATATTGATTCATTTTTGTTTGCGCGTAACCCCATTCCATTCTTGATTTGCTTATTTATCATTAGCAATTCAAAAAAGCTGTCTGGAATTCATTTGCTTTTTTCATTGCTTCAGGTGCTTGGCGACTTGTTAGAGTCATGTATGGGTGCCATGCTTCTGGACACGGGGTTGGATTTGAACTTTATCTGGAAGACGATATTGTCCTTTCTTGATCCAGTCACAAGCTTTTCCAGTGTGAAGCTAAATCCTGTAAGGGAACTTAAGGAACTCTCTCAATCTCGTAGCTGGGATTTGCAGGTGCTTGATTCAAAGAAAGGGAAGACATTTTTTGTGGAAGTAAAACTTAGTAGCCAGGATTTGAATCTAGTTGCTTCTACAAGCAACTCCAGCAGAAAAGAGGCTGTTAAAATTGCTTCAGAAAAATTATTTGTGGAGTTGAAGGTAAAGCCTGGCATGTTTCTCTTGTCATATTAACATTATCACTGACGGTGTTACCAATGAAAATCTAGACATGTATGCATAATTGATTTCTTCTTCCTGGGTCGATGCCCGAGCGGTTAATGGGGACGGACTGTAAATTCGTTGGCAATATGTCTACGCTGGTTCAAATCCAGCTCGGCCCAATAATTCACTGATCCGCCATGAAATCATATTACCTTTACTTCTCCTGCACTTGGTGTTGGCTAGCTTGTTATCGTTACCTGTTGGTTTGCAGGATCAAGGCTACGTACCCAAGTTTAACTTCCTGGAAGAGATTTTAAGGTCTAGCTCCAAGATGGAAGCCAGATTGGTCGGATATGATGAAACTCCTGTAGAAGTTGTTTCGCAATATGCACTTGATCTTGAGAACTTGAAGGTAGAAGAGCCTGTTGGTGGCAATGATCATTCCAAAACTGATTCCACCGTTAAAAAATCTGATGCTTTGTCACCTTCCGTGGTTGATGCCTACGGAATACACCGAAATGAGGGTGTTGTCAATCATAAATCTGACAGAGACTCACAGAGCACAGGTTAGTGATGATTATCCATTATGTATCCGTAAGGAATGAATATCTCTGGAATATCTCAGGTTAGTACCCTTTCGTTTCAATTGCATACAGCAAGACAAGTTCTGTACAAAGTCTGCACTGCTAATTGTTGGAAGCCGCCCCTGATCGAATGCTGCGGCGAGGAAGGACCAAGTCACTTGAGATGGTAAGGCCGTAATCTACCGGTTTCGATTTAAGGGGAAATGTTATCTGAGATGAAGATATTGCAGCTTCACGTACAAGGTGATAGTGGTGATAGAAGACGCGCTGGATTTGATTTTGGAGTGCATTGGGACGCCTCAGAGCAAGAAGAAAGCCGCGGCGGAAAATGCGGCGGAAGCAGCGCTCTGGTATTTGGAACGTGAAGGCTACTTGCTTCAAAGTGAGAAGGGCTTCAGAGATTGAGTTTCTTCTCTTTCCCGCTTTCTGACTCCGGCGACGGCTTGAGGCTGACGAGGACTGGTGGCGGCAGCATAAATTTTCTGATAAAAAGTTGTAATATGTTGTATAACCATAAATATAAATGTAATGCCAAGCTCATATTTTTGGTAGTGGTATAGTTGTAATATGAATGGAATATGGATGGCTAATTGGGAATAAAAAATCAATTCAAATTGCAAGTCCCAAGCTTTAACTAGAAGGCCCGACGTATGTATATGTTTGCGGTTATCCTCGTGATATCTTAAGTACCGGAAACCGCCAATGATGCTTCTTTCTGATCGCTTTCCAACTCCAATGGGGCAACTCGGCTCGTCGCCTTCACGTCCCCTCAGGTACGCTGTGCTTGGTGCCGGTTTTGCTGGTCTGTCGGTCACTTGGCATTTGCTCAAGGTTGTTTCACTCTCTCCTGAGAACTTCCCTTTCTTTGCTTCTTTTGCGCTCTTCTTCTGTTTGTATTGCAGTCGACCTCTAATTCCACCGCTTTCCTTTTTATATGTGCTTGCAGCACAGTCATAAGGACTCAAATGTGCGCATAGACGTGTATGATGAGGCGGGTATTGGAGGTGGAGCCTCGGGGGTTTCTGGAGGCCTTCTCCACCCTTATTCTCCTAAAGGTTTGCGTCCTTCTCCTGTCCGTTTTCGCGGTTCTGTTTAATATGATTGTAGCATGAAAAATCTTGGCAGCTAAGCTGCTTTGGCGGGGCGCTGAGTGTTGGAAAGAGTGTTTGACGCTTTTAAACGTTGCGGAATTGGCTGCTGGACTTGGAAATTCCCCTCATGATCCCGATAATTTTGTAATGCGGAGAAGGTTTACTCTCCAATCTAAAGCTCTTTTCCCTCCTCCTCTCCGTTGTGTTCCAATCTAAACTATTTTCCTTTATTTATTCTTCTAATCTGATATTCGTACTAATTTAGTATCATACATTATTTCTCCCTTGACAAAATCCTGTCCATTTTAGGGGCATTCTGCGACCGGCAATGAGCATAAAGAATTTAAATGTGCTGAACAATGTACCCACGCAGATCCTCTTGTACTGAACTTTATTCACTGTAATGCTGATTTTATAGAATAATCTCCTTGTTACCTGTATTATGCAATTAGAATGCTCAGAATTCCTGCGGCAGTTGCCCAATAGAGACCATCAATAAGGATGCCGCCCAACAACTTGTTCCAAATATTCTTGTACCTTTCAACACAGCCTTCTATATGCCTGAAGCCATTAATGTAAATCCCCTGCGCTACCTCCAGGTCTGAAGAAAAGGACTATCCTGTAATTGTATCTTTCCCTTCATAGTTTGTATGATTTCCCTTTGTGCTTTTGATAAGCAAGAGTTTGATGATATTGAATGTAGATTACAAGAATCATTTCTTTATTCTTTCTATATTTTGCCAGGCACTGTTCCTAGCATGTGAAAATCTTTCGAATGATTTGTCCAATTCTTTCAATGGACAGAAGGATCTAAATTTGCACAAGAAATGTATTCAAAAACTTGTTGACCTGGAAGGTAATCACAAGCACTATGGCCTAGGTCATTTATACTAGGCATATTTCTGATTTTGAGTATTTCTGTTTTTTAAAAAAAAACTAAAATAGATCTTCCGTTATGTCGGTTTTGTCAACAGAAGCTGTATGGGAAAATATTATAAATTTGAACTTTGTGTCTATCCAAATAGAAACTTGAGGTTAAATCTTAGATTCTGTTGCCATATTGTCAAACTGTTAAGAACCTCCACCTTTAGATAAGCTAAACCTGTCCTATGAGATGTTGTATTAAGAGAATTATTATGAAAATTAAACTTTTTTGCTGAGAATGGAATGAGGAACAACAGTGTGGTCATCTTTCGAGAGGCCGACTCTTTCTTTCCTACAAACATGTCTCACAAAATCTGCATGCCTCCCATCATATTTTCGTTTCCCTTCAATACTGCCTTTGACTCACTAATCCCAGGTGGTGTCTTTGACATTACCCGTGTATCAATCCGTGACTAACACCTAAATCCCTCAACTGTAGCCTGCCTTAGACGCCCTGTCCTCCCTTTTCTACCCATCCTATGAAAAAGAAATCGTATCTGAGGCTTAACACTAACCTTGATTTATAAACGGTCTGTAATTGTAATATTTGTCATCGTGCTAGAATTTATTTTTTCTAAAAGCAGTATGTGTCACTATTTATTGGAACTGCATCTTTCTGATGGTTATGCATACCCTGCTTTGTCCAACATAGATGTGTAACTATTGGCTGGTTTCAGTTAGTAAGCTTGTTTTGCCATGCCTATCCATCTAAACTTAGATTATTTGGTTTCTGTCATGATTAATTCATATTATGTTCCGTTTTGCAGGGCAATATGATGCAGTGATAGTATGTCTAGGCGCAAAAGCAGACATGCTACCATAACTCTTTGGGAAGCTTCCTTTAAGGACATGCAGGGGTGTTATTGTGCATCTAGAATTGCCTCATACTCTAAGGTTAGCCTGTGCCGTAGGTACACATGTGCGCTTCCACTTTTTTTTTTTCCTTTATTTGGCGAGTGGGTATGTTTTCTATTTTCTAATGGTGTACCTTTTCTCTCTGAAATTAGTCTCTAAATTCTTGTAACTTCTGGAGAAGTGCTATAATCTGCAAACTGTTTCAGGGAAGAGTACCCAGACTCCGCCCCATCCATCTTGTCAGATGCTTGGCTCGCCATTCGTGGAACCCGCAGTATATACATGGGCTCAACCTGGGAATGGGAGTCCAGAAACGCTTCGCCACGTGTCTCAGCTGATGACGCTTCAAAAGCTTTCCTGGAGCTTATATCAAAGGCGTCCGTCTTTTATCCAGGAATAGTGGACTGGACCCTTACCGGAGCCAGGGCGGGTTTGAGGGCAATGCCACCTCTAACCTCCCATGGATCACTTCCACTTTTGGGTTGTGTTGATAATTTTGTAGGGGAGGATTGCTCTTGTAAGTACTGGTTCTTCGGGGGACTCGGTTCGAGAGGTTTGTTTTACCATGCTTGTCTTGGGAATCTCATGGCACAAGCTGTGATTTCCCGTAATGAGAATCTAATTCCATCTGAGCTAACTGGTTGGAAGAATGTTAATAGATGATTAAATATACTTATGGACTATTATTTATGCTACAAGAAGAAAGGCCGAAGGTATGGACTATTATTTCAATTTCTCTCTTTGAGTCTACAAATGCATACTTTGAGATTACAACAGCACACTTATGAGTTTACAAGAGCATAACAAAATGGACAGAAAACCTTTGAATAAAACTATGAAAGTCCCAATTTGGATAGAAATGGAACATTATCCACTACAACATAGTAGCAATTTATGAAGTTATGCTCCACCAAATAAAACCATGCTCTTCGCCATCGTGGATTGATGTAAAGTACGACTCCAACCGTCAATACTGCTATTGCATATGACATCACAAAAGTGACCCAAAAAGCATCCATATCTACCAAGTCATTATTTTCAGTATTTTCAGTAGCATCTTTCGATATTGATGGTGGCAGTGCCTCTTGACTACAACTCTTAGGCAATGGCGGTCCACAAAGTAAAGGATTGTCCTTGTAGCTATCCTCTTCAAATGTTCCAAATTGTGCCACTCTTTCGGGTGTTCTGCCAGATAAATTATTATGTGCTACACTGAAAACCTCCAAGGAATTGAGTTTGATGAGTTGCTGAGGGATTGATCCATTTAAGTTATTGAAAGAAAGATCTAAAGTCTCAATTTTCCTCAGGTTGGAGAATGTTGATGGAATTTCTCCCACTAAACCATTATGAGATAGGTTTAGGACCATCATTTTACCAAGATTTCCAAATTCGTGAGGAATTTCTCCCTTCAGATTATTACAAGAAAGATCAATGCCAAATATATGCTCAAGAATCCATCCGTGGTAAACATGTAATGCATTTTTGGTTGTGAACTCTATATTTTGTGATGGTAGGATGCCTTCAAATTGGTTACCAAATGTGCGGGTATATGTAAAATAATTTACCTTGTGAACAATAGGCTGACTGCTAATAGACTTCATATTTATACAAGACGGAATTTCTCCAGAAAAATTATTATGAGACAAGTCCAATAAACTTAATTGTTTTAATTCACATAAATCTCTTGGAATTTCACCCTTAAGATTATTATAACTCAAAAGAAGAAAGTTTAAGTGAGACAAAGATCCGATCCACGTTGGAATTTTACCTGTAAAATTATTTTGGCTCAGATCTAATGTTATGAGTTGAGAACAATTATGAAATATTTTTGTCAATGATCCTTGTAGGCGGTTTTTTGACAAAAAAACATAGTGTAAAGATGGGTTACTAAAGCCTTGTGATAAAATTCCTGAAAGAGAATTTTGTGAAAGATCTAAATATTCAAGATCGTATAGATTCCCTATCCATTTAGGAATTGGACCGGAGAGATGATTTTTACTTACATCTAACACTTTAAAATAGGAAGACATTGGGATACCATCACCAGTGACACTATTATTGGAAAGTATAAGAGCATCAGACGAGGAATATGACTTTGCAAAATATTTTCAAGTGAGCGCATCAGATCCATTAAAGGGAGAATGACACCATTAAAATTGTTTATGGACATGTTTAGAACACTTAATGCTGGCAAATAAGATGCAATCGTCGGTGGGATTTGGCCATGGAAGGAGTTGATAGAAATATCCAATTCTAGCAAATTTAAATGAGAATGAATTGGCAAACGAAGAGTTCCTGAAAGAGAAATATTGACCAAATATAGTGACTCTAGGTTTGTGTTGTTATCCAACAACCAATGTGGAAACTCATCCTTAATATTATTGTGTGAGAGATCAAGAGACTCTAGAGCACTCTGATGGTATAAGAATTTGGGGAATGATACAAAATGACCATGACCATGACCTGCCAAATCAAGAACTTCTAACTGGAATTTTGGAGTCGAACCATGGTTCACAAATTCCTCATATATCTCATTGTGGTTAGCTTCCAAAGTTAATAGTTTCGTCAGTTGAAGAAGGAAGTGAGTGAGGATGGGATTTTAAAATGGTTATACGAGAGTCTTAATACTTGGAGAGATGTGAGACTTCCCAACGGAGAAAATTGGATGTTTCCACTGAGATTATTAAAAGAGAAGTCTAATATTTGGAGTGATGTCAAATTTGCAAGACAAGAAGGTAAAATCCCATTTAGATTGTTGTGGTCCATATATAGCTCCTCAAGATACTTTAACTGGCATAAACCTGTAAAATTTTAATACAATTAGAAGATATGAGAAAAAAATATGAGAAGGTCATCGATCATATTACCTTCAATTGTCGTGGGTATGGTACCACTAATGGTAGTGTTGGACAACTGTAGATACTTAAGAGAGGACATCCTTCCAATTGTTCTCAGGATCAAGAAGTTATTGCTGATATTAGAATTGATCATTAATAAACTTTCCAAATTCTTGAGACTAGGCAAACCTAATACAAAGAAAACATAACATTAGATGGTAGTCGACAAAACCAATAGACAAACAAGGAAAAATTATCATCTATCTATTTTTGGTTGAATGATAATTCTATTAACTAATACTTGATCGTATTTTTTAATTAAAGATAATAAAATATTTAAAGATTGATGAAATATAAAAATAACTGAATCAGAAGACATTAAAAAAACTATAAACTCTTAAACAGTTGACTAACATAAAAAAGATTTGCAGTATAAATTGGTAGAATGGTGTAATACTTAGAGAGAAATTTGTTGTTTAATGTACTTACCTTCAACATGAAGGGTACCCTTAACATCTATCATGTCTAATGTTCTGAGAGATAATGATGATCCAAGACTTTGGAAGACATTCTCATCAAGTGAGCAGTCAAACATATTCAAATCTTCTAAATTTTGCAAGTCTGTCATACACAAAGAAAAGAATAAAATAAAATAAAGATAAAGTTATTTTTGAATTTAATTTTAAAAAAATTAAATTTCATTGAAATTTGTTACTTGTTGTAACTTACATTGATCAAATATTGCTCCTTCTAATCTGACGTTAGATAGATATATAGTCTTGAGATTTGTTAAATTGCTCAATCCTAAAATAAGAAGAGAAAATACGATTAAATATGTATTAAAATTTGAATATCTTTGAAGGAAAAATTTATGAATCTTTTTATTAATTCAATT
Organism: Passiflora organensis; assembly: GCA_019739055.1. Lineage (NCBI taxonomy): Eukaryota > Viridiplantae > Streptophyta > Magnoliopsida > Malpighiales > Passifloraceae > Passiflora > Passiflora organensis. The sequence continues at coordinate 1,621,612 of JAEPBF010000269.1, forward strand.
ATTCATGAAAAAAAATATAAGAATACAAAAGTGATAAAAAAATCACATGTGAGATGCTAAAGAAATACCTTTTGATTGAAAAATATTTGATAAAATATTTTTATCAAAGTTATTGCCGGTTAAATCAAGAATCTCCAAATTCTTTAACTTCAATACTTCTTCTCCACCTAAAAAGTTATCAGCAACAATTTTATAATTAATTCCATATAAATACACAATATGTTTATTTAACTCAATTATAAAGATAAACTTAGAGCAAAGATCAATTCTCACCTTTAAATGATTTGAATCTTTGAATAGCATTTCCAGCGAGATTCAATTCCTTCAAAGTTGTTAAATTATTCAACTCTGCCAAGCAAAAAAAAAATACAAAAGAACCAAAATGAACTATCCAACCACGAAAAGTATAAAAGACCATAATAAAAATAAGCAATTAGATGAGCTCTGGATTTTTGTTTAATTTTATATTTTTTTAAATTTTTTCAGCAAAACTAAAATAACAAAATAAAGAAAAGTCAGCTTACCTTCAATATTGACTGATCCTTCAATGTTATTATATTCCAAGAATAGTCTCTTTAAGCATGAAAGAGTACATAGAGACGGCAAAATGCTTGCATCAAAATGATTATAACTTAAGATATTCCAAACTGGTGAGCACTGATAATCTTTCCAAACCTGCGGCATATATAGTAGAATGCAATTTGTTAATATTTTCATCTATCATTATAATTGAAGAAAATTCAAAACCTACAAATTAAAGAGTTGTAGTCAATTTAAGCATTAATTTTGTTTTCTTTTTGAAAAGATGAAAATATATCGCATAATATAATATAACTATCTCCTAACTCTCAAAGGTTTGTTTTTTTGTCAAGATAGTCAATGCAAGAGAAGAAAAAAAAGGAAATAAAGACGAACCGTTGTTCCCAACGACGCCATCTATGCCATTCACAGATAAGTCCAGATATTTTATTTCTTTGATAGAAAGAAATAAAGAGGTATTCAGATACCAAGCAGCAACGGGTACCGTCCAATAATCCCTGATACCATCAAGTCGGAGCTCTATTATTCTCCCACTAGTATTGTCGCAGGTAACACTTGTCCACTTGCAACAATTCCCATCTTCAACCCAGTCTGGCAATTCGTCAAACAGATGATCTACGGAAGCTTTGAACTGCAAGAGAGCAATTCGCAACTCGTTACCTGTTGGTTTGCAGGATCAAGGCTACGTACCCAAGTTTAACTTCCTGAAAGAGATTTTAAGGTCTAGCTCCAAGATGGAAGCAAGATTGGTCGGATATGATGAAACTCCTGTAGAAGTTGTTTCGCAATATGCACTTGATCTTGAGAACTTGAAGGTAGAAGAGCCTGTTGGTGGCAATGATCATTCCAAAACTGATTCCACCGTTAAAAAATCTGATGCTTTGTCACCTTCAGTGGTTGATGCCGACGGAATACACCGAAATGAGGGTGTTGTCAATCATAAATCTGACAGAGACTCACAGAGACAGGTTAGTGATGATTATCGATTATCTATCCATAAGGAATGAATATCTCAAGAATATCTCAGGTTAGTACCCTTTCGTTTCAATTGCATACAGCAAGACAAGTTCTGTACGAAGTCTGCACTGCTAATTGTTGGAAGCCGCCTCTGATCGAATGCTGCGGCGAGGAAGGACCAAGTCACTTGAGATGGTATGGACGTGGTATAGTTGTAATATGAATGGAATATGGATGGCTAATTGGGAATAAAAAATCAATTCAAATTGCAAGGCCCAAGCTCTAACTAGAAGGCCCGACCTATGTATATGTTTGCGGTTATCTCAAGTACCGGTAACCGCCAATGATGCTTCTTTCTGATCGCTTTCCAACTCCAATGGGGCAACTCGGCTCGTCGCCTCCACGTCCCCTCAGGTACGCGGTGCTTGGTGCTGGTTTTGCTGGTCTGTCGGTCACTTGGCATTTGCTCAAGGTTGTTTCACTCTCTCCTGAGTGCTTCCCTTTCTTTGCTTCTTTTGCGCTCTTCTTCTGTTTGTATTGCAGTCGGCCGCCGATTCCACCGCTTTCCTTTTTATATGTGCTTGCAGCACAGTCATAAGGACTCAAATGTGCGCATAGACGTGTATGATGAGGCGGGTATTGGAGGTGGAGCCTCGGGGGTTTCTGGAGGCCTTCTCCACCCTTATTCTCCTAAAGGTTTGCGTCCTTCTCCTGTCCGTTTTCGCGGTTCTGTTTAATATGATTGTAGTGTGAAAAATCGTGGCAGCTAAGCTGCTTTGGCGGGGCGCTGAGTGTTGGAAAGAGTGTTTGATGCTTTTAAACGTTGCGGAATCGGCTGCCGGACTTGGAAATTCCCCTCATGATCCCGATAATTTTGTAATGCGGAGAAGGTTTACTCTCCAATCTAAAGCTCTTTTCCCTCCTCCTCTCCGTTGTGTTCCAATCTAAACTATTTGAATTTATTTATTCTTGCAATCTGATATTCGTACTAATTTAGTATCATACATTATTTTTCCCTAAACAAAATCCTGTCCAATTTAGGGGCATTCTGCGACCGGCAATGAGCATAAAGAATTTAAATGTGCTGAACAATGTACCCACGCAGATCCTCTTGTACTGAACTTTATTCACTGTAATACTGATTTTATAGAATAATCTCCTTGTTACCTGTATTATGCAATTAGAATGCTCAGAATTCCTGCGGCAGTTGCCCAATAGAGACCATCAATAAGGATGCCGCCCAACAACTTGTTCCAAATATTGTTGTACCTTTCAACACAGCCTTCTATATGCCTGAAGCCATTAATGTAAATCCCCTGCGCTTCCTCCAGGTCTGAAGAAAAAGACTATCCTGTAATTGTATCTTTCCCTTCATAGTTTGTATGATTTCCCTTTGTGCTTTTGATAAGCAAGAGTTTGATGATATTGAATGTAGATTACAAGAATCATTTCTTTATTCTTTCTATATTTTGCCAGGCACTGTTCCTAGCATGTGAAAATCTTTCGAAAGATTTGTCCAATTCTTTCCATGGACAGAAGGATCTAAATTTGCACAAGAAATCTATTCAAAAACTTGTTGACATGGAAGGTAATCACAAGCACTATGGCCTAGATCATTTATACTAGGCATATTTCTGATTTTGAGTATTTCTGTTTTTTAAAAAAAACTAAAATAGATCTTCCGTTATGTCTGTTTTGTCAACAGAAGCTGTATGGGAAAATATTATAAATTTGAACTTTGTGTCTATCCAAATAGAAACTTGAGGTTAAATCTTCGATTCTGTTGCCATATTGTCAAACTGTTAAGAACCTCCACCTTTAGATAAGCTAAACCTGTCCTATGAGATGTTGTATTAAGAGAATTATTATGAAAATTAAACTTTTTTGCTGAGAATGGAATGAGGAACAACAGTGTGGTCATCTTTCGAGAGGCCGACTCTTTCTTTCCTACAAACATGTCTCACAAAATCTGCATGCCTCCCATCATATTTTCGTTTGCCTTAAATACTGCCTTTGACTCACTAATCCCAGGTGGTGTCTTTGACATTACCCGTGTATCAATCCATGACTAACACCTAAATCCCTCAACTGTAGCCTGCCTTAGACCCCCGTCCTCCCTTTTCTAGCCATCCTATGAAAAAGAAATCGTATCTGAGGCTTAACACTAACCTTGATTTCTAAACGGTAATATTTGTCATCGTGCTAGAATTTGTTTTTTCTAAAAGCAGCATGTCACTATTTATTGGAACTGCATCTGTCTGATGGTTATGCATACCCTGCTTTGTCCTACATAGATGTGTAACTATTGGCTGGTTTCAGTTAGTAAGCTTGTTTTGCCATGCCTATCCATCTAAACTTAAATATTTGGTTTCTGTCATGATTAATTCATATTATGTTCCGTTTTGCAGGGCAATATGATGCAGTGATAGTATGTCTAGGCGCAAAAGCAGACATGCTACCAGAACTCTTTGGGAAGCTTCCTTTAAGGACATGCAGGGGTGTTATTGTGCATCTAGAATTGCCTCATACTCTACGGTAGGTACATATGTGCGCTTCCACTCTTTTTTTTTTTTTTTCCTTTATTTGGCGAATGGGTATGTTATCTAATTTCTAATCGTGTACCTTTTCTCTCTGAAATTAGTCTCTAAATGCTTGTAACTTTGCTGGAGAAGTGCTATAATCTGCAAACTGTTTCAGGGAAGAGTACCCAGACTCCGCCCCATCCATCTTGTCAGATGCATGGCTCGCCATTCGTGGAACCCGCAGTATATACATGGGCTCAACCTGGGAATGGAAGTCCAGAAACGCTTCGCCACGTGTCTCAGCTGATGACGCTTCTAAAGCTTTCCTGGAGCTTATATCAAAGGCGTCCGTCTTTTATCCAGGAATAGTGGACTGGACCCTTGCAGGAGCCAGGGCGGGTTTGAGGGCAATGCCACCTCTAACCTCCCATGGAGCACTTCCACTTTTGGGTTGTGTTGATAATTTTGTAGGGGAGGATTGCTCTTGTAAGTACTGGTTCTTCGGGGGACTCGGTTCGAGAGGTTTGTTTTACCATGCTTGTCTTGGGAATCTCATGGCACAAGCTGTCATTTCCCGTAATGAGAATCTAATTCCATCTGAGCTAACTGGTTGGAAGAATGTTAATAGATGATTAAATATACTTATGGACTATTATTTATGCTACAAGAAGAAAGGCCGAAGGTATGGACTATTATTTCAATTTCTCTCTTTGAGATTACAAATGCATACTTTGAGATTACAACAGCACACTTATGAGTTTACAAGAGCATAACAAAATGGACAGAAAACCTTTGAATAAAACTATGAAAGTCCCAATTTGGATAGAAATGGAACATTATCCACTACAAAATAGTAGCAATTTATGAAGTTATGCTCCACCAAATAAAACCATGCTCTTCGCCATCGTGGATTGATGTAAAGTACGACTCCAACCGTCAATACTGCTATTGCATATGACATCACAAAAGTGACCCAAAAAGCATCCATATCTACCAAGTCATTATTTTCAGTATTTTCAGTAGCATCTTTCGATATTGATGGTGGCAGTGCCTCTTGACTACAACTCTTAGGCAATGGCGGTCCACAAAGTAAAGGATTGTCCTTGTAGCTATCCTCTTCAAATGTTCCAAATTGTGCCACTCTTTCGGGTGTTCTGCCAGATAAATTATTATGTGCTACACTGAAAACCTCCAAGGAATTGAGTTTGATGAGTTGCTGAGGGATTGATCCATTTAAGTTATTGAAAGAAAGATCTAAAGTCTCAATTTTCCTGAGGTTGGAGAATGTTGATGGAATTTCTCCCACTAAACCATTATGAGATAGGTTTAGGACCATCATTTCACCAAGATTTCCAAATTCGTGAGGAATTTCTCCCTTCAGATTATTACAAGAAAGATCAATGCCAGACATATGCTGAAGAATCCATCCGTGGTAAACATGTGATGCATTTTTTGTTGTGAACTCTATATTTTCTGATGGCTGGATTTCTAGAGTTGAGTAACGAAATTTGTTGCGTAACCCTAAAAAAATTAACTCGCGAACAATAAGCTGACTGCTAATAGATGTTATATTTATACAAGGCGGAATTTCTCCAGAAAAATTATTATGAGACAAGTCCAATAAACTTAATTGTTTTAATTTACATAACTCTCTTGGAATTTCACCCTTAAGATTATTATAACTCAAAAGAAGAAAGTTTAAATGAGATAAAAATCCAATCCAGGTTGGAATTTTACCTGTAAAATTATTTTGGCTCAGATCTAATGTTATGAGTTGAGAGCAATTATGAAATATATTTGTCAAGGATCCTTGTAGGTGGTTTTTTGACAAAAAAACATATTGTAAGGATGGGTTAGTAAAGCCTTGTGATAAAATTCCTGAGAGAGAATTTTGTGAAAGATCTAAATATTCAAGATAGTATAGATTCCCTATCCATTCAGGAATTGGACCAAAGAGATAATTTCTACTTATATCTAACATTTTTAAAGAGGAGGACATTGGGATACCACCAGCAGTGACACTATTATTGGAAAGTATAAGAGCATCCGACGAGGAATATGACTTTGTAAAATATTCGGGTATCCGACCTTGTAATTGATTGTTGGATAAGTCTAGACTTTCAAGTGAGCGCATCAGGTCCATTAAAGGGAGAATGACACCATTAAAATTGTTTTTGGACATGTTTAGAAGTCTTAATGCTGGCAAATAAGATGCAATCGTCGGTGGGATTTGGCCATGTAAGGAGTTGATAGAAATATCCAATTCTTGCAATTTCAAATGAGAATGAATTGGCAAACGAAGAGTTCCTGAAAGAGAATTATTGACCAAAACTAGTGACTCTAGGTTTGTGTTGTTATCCAACAACCAATGTGGAAACTCATCCTTAATATTATTGTGTGAGAGATCAAGAAACACTAGAGCACTCTGATGGTATAAGAATTTGGGGAATGATACAGCATGACCATGACCATGACCTGCCAAATCAAGAACTTCTAACTGGAATTTTGGAGTCGAACCATGGTTCTCAAATTCCTCATATATCTCATTGTGGTTAGCTTCCAAAGTTACTAGTTTCGTCAGGTTGAAGAAGGAAACGAGTGAGGATGGGATTTTAAAATGGTTATACGAGAGTCTTAATTCTTCAATAGATGTGAGACTTCCCAACGGAGAAAATGAGATGTTTCCACTGAGATTATTGGAAGATAAGTCTAATATTTGGAGTGATGTCAAATTTGCAAGACAAGAAGGTAAAATCCCATTTAGATTGGTGTGGTCCATATATAGCATCTCAAGATACTTTAACTGGCATAGACCTGTAAAATTTAATATAATTAGAAGATATGAGAAAAAAATATGAGAAGGTCATCATCATATTACCTTCAATTGTCGTGGGTATGGTACCACTAATGGTAGTGTTGGACAACTCTAGATAGTTAAGAGAGGACATCCTTCCAATTGTTCTCAGGATCAAGAAGTTATTGCTGATATTAGAATTTCTCATTGCTAAACTTGTCAAATTCTTGAGACTAGGCAAACCTAATACAACGAAAACATAACATTAGAGGGTAGTCGACAAAACCAATAGACAAACAAGGAAAAATTATTGCCTATCTATTTCGGTTGAATGATAATTCTATTAACTAATACTTGATCGTATTAAAGATAATAAAATATTTAAAGATTGATGAAATATAAAAATAATCAAATCAGAAGACATTAAAAAAACTATAAACTCTTAAACAGTTTGTTGTTTAATGTACTTACCTTCAGCATGAAAGGTACCCTCAACATCACTCATGTCCAATGATCTGAGAGATAATAATGATCCAAGACTTTGGAAGACATTCTCATCAAGTGAGCAGCCAGACATACGCAAATTTTCTAAATTTTGCAAGTCTGTCATCCACAAAGAAAAGAAGAAAATAAAAATAAAGTTATTTTTTAATTTAATTTAAAAAAATTCAAATTTCATTGAAATTTATTACTTGTTATAACTTACATTGATCAAATATTGCTCCTTCTAATTTGTTGTTAGATAGATTTATGGTCTTGAGATTTGTTAGATTGCTCAATCCTAAAACAAGAAGAGAAAATATGATTGAATATTTATTAAAATTTGAATAACTTTGAAGGACAAACTTATGAATCTTTTTGTTAATTCAATTATTCATGGAAAAAATATTTAAGAAAAAAAAAGTGATAAAAAAGATCACATGCCAAATGCAAAAGAAATACCTTTTGTGTTCACGGTTATTTTCAAATTATTGCCACCGAAATCGAGTTGAATGAGTGACGAAAGCTCTTTTAGAGATTGAAAAATATTGTCATTGAAATGATTATCACTTAGCCCAAGATATTGCAACTTAGTCAATTGCAACAAGCCTCCATCACCTGTATAGATATTTAATTTATTTGTGATAATTTTTATAACTTTTCTATATATAAATTAGTGTCATTTTTTTTTTTACCTTTGGAGTTGGAGTCCACAAATTGATAAATCTCATTATCATCCAAGTATAACATCTCCAAATTCCGTAAAGAATTCAATTCTGAATTATAAGAAAAAAATAGAAATCAAATTAATTAGTTGATGTTTTAAATTATAAATGAAATAATATTTAATAAAACCAAAGATTCGTTCACCTGTAATATTTATTGATCCTTTTATTTTGTTGCCTTCTAAATATAGTTCCTTGAGAGATGAAAGTACCGAAATATTTGATAAAATATTTTTATCAAAGATATTGCCGTTTAAATCAAGAATCTCCAGATTCTTTAACTTCAATACTTCTTCTCCACCTAAAAAATTATCAGCAACAATTTTATAATTAATTCCATATAAATACACAATATGTTTATTTTACTCAATTATAAAGATAAACTTAGAGCAAAGATCAATCTCACCTTTAAATGATTTGAATCTTTGAATAGTATTACTAGCGAGATTCAATTCCTCCAAAGTTGTTAAATTATTCAACTCTGCCATGCAAAAAAAAATAAAAATACAAAAGAACCAAAATGAACTATCCAACCACAAAAAGTATAAAAATAAGCAATCAGATGAGGTATGGATTTCTGTTTAATTTTAAATTTTTAAAATTTTTTCAGCAAAACTAAAATAACAAAATAAAGAAAAGTCAACTTACCTTCAATATTGACTGATCCTTCAATGTTATTACCTTTCAAGAACAGTCTCTTTAAGCATGAGAGAGTACATAGAGACGACAAAATGCTTGCATCAAAATGATTATAACTTAAGTCAAGATCTTCCAAACTGGTGAGCACTGATAATCTTTCGAAACCTGCGGCATATATAGTAGAATGCAATTTGTTAATATTTTCATCTATCATTATAATAATTGAAGAAAATTCAAAACCTACAAATTAAAGAGTTGTAGTCAATTTAAGCATTAATTTTGTTTTCTTTTTGAAAAGATGAAAATATATCGCATAATATAATATAACTATCTCCTAACTCTCAAAGGTTTGTTTTTTTTTTGTCAAGATAGTCAATGCAAGAGAAGAAAAAAAAGGAAATAAAGACGAACCGTTGTTCCCAACGACGCCATCTATGCCATTCGCAGATAAGTCCAGAACTTTTATTTCTTTAAAAGAAAGAAATAAAGAGGTATTCAGATACCAAGCAGCATCGGGTACCGTCCAATAATCCCTGATATCATCAAGTCGGAGCTCTATTATTCTCCCACTAGTATTGTCGCAGGTAACACTTGTCCACTTGCAACAATTCCCATCTTCAACCCAGTCTGGCAATTCGTCAAACAGATGATCTACGGAAGCTTTGAACTGCAAGAGAGCAATTCGCTCTTCTTCTAAACAACCATAACACCACCACACTTGAAATGCAAACAATGCCATGACTACCAGCACCTGTTTCATTCCCATATTCTTTTATAAAAACACACTCACTCTCTCAGCTGTAATTTGATACACCAATTCTGCTCCCTCTTCCCTTTTATAGGGAAGCATCCCTCCCTAGTCCCTTCTCTACTTGTTCTTCCAGCGGTTACGGGGCCATACTATATTATTAAACAAATTAAATATAAGTTGATGGAAAAGACGAGATGAGGAGCATTGATTTTCCAAAATAGTAAGACTATTATGTAATTGGGACACAATAAGTCAATAAACCTTTCGACAGCTGTGTATTTAATGTTAATTGGGCAGTGCACACCATTTTCCCGCCTAAGACTTTCACTTGATTGCATACAACTTTTTTAGTACTGGAAAAATAATTATATGTATGATATTAAATAAAATATAATAATTTTTCTTCAATTTTCATCAACTTCACAATCTTATAATTCAAAGTATCTCCACATTCCAGAGATGAGTCTTCTAATACATTTCCATCTTTCCAGTCATCCTTGATAGTTTCTGTCGAGGTCGTGCCGGTCCACTCATTGCTAGAAAATTTTGTCATCCTTGCCCTATACGACAGAAGATGTGGGCCATAAAAGTTCAATCATTTTCTTACCTCATTGATAAGATTGTGCCGGTCCACGTACGGCTAGAAAATTCTGTCATCCTTGCCCTACATTGTGGAAGATATGAGTCATAAACGTACAAATATTTTCTTACCCCATAAATATTGTCGACACCTAATTTCAATAACATTCTTGAATTTTGAATGAAAAAAATGAGTTATCTTATTGTTAAGACAAGATATTATTTGTTTCTATGACCAGACGACAAATTATCTCTTTGTTCTAGCTTATCTATAGCCTTGAGATTAATTGCAAACCCAAAGCACCCGGTTGTCATTATGAATTATTCTCTCTTCCAAGATCAACAACTCCGCCTCTCTGAAAAACACTATCCTTTCAAAAGAATCATAAAAAAACACATAGTGCATTACTAATATGGTGTTAATATCAAATTTGCACTTGAAAATGTATTAATTTTATGTGAAATTAATTAAAAAGAAACAAAGGTTGCATATAAGAACAAAAATAAATAAAACAAAAAAAGATATAGAAAAATATATTACGTTGGTTTAGTAAAAATGTTAATGCATATTGTATGTTGAACTATATAATGTTTTTCGATGGTATATTACTTTTTTAAAAAATTATTTTTTCACTCTTCATGTTGTTTTTTTTTCATAATATGAGTATATTATCACAAGTTTGGGATTTACGAACCAAATCACATGCAGCATAAAAACAAATCATAATATGAGAAAATATAGGACAAGACCACTTTAATAATATTCAACTTTAAATATTACTTATTGAACGAATAAAAATAAAATGAGGAATGCCCTTTATATACTATCTAGCCGATAGACTTAATTCTTATCGGATAAAGTTTTATCCTAATTCTGTCCCTATTGATAAATCTTATTGTGGATAAGGATTAACAGAAAACTATTCTAAACATATAAATTCTAATTTATCCTGTTATTTTAATATACGAATTATAGGTCAGACATGTTGTGAGACCCCGTCCTTTTGAATGTCTAGTCAGCATTCGGTTTCAGTCAGTTGTCCCGGATTGGTCGGTTTGTGATAGTTGATTAGTTGACCGTCAGCACTGACCCTTTGACCGAGTGATGTGGACTTAGTCATAGAGCCTAGCTGTCAGGTCTAGATCGTCTAGAACGCCGTGTCGGTGGTTGTATGTCGATAGTTGCACGACGTGTCGTTTCGGAGTTTATGAGTTTTCGAGGCCCGTTTTGAGTGGCCGGAGGCCTTTGGGTCGATTTTCGTTTTTCGAGCCCAATCCCGTTTTAAAGTCCAATTCCTTGATTTTGAACCTTTTTCTTTATTTTAAACCAGTTAATTTGATTTTACAATTAATTTGAATTTTTAGAAAAATTTTCAAAAAAAAAAAAAGTCAGAGTTTGCTTATTTACCAAACTGCCATTAATGAGGCAGCCCACCCCTTTTTCTCACGAGAAGCGCAGGGAAAAGAAAACAAGAAAAGTTTTCTTTTCCCTTGCTTCTCACGCAGCGCCGAAGGCTTTTTAGCCAAAAAATTTCTCAGTTTTGCTTCTCCTTCAAAATTAAGGTTTGGGCATTTTGATAAAACTTAAAGGTAACCCTTCTTCATCTCTTTTCATTGTTGTTTCCTTAGATAATGGTATTTTTGATTGGTTTTGAGCATTTTAAGTAAATTCGAATTTTTGGAGATTATGTTTGATTTCTTTGTTTTCTTTTCCGTTTGTTGGTTGTGTTAGCTTGCTAAGATGTTTCCTAAGGTAGTGTGATAGGTGGGTTTGATCAATTTTGGCTTAGGAGTGATTTTTGAGTTTTGGCGGTTTAGGGAAATTATGTGATTTTGGGGTTTTTGATCTTAATGTGTTATTTGTTGCCTTTGATGATTGTTGCTGGTGTATTTGAGTTTGTTGAGAGCGTTGGTGGGCTTTGATTGCGTTGAATTGCCGCGGTTTGGATTTCGGCTTATGTCGGGTTTTAATGGTTTTTCGATTAGGTTCGAATTGTGAATTTGTTTTGTTTTCTTGTCTCGTTTAGAGCGTGTGAGGCTTGGTTTGAGTATTAGAATGAGTCTTAGGTGTTAGTTTGGGGTCGTAGGTTTATTTTCGTTTTTTAGCCGTTTTAGTTATTTATTTGATTTTTGTTTTGAGATTCGATTTGTGTGTTTGCCTTCGCCTGTAGGTGGTCCTTCGACGCGCGATAAGGGCAAGGGCGTGGTTAGTAGTGAGTCGGCTCGACAAGAGGTGGGAGACTATGTTTCATTTACATGCGCGGAAATGTTTTGGTTTTATTAATTAAAATCGGATATATGCTTGGTTTTGAATAGAGGCAATATGTGCATTGATGCATGACTTGCATAGTAGGTTCATTATGCGTGTGGCATGTTTATGATGCATAAAATATTTTTATGGACCTATATGCATGCTTGTGACGTGATTGAGATACTTTGCAAGAATTAATTGTTTTATATTGGTTTCTTAAAATGCGGGACTTGTATGCGAGCTTTTGAATTGTTTTTGGATTATCTCATAAGCGATTTGAATTATGGTATGATTTTAGATTCTTTTCACAATTGCGAAGTACGTATATTTATATATGATTCCTAGGATTTGATCTTGGAATTGACGAAAGCAACGCTTGGCCAATGCGGAGGTAAGTGGATGAGCACCCTTAGATAGAAGGGTATTCCCTTGCCTAGGAGTATAAGGTGGTGAGTATAGGCCTTGTGACGGTGTGAGTATCAGGCTATACATGATATGCCTTCGGGCTTTGCGAGTTGTGCGTGAGTTGGGATTTATGTGATAGTGCGTTTTCTCCACATTTCCCTAGGACAACACTGGTGGCAGGGGATTTATATTTATTTGAAAATGTGTATATAAATTAGCCACCAGTGGGCTTCCGATTTTCCTTTGGCCCGGGTTATCAGGTGAAGCGGTTTCAGTGGTCCTCCCCGATAGATTGTGGCATAGTAGCCCACGTGTTTTCACCTTCATCGGACCACGGACACGCCCGGATCGGAGCCTGAAAGTTTCGAAATTCTCACCGGAAAATCGTCGATTCCGGCCAATCTAAAGTAAGTCTTGAAGTTTGGTTTTTGGATTCATAATCCTGATGTTTGTAGCTTCGTGTTGATGTAAAAATTTTCGGTTTTGGATGAAGTTGGAGTTTTCCGACCACCGCCGGCGACAGTTGACCGGCGACACTATTCACGTTGACCGACGACCCGTTTTCCCGACCCGACCCGTCGATCCGACACTGTTCACCGTTGACCAGTTGACTAACGTTGACCGTTAAAGTTGACCACCGTTGACTTTGACTTTGACCAAAAAAGTGAAAACCTCCCCGTTAGGTAATTTCGACGTTCTGATCGCAATGACGTGATCCGTTTTTCCATTTGATGTGTCGTTATTGAGTTATAGTCATTTGAAGGTTAATATCCGTATGTTGAGTCTAACCGTAATGTTGTGTTCTTAGGAAGGGCGAGTATTGAGGACAAAGGCAAGAGTATCGTTTCCTCTTTTTCAGCCTGTAAGGTAGGGTCCTTACCGTATGTGGTTCATTAGTATTTCCTTGTTGTAAAATCTGTTTTACCTTGGTTTTGATTGATTCGTTGTATAGTCCATCGGAGCCCATCCGATTGGTCCATTGTTCAGAATTTCATGGTTCTCTTCCGTAGGTAGCTATAAAATATCATAATGTGAGGTCTTTACCGTATTTGTCTCATATTAAGTATTCTTTGATTTTAAATCCGTACTTTGGTCATTGAATTGTTGTGTAATCCATCGGAGCCCATCCGATGGATCCATTGTCTAAATTACATTGACTTTTTCGTATGTACCCGTAATGTATCATAATGTATCTCCAAAATTTCATGTGATCAATCAAAGTCCATTTGATTGATTTGTTGAGTAAATTGGGCTGATTCCGTATCATTTCCCATAAAGTAATAAAAAGGTTGTAATCAAAGGTTTCTGTAACGATATATGATAATATATCGTATTATTGAGTATTAATTTTAAAGTATGGTATTTCAGTGTTATTGAAAGTTAAACCAGTTTGTGTTTTGTAAAGTATGTAAGTTTTCATGGTACTCGTACTTGTGTTCCGTTTGGCCAAACGTGGTGAGTGCTCGGTCTCTGAGAGTAAGCGGAGAGACACTCATCTGTTGGGAGGCGTATGGTTGGAGTATGGTTACTGTATGTTCCCTGCTTCGCAGGATGATCTGAAAGGGACTAGTTGATCTTTTCCGTATAAAGTTTTATTAATCAATCTAGTCTCGGACAACACTGGTAGAAGGGGCTATGTATGTAATTGTTTTAAAAGTATATGTATAAAACCTACCAGTGGGCTTCCGGTTTCCCTTTAGCGGGGGTTACTCGGGAAGTGATTTCCAGTCCGCCCATATTTTTACTATTGACCCTGTTGAGTTCTTTGTTGAAAGCGAAAGTACATTTTCGATGCCAGTAAGTAAACGTTTTGGAAAGTAAACAGAAAGTACATGTTGGGTCCAGAAAGTACATGTTGGGTCCAGTAAGTAATGTTTTGTAAAGTAAACAGTAAAGTTTAAGTTTTGAAAAATTACAAGTTCAGTAATGTTCTAATAAGTTTCTTGTTGTTTTCTCTCATCTGATAAGTTGTTGTATTGTACTTCTCCTTTGATAAGTTCCTTGTTGTCCCTCTTCTTTGATAAGTTCACTTTGTTGTCCCCTACTGAGATTCTCGAAAATCTCACCCCCTTCGTGTTTGTTTTTCCCTCCCAGGACTAGATCGTGGTCAGTAGCTGTTTTCAGTGTGAGCGTCGGGACTACTCGCTGGGACTATTGCATCTGCACATGTATGGTTTTATTGGCACATTGTTGAATATTTATTGTTTGGATTTTTGGTTTCGTTTTCAGATACTTGGGGCTTGTGTGTTATGGTTTCACTGGTTTGTATTGTGTTGTTATAAAAAGAATTCCGCTGTTTTCAATGTTCTCCGTTATTTATTGTGTCATGTTTTAGTGCTTATCTGCCATGCTGTAATTTATAAATATTTTAATTTATATTTTTGGGGGTTTACATTTGAAAAATCAAAATAGCCTTGTGGAGTTCGGATTGGTCCACGTGTCGGGCTTCTCCGGGCTCCACGGCGGTAAGGGCCCGCTTTCCGGGTTTGGGTCCTTACAATATGTCATCTCTTCTCTCTAGTTAGGTTACAGTTATTACTAAATTATTTTGTTATAATAATTAAAATATATAAAACCAAATCTCAAAAGTTGATGAATGATAAAATTTATCTATTTTAAATCAAATGTCAAAAATTTAATTAGAAACCATATCTATTGGTACTTTAAGCCTCTCCAAAATTTAAGATTTATAGAAAATACTATAATTTACAAAAACGATATAAAATTACATAAGTTAAAAATAAAATGGTTATCATTCCGTTTAAAATATATTTATATATTAAACATGAAATAGAAGAAATCAATTATAATTATGGATGGATATCCGTCAAATGATTTGAATCCAACAAAGAGAGCAAAATAAGATGTATTTAACTATATCAGCTGCTCCTTTAATCCTGCACTTCATTCCGTTCAACTTGTTTTCTTACATAAGTATTGACATTGTATGTTACAACAAAATATCATCTCCTCTGATGATCTTTCTTGAGAATTCTTCTCTAAACGCAGGAAAGGAAGGGAGTAAATGAAGGATACTGAAAAGACAGGAAGCAAATGTTGCATCACATTCTGTGAGGACCCGAACCCGGTAATTGGGCTCCTCACCGCCGTGCAGTCCCAATTGGCCCAACTCGTGGCCCCAATTAAAACCACACAAGGCTTATCCTCAAATCAAACTCGTAAAATAAATAAAATTACATATAAATTTGAAACTTCTTAATTTTCTTTAAAATGGAGCATGCATTTAACCGGAAACCTCGACACAACAAAATCAACCACAGAGTGCAATCAGAAATAGCGGAAGACTTAATTTCACACACAATAGGCCACACGGCCCCAAACATACTTTATCAAAATAAGTCCAATAACATGCATCAACCCAAACCCAATAAGGGATCACAATTTCAATAAGCCAGTATGCAAACAAGATAAGCAAGCATACACAAATCCAAAATAATAATGATAGTGTCGAGTTTTCAAACGTGTCATATGCAGTAGTCCAGCCCTAAGACAAACCAGAAATCTCGACCTCACAAATAAGTCAGCTACACAGGCTCTTGACCTAGTCCTGAAAAATATCAACAAAAGGGGGGATGAGATCTCAAGGACCTCAGTGAAAGTCACAGCGTCATAAACAATTCCGGTGGAATGGAGGCACATACGAAAACAAGTATAAACAATATAATGCTTAATAATAAAATCACATTTAATCCATGATGCTAATCGTGCAACGAACTCATATAAATAAAATCAATTACGTATGAATGAGTTTGAAATCATAAACCAATATGTCGAGCACAAGTCCAAATATTACAAAATCTCAAAGTCTCAAACACGTGGCTACTATGCCAAAATCTCTCGGGGAGGACCACTAAAATCGCTTCGCCTGATAACCCGGGCCAAAGGGAAATCGGAAGCCCACTGGTGGCTAATTTAAATACACATTTTTAAATAAATATAAATCCCCTGCCACCAGTGTTGTCCTAGGGAAATGTGGAGAAAACGCACTATCATACAAATCCCAACTCACGCACAACTCGCAAAGCCCGAAGGCATATCATGTATAGCCTGATACTCACACCGTCACAAGGCCTATACTCACCACCTTATACTCCTAGGCAAGGGAATACCCTTCTATCTAAGGGTGCTCATCCACTTACCTCCGCATTGGCCAAGCGTTGTTATCGTCAATTCCAAGATCAAATCCTAGAAATCGTATATGAATATACGTACTTCGCAATTGTGAAAAAGATCTCACATCATATCATATTTCAAATCGATTATGATGCAATCCAAAAACAATTCAAAAGCTCGCATAAAAGTCCCACATTTTAAGAAATCAATATAAATCAATTAATTCTCGCAAAGTATCTCAATCACGTCACAAGCATGCATATAGGTCCATAAAAATATTTTATGCATCATAAACATGCCACACGCATAATGAACCTAATATGCAAAGTCATGCATCAATGCACATATTGCCTCTATTAAAAAACAAGCATATATCCGATTTTAATTAATAAAACCAAAACATTTCCGTGCATGTAAATGAAACATAGTCTCCCACCTCTTGACGCGCAGACGACTCGACGACTAAGCCTTTTCCCTTATCGATCGCTGAAATACCACCTAAACAATCATACACACAAAATCGTACTAAGAACAAACCCAAAAATAATAAACTCGAAAAATGACCAGAAATAAAAACAACCTACGAGACTCCTTAAACACTCACTCTAAGTCCCAAATTATTCAATTCAACCTCTAGAAACTCAAACCACTCAATTCCTTAAGAAAATAACAAATTCCCTCACATACGCAATTGATCCTAAGTTCAATTTCCAATTCCAAGCTCCACCAACATCAAAATTGGTTTCCTAATTCGACCAACCTTCTCTACAACACATAAACAACCTAACTCAAGCAATGACATCAACCAATTTCATCCAATTTCACAAAATCATTCAAATCCCGAAATTACCAAAATGCCATTGATACCCAAAATGATCAATCATGGATCAAATGATGTTTTCAAGCAATCTAGACTATCAGACTATGTTAATGGACATCTAATCTTGCTAAATCAACCACAAATCAGCTCAGAAAATGAATAATTCAAGTAAAAACTCATAAAATCCGAAAATACAAAAAATACATAAATAAATGTAAAACTACTATAACCAATCACCATACCTGAGGTAATACAAGGAAGAGGGTCAGGTTTAGGTTCTGAAACAATACCCACTCCTTAATTTAATGTAGAAATAAGATTGGGAGGATTTTTGAATTTAGGAAATTTTGGGAGTTTAGTGTTCTTGGCAAAATGGGGGAAGGAATGGGAAAATGGGGGAAAAACCTGCTCACTCCCGTGGAAAGAGAGAGGAAAGGTAAGTGGGGGTACTTTTGGATTTTTGCCCTCTTTGACTTTGACTTTGACTTTTTGACTTTTTTTTTTTTTTAAACTTCCCCTAATTTGACTTATTAATAAAATAGCCCAATTATGTCTTAAATAAAGTAAAATAAAAATTAAAAGCTCAAAATATTGAAATCGGGTTTCTAAAACGTAATTGAGCTCGAGAAATCGAAATCGGGCCCACGAACGGTAAATCGGCCCAAAGGCCTACGGCCACGCAAAACGGGCCTCCAAAAATCTTTATACGGGTCAAAAGAGTAGATTGGGCTATATCCTCTGGACTCAAACCTCAAACAATGCATCAATCGACTAATTAATCTAATGCACGTTAAATCTCCAAAACGACACGTCGTGCAAATTATCGACATACCACCAACGACATGACGTTCTAAACATTCTAAACATGACACCTAGGCTCTATGACTAAATCCACGTCACTCGGTCAAAGGGTCAGCGCTGACGGTCAACTAGTCAACTCTCATAAACCGACCAATCCGGGTAATCTAACTAAATTCGAATGCTGACTAGGCTCTCAAAAAGATGGGGTCTCACACATTCCTCCTACATCATCTCCATGGAACCAACCCATAAATATATTAGACCGTGTAGTGCTGTTGGATGGTATCTATGTCGAGTCCCTTCAACTTCACCACCGACTCAACGTGTCCCTTCAGCGTGTGAAGCTCCCTGAGCCTGAGAAAACCACCCGCCCCATGTTCATCACTTGTTTTATCTTCAATTTTACAGATAATACAAGAATATTTGTTATATGAGTTTGGTATTCTTCTTACCTTGCTATTTCGGCGCGCTTCTTGGCCTGTTCAGCGATCTCAGACAAGTCTGCATGGCTTTTCTTCTCACCAAACATGACTTCTGGGGGTTGCAGACCGTGAAGGGTACGTTGAGCTAGTGCCCATTGAGCCTCACGTTCACCCTTTCCGTAGTCCTTTTTGGTAGTGAATGCAGTCTGAATTTGGAAATGGAAGAAATGGAAGGAATCAGTATTGATGCACATGCAAGGAACTCAAAGTAGAAGCAGATTTTCCTGGTGTTGGTTCAACAAACCTTGTTCTCCAGCAGGGTATCCCAGGCTTTCCCTGTCAAAGCATAACGTATAATGAACTTGAGGATATCGAGAGGAAAGTATGTGACCAAACTGTAGAGCCAGATAACCCCAGCTCATCCCCAGCCAATGCATTGTATTCTGGCAAACCCCCAGCTTGCATACGCGGCAATGATAGTTGCCACCTTCAGCAGAGAAGGAGGAGGAGTTAAGAACAATAGATGATGTTACGGAAAACAGAGAAAGAAACATGGAAAATGCTCACCAGTTGAGCTGCAATGAAGGCCAAAACAAGCAGTACACCTGGGCGTTCAACAAAGGACCAGCTCCTTGACCGGGTGACAAAGATGAGTGCCTGGCTGATAATACTAACTTGAAGGTAAAGCGCAACAGTAAGCTCGTCAGGTATGCCTCCGATGGGCTTCACACCAAACTTATCCTACAAATGTAAAATATTGAATAAAATCTAGCTTTTGCTTTAAGACTATCAATTGTGGCTTGAATTCACTTACGGAGAAGAAGTTAGTGTCATGAACAAGCCAGAAGAAGACGGCCATCATGATTGTTTGGTATGTTCCAAGGACAATGCCTGTGGCAAAGATTTCCTTGAGCTTCCAGGAGTCTGGCAACGGTGAAGGCTTGACTCTGTCCTTTGAGATGGTCATTATGGTTCCATCATTAAGGATGGTGATGATGAGGACCATGAATGGTGAGAGTGAGAAGTCAAACTTCCAGAGAAGGGCAATCAGCAGGAACCCCAGGACGATACGAATTGTGATGAAAACAGCATATATTGTGAGTTCTTCATCCTCTGGAAGATGGCTCTGCTAGTCAAAACAACGCTTACGATCATACTCAATCCAGGTTCTGTCAAAAAAATATCAGATGGACCCCTAGAAGCATCTGTGAGGACCCGAACCCGATCCTTGGGCTCCTCACCGCCGTGCAGTCCCAATTGGCCCAACTCGTGACCCAATTGGAACCACACAAGGCTTATCCTCCAACTCAAACCCAAAACACGTAAAAATAGTATAAATTTAAAAAGGAGCATGTATTCAAACAATTAAATCTCGACACAATAGAACAAATCACGGAGAAGCACACACAAACAGCGGAAGACTTAAATCTCACACACAACAGGCCACACGGCCCCAAACAGGCATCATCAACACAGTCCAATCAATGCAAGCCCAATAACAGCAAAACGTGCCCAAGGCACCCAACTCATCTCATATATAATAAATCCAAAGAGTACATGCATATCCAAAATAATTGCCAAGCCAAGCCCACCAAAGGGTCACAATCGCAATAGACAAGCATGCATAGTACAAACCAAAATACAAAGAAAGTGTCGAGTTTTCAAACGTGTCATATGCAGTAGTCCAGCCCTATGACAAACCAGAAACCTCGACCTCAAAAGGAAATCTGCTAGCCAAGCCTCAACCTAGTCCTGAAAAGATAACAACAAGAGGGGGTGAGATCTCGAGGACCTCAGTGAGAGTCACAGCGTCATAAACAGTTACGGTGGAATAGAGGCACATACGAAAACAAGTATAAACAGTATAATGCTTAATAATGAAACCACATTAAATCCATGATGCTAATCGTGCAAAAAAACTCATATAAATAAAAATCAATTTCGTATGAATGAGTTTGAAATTATAAACCAATATGTCGAGCACAAGTCCAAATATTACAAGATCTCAAAGTCTCAAACACGTGGGCTACTATGCCACAATCTATCGGGGAGGACCACTAAAACCGCTTCACCTGATAACCCGGGCCAAAGGGAAATCGGAAGCCCACTGGTAGCTAATTTAAATACACATTTTCAAATAAATATAAATCCCCTGCCACCAGTGTTGTCCTAGGGAAATGTGGAGAAAATGCACTATCACACAAATCCCAACTCACGCACAACTCGCAAAGCCCGAAGGCATATCATGTATAGCCTGATACTCACACCGTCACAAGGCCTATACTCACCACCTTATACTCCTAGGCAAGGGAATACCCTTCTATCTAAGGGTGCTCATCCACTTACCTCCGCATTGGCCAAGCGTTGCTTTCGTCAATTCCAAGATCAAATCCTAGAAATCATATATAAATATACGTACTTCGCAATTGTGAAAAGAATCTCAAATCATACCATAATTCAAATCGCTTATGAGATAATCCAAAAACAATTCAAAAGCACGCATACAAGTCCCGCATTTTAAGAAACCAATATAAAACAATTAATTCTCGCAAAGTATCTCAATCACGTCACAAGCATGCATATAGGTCCATAAAAATATTTTATGCATCATAAACATGCCACACGCATAATGAACCTAATATGCAAGTCATGCATCAATGCACATATTGCCTCTATTCAAAACCAAGCATATATCCGATTTTAATTAATAAAACCAAAACATTTCCGCGCATGTAAATGAAACATAGTCTCCCACCTCTTGTCGAGCCGACTCACTACTAACCACGCCCTTGCCCTTATCGCGCGTCGAAGGACCACCTACAGGCGAAGGCAAACACACAAATCGAATCTCAAAACAAAAATCAAATAAATAACTAAAATGGCTAAAAACCGAAAATAAACCTACGACCCCAAACTAACACCTAAGACTCATTCTAATACTCAAACCAAGCCTCACACGCTCTAAACGAGACAAGAAAACCAACAAACTCACAATTAGAACCTAATCGAAAAACCATTAAAACCCGACATAAGCCGAAATCCAAACCGCGGCAATTCAACGCAATCAAAGCCCACCAACGCTCTCAACAAACTCAAATACACCAGCAGCAATCATCAAAGGCAACAAATAACACATTAAGATCAAAAACCCCAAAATCATATAATTTCCCTAAACCGCCAAAACTCAAAAATCACTCCTAAGCCAAAATTGATCAAACCCACCTATCACACTACCTTAGGAAACATCTTAGCAAGCTAATACAACCAACAAACGGAAAAGAAAACAAAGAAATCAAACATAATCTCCAAAAATTCGAATTTACTTAAAATGCTCAAAACCAATCAAAAATACCATTATCTAAGGAAACAACAATGAAAAGAGATGAAGAAGGGTTACCTTTAAGTTTTATCAAAATGCCCAAACCTTGATTTTGAAGAAGGAGGAGTTTTGAAGGATTTTGTTCTTCTTTTTGGCTTAAAAAGCCTTCGGCCGCGTGAGAAGCAAGGGAAAAGAAACTTTTCTTTTCCCTGCGCTTCTCGTGAGAAAAAGGGGTGGGGGGCTGCCTCATTAATGGCAGTTTGGTAAATAAGCAAACTTTGACCCTTTTTTTTTTTTTTTTTTTTTTTGAAAATTTTTCTAAAAATTCAAATTAATTGTAAAATCAAATTAACTGGTTTAAAATAAAGAAAAAGGTTCAAAATCAAGGAATTGGACTTTAAAACGGGATTGGGCTCGAAAAACGAAAATCGGCCCAAAGGCCTCCGGCCACTCAAAACGGGCCTCGAAAACTCATAAACTCCGAAACGACACGTCGTGCAACTATCGACATACAACCACCGACACGACGTTCTAGACGATCTAGACCCGACAGCTAGGCTCTATGACTAAGTCCACATCACTCGGTCAAAGGGTCAGCGCCAACGGTCAACTAATCAACTATCACAAACCGACCAATCCGGGACAACTGACTGAAACCGAATGCTGACTAGACATTCAAAAGGACGGGGTCTCACAGCATCAGTGGCATCTGCCACTGCAATACCAATATTGGCCTTTTTCAATGCCGGAACATCTTTTACACCATCTCCCGTCATACCACAAATGTGCTTCCTTTCCTGTAGCTTCTTGACAATCTCGTATTTATGCTCTGTGTCTACCCACAAGTTCAAAGGTTATCGATGGATCTACTATACACACCTAAACAGGTATTGGAATAACAAAAACATTAAGAACTTTCATTACCAGGGAAGACTCCAGCAAATCCATCACCCTTCTCAGTCAGCTCATCAACTGGAACGGAAGCGTCACTGGGTGTGGCGGGACTTGTCTTGCACCCAATACGAGCTCTGAAAGGGAACTCTAATCAAACATAAACCATGAGAGAGAAAAGTAAGGGAACCTCTGTCCACGATTCCCCTGAACACACTCTAAACCTAAACACTACACCCACAATCAACCCTCGATCGAAACATCGCAATACACCATCACACACTAGCACCTGGAAACCAAGAGGGTCATATGCACGATCAGTCCATGAGCAAAAAGAGAGACACGAGTATAGTTCAGCAAACAAGTTGGAATCCGAGAGTTATTTTCAACGACAAACAATACATTTCCTACTTCGTGGACTACATCCCAGAAGGGTGGAGCTCTAGTGAACTGTTTCGATTGATTCACAAATGGGAATCGGTGGATGACTCGTTTATTCCGAGGAAGAGAAGCGTGCGGAACACGAGATTTGGATTTGTCCAATTTATGCATCAAAGAGTTAGCAAAGGTGAGAGGTTGGTCAAGTTAAACAAGCTGATGCTGGAGGGACATTCACTTATTTTCAGAGAGGCAAGGTATGTCAACAGGGAGAAGTATCAACTCCAAATTAATAGTAGCATCAAAGGAGGAGAGGTAGATAGGGCGCAGAACACGCAGACCACGAGGAAAACCTTCGTGGAAGGTGTCTCCATAAGGGGAAAGAGAACCTTCTCAGAAGTAGTGGCTGGGAAGAACACCGGGGATGATGATGTGAGGGCAGAAGTAGCTGTGAGGGTCGGTGAGGTCGAAGATAATAGGGAGTGGTTGAACAGGAGCATAGTGGGCACTGCAAGAGATGGTTGTCACGGGACTAGAGTTTTGCGGAATAGAAACTCTTCGTGCGGCCTTGGACTATCGCACTCGCAATAGGCTAAGTCAGCCTTCCTCACAAAGCTAGCTAGAATGCTAAGCTTAGAACACAACTGAAAAGAGAGAGACACACAAGAGAATGGAGAGAAAGCTCTAAACTCTCAATATTGCAAGAATTGCTGGATTTGGTGGATGTTTACAAATGAGGGGAGACATCCCTTTTATAGCTTTTACAACTCCCCAATGAATGGTGGAGATCAAGTCGTACGATCTAACGGTTTATATACAAAAGTATAAAAGCAAACACGAATCCCAATTGAGTTCCCTCATTCCCTCTCTCAATGGGGAACATGTTCCATGATTCCCTCCTTGATTCTCTCCTTGGTTCCCTCCTTGATTCCCTCCTTGATTTCCTCTAAAGGTGGGGAACGTGTTCCTTGTTTGGGGAACGGGTCCCGCACGAAGTCCCGCATGAAGCCGAATGACGCGTAGTCTGAGTTTCGGTCGTGACATTCTCCCCCACCAAACTCGACAACGTCCTCGTTGTGTGCTGCCTCAAGAACTTGTTGATTTCGTTTTGGTACTGCCAAAGATCGAAATCTTTCTCCCAGCTTGTCTCGCTAGGAGGGTCGCCTTTCCATCGAACCAAGTACTCCACATGGTTCAAGTGCTTCTCACTTTTTTGCACCACCCGTCTTGATAAGATCTCATCTAATTTCTTATCATGGGCACTGGTCACAACTGTGGGAGCTCTCTTGGACTTCCCCCTCTCCGGATCTTCCTTGTCTTCTTGGAATGACTTCAACAAGCTCACATGGAAGATAAGATGAAACTCCAATCTCGGTGGTAATTCCAGCATGTATGACACCTTGCCGATCCTTTTCAACACCTTGAAAGGACTCTCGTATCGTCGCACTAGCCTCTTGTGCAACTTGCCAAAAACTCGGCTTTGGTGAGGCATCAGCTTCACCAACACAAGATCCCCTTCATCAAACTCTAAGGGACGCCTCTTTTGGTCTGCCCAATTTTTCATACTCTTTGCCTCCTTGGACAATTGCACTCTTGCAATGTCCTTTTGCTTGTCACACTCCTTGACAACGCGGTAGGACGATGGATTCGGCCCTTGCTTCACTTGTTCTGCCATGGCCTGAACTTGTGGTTTATGTTTCATACCCCGTTAGATCCTTTCCAGCAAAGGACTCTCTGGTTGGCTGATGGCTGCAAGTGTTTTTGCCTTCAGCTCCTTCTCTCGAGCAACAGGCACCACACAACATTGGCTCCCTTCCGAAAGTATGAGAGTGTTGGTGCAAGACACTGGGATTGCTCTCGTCTGATCCAAGAATTGCATTCCTAATACAATCAGAAAATCATCCATAGGAACAATGGAGAAGTCAAGTTTACCTTTCCATTCTCCCATTTGTAGCTCGACCCCTCGGGCTACTCCAAATATTGGCTGGGCTTTAGTGTTCACCGTTTTCAGCCAGCTTTTCTCCTCTTTGAACTTGATGCCAAGTCGTTATGTTTCCTCCTTCTTCAAGAAGTTGTGAGTAGCACCGGTATCGATCAATGCACGGGACTCCCTCCCTTGCACGATGGGTCTAGCAAACATTCTCCCAGCTTGCTCCACCTTGGCATCTTTGGTTGAGGCTTTAACGGCACTCAACAATTACATGGAACTCATCCTTGGTGATTCCATCTCTTCGGCCTCCGTGATCATGGCTGCCAGCTTATTCCTCATCAGGCAATCCACAGCTTTATGCGGCCCCTCGCATAAAAAGCATGAGAGCTTGGGTCTCTCACCTCTACCCCGATTTTCACCTCCCCCTTGTGTGGGTTTGGCTGGATTGAAGGACTTGAAAGGCTTGTCCTTCCACTCCTTGGTTTCGTGGACTGCTACCCCACCTTTAGCCTTATAATCGCGGAAACTTTTAAGCTTAGGTGGGCTTGAACCCTCAGGCTTCCTCTCAAATTTCACCAAGGATTCAGCCTCGGAATTACATCATTGAGCTCCTTGAAACTGCGTCGATGAAGCTCCAGCTTGGCCCAACTTTGTAGGCCTCCTAGAAACACGTATATGGCCTCCGTCTCAGGCATGTCTTGGATCTCCAATAAGACTTCCGTGAACTCCCTCACATAGTCTCGGATGTCGCCCTTGTGGGACAACTTGCGAAGCTTCTCCCTCGCTTCCAACTCCACATTTCTCAGTGAGAATTGTGCTCTCAGGAGCCTTTTGAAATCTTCCCACGTCTCCACCTTCAAGGTGCCACGCTCGATTTGAGCATACTTCATCCTCCACCAGGTTGTGGCACTGTCGGTTAGATACAGTGGGGCTTGGGAAAGTCGATCTCCATCGCTCTCCATGCCCACCCCTTGAAAGTATTGTTTAAGGTTGAAAAGGAAGTTGTCCACTTCCTTGGCATTCCTCGTCCCACCAAATGGCTTCGGCCTCGAGACATCCAGCTTTAGCTTGGGCTTGGCAACCCCTTGCACAATGCCCTTCTTGCAATCTTTTCTGATTTCAACCAAGTTCTCCTTAAATAAAGAGATCTCAGCAAGAAGATTTACCATGAAATCATCTAACTCTTGCCTCCAAGAGTGGATAGCAATGAGGGCACCTTGCATCTCCTCGCGAAGCTCATTCACGTCCCCTGACTTGAGCTCGCTTATGCGTTGGCCATACTCCTCAAGCGTATCTTTTTCATTGGCAACCTTCATCTCCACACGAGTGATCCTTGCCTCCAATGATGACAGATGATCAACAGTCTTCATTCTTTTCTTACTTGGTTCGGGAGCACGTTGGGGTAGTCTCCCCACACGGACCTCCTATACCTCCTCCTCAATATGGATGTTGGCATCAGAAGTAGTAGGCATCTCCATTTCTCTCTCAAAGGATTGAGCCGTAGCTCCGCTACCAACTGTTACAGGACTAGAGTTTTGCGGAATAGAAACTCTTCGTGCGGCCTTAGACTATTGCACTCACAATAGGCTAAGTCAGCCTTCCTCACAAAGCTAGCTAGAATGCTAAGCTTAGAACACAACTGAAAAGAGAGAGACACACAATAGAATGGAGAGAAAGCTCTAAACTCTCAATATTGCAAGAATTGCTGGATTTGGTGGATTTGGTGGATGTTTACAAATGAGGGGAGGCACCCCTTCTATAGCCTTTACAACTCCCCAATGAATGGTGGAGATCAAGCCGTACGATCTAACGGTTTATATACAAAAGTATAAAAGCAAACACGGATCCCAATTGAGTTCCCTCATTCCCTCTCTCAATGGGGAACATGTTCCATGATTCCCTCTAAAGATGGGAACGTGTTCCTTGTTTTGGCGAACGAGTCTCGCACGAAGCCCAATGACGCGTAGTCTGAGTTTCAGTCGTGACATGGTGTCTTAAATAGCACTTGTATCCCGCAGGAGGTGAGTGTGATAAGCCTGGGCAACTTGGCCTTCCTGGTAACATTCCTCTCCTATGAAGAGATGTACCACGAACAACTGCTAATCAGAAAACGTGGAAGGAACTGTTCGTTGAGTTTTATCCCTAGAGACCAGAAGATACTCGGAGAGGAAGGGTGTGCTGGTTGAGTCTGGCTGGAATCCCGGAAGAAGGAGTACGCCGAATTGCGGAGATGTACGGAGAGGTTGTGCAGATACATTCGGACACCCTGAATTGTTCAAATCTAGAAGCAGCGTTGGTGTGTGTGCGGGTTGAAAAATCTGACAAGGTAGGCGGGAAGGTACAACTTTTGGTGGATGAAAGTAGTTTCATGATTACAGTAACTGAGGTGGGGCAGACGGAAAGTAGCCCTACAACGAGCGACGAAGGAGGAAATGGAAGGGATAGGTACTGCTTGCCTGTGCTTTCACCATGCAGGCAGGTGCAGTCTCCAAGGCGGGAAAAATACTGTGAACTACAGAATGGGAATTATCAGACCGTAAGCTGAAGTCACAGTCGTTTACGTGACAGAGAAACTGGGGACATGGAGAGAGAGATGGGGGTCGAGTGGGCAGGGCCTGGAGAACACTAGTGGGCCGAGGGACATAGGCCCAGGAGGACAGGAAAGATTAACGAGTCTGTTAGGGAAAAATAAGCATCCAGGGCGCAGTCCAGGGAAAGGAAAGGCCCAGTTCGGGGGCAAGGGAGTGCTGGCTTTAGGAGGAGGTCGAGGACAGGCAAGGGCGAATCAGGAAGCAGAGAGTATAATTAGGAAACCCAAAGCTCGTAAGCTATTGTAAGTCAATAGATTAGAGCAACAGTCAAGACAAAGATTGGAAGAAGAGACACTAGAAGGAAAAGAATCCAGGGTAAATAGTGATGCGGAGAAAGGAAATAGCCCCAGTAGAAGCAGTCTTAGATCTGATGAGGTTCTTGCAAGAGTGTACGATAGGATCATGGCAGCAAGAGCAAGAACAAAAAAGGTTACGACAGAAAGAGGAGCGAGAGGGAAATCGGGAGAGACTGAAGGATTACAGACTCCAGCCTCGTGCGACTCTTACTTGGCCAGCATGATACCTGATTTAGTGCACCCTCAGTCGTGGGTGCCAGAGTCGGGTGGGGTAGAAGAGTTGGAACACAAAGAAGAGGAGGAAGCAATTGAGAAAGAAGCAAAAGCAACATTAGAGGTTGTGGAGAAGCTCAAATTGAGACCTCACAAGATAAGAGAGGAACTGAAAGCGAAGATAGCGGAGATGGTGGAGGAGGAGCACGTCCATTGGGGACGTAGCAGAGGTAGGTAAGTATCGGGACCTATCCTATGTTCGGTTGGGGTGTGATGAGTTATTATGTTTAACATCGGATTTTGGAACGTGAGAGGAATCAGGAGTAGTATGAAGTGTAGAGATGTGAGGAACTTAGTACGTACGAATAGGCTTGTAGCGTGATCCTGGCTGAGACAAAAATTGAGAGTATGGAGGAGCTTTGGGTGAGATGGCTATGGCCTGGAGGTTCAGTGGGGTGGTACGCATGTAACGCACAAGGCAGATCAGGGGGGTTGCTTGCGTTGTGGGATAAATCAGAAGTGGCGGTAGAAAATCAGTATCGTTTTGATAGATGGATGGCTTTGGATTTCAGAGATAAGGCCACGGGGAATAGGGTGTGGTGTGTGGTCATACACGCACCTAATACAGTGTCCGGCAGAGAAGCTTTATGGAAGAATATTCTGGAGTTTAAGGCAGATAGAGCAGAGTCATGGGTTTTAACAGGTGATTTTAATGAAGTATTATCTCCTTGGGAGAGGTTGGGGCGTAGCTATGATAGAAGAGGTGTTGAAAACTTGAGACGGATGGTGGAGGAGGGGGGGGTTGGTAGATTTTCCACTAAATGGAAACAGATTCCTTGGTTTTCATCCAGGTGCGCATCAAGAATAAACAAAGCTATTGTGAGTGCTGAATGGGTTGCAGATAATTCGGATTTCAGTTTATCAACAGGATGCAAAAAATTATCTGATCATGTGCCGATCATGATCAAGTCGGAGCTCATAGATTGGGGACCAAAACCAGTGAGAGCTTGGGACGCATGGTGGCATGAGAAAGACTTCCTACAGGTGGTAAGAGAATACTGGGTGGAAGCAGGAGAGCGGTTTCCGGGGAAGTTTGCCCTAGTGCGTAAGTTGAATTTTCTCAAACATGGACTCAGGAGATGGAGTAAGGATCACCAGGTGGACCCGGAGGCTAAGTTGATGAAGATTCTGGAGGAGATCGAAGGGATAGACTCAAACAGATCAGAGAAGGAGAGTAGAAGTGAATAGGAGGAGAGGAGATATCTGCGGTTGGTCGAAGAGAAGTGGAAGAACAAAACTCAGCTGGAATCGATGTGGAGACAGAAGTTCATGGTGCAGTGGTTGAGGCTGGGGGATTCGAACACTCGGCTTTCCCACGTTTGCGCAAGTACAAGGGCCAAGGCCAATCAGATTAAGGCTCTTACATTGATGAAAGACTCTCTAAAGACCCGGGGAAAATTAGAAAAAAGGTTCAGAGGTTTTACAAGAGCTTATATCAGGAGGAATCCGAACAGTGGTTAGGCATTGGAGACTTGAGATTTAATAGACTGACATCAGGTGTGGCCGAGCAGCCAGAAATGAGAATGGATAAGGCAGAGATCAAACAAGCTGTGTGGGATTGCAGAAGTCACAAGTCTTCGGGATCGGATGGTTTCAATTTTTACTTCTACAAGAAAGCATGGGAGGTGCTCCAAACTAAAATAGAAGGCATTGTGGAGGATTTCTATAAGAGTGGCAAACTTCCTAAAGGAGTGAACAATTCATTTCTGGTGTTAATCCCGAAGGAAGAAGGAGCAATTAGCTTGGGAAACTATAGACCTATCAGCTTGGTGAACAGTATTGACAAAATCATAGCCAAAATTTTGATAAGCAGGCTAAGCAAAACTGTATCCCCGTTGATATCAAAGACACAATCTGGCTTCATAGAAGGAAGACAACTGGTAGAGTCAGTGATGGTAGCTTCGGAGACAATTCATGTAGTCAAGGCCGAAAAAAGGAAAGGGTGGTGCTTGAAAGTCGACTTCAGAAAAGCATATGAAACAGTGTGTTGGGGAGCTATGGTTGAGATCATGGAGGCCGTGGGGTTTCCACATAGATGGAAAAGATGGATAGAACATTGTACGGGAACAGAAACAGTTACAATCCTAGTGAATGGTGCACTCACGGAGTCCTTTGAAATGAAAAGGGGACTGAGGCAAGGTGATCCAACGTCTCCGTTGATATTTGATATAGTCGCAGAGTGCCTATCGAGAATGTTAGACAAGGTAGAGGCAGCCGGACTTATAAAAGGGATCACGATGGGAAGGAAATCTTTAACACACCTGCAATATGCAGATGATGTTATATTATTTAGTGCAGACGAGGAGGAGGGGTTGTGTAACCTGAAGAGAGTGCTGAGATATTTTGCTCTAATCACAGGATTGCGAGTCAACTATCATAAGAGTGCGTTGGTAGGAATTAAGTACTCTCAAGAGGCTATGGAAAGTATGGCAGGAAGGCTACAATGCAGATCAGAAAAGTTCCCAACTAAATACTTGGGGATGCCACTTGGAGCAAATCCAGGGAAGTATAAAATATGGGAAGGGGTGCTAAGTAACGTCAGAAGAAGGATCGCAGGATGGCAAGGGAGACTATTGTCCATGGGGGAAGGATCACCTTAGTGAAATCAGTGTTAAACAGCATCCCGTTATTTTATATGTCGTTGTTCAAAATACCAGTGAGAGTGAAGAAAGAGTTGGAAGGGTTGAACAAGAGATTTGTATAGAAAGGCACGGTTGATAGAAGGTGTCTTCACAAGGTAAAGTGGAGTAGAACATGTAGGAGAACAGGAAGGGGGGCGGGGGCTGGGGAGTGTGGAGATAAAAAATATAGCGTTGCTTGTCAAATGGTGTTGGAGGCTATTTACGGAAGAGGAATCCATGTGAGTTCAAATCATGAAGGATTTAAACAATCCTACTCTCAGGGGAGACAGACTCAAGTTAGACAGCCGTAACGTGTCAATGGTTTGGAAGGCAATAGCAAAGTGTATCAATGGGGATCAAAAAGCGGCAATCGCTGTACGTGAAAATTTGAAGTGGAAGCTGGGAAGAGGTAACGCGATAGACTTCTGGTATGAAGCATGGATGGGTAGTGACACCCTAGAGATGAAGTTTCCACGACTTTTTGAATTGTCAAGGCACAAAAGAGCACGGGTGGAGCAAATGGAAAGTTGGGAAGAAGGAAGGTGTAAGTGGAATCTTGAGTGGAGGAAAAATTTATTTGTATGGGAATTTGAAGCTAGTGAACGGCTGATGGTGTACTTGGAGGGTAAGAAGCCTATTCAGAACAACTGGGATAGGCTGGTGTGGGCAGATGGAGAGGAGGAGCTAACGGTGAGAAGGTGTTCCAGAACTTTGGAGGATGCAATCGCGGAGGAAGAAGAGAATGACATACCGGACGCTTGGCAGCTCCCAAGTACTCCTAAAAGTAGGGATTTTACCTGGTTGGCATGTCAAAATCGTATATTATCAAAAGGAAGACTGTATAGGCTAAGGCTTATCAGAGAGGACGAGAGGCTGTAAGATGGTTGTAACCTGGTGGAGGATAGCGCAGATCATATATTAGTCACATGCAGAGTGGCGTGGATTTGCTGGATGGAAGTGATGAGGCGATGGGGGTGCAGGGACTTCTTCCAGGTTCGGTGAGTGACATGATACGAAAATGGGGAGGCTTATATCCAGGTAAAAAAAGAAATCAAGTATGGGACTGTATGCTGCTAGCGGGGTTGTGGAGTTTATGGACTGCCAGGAATAGCAGAATTTTTAGGAACAAAGTGAAAAGTCCAAAGGATATTGCGGTGGAGGGATTGCTACGGGGCTTGGAGTGGGCAAGAGCCAATAGAGACGTAAAGGGGTACAAAGGAATTGAGTTGCTCGCTATCGAAGACTGGTATCAGGTAGTTGAGTGATATTGAGATACTATGAATATTTAAGATGCTTGGTAGGAGATATTATGCAGCTTAGATATTCATAGATATGCTAGATTTTATTGTACGCTAGGCGTTTCAGATGTTATCAGGTTCTCGTGTCTAACTGGGGTGTACTTGGATCGTTTTGATCTCAGTAATATATTCATCTTTAAAAAAAAACGAGCTCTGAAAGGGCTGGACTCTAGGAGGAAATTTTGGTGATTAGGAATCGTAAAGCCTTGCCCTGGGTAATGGTAGGTGATTTCAATGAAGCATTAAGCCCTGAGGACCGGTCTAGTCAGGCCTTTGATGATAGAGGCGCAGAGGTGCTTTGAAATTTTATTGAGAATGGAGGGCTCATAGATCTCCCGCTGGTTGGCAGGAAATATACATGGTTCTCTAATCGAGGCGCATCCAGAATAGACAGGGGACTGGTGTCTGTAGATTGGTTGGTAGACCATCAAGCCTTTAAGATTTTTTCTGGCAACAAGAGAATGTCTGACCACTCTCCTATTATTTTGAGGTCTAAGATACAACAATGGGGTGCAAAACCCTTCAAAACTTGGGACTTCTGGTGGAGCAATAACAAATATCCAGACCTAGTTCGAGGTTTCTGGGAAGAGGGCGGTTTACTTTATCCTAGAAAATTCTCTCTAGTACGTAAACTTAATTTCCTAAAGAGGAAACTAAAGGCTTGGAAGCAAGACCAAAAGGTTGATCAGGTTGAGAAGTTGAAAGCTACTTTGGCAGAGATTGATAGTATGGATGAGGAAAGGGGTGGTCTATCGGGTAACTGGGAGGAGAGGAAAGCGGATGAGTACTGTAACCTCCAGATGTTGAAGTGGAGCCTAAGATCCCAAACAGAGTCAATATGGAGGCAAAATTCCCGAGCTCAATGGCTTAAACTGGGAGATAAAAACACTCGATTCTTTCACATCTGTGCTAGTACCAGAAATAATAGGAATTATATTGGTGCCCTTGAGTTTGAAGGAAGACAACTTAAAGAACCCTCCGAAATTAAAGAAACAATCCAGAAGTATTTTTGTGGTATATTCCAAGGCAGCAACGGGCCTTGGGTGACTCCGGGTACACTAGAGTTTCGGAGGCTAGAGGAAGTGGAGGCACGAAAACTGGTCTCACCCTTCTCGGAGGAAGAAGTCAAAGCTGCTGTATGGGATTGCGGTAGTAAGAAGGCACCGGGGCCCGACGGGTTCAATTTCTACTTCCTAAAAAGAGCTTGGAATGTGATGAAAAAGGTTGTATTGAGTATGGTACAGGAATTCTGGAATTCGGAAAGATTGCCTAAGGGTGTTAACAATTTCTTCATTATCCTTATTCCTAGTATCAGTGTGCTGGAGTCTATAGATCTCCCGGAATGTGAAAATATTGACAAGCATAATCTCTGCTATTGATTATACATTGCGTGATCAATGAGATCTTGATTCATATTATAATTAATGAGATCTTGATTATACGTGTGATATTTACTGATTAGTTGACCACCCAGATATCATGGGATGTTGTAATCATTCACCCAGATATCATGGGATGCTGTAATCATTCTCTTCCTTATTTTATTCTTCCATGAAAATATATATAGGCATAGAACGTCATGTATCAGATACAGCAGAACAATAATAAAGAAACACTCCTTTCTCTCGTGTTGTGACTTTCTACATGGTAGCGGAGCACACCAGGTAGCCATAGTTGGTCTCCTTCTCAGTAGCTCAACATGAGCAGCACGAGTGAAAAGGGAGCTCAGAAGACTGAGAATGCTATTTCATTAACCAACCCCAACTCTCCTTATTTTATATCATCCTCAGATAATCCAAGCATAGCCATTATTCCCATCTTATTCAATGGAGAAAATTTCAATGGCTGGGTATCTGTTCTTGAAAATAGTCTCCAAGCAAAGGTTAAAATGGCCTTCCTTGATGGGACTCTGCCACGTCCTGCGGATCCTACTTTAGCAACAGCATGGGATCGTTGCAATTCTTACGTGAAAGGATGGATCATGTCATCAGTAGACTTAAAGTTCCGAGATATGCTAACGCATGCTCGAACTGCAAGGGAGATGTTCACTATACTCAAGGTACGCTATGCTCAAGAAAATGGACCACGTATTTTTCAGCTGCGCAAAGAAATTCTATTGTTCAAACAAGGTAACATGACTGTCACTGACTATTTTGCAAAATTACAAACATTGTGGGGTGAATTACAACAGTACATACCACTCCCTGCTTGTGGCTGTGAAGAAACCATTAAAGTTGTTATGCAACAAAGGGAAGATGAGAAAATTCATCATTTTCTCTTAGGATTAAATAGCAAGTTTGGAATATTAAGAAGTCAAATCATAAATATGGATCCTTTACCAAATATTGATAAAATTTTTTCTAACACTCTTCGTGAAGAACAACACCATGTAGCAGTGGCAGATCAAGAAGTCAAAGTTGAAGGTGCCGCTTTTGCCACTAGGTTCAACCCCAAAACTGCCTGTGGATATTGTGGGAGAGGAAACCATGAAAAGAAAGATTGTTATTTCTTAAATGGCTTTCCAACTAACAAAGATGGAAGGCAACACAAAGACAAGCAACCCATGAAAAATAGAAGTCATACAAATAGATATTCTGGAGGAGCTAATCACTTAGTGGCAGTTGGAATAGAGGAACAACACGAGATACAAACAAATGCTCAAGTGACTAGCCTTGGATCTCTAAACAAAAACAATTTGAGAGAACCTGCTCTTGAGGTAGCCAGTATCTTGAAGGAAGACAAATCAGCTCAAACCATGAGTGGTAAGAAAAATTTTACAAAGTGGATATTAGACAGTGGTGCTAGTCACCACATGACTTATGATCAAAATTCTATACAGAACTTGAGGAACATGGATGAACCAGCTCGCATAAGTCTACCAGATGGGTCTATTATCACAGTCACTCAATGTGGAAAAGTCAAACTCAGTCCAAATCTTATCTTGCTCAACGTTCTTTATGTACCTGATTTTACATACAATTTAATTTCTGTCTCACAGCTAACCAAAGAACTACATTGTACTGTGACTTACTCACTTATCTCATGTCTTATTCGGCACCATACCAAGAGGAAGATGATTGGCATGGGTAAAGTTCATGGGGGAGTATATTATCTCACAAGATTAAGAGATGAGCCTGGTACAACAGCTATGGCTCTTGAGAAACAAAAAAATCAACTATGGCATTGCAGACTTGGACACCCGTCACCCACAATCCTGGTTCATCTTCCTTTTTATAAAAACTCTTCCTTTGATTTTTGTGACACTTGCCACAAGGCTAAAAGCACTCGCTCAATTTTCCCAATTAGTAATAATAAGGCTGCTGAGATTTTTGAACTCATTCACTGTGATCTTTGGGGAAAATATCACACACAATCACTAAGTGGTGCATATTATTTTTTGTGTTTTGTAGATGATTATTCAAGAGCAGTATGGATATATCTATTAAAAGATAAAAGTATGGCACATGAGATTTTTGTCAATTTTCACAAAATGATTAAAAATCAGGTCAACAAAAAAATTAAACGAGTTAGATCTGACAATGGCACAGAGTTCACCTCATTACGAGATTATTTTGCTACTAATGGAATTTTGCATGAAACTTCATGTGCTGGAACACCTCAGCAAAATGGACGTGTTGAGAGAAAGGATCAACATATCCTAAATATTGCTCGGGCCTTGCGTTTCGATACTAGATTGCCAATAAAGTTTTGGGGCGAATGCATTTTAACAGCAGGATACCTAATAAATAGAACACCTAGCAGAATTCTCAATGGCAAGACACCGTATGAGATTCTCTTTGGCAAAGCACCGCCATACGGACACCTAAGGATCTTCGGATCATTGTGTTATGCTCATAATCATCAACCTGGATGAGACAAATTTGATGAGCGTTCCATCCAGTGCATTTTTATTGGATATCCAATGGGACAGAAAAGCTGGCGAGTTTATAATTTACAAACCGGCAAGATCTTTGTCTCCCGTGATGTCACTTTCCATGAGCATATTTTCCCTTATCAGAGCTCATCAACCACAAGACCTATGATCAATGATAAACAGTCGGGTAGCTTGCCACCTCTAAGCCATTCAAAACAGATGAAAGTTTCTGCTCAACTCCCTTCTCATTTTGAGCATGAAGAATATGAACTGTCACACCTTCACTCTGTTGAGGATGGAGATAATGATGTGTCACATGCTCACTCTATTGAACAAGAAGATCACCAAGAGTTAACAGGTGAACAACAAGCAGTTCCTTTGCAAATCAGCCTTCCTAACAATGTCAACGTTGTCTCTCCTGATAATGACAACTCAGTTCAACCAGAAGCACCTCGTCGATCACAACGAGAACGTATGACACCACGAAAACTTCAAGAATATGTGTGTCATGCCACTCCAAGTCCCTGTGAGATAAATACATATCACTCCTCTACATCAGGTATGCGATATCCACTTAGTCAGCACCTCTCATATAATCGGTTTTCTCATTCACATAAATGATTTCTTACTGCCATTAGCACTAGCACCGAACCCACACATTATTCACAGGCAGTACAAGATGCCTAATGGCGAGAAGCGATGGATATAGAAATGAATGCCTTGGAAAGTAGTCACACATAGACCTATGCATTCCCTCCTCCTGGTAAAATTCCCATCAAATGTAAATGGATATATAAAATTAAATATAAAACTGATGGATCAGTGGAACGGTACAAAGCTAGACTTGTAGCAAAAGGGTGCTCTCAGGTTGAGGGGGAAGATTACACTGAAACCTTTGCACCAGTTGTTAAAATGACCACAGTGCGTTGCTTGTTGACTATAGCTGCTTCAAAAGGTTGGGAACTACACCAAATGGATGTGCACAATGCCTTCCTCCATGGTGATTTGAATGAAGAAATATACATGGAAATACCTCCTGGATTCAAGGCACCAAAACCAGGACAATATTGTCTTCTTAGGAAATCCCTGTACGGACTTCGACAAGCAGGAAGAAACTGGTTTGCTAAATTAACAACTACACTTGAGCTCTTTGGTTTCAAACAATCACCAATAGAGCATTCCTTGTTTGTGTACAAACAAGGTACCATATTTCTTTCTCTCCTTATCTATGTGGATGACATTGTGATAACTGGCAATGATTCAGAAAAATATCGAGAGATCAAAGAATATTTGAACAAAAATTTCAAAATCAAAGATCTAGGAATACTAAAATACTTTCTTGGCATTGAGGTGGCTAGATCATCACAGGGAATTTTTTTATGTCAACGAAAATATGCCTTGGATATCCTCACCAACTGTAGTTTTCTAGGAGCACGACCTGCAGCCACGCCAATGGAACAAAAACACAAGTTGTCGGATAGCTCAGGTGCGCCGCTCAAAGATCCAGAAAAGTACAAGAGATTAATTGGGAAACTTCTTTACTTAACTATTACAAGACCTGATCTCACTTATGTCGTGCATGTGCTAAGTCAATATATGCAGGATCCTAATACAAATCATTGGGAAGCTGCCCTAAGAATAGTTCGATATGTGAAAGGGAATCCAGGGCGTGGAATATTACTACCAAGAGACAATTTGGATCTCACCTTAACTGCCTATTGTGATTCGGATTGGGTTGGATGTCCCATCACAAGAAGATCCATCACTAGATACCTTATTAAACTAGGCAAAGCTCCTATATATTGGAAGTCAAAGAAACAGCAAGTGGTATCACGATCTTCAGCGGAAGCAGAGTACAGGTCAATGGAAAATACAACAAGTGAAATAATTTGGTTACAAGGATTACTCAAGTTCTTGGACGTCAGAATCACAGCAGCAAAGATGTTCTGTGACAATAAATCTGCATTATACATTGCAGCCAACCCTGTGTTTCATGAAAGGACCAAACACATAGAGATAGATTGTCATTTCATCAGGGAAAAAATACAACAAGGAACGTTAATCACCCAACACGTTGGGACAAATGAGCAACAAGCTGACATTATGACTAAGGTGCTTAGTCATCGACAATTCAACTATTTAGTAAGCAAACTGGGAGTGTTGGACCTACACACTCCAGTTTGAGGGGGAATATTGACAAGCATAATCTCTGCTATTGATTATACGTTGCGTGATCAATGAGATCTTGAATCATATTATAATTAATGGGATCTTGATTATACGTGTGATCTTTACTGATTAGTTGACCACCCAGATATCATGGGATGCTGTAATCATTCACCCAGATATCATGGGATGCTGTAATCATTCTCTTCCTTATTTTATTCTTCCATGAAAATATATATAGGCATAGAACTTCATGTATCAGATACAGCAGAACAATAATAAAGAAACACTCCTTTCTCTCGTGTTGTGACTTTCTACAGAAAATATTTAAAAACTGCAATAGTAACCACACGGATGTGGCACAGAAAGGAATGTTTCTTGCAATTAGCTGGATCATATCTAATATCTTGGAGAAGATAAGCCAAGGGAGGGATCTGTTGCCTACCGGCGGCTGGTTTCAGTTAGTCAAGTAAAGATTGGACATTCATGCTACTGTGGTGATGCTAGAGTAGCTAGAATATCCAGATCCTAGGAGTTGAATGATTAGCTGTAGATTTGCTCTCCTGTTGTGAGTGTGCAATGTACAAATTTTGGTGGATTCCGTATCAAATAAAATCGTCTTATTTCAAAAAAAAAACTGGAATGGAAGTAATTGCCTCATCCTGGCTTTCACCGAGGAGGGAGTAAGAAGGATAAATGTTAGTGCCCATACCAAGTCTATGACCAGTCTCTTTGCCAATAGCAAGCTGATCACCAGTGATCATCTTAACATTGATGCCAAGCTCGAGAGCTCTTCGAATAGTCTCAGCACTATCGTGCCTTGGAGGGTGGAACAGAGGCAATAGGCCAACAAACTCCTATGGTCCTCTAGAGCTTTCCTTGGTCTTCTCTGGAACAGTCTACAAAGAAAATGAAAGGAACCAAAAAGTCCAGTTAAATAAAGTTCATTTCGATACATATATTAGCAGGAGCAGCAGCTTGGCATTGATCTACCTGGCGAGCAACTCCAAGGGAACGAAGGCCACAGTCTGCAAACCCACGCATTATTTACATGGGTTTGCAAACCCAGGTTTCCTCTTGCACTGAACTTTATTCACTTTAATGCTGATTTTATAGAATGATCTCGTTGTTACCTGTATTATGCAATTAGAATGCTCAGAATTCCAACTGGCAAGCTTATGCCCTATCTATAGGCTTAGTATGGATATCTTTTGTGTGAAAATGACACTATATTCCTTGATGTTTTCTCGTTGTGAGAATTAATGTAAGCATTGTTATGCTTTTTCGGTTTGGGTTTGGATTTGAGATGTGGATAAATAATGCCGGGGGAGTTTTTTTTTTTTTGAGGAAATATCGATATGTATATTAAGAATGAACAAGAATACATACAAGCTGAACAATGGATCATTGTACCAGCATAATGGACAAAATGAAACAAACAAATCCTATGATTGAATTATAGGATCTGTAACTTTCAAAACACCATGCACTGCATCTCCAATAAGGAAACCAAAGGTAAGACCGCCAAACTATCTATGCAATCTGCAAGAATATCAATTTTCCCCCAGTAAATATCATTGTGCAGACAAAACAATTATATGCCGAACTTGCGACCTACCTAAGTTCCAACACGCAACCATCATACCCTTGCCACTTCTTGTGTCTAGCGTCCACCATGATGCGAGCCATATCTGTTAGTTGAGCCATAATGATCGGAAATCCCCTGTTGGAATTAATGTCAAACAATCTGGACAGCCAGGCTTCAAATTGAAATTTGTCCAGCAGAAGCCATGACGAATGCCAGTATAGAATAAGTCATCTGCGCTGCAATTGATCCCCAGTATATGCCCGAATTAATACCGGGGGAGTTTATTAGCCTTTGACTTCACCTAGTGATATGGAACTGATCCCTTTTTTTTTTTGAATTGCTTCGATATTGTATTAAAAGAATAACAGTATTACATAAGCGAAAGACAAAGAAACATTGTCATAACGTAATAGACATGATGAAACTTCGAGATACCATATAACAAAAATACAGCATCTAAAATTTTCACCAACCATTCCAAACTACCGAGCCCTTAAGGAGAGAAAATCCCCTACAGGCAGCAAAGTCAGACAATCAGGACAACCCTCCTTCAGATTATACTTAGCCCAACAAAAGCCATGCCGAATGGCATTGTAAAACAAATCCTCCGCACTGCAAGCAACATGCCGAAAGACACGGGCATTTCGTCCCAACCAAATACTCCAAGTAACCGCAAAGAGTAACACATACCATAGATCCTGCCATCGGGATGGAATGGAGAAACCTTCCCACTGTAAGAATAAATCTGCCACGGACCTTGGTTGGACCCAGCTTAAACCCCATTGTTGGAATAAGAATGACCAGCACCTCCAGGCAAGTCTACATTCCAGCAAAATGTGATTAGAGTTTCCTTCCGCAAGACCACACGCCTCGCATTCCCCTTCAGACACTGGAATGATGCCAATTTGAATAAGCTGAGATTTGGCATGAAGCTTCTCCCTACACGCCAACCACATGAAACCTTGCCACTTAGGTGCCCCTTGTTTTCTCCAAACATTGGGGATCTTCAGCTCATCAGATGTGACCATATGCACTTCCAGTGTTTGATAACAATTGTGCACTGTAAATGGTCTCATCGGTTCGTCCCACAACAACTCATCCTCTTGCCCAACACTCGGCATACAAGCACTCAACAAAGCCATCAATCGTGTAACCTCCTGCTCCTCCCATACAAATAGTCTTCTCCGCCAGAGCATAGGCCACTCCCACACCTGACCCACCATTACCCCAAACCGGAGTAAGGATCCTTCTTTCTCCAACGATATGTCATACAATCTGGGAAACAAAAGCAATAGAAGCCATCATGATCCCTTTCATGATGCTTCCTAGATTTTAAGATTAAATATTGGCAGTGCAGCATTTTTTTTAATTCTGTTTTGGTCTTGGTTGGCTTATGAGCTGTGTCTTTTTTTAGGATATATCGATATATAGATATTAAGGAGGGGAATAATACAAATAGTCTGTACAAAGGAACACACGAGCAGCACACTGCCAGAACGAAACAATACAGCACTTTCAAAACCACCATACCGGCAATACATTCTCGCAGAAAGCTATAGCGTCCCCAGGAGAACCCAGGAAGCCCCACAATCAACTAAAAAGCAAAAGTGCAACACGCAGAAAGTCATCTAGATTACAACTTTCAGCAGACCTGCACCACCATCTGTGACGTGTCAAAAATCCCCATGCCTCAGCCTCTGGCAATATCATCTGCTGCAATATACAGCAGCCCCATAAGAGCTAAAATAAAACCTGCAGAAACCCACCAATGGCACAACCACCAGCAGACCTATACAATGTGCAAATATACCAGCGCAATGGACACCATGAAACAAACAAAGCATGTGTATGAAAGACAGGATCAGGATCTTGCAGAATGCCAAATACTAACGAGCCAGCACAGAGAAAATGTCCCCAACCGGAAGGACATCCAGACTATCTATACACACTTCTGGAAGGTTAGTCTTTGCCCAATAGAATCCATGCCGCATGCCATTAAAATAGAGGTCCGTCGCACTTCTAACTTCGCATCGGAAGAGTCTATTGTTGCGCCCCAACCATAGACTCCAGGCACAAGAAAATAATAATACATACCAGAGATTACGCCAGCGACTGGGAATGGGAAAGTCTGCCCATTGATCGAAGAAAGCAACAAAGGATCTGGGTTGAACCCAACAAAAACCCCAATGCTTGAACAATAAGGACCAACACTCCCACGCCTGCCTACAGTCCAACAAAATATGGGTAGAATCCGTCTCCACCCCTCCACAAGCAGCACAAAACCGATCATTTACGGACAAAATACCTAGGCGAACTAACAAACCTTTAGCAGAAAGTTTCTCCATACATGCCAACCACGTGAACACCTGCCACTTAGGCGCTCCCTTATGATGCCAAACATTAGGAATTGTCCGTACAGGAGACATAGCACCAGTTGCTACAAGGGACTGGTAACATACTTTGGCAGAAAATGGCAACCTTTGGGCACCCCATAACAAAACATCATCAACCCGGACATCCGGACAGCACCCTTCCAGACACTCTAAGAGACCTGTCACGGCCTCCTCCTCCCACACAAACATTGAACGACGCCACAAAAAGTGCCAATGCCACTCAACACCACTCCAAGACCCAAACTGAGCCACCAGGACCATCCTTCTCCAGGGACAGCGCATATAGTCTGGGGAAAGAGTCTCGGAGAGGTGCTGTTACCACACCACATGTCATGCCAAAAACGAAATGGTGTCGCCCCTTCCTAATTTCCAGTGATAAAAAGAGGATAGACATCGGCCATTTGGCATTGTGAAGTTTACTGACACTGAACAATTCCATTCCAGACTGCCGAGCCTCGACGAACGGCGCTGACGATGCCCTCCACACGCAGGCAAGGATTGTACTTCTGTGCAATAATCTGGCGCCATAGCGAGCACGTCTCACTGGCGATACGATAACTCCATTTCGTGAGTAATGCATAATTCCGCAACTGCAAGCAGCCCACCCCCAGTCCCACCCGCACTGGTTGCAGCTTTTACCGTATCCCATCTCACCTTACAAAGACACCGTTTGTCCACCGTCCCTGCCCAGAAAAATCGTTTCGTCCACTGCTCCAACACCCGCCTAACTCCCACTGGCAATTGAAAGAACGTCATGTAGTATATCGGCAAGGCTATTGAGTACAGCTTTAATCAGCGTGAGACTGGCCGCCTATCGACAGCAGCGAGCCCTTCCAAGCAGCGAGTTTGCTTTTAAAACGAGCTACCACCGGAGCCCATGTGCTGCGTCTGCGAGGACTAGCACCTAGAGGAACCCCTAAATACTGTAACGGCAGAGACTGTACCCTGCAATGCAAGGAGCGGGCCATGTCTGCCACTTCATCCGAGGGGACATTAATGCCCACCAGCCCAGACTTGAAAAAATTCACCTTGAGCCCTGACAACAGCTCAAAACAGCGGAGTACGCTCTGGATATTCAGGAGACCCTGTCGATCTCTGTTGCAGAAAAGAATAACATCATCCGCATATTGAAGATGTGTTAGATGGAGACCGCCAATAGTTATCCCTTGCAGAAGATGGCATTCGATCGCTCGTCCAACCATACATGACAAAACTTCCGCTGCAAGGTTGAACAATAAGGGAGATAA
Organism: Passiflora organensis; assembly: GCA_019739055.1. Classification (NCBI taxonomy): domain Eukaryota; kingdom Viridiplantae; phylum Streptophyta; class Magnoliopsida; order Malpighiales; family Passifloraceae; genus Passiflora; species Passiflora organensis. The sequence goes on from JAEPBF010000269.1 coordinate 1,665,297, forward strand.
AGGATCTCCCTGCCGCAATCCTCTACCCAACGAAAATTCTTCAGTTGGCGCTCCATTAATGAGAACAGCACAGCACGGCGAGGAAACACAAGCTTGGATCCAGCGGCACCATTTCTCCCCAAACCCCATTGATACCAGCACGTCAAATAAAAAGGACCACAGAACTGAGTCATACGCCTTCTGGAAGTCCAATTTGAAGCACCAACCCGGACCTCTAGACATTTGCATAGAGTGAATAATTTCATTCGCGACCATCACGGAATCTGCAATAAACCTCCCTTCCATGAAGCCGGTCTGCACTGGAGATATAAGCTGAGACATCACACGCTTCAACCGACTGGCCAGGAGCTTCACAATGATTTTGTAAAGGCTGTTAACGAGGCTGATAGGCCTGTAATCCGAGAACTCAGCAGCCCCGGAGATTTTAGGAATCAGAATAATGAAGCTAGTATTAATGCCCCTAGGCAAAACACCACTGGAAAAGAACTCCTGCACAAGGGTAGTGATTTCATCTCCAATCACCGGCCAAGCCTGTTGAATGAAGTGGAAATTGTGAGGACCCCATGTTACCTTTACTTCTCCTGCACTTGGTGTTGGCTAGCTTGTTATCGTTACCTGTTGGTTTGCAGGATCAAGGCTACGTACCCAAGTTTAACTTCCTGAAAGAGATTTTAAGGTCTAGCTCCAAGATGGAAGCAAGATTGGTCGGATATGATGAAACTCCTGTAGAAGTTGTTTCGCAATATGCACTTGATCTTGAGAACTTGAAGGTAGAAGAGCCTGTTGGTGGCAATGATCATTCCAAAACTGATTCCACCGTTAAAAAATCTGATGCTTTGTCACCTTCAGTGGTTGATGCCGACGGAATACACCGAAATGAGGGTGTTGTCAATCATAAATCTGACAGAGACTCACAGAGACAGGTTAGTGATGATTATCGATTATCTATCCATAAGGAATGAATATCTCAAGAATATCTCAGGTTAGTACCCTTTCGTTTCAATTGCATACAGCAAGACAAGTTCTGTACGAAGTCTGCACTGCTAATTGTTGGAAGCCGCCTCTGATCGAATGCTGCGGCGAGGAAGGACCAAGTCACTTGAGATGGTATGGACGTGGTATAGTTGTAATATGAATGGAATATGGATGGCTAATTGGGAATAAAAAATCAATTCAAATTGCAAGGCCCAAGCTCTAACTAGAAGGCCCGACCTATGTATATGTTTGCGGTTATCTCAAGTACCGGTAACCGCCAATGATGCTTCTTTCTGATCGCTTTCCAACTCCAATGGGGCAACTCGGCTCGTCGCCTCCACGTCCCCTCAGGTACGCGGTGCTTGGTGCTGGTTTTGCTGGTCTGTCGGTCACTTGGCATTTGCTCAAGGTTGTTTCACTCTCTCCTGAGTGCTTCCCTTTCTTTGCTTCTTTTGCGCTCTTCTTCTGTTTGTATTGCAGTCGGCCGCCGATTCCACCGCTTTCCTTTTTATATGTGCTTGCAGCACAGTCATAAGGACTCAAATGTGCGCATAGACGTGTATGATGAGGCGGGTATTGGAGGTGGAGCCTCGGGGGTTTCTGGAGGCCTTCTCCACCCTTATTCTCCTAAAGGTTTGCGTCCTTCTCCTGTCCGTTTTCGCGGTTCTGTTTAATATGATTGTAGTGTGAAAAATCGTGGCAGCTAAGCTGCTTTGGCGGGGCGCTGAGTGTTGGAAAGAGTGTTTGATGCTTTTAAAACGTTGCGGAATCGGCTGCCGGACTTGGAAATTCCCCTCATGATCCCGATAATTTTGTAATGCGGAGAAGGTTTACTCTCCAATCTAAAGCTCTTTTCCCTCCTCCTCTCCGTTGTGTTCCAATCTAAACTATTTGAATTTATTTATTCTTGCAATCTGATATTCGTACTAATTTAGTATCATACATTATTTTTCCCTAAACAAAATCCTGTCCAATTTAGGGGCATTCTGCGACCGGCAATGAGCATAAAGAATTTAAATGTGCTGAACAATGTACCCACGCAGATCCTCTTGTACTGAACTTTATTCACTGTAATACTGATTTTATAGAATAATCTCCTTGTTACCTGTATTATGCAATTAGAATGCTCAGAATTCCTGCGGCAGTTGCCCAATAGAGACCATCAATAAGGATGCCGCCCAACAACTTGTTCCAAATATTGTTGTACCTTTCAACACAGCCTTCTATATGCCTGAAGCCATTAATGTAAATCCCCTGCGCTTCCTCCAGGTCTGAAGAAAAAGACTATCCTGTAATTGTATCTTTCCCTTCATAGTTTGTATGATTTCCCTTTGTGCTTTTGATAAGCAAGAGTTTGATGATATTGAATGTAGATTACAAGAATCATTTCTTTATTCTTTCTATATTTTGCCAGGCACTGTTCCTAGCATGTGAAAATCTTTCGAAAGATTTGTCCAATTCTTTCCATGGACAGAAGGATCTAAATTTGCACAAGAAATCTATTCAAAAACTTGTTGACCTGGAAGGTAATCACAAGCACTATGGCCTAGGTCATTTATACTAGGCATATTTCTGATTTTGAGTATTTCTGTTTTTTTTAAAAAAACTAATATAGATCTTCCGTTTTGTCGGTTTTGTCAACAGAAGCTGTATGGGAAAATATTATAAATTTGAACTTTGTGTCTAACCAAATAGAAACTTGAGGTTAAATCTTATAATCTGTTGCCATATTGTCAAACTGTTAAGAACCTCCACCTTTAGATAAGCTAAACCTGCCCTATGAGATGTTGTATTAAGAGAATTATTATGAAAATTAAACTTTTTTGCTGAAAATGGAATGAGGAACAACAGTGTGGTCATCTTTCGAGAGGCCGACTCTTTCTTTCCTACAAACATGTCTCACAAAATCTGCATGCCTCCCATCATATTTTCGTTTGCCTTAAATACTGCCTTTGACTCACTAATCCCAGGTGGTGTCTTTGACATTACCCGTGTATCAATCCATGACTAACACCTAAATCCCTCAACTGTAGCCTGCCTTAGACCCCCGTCCTCCCTTTTCTAGCCATCCTATGAAAAAGAAATCGTATCTGAGGCTTAACACTAACCTTGATTTCTAAACGGTAATATTTGTCATCGTGCTAGAATTTGTTTTTTCTAAAAGCAGCATGTCACTATTTATTGGAACTGCATCTGTCTGATGGTTATGCATACCCTGCTTTGTCCTACATAGATGTGTAACTATTGGCTGGTTTCAGTTAGTAAGCTTGTTTTGCCATGCCTATCCATCTAAACTTAAATATTTGGTTTCTGTCATGATTAATTCATATTATGTTCCGTTTTGCAGGGCAATATGATGCAGTGATAGTATGTCTAGGCGCAAAAGCAGACATGCTACCAGAACTCTTTGGGAAGCTTCCTTTAAGGACATGCAGGGGTGTTATTGTGCATCTAGAATTGCCTCATACTCTACGGTAGGTACATATGTGCGCTTCCACTCTTTTTTTTTTTTTCCTTTATTTGGCGAATGGGTATGTTATCTAATTTCTAATCGTGTACCTTTTCTCTCTGAAATTAGTCTCTAAATGCTTGTAACTTTGCTGGAGAAGTGCTATAATCTGCAAACTGTTTCAGGGAAGAGTACCCAGACTCCGCCCCATCCATCTTGTCAGATGCATGGCTCGCCATTCGTGGAACCCGCAGTATATACATGGGCTCAACCTGGGAATGGAAGTCCAGAAACGCTTCGCCACGTGTCTCAGCTGATGACGCTTCTAAAGCTTTCCTGGAGCTTATATCAAAGGCGTCCGTCTTTTATCCAGGAATAGTGGACTGGACCCTTGCAGGAGCCAGGGCGGGTTTGAGGGCAATGCCACCTCTAACCTCCCATGGAGCACTTCCACTTTTGGGTTGTGTTGATAATTTTGTAGGGGAGGATTGCTCTTGTAAGTACTGGTTCTTCGGGGGACTCGGTTCGAGAGGTTTGTTTTACCATGCTTGTCTTGGGAATCTCATGGCACAAGCTGTCATTTCCCGTAATGAGAATCTAATTCCATCTGAGCTAACTGGTTGGAAGAATGTTAATAGATGATTAAATATACTTATGGACTATTATTTATGCTACAAGAAGAAAGGCCGAAGGTATGGACTATTATTTCAATTTCTCTCTTTGAGATTACAAATGCATACTTTGAGATTACAACAGCACACTTATGAGTTTACAAGAGCATAACAAAATGGACAGAAAACCTTTGAATAAAACTATGAAAGTCCCAATTTGGATAGAAATGGAACATTATCCACTACAAAATAGTAGCAATTTATGAAGTTATGCTCCACCAAATAAAACCATGCTCTTCGCCATCGTGGATTGATGTAAAGTACGACTCCAACCGTCAATACTGCTATTGCATATGACATCACAAAAGTGACCCAAAAAGCATCCATATCTACCAAGTCATTATTTTCAGTATTTTCAGTAGCATCTTTCGATATTGATGGTGGCAGTGCCTCTTGACTACAACTCTTAGGCAATGGCGGTCCACAAAGTAAAGGATTGTCCTTGTAGCTATCCTCTTCAAATGTTCCAAATTGTGCCACTCTTTCGGGTGTTCTGCCAGATAAATTATTATGTGCTACACTGAAAACCTCCAAGGAATTGAGTTTGATGAGTTGCTGAGGGATTGATCCATTTAAGTTATTGAAAGAAAGATCTAAAGTCTCAATTTTCCTGAGGTTGGAGAATGTTGATGGAATTTCTCCCACTAAACCATTATGAGATAGGTTTAGGACCATCATTTCACCAAGATTTCCAAATTCGTGAGGAATTTCTCCCTTCAGATTATTACAAGAAAGATCAATGCCAGACATATGCTGAAGAATCCATCCGTGGTAAACATGTGATGCATTTTTTGTTGTGAACTCTATATTTTCTGATGGCTGGATTTCTAGAGTTGAGTAACGAAATTTGTTGCGTAACCCTAAAAAAATTAACTCGCGAACAATAAGCTGACTGCTAATAGATGTTATATTTATACAAGGCGGAATTTCTCCAGAAAAATTATTATGAGACAAGTCCAATAAACTTAATTGTTTTAATTTACATAACTCTCTTGGAATTTCACCCTTAAGATTATTATAACTCAAAAGAAGAAAGTTTAAATGAGATAAAAATCCAATCCAGGTTGGAATTTTACCTGTAAAATTATTTTGGCTCAGATCTAATGTTATGAGTTGAGAGCAATTATGAAATATATTTGTCAAGGATCCTTGTAGGTGGTTTTTTGACAAAAAAACATATTGTAAGGATGGGTTAGTAAAGCCTTGTGATAAAATTCCTGAGAGAGAATTTTGTGAAAGATCTAAATATTCAAGATAGTATAGATTCCCTATCCATTCAGGAATTGGACCAAAGAGATAATTTCTACTTATATCTAACATTTTTAAAGAGGAGGACATTGGGATACCACCAGCAGTGACACTATTATTGGAAAGTATAAGAGCATCCGACGAGGAATATGACTTTGTAAAATATTCGGGTATCCGACCTTGTAATTGATTGTTGGATAAGTCTAGACTTTCAAGTGAGCGCATCAGGTCCATTAAAGGGAGAATGACACCATTAAAATTGTTTTTGGACATGTTTAGAAGTCTTAATGCTGGCAAATAAGATGCAATCGTCGGTGGGATTTGGCCATGTAAGGAGTTGATAGAAATATCCAATTCTTGCAATTTCAAATGAGAATGAATTGGCAAACGAAGAGTTCCTGAAAGAGAATTATTGACCAAACTAGTGACTCTAGGTTTGTGTTGTTATCCAACAACCAATGTGGAAACTCATCCTTAATATTATTGTGTGAGAGATCAAGAAACACTAGAGCACTCTGATGGTATAAGAATTTGGGGAATGATACAGCATGACCATGACCATGACCTGCCAAATCAAGAACTTCTAACTGGAATTTTGGAGTCGAACCATGGTTCTCAAATTCCTCATATATCTCATTGTGGTTAGCTTCCAAAGTTACTAGTTTCGTCAGGTTGAAGAAGGAAACGAGTGAGGATGGGATTTTAAAATGGTTATACGAGAGTCTTAATTCTTCAATAGATGTGAGACTTCCCAACGGAGAAAATGAGATGTTTCCACTGAGATTATTGGAAGATAAGTCTAATATTTGGAGTGATGTCAAATTTGCAAGACAAGAAGGTAAAATCCCATTTAGATTGGTGTGGTCCATATATAGCATCTCAAGATACTTTAACTGGCATAGACCTGTAAAATTTAATATAATTAGAAGATATGAGAAAAAAATATGAGAAGGTCATCATCATATTACCTTCAATTGTCGTGGGTATGGTACCACTAATGGTAGTGTTGGACAACTCTAGATAGTTAAGAGAGGACATCCTTCCAATTGTTCTCAGGATCAAGAAGTTATTGCTGATATTAGAATTTCTCATTGCTAAACTTGTCAAATTCTTGAGACTAGGCAAACCTAATACAACGAAAACATAACATTAGAGGGTAGTCGACAAAACCAATAGACAAACAAGGAAAAATTATTGCCTATCTATTTCGGTTGAATGATAATTCTATTAACTAATACTTGATCGTATTAAAGATAATAAAATATTTAAAGATTGATGAAATATAAAAATAATCAAATCAGAAGACATTAAAAAAACTATAAACTCTTAAACAGTTTGTTGTTTAATGTACTTACCTTCAGCATGAAAGGTACCCTCAACATCACTCATGTCCAATGATCTGAGAGATAATAATGATCCAAGACTTTGGAAGACATTCTCATCAAGTGAGCAGCCAGACATACGCAAATTTTCTAAATTTTGCAAGTCTGTCATCCACAAAGAAAAGAAGAAAATAAAAATAAAGTTATTTTTTAATTTAATTTAAAAAAATTCAAATTTCATTGAAATTTATTACTTGTTATAACTTACATTGATCAAATATTGCTCCTTCTAATTTGTTGTTAGATAGATTTATGGTCTTGAGATTTGTTAGATTGCTCAATCCTAAAACAAGAAGAGAAAATATGATTGAATATTTATTAAAATTTGAATAACTTTGAAGGACAAACTTATGAATCTTTTTGTTAATTCAATTATTCATGGAAAAAATATTTAAGAAAAAAAAAGTGATAAAAAAGATCACATGCCAAATGCAAAAGAAATACCTTTTGTGTTCACGGTTATTTTCAAATTATTGCCACCGAAATCGAGTTGAATGAGTGACGAAAGCTCTTTTAGAGATTGAAAAATATTGTCATTGAAATGATTATCACTTAGCCCAAGATATTGCAACTTAGTCAATTGCAACAAGCCTCCATCACCTGTATAGATATTTAATTTATTTGTGATAATTTTTATAACTTTTCTATATATAAATTAGTGTCATTTTTTTTTTTACCTTTGGAGTTGGAGTCCACAAATTGATAAATCTCATTATCATCCAAGTATAACATCTCCAAATTCCGTAAAGAATTCAATTCTGAATTATAAGAAAAAAATAGAAATCAAATTAATTAGTTGATGTTTTAAATTATAAATGAAATAATATTTAATAAAACCAAAGATTCGTTCACCTGTAATATTTATTGATCCTTTTATTTTGTTGCCTTCTAAATATAGTTCCTTGAGAGATGAAAGTACCGAAATATTTGATAAAATATTTTTATCAAAGATATTGCCGTTTAAATCAAGAATCTCCAGATTCTTTAACTTCAATACTTCTTCTCCACCTAAAAAATTATCAGCAACAATTTTATAATTAATTCCATATAAATACACAATATGTTTATTTTACTCAATTATAAAGATAAACTTAGAGCAAAGATCAATCTCACCTTTAAATGATTTGAATCTTTGAATAGTATTACTAGCGAGATTCAATTCCTCCAAAGTTGTTAAATTATTCAACTCTGCCATGCAAAAAAAAATAAAAATACAAAAGAACCAAAATGAACTATCCAACCACAAAAAGTATAAAAATAAGCAATCAGATGAGGTATGGATTTCTGTTTAATTTTAAATTTTTAAAATTTTTTCAGCAAAACTAAAATAACAAAATAAAGAAAAGTCAACTTACCTTCAATATTGACTGATCCTTCAATGTTATTACCTTTCAAGAACAGTCTCTTTAAGCATGAGAGAGTACATAGAGACGACAAAATGCTTGCATCAAAATGATTATAACTTAAGTCAAGATCTTCCAAACTGGTGAGCACTGATAATCTTTCGAAACCTGCGGCATATATAGTAGAATGCAATTTGTTAATATTTTCATCTATCATTATAATAATTGAAGAAAATTCAAAACCTACAAATTAAAGAGTTGTAGTCAATTTAAGCATTAATTTTGTTTTCTTTTTGAAAAGATGAAAATATATCGCATAATATAATATAACTATCTCCTAACTCTCAAAGGTTTGTTTTTTTTTGTCAAGATAGTCAATGCAAGAGAAGAAAAAAAAGGAAATAAAGACGAACCGTTGTTCCCAACGACGCCATCTATGCCATTCGCAGATAAGTCCAGAACTTTTATTTCTTTAAAAGAAAGAAATAAAGAGGTATTCAGATACCAAGCAGCATCGGGTACCGTCCAATAATCCCTGATATCATCAAGTCGGAGCTCTATTATTCTCCCACTAGTATTGTCGCAGGTAACACTTGTCCACTTGCAACAATTCCCATCTTCAACCCAGTCTGGCAATTCGTCAAACAGATGATCTACGGAAGCTTTGAACTGCAAGAGAGCAATTCGCTCTTCTTCTAAACAACCATAACACCACCACACTTGAAATGCAAACAATGCCATGACTACCAGCACCTGTTTCATTCCCATATTCTTTTATAAAAACACACTCACTCTCTCAGCTGTAATTTGATACACCAATTCTGCTCCCTCTTCCCTTTTATAGGGAAGCATCCCTCCCTAGTCCCTTCTCTACTTGTTCTTCCAGCGGTTACGGGGCCATACTATATTATTAAACAAATTAAATATAAGTTGATGGAAAAGACGAGATGAGGAGCATTGATTTTCCAAAATAGTAAGACTATTATGTAATTGGGACACAATAAGTCAATAAACCTTTCGACAGCTGTGTATTTAATGTTAATTGGGCAGTGCACACCATTTTCCCGCCTAAGACTTTCACTTGATTGCATACAACGTTTAGTATTGTAAAAATAATTATATGTATAATATTAAATAAAATATAATAATTTTTCTTCAGATTTTCATCAACTTCACAATCTTATAATTCAAAGTATCTCCACATTCCATAGATGAGTCTTCTAACACATTTCCATCTTTCCAATCATCCTTGATAGTTCCTGTCGAGGTCGTGCCGGTCCACGCACGGCTAGAAAATTTTGTCATCCTTGCCCTATACGACAGAAGATGCGGGTCATAAAAGTTCAATCATTTTCTTACCTCATTGATAAGATTGTGCCGGTCCACGTACGGCTAGAAAATTCTGTCATCCTTGCCCTACATTGTGGAAGATATGAGTCATAAACGTACAAATATTTTCTTACCCCATAAATATTGTCGACACCTAATTTCAATAACATTCTTGAATTTTGAATGAAAAAAATGAGTTATCTTATTGTTAAGACAAGATATTATTTGTTTCTATGACCAGACGACAAATTATCTCTTTGTTCTAGCTTATCTATAGCCTTGAGATTAATTGCAAACCCAAAGCACCCGGTTGTCATTATGAATTATTCTCTCTTCCAAGATCAACAACTCCGCCTCTCTGAAAAACACTATCCTTTCAAAAGAATCATAAAAAAACACATAGTGCATTACTAATATGGTGTTAATATCAAATTTGCACTTGAAAATGTATTAATTTTATGTGAAATTAATTAAAAAGAAACAAAGGTTGCATACAAGAACAAAAATAAATAAAACAAAAAAAGATATAGAAAAATATATTATGTTGGTTTAGTAAAAATGTTAATGCATATTGTATGTTGAACTATATAATGTTTTTGGATGGTATATGAATTTTTTTAAAATTAGTTTTTCACCCTTCATGTTGTTTTTTTTGCATAATATGAGTATATTATCACAAGCTTGGGATTTACGAACCAAATCACATGCAGCATAAAATAAATCATAATATGAGAAAATATAGGACAAGACCCCTTTAATAATATTCAACTTTAAATATTATTTATTGAACGAATAAAAACAAAATTAACGATGCCCTTTATATACTATCTAGCCGATAGACTTAATCCTTATCGGATAAAACTTTATCCTAATTCTGTCCCTATTGATAAATCTTGTTGTGGATAAGGATTAACAGAACACTATTCCAAACATATAAATTCTAATTTATCCTGTTATTTTAATATACGAATTATGGGTTAGACATGTTGTGAGACCCCGTCCTTTTGAATGTCTAGTCAGCATTCGGTTTCAGTCAGTTGTCCCGGATTGGTCGGTTTGTGATAGTTGATTAGTTGACCGTCAGCGCTGACCCTTTGACCGAGTGATGTGGACTTAGTCATAGAGCCTAGCTGTCAGGGTCTAGATCGTCTAGAACGCCGTGTCGGTGGTTGTATGTCGATAGTTGCACGACGTGTCGTTTCGGAGTTTATGAGTTTTCGAGGCCCGTTTTGAGTGGCCGGAGGCCTTTGGGTCGATTTTCGTTTTTCGAGCCCAATCCCGTTTTAAAGTCCAATTCCTTGATTTTGAACCTTTTTCTTTATTTTAAACCAGTTAATTTGATTTTACAATTAATTTGAATTTTTAGAAAAATTTTCAAAAAAAAAAAAAAAAAAAAAAAAGTCAGAGTTTGCTTATTTACCAAACTGCCATTAATGAGGCAGCCCACCCCTTTTTCTCACGAGAAGCGCAGGGAAAAGAAAACAAGAAAAGTTTTCTTTTCCCTTGCTTCTCACGCAGCGCCGAAGGCTTTTTAGCCAAAAAAATTTCTCAGTTTTGCTTCTCCTTCAAAATTAAGGTTTGGGCATTCTTATCAAAGTTAAAGGTAACCCTTCTTCATCTCTTTTCATTGTTGTTTCCTTAGATAATGGTATTTTTGATTGGTTTTGAGCATTTTAAGTAAATTCGAATTTTTGGAGATTATGTTTGATTTCTTTGTTTTCTTTTCCGTTTGTTGGTTGTATTAGCTTGCTAAGATGTTTCCTAAGGTAGTGTGATAGGTGGGTTTGATCAATTTTGGCTTAGGAGTGATTTTTGAGTTTTGGCGGTTTAGGGAAATTATGTGATTTTGGGGTTTTTGATCTTAATGTGTTATTTGTTGCCTTTGATGATTGTTGCTGGTGTATTTGAGTTTGTTGAGAGCGTTGGTGGGCTTTGATTGCGTTGAATTGCCGCGGTTTGGATTTCGGCTTATGTCGGGTTTTAATGGTTTTTCGATTAGGTTCGAATTGTGAGTTTGTTTTGTTTTCTTGTCTCGTTTAGAGCGTGTGAGGCTTGGTTTGAGTATTAGAATGAGTCTTAGGTGTCAGTTTGGGGTCGTAGGTTTATTTTCGGTTTTTAGCCGTTTTAGTTATTTATTTGATTTTTGTTTTGAGATTCGATTTGTGTGTTTGCCTTCGCCTGTAGGTGGTCCTTCGACGCGCGATAAGGGCAAGGGCGTGGTTAGTAGTGAGTCGGCTCGACAAGAGGTGGGAGACTATGTTTCATTTACATGCGCGGAAATGTTTTGGTTTTATTAATTAAAATCGGATATATGCTTGGTTTTGAATAGAGGCAATATGTGCATTGATGCATGACTTGCATATTAGGTTCATTATGCGTGTGGCATGTTTATGATGCATAAAATATTTTTATGGACCTATATGCATGCTTGTGACGTGATTGAGATACTTTGCGAGAATTAATTGTTTTATATTGGTTTCTTAAAATGCGGGACTTGTATGCGAGCTTTTGAATTGTTTTTGGATTATCTCATAAGCGATTTGAATTATGGTATGATTTGAGATTCTTTTCACAATTGCGAAGTACGTATATTTATATATGATTTCTAGGATTTGATCTTGGAATTGACGAAAGCAACGCTTGGCCAATGCGGAGGTAAGTGGATGAGCACCCTTAGATAGAAGGGTATTCCCTTGCCTAGGAGTATAAGGTGGTGAGTATAGGCCTTGTGACGGTGTGAGTATCAGGCTATACATGATATGCCTTCGGGCTTTGCGAGTTGTGCGTGAGTTGGGATTTATGTGATAGTGCGTTTTCTCCACATTTCCCTAGGACAACACTGGTGGCAGGGGATTTATATTTATTTGAAAATGTGTATATAAATTAGCCACCAGTGGGCTTCCGATTTCCCTTTGGCCCGGGTTATCAGGTGAAGCGGTTTCAGTGGTCCTCCCCGATAGATTGTGGCATAGTAGCCCACGTGTTTGAGACTTTGAGATCTTGTAATATTTGGACTTGTGCTCGACATATTGGTTTCTAATTTCAAAATCATTCATACGAAATTGATTTTATTTATATGAGTTTGTTTGCACGATTAGCATCATGGATTTAATGTGGTTTCATTATTAAGCACTATACTGTTTATACTTGTTTTCGTATGTGCCTCTATTCCACCGTAACTGTTTATGACGCTGTGACTCTCACTGAGGTCCTCGAGATCTCACCCCCTCTTGTTGTTATCTTTTCAGGACTAGGTTGAGGCTTGGCTAGCAGACTTCCTTTTGAGGTCGAGGTTTCTGGTTTAGTCATAGGGCTGGACTACTGCATATGACACGTTTGAAAACTCGACACTTTCTTTGTATTTTGGTTTGTACTATGCATGCTTGTCTATTGCGATTGTGACCCTTTGGTGGGCTTGGCTTGGCAATTATTTTGGATATGCATGTACTCTTTGGATTTATTATATATGAGATGAGTTGGGTGCCTTGGGCACGTTTTGCTGTTATTGGGCTTGCATTGATTGGACTGTGTTGATGATGCCTGTTTGGGGCCGTGTGGCCTGTTGTGTGTGAGATTTAAGTCTTCCGCTGTTTGTGTGTGCTTCTCCGTGATTTGTTCTATTGTGTCGAGATATACATGCTCCTTTTTAAATTTATACTTATTTTTACGTGTTTTGGGTTTTGAGTTTGAGGATAAGCCTTGTGTGGTTCCGATTGGGTCACGAGTTGGGCCAATTGGGACTGCACGGCGGTGAGGAGCCCAAGGATCGGGTTCGGGTCCTCACAAGGTTGGTAGCGGAGCATGGTTGTTTATGTGTGCAACATTTTCAAAAATAATTTAAAATTGCATATTTTGAAAGCGCATCACACTCACTTTGCACATGCGTAGTCCAGCATAGAGTTGCGTCTAGTAGTCTTGTTTTGTTTTAGGGCTCATTATATGACTATGTATCCAGTTTATTGAGATGGCGCGTGGTAGAGGCCGAAGAGGCCGTGGTGCTACTAGAGGCCGGGGCGGCCGTGCTCAGTTTACCGAGGTAGATGAGAGGTCTGATGCTCATGGACCAGCAGTTGAGGTAGAGCAGCCACAGGCAGCACAGGGGACACAGGCAGCCCAGGCAGAGTCAGTGGACCGGGATGTAGTACTGCTTCAGACACTAGCTGCTATTCAGAGTACTTTGGGGCAGATGCAGCAGGCCATGCAGATGATGCAGGCTACAGCAGTTCAGCAGCCACAGGTGCGGGCACCACAGGCACCAGTTCAGCCAGAGGTTATGGCAGAGCCAGAGGTACAGCCTAGAGTTCAGCAGGTTGAGACACAGGGTGTCGGATTTCAAGTCCAGGTGTCCAAGTTGCTGAAGGAGGCTAGACATTTGGGATGTGAGAGTTTTTATGGCACCAGTGACGCTATGGTGGCCCAGATGTGGAAAGACAAAGTTATCTTGACTGCTCAGGACTTGAGGTTATCTGTTGATGACAGAGTTACCTTGGCTACCCGTTTACTTGAGCGAGCTGCAGCTACTTGGTGGAGTACCATTAGGAGCAGATATGGTGGTCAGCCCACTTGGGAGGAGTTTGAGAGAGAGTTTGACCTGAGGTTCCTTCCACCACACTTTCAGAATAATAAGAGGTCAGAGTTCTACATGCTTCGCCAGGGGAGCAAGACTGTTTCTGAGTATGAGACTGAGTTCAGGGCATTAGTCCACTTTGTGCCAGAGATGCAGCGAGATGTGGCAGTGATGGCCAGTCGGTTTGAGCAGGGTCTCAATCAGAATATTCGCACTGTTATGGGTCCGAATACCAGTAGTGACTTCGAGAAGCTTGTGATGGAGGCAGTGAAGTCAGAGGACATTGCCCGTGGTCAGAGTGGCCAGGCTCAGGGGTATAGGGGACTTGCACCTAGCAAGGGTCCCATGAGGCATAGTGGTAGGTTTGACCACAGACAGAGGAGCAGGATGTCAGCTCCATACTCAGCAGGACAGACCAGATCACAGGGCACATCTTCTTTCGTGACCCGTGCACAGCCAGTCCAAATAGCTCCTAGTTTCAGCAGGCCAGTGGGACTTCCCCGATGCATGAACTGTAGACAGCATCATCTTCCTCCATGCCCACAGCCGCCTAGGTGTTATACTTGTGACAAGTTTGGGCACATAGCCAGAGATTGCCCAGGGGGTAGTGCATCTAGAGTGACAGCTTCTCAGCCGAGATTTCCAGCCTTGCCAGCAGCACAGAGGTCAGGTGTGAGCCATATGGGTTCACAGGGGTCTTCGAGGCCACAGACTAGGTCACAGGCAGGACGACCAGCTGGTAGCCAGGCTACAGGTCAGACACAGCAGCAGAGGCCACAGACACGCCTGTTCACACTAGCGGATGCTGAGGCATGTGCTAGTCCGGACGTCGTTACAGGTACGATTTCAGTATTTTCTTATTCTGCTAGAGTCCTGTTTGACCCCGGAGCGAATAGGTCATTTGTCAGTCCTAGAGTGGCTAGGTGGGCAGATAGAGTGTTGTCACCCTTAGAGCCACCCATAGTTGTGTTGACTCCTTTAGGTGAGCAGATGACCTGCAGTAGAGTGTACTTGGGTTGTGTGCTGACAGTGGGTACAGTACAGCTTGAGGTTGATTTGATACCCTTGGATATCAGAGATTTTGATGTGATAGTGGGTATGGATTGTTTATCCAGATACAGAGCCTGGTTGGAGTGTTTCACAAAGAAAGTATGGTTCAGTCTTCCAGATGGGACAGAGTATTGTTTTGAGGGAGACAGACGGGTACTACCCACTTGTGTGATTTCTTGGATGAGTGCCAGACAGTTGATTCACAAAGGTTGTATAGCTTTTCTTGCACATGTCAGGGATGTATCAGTTGAACCTCCAGAGATGAGTAGTGTACCAGTTATCAGAGAGTATGCAGATGTGTTTCCCGAGGATGTGACAGGGTTACCTCCAGCTCGAGAGATTGAGTTTGAGATTGAGTTATTGCCAGGGACAGCACCGATTTCTATTCCTCCATATCGGATGGCACCAGCTGAGTTGAGAGAGCTGAAGACTCAGTTGGAGGATCTTGTGGATCGGGGCTTCATCCGACCGAGTGTTTCTCCGTGGGGTGCGCCTGTCCTTTTCGTAAAAAAGAAGGACGGTACCCTCCGGCTTTGCATTGACTACAGGCAGCTGAACCGGGCCACTGTGAAGAACCGGTATCCGTTGCCGAGGATAGATGACTTATTTGATCAGTTGCAGGGTGCTTCAGTGTTCTCGAAGATAGACTTGAGAGCGGGATACCACCAGTTGAGAGTTCGGGAGTCTGACATCCCGAAGACAGCATTCAGATCGAGGTATGGACACTATGAGTTTGTTGTTATGCCGTTTGGGTTGACGAATGCTCCTGCAGTGTTCATGGACCTCATGAATAGGGTGTTCCGAGAGTTTTTAGATCGATTTGTCATTGTTTTCATTGATGACATATTGGTGTATTCGAGGACTCGGGAGGAGCATGAGGTGCACTTGAGGACAGTTTTGGACACACTTAGAGCTCGGCAGCTATATGCCAAGTTTTCTAAGTGTGAGTTTTGGTTGAGTGAGGTCAGCTTCTTGGGGCATGTGGTGTCAGCTAGTGGAGTGCTTGTAGACCCCAAGAAGATAGAGGCTATTATTTCGTGGGAGCCTCCTCGTAGTGTGACGGAGATTCGTAGCTTTTTAGGGTTTGGCAGGCTACTACAGACGATTTGTAGAGGGCTTCTCGGTTTTAGCAGCACCTTTGACCAGGTTGACTCGCAAGGGTGTTCCTTTTGTGTGGACCGAGAAGTGTGAGCAGAGTTTCAGTGAGTTGAAGACCAGATTGGTTTCAGCTCCAGTGTTGACTTTACCAGTTTGTGGCAGAGGCTATGTTGTTTTCAGTGATGCCTCGAAACTTGGATTGGGATGTGTGTTGATGCAGGATGGGAAGGTGGTTGCCTATGCTTCTAGACAGTTGAGACCGCATGAGGGCAACTATCCGACCCATGACCTTGAGCTTGCAGCAGTGGTCTTCGCTTTAAAGATCTGGCGTCATTACTTGTATGGTGAGACATGTCATGTCTACACGGATCATAAGAGTCTCAAGTACCTTCTCACCCAGAAGGATTTGAACTTGAGACAGAGACGTTGGCTTGAGTTGATCAAGGACTATGACTTGATCATCGACTACCATCCGGGTAAAGCCAACGTGGTTGCAGATGCTTTGAGTAGGAAGACTTCTTCTTCCTTGGCATATGTGAGAGCTGAGTATATGCCTTTGTTGATGAGTTTGAGGGAGTCTCGAGTTCAGTTGGACAGTGATGAGACCGGAGCCTTGATTGCACAGATGGTAGTGAGACCGACTTTGATTGATGAGATTCGAGCCGGTCAGTTAGAGGATCCAGCTTTAGTCAGAGTGAGACAGAGTTTGGATAGCAGTGATACTGCAGAGAGTTCAGCTAGTGAGTACCGAGTTAGAGATGACGACATTTTGACTTTTCGAGGCCGTATGTGTGTACCGCATGATGAGGAGTTGAGACAGCGGATTCTGACAGAGGCTCACAGTTCAGCATTCTCTGTACATCCGGGTAACACCAAGATGTATAGAGATTTGAGACAGTCTTATTGGTGGTCAGGCATGAAGAGGCACATAGCAGAGTTTGTTGCTCGATGTTTGGTCTGTCAGCAGGTGAAAGCCGAGCATCAGAGACCCGCAGGCATGTTACAGCCGCTTCCTATCCCAGAGTGGAAGTGGGACCATATCACCATGGACTTTGTAGTTGGTTTGCCACGTGTGCAACGAGGATACGATGCCATATGGGTGATAGTGGACAGACTCACCAAGTCTGCACATTTTCTCCCCATCAGAGTGACAGACACACCAGAGAGGCTAGCTTCCAGGTACATGGATGAGATTGTCAGATTACATGGTGTGCCAGTGACTATAGTGTCGGATAGGGATCCGAGGTTCACTTCTCGATTTTGGGAGAAGTTTCACAGTGCATTGGGTACAGAGTTGAGGTTCAGTACAGCTTTCCATCCACAGACAGATGGTCAGTCAGAGCGGACTATACAGATCCTAGAGGATATGCTCCGAGCTTGTGTGTTGGACAGGCAAACTACTTGGGATCGATGCTTACCCTTAGTGGAGTTTGCCTACAACAACAGCTTTCAGAGGAGTATTGGTATGGCACCATATGAGGCACTGTATGGGCGCAGATGTCGTACTTCATTATGTTGGGATGAGGTTGGTGAGAGGCGTCTTGACAGCCCAGAGTTAGTGGACCAGGCTACTCAGCAGGTTGCTTTGATTAGAGAGCGGTTGAGAGTAGCTCAGAGCCGACAAAAGAGTTATGCAGATCACCGTAGGCGAGACTTAGAGTTTGCAGTGGATGATAGAGTATTCTTGAAAGTCGCGCCTTGGAAGGGAGTGATCAGATTTCAGCAGCGGGGCAAGCTAGCTCCAAGGTATATTGGTCCCTACCGTATTGTTGACAGAGTAGGTCCAGTGGCGTACCGTTTGGAGTTACCGCCACAGTTAGAGAGGATCCATAACGTCTTCCATGTGTCCATGTTGAGGAAGTACGTGCCGGACCCATCTCATATCTTGGAGACACCACCGATCGAGATTTCCAATGATTTATCTTATTCGACTCAGCCAGTGGCTATAGTGGATAGAGCAGTGAGACAGTTACGCAGCCGCAGTGTGCCTATGGTTTATGTTTTGTGGCGCAGTGACCGTATGGAGGAGAGGACTTGGGAGCCAGAGCAGTTGATGAGACAGCAGTACCCACAGTTGTTTGAGGATTCCGATAAGTTAATTTCGAGGACGAAATTTTTATAAGGGGGGGAGGATGTGAGACCCCGTCCTTTTGAATGTCTAGTCAGCATTCGGTTTCAGTCAGTTGTCCCGGATTGGTCGGTTTGTGATAGTTGATTAGTTGACCGTCAGCACTGACCCTTTGACCGAGTGATGTGGACTTAGTCATAGAGCCTAGCTGTCAGGTCTAGATCGTCTAGAACGCCGTGTCGGTGGTTGTATGTCGATAGTTGCACGACGTGTCGTTTCGGAGTTTATGAGTTTTCGAGGCCCGTTTTGAGTGGCCGGAGGCCTTTGGGTCGATTTTCGTTTTTCGAGCCCAATCCCGTTTTAAAGTCCAATTCCTTGATTTTGAACCTTTTTCTTTATTTTAAACCAGTTAATTTGATTTTACAATTAATTTGAATTTTTAGAAAAATTTTCAAAAAAAAAAAAAGTCAGAGTTTGCTTATTTACCAAACTGCCATTAATGAGGCAGCCCACCCCTTTTTCTCACGAGAAGCGCAGGGAAAAGAAAACAAGAAAAGTTTTCTTTTCCCTTGCTTCTCACGCAGCGCCGAAGGCTTTTTAGCCAAAAAATTTCTCAGTTTTGCTTCTCCTTCAAAATTAAGGTTTGGGCATTTTGATAAAACTTAAAGGTAACCCTTCTTCATCTCTTTTCATTGTTGTTTCCTTAGATAATGGTATTTTTGATTGGTTTTGAGCATTTTAAGTAAATTCGAATTTTTGGAGATTATGTTTGATTTCTTTGTTTTCTTTTCCGTTTGTTGGTTGTATTAGCTTGCTAAGATGTTTCCTAAGGTAGTGTGATAGGTGGGTTTGATCAATTTTGGCTTAGGAGTGATTTTTGAGTTTTGGCGGTTTAGGGAAATTATGTGATTTTGGGGTTTTTGATCTTAATGTGTTATTTGTTGCCTTTGATGATTGTTGCTGGTGTATTTGAGTTTGTTGAGAGCGTTGGTGGGCTTTGATTGCGTTGAATTGCCGCGGTTTGGATTTCGGCTTATGTCGGGTTTTAATGGTTTTTCGATTAGGTTCGAATTGTGAATTTGTTTTGTTTTCTTGTCTCGTTTAGAGCGTGTGAGGCTTGGTTTGAGTATTAGAATGAGTCTTAGGTGTCAGTTTGGGGTCGTAGGTTTATTTTCGGTTTTTAGCCGTTTTAGTTATTTATTTGATTTTTGTTTTGAGATTCGATTTGTGTGTTTGCCTTCGCCTGTAGGTGGTCCTTCGACGCGCGATAAGGGCAAGGGCGTGGTTAGTAGTGAGTCGGCTCGACAAGAGGTGGGAGACTATGTTTCATTTACATGCGCGGAAATGTTTTGGTTTTATTAATTAAAATCGGATATATGCTTGGTTTTGAATAGAGGCAATATGTGCATTGATGCATGACTTGCATATTAGGTTCATTATGCGTGTGGCATGTTTATGATGCATAAAATATTTTTATGGACCTATATGCATGCTTGTGACGTGATTGAGATACTTTGCAAGAATTAATTGTTTTATATTGGTTTCTTAAAATGCGGGACTTGTATGCGAGCTTTTGAATTGTTTTTGGATTATCTCATAAGCGATTTGAATTATGGTATGATTTTAGATTCTTTTCACAATTGCGAAGTACGTATATTTATATATGATTCCTAGGATTTGATCTTGGAATTGACGAAAGCAACGCTTGGCCAATGCGGAGGTAAGTGGATGAGCACCCTTAGATAGAAGGGTATTCCCTTGCCTAGGAGTATAAGGTGGTGAGTATAGGCCTTGTGACGGTGTGAGTATCAGGCTATACATGATATGCCTTCGGGCTTTGCGAGTTGTGCGTGAGTTGGGATTTATGTGATAGTGCGTTTTCTCCACATTTCCCTAGGACAACACTGGTGGCAGGGGATTTATATTTATTTGAAAATGTGTATATAAATTAGCCACCAGTGGGCTTCCGATTTTCCTTTGGCCCGGGTTATCAGGTGAAGCGGTTTCAGTGGTCCTCCCCGATAGATTGTGGCATAGTAGCCCACGTGTTTGAGACTTTGAGATCTTGTAATATTTGGACTTGTGCTCGACATATTGGTTTCTAATTTCAAAATCATTCATACGAAATTGATTTTATTTATATGAGTTTGTTTGCACGATTAGCATCATGGATTTAATGTGGTTTCATTATTAAGCACTATACTGTTTATACTTGTTTTCGTATGTGCCTCTATTCCACCGTAACTGTTTATGACGCTGTGACTCTCACTGAGGTCCTCGAGATCTCACCCCCTCTTGTTGTTATCTTTTCAGGACTAGGTTGAGGCTTGGCTAGCAGACTTCCTTTTGAGGTCGAGGTTTCTGGTTAGTCATAGGGCTGGACTACTGCATATGACACGTTTGAAAACTCGACACTTTCTTTGTATTTTGGTTTGTACTATGCATGCTTGTCTATTGCGATTGTGACCCTTTGGTGGGCTTGGCTTGGCAATTATTTTGGATATGCATGTACTCTTTGGATTTATTATATATGAGATGAGTTGGGTGTCTTGGGCACGTTTTGCTGTTATTGGGCTTGCATTGATTGGACTGTGTTGATGATGCCTGTTTGGGGCCGTGTGGCCTGTTGTGTGTGAGATTTAAGTCTTCCGCTGTTTGTGTGTGCTTCTCCGTGAATTGTTCTATTGTGTCGAGATATACATGCTCCTTTTTAAATTTATACTTATTTTTACGTGTTTTGGGTTTTGAGTTTGAGGATAAGCCTTGTGTGGTTCCGATTGGGTCACGAGTTGGGCCAATTGGGACTGCACGGCGGTGAGGAGCCCAAGGATCGGGTTCGGGTCCTCACACATGTAGCCTAAGAACTACTTATATGGACCTGTCTCCTAGGCTAACTTCTGCAGGCGTGACAGTATCTTTTCTTCATA
Source organism: Passiflora organensis (assembly GCA_019739055.1). Classification (NCBI taxonomy): domain Eukaryota; kingdom Viridiplantae; phylum Streptophyta; class Magnoliopsida; order Malpighiales; family Passifloraceae; genus Passiflora; species Passiflora organensis. Next base: position 1,686,404 of record JAEPBF010000269.1, read on the forward strand.
TGATATCTTTTATGTGATGATATGTCATCTCTTCTCTCTACTTAGGTTACGGTTATTACTAAATTATTTTGTTATAATAATTAAAATATATAAAACCAAATCTCAAAAGTTGATGAATGATAAAATTTATCTATTTAAAATCAAATGTCAAAAATTTAATTAGAAACCATATCTATTGGTACTTTAAGACTGTCCAAAATTTAAGATTTATAGAAAATACTATAATTTACAAAAACGATATAAAATTACATAAGTTAAAAATAAAATGGTTATCATTCCGTTTTAAATATATTTATATATTAAACATGAAACAGAAGAAATCAATTATAATTATGGATGGATATCCGTCAAATGATTTGAATCCAACAAAGAGAGCAAAATAAGATGTATTTAACTATATCAGCTGCTCCTTTAATCCTGCACTTCATTCCGTTCAACTTGTTTTCTTACATAAGTATTGGCATTGTATGTTACAACAAAATATCATCTCCTCTGATGATCTTTCTTGAGAATTCTTCTCTAAACGCAGGAAAGGAAGGGAGTAACTGAAGGATACTGAAAAGACAGGAAGCAAATGTTGCATCACATTCCTCCTACATCATCTCCATGGAACCAACCCATAAATATGTTAGACCGTGTAGTGCTGTTGGATGGTATCTATGTCGAGTCCCTTCAACTTCACCACCGACTCAACGTGTCCCTTCAGCGTGTGAAGCTCCCTGAGCCTGAGAAAACCACCCGCCCCATGTTCATCACAAGTTTTATCTTCAATTTTACAGATAATACAAGAATATTTGTTATATGAGTTTGGTATTCTTCTTACCTTGCTATTTCGGCGCGCTTCTTGGCCTGTTCAGCGATCTCAGACAAGTCTGCATGGCTTTTCTTCTCACCAAACATGACTTCTGGGGGTTGCAGACCGTGAAGGGTACGTTGAGCTAGTGCCCATTGAGCCTCACGTTCACCCTTTCCGTAGTCCTTTTTGGTAGTGAAGGCAGTCTGAATTTGGAATGGAAGAAATGGAAGGAATCAGTATTGATGCACATGCAAGGAACTCAAAGTAGAAGCAGATTTTCCTGGTGTTGGTTCAACAAACCTTGTTCTCCAGCAGGGTATCCCAGGCCTTCCCTGTCAAAGCATAACGTATAATGAACTTGAGGATATCGAGAGGAAAGTAGGTGACCAAACTGTAGAGCCAGATAACCCCAGCCCATCCCCAGCCAATGCATTGTATTCTGGCAAACCCCCAGCTTGCATACGCGGCAATGATAGTTGCCACCTTCAGCAGAGAAGGAGGAGGAGTTAAGAACAATAGATGATGCTACGGAAAACAGAGAAAGAAACATAGAAAATACTCACCAGTTGAGCTGCAATGAAGGCCAAAACAAGCAGTACACCTGGGCGTTCAACAAAGGATCAGCTCCTTGACCGGGTGACAAAGATGAGTGCCTGGCTGATAATACTAACTTGAAGGTAAAGCGCAACAGTAAGCTCGTCAGGTTTGCCTCCGATGGGCTTCACACCAAACTTATCCTACAAATGTAAAATATTGAATAAAATCTTGCTTTTGCTTTAAGACTATCTGTAAGGACCCAAACCCGAAAAGCGGGCCCTTACCGCCGTGAAGCCCGGAGAAGCCCGACACGTGAACCAATCCGAACTCCACAAGGCTATTTGACTTTTCAAACGTAAATTCCAAAAATAAAATTTAAAATATTTACAAATTACAGCATGACTGATAAGTACTAAATACGTGGCACAATAAATTACGGAGTAATATTCAAACAGCGGAAGTCTTTTTATAACAATACAATACAAACCAGTGAAACCATAACACACAAGCCCCAAGTATCTGAAAACAAAATCACAAGTCCAAACAATAAATATTCAACAATGTGCCAATAAAACCATACATGTGCAGATGCAATAGTCCCAGCGAGTAGTCCCGACACGCACACTGAACACAGCTACTGAGCACGATCTAGTCCTGGGAGGGAAAACAAACACGAAGGGGGTGAGATTTTCGAGAATCTCAGTAGGGGACAACAAAGTGAACTTATCAAAGAAGAGGGACAACAAGGAACTTATCAGATGAGAGGAAACAACAAGGAATTTCTTAGGATATTACTGAACTTGTAATTTCTCAAAACTTAAACTTTACTATTTACTTTACAAACATTACTTACTGGACCCAACATGTACTTTCTGTTTACTTTACAAAACGTTTACTTACTGGCCTCGAAAATGTACTTTTGCTTTCAACAAAGAACTCAACAGGGTCAATAGTAAAAACATGGGCGGACTGGAAATCACTTCTCGAGTAACCCCCGCTAAAGGGAAACCGGAAGCCCACTGGCAGGTTTTATACATATACTTTTAAAACAATTACATACATAGCCCCTTCTACCAGTGTTGTCCGAGACTAGATTGATTAACAAAACTTTATACGGAAAAGATCAACTAGTCCCTTTCAGATCATCCTGCGAAGCAGGGAACATACAGTAACCATACAGTAACCATACTCCAACCATACGCCTCCCAACAGATGAGTGTCTCTCCGCTTACTCTCAGAGACCGAGCACTCACCACGTTTGGCCAAACGGAACACAAGTACGAGTAACATGAAAACTTACATACTTTACAAAACACAATCTGGTTTAACTTTCAATAACACTGAAATACCATACTTTACAATTAATACTCAATAATACGATATATTATCATATATCGCTATAGAAACCTTTGATTACAACCTTTTTCTTACTTTACGGGCAATGATACGGAATCAGCCCAATTTACACAACAAATCAATCAAATGGACTTTGATTGATCACATGAAATTTTGGAGATACATTATGATACATTACGGGTACATACGGAAAAGTCAATGTAATTTGGACAATGGATCCATCAGATGGGCTCCGATGGATTACACAACAATTCAATGACCAAAGTACGGATTTAAAATCAAAGAATACTTAATATGAGACAAATACGGTAAAGACCCTACATTATAATACTTTACAGCTACCTACGGAAGAGAACCATGAAATTCTGAACAATGGACCAATCGGATGGGCTCCGATGGACTATACAACGAATCAATCAAAACCAAGGTAAAACGGATTTTACAACAAGGAAATACTAATGATGAACCACATACGGTAAGGACCCTACCTTACAAGAACATACTGAAAAGGACAAAGTAACTTGGACATGGATCTATCGGATGGACTCCGATGGATTATACAACGTTTCAATTTAAAACCAAGGTATGGATTTAAAGATCAAGAAATACTTATGATTGAACACATACGATAAAGACCCTACCTTACGGGCTGAAGAAGAGGAAACGATACTCTTGTCTTTGTCCTCAACACTCGCCCTTCCTTAGAACACAACATTACGGTTAGACTCAACATACGAATATTAACCTTCAAATAACTATAATTCAATAACGACAAATCAAATGGAAAAACGGATCGCGCCATTGCGATCAGAACGTCGAAATTACCTAACGGGGAGGTTTTCACTTTTTGGTCAAAGTCAACGTGAACAGTACATATAAACAGTATCATGTACAGTACTTATGAACAGTGTCAATGTACAGTATCTATGAACAGTGTCAGTATACAGTATCAATGTACAGTATCTATGAACAGTGTCGATGAACAGTGTCGATGAACAGTGTCGATCGCCGGTGGCCGGAAAATTCCTACTTCATCCAAAACCGAAAATTTTTACATCAATAGGAAGCCACAAACATCAGGATTACGAAACCGAAAACCAAATTTCAAGACTTACTTTAGATTGGCCGGAATTGACGATTTTCCGGTGAGAATTTCGAAACTTCCAGGCTCCGATCCGGGCGTGTCCGTGGTCCGATGAAGGTGAAACCAACAGAAGATTGATCTTGATGACGAGAGGAACACAATGGTGCAAACGATTCGACGATCAGACGGTTGGATTTCGATACCAAAGGTGTTGAAGTTATATTGAAAATGAGAGGAAAATGGGGAGGAAATAAAAAAGAAAATTGCAGGGGGAGGGGGAAGAAATGTCGGGTGGGATGTTTTAATAGGTGGGTGACGTGGCAAAAATTTGCCACGTCACCACAGGTGTCACACTATCAATTGTGGCTTGAATTCACTTACGGAGAAGAAGTTGGTGTCATGAACAAGCCAGAAGAAGACGGCCATCATGATTGCTTGGTATGTTCCAAGGACAATGCCTGTGGCAAAGATTTCCTTGAGCTTCCAGGAGTCTGGCAACGGTGAAGGCTTGACTCTGTCCTTTGAGATGGTCATTATGGTTCCGTCATTAAGGATGGTGATGATGAGGACCATGAATGGTGAGAGTGAGAAGTCAAACTTCCAGAGAAGGGCAATCAGCAGGAACCCCAGGACGATACGAATTGTGATGAAAACAGCATATATTGTGAGTTCTTCATCCTCTGGAAGATGGCTCTGCTAGTCAAAACAACGCTTACGATCATACTCAATCCAGGTTCTGTCAAAACAATATCAGATGGACCCCTAGAAGCATCAGTGGCATCTGCCACTGCAATACCAATATTGGCCTTTTTCAATGCCGGAACATCTTTTACACCATCTCCCGTCATACCACAAATGCGCATCAAGAATAAACAAGGCTATTGTGAGTGCTGAATGGGTTGCAGATAATCCGGATTTCAGTTTATCAACAGGATGCAAAAAATTATCTGATCATGTGCCGATCATGATCAAGTCGGAGCTTATAGATTGGGGACCAAAACCGGTGAGAGCTTGGGACGCATGGTGGCATGAGAAAGACTTCCTGCAGGTGGTAAAAGAATATTGGGTGGAAGCAGGAGAGCGGTTTCCGGGGAAGTTCGCCCTAGTGCGTAAGTTGAATTTTCTCAAACATGGACTCAGGAGATGGAGTAAGGATCACCAGGTGGACCCGGAAGCTAAGTTGACGAAGATTCTGGAGGAGATCGAAGGGATAGACTCAAACAGATCAGAGGAGGAGAGTAGAAGTGAAGAGGAGGAGAGGAGATATCTGCGGTTGGTCGAAGAGAAGTGGAAGAACAAAACTCAGCTGGAATCGATGTGGAGACAGAAGTTCAGGGTGCAGTGGTTGAGGCTGGGGGATTCGAACACTCGGCTTTTCCACGTTTGCGCAAGTACAAGGGCCAAGGCCAATTAGATTAAGGCTCTTACATCGATGGAAGACTCTCTAAAGACCCGGGGGAAATTAGAAAAAAGGTTCAGAGGTTTTACAAGAGCTTATATCAGGAGGAATCCGAACAGTGGATAGGCATTGGAGACTTGAGATTTAATATACTGACATCAGGTGTGGCCGAGCAGCCAGAAATGAGAATGGATAAGGCAGAGATCAAACAAGCTGTGTGGGATTGCAGAAGTCACAAGTCTTCGGGATCGGATGGTTTCAATTTTTACTTCTACAAGAAAGCATGGGAGGTGCTCCAAACTAAAATAGAAGGCATTGTGGAGGATTTCTATAAGAGTGGCAAACTTCCTAAAGGAGTGAACAATTCATTTCTGGTGTTAATCCCGAAGGAAGAAGGAGCAATTAGCTTGGGAAACTATAGACCTATCAGCTTGGTGAACAGTATTGACAAAATCATAGCCAAAATTTTGACAAGCAGGCTAAGAAGAACTGTATCCCCGTTGATATCAAAGACACAATCTGGCTTCATATAAGGAAGAAAACTGGTAGAGTCAGTGATGGTAGCTTCGGAGACAATTCATGTAGTCAAGGCCGAAAAAAGGAAAGGGTGGTGCTTGAAAGTCGACTTCAGAAAAGCATATGACACGGTGTGTTGGGGAGCTATGGTTGAGATCATGGAGGCCGTGGGGTTTCCACATAGATGGAAAAGATGGATAGAACATTGTACGGGAACAGCAACAGTTACAGTCCTAGTGAATGGTGCACTCACGGAGTCCTTTGAAATGAAAAAGGGACTGAGGCAAGGTGATCCAACGTCTCCGTTGATATTTGATATAGTCGCAGAGTGCCTATCGAGAATGTTAGACAAGGCAGAGGCAGTCGGACTTATAAAAGGGATCACGGTGGGAAGGAAGTCTTTAACACACCAGCAATATGCAGATGATGTTATATTATTTAGTGAAGACGAGGAGGAGGGGTTGTGTAACCTGAAGAGAGTACTGAGATATTTTGCTCTAATCACAGGATTGCGAGTCAACTATCATAAGAGTGCGTTGGTAGGAATTAAGTACTCTCAAGAGGCTGTGGAAAGTATGGCAGGAAGGCAACAATGCAGATCAGAAAAGTTCCCAACTAAATACTTGGGGATGCCACTTGGAGCAAATCCAGGGAAGTATAAAATATGGGAAGGGGTGCTAAGTAACGTCAGAAGAAGGATCGCAGGATGGCAAGGGAGGCTATTGTCCATGGGGGAAGGATCACCTTAGTGAAATCAGTGTTGAACAACATCCCGTTATTTTATATGTCGCTGTTCAAAATACCAGTGAGAGTGAAGAAAGAGTTGGAAGGGTTGACCAAGAGATTTGTATAGAAAGGCACGGTTGATAGAAGGTGTCTTCACAAGGTAAAGTGGAGTAGAACATGTAGGAGAACAGAGAAGGGAGGCGGGGGCTGGGGAGTGTGGAGATAAAAAATATAGCGTTGCTTGTCAAATGGTGCTGGAGGCTATTTACGGAAGAGGAATCCATGTGAGTTCAAATCGTGAAGGATTTAAACAATCCTACTCTCAGGGGAGACGGACTCAAGTTAGACAGCCGTAACATGTCAATGGTTTGGAAGGCAATAGCGAAGTGTATCAATGGGGATCAAAAAGCGGCAATCGCTGTATGTGAAAATTTGAAGTGGAAGCTGGGAAGAGGTAACGCGATTGACTTCTGGTATGAAGCTTGGACGGGTAGTGACACCCTAGAGATGAAGTTTCCACGACTTTTTGAATTGTCAAGGCACAAAAGAGCACGGGTGGAGCAAATGGAAAGTTGGGAAGAAGGAAGGTGGAAGTGGAATCTTGAGTGGAGGAAAAATTTATTTGTATGGGAATTTGAAGCTAGTGAACGGCTGATGGTGTACTTGGAGGGTAAGAAGCCTATTCAGAACAACTGTGATAGGCTGGTGTGGGCAGATGGAGAGGAGGAGCTAACGGTGAGAAGGTGTTCTAGAAATTTGGAGGATGCGATCGCGGAGGAAGAAGAGAATGACATACCGGACGCTTGGCAGCTCCCAGGTACTCCTAAAAGTAGGGCTTTTACCTGGTTGGCATGTCAAAATCGTATATTATCAAAAGGAAGACTGTATAGGCTAAGGCTTATCAGAGAGGACGAGAGGCTGTAAGATGGTTGTAACCTAGTGGAGGATAGCGCAGATCATATATTAGTCACATGCAGAGTGGCGTGGATTTGCTGGATGGAAGTGATGAGGCGATGGGGGTGCAGGGACCTCTTCCAGGTTCGGTGAGTGACATGATACGAAAATGGGGAGGTTTATATCCAGGTAAAAAAAGAAATCAAGTATGGGACTGTATGCTGCTAGCGGGGTTGTGGAGTTTATGGACTGCCAGGAATAGCAGAATTTTTAGGAACAAAGTGAAAAGTCCAAAGGATATTGCGGTGGAGGGATTGCTACGGGGCTTGGAGTGGGCAAGAGCCAACAGAGTCGTAAAGGGGTACAAAGGAATTGAGTTGCTCGCTATCGAAGACTGGTATCAGGTAGTTGAGTGATATTGAGATACTATGAATATTTAAGATGTTTGGTAGGAGATATTATGCAGCTTAGATATTCATAGATATGCTAGATTTTATTGTACGTTAGGCGTTTTAGATGTTATCAGGTTCTCGTGTCTAACTGGGGTGTACTTGGATCGTTTTGATCTCAGTAATATATTCATCTTTAAAAAAAAAACGAGCTCTGAAAGGGCTGGACTCTAGGAGGAAATTTTGGTGATTAGGAATCGTAAAGCCTTGCCCTGGGTAATGCTAGGTGATTTCAATGAAGCATTAAGCCCTGAGGACCGGTCTAGTCAGGCCTTTGATGATAGAGGCGCAGAGGTGCTTTGAAATTTTATTGAGAATGGAGGGCTCATAGATCTCCCGCTGGTTGGCAGGAAATATACATGGTTCTCTAATCGAGGCGCATCCAGAATAGACAGGGGACTGGTGTCTGTAGATTGGTTGGTAGACCATCAAGCCTTTAAGATTTTTTCTGGCAACAAGAGAATGTCTGACCACTCTCCTATTATTTTGAGGTCTAAGATACAACAATGGGGTGCAAAACCCTTCAAAACTTGGGACTTCTGGTGGAGCAATAACAAATATCCAGACCTAGTTTGAGGTTTCTGGGAAGAGGGCGGTTTACTTTATCCTAGAAAATTCTCTCTAGTACGTAAGCTTAATTTCCTAAAGAGGAAACTAAAGGCTTGGAAGCAAGACCAAAAGGTTGATCAGGTTGAGAAGTTGAAAGCTACTTTGGCAGAGATTGATAGTATGGATGAGGAAAGGGGTGGTCTATCGGGTAACTGGGCGGAGAGGAAAGCGGATGAATACTGTAACCTCCAGATGTTGAAGTGGAGCCTAAGATCCCAAACAGAGTCAATATGGAGGCAAAATTCCCGAGCTCACTGGCTTAAACTGGGAGATAAAAACACTCGATTCTTTCACATCTGTGCTAGTACCAGAAATAATAGGAATTATATTGCTGCCCTTGAGTTTGAAGGAAGACAACTTAAAGAACCCTACGAAATTAAAGAAACAATCCAGAAGTATTTTTGTGGTATATTCCAAGGCAGCAACGAGCCTTGGGTGACTCCGGGTACACTAGAGTTTCGGAGGCTAGAGGAAGTGGAGGCACGAAAACTGGTCTCACCCTTCTCGGAGGAAGAAGTCAAAGCTGCTGTATGGGATTGCGGCAGTAAGAAGGCACCGAGGCCCGACGGGTTCAATTTCTACTTCCTAAAAAGAGCTTGGAATGTGATGAAAAAGGTTGTATTGAGTATGGTACAGGAATTCTGGAATTCGGAAAGATTGCCTAAGGGTGTTAACAAATCCTTCATTATCCTTATTCCTAGTATCAGTATGCTGGAGTCTATAGATCTCCCGGAATGTGAAAATATTGACAAGCATAATCTCTGCTATTGATTATACGTTGCGTGATCAATGAGATCTTGATTCATATTATAATTAATGAGATCTTGATTATACGTGTGATATTTACTGATTAGTTGACCACCCAGATATCATGGGATGCTGTAATCATTCTCTTCCTTATTTTATTCTTCCATGAAAATATATATAGGCATAGAACTTCATGTATCAGATACAGCAGAACAATAATAAAGAAACACTCCTTTCTCTCGTGTTGTGACTTTCTACATGGTAGCGGAGCACACCAGGTAGCCATAGTTCGTCTCCTTCTCAGTAGCTCAACATGAGCAGCACGAGTGAAAAGGGAGCTCAGAAGACTGAGAATGCTATTTCATTAACCAACCCCAACTCTCCTTATTTTATATCATCCTCAGATAATCCCAGTATAGCCATTATTCCCATCTTATTCAATGGAGAAAATTTCAATGGCTTGGTATCTGTTCTTGAAAATAGTCTCCAAGCAAAGGTCAAAATGGCCTTCCTTGATGGGACTATGCCACGTCCTGCGGATCCTACTTTAGCAACAGCATGGGATCATTGCAATTCTTACGTGAAAGGATGGATCATGTCATCAGTAGACTTAAAGTTCTGAGATATGCTAACGCATGCTCGAACTGCGAGGGAGATGTTCACTATACTCAAGGTAACCCGAGGGGTGTGGTTGAGTGGTAAGACTCATCCATCCTTAACCAACAGGTCAAGGGTTCGAACCTTGCCGTTGGGAATGGAACACTTTAAAATTTCGGGCCAGCTGGACCCACCCATAGTTGGTGCTTACGATACAGCGGAGGGGATTAGTCACTGTTATCGACGGTGGATACCTCTTCAATTTCAAAAAAAAAAAAAAAAAAAAAAAAAAAAAAAAAAACTATACTCAAGGTACGCTATGCTCAAGAAAATGGACCACGTATTTTTCAGCTGCGCAAAGAAATTCTATTGTTCAAACAAGGTAACATGACTGTTACTGACTATTTTGAAAAATTACAAACATTGTGGGGTGAATTACAACAGTACATACCACTCCCTGCTTGTGGCTGTGAAGAAACCATTAAAGTTGTTATGCAACAAAAGGAAGATGAGAAAATTCATCATTTTCTCTTAGGATTAAATAGCAAGTTTGGAATATTAAGAAGCCAAATCATAAATATGGATCCTTTACCAAATATTGATAAAAAATTTTCTAACACTCTTCGTAAAGAACAACACCATGTAACAGTGGCAGATCAAGAAGTCAAAGTTGAAGGTGCTGCTTTTGCCACTAGGTTCAGCCCCAAAACTGCCTGCGGATATTGTGGGAGAGAAAACCATGAAAAGAAAGATTGTTATTTCTTAAATGGCTTTCCAACTAACAAAGATGGAAGGCAACACAAAGACAAGCAACCCATGAAAAATAGAAGTCGTACAAATAGATATTCTGGAGGAGCCAATCACTTAGTGGCAGTTGGAATAAAGGAACAGCACGAGATACAAACAAATGCTCAAGTGACTAGCCTTGGATCTCTAAACAAAAACAATTTGAGAGAACCTGCTCTTGAGGTAGCCAGTATCTTGAAGGAAGACAAATCAGCTCAAACCATGAGTGGTAAGAAAAATTTTACAAAATGGATATTAGACAGTGGTGCTAGTCACCACATGACTTATGATCAAAATTCTATACAGAACTTGAGGAACATGGATGAACCAGCTCGCATAAGTCTACCAGATGGGTCTATTATCACAGTCACTCAATGTGGAAAAGTCGAACTCAGTCCAAATCTTATCTTGCTCAACGTTCTTTATGTACCTGATTTTACATACAATTTAATTTCTGTCTCACAGCTAACCAAAGAACTACATTGTACTGTGACTTACTCACTTATCTCATGTCTTATTCAGCACCATACCAAGAGGAAGATGATTGGCATGGGTAAAGTTCATGTGGAGTATATTATCTCACAAGCTTAAGAGATGAGCCTGGTACAACAGCTATGGCTCTTGAGAAACAAAAAAATCAACTATGGCATTGCAGACTTGGACACCCGTCACCCACAATCCTGGTTCATCTTCCTTTTTATAAAAACTCTTCCTTTGATTTTTGTGACACTTGCCACAAGGCTAAAAGCAGTCACTCAATTTTCCCAATTAGTAATAATAAGGCTGCTGAGATTTTTGAACTCATTCACTGTGATCGTTGGGGAAAATATCACACACAATCACTAAGTGGTGCATATTATTTTTTGTGTTTTGTAGATGATTATTCAAGAGCAGTATGGATATATCTATTAAAAGATAAAAGTATGACACATGAGATTTTTGTCAATTTTCACAAAATGATTAAAAATCAGGTCAACAAAAAAATTAAACGAGTTAGATCTGACAATGGCACAGAGTTCACCTCATTACGAGATTATTTTGCTACTAATGGAATTTTGCATGAAACTTCATGTGTTGGAACACCTCAGCAAAATGACGCGTTGAGAGAAAGGATCAACATATCCTAAATGTTGCTCGGGCCTTGCGTTTCGATACTGGATTGCCAATAAAGTTTTGGGGCGAATGCATTTTAACAGCAGGATACCTAATAAATAGAACACCTAGCAGAATTCTCAATGGCAAGACACCGTATGAGATTCTCTTTGGCAAAGCACCGCCATACGGACACCTAAGGATCTTCGGATCATTGTGTCATGCTCATAATCATCAACCTGGGCGAGACAAATTTGATGAGCGTTCCATCCAGTGCATTTTTATTGGATATCCAATGGGACAGAAAGGCTGGCGAGTTTATAATTTACAAACCGGCAAGATCTTTGTCTCCCGTGATGTCACTTTCCATGAGCATATTTTCCTTTATGAGAACTCATCAACCACAAGACCTATGATCAATGATAAACAGTCGGGTAGCTTGCCACCTGTAAGCCATTCAAAACAGATGAAAGTTTCTGCTCAACTCCCTTCTCATTTTGAGCATGAAGAATATGAACTGTCACACCTTCACTCTGTTGAGGATGGAGATAATGATGTGTCACATGCTCACTCTATTGAACAAGAAGATCACCAAGAGTTAACAGGTGAACAACAAGCAGTTCCTTTGCAAATCAGCCTTCCTAACAATGTCAACGTTGTCTCTCCTGATAATGACAACTCAGTTCAACCAGAAGCACCTCGTCGATCACAACGAGAACGTATGACACCACGAAAACTTCAAGAATATGTGTGTCATGCCACTCTAAGTCCCTGTGAGATAAATACATATCACTCCTCTACATCAGGTACGCGTTATCCACTTAGTCAGCACCTCTCATATAATCGGTTTTCTCATTCACATAAATCATTTCTTGTTGCCATTAGCACTAGCACCGAACCCACACATTATTCACAGGCAGTACAAGATGCCTAATAGCGAGAAGCGATGGATATAGAAATGAATGCCTTGGAAAGTAATCACACATAGACCTATGCATTCCCTCCTCCTGGTAAAATACCCATCAAATGTAAATGGATATATAAAATTAAATATAAAACTGATGGATCAGTGGAACGGTACAAAGCTAGACTTGTAGCAAAAGGGTGCTCTCAGGTTGAGGGGGAAGATTACACTGAAACCTTTGCACCAGTTGTTAAAATGACCACAGTGCGTTGCTTGTTGACTATAGCTGCTTCAAAAGGTTGGGAACTACACCAAATGGATGTGCACAATGCCTTCCTCCATGGTGATTTGAATGAAGAAATATACATGGAAATACCTCCTGGATTCAAGGCACCAAAACCAGGACAATATTGTCTTCTTAGGAAATCCCTGTATGGACTTCGATAAGCAGGAAGAAACTGGTTTGCTAAATTAACAACTACACTTGAGCTCTTTGGTTTCAAACAATCACCAATAGAGCATTCCTTGTTTGTGTACAAACAAGGTACCATATTTCTTTCTCTCCTTATCTATGTGAATGACATTGTGATAACTGGCAATGATTCAGGAAAATATCGAGAGATCAAAGAATATTTGAACAAAAATTTCAAAATCAAAGATCTAGGAATACTAAAATACTTTCTTGGCATTGAGGTGGCTAGATCATCACAGGGAATTTTTTATGTCAACGAAAATATGCCTTGGATATCCTCACCAACTGTAGTTTGCTAGGAGCACGACCTGCAGCCACGCCAATGGAACAAAAACACAAGTTGTCGGATAGCTCAGGTGCGCCACTCAAAGATCCAGAAAAGTACAGGAGATTAATTGGGAAACTTCTTTACTTAACTATTACAAGACCTGATCTCACTTATGCCGTGTATGTGCTAAGTCAATATATGCAGGATCCTAATACAAATCATTGGGAAGCTGCCCTAAGAATAGTTCGATATGTGAAAGGTAATCCAGGGCGTGGAATATTACTACCAAGAGACAATTTGGATCTCACCTTAACTGCCTATTGTGATTCGGATTGGGCTGGATGTCCCATCACAAGAAGATCCATCACTAGATACCTTATTAAACTAGGCAAAGCTCCTATATATTGGAAGTCAAAGAAACAGCAAGTGGTATCACGATCTTCAGCGGAAGCAAAGTACAGGTCAATGGCAAATACAACAAGTGAAATAACTTGGTTACAAGGATTACTCAAGTTCTTGGACGTCAGAATCACAGCAGCAAAGATGTTCTGTGACAATAAATCTGCATTATACATTGCAGCCAACCCTGTGTTTCATGAAAGGACCAAACACATAGAGATAGATTGTCATTTCATCAGGGAAAAAATACAACAAGGAAAGTTAATCACCCAACACGTTGGGACAAATGAGCAACAAGCTGACATTATGACTAAGGCGCTTAGTCATCGACAATTCAACTATTTAGTAAGCAAACTGGGAGTGTTGGACCTACACACTCCAGTTTGAGGGGGAATATTGACAAGCGTAATCTCTGCTATTGATTATACGTTGCGTGATCAATGAGATCTTGATTCATATTATAATTAATGGGATCTTGATTATACGTGTGATCTTTACTGATTAGTTGACCACCCAGATATCATGGGATGCTGTAATCATTCACCCAGATATCATGGGATGCTGTAATCATTCTCTTCCTTATTTTATTCTTCCATGAAAATATATATAGGCATAGAACTTCATGTATCAGATACAGCAGAACAATAATAAAGAAACACTCCTTTCTCTCGTGTTGTGACTTTCTACAGAAAATATTTAGAAACTGCAATAGTAACCACACGGATGTGGCACAGGAAGGAATGTTTATTGCAATTAGCTGGATCATATCTAATATCTTGGAGAAGATAAGCCAAGGAAGGGATCTGTTGCCTACCGGCGACTGGTTTCAGTTAGTCAAGTAAAGATTGGACATTCATGCTACTGTGGTGATGCTAGAGTAGCTAGAATATCCAGATCCTAGGAGTTGAATGATTAGCTGTAGATTTGCTCTCCTGTTGTGAGTGTGCAATGTACAAATTTTGGTGGATTCCGTATCAAATAAAATCGTCTTATTTCAAAAAAAAAACTGGAATGGAAGCAATTGCCTCATCCTGGCTTTCACCGAGGAGGGAGGAAGAAGGATAAATGTTAGTGCCCATACCAAGTCTATGACCAGTCTCTTTGCCAATAGCAAGCTGATCACCAGTGATCATCTTAACATTGATGCCAAGCTCGAGAGCTCTTCGAATAGTCTCAGCACTATCGTGCCTTGGAGGGTGGAACAGAGGCAATAGGCCACGGGAACGAAGGCCACGGTCTGCAAACCCACGCATTATTTACATGGGTTTGCAAACCCAGGTTTCCTCTTGCACTGAACTTTATTCACTTTGATGCTGATTTTATAGAATAATCTCGTTGTTACCTGTATTTGCAATTAGAATGCTCAGAATTCCAACTGGCAAGCTTATGCCCGATCTATAGACTTAGTATGGATATCTTTTGTGTGAAAATGACACTATATTCCTTGATGTTTTCTCGTTGTGAGAATTAATGTAAGCATTGTTATGCTTTTTCGGTTTGGGTTTGGATTTGAGATGTGGATAAATAATGTCGGGGGAGTTTTTTTTTTTGAGGAAATATCGATATGTATATTAAGAATGAACAAGAATACATACAAGCTGAACAATGGATCATTGTACCAGCATAATGGACAAAATGAAACAAACAGATCCTATGATTGAATTAAAGGATCTGTAACTTTCAAAACACCATGCACTGCATCTCCAATAAGGAAACCAAAGGTAAGACCGCCAAACTATCTATGCAATCTGCAAGAATATCAGTCTTCCCCCAGTAAATATCATTGTGCAGACAAAACAATTATATGCCGAACTTGCGACCTACCTAAGTTCCAACACGCAACCATCATACCCTTGCCACTTCTTGTGTCTAGCGTCCACCATGATGCGAGCCATATCTGTTAGTTGAGCCATAATGATCGGAAATCCCCTGTTGGAATTAATGTCAAACAATCTGGATAGCCAGGCTTCAAATTGAAATTTGTCCAGCAGAAGCCATGACGAATGTCAGTATAGAATAAGTCATCTGCGCTGCAACTGATCCCCAGTGTATGCCCGAATTAATGCCGGGGGAGTTTATTAGCCTTTGATTTCACCTAGTGATATGGAACTGATCCCTTTTTTTTTTTGAATTGCTTCGATATTGTATTAAAAGAATAACAGTATTACATAAGCGAAAGACAAAGAAACATTGTCATAACGTAATAGACATGATGAAACTTCGAGATACCATATAACAAAAATACAGCATCTAAAATTTTCACCAACCATTCCAAACTACCGAGCCCTTAAGGAGAGAAAATCCCCTACAGGCAGCAAAGTCAGACAATCAGGACAACCCTCCTTCAGATTATACTTAGCCCAACAAAAGCCAAGCCGAATGGCATTGTAAAACAAATCCTCCGCACTGCAAGCAACACGCCGAAAGACACGGGCATTTCGTCCCAACCAAATACTCCAAGTAACCGCAAAGAGTAACACATACCATAGATCCTGCCATCGGGATGGAATGGAGAAACCTTCCCACTGTAAGAATAAATCTGCCACGGACCTTGGTTGGACCCAGCTTAAACCCCATTGTTGGAATAAGAATGACCAGCACCTCCAGGCCAGTCTACATTCCAGCAAAATGTGATTAGAGTCTCCTTCCGCAAGACCACACGCCTCGCATTCCCCTTCAGACGCTGGAATGATGCCAATTCGAATAAGCTGAGATTTGGCGTGAAGCTTCTCCCTACACGCCAACCACATGAAAGCTTGCCACTTAGGTGCCCCTTGTTTTCTCCAAACATTGGGGATCTTCAGCTCATCAGACGTGACCATATGCGCTTCCAGTGTTTGATAACAATTGTGCACTGTAAATGGTCTCATCGGTTCGTCCCACAACAACTCATCCTCTTGCCCAACACTCGGCATACAAGCACTCAACAAAGCCATCAATCGTGTAACCTCCTGCTCCTCCCATACAAATAGTCTTCTCCGCCAGAGCATACGCCACTCCCACACCTGACCCACCATTACCCCAAACCGGAGTAAGGATCCTTCTTTCTCCAACGATATGT
The DNA here is from genome assembly GCA_019739055.1 of Passiflora organensis. Lineage (NCBI taxonomy): Eukaryota > Viridiplantae > Streptophyta > Magnoliopsida > Malpighiales > Passifloraceae > Passiflora > Passiflora organensis. The sequence goes on from JAEPBF010000269.1 coordinate 1,703,096, forward strand.
CATACAATCTGGGAAACAAAAGCAATAGAAGCCATCATGATCCCTTTCATGATGCTTCCTAGATTTTAAGATTAAATATTGGCAGTGCAGCATTTTTTTTAATTCTGTTTTTGTGAGACCTCTGGTGACGTGGCAAATTTTTGCCACGTCACCCACAGCATAAAAACATGCTGCCGACATTCCCCTTCCACCTGCTGCCATTTTCCCAAAATTTTTTTCTCATTTTCTCACAAACTTCTTCACCTTCGGTATCAAAATCCAACCGTCTGATCGTCGAACCGATTGCACCATTGTGTTCCTCTCATCATCACGATCAATTTGCCATTGGTTTCACCTTCATCGGACCACGGACGCGGCCGGATCGGAGCCTGGAAGTTTCGAAATTCTCACCGGAAAATCGTCGATTCCGGCCAATCTAAAGTAAGTCTTGAAGTTTGGTTTTTGGATTCATATTCCTGATGTTTGTAGCTTCGTATTGATGTAAAAATTTTCGATTTTGGATGAAGTTGGAATTTTCCGGCCACCGCCGGCGACAGTTGACCGGCGACACTGTTCACGTTGACCGGCGACCCGACCCGACCCGTTGATTCGACCCGTTGATTCGACCCGACAACCCGACCCGACACTGTTCACTGTTGACCTGTTGACTAACGGTGACTAACGTTGACCCCGTTGACCGTTAAAGTTGCCCGTTAAAGTTGACTTTGACCGTTAAAGTTGACTTTGACCGTTGACCAAAAGTGAAACCCTCCCCGTTAGGTAATTTCGACGTTCTGATCGCAATGGCGCGATCCGTTTTTCCATTTGATGTGTCGTTTTTGAGTTATAATCATTTGAAGGTTAATATCCGTATGTCGAGTATAACCGTAATGTTGTGTTCTTAGGAAGGGCGAGCGTTGAGGACAAAGGCAAGAGTATCGTTTCCTCTTCTTCAGCCCGTAAGGTAGGGTCCTTACCGTATGTGGTTCATCATTAGTATTTCCTTGTTGTAAAATCCGTTTTACCTTGGTTTTGATTGATTCGTTGTATAGTCCATCGGAGCCCATCCGATTGGTCCATTGTTCAGAATTTCATGGTTCTCTTCCGTAGGTAGCTGTAAAGTATTATAATGTAGGGTCTTTACCGTATTTGTCTCATATTAAGTATTCTTTGATTTTAAATCCGTACTTTGGTCATTGAATTGTTGTGTAATCCATCGGAGCCCATCTGATGGATCCATTGTCCAAATTACATTGACTTTTCCGTATGTACCCGTAATGTATCATAATGTATCTCTAAATTTCATGTGATCACTCAAAGTCCATTTGATTGATTTGTTGAGTAAATTGGGCTGATTCTGTATCATTGCCCGTAAAGTAATAAAAAGGTTGTAATCAAAGGTTTCTGTAACGATATATGATAATATATCGTATTATTGAGTATGAATTGTAAAGTATGGTATTTCAGTGTTATTGAAAGTTAAACCAGTTTGTGTTTTGTAAAGTATGTAAGTTTTCATATTACTCGTACTTGTGTTCCGTTTGGCCAAACGTGGTGAGTGCTCGGTCTCTGAGAGTAAGCGGAGAGACACTCATCTGTTGGGAGGCGTATGGTTGGAGTATGGTTACTGTATGTTCCCTGCTTCGCAGGATGATCTGAAAGGGACTAGTTGATCTTTTCCGTATAAAGTTTTGTTAATCAATCTAGTCTCGGACAACACTGGTAGAAGGGGCTATGTATGTAATTGTTTTAAAAGTATATGTATAAAACCTACCAGTGGGCTTCCGGTTTCCCTTTAGCGGGGGTTACTCGGGAAGTGATTTCCAGTCCGCCCATGTTTTTACTATTGACCCTGTTGAGTTCTTTGTTGAAAGCGAAAGTACATTTTCGATGCCAGTAAGTAAACGTTTTGGAAAGTAAACAGAAAGTACATGTTGGGTCCAGTAAGTAATGTTTTGTAAAGTAAACAGTAAAGTTTAAATTTTGAGAAATTACAAGTTCAGTAATGTTCTAATAAGTTCCTTGTTGTTTCCTCTCATCTGATAAGTTATTGTATTGTACCTCTCCTTTGATAAGTTCCTTGTTGTCCCTCTTCTTTGAAAAGTCCGCTTTGTTGTCCCCTACTGAGATTCTCGAAAATCTCACCCCTTCGTGTTTGTTTTCCCTCCCAGGACTAGATCGTGATCAGTAGTGGTTTTCAGTGTGTGCATCGGGACTACTCGCTGGGACTATTGCATTTGCACATGTATGGTTTTATTGGCACACTGTTATGTATTTGTTGATTTGACATGTGGTTTCGTTTTCAGATACTTGGGGCTTGTGTGTTATGGTTTCACTGGTTTGTATTGTATTGTTATAAAAAGACTTCCGCTGTTTGAATATTACTCCGTAATTTATTGTGCCACGTATTTAGTACTTATCAGCCATGCTATAATTTGTAAATATTTTAAATTTTATTTTTGGAATTTACGTTTGAAAAGTCAAATAGCCTTGTGGAGTTCGGATTGGTCCACGTGTCGGGCTTCTCCGGGCTTCACGGCGGTAAGGGCCCGCTTTCCGGGTTTGGGTCCTTACAGTTTTGGTCTTGGTTGGCTTATGAGCTGTTTCTTCATATGGATAATAATAAAATTAATTTATATATGCCAATTTTATTAGGTTAATAAACTTGTTGAATTACCTTTTTAAGTTTCCGTTGCTTGGCTGTTGGTGGGTTTTTTTTTTTTGAAGAAAATCGATAAGATTTACCCTTTTCTTGTTTCCCCTGAATATGAAGGCTTCTCAAATTCTATTGGGTGCTAATGACTCTGAGTGGAATGCACTAGTAGAAACAGAAGGGAGTGTGATCGACAGCTCCGCTGTATATTGAACGTACAGGGTCGGAACTATGAATTATTCCTAGTGTATATTGAAGAGTCAGTGTGAACCTATGCATTTTATTTCTTTTTCTGTTTGAAAATTTAAGATTTTTTACAATCACAATCTTCCTACTGTGTCTGGATCCATCTACTAACATTTTTTGCAGTGTTGTTTTTGCTCGAGGACTAGTTATTTGGAGCAGATGGCGATATGATGTTTATGTGAAAAGTTACCACATCTAACTACATTGTCATATCAACTACACTCAGTTAATCTGATGGTAGACATGATGAAACTGTAGTTTGATGGTTGGAACAATGACTTTAGAAGTTAAAGATATTTGCATGTAAATCATAAATAGTAAATGTTTTACAGAAGTAAGACCGTTTTGTGATCCTAGCACTAAAATGTGGATTTCTGGTGTACGATTTGATCTATAAGGTTTCATGCCACATCTCGTGATCTATAAGTTAAAGATGTTTGTATCTATTCCTTGCAATCCTGTTGATATTCCTCCTTTTAGCATCTGACCTGTCAGAAGTGGAGGTTTTAAAAGTGCCATTTTTCTCAAAAAAGCTTTTGCGTTTGATTGGCATTCTGCCCACCTTCAGGTTGGTAGTTGCACAATACTACTTTCTTTTGTATTTATATCAGAGAGAATTTACATATGTTTAAGCGTGAAGTGATGGCCTTTTCTGCTTAAAGCTATACGTTCTTGTATTTGTTCCCACAAGACAAAAAGGGCATAAAAATTATTGAGTTGTGTACTGTAGAAGCGGGCATGTGTTTCATTATTCTTGTTTTGATAAGTTTGCAGGGTGTGGTCTGTGATTTTAAACTTACAAATTTTAAGTTTATTGATACACAAATTGGTGCAACACAAAAGTGCAGGTGCACATACATACTTCAGATTGCATATCTTTAATGAATAGCAAGCAACATGTCATCTAGGAAACCTCAATGTATAGATGAGGTCTTTAGTGTGCGAGTGTGCAGCCTTTTTACTTTTATAGGAAAAAAATGAATAGCAGCCACATTATCTTAAAGGATGCCTTATTCATATGTGCAATGGGTGTATGTATTCAGTAGGTTTTCTAGCAGCACCGAGTGATTAAGAACAGATCTTTGGTACCTAAACTTCTTGATGTTGGCTGTTAGGATATGTCGTTAGTATTTGATTATGCGGTTAGAATTATATTATATTTAGTTAGATTTTATTATATTATTTGGTTAATAGGTTAGGATATTATTTATGTTTTTTTTCAAATACGGTACGTGGGCTCCCATATGAGCTCCCAGCTCCCAGTTCGCACGCCTGGTTTCACAGTGTCTTCTTATAACCCATATTTTCCTTCATAAAACTAACAAATTGGTAGTGGAGCCGGACCTGTGAGAATGGAGATTGAAACACAATTGGCACAATCGGCTTTCTGGCTTTCTTTTAGCCAATACGTGTTGATGGGCAAAATTATCAACCGTGGCTGTTCGAATGAAAAAGATGATTATAATAGTGCATCGACTAACACAAATGAAAAGATATATGAAGTCCCAAAGTTCAATATATTCTCTCTCCAGTTTTTACGCCTTTACACAGTGTCTTCCTATAACCCATATCCTCCTTCATAAAATTAACAGTTGGCTACAAAATAATCTCTCCATATTCCTTAGACTATTTTTCTAGTTTTTGAAGTTTTCTGCTTGCCGCTGGAATTCTTTATACTTAAATGATATTGTTTTGTTTTCTGGATCCTTCAACTTTTGTAATGAAAGACTAATCAAGAAACTCATATGAACTGCTTGATTTTTGAAAGAAAATTTTCATCTCTTCTTTCAGGTTGCAACCAAACATGAAATGTATAGTTTTTGTAAATAGGATTATTAGTGCATGGTCCCTATCATACATACTACAAAACCTCAAGCTCTTGTCTTCTTGGAAGTGTGATTTTCTTGCCTGAGTGCACTCAGGACCGAAGAATGTGTCGAGGAAGACCATTAATGGTATTCTTGAAAAATTTAGGACAGGAGAGGTAAGCTTTTTATTGCGATATGCATATCCATATTGTAATTACAGAATATCATATAATTATGGTAATGTAATTATTAGTCTTTATGTACAGATATTGATATGATATCATTAGTATTGTATAAATTACTCTTACATGTTCAATGAAATTCACTCAATCAATTTTCTTCTTGCTTGTGTCTTTCAAAACCTCTCTTCCTTACATAATTCTTCATGGTAACGGAGCAAGGTTCTTCTTCAATGACTGACTCCACCAAAAACATCTCTTCATCCTCACCATATTTTATATCCAGTTCAGATAACCCAAATATGGCTGTCAGTTCTGTGATACTCACTGGGGATAACTTTAATGCCTGGGAGGTGACTTTCACAAGAGCCCTTACGGCAAAAATGAAGATTGGTTTTGTTAATGGCAATCTCACGACAACTGGATTGGAACCTGCTATGGTGGAGATCTGGAAACGTTGTGACTCTTTTGTGATGGGTTGGATCTTGGCAAGTGTCGACCCCAAAATCCAGGAGACCATCATGTATGAAGAAACATCCAAAGGCATGTTTGATACCTTAAAGACAAGGTATGCCATGAAAAATGCACCACGCATATATCAACTCAAACGAGAGTTGCAGACCTTACAGCAAGGAGCAATGACGGTGACTGAATTCTTCAACGCTTCTCAAGGAAAATGGGATGAATTAACCAAATTTTCCCAAAAGTCAAATACCCAAGAGGGTGAGGAGGATAGGATCTATCAATTCCTTATGGGATTAGATAGTGTTCGTTTCGGAATTATTCGAACTCAAATCCTGAATACTGAGCCATTACCACGGCTAAATAACATATTTGCTAGTGTCTTGCAAGAAGAAAGTCATTTGGAGGTTTCGGCAATCCAAGAATCTCGATTACCTATAGCAGCTGCTATGGCAGTCACTGAAAAGCTGAGGAGGAAAAGTCGCACTATTTGTAATCATTGTGGAGATAGTGGACACGTCAAGGCTACTTGCTGGAAACTCCATGGAAAGCCTATGGATAAGGAAAAGAAACCGTGGATCAAGAATAATATTCAAGAAAGAGGGAAAGCCTTTATTGCACAAGTTGAGAAAGATTGTGATACCGGACACGCATTGGCAGCATATACTGCAAACAAGAATCTTCCAAAGATTGTACCCGATGATGTTATCTTTCTACAAGATGCGGCTAAGAAGATCTTGACTTTATTAGAAAACTCACAAGGTAACATAAGCTGTACTAGTGCAAACAAGCAAGCGAGCCTGCAAAATGTTGTGCCTATCAAACACATGGCCGAGCAGATTTTAGATCTCATAGAAGATCGAAAGGAGAAGAATATGAGTGGTAAGCATACGATTGATTGGATTATCGATAGTGGGGCCAGTCATCATATGACATCTCACACAAAATTTATGATCAATGTTCATACACTTTCCCGTCCAGTGAAAGTATTCTTACCAGATGGACGCATGTTTATGGCACGAAAGGGAGGAGACGTGATTTTAGCAAAAGATCTGAGTCAAAGATACACTTTACATACCGGATTTCTCTTGCAATTTAATTTCTGTTCCTCAATTAACTGCCAAAGGAGATTTGCTTGTGATCTATAACGCCACTTGTTGCCTAATACAGGACCCTGTCAAGATGAGAACGATTGGCTCGGGTAGACTGAGATCTGGAGTTTATTATTTGGAGATGCAGGCTCACGGTTTTGCAGGGGCATGTGTACTAAAAGAGGAAGCAATATTGTGGCATCAAAGATTGGGACATCCTTCCATGCAGAAAATATCTCAATTACCTTCTCAAATATTTATTTTAAGAATAAATTTCCAGTAAGACACTTACCTTGTGATGTATGCCATCGTTCTAAACAAATAAAACATTCTTTTGGAAATAGTATCAGTCACGTTTCTAAACCTTTTGAGTTGATTCATTGCGATTTATGGGGAAAATATCGCACAAAATCTCTAACAGGGGCACAATATTTTCTATGTATTGTGGATGATTTCTCAAGACCTACTTGGGCATTTTTAATTCGAGAGAAGACTGAGGTACAGAAGTTAATCCAAGATTTTGTGGCTATGGTTCATCGCCAATTTGATTCCCACATTCGTCGAGTACGCACAGATAATGGTACTGAATTTATTTGTTTAAAGAGATATTTTCAAGATCAGGGAATATTACATGAAACTTCGATAGTTGATACGCCTCAGCAGAATGGCAGAGTAGAGAGAAAAAATCGGCATCTATTAAACATGGCAAGAGCATTGCGATTTGAAGTTGGCCTTGACCTTCCTTTCTAGGGTGATTGTGTTTTAACAGCTTGTTACCTAATAAATCGTACACTAAGTTCTATCTTGCAAGGTCAAACGCCATATGCTGTTCTTTTTGGAAAACAGCCATGTTATGATCACATCAAGATATTTGGTTGCTTATGTTATGCACACAAACATGATCGGATCCTCGATAAATTTGATGAGAGAGCCTCCAGATGTATCTTTCTTGGCTACCCTCATGGGCAAAAAGGGTGGCGTGTTTATGATCTTCTTACCAAGCGGATTTTCATATCTCGGAATGTAGTATTTTATGAGGATATATTTCCTTTTAAAAATACTGTTTTGTTTGTTTCAAACTTTTCTCTCCTGCCACAGTCCTGCCACAGGATACACATGCTGGAAGTTTACAAGCGAATGCCGACAATAATTGCAAGAAAATCTGGAAATATAATTATCAGGATCATGAAGATACTCATATTGATTCTGCAGATAATCTAAGAGATATGACTACAGATATTATTGCTGATTCTGATAATTTAATGTCCAATTATCTTGGAGAAGATCAAGTGGATATTCATCTTAATTCTGCAGATATTTCTACGGATCTTGTCGATACTCAAGGAGATATACATGAAGATCTTGCAGATATTCAAAGAGATATACATGCCAATTCTGCAGATAATCAGTTTGATATGCTGATTACATCCCCAAATTCGATCACGGTATCAAGTAAAGACCCTGACATTACAGCTTCACGTGATATTCCTTTGCCTGCATCTACTCGCCCCCAACGAGTGCGTCGACTTCCCATACATCTCAACGATTATGTTGTAGATAAATCTATTGTTCCGAGTTCCTCTTCTGAAGCTTGTATCCAACATGTCATTGCTTATGATGATTTCTCTCCCTCTCACAAAGCGTTCCTCAATGCTATCATCACTAGCCATGAACCTCAATCGTATTCCGAAGCTGCACACATTCCTCACTGGCAAGAAGCCATGGAAGCTGAAATTCGGGCCTTGGAACTGAACAATACATGGGTATACACGTCCTTGCCACCAGACAAGAAACCCATTCAATCTCGGTGGGTCTACAAAATAAAGCATAAAGTCGACTATTCTATTGAACGATACAAGGCTCGACTCGTTGCCAAAGGTTACTCACAGGTGCAGGGGGAGGACTTCCATGAAATTTTTGCACCTGTAACTAAAATGACATCTGTTCATTGTGTCCTAGCCATTGCTGCGCAAAAAGATTGGCCACTTTTTCAGTTAGACGTGAACAATGCCTTCTTACAGGGGGATCTTGACAAGGAAATTTACATGGTTCCTCCACCAGGCATTCAAACACCAAAGCATGGCCAATATTGTAAGCTACAAAAGTCCCTGTATGGTCTACGACAAGCACGAAGGAACTGGTTTACCAAGCTCACTAATACCCTCAAAGCATTCGGCTTCAGCCAGCACATTGCCGAGCAATCCTTATTTGTACGAGCACAAGGTACCAAGTTTGTCATTCTTCTTGTTTATGTTGATGACATTGTTCTCACAGGAAATAATATCCAAGAATGCACCAAAGTCAAGGAATATCTCAACCAACAGTTCCATATCAAAAACCTTGGTGAACTAACATTTTTCCTTGGGATAGAGGTGGCTCGATCAAATAAAGGATTATTTCTATCACAAAAGAAATATGCTCTCGATATAGTCAAAGAATGCAAGTTATTGGATAGCAAAGTGTGTTCATTTCCTATGGAACAACAGCATCAACTTGGCCAAGATTCTGGGGACTTTATGAAGGATACAGGACGATACAGAAGATTAGTTGGTAGACTTTTGTATCTTACCATCACAAGACCAGAAATCACTTATTCTGTGCACATCCTAAGTTAATTCATGCAAAATCCAAGGGAGAAGCACTGGCTTGCGGCTACAAGGGTAGTGCGTTATCTGAATACAACCAATGGCTGCGGGATCTTGATACCAAAAGATGGCGCACCTTTAAACTTGATTGGATATTGCGATGCTGACTGGGCTAGTTGTCCAATAACTAGAAGGTCTATTACAGGGTATTTTATTACTCTTGGCAATGCACCTATATCCTGGAAATCAAAGAAACAAGCCACAGTGTCAAGATCTTCTGCAGAATCGGAGTATCGTGCAATGGCAAGTATAGTGAGCGAGTTAGTGTGGCTAAAGGAGCTTCTCAAATTCCTCCAAGTCGAAACTAGTACAGCCTTGCTTTATAGTGATAGCAGATCAGCATTACAGATTGCAGCAAATCCTATTTTTCATGAACGAACCAAGCATATTGAAGTGGATTGTCATTTTGTTAGAAGATACAAAGTGGTGACATCCAAACGGCATACAAACCAACACAAGAACAGGTGGCAGATATATTTACAAAGGCGCTTGGCGAGCAACAATTTAGATATTTGACAAGCAAGCTGGGAGTTCAAAATTTTTACTCTCCAACTTGAGGGGGAGTATTGCGATATGCATATCCATATTGTAATTACAGAATATCATATAATTATGGTAATGTAATTATTAGTCTTTATGTACAGATATTGATATGACATCATTAGTATTGTATAAATTACTCTTACAAGTTCAATGAAATTCACTCAATCAATTTTCTTCTTACTTGTGTCTTTCAAAACCTCTCTTCCTTACATAATTCTTCACTTTTGAATACTTTTAAGATCAGCATAGGTCATTTCTGTTAAGTGACAACTTCAATATGAGTAGACTGTGCTTCCTTTGGAAATTGAGCATGATTCTGGATCAAATTTTATGTATATGACCAAGAACCATCGAATACCCTGACTACGGAAATCTGGCTTGTTCTGCTGGGCATAATGTTTTCTAGGTATGGTTATGTGGGAGATATATTTGGTGTTCAAGGTTGTATGAAATGGTTTGGCTATGTCAATAGTTGCGCTAGTTATCAGGACAGCAGTTATTGAATTGAACCAGTGGATCACTACGGTAGAACTTAAATATTTTAATAGTACATTAAGTGGGTTTTGTCTATTACTTGTCTGATACAATGAAGGGTTTAGGCAATATCCTTATGCACTTAATAGTCATCGTCCACAGTGACTTTGCGGATATTTTGGCTTTGTGGACTTTGTGACTTTGCAGACTTTGCAAACTACCAACAGATACAACCTTCAGTAGAAGTCACTCCCAAAAGTTAGTTTGAGAGGAGAGAGTGTCCTACTGTATATAAACCCATATTGGTAACTGAATGTTACTGAAGTGGGATTGTAACACAACGATGTTGTGATAGTTATTGATCAGTTCTAAATCTGGCCATTGCAAACTACAAACAGGAGAAAAATGACAAATAGCAACCTAACTTCCCAAGGGAAAAGCTGCAAGGTGTGACTGAATTCAATGCTAAGCTTCTACGGTTTTGATATTATAACATTTCTCCGTTGTTCTTACCAGGAGCTTATATACAGTTGCTGGGACTTTAAGTAAAGAAAAATTTAATGCAAAGCTGACCAGAAATAATAGTAAAAATGGAACCTTTGGTTTGAAAAAAGAAATAGTTTTGAAGATCCTAGTTTCTTCATGATGTTAGACTGGGATCAACTGCAGGTTGTAATTTTCTTACAATTTGCAAATGCTGATGGTAATACAATGAGGCTGACAGTGTTACTCTATGGCTTTGTCAATTTGGCAAGTTTTATACAATCCAGAGGTCGTGCAAGGATGCCTCAGTCTGAATATGCATTTTTGGTGGACAGGTGATTTTTTTAGCAAATGATTCTGAATCCACGTCTACCTGGTTTTTGCATCTTCATTCTTTTTCTTTCTTATAATTGCAGTGGAAACCAGAAGGAGCTAGATCTGATAAAAAGTTTCATAAAAGAAGAAGACCGAATGAATATGGAAATTTCTGTCAGGACATCGGATGATATGTTTGACAGTCCTCAGAGACAAGTTTATAAAGTAGATGTGTCTGGTGCTTCTATCAGTTCTGGATATAGCATCTCATTACTTCACCACTACTGTTCAAAACTCCCACATGATAAGTATAATCTGTTTTAACCTTTGTTTCAAATAGGCTTACTATATCAATTTATCTGTTTCCGGACTCAGCATTAAAACTATTGATCTGTTTTACAGGTACTTTGATCCCAAGCCAAGGTTCTTTTATTATAATGATTCAGGTGGAACTGTCTGCCAATTAAATTTACCCTCCAATGCTCCAATACATCAAGTTGTTAGTACACCGCTAACCACCATGGACGCTGCTAAAATAGATGCTTGTCTGAAAGCTATACAAGAATTGCACTAACTGGGTGCACTGAACAATTTTCTGTTGCCCATTTGAATATGGAAGAAGTTTGGTCTTTTTGTTAGAGAACCTCTTCCAAAAGAAGCTGAGAATATGGAAGTTGAACTTCACCTGGCTCGTGGCAGATCAGTGATAACAAGGCTTGTACCATATGGAATTTCAACGTTTACCATAGATGAGGTGAGCAGTAATCTTATAGTATAACTTTTAATGGTTAACTCAGATGTTAATTGATTATACATATGCAGATAAAGTCAGAAACATGAGCCTCATGTTCTGCATATAATATCCAAGCTTCTTAACTTTGCCAAGGGAAGGAATGGCTACTCTCACTTCACAAAACCTTGCCCCACTCTCTAAACCTCATCCACCCACTGTACACAACCATACTATCTTGCCAAGGTCCCAACGTCAGTCTCCAGGTCGGAATACTTTCAGGCTACAAGATTCTCCTCCCCCCTCTCCCCCGGTTGATCGAGATAAGTCTGGACCTGCTCCTTTCCAGTGGGAACCAGCAAAGGTGTTTAGCACGGACAGATACACATCCTATTTCATAGAAAATATTCCAGAGGAATGGAACTCCAGCAGGCTTTTTAAGGAGATTGCGAAGATTGAACCGGTAGCTGATGTGTTTATTCCAAAACGCAAGTCCAACAGAGGTTTACGTTTTGGTTTTGCAAAGTTTGTAAGGTGTGGGTTTCAGGAGGACACCCGACAGAGGAGACTTAACTCAGCACTTGGTGGCCATACCCGTATGCATTTCAATGTAGCTCGTTACGGTGCTAGTTCAGGTCCACGTCGTACTTTCACTGCTGATACTGCACGTAGGCATGAAGCAGCTGCCTTGAGAAATGCCCCACTGGCCGAGGCCAATAAGTCCTGGCGGGAGTGCGATGGAAGGACTTATGCTGCTGTCACCAAGATGCCAACATCTACTGAAGATGTGGATAAGACAATGGAGATCTCTTCTACTACTGGCATTCAGGAGAAGTTGAAGCGGAGTGTTGTTGGGTCTTGCCGTGGAGGTTTTTTTTACAAAGACTCTCTCCCAACGGGTGTAGAGTGTGCAACTATGGGGGGGCATCGGAGTCTTCTTTCCTTTGCAACTGCAGAGTTGATGAGACAAGAACTTAGCTCTAACATCAGATACTGGCAAGGCTTGTTTTTCGACATTCATCCTTGGCAGCCAGAGGATACAGGGCACCGAAGGATATGTTGGGTAAAGGCAATTGGAATTCCTCTGCATGCATGGTTCGAAGAATCCTTCAGGAAAATCATCCAGCCAATGGGCACACTGGTACAGGTCCACAATAAAACAGCCACATGGGAATGTTTGGATGCAGTTGTGCTGCAAGTGGAAACCAACAATGCGTTGAACATCCAAGAAAGCATGCAGCTGTTGGTTGAAGGTAAACTGTTCCTGGTGAGCATTGTGGAAGTCCAGGAGGGAGATTTTGAGGGGCCCAAGGTAAACAAAAAGGAGACAGCAGGGGATGGGAACAACAACTTGTTTGTTAAAGTCAATAATCATTCTGTAGCTGTGAGGAAGGAGCAGCCTGATGAGGAAAAAGGCAGTACATCCTCCGCAGAAAAAAAGGGGCATTGTCGACAGGTTGTGAAGGGGGACAAAAGGGTGGATAATGGTAGGACAGATAGAGTCAAAAGGGGTGAGGCGGGCCATGTAAATTGTCCATAAGTGTTTGTTTTTTTTAAGGTATAGGGGTATCCACCATCGACCACAGTGACTAATCCCCTACGCTGCCTCGTAAGCACCGGCTCAGGGTGGGTGCAGTTGGCCCGGAATTTTAAAGTGTTCCATACCCAAAGACAGGAATCGAACTCCTAACCTTTGGTTAAGGGAGGAGGATTCTTACCACATCCACAAGTGTTTGTTGAGTCACAGAACACTAAAGTCTCAGGGAATGAAAGTGAGGGAGGACAATACCAGCAAGTGGAAGGGCGTTTATGCCATTTTACGAGAAGTGGTGGGCTTCTAAGTAATTTTACTACCCCCTGATATTATCCCTGAAGAACTAAGTATTGAGTACCAGTTACAGGCTCATCGTAAGGCAATTTCAGAGTGCGTACCAGGTGAATATTCAGCTGAGAATTCCATCTTTCTATCGTCATCTGAAGTCATGAACTTCACCAGAATGAGGAAGGAAGGTGATAAAGCATCAAGGGTAGGCTCCAAAGGAAGGGCTGGCGATCGCAGGCTTGGCAAGCACAAAAAACTCAAGCATCTTAAACCCACTGGGAGTCTTTCTTCAAGGAGAGTTAGTCAACCTGACAGGTGTGGTATGCCCCAATTGGTGGACGATCCATCATTTCTTGCTGAGCCTACGGACAAGGGTGAAGGCTCATCGACACGAGTTTGTTCCGTAACTTCCGAAGTGGATGGATGCCCAATAGAAACGGAGGTGCAGAGGACGTTGGATATGGTGGACAAGCTGGGACTTAGTCAAAATAGCACGAAAGCCACAATCAGGCAAAAGCTGAGGGCACAGATAGTTGAGAAAGAAAAGGAGTGGCAAGCTCACTGTACTACATAGTGTAGTATCGGTGATTCTTAGCTCAGGGTTCTGCAGCTGAATGGTTAATTTAGCAATCTGGAATATAAGAGGGTGTAGGGGGAAGATGAAGGAGAATCAGGTTTGTACTCTTATACTAAAGGAACATCTGAGTATATTGTTTTTATGTGAGACAAAGAGGGAGAACTTTTCGGAGAGATTGGTGGCCAGGTTTTGGTCTAGTAACACCATTAAATGGGAAGCTATTGATGCTCGTGGGAGTGCTGTGGGGATTGTGTGTCTTTGGAATGATTTGCAGGTGCAGGCTCTTGGTGTAGAAAAGTTTGAGAGGTGGCTGCTATTGGAGATGCAAGTACGGGATACAGGTTTTACTTTTGTCTGCGTTGGGTTACATGCACCTAATGTAGTGGCTAATCGACGATTGCTTTGGGCAGAGCTGCAAAGGCGGAAGTCTACGGATATTGCGCCTTGGATTATCTTAGGAGATTTCAATGAATCACTCACGGTTGAAGAAAGGCTTGGACATTTTTTTAATACAGCGGCAGCTAATCGTTTCCTGCAGTTTATCAATGGGAGTGGTCTGATTGATCTGCCCCTCCTTGGTAAAGAATACACATGGTTTAATTCCCACAGTGCCTCCCGCATTGACAGAGTATTGGCTTCCCCAGACTGGTGTTCACATTTTAGTCGACATAGGCTATACGCAGGTGATAAGGGATTCTCCGATCACGTTCCCTTAATACTGAAGGCCGATACCTTTCTTTGGGGCTGTAAGCCCTTTCGTTCGTGGGATATATGGTGGGAGGACACTCAGTTTCTTCATACCATGGACAGATTCTGGAGGGAGGCTGGGATTAGTTTTCCTGGTGTGTTCAGTATGGTCAAGAAGTTGGCATTCCTGAAGAAAAAATTACAGGTCTGGCACACAACCCATTTCGGTGCATTGGAAGTCAGGTTGAAAATAATTTTGGCCGAGATTGATTCCTTGGATCAGACTAGAAGGGATACCGGGACTGATTTAAATAGAAGATATCACGATTTACAGGTGCAGAAATGGGATTTAAAACAAAAGATTGAAGCTATGTGGAGACAGAAATCTAGACAACAATGGCTTAAGCTTGGGGATAAGAATAGCAAGTTCTTTCACGCCAGTGCTAATGTGCGTCGATCATATAATTTAATTGGCTCCATCCGAGTTCATGACACGGAGTTAATCACGCCTGCGGACATAAAGAGTGCAGCTGTTGGACACTTCCAGCGGTTCTTTGAAGATGATGGACACAGATGGCTGGGTTTGGGTAGTCTGGATTTTCCATGTTTATCACCAACAACGGCAGCTCAGTTACAAGAACCTTTCCTTGAGGATGAGATTAAGAGCGCTGTGTGGGATTGTGGCAATCACAAAGCACCTGCACCAGATGGGTTCAACTTTCACTTTATTAAGAAAGCATGGTCCGTAATCGGAATGGATATTATCGCGATGGTGCAGGACTTTCATTCCAGTGGTGTTCTACCTCGTGGGATAAACAACAGTTTCATTACGTTAATTCCCAAGTTACCAGGCGCTGCTAATTTCAACTCTTACAGGCCTATTAGTCTCCTCAATAGCTTGTATAAAATCATCGCCAAGATTTTGTCCAAACGACTTAAGCGAGTGATGACCCAGCTAATATCCCCCTTCCAAACTGGATTTATGGAAGGAAGGTACATTGCCGATTCAATCATGGTTGCCAATGAGATATTACATACCATGAAGAAGTCCAATCACAAAGGTTGGTGTCTGAAATTAGATTTTCAGAAGGCGCATGATTCTGTTAATTGGGCTTTCCTTTTTGAGGTGATGGAATAGATGGGATTTGGTCCTCAGTGGCGGAGATGGATTCAGGGTTGTGTCTCTTCTGCTCGGTGTGCCATTCTTATCAATGGGGCGCCAACCGCTGAGTTTTCTGTGGGACGTGGCTTGTGACAAGGTGATCCGCTCTCACCCTTATTGTTCAATCTAGCAGCAGATTGTCGACTATTTCAGGGCATTAACATCGGCGGTTTACGGCTAACGCATCTGCAATACGCAGATGATGTTATCCTCTTTAGCCATGGAGATCAGCAGGAGATCATTAGCTTACAGAGGATCTTGCGATGCTATGAGTTGTTATCAGGATTAAAGATTAATTTCTTTAAATCAGGTTTAGTTGGAATTAATGTACCCAATGGCGAGGCAGTGGCTTTGGCATCCAAGCTACATTGCAGGCTGCAGGTTATACCATTTATATACCTTGGGGTGCCCTTTGGAGCGAACCCACGCCGTAGAAGTACGTGGAAAACGGTGATGGATAGATTCAGAAGCAAATTAGCATCTTGGAAGGGTTCCTTGTTATCGCTGGGAGGAAGAATTACTTTGATTAAATCAGTGTTGAATAGTCTACCTGTGCATTACATGACTTTCTTTTAGATTCCAGTGAGTGTACGAAAGGAATTGGAAAAATGGATGCGGCGCTTTTTATGGGCTGGGAAAGTAGAGAACCGATGTATGTGCAAAGTGAGCTGGTCAGTGGTAGTTCGCGCAAAAAATAAGGGGGGTGCTGGCCTGGGGTGTTTGCTGTTGCGGAATCAGGCGTTGCTGACAAAGTGGTGTGCCAGAATCGCCACTGATACATGCTAATTGTGGAAACAAGTGATAATGCAGAAATACCAACCTCGATTAAGTTATGCTGGTATAGAGTGTGCAGCGAGTAATGGTTCTGCTATCTGGCGAGGGATAGTGCAGACAAGCAAATCAATGTTGTCAACCGGACAGTATCTTTCTGAATTCCATCGCTGGAAATTGGGACAAGGCAATTCCATTTCTTTTTGGCAGGACAGTTGGTGTAGCAATCGGCCTTTATTGGTTTTGTTCCCTAGATTGTATGACATCTCTCTTGAGAAGGAGGGATCAATATTGCAGTTTGGGGCAGTGGTGGGACAGGATTGGGAGTGGCGTATGATATGGAGGAGAAGATTATTTGTCTGGGAGGAGGTGGAGGTTACCCGCTTATTGGTCTTGCTGGGTGGTTTTGCGCCAATTCCCTTGCAAGAGGATGAGCTATTGTGGGGCGAACAGATGAGATCCTTCTCAGCTCGCAATTGCTACCAAACACTGGAAGTGAACACTGTCCAGTCCAGTGGGCTGATAATCCCAAATGTCTAGCGAAAGCAGGGTGCACCCAAATGGCAAGCCTTCATGTGGCTTGCGTGTAGGGAGAAGATCAATTCCAAATTTCAGCTCATTCGACTTGGAATATTACCAGCGTCTGAAGGGGAATGTGAGGCATGTGGTCTTGAGGAAAGTGACTCTAATCATATCTTACTTGACTGTAGAACGGCTTGGACTTGCTGGTCGCTCTTATTCAATAAATGGGGTTTAAGCTGGGTACAACCAAGGTCCATGACAGATTTATTCATACAGTGGGAAGGCTTCTACATTCCATTTCGCTGGCATGCCCTATGGTATGTGTTAATTTTTGCTTTCACATGGAGCATTTGGTTGGGACGAAATAATAGAATCTTTCGACGAGTAGATTGCAGTGCGGAAGATTTGTTTTGCAATGGCATTCGCCACGGTTTCTGCTGGGCCAAGCATAACCTGAAGGATGGTTGTCTCGATTGTTTGGATTTGCTGCCCACCAGGGATTTTATTCACTTAAGGGGTACATAGTTTAAATGGATGGTGAAAATTTTAGATGCTGTATATTTGATATGGTATGTCGAAGGTTCTCCTTGTCTATTGAGTTATGCCAATGTTTCATTGTCTTACTCTTATGTAACACTGCTTCTCTTTAATACATATCAAATATATCCACCCCATCCCATCCCTTTTTAATTCTATATCCACCTAGCTGTGTTTTGAACCCAGGACCTCCTTCAATCCCATAAGGGATCATGTCATCTGAGCTAAGGCTCATTGGCTGGAGCATTTATAGTTGACAGTGGATTTAAAGCTGCTACAGCATTCCTTAAATGGATCGGTATTGAAATAGATTTTGAAGCCCTACAAGTTATTAATATTTGCCAAGCAAGTAACAATTACTTGTCAGTAGCTCCTTCCATGGACACAGCTGCACTGGAAGATTTGTTGGGGTATCATTTTCTATACAAGGGCTTGCTTCTTCAGGCTTTTGTGCATCCTTCTTTCTATAAGCATGGAGGAGGCTGCTATCAGGTTTGAACTCTTCGCGTTTGGAAGATGAATTGGTGTTATATATGTGGTTTAGGAATATTTTGTTCCCTGACTGCATTTTTCTATCATGTTATAGTTTTCTCCAGCGGTTGGAGTTTCTTGGAGATGCTGTCTTGGATTACTTAATCACCTCGTATCTGTTTTCGGCCTATCCCAAGTTGGTAAATAACAGAGCCTTCGCGAATGTGGCAATCGATCGATCTTTCAACACATTTCTTCTCAGTAATTCCAGTGGCCTCAGTGAAGCTATAAACAAGTACGTTGACTTTGTCAAAACAAATGTGTCAGAAAGTCATCAGCTTGAAGTGCCAAAATGACCAAAGGTAAACAATAGATACTGTATTAAGGTTGTTTTCATCTTTCCATCATTAGACAGGTCCAAAGGTAAACTTGGGAACTTTAATTTGCCTTGCCCCTGTAGAGAAGAATTGAGTTTCTTTTAAGTATTTAACTAGGATTCGAGTCCTTAGTATATGATTGACCAGAAAATTCTTCTATATTGATTCATTTTTGTTTGCGCGTAACAAACAAAAGCTGGCATATAATTGATTTGTTTATTGGTCATTCCATTCTTGATTTGTTTATTTTATCTTTAGCAATTCAAAAAAGCTGTCTGGAATTCATTTGCTTTTTTCATTGCTTCAGGTGCTTGGCGACTTGTTAGAGTCTTGCCTGGCATTTTCTCTTGTCATATTGACATTATCACTGACGGTGTTACCAATGAAAATCTAGACATGTATGCATAATTGATTTCTTCTTCCTGGGTCGATGCCCGAGCGGTTAATGGGGACGGACTGTAAATTCGTTGGCAATATGTCTACGCTGGTTCAAATCCAGCTCGGCCCAATAATTCACTGATCCGCCATGAAATCATATTACCTTTACTTCTCCTGCACTTGGTGTTGGCTAGCTTGTTATCGTTACCTGTTGGTTTGCAGGATCAAGGCTACGTACCCAAGTTTAACTTCCTGAAAGAGATTTTAAGGTCTAGCAAGCCAGATTGGTCGGATATGATGAAACTCCTGTAGAAGTTGTTTCGCAATATGCACTTGATCTTGAGAACTTGAAGGTAGAAGAGCCTGTTGGTGGCAATGATCATTCCAAAACTGATTCCACCGTTAAAAAATCTGATGCTTTGTCACCTTCCGCGGTTGATGCCGACGGAATACACCGAAATGAGGGTGTTGTCAATCATAAATTTGACAGACACTCACAGAGCACAGGTTAGTGATGATTGTCGATTATCTATCCGTAAGGAATGAATATCTCTGGAATATCTCAGGTTAGTACCCTTTCGTTTCAATTGCATACAGCAAGACAAGTTCTGTACGAAGTCTGCACTGCTAATTGTTGGAAGCCGCCTCTGATCGAATGCTGCGGCGAGGAAGGACCAAGTCACTTGAGATGGTAAGGACGTGGTATAGTTGTAATACCAATGGAATATGGATGGCTAATTGGGAATAAAAAATCAATTCAAATTGCAAGGCCCAAGCTCTAACTAGAAGGCCCGACCTATGTATATGTTTGCGGTTATCTCAAGTACCGGTAACCGCCAATGATGCTTCTTTCTGATCGCTTTCCAACTCCAATGGGGCAACTCGGCTCGTCGCCTCCACGTCCCCTCAGGTACGCGGTGCTTGGTGCTGGTTTTGCTGGTCTGTCGGTCACTTGGCATTTGCTCAAGGTTGTTTCACTCTCTCCTGAGTGCTTCCCTTTCTTTGCTTCTTTTGCGCTCTTCTTCTGTTTGTATTGCAGTCGGCCGCCGATTCCACCGCTTTCCTTTTTATATGTGCTTGCAGCACAGTCATAAGGACTCAAATGTGCGCATAGACGTGTATGATGAGGCGGGTATTGGAGGTGGAGCCTCGGGGGTTTCTGGAGGCCTTCTCCACCCTTATTCTCCTAAAGGTTTGCGTCCTTCTCCTGTCCGTTTTCGCGGTTCTGTTTAATATGATTGTAGTGTGAAAAATCGTGGCAGCTAAGCTGCTTTGGCGGGGCGCTGAGTGTTGGAAAGAGTGTTTGATGCTTTTAAACGTTGCGGAATCGGCTGCCGGACTTGGAAATTCCCCTCATGATCCCGATAATTTTGTAATGCGGAGAAGGTTTACTCTCCAATCTAAAGCTCTTTTCCCTCCTCCTCTCCCTTGTGTTCCAATCTAAACTATTTGCATTTATTTATTCTTGCAATCTGATATTCGTACTAATTTAGTATCATACATTATTTTTCCCTAAACAAAATCCTGTCCAATTTAGGGGCATTCTGCGACCGGCAATGAGCATAAAGAATTTAAATGTGCTGAACAATGTACCCACGCAGATCCTCTTGTACTGAACTTCATTCACCGTAATGCTGATTTTTTAGAATAATCTCGTTGTTACCTGTATTATGCAATTAGAATGCTCAGAATTCCTGCGGCAGTTGCCCAATAGAGACCATCAATAAGGATGCCGCCCAACAACTTGTTCCAAATATTCTTGTACCTTTCAACACAGCCTTCTATATGCCTGAAGCCATTAATGTAAATCCCCTGCGCTACCTCCAGGTCTGAAGAAAAGGACTATCCTGTAATTGTATCTTTCCCTTCATAGTTTGTATGATTTCCCTTTGTGCTTTTGATAAGCAAGAGTTTGATGATATTGAATGTAGATAACAAGAATCATTTCTTTATTCTTTCTATATTTTGCCAGGCACTGTTCCTAGCATGTGAAAATCTTTCGAAAGATTTGTCCAATTCTTTCCATGGACAGAAGGATCTAAATTTGCACAAGAAATCTATTCAAAAACTTGTTGACTTGGAAGGTAATCACAAGCACTATGGCCTAGGTCATTTATACTAGGCATATTTCTGATTTTGAGTATTTCTGTTTTTTAAAAAAAAACTAAAATAGATCTTCCGTTATGTCGGTTTTGTCAACAGAAGCTGTATGGGAAAATATTATAAATTTGAACTTTGTGTCTATCCAAATAGAAACTTGAGGTTAAATCTTAGATTCTGTTGCCATATTGTCAAACTGTTAAGAACCTCCACCTTTAGATAAGCTAAACCTGTCTTATGAGATGTTGTATTAAGAGAATTATTATGAAAATTAAACTTTTTTGCTGAGAATGGAATGAGGAACAACAGTGTGGTCATCTTTCGAGAGGCCGACTCTTTCCTACAAACATGTCTCACAAAATCTGCATGCCTCCCATCATATTTTCGTTTGCCTTAAATACTACCTTTGACTCACTAATCCCAGGTGGTGTCTTTGACATTACCCGTGTATCAATCCATGACTAACACCTAAATCCCTCAACTGTAGCCTGCCTTAGACCCCCTGTCCTCCCTTTTCTAGCCATCCTATGAAAAAGAAATCGTATCTGAGGCCTAACACTAACCTAGATTTATAAACGGTCTGTAATTGTAATATTTGTCATCGTGCTAGAATTTGTTTTTTCTAAAAGCAGTATGTCACTATTTATTGGAACTGCATCTGTCTGATGGTTATGCATACCCTGCTTTGTCCTACATAGATGTGTAACTATTGGCTGGTTTCAGGCATTAGTAAGCTTGTTTTGCCATGCCTATCCATCTAAACTTAGATTATTTGGTTTCTGTCATGATTAATTCATATTATGTTCCATTTTGCAGGGCAATATGATGCAGTGATAGTATGTCTAGGCGCAAAAGCAGACATGCTACCAGAACTCTTTGGGAAGCTTCCTTTAAGGACATGCAGGGGTGTTATTGTGCATCTAGAATTGCCTCATACTCTACGGTAGGTACACATGTGCGCTTCCACTCTTTTTTTTTTTTCCTTTATTTGGCGAGTGGGTATGTTATCTATTTTCTAATCGTGTACCTTTTCTCTCTGAAATTAGTCTCTAAATTCTTGTAACTTTGCTGGAGAAGTGTTATAATCTGCAAACTGTTTCAGGGAAGAGTACCCAGACTCCGCCCCATCCATCTTGTCAGATGCATGGCTCGCCATTCGTGGAACCCGCAGTATATACATGGGCTCAACCTGGGAATGGAAGTCCAGAAACGCTTCGCCACATGTCTCAGCTGATGACGCTTCTAAAGCTTTCCTGGAGCTTATATCAAAGGCGTCCGTCTTTTATCCAGGAATAGTGGACTGGACCCTTACCGGAGCCAGGGCGGGTTTGAGGGCACTGCCACCTCTAACCTCCCATGGATCACTTCCACTTTTGGGTTGTGTTGATAATTTTGTAGGGGAGGATTGCTCTTGTAAGTACTGGTTCTTCGGGGGACTCGGTTCGAGAGGTTTGTTTTACCATGCTTGTCTGGGGAATCTCATGGCACAAGCTGTGATTTCCCGTAATGAGAATCTAATTCCATCTGAGCTAACTGGTTGGAAGAATGTTAATAGATGATTAAATATACTTATGGACTATTATTTATGCTACAAGAAGAAAGGCCGAAGGTATGGACTATTATTTCAATTTCTCTCTTTGAGTCTACAGATGCATACTTTGAGATTACAAATGCATACTTTGAGATTACAACAGCACACTTATGAGTTTACAAGAGCATACTTTGAGTTTACAAAAGCATAACAAAATGGACAGAAAACCTTTGAATAAAACTATGAAAGTCCCAATTTGGATAGAAATGGAACATTATCCACTACAAAATAGTAGCAATTTATGAAGTTATGCTCCACCAAATAAAACCATGCTCTTCGCCATCGTGGATTGATGTAAAGTACGACTCCAACCGTCAATACTGCTATTGCATATGACATCACAAAAGTGACCCAAAAAGCATCCATATCTACCAAGTCATTATTTTCAGTAGCATCTTTCGATATTGATGGTGGCAGTGCCTCTTGACTACAACTCTTAGGCAATGGCGGTCCACAAAGTAAAGGATTGTCCTTGTAGCTATCCTCTTCAAATGTTCCAAATTGTGCCACTCTTTCGGGTGTTCTGCCAGATAAATTATTATGTGCTACACTGAAAACCTCCAAGGAATTGAGTTTGATGAGTTGCTGAGGGATTGATCCATTTAAGTTATTGAAAGAAAGATCTAAAGTCTCAATTTTCCTCAGGTTGGAGAATGTTAATGGAATTTCTCCCACTAAACCATTATGAGATAGGTTTAGGACCATCATTTCACCAAGATTTCCAAATTCGTGAGGAATTTCTCCCTTCAGATTATTACAAGAAAGATCAATGCCAGATATATGCTCAAGAATCCATCCGCGGTAAACATGTAATGCATTTTTTGTTGTGAACTCTATATTTTGTGATGGTAGGATATATATAAAATATTTTACCTTGTGAACAATACTGCTAATAGACTTTATATTTATACAAGACGGAATTTCTCCAGAAAAATTATTATGAGACAAGTCCAATAAACTTAATTGTTTTAATTTACATAACTCTCTTGGAATTTCACCCTTAAGATTATTATAACTCAAAAGAAGAACGTTTAACTGAGACAAAAATCCGATCCAGGTTGGAATTTTTCCTGTAAAATTATTTTGGGCCAGATCTAATGTTATGAGTTGAGAACTATTATGAAATATTTTTGTCAAGGATCCTTGTAGGTGGTTTTTTGACAAAAAAATATTTAGTAAGAATGGGTTACTAAAACCTTGTGATAAAATTCCTGAGAGAGAATTTTGTGAAAGATCTAAATATTCAAGATAGTATAGATTCCCTATCCATTCAGGAATTGGACCAGAGAGATGATTTTTACTTACATCTAACACTCTTAAAAAGGAGGATTTAGATAAATTCGTTGGGCTACCACCACCAGTGACACTATTATTGGAAAGTATAAGAGCATCCGACGA
This sequence comes from Passiflora organensis, assembly GCA_019739055.1. Taxonomy (NCBI): domain Eukaryota; kingdom Viridiplantae; phylum Streptophyta; class Magnoliopsida; order Malpighiales; family Passifloraceae; genus Passiflora; species Passiflora organensis. The sequence continues at coordinate 1,727,097 of JAEPBF010000269.1, forward strand.
GGAATATGAGTTTGTAAAATATTCGGGTATCCGACCTTGTAATTGATTGTTGGATAAGTCTAGAATTTCAAATGAGCGCATCAGATCTATTAAAGGGAGAATGACACCATTAAAATTGTTTATGGACATGTTTAGAACTCTTAATGCTGGCAAATAAGATGCAATCGTCGATGGGATTTGGCCATGGAAGGAGTTGATAGAAATATCCAATTTTATCAATTTCAAGTGAGAATGAATTGGCAAACGAAGAGTTCCTGAAAGAAAATTATTGACCAAAACTAGTGACTCTAGGTTTGTGTTGTTATCCAACAACCAATGTGGAAACTCATCCTTAATATTATTGTGTGAGAGATCAAGAAACTCTAGAGCAGTCTGATGGTATAAGAATTTGGGAAATGATACAGCATGACCATGACCATGACCATGACCTGCCAAAACAAGAACTTCTAACTGGAATTTTGGAGTCGAACCATGGTTCTCAAATTCCTCATATATCTCAATGTGGTTAGCTTCCAAAATTATTAGTTTCGTCAGGTTGAAGAAGGAAACGAGTGAGGATGGGATTTTAAAATGGTTATACGAGAGTGTTAATTCTTCAATAGATGGGAGACTTCCCAATGGAGAAAATTGGATGTTTCCACTGAGATTATTAAAAGAAAAGTCTAGTATTTTGAGTGATGTCAAATTTGCAAGACAAGAAGGTAAATTCCCGTTTAGATTGTTGTGGTCCATATATAGCTCCTCAAGATATTTTAACTGGCATAGACCTGTAAAATTTTAATACAATTAGAAGATATGAGAAAAAAAGATGAGAATATCATCATCATATTACCTTCAATTGTCGTGGGTATGGTACCACTAATGGTAGTGTTGGACAACTGTAGATACTTAAGAGAGGACACCCTTCCAATTGTTCTCAGGATCAAGAAGTTATTGCTGATAATAGAATTCCTCATTGCTAAACTTTCCAAATTCTTAAGACTAGGCAAACCTAATACAACGAAAACATAACATTAGAGGGTAGTCGACAAAACCAATAGACAAACAAGGAAAAATTATTGTCTATCTATTTTGGTTGAATGATAATTCTATTAACTATTACTTGATCGTATTTTTTAATTAAAGATAATAAAATATTTAAAGATTGATGAAACATAAAAATAACCAAATCAGAAGACATTAAAAAAAACTGTAAACTCTTAAACAGTTGACTAACATAAAAAAAAATTTGCAGTATAAATTGGTAGAATGGTGTAATACTTAGAGAGAAATTTGTTGTTTAATGTACTTACCTTCAGCATGAAGGGTACCCTCAACATTACTCATGTCCAATGTTCTGAGAGATAATAATGATCCAAGACTTTGGAAGACATTCTCATCAAGTGAGCAGCCAATCATATACAAAGTTTCTAAGTTTTGCAAGTCTGTCATCCACAAAGAAAAGAATAAAATAAAAATAAAATTATTTTTTAATTTAATTTAAAAAAAATTCAAATTTCATTGAAATTTGTTACTTGTTATAACTTAACTTACATTGATCAAATATTGCTCCTTCTAATATGTTGTAAGATAGATCTATGGTATTGAGATTTGTTAGATTGGTCAATCCTAAAACAAGAAGAGAAAATATGATTGAATATGTATTAAAATTTGAATAACTTTGAAGGACAAATTTATGAATCTTTTTGTTAATTCAATTATTCATAAAAAATATATATATAAAAATAAAAGAGTGATAAAAAATATCATATGTGAGATGCTGAAGAAATACCTTTTGAAGTCACTGTTATTTTGAAATAGTTGCCACCGAAATCGAGTTGAATAAGTGACGAAAGCTCGTTTAGAGATTGAAAAATATTGTCATTGAAATCATTAGCACTTAGTCCAAGATATTGCAACTTAGTCAATTGCAATAATCCTCCATCACCTGTATAGATATTTAATTTATTTGAGATAATTTTTATAACTTTTCTATATATAAGTTTTTTTGTTTTTTTTTTTTTTACCTTTAGAGTCCACAAATTGATAAATCTCATTATCATCCAAGAACAACTTCTCCAAATCCCGTAAAGCATTCAATTCTGAATTATAAGAAAAAAATAGAAATCAAATTAATTAGTTGATGTTTTAAATTATATAAATGAAATAATATTTAATAAAACCAAAGATTCGTTCACCTGTAACATTTATTGATCCTTTTATTTCGTTGCCTTCTAAATATAGTTCCCTGAGAGATGAAAGTACAGAAATATTTGATAAAATATTTTTATCAAGGTTATTGCCTCTTAAATCAAGAATCTCCAGATTCTTTAACTTCAATACTTCTCCTCCACCTAAAACATTATCAGCAACAATTTTATAATTAATTCCATATAAATACACAATATGTTTATTTTACTCAATTATAAAGATAAACTTAGAGCAAAGATTAATTCTCACCTTTAAATGATTTGAATCTTTGAATAGCATTTCTAGCAAGATTCAATTCCTTCAAAGTTGTTAAATTATTCAACTCTGCCAAGCAAAAAAAAAATACAAAAATACTAAAACGAACTATGCAACCACAAAAAGTATAAAAGACCATAATAAAAATAAGCAATTAGATGAGTTATGGATTTTTGTTTAATTTTATATTTTTAAAAATTTTTCAGCAAAACCAAAATGACAAAATAAAGAAAAGTCAGCTTACCTTCAATATTTACCGATCCTTCAATGTTATTATCTCGCAAGAACAGTATCTTTAAGCATGAAAGAGTACATAGAGACGGCAAAATGCTTGCATCAAAATGATTATAACTTAAGTCAAGATATTCCAAACTGGTGAGCACTGATAATCTTTCGAAACCTGCGGCATATATAGTAGAATGCAATTTGTTAATATTTTCATCTATCATTATAATTGAAGAAAATTCAAAACCTACAAATTAAAGAGTTGTAGTCAATTTAAGCATTAATTTCCCAACTCTCAAAGGTTTTTTTTTTTTGTCAAGATAGTAAATGCAAGAGAAGAAAAAAAAAGGAAATAAAGACGAACCGTTGTTCCCAACGACGCCATCTATGCCATTCACAGATAAGTCCAGATATTTTATTTCTTTGAAAGAAAGAAATAAAGAGGTATTCAGATACCAAGCAGCATTGGGTACCGGCCAATAATCCCTGATACGATCAAGTCGGAGCTCTATTATTCTCCCACTAGTATTGTCGCAGGTAACACGTGTCCAGTTGCAACAATTGCCATCTTCAACCCAGTCTGGCAATTCGTCAGGCAGATGAACTACGGAAGCTTTGAATTGCAAGAGAGCAACTCGCTCTTCTTCTAAACAACCGTAACACCACCACACTTGAAATGCAAACAATGCCATAACTACCAGCACCTGTTTCATTCCCATATTCCTTTATAAAATCACACTCAGTCTCTCAGCTGTAATTTGATACACCAATTCTGCTCCCTCTTCCCTTTTATAGGGAAGCATCCCTCCCTAGTCCCTTCTCTACTTGTTCTTCCAGCGGTTACGGGGCCATACTATATTATTAAACAAATTAAATATAAGTTGATGGAAAAGACGAGATGAGGAGCATTGATTTTCCAAAATAGTAAGACTATTATGTAATTGGGACACAATAAGTCAATTACTCGCTCATTGGTTAAGTTAGTCTCTCAAACTCACAATTACAAATTTTTTTTAAAAAAAAGAAGAGAAAACATAGAAGGCCCCTTTAATAATATTCGACTTTAAATATTACTTATTGAACGAATAAAAACAAAATGAGTGATGCCCTTTATATATTAGCGGATAGAATTAATCCCTATCGGATAAAACTTTATCCTAACTCTGTCCCTATTAATAAACCTTATTATGGATAACATTTATTTTTTTAATACATCGAGTCTACGCCACCCCACCCTTACCCCTCACCTAGATAACATTTAACAGAACACTATTTCTAACATATAAATTCTAATTTATCCTGTCATATATTTTAATCTACGAATTATGGGTCAGACCATGTTGCCTAATTCGGCATATAGACTACTTATATGGACTTGTCTTGTAGGCTAACTTCTGCAGGCGTAACAGTATTTTTTTTATATGATATCTTTTATATGATGATATGTCATCTCTTCTCTCTCTAGTTATGTTAAAATTATTATTAAATTATTTTGTTATAATAATTAAAATATATAAAATCAAATCTCAAAAGTTGATGAATAATAAAATTTATCTATTTTAAATCAAATATCAAAAATTTAATCAGAAACCTCCTCAATTTGTACTTAAGACTTAAGACTGTCCAAAATTTACAATTTATAGAAAATACTATAATTTACAAAAAACGAGATAAAATTACAGATGTTAAAAATAAAATGGTCATCATTCCGTTTTAAACATATTTATATATTAAGCATGAAACAGAAGAAAGCAATTATAATTATGGATGGATATACATCAAATGATTTGAATCCAACAAAGAGAGCAAAATAAGATGTAGTTAAGTATATTAGCTGCTCCTTTAATCCTGCACTTCATTCCGTTCAACTTGTTTTCTTACATAAGTATTGACATTGTATGTTACAACAAAATATCATCTCCTCTGATGATCTTTCTTGAGAATTCTTCTCTAAACGCAGGAAAGGAAGGGAGTAACTGAAGGATACTGAAGAGATAGGAAGCAAATGTTGCATCACATTCCTGCTACATCATCTCCATGGAACCAACCCATAAACATATTAGACCGTGTAGTGCTGTTGGATGGTATCTATGTCGAGTCCCTTCAACTTCACCACCGACTCAACGTGTCCCTTCAGCGTGTGAAGCTCCCTAAGCCTGAGAAAACCACCCCGCCCCATGTTCATCAAAGTTTTATCTTCAATTTTACAGATAATACTAGAGTATTTGTTATATGAGTTTGGTATTCTTCTTACCTTGCTATTTCGGCGCGCTTCTTGGCCTGTTCAGCGATCTCAGACAAGTCTGCATGGCTTTTCTTCTCACCAAACATGGCTTCTGGGGGTTGCAGACCGTGAAGGGTACGTTGAGCTAGTGCCCATTGAGCCTCACGTTCACCCTTTCCGTAGTCCTTTTTGGTAGTGAATGCCGTCTGAATTTGGAAATGGAAGGAATCAGTATTGATGCACATGAAAGGAACTCAAAGCAGAGCAGATTTTCCTGGTGTCGGTTTAACAAACCTTGTTCTCCAGTAGTGTATCCCAGGCCTTCCCTGTCAAAGCATAACGGATAATGAACTTGAGGATATCGAGAGGAAAGTAGGTAACCAAACTGTAGAGCCAGATAACCCCAGCCCATCCCCAGCCAATGCCTCGTATTCTGGCAAACCCCCAGCTTGCATACACGGCAATGACAGTTGCCACCTTCAGCAGAAAAGGAGGAGGAGTTAAGAACAATAGCTGATGCTACGGAAAACAGAGAAAGAAACATGGAAAATACTCACCAGTTGGGCTGCAATGAAGGCCAAAACAAGCAGTGCACCTGGGCGTTCAACAAAGGACCAGCTCCTTGACCGGGTGACAAAGATGAGTGCCTGGCTGATAATACTAACTTGAAGGTAAATAGCAGCAGTTAGCTCGTCAGGTTTGCCTCCTATAGGCTTCACACCAAACTTATCCTACAAATGTAAAATATTGAATAAGATCTTGCTTTTGCTTTAAGACTGTCAATTGTGGCTGGAATTCACTTACGGAGAAGAAGTTGGTGTCATGAACAAGCCAGAAGAAGACGGCCGTCATGATTGCTTGGTATGTTCCAAGGACAATGCCTGTGGCAAAGATTTCCTTGAGCTTCCAGGAGTCTGGCAAGGGTGAAGGCTTGACTCTGTCCTTTGCGATGGTCATTATGGTTCCGTCATTAAGGATGGCAATGATGAGGACCATGAATGGTGAGAAGTCAAACTTCCAGATGAGGGCAACCAGCAGGAACCCCAGGACGATACGAATTGTGATGGAAACAGCATATATTGTGTAGTTCTTCATCCTCTGGAAGATGGCTCTGCTAGTCAAAACAGCGCTTACGATCACACTCAATCCAGGTTCTGTCAAAACAATATCAGATGCACCTCTGGCAGCATCAGTGGCATCTGCCACTGCAATACCAATATCGGCCTTCTTCAATGCCGGAGCATCATTTACACCATCTCCCGTCATACCACAAATGTGCTTCCTTTCCTGTAGCTTCTTAACAATCTCGTACTTATGCTCTGTGTCAACCCACAAGTTGAAAGGTTATCGATGGATCTACTATACACACCTAAACAGGTACTGGAATAGCAAAAACATTAAGAACTTTCATTACCAGGGAAGACTCCAGCAAATCCGTCAGCCTTCTCAATCAGCTCATCAACTGGAATGGAAGCAATTGCCTCATCCTTGCTTTCACCGAGGAGGGAGGAAGAAGGATACATGTTAATGCCCATACCAAGTCTACGACCAGTCTCTTTGCCAATAGCAAGCTGATCACCAGTGATCATCTTAACATTGACGCCAAGCTCGAGAGCTCTTCGAATAGTCTCAGCACTATCGTGCCTTGGAGGGTCGAACAGAGGCAATAGGCCAACAAACTCCCATGGTCCTCCAGAGCTTTTCTTGGTCTTCTCTGGAACAGTCTACAAAGAAAATGAAAGGAACCAAAAAATCCACGTAAATAAAGTTCATTTCGATACATATATTAGCAGGAGCAGCAGCTTGGCATTGATCTACCTGGCGAGCAACTCCAAGGGAACGAAGGCCACGGTCTGCAAACCCGTCAATGATTGCATGAGCTTTCTTGTTCGACTCTCCCTTGAGCTCGCAAAGCTCAATGATCTGAAACGCACACATATAGAGTTAGCTCTGGTAATGACGTTCAAGTGCAAGCAAATAAACATTACCTGTTCGGGAGCTCCCTTACTGCTTCTATGCCAGTCGCCATTAGCATCAATGTAGGTGATAGCAGTGCGCTTTTCGACAGGGTTGAAGGGAAGGAAATGCACCTCAGTGATCCCAGCTCTTGCCTTTACAGGCCAGAAACAAAAAAAGGAAAAAAATGAGCATCTCATCCCTAATACTCCACTTACTGTTCATACAAGAAGATTTAGTTCTCTACCTCCTTGGGGTCACTCAACATTCCAACAATTGAATTATCAATGGCATCTTGGTTTTCAATTCTGGAAGCCCTGGCCGCAAGCAACATAAGAGAGTCTTTGTCCATGCCCTTAGGGAACACCTGTAGTTACAATCTCTACTATAAGTACCAAACCTTGTAAGAATCAAGCCAGGATTCCCAATCTATGGATCACAGACCTCAATAAGGCTCTTGTCAACTGTTAGCTTGTTAAGGGTAAGAGTCCCGGTCTTGTCACTGCAAAGAACATCCATTCCAGCCATTTCTTCAATGGCAGTCATTCTTTTGGTTATGGCACCTTGCTGTGACAGGCGGTGGGAGCCAATGGCCATGGTGACTGACAACACTGTGGGCATGGCAATTGGTATACCACCGATGAGAAGCACCAAGAGGTTGTCAATACCTTCTCTGTACTTCCTGTGCTGGATGGCGTACATGACTATGATCTCAATCACCATACCAACCGCAATTGAGCAGATACAGAAGTTGCCAATGGCTGTCAGAACCTGATGAATGGGAGAGACGAGGATTAGACTTCGACCAGTTATCAACGATGGGTTGTTTAAAGAAGAACATGAAAGCAAGTGTTACCTTTTGGAAATGACCAACATTATTGGTGCTGTCCACAAGGTGAGCTGCCTTGCCAAAGAAGGTGTGGACACCAGTGGCAATAACAACAGCTTCAATCTCACCTTGCTTGCAGGTTGATCCAGAGAAAACTTCATCGCCTGAATTCTTGGTTACAGGAAGGGACTCTCCCGTAAGGGCAGATTGATCAATCTTGAGAGGATCTCCTTCGAGGAGACGAGCATCAGCTGGGACAATATCTCCCAACTTGATGCTAATCAGATCTCCAGGCACCAAAATTGCTGCCTCTTGCTCACTCCATTTTCCATCCCTCAAAACCTGTCGTATGATTCATTCAAACATAAAGGAGCCCCGTCAAGCATTTCCAGACATGATATACATTGAAAACAACAGGCAAGCTTACCTTAGTTTTGGGAGCTAGACCCGCCATCAGAGCAGCAGCAGCGTTTCCTGCATTATTTTCTTCAATGAAGCTGATGGTGGAGTTGATGATGAGCAAGACAATAATACCAACAAAGTCTTGCCAATCCGGTGGCTTGCCTCCGCCATTGGCCAAGACAATAGCCATGATTGCAGCTGCTTCCATGACCCATGATAGAGGATTCCACATGAAACCCAAGAACTTGAGGAATTTGCTCTCCTTTTTCTCCTCCAACTTGTTGGGACCAAAGATTTGAATCCTCTTCTCTCCTTCGGCCGTGGTCAGCCCCCCTCTTGAACATTTCAGCTGCTCAAAAACTTCTTCTACAGGAATTTTCTCCTGCACCAACACATCATAACAAACAATAAACAACACTCCTCGACAACGTATTGTATTATACAATATCAACGTTGTGCATGAGCATAAGCTTACAAGATCAACGTTCTCATTTTTCAGCTCCTCCAAGGAGATGTCCGTCATAGCACACCACGAAACAAGAGCAACACCCACAAGCAAAGGAAAGCTAAACTACCGTAAAAAAGAAATAATAATAATAATAATAATAATAAAACTGAAGAAGAAAGGAGAGCTCTCTTATTGAAATAAAGAATTATAGATGAAGAGAGCTCTCACTTTCTTCTTCAAACGCCTTTTTTCTGCGTTAAATCTTTCAATTATGCTTGTGCCCCCCAATGTCGTATGGGGTCTTCCTTTAATAGGCTTCCCAGGCCAAGGCCGTGGCCTGATCAGAAAAGACGATGTGCACTACAAACAAGGTTGTTATCAACGTGCGGAAGTGCGCGCAATTCGGTGTTTCTCTATATCCACTCCGTGGCTTCGCAAGGCCCCCGGTACTTGATTGACAAACATTTTAGGCCTGTTTGGTTCCCGATCATTCATTTCTGATTCCAAATTCAGGTAAAACAAACAGTCCAACCATGATTTTACTTTCATGATCGGTTTCAAAGGCCTACCATAATTAACAAACACCTGTAATCGTAGAAGACTAGAGAATTATCATTATTTATCTAATATATTATATTTCTACAAAAGCATTGTTGATTTTAATACTCCCTTTTCAAAGATAACGGGATCTTGATTTTATACAGATCACCTCGTGCATACTAAATAATTTCATAATTTTCTGGTTAGGTAAACATCCTCTAAAATAATACTTTAGCATAGGCAAGTTGAATGCTTCTACTTAAGGAAGCTTACAGACAAATTGTATTGAGGGAGTCATAAGGGTTTGGATCGTCCTCGACAATATTTGTGGGGATATGCAGAGAAGCAAGCTAAATGTTATATGCCTAATCCGTAAATTACAGTTTATGACATGCTTTATAGTCTCATAATGTTACTACCCTGTCAAAATTACTTGGAACCACTCAGTATGCAGATTCTCAAATCCATTCATGCAAATATTCACATATCAAATCATCCATTCACCCCTCGAACCTCTCCAGTCCATACAAGAATTGCCAAACTCAGAGACCATTGTGTGTTATTATCCTATACAGCAAGATAATGTTCATGAATACAGCTCCAGAAGTCAATAAGCCATATCATCATATTCTAGCAGATGGTATTTTCCGTCATTATCAACACCAACAAGGATCATTCCCTAATGTATCAAATATATATCCATTGCATGGACAAGAAGTGTATTATATCATTTTCAACACCTAATAGGATCATTCTAAGGTATCAAATTTATACCCATTGCATGGACAAGTGGTAAATGATAAACAACCTACAACATCCACCACTGTTGCGGTTAACATCAAACATAGACTACAATGTAAGAAGCAAGGGGCAGTACCAAAGCAGCTTCAGCATATAGCCAAAACACAAAGTAGAAATCAAAATTCAAAACTGAACAATCAAATGCATAAATCAAGAAAGAAGAACACCACATCAAGATTGAAAAAAGGGTCTTAATCGAAACATCAGTTCAAAACAAAAATAAACCAACAATTCCACATAGACTATCCCTCCATTCCAGAGGCCAAAACATATAAAGTCGCCATGTACGGCCTTGCAATAATAAACTACAAAACAAAAGCCCACTTCAGTCCTGACGCTTAAGCTGGCTCTACCAACTCAAAACCCTAGCTTGGTGCGGCGCCAGTGCCTACGCTTGGCGTTATACCTAAGAAACCAGAAACAACAGCATTATACAAAAAACACACAACAACGCCAGCAGCAACAATAACAACAGTCAACAAACCAAAACAATGAATCCACTACCTGATAGTGTTGTCGGTCCTCATGCGAATCCAGTGAGGGATGGGCCTGTTCTGCCTCATCTTCTTCGCCAGCTTCTTCTTAATGATAAAAGTCTTGTGCGACGGCTAAACATTAGAAGACCAAACATAAATCACACGCAGTCACCGGCTGTTAATAAGTATAGATGAGAAAGAATAAGATGTTGAACTGTACCATCTTCCGGTGCTTGTGATGATCCTCTGGCTGCCGGAGACTAGAAATGGGAAACCCTGACAAGAGAGAAGAACCCTAGAGTATGAGGTCTATATTTATAGATGCAAGACACGACGCCGTCTTCAACCAAGCTGATTTGGGCTAGAGGCTAGTTAGAAGAGGTTTAAACTTTAAGGAAAGCCCATGACCAAAAGACCAACTCTTAAGCTCGGACGCTCGGCCCACTTAAATAAATATGTTAAGCCTTTTATTCATTTCATAAAGAGATATATTTTTAAATAAATATTTCTTATTATGATACTTTTTGATTTTTTGGGATTGGGATTAGAAAAATGATTGAATTTGGGTTTGCCTGTTGGTCTATTTCAGTGTCTCCCAGTCCCATGTTTGTTTGCAAGCCCAGGAGAATGGAAATGACCCGATGAGCTTTCATTTATTATCCTATACAATGTACATATTAAATTATCATTATACTTTCCATAATTTTGTTGGTGACGTTCTTTTTAAAAAAAATTTATTTTTCGCACATTAATATGATGTGATGTCGTTATGTCTTAAAAATTATAAATTCAAATTTTATTTTCCGCACATTAACCTAATGTAGTTATGTGTTAAAAATTACAAATTATAACAGATGTCAACAAATCCTTTAAGAAATTACTTGTTTTTTCGTTTGTTACATAGGTATGGGGTTCTTTATACGTCCATATAAGAAATATTTATAAAATGTCACTCTTTTTTAAAACATAGACTTAGGGTATAATTGGTAGATTCCAAGGAATTTGAACGACAATAATTATGTTATTTTGTCTAAACCTAATTTCCAAAAATAATAATATCTCAGAAATCATTCATGAACAAAAATCCAACCTAAGATTGGGATATGAGTGATACAAGTGGATTTCAACTCCCATTCTAACTCACAATCCCAAAAAATCAAACAAGAAGTATATTCTAACTATCCTGCTTGTGTTTTGTGTTTGCTTCAACTTGTCTTTCCTGAAAACTCTAACCATACCAAAGTCAGATATCTTTGGGTTCATCTGCTCATCCAGTAAAATGTCGCTAGCCTTAATAGCCCTGTGAACAATCCTGAAATTTGAGTATTCCTGAAGATAAAGAAGCCCTTGTACTATCCCGTCAATTTTGCTAATTCGAGTTCTCCAATCTGATATCGCCTGAATTCGAGTTTATATGAGCAAAAGCCCCAAAAAGATGGGTAAACAGAGCAGAGTCACTGCTTGAATCCCAGTAACCGGCTCTAATCCAGGTTTGCTGCGAACTTGAAATATAAAAATTGACAGACACAGAAAAGGAGAAGGATGACAGTGTTTAATTATATAACAGTGGTTGTCTCAAGGGTCATTGGCAGACTGGACTGGTCGGAGGAAATCTGGAGTTGGGTACCTGAATTCCTCACTGTTCATTCATTTTAAAGATTTTATTTTATTTTTGTCCGGATACCTGAATCAACTAGGAAAGTCTTGTTGACTAGGTTTCAGACAGCAGGTAAACAGGATAAAAAGGCCTCAGGCTAACAGAGGAGACTAGTGGAGTTTAAGAAAGGAGATTTAGAACTACCTAAGCTTCGATCCTACAAGTTGCCTAAAAACTGTAGCTACCCGTCATTGTTCCTTACATTCATCTGTTTTCCATGTTTACAGCCCAAGAATATTCTCAGAACGATGGATGGTTGGACCACAAGATGTAACAGTAGTCAGTAGAAGGGTCTGATTGGACCATTAATTGACAGACCATATCTCGAAGTTAAGGATGGACGAATGATTTTCAATATTTCAGAAGCTTTATATTTATTGAGTACAAGAACAGTATTAATCTCCTCCATTTTTATTTAGCTATATTTCAAGCACACTGGGAGGCACTCAGCCTGCTCGTTGATCACAATGAGCTATATATGACTTTTACATAAATAGTGGCATCCGCAACGACGGCTACGGCTATGCTATGCTCCCCATGTCTGCGACGCTGCAAAACCAGTGGAAAACTTGAACATTAGGCAGATGCCTCCGTGCGAAAACTAAGCAGAGAAGAAACAAGTACGATACGACCTGCATATAAATTGAAAAGGAAAATGGATATATAGCAGGAACGAACCTTTGGTGGAAAGGGTCCAATTGTCATCGGCACCAACATGCCAGGCAAAGTAACCAAGCAACCCTTTTCCTTTAGCATAAGAAACCTTGGTAGAGATGCTCTGAGTATCATCATATCCAATCCATGTGGTTCCACTATAGCAGTAGTCGGTGACGACGTTGGCATCGAACACTTTCGTGGCTCTGTTTTGTGCTATGTACTGATTGATCTGATTGTAACCTATCGACCCATCTCCTGCTAGACCAGCTCCGTTGGCGGGTGCAAAAAGACCATGATTGTTAGGATCTGTGAGACGCCATGACCAGCCATAAAAGGGAAAGCCCAGTACTATTTTCTTTGCAGGGACACCAGCCTGGATCCAGGATTTGATCCCATTGTCCCCACTTGGTTGCTTGCCAGGATTGTACAGTGCAGCAGGGGGACCTGTACTGGATGGAGACCAACCTGGACCGTAGAAATCGTATGTCATCACGTTGATCCAATCAAGGCTGTTTGATACGTCCTGGATTGGATAGGGCACCGATGTTGAGTAATAATACGACAGGTAAAGAACAGCTGCAGACAAAAACAGCGGGGATTTCCCTGAGCTTCTGGCCTCTGCTAGTACAGCAGTTCTCCATTCTCTGATAAGTGCACCAAAATTGGCCATCTGTGTAGTATCAGAAGGGTACTCCCAATCAAGGTCCAGGCCATGAAAATTGTTGGACCTTGCTAAGCTTATGGAGGAATCGATGAATGATTTGCGTGAACTGGCTTGACTCGCCATTGAAGCGTAAGTGTTGACATTGGCAGCTCCTCCACCAATTGATAAAAGGGTCTTGACAGATGGGTTCTTCTGTTGAACTGTTTGCGTGAAGGTTGAGAATTGCGCACTGTTCGACGATGAAATGCTAACTTGGTACGTCTGAGGATCAAGGTTCGCGAAGGCGCAGTAAAGGTGAGTAAAGAGGGCTGAGTTTATCTGAGAAACCGGAAATCCACTGCCTGGAAACCAGTAGCCGCCTTTGACGACAGTTTGCCCGGTAGAGCCATGGAACTGGAGGGTCACAAGGCAAGATAAGAACAAGAGAAAAGTGATCTTAAGTTCCATTTGAATGAGTTGTAAAGCGAGAGTGATACAACGAACAGCTCCTCGGGACCTTGACTATATATAAAAAAACAAAACTCAAAGATTTCATGTCGGTCACAGAGCCGTCATCTTATCTAAATCGGCTTAGTCTCCTCAGTTCATAAAGACTGCGGCGTTAATTTTTGACAATGGACTCTAACACTTGTATTATTTTCCAACATTTTGGCCGACCTTACCCAACATGTAAAAAGAGCAAAACTAGTGGTTCTCTGAGAAGAATATAAATGTATATTTAGTTATTGGTATTTAATTTTCTTATTTGATATTGCTTGACAATCTAGAACTAGATGACAAAATCCATGATACGTAACAAGAATTCAATGTCTCTGTGTTATACAATATGTTTTGTTCCTTGTCTCGTGAGAAGAAATAATTGGACGGAAGAAGGTAAGTCAAGTACTTTAGTTCATCTAGAGCATGTACTTGAAATATGCATTCCGTCAAGAGATAAGATAAGATAATGAAGCAAACAGTTTTTCTTCATTACGTGTTTTGAATGAATGTGTTTCTTGTGGTGAAATTTCATTTTCAAATTTTGATTATAGTCAAATTTAGATAAGGTAAAAGTGGAAAATTCTCTTGGATTGACTGTACCACATTACATGTCAGCTTTCTGGTGGCTAATTTGTGCGTTTTATACCGATTCCGTGAAGAAAGATGAAGTTGTTTAAATATTTAATTAGAATTGAATATAGAATAGAGTTTGATAATTAACTAAAAAAAATATTGTATAACTTTTGTTTTGTCAATTTTACTATTATTACATGTTTATAAAAATGTACATATATGGTCTCCAACATCACCACCGGCTTAAGAATTTGTTCTCTTGTTTTCAAATTTTCTCATTTTACTGATTGATTGAGAATATTATTTCATGCATAACTTATATTATGTTTCAACGAATATTTATTTATATATTTTTTTACTTAGCAAAGATATCTACGTATAATGAATCAGACACTATCTGTATAAAAACACAAATTAAATCCAATAGGAATTAGAACTGGGAATCAGCAGTCAGCAAACGCGTTTTATATTTTTTCACATTTTTCCTTCTTTACCCGATCATTGAATCTGATCCTCAAGTACAAAGAATCATTCTAAATTCGTCGGTAATTTCATCTATTGCAACCTCTAAGATTCAATTAATCCGAGCTCGAAAATTCAAGAAATAATATAAAATTTGGAAAGATGTTTATTTTAATATATTTTAATATGTAAGTTTTAATTTAAATTTTGAGTTTGAAGTATTGAAATTTTTGGAATAATGAGACTCAGTCTTAATAATTAATTAGTTATTATTATCAATTGATGAATAATTTTTTAATATTAAAAAGATTCGTCAGATTGAAGTCCGAAAACTAATGTGAACTAGGATAATTTTTTATTTTTTTAAATAAAAACAGATTAATTATGGGAAACAGCAAAATCATTAACATTTAATGGAATAAATAACCAGGAAAATCTGTAAAGATATTTTTCCTTTATTGATCGGATGACGTTGCAATCAACTCATCGTTACAACCTCATTAGTTTGCTTTTACTAATTCGGAATTCAAAATTTTTGTTTTTTTTTAAAAATTTAGTAATTTACCATCCTTACATTCTTTTCACGACTAAATCACAGTTCCTCAAGTTTTGGATTATGCAGGGGTCCACCATTCTTGGATGGACAGTCTAGATTGGTCTTTCTGGACATCAAGGGAATGGTGAATCGAAGTACAGCTGATGCAGGCAAGGCGCCCGAGAGGTCTTCGTCTTCCGTATGGAGACAATGGTTTATTATTACCATATAAACAAATAAGTTTTGTAGGAAAAAATATGGATAGAAACGTAAAAGACAAACCCCACTGTTGGTAAGTAACACAGAGGCTGAACGAAGTCAAGGAGGACAGTCATTTGTGTGTTAATGTTACAAAAAGAAAGAAAAGAAGAGATAAAGACGTATATAGAGTGTCGTTTGGGGAGAGGGGGAGAAGGAATTCTCTGTTTTGCGACGTCAGAGTAAAACTATTCAGTTGTGTGTTGTTCTGTTTCGGCTTCAGAGTTCACACTCCCGTTCCTTGCATCTGTTCATCATTTTCATTGCCTTATTTGTAGAAATTCTATCTTTTTCTTGATTTTTTAATGTGATTCTCCTCTGTTTAATACTCTATCTACTGTTCTGCCATCTTGGTTTTATCTGGAAGGCCGTATGACACTACTTTCTACACAAACACTTCACAAAATCTGAGCCTTTTTGCCTTTTCTTTCGATTTTGTGGTATCCTGTTCTGTCTCGAGTCTTGGTGTGTCGTTTTATTTACAATGAGTGTAGAGGGCCAAAGGGCTGGTTGTTCTGGTGATGAAGACAAGTTCCCGGTAGGTATGCGTGTTTTGGCGGTTGATGATGACCCTGTCTGCCTTAAAGTTTTGGAGACTTTGCTTCGTAAATGCCAGTATCATGGTACGTCTGTCCGATAACCCAGCATTTTACTTTTACTGGTTGCAAAGAAATTATCGAGCCGCTACAAGAGCTAGATCCTGCAGTTCATATTGTACGAGTGAACTTGCACCAATTTTTGGTTTGATTCCGAGTTCTGAGATGTGATTTTCTTTTTTCTGTTTGAAAGTGACAACGACTAATCAGTCGCTCAAAGCTCTGAAGATACTGAGAGAAAACAGAAGCAAGTATGATCTGGTTATAAGTGATGTCAATATGCCTGACATGGATGGCTTTAAGCTGCTCGAGCTTGTTGGACTAGAAATGGACTTACCCGTCATAAGTAAGCACACAGCTCTTACAATCAGTGAATCATTATTCAGTATCATTTTTAGTAATGCTTTGAGAAATTTCAATGTCATAATCACTGTGTGGTGTTCATTCTGAGGAATCAGGAAACTTGTTTCTGATAGTGATGCTTGACTGATCGAATTGAACTTGAATGTTGTAGTGTTGTCAGCCCACGGTGACAAGGAGTTTGTTTATAAGG
The DNA here is from genome assembly GCA_019739055.1 of Passiflora organensis. Classification (NCBI taxonomy): domain Eukaryota; kingdom Viridiplantae; phylum Streptophyta; class Magnoliopsida; order Malpighiales; family Passifloraceae; genus Passiflora; species Passiflora organensis. Next base: position 1,743,878 of record JAEPBF010000269.1, read on the forward strand.
GGGTTACCCATGGTGCTGTTGACTACTTGCTAAAACCTGTTAGAATAGAGGAGCTCAAGAATATATGGCAACATGTGGTTAGGAGAAACAAGTTGCAGTCCGAGGATCATAACATGTCTGCAAATCAAGAGCAGGGAAAGGAAGAAACTGTTAAAGGGATTCCGGCTGCGGGATCGGTTAGTACTGCAGATCGGAGTGAAAAAGGTTGTCGGAAAAGGAAGGATCAAGATGAAGAGAGTGAAGAGAGTGAAGAGAATGAGGAAGCTGGGAACCAGAAGAAGCCCCGGGTTGTTTGGTCTGCGGAGTTGCATATGAAGTTTTTAGCAGCTGTTGATCAATTGGGTTTCGAGAGTAAGTCTCTTGTGCGTTGAAGTAATGTTTTGTGTTTATATATTAACAGTAACTACCATTCTGTAACCTATTGGTATGCACTTACACTCATTAACTGCAGAAGCTGTTCCAAAGAAAGTGCTTGACTTGATGAATGTTGAAGGGCTTACCAGGGAGAATGTGGCAAGCCATCTGCAGGTATTAGATTTTGTTTCTCTAGAAATTGATTATTACATTTTATGCAAAAATGATAAACAGGTGAGGTTAGTCCCAGATGTGTATGTGATAATTGAGGCAAATCCTTTTACGTATTTATGTGCAGAAGTATAGGCTGTACCTGAGAAGGATTAGAAATGAAGCATCCCAGAAAGCCAACATGGTTGCTGCTTTTGGGACCAGAGATTCCTATTATTTGCCAAAGGGTTCCTTGGATGGATATTTAAGCTCTTTCAGTGGACCTGGAAGCCTCTGGAGTTCTTCATTGTCATCATATTCAACTGGAGATATGCTTGGTGGACTGAATGACTCCTCAGGAATAACACTGAGCGGAATATCTTCACCTGGACTCCTCCAACCAGCTCATTCCCAACTGAGCAGTTCTGCTACTTCCTTTGGAAAGATCCAGCATAATTTTTTGTCTGCAAACCAAGACACAAATCTGTTTCCGGGGATGTCATCGTTGTTGCCGGATCACATCCATCAGCAGAGTAAATCTTGTACCCCCATTGGAGAGTGTAATTTCTCTGATGATGCAGCTGGTTTTACTCTTGCAAGCAGCTCTGCTGATGCCAAAGTGAGTATTGGCAGTTCTATAAATGGTGTATCCAGTGGCTCATGCAATCTTCTGATGTTGCAAGGAAGTGCTCAATCTTCTGATCTTCTAGATCACAGCACATGCAGCAGAAACTGGCAGGGTGGAGCTTACTTATCCACATTTCCATCAAATACTCCGCCACTGAATGTACCTTTTCGTCATGATCCATTATCTTCGACAAACTTTAAAGATAATGCATCTCCTAACAGCTCACACATTGGTGACAGCCCAATTGATTTTTCTCCTTCCTGTGCTCTCACTGTTCCTGTGGAGAATTCCAGAGTAGATTTATCAAGCCAATCTAGCTTAGTTGGGAATGTAGTTCCAAATGTGAACTACTTGTCAAAGCTGGGGGAGCAAGAATATGGCCAGGTTTATGATCCCAGCTTCAATAATTCATTTGGGACCATGAACTCATTGATTTCAGGCAATGGTCTGGTGGGTTCCTTGAGCCATGATCTGGATGTGTCTCAGTTAAGCAGTTCTTCATCGTTTTTCCATCATCTTGATCCTGAGAAATCCGATACGGACCTAAAGCCGATGGTCGGCGACGAATGTCACTTAGAGGACTTTACTCAAAATAATCATGATTCAATGGATGATATGATGAATGTAATGATGAAACGGGTAAGACAAAATCTTTTGCTTGCTCATAACTCATCTCACTTGCTGAAACTTAAGTTTGACAATGCTTCATCTTCTATGCATTTGAAGCAGGAGCATAATGACATGATGCTTGAGGATGGAGAATTTGGATTGGATGCTTACTCTCTGGAGTCATGTCTGTGAGAATTGGTGCTTGTTGAGAAGACCAGACCAGATAAACCAAGTTCACTTGTTTGTTTTCAGGAAACTGTATCTGATAAATAATTCAGAATTGGTGTTTGAGCTGCGATGACAGTTATTAATGGCGGACATCTGGTCATCAAAACATGCAGGCAGGCCAATTATGTTAATGTGACAGCCTTTTGTCCACATGAATTTCAATTTTCGAAATTCCTTTGTCTTGTCAATTACAAAATGCATAGGCATACTTATCAGCAGAACCTCAAGTTAAAATACATGTAGAACCAATCCATTTCAATCAAGCTCAACAAGCTGAGCTCTTCTCTCTGCAGCTTTCTTCCTGACAAATATCCCCCAGCGCAAGGCTGCCTTCAGCTTCAGCCATCCGACAAAAGCTTTGCCCGAACCCCTACCTCGATCCTGTGTGTATGCATGGCCCATGGGAGGATCATATCCTTGAATGCTGTAAGAATAACAAGCCTCATCTGGCTGACCAAAACCTGACCCTATCCCAACTCCTGCACCCATATTAAATGTTCTTAGTAGTCTTTGCATGTCATCACCCTCTAACATTTCTGAACTCCTAAGACGTATCTCTTCCGCAAAGAAATCTTCCATCGCCCGCCCGTTTCTTTGCCAAGACCAATCTCCTGGGAAGGCAGAGTTCCCAGTACCAGGAGCTGCAGCTGCCACATAATCTAAGCTACCTGGTGATGGTGCTTGATGGTTATGGAAGGGAATCACAGCATTCTGATCAGACCTCACAAATGGAAATTCAATCAAGTGAGGGACTGAAGGATTGTTATTTATAGGTTGGTTTGGTGGATCTGGTAAGGAAGAGATAATCGGTTGCCTGCTGCTTTGAGCAGATGTCATATACCGATCCTTTGCATAGTTGTTCTCGACTATAGGTGCAGAAGGTGCTTTTTTGCCACTCTTGGAGCCATCTATTAGAGAGTTCAGGATTTTCCCGTCATATTCTACGACCTGATGCCAATTCTCATATGCTCGTTTCACCATCGAATCTACCGACATCTGCAAGCAAAACTCGTACAAATCAGCTACTTTAATAGTTCAAAAGTGGCATGACCTATACCGATTGTCAGACAGAAATATCTGGATATGGACATTTATCAGAATGCTGCAACTAGTTTTGTTCATGAATTCAAATCCTGGTAATTTCTTAACTTTTCATGAGCTCAACTGAGAAAGACCATCTAACCTTTTGATTGTGGGAAAGTGATTCTAAACTGAGAAATTGTCCACTGGCGATGAGGCCCCTGAGCTCATAGATATGATTGAAAACAACACCGGTTCCATGAGTTCCATCTGCGTAGAAAACATAGAGCTTTCCTCCCAGGACACACGTCTTAGCATGTTCCACTGTGTTTTCCCACATCCTATTTGACATTCCACTTCCAAGGATCTACAATGTGATCATAAATGTGGAAAGGAAACAGGAAACCATGAGTGACAGATTGAAGAGGGAACAGATACTGAAGTCAAATAGGAGTTCATACGCATATCAACAAGAAAGGCGATTCTTACATTTCTCAATTTCTGAGGATCCCTGACAAGCATCCGGAGAAAATCTTCAACAGTGACAATTTCAGCCTTTACCAATTTCTTATGCAGTGCTCCATCCTTGGCTATTCTATCCAACCTCCAAACTTCATCGTGTAAAGCTGGTGGGTAGTGTTTCTTATACACTGCAAAATGCATAAATGATGATAAGAACAGTGACTTCATTAAGAAAAACTTTTTTCAGCTCATAATTGGATGCTTATCCAGACAGCAGAATAATTCCGAAAATCTCGTATTTCTCAGAATCCTGGATTTTACTAGTAAGCCTAGTTTAGAAGCATATGAGCTTTCAGTAAAGCAAAGCAAGGTCGATTAACAACTCCTACTTGTCTCTACATATACAATATGTATGAACCTTAAGTCATTCTCTCCTATTAGGATACTCAGAGCACCCAGAAACCAAAACCATAACTATCTGAAAACTCACATTCTCCCCTGTGATCTTTAACGGCAAATGCCTCGGTCTTAGCCTCTCGGATACGAATACCCTCACAATATCCAGGGCCAACTTTAATTCCAAGTCTGAACTTTCTGCTTCTTATCCAGCTAGAATTGTCAGTGAAAGTAAGATCTCCAAGAGTCCCTACACCTTCCTTGAGAATTACCTGTAGATCCCCTGTCAGCAAGGGTCTTTTCCCTTCGCGCTCCTTCACCTCGTTCCCTTCAAAGCATTCCATAGTCCAATCTTCTTCAGCTTCATCATTGAAGTCACCTTCAAGAACAACAACATTCAGTTTGGCTGCTGCTTCAGGTCCAGTTCGCACAACACTGCCTGTACTTGCATCTAACAGGACAACATGGATAGCTGCACCTTGCTCCCCCTCCACCTTCCCACCAGTGAACAAGTGAGGAGGCATTCTTGTTTTAAAATGAAGTTGAAGGTTTTTCCCTTCTGGTGCTGGCAATTTTGGTGGTGAAGACCTGAGAATCAGCAACGATGGAATGCACATTTCACAAAACGCACTCTGAATTCCTTGTATGAATTGCTTCATCAAGCCAACGAAGAGTAACTATCAATATATGCTTCCAAAACTAACCAATAAACCTACCTTCCAGCTATTTTTGCAGGTTCCAATCTGGTCAGAGCACGTTCCACTTCCTCACTAACCTATTTATACATTTGAATCCAAGAATCAGTAAAAACATAATCTTTACACAGTGAACTAATCAAGGAAGAAGATAGACTCACAATTTTGCGGAACATAGGTTCTAGTGATGAGCAAAGCCTTTGCAAACTGTCCACTTTCAAAGCTTCCACGATTACACTGCAGACAGATTAACTCATATCATTGGTTTGCACTTGCAATACAGAACTAAGCACACCATTTTAGGAATAAACTAAACAAACCACCGACACCTTCTCGTTAAAGTTAATGATCATGGAACTCTAGTCAACATTAATACAAATCATTTCTACATCAAAGCATTACTATAGATCCTCTCTTCACCTCATTAAAAACTATTCCTCAGAACTGTGAGGATGCAGACAAAACACGATGGCTTTAACTATCCCGTATCAACCTTCGATGCTAAGATGATGGCGGCTAAAATTGACCCCAGAAAACAATGGATTGGGATCAGCGTTGGATTTAAGGTGAGATAAGTCACTAAGCTTAGTATTGATAACTGAGATGTGATTTGGCATGCCATAAGTAAAGTCTTCGACATGAGATTTGCAAACCAATAAGGCAATGGAGTCTTTCAATTTGTGTTAGATAAACAAAGAAGCTAACTTTGGATCCTAGACTCTAAAACTCACTTCTTCCTGCTCTCACGCAACTATCTGAAAAACGCTACTCACCATGAGAATCGGATGTGATACTAAACAAAAGAAGTCAACAAAGGATGTCAGCTAAAGACCACAAACCTTGCTAAAGCAGGCAACTTTGCCCTTTTTGATTCAGATATGTCGTCAGCTTCATCTTCAACACCCAGCTCGTACCCTCTTTTCTCAACTTTCCTGTTCCTTGAACTTTCCATTTGTAGAAACTTACAAGAAATATGGATTCTTCTCTCCAAGTTTACACAACACCAAGATTGTCCTTTTGTATTATAGATCCCATGTAGTATTTCAAACTAGTCTTTCCATGACGAGACTCGAGATTTCAGACACCAGAAGATTACAGAAAACAGCTTTCGATGACATTTTCTGGATCTGGGTACTGTAAGGATGATGTGTTGGATCAGTTTTAGTATTTTGGGTAGATCCAAAATAAATTATTATTATGCTGTAATAGTGACATATAATAATTGGTTTCGTACACATCCAAAAGCAAGACAAGGATCAGATCTATGGAGAGTGAGAGAGTGCATGAACTTTGAAAGTCATGAAACCGCGTCTTCGCTGTCCTGGTCTCTCACAGCTGCCCTTTGGATTTGGCCAAGCATGTGCCATTTGACTGCCGCTAGGGCAATATGAGAAACAAAGTCAATGTCAGGGACAGCTATTTTGGGTCACTTGGCCCCTAAAAACCCTCCCCTACAAAATATCATTTTCTGGTACTTTTATTAGTTGCTCTGCAATCTGACACTGACACACAAGTTGACAGTATCTTTCACAGTATTGGATGCATAAAGTTTTTTCTGAGGTTAGGTTCAATGATTTGTAGTTCCATTCTCAGCATATTTCTACTTCAGATGACGAAAATCCCCTTCTCATTTGACCTCCTTTGGATTGATCCATGCAAGGAACCCATTTCTGTATTGTTATCCTATGTCCTATTAAGTGATCTGGCCGATTTTGAGATTGTTGAATTCATCAGAAGAATCAAGGAATTCATAGGATAAATCGTTCCTGCATAAGATATCTATCATTAACAATGTGATTATTGGCTCATTGTTTTGCCTGTATTAGGGATTGGAATCGAAAATAAATTATCAAATCCGAATACAAAAACAAAGAAAACATGGCCAAGTGTAAGGATGGCCTAAGTGTAGGGACAAAAACTAGCTCAATTGGGAAAAAAAATGTACCTTAATCATACGAATAGTTATTATTCTCCATCCCAACCTAGCCGGAGAGCTCTTTGCTCCCACAAGGAAGTAACTTTCCGTTCCCTGATAAGCAAAGCCTGAGCCCGCTCTCTGGCTTCTTCACACATTTCCGTGGCACTATTACATTTTTCTGCCTCCTTCTGGCACTGAGAAGCCACCCTTTTGGCTTCAGCAATGGTAATGTTCATGTGCCGAGAATGCTCTGCTGAAACAGCCTCTTGCAGTTTCAACTCCTCCTTAACAAGGTCCGCGAATTGCTTTGTCACCTCCTCCTCGAGGTCTGGGTCATCCGCTCCACAATCTGCAGCTATTTCACCATTAACGTCTGGTATGGATATCCACAAGCAAGAGTTGGAAAGCTAAAAGGAAAGCATGATCATGAGGAGCTGCCAAAGGCTAAAATGTAACAAGTCTACTAGATTTGTTTCCATTGTATTAGGTTTTGTTTCTTTCTTCAACACCAAGACATGACATTGGAAGCATATGACAATATAATAGAAACATTGTTGAGTTATCCATAATAACGGAGGGGATTAGTCATTATTATCGATGGTGGATATCTTTTTAATTTTAAAAAATAAATTAATATTTCGACCCGTACATTTCCGGGATGTCCCTAATAACCAATAAATGGCAAGTGCTTTTCCTTGTGTGGATCCTATTTCAATGGGAAGTTGATGAGTCGATCCGCCTACACTTGTTGCTTATAAGCTATATGGGGAGTTACTCCACATATTGTTTATGTATTGGAGGTAAGTAAACAAAGAAAAAACATGTTCAAATCAGAGCATTTCAAGATGCTTCAGAATTCTGTATGAGTTCAAGTCGTGAATATGAGAAAAAAATGAAAAAAAGAAGCTCAATTACAATCACCAAAAGTTCACTCTAATACATTCACATGAATAAACTAAGGTATTTACAAACATAGGTTCATGGAATGAGCTCTAACCTGTGGCTGAGAGATTGGAAAGTCCTGTAAAGACATTGAAAACCAGCAAGACAGCAGAAAAAGGCATTAGATGTGATATCTGCAAATATTCACCATTTCTGAGGGTGTAAAAGATGTAAAATGAAGAAGCATGAACATATTAATTACAGTGCAACCAATCCAATCATGCAATATCTACACAACCTTGTATTGCATAAAAACTGGAGAGGAGTAATAGTGACTAAATGAATCAATTTAAGAACAAAATCCAAATACCATAGCATGAAGGAACCAAACAGAGGATGATTGGCTATTAAGTGTTTGGTAGCAAATGGATTTTTTCATTAAAGAATTTTACAGAACAAGAGGAATTCATATTGCCGAGCAAGGTCAGTCCCGTCTTTTCGTTGCTGGAAACCAATTGAAACAAAAATATGTGTTGCGTTTCTCTTCATTAAAATGGAGAATGAGCATACAGTTAATTGATGATGCTGCATATGAGCTATCACAGACGTAGGCAAATGTCAAAGCATTCGGCTTGAACTATTATCAAACATGATCAAGTAGAGTAGTCAATCTCCAAGCTTAAAGTCATGTCCCCACATCACAAAGCAAATCCTTTGGAGTTTTGGTATGGCCAACAGAAACGCTGGAGTTCTTGATGTTCATCTAGGTTGCAGACTCATATACTACAAGCATAAACAAGCAATCTTAAAATAGATACGAGTGATCAATATCTACATAAAACAATGAAAGACAATTCTGTAATTAGATCAAACATGAAATTGATGAACACGGTGCCATGCCTCTAAATTTCACCCCAACAAAGGTATAACTAAACAAATTGACAAAGCAAAGAGCTGGCTCGGGATCCAAAATCTGGAATGACATTCGATCAAGACCACAAATTGATGAGATGGGTACGCCTTAATTCATTGAAATAGCAAATTACGCATAGCAAATTGCAAGGAGGGCAAGTCGAAGATTTGGAATGAGATAACGTCTTATTGAAGCTCCAATACAAAGCAGGGCCACACACAACCAGAGCTGACACCACAGCAAATACCACCAAACAGCACCTGAAGCAAGCCCCTGATCTCCTTGACATTTTCAACTCACACACATTTTAACACTCTAGTTTAGTCTCATCGACCCTGTAGTCTAAGTAACAACCAGACCAGTTCGGGGTTCGTGACAACACTGTTCTCAGTTTCTGTCTCCAAATTCTACCACAGATGAGTGAACAGAATCTGAACAAGATCAGTGTATGTAATGTGAAACCAAACCGTTAAAAATTTGGTATATGCACTAGACTCAAACCTTGAGCAACACCAATCGACTAATTATTCTAATGCACGTTAAAACTCTGAAACGACAAATTATCGACATACTACCAATGACATGACATTTTAGATATCTTAAACCAGACACCTAGGCCCTATGACTATGTCCAGGCCACTTGGTTAAAAAGTCAACTATGACGGTCAATTGTTCAACTCACTTAAATCGACCAATCAGAAAAATCAGACTGAATCCGAGTGCTGACTAGACTTTCAGAAGGACGGGGTCTCACAAAGGATGTGTTGGAGGGAGTGTTATCTGATTCCGATGACTCTGAAGGTTTGAAATGTAAAAATTTTCTGGTGAAGATTAATTTACCTATTCTTGTTCTTTTAGCTGTTTGTTGATTGAAATTTGTTAAATTTTGTTCGATGGCAGTTGAGACTTCACGGGGGGAACTTCATAAGATGTTCGTCCTAGCTGTCCTAAAGGAATCATGCACTAATTCTGAGAACCAAGTCCATCTTAATTCGTACTACATAGAATTTTGTCCTATTCCTAGGGACAGGATGTATAAGAAGTTTGGTCTTTTTGTTAGAGAACCTCTTCCAAAAGAAGCTGAGAATATGGAAGTTGAACTTCACCTGGCTCGTGGCAGATCAGTGATAACAAGACTTGTACCATATGGAATTTCAACGTTTACCAGAGATGAGGTGAGCAGTAATCTTATAGTTTAACTTTTAATGGTTAACTCAGATGTTAATTGATTATACATATGCAGATCATCCTAGCAGTAAAGTTTCAAGCAATGTTCCTCAAGATCATTCTTGACCGACCAGAATTTGTCGATGAATTTGTTCTATTGGGAATGGGATTGAGCTATTTGGTGTGATGAATTCTTGACCGACCATTCTATTTGTTGTGATGTGACTGTAGATTGGGAGATTCAAGGGAGATGTTTATCCTCTCCCATTTTCAGGAATCCAGTGGCTGTTGTGGACTACTCACAAGTTTTCTTAACTAGTGATGTTTGTCCTTTCTTGATCTAGTCACAAGCTTTTCCAGTGTGAAGCTAAATCCTGTAAGGGAACTTAAGGAACTCTCTCAATCTCGTAACTGGGATTTGCAGGTGCTTGCTTCAAAGAAAGGGAAGACATTTTTTGTGGAAGTAAAACTTACTGGCCAGGATTTGAATCTAGTTGCTTCTACAAGCAACTCCAGCAGAAAAGAGGCTGTTAAAATTGCTTCAGAAAAATTATTTGTGAAGTTGAAGGTAAAACCTGACATGTTTCTCGTCATATTGACATTATCACTGACAGTGCTACCAATGAAAATCTAGACATGTATACATAATTGATTTCTTCTTCCTGGTCGATGCCCGAGCGGTTAATGGGGACGGACTGTAAATTCGTTGGCAATATGTCTACGCTGGTTCAAATCCAGCTCGGCCCAATAATTCACTGATCCGCCATGAAATCATATTACCTTTACTTCTCCTGCACTTGGGGTTGGCTAGCTTGTTGTTGTTACCTGTTGATTTGTAGGATCAAGGCTATGTACCCAAGTTTAACTTCCTGGAAGAGATTTTAAGGTCTAGCTCCGAGATGGAAGCCAAATTGGTCGGATATGATGAAACTCCTGTAGAAGTTGTTTCGCAATATGCACTTTATCTTGAGAACTTGAAGGTAGAAGAGCCTATTGGTGGTAATGATCATTCCAAAACTGATTCCACCGTTAAAACATCTGATGCTTTGTCACCTTCCGCGGTTGATGCCGAGGGAATACACCGAAATGAGGGTGTTGTTGTTAGGATATGTCGTTAGTATATGATTATGCGGTTAGAATTATATTAGATTTGATTAGATTTTATTATATTAGATTTGGTTAGATTTTAATTTATTAAATTTGATTTGGTTTGATTTTATTATATTATTTGGTTAATAGGTTAGGATATTATATTTTCCTATAAATATAAGGCATGAATAAGAGGGACGAATAAGGAGGTTCGCCATTTGAGCTCCTGTAGCTCCCAAAGTTCAATATCTTATCTCTCCAGTTCAACCCAACAAATTGGTAGCGGAGTAAGGTTTGTAGTGGAGCAACCCAACCCAACCCAACAAATTGGTAGCGGAGCAAGGTTTTTTTGAGGGACCTGTGAGAATGGAGAGTGAAACACAATCGGCTTTTAGCCAATATATCGCTCAGTGTTTGATGGGCAAAATTATCAAGAATGGGTTGTTCGAATGAAAATCTATCTTGATGCTATGGATCTTTGGGAGGCTGTCGAAGAAGATTATGACGGTGGCACAAATGAAAATACATAAAGAGGGGAAGACAAGAAAGTCAAAAGCTATGGCTTGTCTTTTTTCTGCCGTCACAAACATCATATTTATCAGAATCATGAACCATCACTCAGCTAAAGCTATATGAGATTATCTTAAGGAGGAGTATGAAGGCAACGAGAGAATCAAGACCATGAAAATTCTCAATTTAATTAGAGAATTTGAGATAATGAAGATGAAGGAGTCAAAAACAATCAAAGAATATTCAGACAAACTATTGGGCATTGTCAACAAAATAAGACTTCAAGGTAAGGATTTTCTTGATGAAAGAATTGTTCAAAAGATTCTTGTTACCCTTCCTGAGAGATATGAGTCCAAAATTTCTTCATTGGAGGAGTCTAAGGATTTGTCAAGCATATCCTTGGCAGAATTGGTTAATGCTTTGCAGGCTCAGGAACAGAGGAGAATCTTTAGAAAAGAAGAAATTATTGAGGGAGCTTTGATTGTCAAATCTGGAAGCTCAAGATACAATAATAACACTCCTTGTTCTTACTGCAAGAAATCAAATCATCCACCAAAGAAGTGTTAATGGAGGCCTGATATAAAATGCAAAAAATGTGGAGGTATGAGACACATTAGGAAAGTATGTAGATCCCTAAAGTTCGAAGCAGCCATAGCATATATAGAAGAAAACGATGATAATATCTCTTTATAGAGATATATAAAGATTCACAGATATATGCAGATTCGCCAATTTGGGAATATGCAAATACTATGACAAAGAGGAGCTTTATGCGGTTAGAATTATATTAGATTAGATTAGATTTTATTATATTAGATTTAGTTAGATTTTAATTTATTAGATTTGATTTGGTTTGATTTTATTATATTATTTGGTTAATAGTTTAGGATATTATGTTTTTCTTAATATAAGACATGAATAAAAAAGACAAATAAAGGGTTCGCCATATGAACTCCTGTATCTCTCAAAGTTTAATATATTCTTTTTCCAATTTACATAATCCTCCTAAAAACCCAAAACCCAACAGTTGTCAATCATAAATCTGACAGAGACTCACAGAGCACAGGTTAGTGATGATTATCGATTATCTATCCGCAAGGAATGAATATCTGTGGAATATCTCAGGTTAGCACCCTTTCGTTTCAATTGCATACAGGAAGACAAGTTCTGTACGAAGTCTGCACTGCTAATTGTTGGAAGCCGCCCCTGATCGAATGCTGCGGCGAGGAAGGACCAAGTCACTTGAAATGGTAAGGCCATAATCTACCGGTTACGAATTAAAGCCGTGATCTACCGGTTTCGATTTAAGGGGAAATGTTCTCTGAGAAGAAGATATTGCAGGTTCACGCACAAGGTGACAATGGTGATAGAAGATGCGCCGGATTTGATTTTGGAGTGCATTGGGACGCCTCAGAGCAAGAAGAAAACCGGGGCGGAAGCGGCGCTCTGGTATTTGGAACGTGAAGGCTACTTGCTTCAAAGTGAGAAGGAGCTTGAGTTTCTTCTTTTCCCGTTTTCTGACTCCGGCGACGGCTGGAGGCTGACGAGGACAGGTGGCGGCAGCATATATTTTCTGAAAAAAAGTTAGTCTTGTTAATTAATAGTAATATGTTGTATAACCATAAATATAAATGTAATGCCAAGCTCATATTTTTGGTAGTGGTATAGTTGTAATATGAATGGAATATGGATGGCTAATTGGGAATAAAAAATCAATTCAAATTGCAAGGCCCAAGCTTTAACTGTAAGGCCCGACCTATGTATATGTTTGGGGTTATCCTCGTGATATCTTAAGTACCGGAAACCGCCAATGATGCTTCTTTCTGATCGCTTTCCAACTCCAATGGGGCAACTCGGCTCGTCGCCTTCACGTCCCCTCAGGTACGCGGTGCTTGGTGCCGGTTTTGCTGGTCTGTCGGTCACTTGGCATTTGCTCAAGGTTGTTTCACTCTCTCCTGAGTACTTCCCTTTCTTTGCTTCTATTACCCTCTTCTTCTGTTTGTATTGCAGTCGACCGCTGATTCCACCGCTTTCCTTTTTATATGTGCTTGCAGCACAGTCATAAGGACTCAAATGTGCGCATAGACGTGTATGATGAGGCGGGTATTGGAGGCGGAGCCTCGGGGGTTTCCGGAGGCCTTCTCCACCCTTATTCTCCTAAAGGTTTGCGTCCTTCTTCTGTCCGTTTTCGCGGTTCTGTTTAATATGATTGTAGTGTGAAAAATCGTGGCAGCTAAGCTGCTTTGGCGAGGCGCTGAGTGTTGGAAAGAGTGTTTGATGCTTTTAAACGTTGCGGAATCGGCTGCTGGACTTGGAAATTCCCTTCATGATCCCGATAATTTTGTAATGCGGAGAAGGTTTACTCTCCAATCTAAAGCTCTTTTCCCTCCTCCTCTCCGTTGTGTTCCAATCTAAACTATTTGCATTTATTTATTCTTGCAATCTGATATTCGTACTAATTTAGTATCATACATTATTTTTCCCTTGACAAAATCCTGTCCAATTTAGGGGCATTCTGAGACCGGCAATGAGCATAAAGAATTTAAATGTGCTGAACAATGTACCTACGCAGATCCTCTTGTACTGAACTTTATTCACTTTAACACTGATTTTATAGAATAATCTCCTTGTTACCTGTATTATGCAATTAGAATGCTCAGAATTCCTGCGGCAGTTGCCCAATAGAGACCATCAATATGGATGCCGCCCAACAACTTGTTCCAAATATTCGTGTACCTTTCAACACAGCCTTCTATATGCCTGAAGCCATTAATGTAAATCCCCTGCGCTACCTCCAGGTCTGAAGGAAAGGACTATCCTGTAATTATATCTTTCCCTTCATAGTTTGTATGATTTCCCTTTGTGCTTTTGATAAGCAAGAATTTGATGATATTGGATGTAGATTACAAGAATCATTTCTTTATTCTTTCTATATTTTGCCAGGCACTGTTCCTAGCATGTGAAAATCTTTCGAAAGATTTGTCCGATTCTTTCCATGGACAGAAGGATCTAAATTTGCACAAGAAATCTATTCAAAAACTTGTTGACCTGGAAGGTAATCACAAGCACTGTGGCCTAGGTCATTTATACTTGGCATATTTCTGATTTTGAGTATTTCTGTTTTTTTAAAAAAAACTAAAATAGATCTTCCGTTATGTCTGTTTTGTCCACAGAAGCTGTATGGGAAAATATTATAAATTCGACCTTTGTGTCTAGCCAAGTAGAAACTTGAGGTTAAATCTTAGATTCTGTTGCCATATTGTCAAACTGTTAAGAACCTCCGCCTTTAGATAAGCTAAACCTGTCCTATGAGATGTTGTATTAAGAGAATTATTATGAAAATTAAACTTTTTTGCTGAGAATGGAATGAGGAACAACAGTGTGGTCATCTTTCGAGAGGCCGACTCTTTCCTACAAACATGTCTCACAAAATCTGCATGCCTGCCATCATATTTTCGTTTGCCTTAAATACTGCCTTTGACTCACTAATCCCAAGTGGTGTCTTTGACATTACCCGTGTATCAATCCGTGACTAACACCTAAATCCCTCAACCGTAGCCTGCCTTAGACCCCCTGTCCTCCCTTTTCTAGCCATCCTATGAAAAAGATATCGTATCTGAGGCTTAACACTAACCTAGATTTATAAACGCATACTGATGCTTTATATTTATTCTACAAGAAGAAAGGCCGACTCTTTCCTACAAACGTGCTAGAATTTGTTTTTTCTAAAAGCGATATGTCACCATTTATTGGAACAGCATCTGTCTGATGGTTATGCATACCCTTGCTTTGTCCTACATAGTTGTGTAACTATTGGCTGGTTTCAGGCATTAGTAAGCTTGTTTTGCTATGCCTATCCATCTAAACTTAGATTATTTGGTTTCTTTCATGATTAATTCAATTATGTTCCGTTTTGCAGGGCAATATGATGCAGTGATAGTATGTCTAGGCGCAAAAGCAGACATGCTACCAGAACTCTTTGGGAAGCTTCCTTTAAGGAAATGTAGGGGTGTTATTGTGCATCTAGGACTGCCCCATACTCTAAGGTTAGCCTGTGCCGTAGGTACACATGTGCGCTTCCACTCTTTCTTTTTTGTTTCCTTTATTTGACGAGTGGGTATGTTATCTATTTTGTAATCGTGTGCATTTTCTCTCTGAAATTGGTCTCTAAATTCTTTTAACTTTGCTGGAGAAGTTATAATCTGCAAACTGTTTCAGGGAAGAGTACCCAGACTACGCCCCATCCATCTTGTCAGATGCTTGGCTCGCCATTCGTGGAACCCGCAGTATATACATGGGCTCAACCTGGGAATGAGAGTCCAGAAACGCTTCGCCACGTGTCTCAGCTGATGACGCCTCAAAAGCTTTCCTGGAGCTTATATCAAAGGCGTCAGTCTTTTATCCAAATTGACTATTATTTCAATTTCTCTCTTTGAGTCTACAAATGCATACTCTGAGATTACAACAGCACACTTATGAGTTTACAAGAGCATACTTTGAGTTTACAAAAGCATAACAAATTGGACAGAAAACCTTTGAATAAAACTATGAAAGTCCCAATTTGGATAGAAATGGAACATTATCCACTACAAAATAGTAGCAATTTATGAAGTTATGCTCCACCAAATAAAACCATGCTCTTCGCCATCGCGGATTGATGTAAAGTACGACTCCAACCGTCAATATTGCTATTGCATATGACATCACAAAAGTGACCCAAAAAGCATCCATATCTACCAAGTCATTATTTTCAGTAGCATCTTTCGATATTGATGGTGGCAGTGCCTCTTGACTACAACTCTTAGGCAATGGCGTTCCACAAAGTGAAGGATTGTCCTTGTAGCTATCTTCTTCAAATGTTCCAAATTGTGCCACTCTTTCGGGTGTTCTGCCAGATAAATTATTATGTGCTACACTGAAAACCTCCAAGGAATTGAGTTTGATGAGTTGCTGAGGGATTGATCCATTTAAGTTATTGAAAGAAAGATCTAAAGTCTCAATTTTCCTGAGGTTGGAGAATGTTGATGGAATTTCTCCCACTAAACCATTATGAGATAGGTTTAGGACCATCATTTCACCAAGATTTCCAAATTCGTGAGGAATTTCTCCCTTCAGATTATTACAAGAAAGATCAATGCCAGATATATGCTCAAGAATCCATCCGTGGTAAACATGTGATGCATTTTTTGTTGTGAACTCTATATTTTCTGATGGCTGGATTTCTAGAGTTGAGTAACTAAATTCGTTGAGAAACCTTAAAAACATTAACTCGTGAACAATAAGCTGACTGCTAATAGATCTTATATTTATACAAGACGGAATTTCTCCAGAAAAATTATTATGAGACAAGTCTAATAAACTTAATTGTTCTAATTTACACAACTCTTTCGGAATTTCACCCATAAGATTATTATTACTCAAAATAAGAAAGTTTAACTGAGACAAAAATCCGATCCAAATTGAAATTTTACCTGTAAAATTATTTTGACTCAAATCTAATGTTTCGAGTTGAGAACAATTATGAAATATTTTTGTCAAGGATCCTTGTAGGTGGTTTTTTGACAAAAAAATATTTAGTAAGAATGGGTTACTAAAACCTTGTGATAAAATTCCTGAGAGAGAATTTTGTGAAAGATCTAAATATTCAAGATAGTATAGATTCCCTATCCATTCAGGAATTGGACCAGAGAGATGATTTTTACTTATATCTAACACGTTTAAATAGGAGGATTTAGATAAATTCGTTGGGATACCACCACCAGTGATACTATTATTGGAAAGTATAAGAGCATCCGACGAGGAATATGAGTTTGCAAAATATTCGGGTATCTGACCTTGTAATTGATTGTTGGATAAGTCTAGACATTCAAGTGAGCGCATCAGATCTATTAAAGGGAGGACACCATTAAAATTGTTTATGGACATGTTTAGAAGTCTTAATGCTGGCAAATAAGATGCAATCGTCGGTGGGATTTGGCCATGAAAGGAGTTGATAGAAATATCCAATTCTTGCAATTTCAAATGAGAATGAATTGGCAAACGAAGAGTTCCTGAAAGAGAAATATTGACCAAAAATAGTGACTCTAGGTTTGTGTTGTTATCCAACAACCAATGTGGAAACTCATCCTTAATATTATTGTGTGAGAGATCAAGAGACCATAGAGCACTCTGATGGTATAAGAATTTGGGGAATGATACAAAATGACCATGACCATGACCTGCCAAATCAAGCACTTCTAACTGGAATTTTGGAGTCGAACCATGATTCTCAGATTCCTCGTATATCTCATTGTGGTTAGCTTCCAAAGTTACTAGTTTCGTCAGGTTGAAGAAGGAAACGAGTGAGGATGGGATTTTAAAACCGTTATACGAGAGTCTTAATGTTTCGATAGATGTGAGACTTCCCAACGGAGAAAATGAGATGTTTCCGCTGAGATTATTAAAAGACAAGTCTAATACTTGGAGTGATGTCAAATTTGCAAGACAAGAAGGTAAAATCCCATTTAGATTGTTGTGATCCATATATAGCACCTCAAGATATTTTAATTGGCATAGACCTGTAAAAATTTAATATAATTAGAAGATATGAGAAAAAAAATATGAGAAGGTCATCATCATATTACCTTCAATTGTCGTGGGTATGGTACCACTAATGGTAGCGTTGGACAACTGTAGATACTTAAGAGAGGACATTCTTCCAATTGTCGTTGGGATCAAGAAGTTATTGCTGATTTTAGAATTGATCATTAATAATCTTTCCAAATTCTTGAGACTAGGCAAACCTAATACAACGAAAACATAACATTAGAGGGTAGTCGACAAAACCAATAGACAAACAAGGAAAAATGATTGTCTATCTATTTCGGTTGAATGATAATTCTATTAACTATTACTTTGATCGTATTTTTTAATTAAGGATAATAAAATATTTAAAGATTGATGAAATATAAAAATAACTAAATCATAAGACAATAGAAAAACTATAAACTCTTAAACAATTGACTAACATATAAAAGATTTGCAGTATAAATTGGTAGAATGGTGTAACACTTTAAGAGAAATTTGTTGTTTAATATAATTACCTTCAACATGAAGGGTACCCTCAACATCACTCATGTCCAATGTTTTGAGAGATAATAATGATCCAAGACTTTGGAAGACATTCTCATCAAGTGAGCAGCCAATCATAACCAAATGTTCTAAATTTTGCAAGTCTGTCATCCACAAAGAAAAGAAGAAAATAAAGATAAAGTTAATTTTTGAATTTAATTTTTAAAAAAATTCAAATTTCATTGAAATTTGTTACTTGTTATAACTTACATTGATCAAATATTGCTCCTTCTAATTTGATGTTAGATAGATCTATGGTCTTGAGATTTGTTAAATTGATCAATCCTAAAACAAGAAGAGAAAATACGATTGAATATGTATTAAAATTTGAATAACTTTGAAGGACAAATTTATGAATCTTTTTGTTAATTCAATTATTCATGAAAAAAATATATAAGAATAAAAAAAGTGATAAAAAAGATCACATGCCAAATGCTAAAGAAATACCTTTTGTGTTCACGGTTATTTTGAAATGGTTGCCACCGACATCGAGTAAAATGAGTGACGAAAGCTCTCTTAGAGATTGAAAAATATTGTCATTGAAATCATTAGCACTTAGTCCAAGATATTGCAACTTAGTCAATTGCAACAAGCCTCCATCACCTGTATAGATATTTAATTTATTTGTGATAATTTTTATAACTTTTCTATATATAATTAGTTTTTTTTTTTACCTTTGGAGTCCACAAATTGATAAATCTCATTATCATCCAAGAATAACCTCTCCAAATTCCGTAAAGCATTCAATTCTGAATTATAAGAAAAAAATAGAAATCAAATTAATTAGTTGATGTTTTAAATTATAAATGAAATAATATTTAATAAAACCAAAGATTCGTTCACCTGTAATATTTATTGATCCTTTTATTTTGTTGCCTTCTAAATATAGTTCCCTGAGAGATGAAAGTACTGAAATATTTGATAAAATATTTTTATCAAGGTTATTGCCGCTTAAATGAAGAATCTCCAGATTCTTTAACTTCAATACTTCTTCTCCACCTAAAAAATTATCAGCAACAATTTTATAATTAATTCCATATAAATACACAATATGTTTATTTAACTCAATTATAAAGATAAAATTAGAGCAATATTGACTGATCCTTCAATGTTACTATCTCGCAAGAACAGTCTCTTTAAGCATGAAAGAGTACATAGAGATAGCAAAATGCTTGCATCAAAATGATTATAACTTAAGTCAAGATATTCCAAACTGGTGAGCACTGATAATCTTTCGAAACCTGCGGCATATATAGTAGAATGCAATTTGTTAATATTTTCATCTATCATTATAATTGAAGAATATTCAAAACCTACAAATTAAAGAGTTGTAGTCAATTTAAGCATTAATTTTGTTTTCTTTTTGAAAAGATGAAAATATATCGCATAATATATATAACTATCTCCTAACTCTCAAAGGTTTGTTTTTTTTGTCAAGATAGTCAATGCAAGAGAAGAAAAAAAGGAAATAAAGACGAACCGTTGTTCCCAACGACGCCATTTATGCCATTCGAAGATAACTGCAGAATTTTTATTTCTTTGAAAGAAAGAAATAAAGAGGTATTCAGATACCAAGCAGCATCAGGTACCGGCCAATAATCCCTGATGCCATCAAGTCGGAGCTCTATTATTCTCCCACTAGTATTGTCGCAGGTAACACGTGTCCAGTTGCAACAATTGCCATCTTCAACCCAGTCTGGCAATTCCTCAGACAGATGATCTACGGAAGCTTTGAATTGCAAGAGAGCAAGTCGCTCTTCTTCTAAACAACCATAACACCACCACACTTGAAATGCAAACAATGCCATGACTACCAGCACCTGTTTCATTCCCATATTCTTTTATAAAAACACACTCAGTCTCTCAGCTGTAATTTGATACACCAATTCTGCTCCCTCTTCCCTTTTATAGGGAAGCATCCCTCCATAGTTCCTTCTCTACTTGTTCTTCCAGCGGTTATGGGGCCATAGTATATTATAAAACAAATTAAATATAAGTTGATTCCACTTCAGGTCACGCCGCCCCACTCGGGGCTACAAATTCTATCAAGTTTCAACCGTGCGCAATACTTCCAAAGTCATCCGTGTTATTTGTTTCTTCCTGTCGAGGTCGGGCCGGTCCACGCACGGCTAGAAAATTTTATCATCCTTGCCCTATACGGCAGAAGATGTGGGTCATAAACATTCAATCATTTTCTTACCTCATTGATAAGATTGTGCCGGTCCACGCACGGCTAGAAAATTCTGTCATCCTTGCCCTACATTGTGGAAGATATGGGTCATACCATAAACGTACAAATATTTTCTTACCCCATAAATCCATGAATAGGGCAATAATGCAATGGATAATTCACTATTTTCCATCAATTATTTTGTAACAAAGTGAATATGACAATTCATCCATTATAATTAATATTTATAACATTATAAAAAAATTAATCAGTTCGATATACAAACCATTGTATTAATTGGTATTTTTGTTGTTGTCGAACGCATAATTAAACAATTTTCCGAGATGTTTTATGGGAATGATTATCAATACCCTGCAATATCTCAAACATGACAAAATGGGAATGAAACAAAAATATGTGTTGCGTTTCTCTTCATTAAAATGGAGAATGAGGATACAGTTAATTGATGATGCTGCATATGAGCTATCACAGACGTAGGCAAATGTCAAAACATTCGGCTTGAACTAGTATCAAACATGACCAAGTAGAGTAGTCAATCTCCAAGCCTAAAGTCATGTCCCCACATCACAAAGCAAATCCTTTGGAGTTTTGGTATGGCCAACAGAAACGCTGGAGTTCCTGATGTTCATCTAGGTTGCAGACTCATATACTACAAGCATAAACAAGCAATCTTAAAATAGATACGAGTGATCAATATCTACATAAAACAATGAAAGACACAATTCTGTAATTAGATCAAACATGAAATTGATGAACACGGTGCCATGCCTCTAAATTTCACCCCAACAAAGGTATAACTAAACAAATTGACAAAGCAAAGAGCAGGCTCGGGATCCAAAATCTGGAATGACATTCGATCAAGACCACAAATTGATGAGATGGGTACGCCTTAATTCATTGAAATAGCAAATTACGCATAACAAAAATTGCAAACGACCCAGATGCACCAAGACGGTAAACATTCGAGAAAATGCGTTAAAACAGTAAGAGCAGACACATACAAAAGATAGAGAAAGACAAAGACAAATACCAGGAGCGATCTCGAGAAGAGACAATGGAGGAGGGCAATCACAGATGCAAGGAGGGCAAGTCGAAGATTTGGAATGAGAGAACGTCTTATTGAATCTCCAATACAAAGCAGGGCCACACACAACCAGAGCTGACACCACAGCAAATACCACCAAACAGCACCTGAAGCAAGCCCCTGATCTCCTTGACATTTTCAACTCACACACACTTTAACACTCTAGTGTAGTCTCATCGACCCTGTAGTCTAAGTAACAACCAGACCAGTTCGGGGTTCGTGCCAACACTGTTCTCAGTTTCTGTCTCTAAGTTCTTCCACAGATGAGTGTAACAGGATCTGTACAAGATCCATGTATGTAATGTGAAACCAAACCGTTGAATGATCCGATCCAAAACGGATGACATGACATCCATGTGAAACTAATGAGCAAGATTCCAAGGGCTACCATGTCATTCCCACTTTAAAGCCATTCTTGTCTTAAACGCGTTATTTAATCCCAGTCTTATAAACATCACCCGCATTCTTCTTGGTTCTAGCTGGTTTCGAACTACGAAGCGGAACCAGTATGGCTATTTGGCGTGAAGCGGAACCATTCTTTATCTATGTTTTTCTTGTGATCGTAACCGTGATCGTGGTAGCGGTAATCAAATATATTCATATAATATTAATTATTTTTTAATTATATTATAAATATTAATAAATTGATCCGAAATTTTAAGATATGAATAAAAATCATAGTCAATATCGATAATACGTTATCAACTGTGGTGCCATTCACTAACTAGGTGTTAGCGGAGTGACCTATAGCATACTGTGTTCCCTTAACTCAAATTACCGGGTTCAATCCGGAAAAACTGCGAGTTATGAAAAATACACTGTTGGTAGTGTTCCTCACCAAAGGTGGATGTTATACCCCCACTTATGACTGCAAGCTAAATGTCTGTGAAGTGAGATGTGTGGTCGAGCCACCGGAAGAGATTAATCTGGTTGTCAAACTGGGATAATTTTCATTATAAAAAAAAAAAACTATGGCGCCATTCGACATATGGTAGAAAAAAATTCAATACCAATTAGAAAAAATTGTGTTGGTAAAATTAATCAAACATGTAAAAACATGTAAATATGAAAGAGTGACACTAACATAATCTATAGATTTCACTTAATTAAGAAAATAGATACTCAATCACTAACAAATTTTGTTGTTATCATTAAAAAGTGAACAATTTACGTATATTTTGAAACAACAATTGGGGTATTTAGCCCCAGGGCTCGGGTGAGGTGGTTTAGACCTCTTCCGGCTTAAGTGAGGTCACGGGTTCGATCCGTGCCTCACGTATGCAGCCGCTTTAAAAAACTTGGGGTCAGCGCCAAGGCCGCCCGTTAGGGTCTAACACGGTGCGCAGGGGATTAGTCTGGCTGGGACCCATGTGATCGACGTGGGGTCCGGCTGGGACACCTCTTGCTTTGTCAAAAAAAAAAAAACAATTGGGGTATTTTGCAGCCGTAGATTTGCATT
Organism: Passiflora organensis; assembly: GCA_019739055.1. Lineage (NCBI taxonomy): Eukaryota > Viridiplantae > Streptophyta > Magnoliopsida > Malpighiales > Passifloraceae > Passiflora > Passiflora organensis. The sequence goes on from JAEPBF010000269.1 coordinate 1,766,743, forward strand.
GCAAGTGAAAGTTAACTACTAAAAATTGGTGATATTAGCAATGTAATTAAACACGTTTCCATGAGATCATATTATAGCCTGATAAAACATAGGAATGTGGGTTAATTAACAATGTACTATTTTTCTTATTTTTTATAATGTTAATTTTACTTCATCTTATCCCTATTTATAAGAATATGTTTATTTGGTGGAATTATCGAAATTGATATTCGTTGACATTATTGAAATTGATATTGTTGAAGTGAAAATTAAATTATAAATATTTTATTGTTAAAATAAATAATATTATTGTATCTTTTTAAAAAATTTAAGAATATGTATTCTTTTTTAAAAAAGTTTAATTCTCAAACTAAACTAACTCCACCAACTAAATATTGAATCAAAACTTCTTAATCCTCAAATTAAAAAAGGACATGAAATCTTTTAATCACCATACTTGACTTGTTTTGCAAGTTTAAACGGACATGACCCGCGTTGGGCTATGTCTTCCTTGCTAAGTTTCTTTTCTTCTTGGCCAAGTTTGTCCTATTCTCCAATCACATCCACCTGAATCCTCGAAGCAACACTTACGTTGTGCAATACTATGCATCTAAACTCCATAATTCTTATACAGAAGAGCCTAGAAACTCCTCTAGACATCTCGTACCGATCAGCCATTGAGGCCCACTAAATCTGAGGTTGGCATACTTCCACGTATCCCCAGAATATCCTATTCCACTAAATCCTCGCTTTACCACCTTATCTAGAAATCTCCTATAAAACCCCAATAAGTAAAAGGGAAAAGCAAGTGCTCTGACAGAGAAAAATCAAATGGCAACCAAGAAAGTTATGGAAGTGGTGAAGGGGCTGGACCTAAAGAGGTACGTGGGTAGGTGGTATGAAATAGCTTCATTTCCATCTATATTCCAGCCCAAGAACGGGGAGAACACTAGAGCCACCTACACCTTGAATGAGGATGGTACTGTTCATGTGTTGAATGAGACTTGGAATGATGGCAAGAGAGCGTACATAGAAGGCTCTGCGTACAAGGCTGATCCTAAGAGTGACGAGGCCAAGTTCAAGGTCAAATTCTATCTTCCTCCATTCTTGCCTATCATCCCTGTTGTCGGGGACTACTGGGTTTTGTACATTGATGAGGATTACCAGTATGCTCTGATTGGCGAGCCTAGAAAGAAAAATCTTTGGGTATGTCACTGCCTGGGCTCTGTATTTTCTTACTGTTCTTGTTTAATGTTTGAATGTGTGGTATAGTGAGGGAATCAAGTAGTGAAAGAACAAGTTTATAAAGTTTTTGAAATAATGGTGTGCTGTTTTTGGTTTTAGATACTAGCCAGGAAGCCTCATATTGACGAGGGGATCTACAATCAGCTGGTGGAGAGGGCCAAAGAAGAGGGATATGATGTGAGCAAGCTGCACAAGACACCCCAGCGTGACCCACCACCAGAAGGAGAAAGTCAGGGGCCGAAGGACAGAGGTTTTTGGTGGTTCAAATCCATATTTGGAAGGTAAAAAAGATAAAATGGAAACAGCAAGCTGAGGGTCGGTTGTAATATTGATGGAAAGAACTTGTTGGCTCAGTTTAATCACCAGTATATGTATGTATCTAAGTCATATGGCATAGACAATTAATATTGATGCACTCTTTGTACAGTAGATATTTCCTATGTACTCTGTTGAAGATATTTGAAATATAACGTCGCTATTTTGTTGTAGAAAAAAAATAAAGGCCAAAGAGCAAAGCATGGAGTCCATTTCCGCTTTCCTAAGAAACTAAGCTATTAACATAAATTCGCTTACTTGAGTGGTGCCTTGCTTCTAATTTACTGCTGCTCTTCATGCATGTTTTCCTCCATTGACATGGTTATTACATTCTTGCTTGAAGCTAATGAAATGACTGTGGATTTAAGTATCTTGCTACTGATGATGCAACACACACTGTTCCACAGGTCAATAAGGTTGAAGTGAATCTGTGATATCAATTGTAGGAGAACCTGAAAGAACTGTAATAGAAGCTACATCATTGAGAAATGCCGTTGCTACATCATTGAGAAATGCCGACTACATCATTGAGGAACAGATTTGTATTACTTCATGATCAAAAAGTAATAGTTTTACACACAGAAGTCCATGAATGCTAAAAATGCTACCATAAATAGAAGGCGTATAAGAAACTTTACTGACAATATTTGGTTCTTTTTCTTTTCATACATGAGACCATATCCAGAAGAAAAACTCCACAATTCTGGGTCACAAACAATTTGTTGATGATATCGACATGTGTTTATACAATCTCCATCAACATTATAACAAGTGATCGTCAACATGTCATACCACTTGGCTTCGACGCTTACAGTATTGTACAACATTGATTGGTCTTTTTTGCCTGCTTGTAGAACATCTGTTACAATAGCCAACAAAACTTAGCTTAGCAGCGCCGTTTAGATCCTAAATGGAGAACAATATCTGAGATATGCACTCAAGTAATTATTAAAAAAAAGGAAACGGTAAACATCCATAGGCTTTCAAGTAACCGTGCGAAATCACAAAATTGACAGCCGCATAAAACAAAGTCCAAAAAATTCAAAAGATTTAAGATTTGTCTTGATAAGATGTTGTATCCCATTCCTTAATCCAACACCTTTGAACGGGTTGGGGACATGACCGCTTGATCCAAACAAACAAAACACAGATGGCAAGACTAATTCCAGTATCAGTTTGTGAGATATCCATGGCACTGCTGAGGTTCTGGGATTCCTTTTTAGTGAGATAACTCAACAAAATACGAAGATTTGAAAATGAAATTAAGAGAATTACAGCATGAACAAATTTTTTAAATTGACTGCACATAATACAAAGAAAGAAAAAGATTATCCTAATCTGAGAAGAAAATATTCTCAAATTTGGAATATTATACCACTTGAAAAAAATAAAAAAAAGTTCTCTCTAGTATTATTATTTAGATGGATAACATTTCCTTTTCTGAGTAGGCACAAAACTGTGACAGTGCATGAGGGTAAGACAATAATGTATTTGGAGCTTTTATGAAAAAAAAGGAGAATATTTTCTGGTCTACTATCTTGGTCCAAAATTTCTGTAACGCGAACATAGTTTAAGAAAAAGAAAGGGGAACTAAGAACATAAAAAAAGATATGAAAGATAAAGAAAATACAAAATACTCTGTATTTCAACAATAATCCACAACATTAACACGAGAAAACATAAGCCCCACTAATTATACCAGGAAAAAAGGGAACTGCTGTAAGGAAATGGATATTATCACAAATAAAAAACCATTTATTTCAAAAGAAAAAGGTTAAACAAACCAATAATGCAGCAATACCTTCTAATAAATTAATTATGACCATGTTAACTATGGAAAACAGCAAAGCATAAGAAAAACATCCAGAAGAGAAGAAAGAGTCGGCAAAAAAAAAAAATGTTGATGGTCGTGTTGGTCATTTTCAGGAGGAAAATAACTGCAATCGGAGCTTCTGAACACCAAAAAGAAGCAAGATGAATTCCTGGCTAACCCACACTTCCCAGTAGGTTTTCAATTTTGCAAATACTAAACTATTGCTTGGATTTCAATGAAAGGGATTCCTCAATGTTCAAGGAGTTATCCAGAACAAGAAATAAGCAAGAAAAAAGGAGCAATTTTTGACATTTTGTTTGATGTTTTAACAACTCTAATTACACATTCTTAGATGGTTTACTACTGTAAATCTAGTAATTTATAAAGTGCATATATATGTTAAAGCATTCATGCTGACCGATGAAATAAAATGATAAAGAGATTTTATAAATCCTAAACCTGTGAATATGTTCCAGGAAACAAAAATAACAAAAAGCGCTAGTGGGAGTTGAGCAAGAGATTTCCAGTGACCAAGAGGAATTTTATGTGCAGAATGATAAGATGTGAAAAAAAGAAAGAAAAAAAAAGTAATACCTGAGATGCAGCACTCAGATCTGAACTTTTTTCAACTAAACTGTCCAGTTTTTCACCTCTTGCAAGCACACTATCAATTGTCTTATGCTGTAGCAATAAAAAAGACAAAAGATAACTGAGAATTGTTAACAGGAAATGTAAGCAAAGCTTGTACAATTGATTTCTTAAAATCAATTTTACAGGAGTCCAAAATAATCACTACATTCAACATTTTCACGAGAAGTTTTGGACCAAGTAAAAACAAAGTGTCCATCACCAGCAAACCGATATAAATTTTTACTTCAGATGTCAGAGATTGTTTTGGACAATGTTCTGCAAGACATTTTAGCGCCACCATTTCAATGCAGAAACAAGATACGGACAAATTATTTCTAATACAGGTGAGCTAAAGCAACAGGAGAAGTAACTAGAGTCAATAAACATATCTGAAAATAAAGATACTTCTCTTACAATCTTTAGCTATAGAACCATATGGCAATGATTCAATGTCGCATCGGCCTTGGTACTTGGAATATTATCAAATCCCAGAAGATGCTAGAAATCCTAAGTTATCAACAGTTTTTTATGCCAAAACGCCATCATATGTTAATTTAGATACAAGCAAGTTAATGGCCCAACAATAAATCAACAACATCACTAATTTTTCAGCCAAAGAAGAAGCCCAGTTACTAAGAGTTAAACAGCAGAATAGTGACAACACCAAGAAAAAAAGCCTCAAATGCTCATCTACTTCCCATAAGATAACAAGAGTCAAATATATTAGTAAGTCCACACTCAAAAGACAGAAAACCACCTTTAGTAATTGGAAGAAGAGGAAAGCAAAAGTAAACAAAGAGATTCAAAGCGGAACTCACAAGGATAATTTTGGTCTCATCCAACTCCCTTTGAATTTTCAACAACTTGTCTGCCTCTGCAGGATCCTGCAAATTGGAACCGAAAGCCATTCAACTTTTCAGACTAACCAAAAGCGACATAGATTATTAAAGAACTAATAATAAATTGACAAATATTACTTGGAACTTGCTCAAAGCTTCATTCAGATAGGGCCAAGGCTGAGTGCTATCTGCCTGTATAGCCCTCCAAGAATCACCAAAATTCTTCTGATACTCCTCAAGCACCTTCAATGCATCATAATCCACCATTTTCATCAGAAAACCGGTAACAACGCTCCAAAAAGTGCTTGATTCCAAAAGAAAAACCGCAATTAGACCCAAACAATACCAAGAAAAATCACCTGATTGAGGAGGGAAAACGCACTACGAACCGGATAGTGATCATCCATGAAGCCCACCGCACACAGTCCATTGCTATTATAAGCATGCACCATATACTCTAAACAAAACAACAGCCAGATCGAAAACCAACAACATATGATAAAGAAAAAGTAGCATATAAATCGAAGATCATAAAATAACAAAACAACCGACCTTCGTGCTGCACGGACTGCCGTTGGGAGGGAGGTGTACGTTTGGCGACGGTGCGGCCAACGAATACGACGAATTCTTTGACGCTTGACCTCTGGAAGTAACCGAAATGGCTGACATCGGACGCGTTTGCCAAAATCACAGGATCCGATCCCTCCGGAGTGCACTTCAACACCAAAAGCGCCGTGATCTTCATCTCCTTTCTCTGTCGTCTCCACTACAATGCTTTCTCTCTCTTTAGGTTTTTTGCCCGTTTTTGCGGAAACTGTGTTGTACTTTTAAAATTCCCTTTTATTGTTTTGTTAAGATCGTGGGAGACGGAGAGGGAAGGCTGGAAGGATCCGATGCGGGCAGCCAGATAAGCTATTTGCCGACGCAGAATATGTATCTGAAACCGTTGGATGTTTGACTTGAGTTGAAGTGTGGTGGATGAGCGGCTGTGATGAACGGAAGCAGAATGTCATGCGTGTATGTGCAAGTTGTGAAGCGCATATTACCGATTTTCAGATTATGGATTTGAGAATTTATGCTTAATTGATATCCACCATAAAATAATGCACAAGTGGGAGGCCTGGCTCCATATCTAACGTCCCATATTGAGATATGGAATCATGTCCGTAGATCATTAGGTATAGAAATATCGCTGTAACGTTAATTGTAATGCACGAAAGGCTGGAGCTATATCTGTCACGGACTTGGATTTTTACAGAATAAAATTCCCCATACTTCATATTATATATATCTCATGATATAATAATGAGTCACCTTCTCTCATATATAAAGTTAGAATGTTAGGGTTAAAACATTAAAAAATAAAAATAAAAATTTTAAACTATTACATACTTAAAATTTAAAATTAAAAATAAATAAATTTTATTACTGAATTATATTCATGATGAGTCTTAACTCAATTATATTCTGATATTGATTTTATTATTTTTATATTAAAAGTATTTAAATCAAATGATAGAATTCATCAATTTGAGAATTCAAATCTTAATTTTGAACATGATTTTAAGTATGTAACATTTTTTTATTAATCTCTTTATTTCTAACTAAATTGTCAGGATCATAATTATAATTTATCAAATTGTGTTTCTTTTATTTATATTTATAGGGATTAGTACCCACTCTTGTACAGGATACTATTTTATATTAATATTGGATAAAACTTGCGATTTGGTTTCTAAGAATGTAAAATTGAATTTATATTATAGGGTACGAGTTGACCCTGAAGAACATATGTTGTATGTTGTCCTTATCCTTCCCGCGGAATACACTAAGACCCACACAAACTTCTACAAATGTGGTCTTAAATATAGTAAAACAACCAAGTTTCATCTGTAATAAAACAACTCGAAACTGAAAAAACTGCTCTTTCGTTTTCAGTACAAGATCCTGACCAGCCATTATTTAATGCGATAAATGTGTGGGGAGTTTTTAGAGAAAAAAGAGAGATAGAGAGAGAAAAAACTATCAACTTTCATTCCTGTGGATCACTTATTTTCCTCTTGTATTTCTCTTTCTTATTTTCCTACGTTGCATTGCTCTTGGGGGGTTTCATTTTTTCATTTCCTGCTTGAAACTTGACAGGAAATGTTCTTTCTCCAGCTTTGAAGTAGGTTCTGTTGTATCCTTTTTCTTCTTGTTTTTTTTGGTAGCGTTTTTTGTATGTTTCATGTTCTTTTCGCAAATCCCATGTATCTGATACATCTAATTGTTAAATTTACTTGTCCTGCGTCAGGATTCGAAGACAATGTTGAAGTATTTGCTCTTTTTTTCCTTGCTGATTCATGCAACTTCAGCAAATGGATCTTCTCAGCCTAATAATCCTCAGCCTTCCTCAAAGAAATGGCTTACTCTGAATGGTGAGGGAATTCGGTTCCATCTAGAGATTTGCATTTCCATGCATTTTCCGGAACTTACACGATCATGGTTGCGTATTATTTTACATGCAGGAAAGCCGCCAGCTGTGGTGGCTCGAGGAGGGTTCTCAGGGCTCTTCCCGGAATCGAGTGATTTCGCGAATCAGATGGCTGTTGCAACAGGTTTTCCAGGCGTGATTGTGCTCTGCAATATGCAACTGACCAAAGACGGCGTAGGAATTTGCCAGGAAGATGTCATACTTGACAACACCACAAATATAGCCATGGTGCACAAACAGCAATCAAAGACCTACAAGGTGAACGGAATGGATGTTACAGGCTACTTTGCTTTAGATTTTACGGCCGATCAGCTCCTTGCCAATGTGTCATGTAAGTCTAGCTACTCTGTGTTGATATAAACTCATTATGTATCGAATCACGGAAAGAAATTAATTTGATTGTCGACTGAAATACTTTTCGTTAATAACAATTCTGTCGAGACTAATCAATATTAATGGAATATCTTCGAATTTGTTACCCCGAATAAGAGGCCTGGTGATCTGAGTGTTTATGCTTTCGAATGGCTGACGTACTTTTGCTTTCTGTGTGTTGTCAACCAGTGGTGCAAAATATGCTGTCTCGACCAAGTTTGTTCGACAATCAACTTCCCATATCTACAGCAGAAGATGTCAGAAACTCCAATCCTCCTGCATTCTGGTTGAACGTTCAGGTGCCTCTCTCTATTCCCAGGCCCTCGTAATTCATTTTTATATAGTCGATTCTATCTCCGTCCCTATATTCTAAACCACTTCACTGGATATCAAACCCAGAATCTCCTGATTCTCAAAGTTTTTAAGACAATAAAAGATACCGTTGAGCCGGATATTAATAGAATACATTTAAGAAAGCATTTCATGTGCACCTTGTTTGCAGTATGCTTCCTTCTACGATGAACACAAACTGAGCGTGGCAACGTATATCCAAAAGACACCAAGATTGGGTGCCAACTACATTTCATCTCCGGAGATTGGTTTCCTGAAAGCAATGAGTCAAACAGTGAACAAGGCCAGGACCAAGCTCATCTTTGTATTCCTGGGCAAGGATGAAATTGAGCCCACAACCAAGCAAACCTATGAGAAAATCTTGGGTGATCTTCCCACGGTCAAGGCATTTGCATCTGGGATTGTTCTCCCCAAAGAGTACATATTGCCCGTTGGTAAAAACAACTATTTGGAAGCTCCAACCTCTCTGGTGACTGATGCACAGAAATTGGGACTAGAAGTGTACGCTTCTGGATTTGCAAATGACTTCACTATAAGTTTCAACTACAGTTATGACCCAGTGGCCGAGTATCTGCAGTTCATAGACAATAACAAGTTCTCTGTTGATGGATTGGTCACAGATTTCTCTCCTACAGCATCAAATGCTATTGGTAAGACTAAACTAGCCATCATCATCTGTTCATCTTTGACTCCTTTAACAGAAGTTCTCCATCGATCTGCAAATATCAAACACCCCATTATTTGTTCTGATCACAGGTGAAATGTTTTTCTGGTGCAGGATGTTTTGCAGAGTATAGTGGAGGCAAGCCTACAAAAGGTAAGAGACACTCTTCTCTATAAAGAAGATCTTACAATGTAATTGCTAGCAAAACCCCGGTAGAGAATGCTGAACGCAAGCTGCCTATATACAGCAAGTTCTTTGATCATAAGTCACAATGGAGCGAGTGGAGTTTATGCCGGGAGCACGGACCTTGCATATCAGCAAGCAGTGGATGATGGAGCAGACATAATAGATTGCTCGGTTCAAATGTCAAAAGATGGAGTGGCCTTCTGCTTGGACTCTGTGGACATTACTGGAAATACTAATGCAGCAACGACCTTCATGTCTCTATCCACCACAGTAACTGATATTCAACCGCAAGCCGGAATCTTTTCGTTTGATCTCTCATGGAGTGAAGTTCAGACCTTGCAGCGTAAGCTTCTTAATGGATTTGCTTGAGAATTTGTTTAAGGTGCAGGAAAATTCTTCTCATGCTAAGATTTTGTATATTGCAGCCCAATTGAATAGCCCTTTTGGAAATGATGCTGGCTTCCCTAGAAACCCTGCCAACAAGAACAAGGGTAAATTTGTTACTCTATCTGACTTTCTTGAAATTGCAAAAACCAAGGCTGTTTCTGGGATTCTGATCAACATTGAGGTAAGAACGCCATGTGCTGGTTCCTTCTTCCTTCTCTTGTTAAGCAGCTTCAACATATTCAATAATTGCCCTTATCAGTTGCAGCTTTAAGTTTTTCCTTACAAATGCAAACCACACTAACACAAGCCCCCTCCCTTGGTTCCCAGAACGGTGCTTACCTTGCAGCAAACAAGGGCCTTGACATAGTTGGAGCTGTAAGCAGTGCACTAAGTAATGCTACCTTTGACAAGCAATCTACTCAGCAAGTCCTAATCCAATCAGAAGACACGTCAGTGCTGTCCAAGTTTGAAAATGTTCCAGCATACAAAAGAGTGCTCTACATTGAGGAGGAAATTAGTGATGCACCCAAGAAATCTGTAGATGAAGTCAAGAAATATGCTGATGCAGTCACTTTGACAAGATTTTCTTTGATCCCCACCAGAGATGGCTTCACTTTGGGTACAACCAAAGTGGTAGAAGAAATGCACGCTGCCAATCTATCAGTATATGTCTCAGTGCTCAGGAACGAGTTCGTCGCGCTTGCCTTTGATTACTTTGCAGATCCTACAGTAGAGGTTGCAACTTACACTGCTGGACTCTTAGTAGATGGGGTCATAACCGACTACCCAGCAACTGCAAGCAGATATTTAAGTAAGTTCTTCATAAATTTTGAGTCGTTTTTCAAGTTTGATTAGGGCCACGAAATCATTATCTCCTCCACCTGTATTCCAAACTTTCCCAGAAAAATTTAGTTGAATATCATGATTCTTCATATGCATCAGCTTAATCTCAATCAAAGAAAACTAGTGAAAAGCAGAAATACTTGAACAAGGAATTGATAGGAACTCACATCCTGTTTTTCTTATGGAGCATCAATATTTAATCTTTACTTCACTAGCTGGACTAACTAACATGTTTGCCTTGACATTGCAGGGAATCCATGTTCGAATCTCAAGGGAAATACCCCGCACCCTATCTTGCCTACTGAAGCTGGTTCTTTGCTGGGTTCAGTTTCAGGTCAAGCACAGCCACCAGCAAGTTCCCCCAAACCAGTCCTTGATGTTGAAGATGTAGCAGACCCACCATTACCTGCAGTAAACAAATCCTCAACAACAACGGCCTCTGCACCACCTTCAGGTCATTCAGGTGCCCTGGAGAATGCTGCAAATTGGGGACTTTCTACACTGGCAATTGTGGGATTAAGCTTCTTGTCCATGCTATGTTAGTAATTTGTGCAGGGATCCCTAGACTACTCTTCCATTTTTCACAATCTCACACCATTTCTTGAGGGTTGTACCATAATGGACAAGTTTCCTATTAATACCATAATAGATTGACTTGTGTTGCCGGAACTTGATCCCACAAGCTCTCTGAGGCCTGCCTAAGTAGATAGGTAGTTAAATGTGAACAGTTAAGCTCAGATTCACCTTTTGTTAGACATAGAAAAGAACACAACTAAGTCATTGGCTGCAATAAAAGAGCAGTCAATGTGAAAAGAGAACAACAACAACAACAACAGTTGCTTTCCACACAAACTCCTTGAACTGCCCTACCAAATATAACCCAAAAGTGTTTCTGTCATTCCCTGATATTTCATGCTGAAAATAAATCGACACAGCCAATTTTACATGAGCACTCGCAGGTGCATACTAAGGAGGATAAGAGAAGAGAAGAGGGGAAAACAAAATCGACAACGAGGATGATGGAAGGCGTATGTGTGTATATACATACATATGATTGTCTTCATGCTTAGATTTCCAGAAATTACAAGCATACAACTGAACTATAGTGGACAGATAGTGAACAGAAGCAAGCAAGACTATATGAATAATAAAACCGAAAGCAACAAAAAATTTACCAGTCTAAGTTAATATTTTTGCACAGCTCAACCAGATGGACATGGATGAAATACAAACTGAGAGAAGCAATGACATGAGTAATGGCCTATTCACAAAATTCAAAAGGCCAAGCACTGTCAAAGAATGAATAACATTGACATGAAAAAATATTCACCAATGCGATGGTCGCCTAGCTTAGGAACTGTCCAAAATGCTCAAGGCAACTTCAGAGTTTATAAACTTTAGTCCTCTAGCTTCTCCATCACATGACCTCCCAACCCCTTTGTTGGATGGGATTTCTGTTCACAACCTTTCCTGCTGAGGCAATGCTATAGGTTGTCTGATATAGAAGGATGAATCAGTTCAAGTTTTCACAGAAACTTTGTAGATGTTCAGACAGATATACAACAGATGACAAACTAGCCATAAATTAAGTCACTGGGGTTTCAGGCACATATTCTTTTCGGAAATAAATTCTACTTAGAAATAATAGTGTACTTACAATCTCGAAGGGAGTAACTCTGTGAAGAAGCAATCCATCATCCATTTCTCTGACGAAAAAAAGCAAAAGATTGCAATGTCAGTTGAAGTAGCCTGAATGGAAAATGTACCAATCAAAATTTGTATTGAAACCAAGTTTCTTACTCCTGAAAGGCAGAAATTTCATCTAAAGAAGACAAATGAGGCTTTCTCTCAAAGGGATTTTGAATGCTTATGTACTTTACACCATGTTGAGGGATATGATTCCTGCAGCTGCGTTTACTCAAGTACACATTCTGGAGACAAAAAGGTGACAAACAAGAGTTTCATCACTATACCAACAAAATTTATTTTTTCAATTTTAGCTGCACTAAGAAGATTCATGTTTCTGATTAGTGCACAAGCAATACATTGACAAGCTCGAAATAGTGTACGACTATTTGATGTTATGCAGAATATTAACCTATAGGTACAGGATCTTATTAGCCTTGGCTTCTCACCACTCCATATTTCAGAAAAAGGTAATGTAGTGCCTGATAATATGGCTTAGCTTCCACTTGCTCATTCTCATCACAGATAACAGCAGGGTGGTATCCAGCAACTATGAGCCTGAGACCAAGGTAGTTGGTATAAGCCAGCAATTCATGAAGATAACTTTGAAGTTCCACAAGGAAGAGAAACAACCGAAACAGCATCATGGTGTTTAAGTTCAAAATTATTAGAACACACAGATCGATTTTACCAGTTGCTAGTGCTTGCATCCAGTGTTTGTCTCAGCCAATTTAACTGATTGTTTCCGAAGGCACTCTGCGTTTTTGCAAGCATTAAAGCCTTGAAATTTGAAGATAAGGCTAATGTTAGAGAAGGAAAAACATCACAGACAGATAAGCACCAAAGCTAAACAAATGATTTGTGAGTTCTAATTTGTAGGCAAACTTACGAACCTGCAGTGAACCAGTGTCCAAGCCAACAACTGTTAGCATTTTGCCATCAAGATAATTGATCTGCTTGAGGAAGCAACCAACTTTACCATTCTTGGAAACTTTGGTAGTGTACCTACAAGCATTACCATTCATCATTATGCACTAAAGCCAAATCAAATGGACGTGATGATCTTGGCATCCGAGATATAGCATCAAAACATATTGGAAGGACACTTAAGATGTCAAAAAGACGGCTACTAATTGCAAAAGCTAGAATACCAGGGAATACTTAGTGAAGAGACGAGCCTGCTTGCCTGCAAAATATAAAAAGTGAGCTGTAGCTACCTGTCGAAGGCAATACAAGACAAAACTTGCATTGTAAATCTTGATCTTACATTTTGTGTGAGTGGATCATCTTCTCCCAGTTCACTAACATTCAAGACAAAACTTGCATTGTTAATCTTGATCACATTCTCCATCTTCAGCAAGTGAGAAGCAACAAGTCCAGTCAAACTAGGAAATGAATGTGAAATATAAAATGGAAAGGACAATCTCTTTCCGATTATGAACTGTGTTTAATAATTGAACTATAAATGTGAAATATAATATTCCGGAAGAGATTAATCATTGTTATCGACCTATGATATAAAAAAAATCTCTAAATCGGATACATATGAACAACGAAGGCAACAATACAACCATCTACAGTCGATCTTCAGCAATATAACCAACCAAAGCACCAGAGACAATAAACAGAGCCACGAGCGATAATCAAAATGAACTCAAGAAAAACAACGTATTACCTGCTTAAGAAGAAGGCTCTGTTTTTCAATAGTTCTATAACCTCCACCAACACTGACAAAATGAACATCGAGATGTCCGTTTTGGTAAACAATATTCTGAGGCTTACCCAAGTTGAGAGCGATGTAGCAGGCAACACAGAGAGAAACCTGTGTGGCAAAAGTACAAACCCAAGATCTTTTACTCTCCATCTAAACACAGATTTCAATTTCATAAATCTAAATCAAGCTTTTGCTTCGGACATGATTGGCAGAATATTACACTGTCCTCCCAAAATCATGTCAGGTGATCGAACAGGAGAGAAAAGAGAGGTCACCATTATTTAAATACTTAATTAACTGTACCTGTCAACCCTATCTCCAGTTTGGTGGGTCCAAAAGCGAGTCTCCCACTTCCACTTCCAAGTGTCCGACAATCACATAAATTTTCCTAAATTCCATCAAATCAAATTACCGTCAGGGCCCAGGCTTAGTGCCATGACCAACTCCACCTGATCTGCACATGGTTTTTAGGCCCCATGCAGGTTTTATTCCGATGGTAGTGAGGTGGAGGAGGAGCTCTTTGTTTTTTATGGGATGATTTTGTTTCTACTGTTTAGATTTTTGTTTTTATCAAATAATAGTCCTTCCAAGTAAACATTCTCCACAACACTTAGCTGGAAAATTATATCCAGATAAGACAACCTGTAAAATAATAGACATCCAAGCAATGGTTGCCTATCTCTGGCCATCTTATCCCATTTTCTGACCCAAAATCTAATCCGAAACCATGAACAATCAGTGTTTTAGTCTTAGCAATGAAAATAAAGAGAAAAAACAAATACACAAAGATTGCGTATAAGCAATTGTTCAAACAAAAATACAGATGCACCATTCCATTGCAGAGCAAGATCTTCGATGTAGCTTTGACGAGGTACCAACTGGCTTAGAATAACTCAACGAAGATAAATAGTTGAAGAAATGCGTAAGCTTGTGTTTGTGCATCCTTAAATAAAAAAATCTATGAACCCCAGACATATTTGGATCTTTTGATTTATAATACGTCTGAGCGGTCGAGCATATCTACCAAAGTCATCCTTCGAGGGAACCGAGGCGGCAACCTCAAATACATAGCATCCTCAATCTTGATTGGAAGATGTGTGGCAACAAACACTATCCCTCCTTTCTTTCTGTGCTCAGCGATAATGTATTCGAGCAACTTCACCCCGTCACTGTCTAATGCAACAGAGGGCTCATCCAGCAACCAAATTGGCCGATCAATAGCTAGCAACCTAGCCAGTTGCAGCCTCTTCCGCTGGCCCATTGACAGCATTCTTGCCTTGTCTTTTGCTAACCTTCCAAGTCCCATCAGCTCAAGAGCAGGCATAGACCTCCCTTCCTTGCCTTCAAGAAGCTCAAACCACATAACATTCTCAAGCACGGTAAACTTTTCTTTCACGGCATCTTTCAGCGAGAGCCAGTTGAGTTGAAGCTTATATTGTTGAAAAACTCCTGAGTCAGTTACGTCATGACCATTCCACAGTATTTGGCCAGCAGAAGGCCTAGAGAATCCAGCCAACATCCTCAAGAAGGTAGTCTTACCTGAACCATTACTGCCGACCAGCACTAGTGCCCCTCCATCATGAACAGATACATTAACATGTTGCAAGATCTGTTGGGCATTTCTCATGCACGAGACATTATCCAGGAGGATCCTAGGCAGCAGTGGTTTTCGCAGAGACATGCGCGTTCGGAAATAAAAAGGTTATTTATGGGGTTTGCAATTTTTCAAAAATTTTATAGTGGCTAAAGTGGAATTAAAACCAGACCAACAAGGTCTGACAAATATGAATTTGCAGCAAAATGCAGAAACGTATTGCGAAGATCAGATCTGAGCATCAATATTAACCTGAATGAAAACAGAGAAGAGAAAGAAAACCAGCGTCATAAACTTGAATACAAAAGTTGAAATGCAATGGTGGATGGGAGAAATCAAAATAAAAAGGAATACTATATAAAGCATGTTGCATTCACCAACACGTAAGTTCAGTGCCTTGAGAAAAATTTCCTTACCTGAAAAAACAAGTCTTGCCATGTACAAGAAAGTGATTTTAATAAACTAAGGAGTATAAACAGAATGGAGGTTAAAAACATACTCACGACGCCTTTGATGCAGAAGAGCTCATTGAAATAATGATATTTTGTGATGTCCAGAGAAAAGGGATCCCTGTTTCTGAATGTTCTACATCCAAAAAACAAAAGAGTAGAGATGGACCCGTGCACTCTAAATCTAACCCAGAAAACCACTGCAAAAGCTCACAAAAGGAACCCACTAATAATGAACATCTGACAAACCTGATTTAAAACATTTTTATTTTCCTTTGATAATAGTTTTGGCACAAAGCAACTAATATCTTGGGGATGGAGAGAAAGGCAGTACATGTACACGGTGATAAACAGAAGAATATATGTGGATGGTTAGTTTTGATTATCCACCATGGAAACTACCATAAAATTTCTATATTTCAAAGGACAACAGTTCGCCACTAGTCATCTCTGTATACGCACACTCATTTGTATAGGAACAAACAAAAAGCAGAAACTTGAAAGCGACAACCAATTTGAATGATTAACCGGGTGCGAATAATTTCAAAAGATATGTAAATGAGGGAAAGCTAAAATAAAGATGCAACAGGAGTCGCAGATGCATTGAACAATCACTAGCTAGTTAAGAAATAAAACCATATATCATCCCCAACTATCACCATCACCCGAAAATATAATTACTACCCAACACTTTGAAGAAAATTCAGTTCAAACTGTGTGGTTCAGATTCATCAAGAATCCTGAGGTAGAGTTCATTTATCCAAAACGTTACCAACCTAACAACAAAAGACCCCAGAATAAACGCTTCGTAATTCTTATAGCAGACAGTGGCATATTAAAAGGAGGAAAAGAAAGGTCTGATAGTTCGTGTAGGCAAATGATCGAACACATTAGACGCTTCCGGGAAAACAATACTACAATGAGGATTACATGCAAAAGAGAGGGCTTACCTGCTGCTTCAAAGACCGCGTCTTCTTTATGGAAGAAATGAACTACTACCGGTGCGAACTCTGGCGGAGTCAGTGTTTGTGGAGAAAATTTTCGTGTTCAGTGCCGCGTGGAGTTGGTTTCTTTTAGCTTGTGAACTCTGTGTCGGTCGCATGCAGTTCTGCAATGTATCGAAAACACGGAGATGTGAATCCTAAGTTTCCAATAGAAACTAGGTTACGTCACAATTGAACCGGCCAAATCCAGCTTTCAAAACGTCGTCGTTAACCGTAAATTTTGTTAAAAAAGTGTCAAAATAGGACTACACTAGTTTTGTTTAATTCTTATGTTATAAATTTTTAATTTCTAGAATTAGAGTTATATTTAGAAATTAAGATGATTAGAATAGATAGGAATCGATTTTATATACTCAGTTCCATTTTCTGGAAAAGATCTGAGGAACCAAAATAATAAGAATTTCTTCAACATACCAACTTGTAATTCATCCAATAATAAACAAATATTTGGTTATTTTAGATATTTGTTTGAACATATTATTATCAAAAAGAATAACTTTATTATCCAATGAGAGTAGTCGTAAAATTAGAAGAATCAGACCAATACAAAAGGGGAACCATCACTATTTTAAAATTATTAACTAAGAGACACCTAAATAAAATGATAAAATGATAAAAGATTCAATACCCAGGAATTAATACTAAAAAAAAAATGCCAACGATTCCTAATTAAGTTCTGGCCGGAATAAGTGCTGACGGCAATGTTGAACTGTCAAAAGGCCTGAAACCGCTAGGTAATTAGCAGTTGCACCAACTCCTACGTAACATAAAATACAAGGACATCCATGGTATTGTTACACATCTACAAGTGAACTTTTCTACAAACATCATACAAAAGTGTGCCTCCTGCTCCAGTTCATTAATTTTCTTTTTTCAATCTCAACAGCATCACCATTAGTAGATGACTACATGGAGTTGCTGCTTCTCATCATTGGCCGCTGGATTAAACAGGGGCCAAATCCTTGTAGCACCATTTTCAGTGGGTGCTCGAGTCATAACCTGGGTTCCAAATTCAATCTCGATCCAACACCATCGACCAGATTAATGTTACAACTGTTAATCTGTACACAGCTTTAAATAAATATGGAAGCAACAATGTTACAAAATTACATAGGTAAGCACAGTGCACAATCTTCCCAGAAACTCAAAGGAAGGTTGTGGAAGGATCTCCAGGTCAGACGACAAAAGAATCAGGCCAAGTACAAGAGCTTCATGCAAATGATAAATAACTGCAGCGCCGATGTATTGCCTTCTATCAGTCACTTACCCACCTTCGTTTCCGAGGTGGCCGCTCAGGTTTTATCTCTGAATCCACAGGAATCTCAGTTTTGCCAGAAGGTAGTGTCTCACCCTCCATTTTCTTTATTGACAAGGAATCCTTCTCAACGGGCATTGGTAGCTTGAACCGCTCACTTCGCTTCTTCAACTTCTCAACAGTGTCCAGGTGCCGAACTTCTAAAGGTTTTGTATCACTATCCTTAGTCCTCTCAATCCCAGGAGTATCTTCTTCTG
The DNA here is from genome assembly GCA_019739055.1 of Passiflora organensis. Lineage (NCBI taxonomy): Eukaryota > Viridiplantae > Streptophyta > Magnoliopsida > Malpighiales > Passifloraceae > Passiflora > Passiflora organensis. Next base: position 1,784,799 of record JAEPBF010000269.1, read on the forward strand.
CGGCCACATGTGGTTGCTGTTCAACAGCCCCAAATTCCTTGGGAGCTTCATCAGGAAGTCTGGCGGCTTCTGAAGATCGCCCATTATTCTTCCCGTCAATCTCTTTAAGCTTTAAAGAAGTTGACGATTTACTGCTAATACTGTAATCCCTCTCCTCATGGCTCATCCAACGTTCCAATTTTGAGCGTCCTCTTTTTGAATCTTGTTTCTCGTCATCAGGGGATGCATTTTCCTTGTGTCTTTTTGACGGATTAAGTAGCACCGGGATCTCATCCTCGCCATGCTCACCGGAACGCTTTAATCTCTAACCGTGGCAAAAGCAGTCATAACAGCAGTGATTAACTCAAAGAGGCTTTACATATTTAACCAGTAAAGGAATCATCTGGCAGTAACATAAATTGAGAGAGAAAGAAAAAAAATACAGACTGGACTCATTCTTACAGTTTACTGCCTGTTCCCTAGAAAGTAAATTGCATAGAAAGTAGAAGTGTAAGCAGCTTAATAAAGATACTTAGTATAGAACAAGGATCCCTCAACAGAATGGAATTTCAAGAATGCACCAGGCTCAGATGTTCCCCTTATTTAAAGAAAGCCCTTACTAATTTTGTCATAGAAATTAAGGCGCAAGCAAACAAGAAATATGCAGCTCTATACCACCACAATTAGAATCTTGATATGCAATTCTTCAGAAATTTATGAGACTTAATGCTAACACTAATGTACTACCTCAGAGCATGAATATAATAACCAATCTGCAGACATGGAAGCTTAAGGCCCCCAAAAGCATTATATGAAGATACATTTTAACATACTATTTCAACAACAACAATAAACCAAAAAAGCACATGCACAGGTGTTGCATCAAATAGTAAGGAACAACCATAGAACAAAGCACCATTCTTGTAATATGGTAGTTAGTAAACCTCATCTTGACATGCAGTAATTATGTTCACATAGTTCCACTGAATTACTTTTACCAGGCCTTCAAGAAAGATTACTGTCGCCTAAGGAAACACTCGAATACTAAAAACCCAGATATACAGAGTATCTCCAAAAGTTGAGCCTTCATGATCATTTTATTTGGTTTCAGAAGAAATCTTTCAACTGAATATTCTTAACCAAGCGATTCCAAATTTCTTATATCCATGATCAAGGGATGTAATTGTGAATTTTGGTTTCAGTGCTCAAATTTCTTGTTAAGTTACATTATTCATTGGACACCTCATAGGGGAATGTCTCTATAACCTAAATATATTTTATGCTCTAGGATTAAGTCGTAACAGGATATACCATCTCATCAGTATGACTGCTTTGGTCTTCTTGATTTCTTCTGGTTGAGGATGAAGTGCTGCGGTCTCCACCCTCAGATTCTTTGCTCTTCCTCGAGTTTTCTCTATGTTTTTTTTCAAGCACCTTTTGGTTATCAGAAATATCAACAGCTCGATCATTGTGAAAGCTTGGCCTTTCTTGCCTAGATCTTCTCTGCTCATTCCCAAACTGATTTCCCCGTGTATATTCATCATCATGGCCCCTGTGATGTGGAAAGACATCACCATCCATCTGATCCCTTCTCTTCTGACGTTCACTGTTCCGACCTCCATCTTTAACTTGGTACTCCTTCTCAGATCCTCTATATTCATCTTTTGACCTCAAGCGGCCAGTCCACGCTTTGTCATCCAAACCACGCGCACTTCTTACAAAAGCTCGTCCCTTTTCCCTTTCTAGTTTTGTTAGATTTTCTTCGTGGGATTGTTTTAGCCTATACGGATCCTCTTTCTCTCTCCTTTCATTTCTCTCTCTTTGCAGCCAACCATCATCTTTCTGCCTAATAGAGTGGTAATCATCAAGATTCTCCCTAATCCTCGGTCGATCATCTCTTCTACGGTGTTCCAAAACATCCTCTCTTTCTCGTCTTTGACGACTTGCAATTTCTCTACGACCATACAAGATCTCTTCCTTTTGACCTTCATCTCGCCGCAAGTATTCTTCATCCTTCCTTCGCTTGTGATGATGATCTTCCACGGTATCATACCTACTCTTCAAACCATCCTCCCTTTCCCTGTGCCTTGAGCTACTATCCTTGTCATGATGCATCCTACTGGTTCCATTCTCCAAAAGCTTTCTTGATTGAAGAGGATCATCTCCATCACTTCTTTCATTTTCCCGATGCTTGTTCCAGTGCTTGGGCCCCAATTCCTCTTCACGTTCTCTCTTCCTGTCTTCAATTCTACTCTTCCTCCTATGAGGATCATCATTTCTCCGTTGCCATACTCCACCAGCAGTTTCATGATTCTTTCGGCCATCATAACCATCATTTTTTATAGATATATGATGGGGAATGCGATCATCATAAGGATATGAATCCTCCTTCATTCTTGTAGACATTCGATGTCTTTCCATATCTTGTCCAACTTCACGATCTTTTCTTCGGAAATTATGTTCATTTTCATCAATTTCCTTCTTTAAGTGCATATGACGTTCATCTTGAACAACTTCCTCCTCAACACCATCCTGCCATTTCTGATAATCTTTGCTGCTTCCTGATCTTGCCTTGCTAGTTTCACTGCTTCTTGCTGCCTTTGAATCTTCCCTGTCATCGTGTTCTTGCAGAGCTGGCTGTTTAGAGTTTCTTGGTTGTTTCTTTCTGGAGCAATGCACTTTTTCGTCTTTGAAGGCATCACTCATGCTGACTTCTTTCTCTGTCATTTCATCCCTTTCCATTCCCGAGCTTCCTTCAGCTGGCACAGGCTCATCGGTAAAAACATTGTCTTTGTTGTCATTATTGAACTCCCTAGCATCCTTGATGGAAAAAGTTGAGGCACTGGATTTCCGACCCACACTTTCAACTGATTCTTCCTCCACATTATCAATGATTTTTTTATCCTGTCTACCTCGATAAGCAGTCAAATGAGGAGATCTGCCACTTATTCTGCTCTCGGTCCACCACAACAAAAGAAGATGAAATATGTCACTTCAAGAGCAGTAATGGTAAAGGCAAAACCAATCTAACACCGAAGTGATGGAGCTAAAATGCAAAGAATGCAAAAAGATTAAGCACCAGATGGTCGATCAATTGAGCATTAATACAGTATCACACCATTCCATGGCCTTGCTAAAGAGTTTGGAAACTTAACCGCTTCAAGTGTGCCATTATAAGTAGGGTAAGCACTCTATCAAAGTTTTAAGAAATCCACTAAAAAACAAACTACGAATGGCCAAAAGCATATCTCATAAGTTCAAAGTTTTATTGAAATGAAGAAAATTCCACAGAAACAACTTTTCTATTATGATCATGGGGTTTGGTCATTGCAATTCTCTTGTTTACACCAATGAAATCATTAACTCAAACTACAGAATCAGTCTTTAGAAGCCATAGTTATGTCTTGGTATGGACATGAAGTAAGCAAAATTTTTATCTAATGCCCAAAGATCTTAAGAAAGACATAATATGCATATAAGAACTTCCTTTTAGAAAACAGGCAGCTTCTAAATTTTAGTATCCAGTTCTTCAATAATTATCTTCTGTGCACAAAAAATGGTTCAAATGGTGACCACTTTGAAATTTTATCTAAAAATTTGATTGAGTAAACCAGAATTAGCTGACTAACAGTATCCAACAAAATTTAATTGCATAGCAAGGCATGTACTTCATATAGTTTCATACCTTTTCTCTTGAGGGGAGCCAAAGTTCCCATCAGGGCATGGTGACAACACTCTAGAACTGCGATGATATTGCTCAGATGTTGCAGGATCCAAGGACGAATTCCCCCCTTCATCAGATGCATTATCACAAGCTGAAGTCACATACGGTAATTTCCTTTCACCCTTTTTATTAGCATCATCATGTGCAGAATTATCAAAATATTCATTTTCTGTCATGTCGTCTTCAGCTGCATGACCATCTCTGAAGTTAACTTCTGATAAACCATTATTTACTCCTTTCTCGATACCATTTCCTTCAGAGGAATTGTCATTCGGAGAATCCTGTGGAATGATCTGTTCAACCAAGAACTCTTAAGTTTTCTCACATGGCATATGCAGCACATAAGTATCCATCAAATGTAAAATTACGATCTCTAAAACTTAAGGAAGCTAAGTCTCTACTACCTCTATAATTGCATCAGGATCACGAATTCGAGGAGCTCTGGTCTCCATGGAAGGGAGACGTTCACCAGAACCACCTTCAACTTGAATTGCCCTTCCAGTTAACTGGTAGAAAACATACCCAAATGTTCAGTCTTCAAAATGATATACAAGTAGTGACATTGGTAATGTGGCATACAAGTGCCAAAAGAAAGAAAAAAGTAGAAAATCTTGCTTCAAAAAGACAAAACCTTTCAGACAAAGGAGATCAACACAGACACCAAGGGCAATGAAAGAAACAATTAAAAAGACATCCAGAAATAACAGAAAGACAACAATATTCTTCGAATTTGATAACAAAAAAAATGACTATTAGTCCCTGGAAAACGGTTGAATTGATTTTTATTCATCTAATGAGTTGAATGTTACATTTGGTATGAGTATAGTGCTGGAAAAGTAAAATTATTACTTTTGTTTTTCTTGATTGAATAGAAAATAGAAATTTATTAATCAAAGGAGGACAGGCAACTCCAATATTATTGGTTTAAACAGATAATTTTTTTCACTTCTACCATTAATTAATTATTAGGATTATTTCTTAATAAACACGAGAAAAAATAAAATTGATATTCTCAAAATGGTTTACCATATCGTACTAACTATATATAAATTTTGAAAATTATTTTCATCAAATTTCAAATGAATACTACATATATTCAATAAATATATTTTCAATCAAATAATGGTATTATAAAAAGACTAACTATATTTTCTTGTAGTAGTGTATGATTAAAAAACAATAATTTATAACAATTAATTTAATTACCTATTATCTATCATGTAATTTATTAGTTTAAATATCTCGAGTTATTTTTAGTAAGAGGGATAAAAATGGAATTGAAGGTTATTACTATCGCTATCTACTTCTATTCACAGCAGACATAGGACTGGAAATGATATATGTTTCTACTATTTCCCCCAAACATAGAATTGTAAATAAATTAAAAAAGCTTCTCATGTCTAATCTACAGTAGCTCCAACACTAATTCCAACTCCAACAATTCGTCTAATCAAACTCAATGCAAGAAGCCAAATGTAAAAAATGTGAATCGAAGGGGCATCAAACATACAATAGGTGGTCGTGGACGAGCAGATCCTTTCATCAAATCAGCTTGTCCAGCATTTGACTTTCCAAGTTCAGCTGGAACATCATGAATACCTACAGTTGCAGCTGCTAACTCAGGAGGCAGATCTGGATCGTAATCCTGACATGGAAGCAAGAGAAAATAAAGATTTTTTTTTCCTTTTTACCAAAATTAAGTAAAACATATAGTAATGAGCCATGCTACATATGTTCATGCATAGGAATATAATGACTTAGCATATCATCACCTGCTCGGCCCTTCCACTTTCATAAACACGAATTTTGCTTTGCATTGTAGTTTCCAATCTGTGTTGTTCCTGGAGCATAGAAACAAATCCTATAAGTATATCCTGATCTATTGAATAACATCACAAGTAAGAAGTTACCAGTTGTTTGCAGTAATCCTTCCAGCTCTCCTCATTCAATCCAAAGTTGAAGAAGTCTGATATATCAACACCAGGATATTTCCATGGTTTTTCCTCAAAGCCATCAATATCAACGTCAAATATGGTCCTGAGAATAATTAAAGAACCAAATAAGCAACTGTGACGAAATAGATACTCTAAAATTCATAAGTGATAATTTTAACTCGCATGCTGGAAAGTATAATCTAGTGGGATGAAGAACGAAGAGCATTAGCACATAGAATGAACGTACATGTTAATATCCTTAAGTTTATTTTCAAACCAAAAATTTTACAAGCAGATCTCTAAAAGATGAGCACATTAATAGAGTAGCAAGATCAGAGAAAAAAAAAACTGTATTTTGAAAGGGTTACTAACCCATATTTTAATCGAACCGATAAAGAATCATTGCATTTTTTCATCCAGCAAAAGAATTAATAAAGAGCTAAACCTAAAACTCAATACCCTGCACAGCCAACAATTATAAAGAAGTTAAAATTTCGCTCTTTTTTAATAATACCGTCATCATACTTGGCAGTGTAAGTAAGCACAATGAGGTAACATTGGAAATTTCAAAACGTGTATGCTCCTAAATCCCAACAAAGAATCCGACTATGATTTTTTCCAAGTTGGGAATACCTTGAAACAATAAGTAGTTAAATAGATCAAGACACTGGAACAAGTAGAAAGTTGCTGATTGCGCCCCTTTCTTGGTCTCCAACAAAGTATATACCCAAAGTCAATTAAAATATCAAAGTCCCTATGATAACCACCAGAATATGCGGGAATCAAAATGTTGACAGAAGTCGGATAGAAAAATTAAAACCCTACTGGTCTTTTCTAGTAATTTCAGTCAAAACTTGAGTGAATGTCCAAGATAAAAATACTCAATCGTTGGAATCTTAGTAAGATATTTCAACCGTCAAATCACATAAATATGTCAACTAAGCAACTTTCTTGACTTAAAACACTACAAACACCAATAGCATATCCAACCGCCATCCAAGTAGCAAGCATATGGGAACCAGTAAAATGTTGAAAAAAAAGGTAATTGGTAATGCCAAAGCACTCCAGTGAAACCCAATGTATAAAGCAACCAGATAATATGATTAGCAAAAATTACTTGTGGGAAGGAAGTGTGAATTCAAGTCCACCACCCCGTCCTTGCATGTTGCCCCGACCAGGAATTGAGAAGCCTGGATGCAAACTTTTTTGCATTGTAGATGCACCTCTAATTGCTGCTGGTCGCCATTCACCCCTACCGCGACCAACCATAGGACCCATGATAGGAGGACGAACTTGAACAGGGACCCCTCCAGGGCCAGTTGTCATCGGTGCACCAGGTCTCACATACTGCATTGGTATTAGCAATAAGAGAGTAAGCCACAACTTTTGAGCAGGTGACATAGAAACACAATAAAAGAAATGCAAGCAGAGTAAAGAAACCAGGATTCAGACATGCAATCAGATCATTTATACAATTAGCAACTTAAAGTAACCAGGAAAATACAATGCAAAGGTACAGTCATCTGTTGCATATTTCAACAATGAAAGATAATATTCTAACCCAAACTTTGAAAAACCAAGAGCAACAGTGAGAAGGAAATCAGCTGTTGTATGCATTTTAACCTTTCTACAGCATAAAAGCACACATAATAACTAGCACAGGAAAAAACATATAATATGAGAGGAGAGCAAGCATTATGTTGTGCCAGTTAGGAGTCAGTTCATCACCATAGCAAGAAGCCTGCACAAGAACTATAAATTTTCCTACACTTATAGATGGGAAGTTTTGCAGCAGATAGAAATACACAAAAACAAAGTTTATGCAATAAAAGCATTCTTAATATTTGGAATCAGAATAGAAGATGAACCAAACGATTTAAACTAGGACACTAGGAATAAAGTTGATGTAAAAAGGGCAGTAATCATACATCATTTTGATCCCAGAGAGTGATGTAAGAGTGAAAAAAGGCAACTACGAGGTTGTTGTCTACTGAAAAGATAGCCTCAAACTACAATTCAACTACTTCAAAATAAACCCCATGTGACATCAAATGAAAAAATAAACAGAAGTTTTTAGGATCAACTTGCTATAAATTCAAGTCATACTACATTAAACGATTAAGAATCAAGATATTGTTGTCGTTCACAATTAAGAATCAATAGAACTGAGTAGTTAAATATTATATGGAAGACTATAAATTGTGCTCACCAGAGAAGGTTGTGAAGTTAAATAGTGAGAAACATAAATCTTTTGCAATTTACATAAACTGGTATGGCTTAGAAGAGCTGGAAAGAATATGCTGCAAAAGCAATCACTAATCAGTTCCAGTGAGGACCAGCCGCTGTTGGAAACACCAAACAGCTATAACAATTACATTCCCTTCTGATGTGTTCCACAAATTGATTATAACTATGTATTCAACAAATAAGTCATCGTCACACATCTCTAACTTCTCTTCAGTATCTAATTCAATTATTAGATATACATAAGGCCAACTTAATTAAGAGTCAGGCACAATCAACCTCTGTTTAGCGAAGGCAGATATTGACAGACCTTGAGTTTCTCAGAAGTAAGGACTTTCTCCCCACTTATAACAGATAACAATTTGAACATCTCTAACTCTAGAAATGTTTCGTTCGTACTTTGGCTAAACAGAGGTGATTCAATTGACAAAACTGAACTGCTTTTATTCAAAACAACGTTTGTCACTTCAGCTAAAACAGAAGTGACTGATTTAACAAAACATAACAGCTGTTTGTGCAATTAATAATTCAAAATAACTTTCCCTTGGCAGGTAGTTAAGCTATATCAAGCCTCAGGTAAGAAGAATCGGAAGATTGGGATGAAAGAGCTTCAGTGGAGCTACTAAACATATGATCATTCCACGGTTTCATACAGCACTGTAATAGTGTGTAAAGCGATCGAGCAGAAGCATTCACATGTAATACTAAAATACATATTGAAGTCGTTAGCATCGAGTAATTTCTACCATTCTCATTGATTTTTTTTTCACCTAAAACATAAAAAGAACAGTAAAACAACAAACATACATAACTACTCACGCCATCTATACACATTTACAGCACTACAATCTCCCCTATTTTCCCATTGCATACAAATCCAACGTATACAATGATTACTAACCTTAAACTGAGAATGAAATGGATGATGATATCCATGATTGTTATATCCAATCTTCGGCCCCACGGCAGCAGAGGCTGCTTTCCCAGCCGCTCCATCGTCCCCTACCTTACTCTCCCCTTCCGTCCCCGCAATCCCACCCGAAGCATCCTCACCTCCGCCACCCCATTCCTGTTCTTCAATCCCATGGACTGGGTCCCCGTCTGCAATAATCACAAGCGGGTCTCCATCTTCATCATCATCCTCCTCGCCATCCCCGACAACACTTCCTCTCTCCTTCGCGGATGGATTCGGGTCGTTCAACACTATGTGCAAATCGTCATCGCTATCGCTATCCTCCTCCTCCTCTCCCCATCCACCTCGGCTTCCAGCTACACCCCCCTCTGTCTTCCTCGAACTTTCCTCCATAAGTCCGGGAATGATCGTCATCATGGGATTCCCGGAATCCTCCCCAATTGTGTCGACATTACCGTCCTCAATATCGAAATTCACTTCATCCTCGTCAAAGTTACCCGGACCCGGATTCTTCTCCGGAAACATCTTCGCCTGGGGGAAGGAAGACGGAGCAGTAGCCAGTCCGCCAGTACCAGGAGCGGCGGAATTTCGGATGTTACTCTCCGTGACTGTCTTTCGATCGGCCGGAGTTGCCGCGTTTCTGTCAGACACACCGTGTAGGATCTCATCATCATCGTCAAAATCACCGCCGTCGCGGTGGCGGTCGCGGTCGTTCTGATTGAGATCGATCCGAAAGCGGGAAGGAGGCGCAGGAAACGGCTCTTGCGGATGCGAAGTGGAGGATAAGGACGAAGAGAACGGACGCAGAACGTCGCTGTAGAGATCTCCAAATTCGTCGTCGTCTTCCATAATATCAAAATAAAGAAACAAAGGAAGAAAAAAGGAAAGACAGAAAAGAACGAACGAAAGAGAGGAACAGAACAGAGAATAAGAGAGAAGAACGGAACGGAGGCTGAGTTAGGAAATTTGAGGGAAGGGTTTTTGGTTGTTTTGGTTAAGGGGGTTTTATAGGGGACGTTAGATTGTTTGGGTATTGATGATGGCAAGAGTAAAGAGCAAGCATCATAATAGTATAGTTCTTACTAGTGCTCGTTCTCGTTCACCTCTTTTCGGTTTTGGGATTGGGCTTTTCTTTTGTTTCTTTCTCTGTTTTAGTGTTGTTTAGTTGCGTCCCCGGGGATTTCTTACTTTAATTTGGTTTTGTATCGTAGGCTCGCCTAATTATGCTGTTTTTTATCTTATACAATTGCTTATTTAAAATATTGTTATAATATGTAATAATGCAGATTTATAAAAAATTTCAATTATTCTTATATTTGTATATAATAAAATTTATATTTAATATTAGGGAGTTATGGCAACATATTTTATTTGTTGATTTCTTGTAAATTGCTGGTTTCTTCAGAAATAGTAAAATCACAAGCTTTCATAGCTCAGTTGGTTAGAGCACCCGTTTAGTAAGCGGGAGGTCTTGAGTTCAACTCTCAATGAAAGCAAAATTTCTAATTATATTATTAAAAATTAAATTAATTTTTTAAATAAAACCACCCAAGGAAAATAAGAATTAAATAATGAATCTCATCATCTTCATCAATATGTGCTTGATCAAATAATTTATTTTGTACTCTAATTCCAACTCTGATTATACATAGGTTTGTATTACTGCCTCTGGTTTTCGCTTACCGAAAAAAACATACTTCTATCCATAAAAGAATAGCTCGAACAGTTCTCCACATAATCGTTGCTGCAGACTGACTGCAACAGCGTGTTTTGATGGACTTCTACCAGAGTTAATCTGTATTTGGTTTTCTGCTTTTTTTAATGCCAGTAGCAGCATGGCTAAGATGGCATTTGCGGCAGAAAGCACCATTCAAGCAAATAAGCACAGCACACTTTAAGGAAAAAAAAACTCATAAACAACGTTATATGCTACAAAGCACGATGCAAAACAAATTTATAAGTTAAATATACTCGTAATTAATTTGAAGAATAACAATGCAGATGAACATTTTTCACATATAACAGCAACGCACCAGTTTTCCAGATACAATAAACACAGAACCCAAATAGGACATGACAAAGGAGGAATTCCTGTCTCATAAAACATTATCAACCGTCATCAGTTTCTACCGAGCGGGAGTGACCTGCAAGAATATGTCTCCTTAAAAGTAGACTTCCTTGAAGAAGTGAATATCGATGCATACACTTCCTTATTCGCATTAGCTGGTGCCATGTCTGCCGCCTTAAACCGCTTCGCCGCACCGCCATCACTCATCCCTCTTGGATGCTCAACTTTCCCATTTTTATCAACCTTGCCCACAGCCTTTTCCGGATCCTTACCATCAAGAATCCCGTGCTTTTTACCAGTCCAGCGCGCAATCTTTGCATCCTCGGCCAAAACCCCATCCCCACCGGCAACAACAGCAACTTGTCCATTCTTTACCTTCTTTGGTTTCTTATCCTTTGCAGCGTTTGTTCTCTCCTCCTCCATCTTCTCCCTCAAAGCGTCCACCTCCTCCTCATTCCCATTTATGACAACCTTGTCGTTATCATCGAACTCCTTATAACAAACCAAACACGCTGAGGATTTCACCTCCTTCAATGCCTTGGCACTCAACACATGCCCACATTTTCTCAACGCAAAGAATTTATACTTCCCATTGAACTCCTGCCCCGTCACCGGGCACTGAAACCGCGCACCCCCAGAATTCTCTCCGCCCGGGACAGGCTCCAGCTTCACATCAATCATATCCTTCAAACCCCTAATATATGAAAACTGCTTCGGCAATCTTTTATTAATCAAACCTTCAACCAAAGACTCCTTATTAAACACTTTACCTAAGCGATCGATCACGCAGGGCTGCGTCAAGGGCTCGTTGGAGAGGGCGCAATTAAGCCATCTCGAGAGGCGCTGCTCGTTAGGGTCCACCTTATCAGGCTTCTTCACCGCGTACATGTTGAGGTAGCAGTCGCGAGACTCCGCCCCGGTGGCGCCGCCATCGCCTCCACCGCCGAGGAGGCGAGAGCGTAGGACAAGGGTAGAGAGAGGGGCGATTTGCGGACAGTTGATTCTGGAGGAGTCATTCAGCAGCTTGCCATCGAGAGTGAAGTACAAGGAGGATATCAGGGTTTGATTGTCGGGGAAGAGGTTGAGCTTGAGGTCGTAGAGGGTTAGAGACGAGAGAGGATCTAAGGTTAGGGTTCGGGTTTGTGAATTTGGGGATTGGATGAAGATTTGAAACGATTTTGAGTGCATCCTTCTCTCTGGTTGGGGATTTCTGAAATTCTAGGTTTTCCGCTTCTGGATTATTGACCTAATGTATTTATAGGCCTCTGGAAATGCGATAAAAACTTAAAACGATCCCGCTCAAGTCACCGACCCTTTTTAGATTTTCGATTAAAACTTATTTAATCTTCATTATCAAATCTCAATTTTCACGTCTCTATGAACAATTGAACATATATTCAGAAATCAATCATTATTAAAAATTTATTAATTTTTTTCAAGTTTTGAGAATGTTTTAGTGTTAAATTTTATCAACTAAAAAGATCTTACCTTAATCAATTGCGTGAATAACGAAAAATCAATATTAAAAAAATTATTAAATGTTAAAATAAATTTAGAATAAATTAAAAATATAAACATAAAAAATTCAGTCAAATCTGACCCATCTATATTCCTAATTCTCTATTATGTTAGTAATTAATTTTCTAATGAGCAATTAATCCATTATAACAATTTTGTTCAAGAAAAGAATTAGAATGGTATGAAATTTCACAAATTTCCTTAAATCTATAGAAAGTGGAGCTGACGCGTATACACATTGACAAGAAACAAACAGTAGTCTTAATGGTAACCCTACTATGACCAACCCACATTCTAGTTTCCAAACAAAGACACAAGACAAGACAACACAAAGAAGTTCTCCTTTTCCTATTTAATTACCCCAAATCCGAATGAAGAAAATAGAAAGCCAACCAACCAACCATCCATCCCTCCATCTTTCCTTTTCTCTCGGCTCCTCGTTCACCTACAAATAAACATTTCCAGGCAGCCAAGTCGGAACTCAATGCCTTTCCGTTTCCCGTCCACACTGAACTAATCGACTCAGAAGCAAAATCCTCCTCCAACGCAGTATTTCCAATTCGAGATGCAACCGTGTAGTAGAGAAATGCAAGGTATGAACTCACTCTTGCAAGACCTCCAAACCCACTCGCAGTCGCAGGTGCAAAACCCTCACTTTGACACGTCCCAATCATCCAACGATGATTTCCTCCAACAGATGCTTTCCACCATCCCTTCCTGTTCTTGGGCCGACCTCAAGTCCCCGTGGGACGTCCACCCCGCTGCTGCAGACCTCAACGTAGGCAACACAAATGCCGTAACTGCAAAACCGCCGACAGATTTGTCAGACGAATCGGTCCACTCTAACCCGGATGTCAAGAATATCAACAATGTCGGGTTCCCCAACTTTGACGAGTCTACACTTCTGGACAACAAGCCGAGACAGCACCAGATCGGCGTCGGAGGCGAAGGAGGAGGAGGAGTAGGTCCATCATCGCCTCTTGTGGCCAAGATGCTGTTGCAGCAACAGTTGATGTTGGCTGCTTCCAGAGGAGGCTTGCTTCAAAATGATTTCATTGATGCATCGTCGTTTAAATCACCTACTCAGGTTAAATAAATCATCTTTTCTTCCGGGATTCTTTCGGTTTTCGTATAAAATTCAAATTACTCGTCGTTTTACCAGTTTATTTCCCGTTTTGCAGGGCGGAGATGGATGGTTCAATGGGTACGGTCCTACTGGTACCCTGCATGAGACGTCCAACCAGCCATCCGCTCAGCAATTCCAGCACCTCAAGGTATGTTTTTTTTTTCTCTCTCGACTTGCATAGAGAGTATGAACTGATGAGTCTCTTCTCATTACTCTTTTGGTTTTACAGGGAGGAACGATTCCGGCAGCGGCTGCCACTCAGGCGAGTGGGTCAACAGGTGGCGCACCCGCCCAGCCCAAACAGAGGATCAGGGCTAGAAGAGGTCAAGCCACTGACCCACATAGCATAGCTGAGAGAGTACGCCCTTTTATTCAATTCATGTTTTTTATACTCCTAGCCTTGTATCGTGATTAAGATTATGAAATCCTTTTCCCTTTCCTGTTTGTTTCCCTCAGTTACGGAGGGAGAGAATCGCAGAGAGAATGAAAGCTCTACAGGAATTGGTTCCCAATGCCAACAAGGTACTGAACAGCGATCACTTCTGTTGCAATTAGTGTCATTTAGTTTCCTTTAGAAAAAAACAAATAAACCGTTACGGTGGGGATTTCGTTTCCGTAACCGCCCGCTGGGTTAACATTTAGTGGGTTTTGTTTCATGGGGTTGGGTTACCGGGTCGTTGGGTTGTGTCCTCAACTGTACCCGCGATGCCTGGCGAACGGATCGGGATAGATATTTATTCCACTCTTAATAATGTGTGAAAGATGGATATCAGTTAATTATAATTTAATAATATCTATGACATGGCAGACAGACAAGGCTTCTATGCTAGATGAGATCATCGACTATTTGAAATTCCTTCAACTCCAAGTCAAGGTTTTTATCCCCTTAACCCAGTCTGGTTAAGACATTATCATCATCAAAACCCGCGATTATTCTCCTAATTATGTTCCTATACTTGTAGGTTCTTAGCATGAGCAGACTTGGCGGTGCTTCCGCCGTGGCCCCACTGGTAGCTGATATATCCTCCGAGGTAAAGGCTTCTTCTCCTCCTCCGGCATAGACAACCTAGATAAGTAGTTATCATTGCAAAACTAGATAGTCAATCAATCCCCAAGAAACAACATAACTCATCCACTTGTCCGAACTAAACCCCCCACGAAGTAATCACTACAAAACGACAAGAGAAGGGCCAGCACGCTTGCCCACTTTCCATATTCCACTAGCCTTTTACTCTCTTTCGAAAAAGACTAGTCATAAAACAATGATCCTGCTTTTTTTTCCTTGTCTTTGTAGGGAGGCGGTAACTGTATCCAGACCGATGGCAATAACAATGCCAATGCCCGGTCCCTTACCCGACCGTCTAACGGCAACCAGACGGTGTCAACTAACGACAGCCTGACGATGACGGAGCACCAGGTGGCGAAGCTGATGGAAGAGGACATGGGCTCCGCCATGCAGTATTTGCAGGGAAAGGGGCTATGTCTCATGCCCATTTCCCTTGCTTCTGCCATCTCCACTGCTACAGGTCACGCTAGGAATCCTGTGGTCAAGAACGTCCATCGTTTGCTTCAATCCAACGGTAATGGGCCTTCCTCCCCCAGCATGTCTGTGTTGACCGTCCAGTCTGCCACCATGGGTAACGGTGCAGGTGATGGTTCCGTTAAAGACGCTGCCTCCGTTTCCAAGCCGTGATAAACGAGGCTGACTGACGTTTGCTTTTATTAGTATTAGTTTATTACTGTAAGTAAATAAAAGAAACTTCACGAGATGGTAAGAGTGACGTGTACGACTCTCCGGCCGCATGAAGTCAACCAAAACGGGGCATCCTCCTGATATCAGTGCCTGCCACGACGTTGTATCCGTGTAGACTTTGGTTGAAGCCAACTAACCACCCTCTCTCACCAACCACTAGGAAACAAAACGTGACCATGACATGAGCAAGTAGTTTTCTCTTTTTTCTTTTTTTGAATAATCGTTTGTGGTCTTAGGTTCCTGTATTGTTTCTTCATTAAATGTATTGGAACTTGGGTCTCTTATGTTCATAAGATAAGGATCCAAAATTGTCTTAAAATGTTCTTATGAAAATATGATATTATCATTTAATTGAATATCATTTTACTTTATTATAAAAGCAAAATTATAATGGACCAGATTCGTCTTTTTTTTAATAGGCAACCTTCGACACATACGCCTTTGTCCACTTGTATTAAGTGTATTTCTGTAGACATAAAGTCAACGACGTGAAGCTTTTATATAGTTTAGTATTTGAAAGAAATTCAAGAAGAATGGTTGCTTTACTTAAGTTCTTATTTCATGTGGATTTGTCTTTCTTACCTTTCTGTGATGGAAAAAGACATAACATATGTTTTTTTGTTACTAAAATAAATCCATCATTTCTTATTTCACTGCCTTTAGTTTGACCAATTCCTCTTATGAGCTGCTAGTTCAGTAGTTCACACAATCTTCTTCATCATGATTTAAAACACAACTTCGTGCACATACACTAATGACATGATGGGCACTATTATTGCCAGTGAGTCGGACCAATTGTATAGTTTATGTTATCCAATCACCCAGAAACGAAGGATATGTTCCTATTCACAATATAATAAAATCTGATGCCCTTAGTCATCAGAAAAAACAAAAACAGAGGTTGGTGTTGTAATGATGCTATGAAAGCGTATACACTGTACAGCTGAACAAGGCATCCAAAAGTCTATAACCAAATGATCTTTGTTGGGTTGTCCAGTGCATGTTCTGATTCACCTTCTGACACGACAAATCACATCAACACCTTGAAAAATATCATATAGTGCAGAGACAGATAGAGAGAGAGAGAAAGACAGATGATGCTTGCAAACTCTGACTGGCCAATAAATTGGAACTCAAAACTTGGTGAATGTATCTTTTGGAAAGTCAATAATTTCTAGCAGATCTCACAAAACCAAATAGTATTACCACTCGCAAATAATACAAGCACATGGGGATGATTAATGTTCTAACCCACTATATTAATATAAAGATTAACCTGAAGTGGCTGGTTGGTGAAATGCCTCTTCTTGAGAATGGCTTTCTTTTTTTTTTATCCATCTTTTTTATATTTAAGACAAAAGAAGATGCACACGAAGCATTGAATTTTTAGCCAAGGAATTACAGAAATACAAATTTGCTCTTAATCTAATAATTTTCTCATATGAGGTTCTGTAGATTTCCTATGTTTTCCTTTTTTATCTATTTATTTTGATATGGCCCATCCTTTCCTACAATGTCATGAATTATACACATATATGATCATGAAAAGGCTTAATACTTCGGACCTCACAGCAAAAGCTTTGATTTCAATAAATAAAAAAATGTCACCCAGGCAATTCAACCAAGCACTTCCAATATATAGAAGAGGTTCGGAAAATGAAAAACTACAACAAACAAACGTGGCCTCGCTTGGGATCTAGTCCTATTATGTATTATCATTATTCCAAGCTTGTTTTCTTTACATGAAGAGACAATTCCTTGTCTCACTTTACAGTTCCTCCCGACCAAAACTCTCAGACACCAGATTGCCATCATTATGGACATCAACCACTCATGTCAATGAGGGTCTATAACCCTCCAGGCAGTCCAGATTTATTGTGCAGCCATTTAAAACCACACATGTACCGAAGAATGAGAATACAACAGTTTGGCATATAATAGTTTTCAGTTACTGAAGATCAAAAGCAACCACTCAAGAGGAAAAGGACGCTGACAGATCACCTTCACTCATCAATTACCTCCTATGAAATGTATGGAAAGCATACAAGGCATTGTAGCATTCGATTGAAACAATACCCTCAATTTAGAACATTTTATCCTGTAGTCTGCAAGGTCACAGCACATCTCAGGTGTTCTCATTACATCCTCCACTTTTAATTTAGATGCAAATACCAAAACATGGACGGTAAGATTACTACAAGACCATCTCATTACATCCTCCACTTTTAATTTAGATGCAAATACAAAACATGGACGGTAAGATTACTACAAGACCATAACACATTCTGTCATTCCTTGGTCTTACATGAATAAGGTAAAATTTACCCACAACTTGGTTATCAACGATTGCTTCAATCTCCTTATGATCAAGTCAATGCTTTAAATCCCTGCCAAAATAAATACATAAGCCAGTTCTAATGAGGCTACCATTCTCACACTCATTAGAATCTCTCAAGTCAGAACTATCAGAATAGCACAGACAAGCAGGCAATTTAACGGGCTCTCGAAGATGGAATTATCAAAACTGTAGAGACAAACAAGCAATTTATAGACCGTTATTAACAAGAGACAGTAAAACTAGTAGCCTAAAACCAGAAACCCACGCCAATTATACCATCACTACACAGTACT
Source organism: Passiflora organensis (assembly GCA_019739055.1). Classification (NCBI taxonomy): domain Eukaryota; kingdom Viridiplantae; phylum Streptophyta; class Magnoliopsida; order Malpighiales; family Passifloraceae; genus Passiflora; species Passiflora organensis. The sequence goes on from JAEPBF010000269.1 coordinate 1,802,689, forward strand.
ACTGTATAACCATCCGAGTGCACAACAGAGCTAGTAAAATTGCAAAGACAAAGCAACCATGATATACCCAAACTAACTAGAACTGGGCTTGAAAGTGTAAGGCTGTGGAAGCAACAACGGACCTCTCCTGGCATCCCTGTCATCCAATAGCCTGTTGACCCTCTTATTCTTACAGTACAGCCTATCAAAATGCTTCACCTATCATTCAAAACAAACAAAAACCCAACAACAAAAAATCAATCCAAGTAAAGTAAAATAAACACTGAATAGAATCATCCATAAGCACTGCAGAATTCGTCTTTTTTACGTACCCAAGAAGCGCGACAGTTCTTCTCAAAAGCAGCTCTTGACCTCTTACACTCAGATGGGTATAAGAGCCCCACCGTGCCAATCTCAGTTACTTTCTTCCCCGATTGCTTCTCTAAACAAGCATAAAAAGCGTCACGAGCCTGATACGAAACGTATCATTTTTTTTCAGCAATGCTCGGTTAGCTTCTGTGTATTCCTCGAAAACCCTTTCTTCACAAACAAAACAAATAAAGCAAGAGAAAGAGAGGAGGAAGAGGAGGTAAGAGAAAGACCTTGTAGCATGCTTCTCTAGCCTGAGACAAAACATCCGTGTGTACTTGATCGGAGTTTCTCGCCGCATATGTTCCCAACGCCATAGCTCTGCCGTCTCTCTGCACCGTCTGAGCTCTGCTTTGCTGTTTGTCTTGTTTCTCGTATCCACCAAGAGGACTTTTAGACTGGGCCTATAAGATTAGCATCTGCTGACGAGCCCAATAACCAAGGCCCACGATAAGAATGGTTAACGAGCTTTTAGTCCTATGTTTGGTAATAACTCAATTATTTTTAATTATAAAATAAAATAAATTTAATATATTTTATTCCTTATATTTTTATTATCAATATTAATGTTAATTCCAATTTCATCTAGATTTCAAGATTAATAAACAATCATTCTATTTCGATTCGAATTTAAATTATTTATTTTTAATCAAAATTAATAATTTTAAATAAAATATTTATTTTTTTAATAAATTAGATTCATCTCAATATATATTTATAATATAATAAAATTATTAATTATTAACTATAAAAATATTTTAACCAGCATAACAGTAAATTTTTACGGACATCAAATGACTTGGTTCCAGATTAGACTGGTCTTAGTTATGAAAGAAATTAGAAATCAATCTGATTGTAATGTTGGCATAACAATAAAATTTTAGGTTGGATCTCATAGAAATAAAATATAAAAAATACTAATTGGATACGGGCGTCGAGTGACTTGGACTTGATTCCGGATTAGATTGGTCAGAAGAGATTAATGATTATGATACTCTTTATTAACAAAGTGGAAACACTTAAAACAAAGAGATAAAGGTACCGTGTAGAGTCTATCGTTGAATGATGAAGAAGGACGGTGGCAATCAATAAACACAAATAATATTAATCCATCAATCAAAGTACAATTATTAAACTCTATTATGATATTATCTATCTTCATCGTGTTCCTCTATTGGTCAGGGTTTATGCCATTGTAATTTTTCACACAGTCCGATGTCAAGTGTCCGAGTCGAACCGGTGTCCCCACCAATCCGACGGCCGACAAATAATGTAGTCGAGTCATCAAACTGGAAGGGAATTTGAAGTCAAAAATGTTGGTCTTATCATAAGCCAGTTGCTTGGGGTAAGAACAGCCTTGGTGAAGACCAAACGTCGTCGTGCCGAAGAACGCACATTCACTTACTCTTCTGTAATTCTTTCGCTTCCTAGATGTGATGCCAGTGGAGGCGGTGGTGTCAGTTGGTGGAGTGGTTGCCGCTGGTGGCCGGGAACGTTGTGGTGCAGTTCGTGGGGTCTTTGATCAGTCTTTTCCGGCAGGAGATGCAGAAAACCCTATCCGTACCGTGTAGCTGTTGTGTTGCAGATCTGAGTCAAAATGGTGACCCCACGGGATTTCTGCCATACTCCTCCATTTTCAAAGGATCATTAGAAGGAAGGCGATTAATGTGTGCGGTCGATATATAGTGATAACCAAAGGAGAGGGAGAGGGAGAGGGAAGGGGACAGACGGGAGACTGACAGGAGAGAGTGAGCACACGCTGGCAAACTGTATATGATCATATACCTTTGGAGGAGTGTGCTCACTTCCCTTCTGTCAGCTTCCAGGCCCTCTCCTTTCAACAGCTCCCCTACATCACTTAACTTTCCTCCTCCTTTCCTTTTTTTTCTTTTTTAGGTAAACGGTCTTGCTCTAGCTCTTATGGTGGAACTGAATCTTCTCAACCTCTTATCCTTTAGGAATATATGCTCGCTCTCTTCTTTCTTTTTTTTTTAAATCCAGATTGGAATCTGTGCACAGCCTTCAATCTCTTGACTTGTTTGTATGCCCGCCATAGCTGTAGCTGTTGCTGTTGCCGACCTCTCCCTTGAAAGTACGCTTGGCACATCATTCTCAAGTTATCTGTACTCTATTATCTGATATTAATGATGACATCTATCTCTTCTGTTTCAGAGGCTGGGATTCGTATTATTTTATGTTGTTTGAAGGAGTACTGGTTGTCTAGAGGGAAGAATATTCAGCAAGTTCATCGATTCAGTTATGGAAACATTGAACCACTAACCAGCACTCATACAGCGTTATCCTATTTAAAATATGCAATATTAGTTTTGGAGCTCGGAAAGCGTGGCCTTTAATGGGTACCTCTTCGGTAGAGGCAAAAAGGACTAGTTTTTGATGAAGGTACGCCTGGTTACTGTTCTTTACTAACAGAAAGCTGTTTTTTTTTTTTTATATAGTCATCCTCTCAAGCAGAAAACTTCTTCAAAGGAAAGCTTTCTCTCTGAGCTTTTTTCGTTGCTTTCTTCCTCAAAAATCCCACTTTCCTTTGCTGGCGTATGTTCGTGAAGGCAATGGAAGGTAAGAAAGGTTTGATTAGCGGCGAGTATCTGCTTCTTCTTTTTTTAATTCTCTTACCATGGTTATGGTTTTTGGGTTTCCCTTGTTCATGCCTGAAAAGGGTTTCCATAAAATAACCAGATTTTTCGTGTTATTAATGATTATATTGATTTCACTTGACTAAATCCCTAAAATAATGCAGCATTCAAGTACCATATTTCCCACTTTTTCTCATGGATCCTGTACCATGGACTGCTTTGTAGTACGAGGAGGAGGCTGTTCTAGAAAAGGATGAATGCAAAATATGGCAATCCATATTTATTTCTTTGCAGGGAAGATCTCAGATATTTTCGAGTCATGAAAGAAGAGTTTGGTGGAAGAAATTCCATTTTAACAGGTTTGCCGTAAATTTCCGATTACTGATTTTTCTCCGTATTTTACTTTGTTTCTTATATGGAAGCTCTCTCCTTTGCTCAAGGGCTTGCCTTTTTAGCTATTTAAAGTAGTAAATCAGTCTCTATTTCTCACACGGAGTTTGTTTGGTTTTGGGGAAACATCGAATTGCTGCTGCCTCAATTAGAGGTAGCTGTTCTTCATATTTCCTTCTGGGTTGTTGCTGTGCTTCTACTGAATGTTGGCTTCTATTTCTTCTGATTTTATGTGTTTCTTTGAATTTGTTTATGTTAGATGCAGAAGATAATTTGTTTCTAATTTCTATTATCGCTTCAATCCAGATTTAATGTCTTTTTTACTTGCTTCTACTTGCTTTAAGGGAAGTAGCTCATCATACATGAAAGGAAAATTGTGAATATTTCGGTTGAACTTCAGTCTTCGAACTTTGCAATGTAATATGATGCATGTATTCTATTCTAAAACTAAACAAATGTTACTGAGAATTTTAGATATTTTTCATCCTGATGGAAATATGATGATCTAATTTAGCATAGTAGCAAAGTGAATTTTCTGCAAAATTTGGTTCTATGTAAGCTCAAGGTCATGTCCTTGATTTTAGGCTGGTTTATGATTGACAAGCGACAACAATTTAACTTTTCCTGCATAGCTATGTCATATCTAAAGTATTAGGGAAATGTTTCAATGACAAACAAGAGACTAGTTTGATAGTTGGAGTTTGAAGCTGTTTGAGTCCTTATAAGTAACTAGCATGAGCTATGTCCACCCAGTCATCTCTCTTTTATCCTTTTAATGATAAGTCTTTTAGTCTTCCTTTTCATGGTTAGTGAGCAGAAGACAATAGTTCATTTGTTAAGCTCAGTTAAAGTCCATTGGCATAATGATATTTGATCCATTAAAGAGAACAAAGATTCGATTGTTCTTAGTGTGCTTATAGGCATCTGAGCAGATTAGAGTCTTAATTGCCATAATGATATTTGATGTTATCCATCCATGTTGCTCTTATTCTGAGGGTTATTGATTCAAGTCTGACAGTTTCCTAACTTCAGTTGAGAATACTCTTACTTGTTTTGTGGCATGCACTAATCAGCCTTCATCTTTGCACTAATTTAGTTTTGAGAATGAGTGTGTGAATACACACAATGTGTGGTTTGCAACTTTTTCTTAGGTTAAAAGTTAGGGTACTGCATGGAATACTGGTCTACTCCACAGATGAATGATCACAATGGATTTTCTTGCAAGATGGTGCTTTGCAATTTTTAATTGCAAACTTGTGTTGTTTCTGATGAAATCGTTGTGCTTTGCTGATATTCTAGAGATTAGAGCTTTGAGACTAATTCTACACTTACATTCCATGTTTTGTTGCTGTTAGTTCTACATTTCTAGCTGCTTCATGATGCACAACCAGCTGGTATTTTGAGTTTAAGGTGGTTGTACTAAGTTGCTTGTAATTTAAGTTTATGGTTGTTGTCATACGTTAAGCTCTATTTTCTCCTTTTCTAGTCCTATTTACCTAAAGCTTTATATTTAGTGTGTAAGTTTATTAAAAAGAGACCACAGAAAAGATTTCCTGAACACCAGAATTAAGTATAAATTGAATGCCGAAATGAGTGTTTCCATTTGCATTGTCAATATGATTAATTAGCCAGTGTGTTGGGAATCAGATTTGGCCAATGTTCTTGAATGAATAGAACCTGGTTTTACATCACACTTTGTGAGAGGATAGGGATTATCTGATGGTGTTATTGAGACTCGACCCTCTCTGCATTCCTTTTTTTAGTAGCTATATTTATTGCAATGATGTCTCCAAAGATTGATTTCTAACTGTGCAGCCTTAAACAACCCTTAATTTTTTCTGTCGAGTTGGATCCTTAATCCTCATCCATGATAGTTTTGGTTATATGTAATGGTAAAACTAATTTGTCTCTCCAAGAACCTTAATGTTCATTCCTGTGAAGCTACAAGCATTTTAGCTTCTTGTCTTCAATGATTCTAATCCATAGTAATCCAGGAAAATTGAAACCTTTTAAATGTCGAGCTGGGAATAGTAATTCCGATCCGAATATCGTTATTTACTATTGAAGTAATTGTGCAGGCTATGAACATCTAAAGATTTAAACAAAACTTTTCCTTAGCTTGTGCATTTTTTTAAACAGGTTAGTCATTGAAGATCATTTTTCCTCTTCACAAGGTAATTTTTTTCATGACATACGCAATCCACATGTAAAACTGATGGTGTTGTTTGTGACACCATTTTTCAGTGTTGAGGGCAGTGACGATTCCCAGCGGCTTTGCCAACTATCTGATACCCGACTAGCTCTTATGATAGTTTTGAATGTAGTTCTCTTCCTGATGGAAAATAGGGGTTAATGACTGCTAAATCAGGAAGTTGTGGAAACATTACCCTACATGCATTATTGCTGCGAGGAAGCTACCTTCTGATATGGTCTCACTATCTTTTTCCCAACCTGATCATTGCTTGCTACTTATGTTTCGCTAATTGGTTTTCTGAAACCCCTATTTTTATTCCCATTAAGAATGGCTGAGATCCTCCATGCTTATTCATGGGAATTTTTTTTCTTTTCACATCATCTGATCAAAGGAAAAACGCATTATATCCCTTATGTTTTGAAAAGAGAAACAACGAAACCTAGGAAAAAGACTGGCAAGTACTAGGTTTAGCAAAAGTTGTGGGTGCCAAACTTAATCTAGGTTTTGGTTTTGTTATCTCTCAACAGTCAGCACTCAAACATGGCCAGCAGAACGTAACCTCCCTGTTGGGAAATTGACAACTTACCTGAACACGAAATAATTAACTAGCAAACTATGCTTCTAAGACAGCCTTACTCAAAAAAGAAAAAAAAAGAGCCTCTAAGACATGAACTGAAGAATCTGATTTCTACCCCTTAGCATTGCCCTGTTGAACAGTAAAGGATAATCTTTTTCTTTTCCTTTTGCACATGAGATATATGAAAGGACCTAATATGCCTACAATCAATGAATTATGCATTGCTGTATGACATGGGAAAGGTAACTTGCAATGGGACAAGCAATAACATCAGTGATCCGGTGCATGATGCCAAACTTGCTTTTTTGGAAAAAGAAAATGTTACCTTTCAGTATTATTTCCATTTTCCTGGCAAGACAACCTAGCTAATTACTTTATGCTTCTCTGTGTGGAGAAGATGTGAAGTTTTACGCGGTAATTGAAGCTCTCTGCCTTGTCTGTCAGGTTCTATTGTAATCGTATGGTATTACTTCACAATTTGGTGTTTTGCTTCTCACATTTCTTTTGTAATGTCCTACAGAATATTCCATTATCAGAATTTTGTAGGTTCGACAATGATGGCATATATTCCATGGCACTACATTCTGTTAATAGTACTAGTGCACTTTGGTTTCTGGTCCTTCTAGGTCCACTCTTACACACAACATGGAGGCTGAGGATATTCTTGATATGCTGTTAAATGTTCTGTGGTCACAACAGTATAGATTCGAGAAAATACTTTGCCATACATATGCGAACCCGTGAATCCTGAAATCATAGTTGAAGACTCAAGTAAGATTTGTGCAACTTGAAACACCTGTTCCAACACACAGCCGTAGTCCCGGGACCTCCAGTTAATTAAGTTGGGGGGAAAGTATGTTGTTAGATGTCAAAATTCTTTGAGCAATACTTGTTGCAGCTTTCTACCATTTAAATACTTTTCCTATCTTATTTTCTTGTTTTCCTTGATAGAATTCTCAAATTTTATTGGCACAGGAACACAATGGATGGAGAAGTATCTGCGGTTGAAGAAATTTCTGATTCGAATAGCAGCAGTCAACCCTCTCCACCAACCAAGCGTGCAAGGTATGGCAATGGTAGCACCTACACCACAAAGTTCAGAGGTGTAGTTCCACATCAAAATGGGCACTGGGGTTGCCAAATATATGCAAATCACCACCGGATTTGGCTTGGCACATTTAAATCGGAAAAAGAAGCTGCTGCGGCTTACGATAGCGCCGCAATGAAGCTACGGAATGACCCCCACCGTAATTTTCCAGTTACTAATGTTGCTGAAAAAGAGCTCATTTTTCAGAGTCATCATTCAGCTGAAGCAGTCCTGAATATGATAAAGGATGGTACCTACCCATCCAAGTTTGCTGAATTTATAACCTTCTGCTCCCAAAGGGTGGACACTGAACTTAGCCTGGAGGTTGTGAGGTCACAGACCAACAAAGGGCAGGGCTTCAAGGTACTCTTCGAAAAGGAGCTTACACCTAGTGATGTTGGTAAGCTTAACAGACTTGTCATCCCTAAGAAATATGCTGTCAAGTTCTTCCCGCCTATTTCCAAAGGCGTTGAAGAGAATGAGGCGGCTGACAAAGTGGATGACAGACAGCTAACTTTCTATGACAAGTCAATGAACCAGTGGAAGTTTCGTTACTGTTACTGGAAGAGCAGTCAAAGTTATGTCTTCACCAAGGGCTGGAGTCGGTTCGTCAGAGCAAAGAACCTGGAGTCCAAGGATGTTGTTGCTTTCTCCTGGTGCAAATGGAGAGAAACCACAGAAGAGCCTCAACCATTCTACATGATTGATGTGAACAGTCCTCAAGACAGCAATAGCCTGGTGGAGCCGGCCGATGAACCTGACGCAAATGAACCGGAGCTGCAACTCCACCTTGGTCAGACTGTTGCCTCTAATAGTTACTCGGTTGATGAAGGGGAAGGAGGAGAGCACTCAGAGCAGATCATGATGGAAGCCAACCCAATGAATGATGGTACTGAGAGAAATGCGTTCAAACTCTTCGGAATAAAGATAATCTGAAGATGCATCACTTTTTCTCGTTTAGATCAGAATTTTATCCAAGAAATGGATGCTAAAACCTAAAGGTCTGGCCTAAACTTTTTATCTATGGCCAAATTGGCAACTGGAAGCATGCTTTCTTAGCATTACAAGCTTAGTAAACCGTACACTATGTTTAGTTGGATTCCTTACCCGGAATACATATTGTCACGGGGTCATTATTCTCTTCCCCAAAGACGTGCCTAGTGGGATGTATAGTACTCACGTTTATAAGTCCAACGACTATTCAGTTTCTATCCAATGTGAGATCAGTCACCCTGCCTATCTTTTTTGGGCTTACAGGCGTGACATACTCTCCCCATTAAATCCAACGACACCCTCGTCGTTGACTTGGGCCACCCTGCCTACCCCACTAGACTCACAGAAATGGACATTGAACAGGATCGGGTTTGACTCCATTATCATTTGTCACGGGGTCATTACTCTATTTCCACCAGGCACGTCTTTTTTAGAAGAGAATAATGACCTCGTAACAATATTCACATGTAGTATTTTACTTAATAAATTTTACTATGTAGAAAATCCACCTGTATAAGGGAAGAAGTTTGTATGCTTGATTAAAAAAAAGTCAAAGTTTTGAGTTCGAGTCATCTTAAGACACATCACTTTTATATAACATATAAAAAATTATAATGATAGTATTCTGGAGAGAATCATTAGGTCATGTGCTTGATAGAAATCTAAATAGTAAATACACCTTTCACACAAAAGTCAAGTCATAGAGAATTATTAAGTCAAGTTATGTGCATCGTCCAGTTTGTTCATCTATATTTTTCTAATTGTTTGATTTAATTTAAGATTGTAATTAATATTCACAAATACATAATTTAACAATCATTAATAGTCGACAATAAATTGACCGACAACATAATTTAGTAGGATTAATGTCCCCATTAATTTGACATAATTTAATCATCATTATTAAGGGACATTAATTGCATACTTAATTAACAATCATTGTAACATGTTCAAAATAATTCGTTGTGCTGGAATATTAGTACCGCATGTATTTGCACATAATATATTTATTTATTTCGATGATACTAGATTATGTGCGGCTCTTTGGGTTTGTTAGAGTCCAAAAGAATAAAAGAGATGACAAATCAAAGATGTGTTTGTTTATTTCCAAGGTGAAAGTTAAGTATTTATCATTAATAAAAATTATAGATTTTATTCTTATTTTTAGGTTTAAAATATTTTGATTTTTTTATCAAACAATTATGTTTGAAGCCATTATCTAATAAGTAATGACCAAATCAATGATTTTAATGGTATATACAGGATGAGGATTTTGTATATTATTGTTAGTTATTCCAACCATAAATTTATTTTTTAAAAATAAAAATATTATTCCAGTTATTATTATTTATTTACTTAAATACTTGATAATTTAATAATCAAATTTCAGAAAATTATTTATTTTATTCTAAACATACATTACAAGCGGATGTTATTGTAGTTTTTTAATACATATTATTATATTTTTTAAAATAATTTCTGTGAATACAAAAGGATATATCAATAATCATTATTATTTATTTAATTGATAAAAAACTATTATGACTGGTCGTCTAAATTTTCGATTCAATATCAATATAATAAAAATATATTTTTGACTGCGATTTGTTTTGTTAATCCAACTTGAAAGATCATGAAAAATTAATTTTTTATAAAAAAATAAAGAGATAATTTTTAAAAAATTATAGGATATTAATCATAAATAACATTTTTAATCCATCTTACTATATCGAAATCACCAATTAAAAATAAAACCGACTAGTCCAAAAAATTTTAAATATTTCGTACAGAAGATCAAATTTTAATATTTGATTAAGAATAAAAATAAAAATATAATTGATATAAATTTTATTATATTTTAAGAATGAACCAAGTCGTACGATCCTGTCCAATCGAAAGCACTGCCCTACCAAAACCTTTTTTTGGATGAATCAACTTAAACAGTGAGACAGACATACATTCTCCTCCTCCAGAACACAACGCATTGTCTTTCTTTAAGGAAAAAGGAAATAATTGAATTCATTAATAATTTGTCCTCATATAAGATTTCCCGATTGATAAAAATTCTAATTCTAATCCCTACATGTTCGATTGGGAATATATTAAATTAATTGTATGATAATAAAAATTTAGTGACAAATATATTCTGAATAGATAAAAATTTATATAAATATAACACATATATTTTTATAAGATTTTTTCCAATATTTCTTACCAATACAGTAGTTACATGGGAAGCATCGAGTGACATGACTGACCTTCACAACCAACAGCTCTTTGTCTGTTATATACCATTTGGCAACTTGATGGAAAAAAATAAAAAGAAAAATTAAAACAGTCATCTGACTTTTCATGATTAATCAGTAATACATGATAATTATCAGCAGGCGACTGCAAGTTGAACTGGATACAGATCCCAAATTCGCAGTTCTGAGAATGCATCTCCTCCATAGGTTTCAACTTTCCAGCTCCTTGTAATGATGGACTCGTCAACCCTTCTAACAGTGTAGAGATATGGATCCCAGAAAATTCTTGGGTATGAATTTTCGTTAGGGTTATTTTCTAATTGTTTATATTTTCTTCTAGTGCAGATTTCTCTACACTGTCGACAACATGGAAAGGAATCATCAAGTCCTGAACTGTAGCCTTAAGAACTGCAGATATAATTGAAAATTTGATGAGATAAGGTTCTCTTTTAGCAAAGATTCGATACGATAAGATAAAGTAAACAGGTTTGAACTACCGATTTATCAGAGACGAAGAAAGAGCAGAAACCACAGATGTGTAAGGCAAGTGGGTGAACGCTACAGGGACCCAATCCAGCTAACTTGATTCAGAAAACATGAACATAAACAAGATGAAGGGACGAGCAATGAGCGGGGAGACTAAACATCACAACAGATGATTTCATTACTGAACAAACTGTAAGAAGAAAAACAATCACACAAGGCTGAATCAAACCAATGGAAGACCCACCACCGGAATTTCCGTACTAGAATAAGACGCAGAAGAACAAGAATAAATCAATCGACTTGAATTTCAACTTGCCACCTCTCCAAATTCATGCAAGTGTTGAATTCTCGGGAGATGTCCAAACTATGTCCTTTAGCGCCGGTCTTAGCTCTTTGCTGCAAAACTGATTATATTCCAGAGTGTCTCCGTTGTTCTTCTTGACTTCCACCACCAAGAAGGAAGGGGTCACCGCGAAAATCTCCGCTGCGATAGCCAATTTCCCTTTCCTGCCTCTCTCTTGCCCCTGCAGCTTCACTTTCGTGTCGCTCTTCTTGACGCTGAATTTCCCGGCCTTCCCCACCTCTTCTAGTCTGGAAATGACGCTGCTAGCTGGCCTGGTAGTGACAAATCTTAGCTCTTCTTTCTCCTCTCGCTTTTTCTCCTCGAACAGTGGGGACAAATCAAAACCTTCCGATAAGGAAATGATGTGGAAAGCATTTAGCGTTTCGGGTAGTTTTGATTTTTCGCAGTTCTTATCTTCTTCGCCGTTGAAAGCCTCAAATTCCATCTCCTCTTTGCTTATCACAGTTTTAGGCACGGTTTTCCTGAACCAAGAGGACTCCGTGATCTTTTTTATAGTAATTCTTGAGCTTGGATTTGGATCAAGAAGCTTGGTAACCAGCCTGCGAGCTTCAGGAGAGAACCATGGCGGGCACTTGAAGTCACCCCTGTAAATCTTTTTATACATGTTCACTATATTGTCATCTTGAAATGGCAGAAACCCGGCGAGAAGAACATAAAGGATGACACCACATGACCATAGATCTGCTTTAGCTCCATCGTATCCTTTTTTACCAATCACCTCAGGAGCAACATAAGCTGGCGTACCGCAGGTTGTGTGCAACAACCCATCTTGCTTCAAGTGCTCTGAGAACGCGCTGAGCCCGAAATCAGTAACCTTCAAGTTGCCATCCTCATCAAGCAGCAGATTCTCAGGCTTCAGATCACGGTGATAAACACCGCGGCTGTGACAAAAGTCGATGGCAGAAACGAGTTGCTGGAAATAAACTCTTGCCACATCTTCCCTCAGCCGACCTCTGGCAACCTTGGCGAACAACTCGCCGCCTCGTACAAATTCCATGGCAAAGTAGATCTTGGACTTGCTTGCCATGACCTCGTAAAGCTCCACGATGTTGGGGTGTTTCACCATCTTCATCACCGAAATCTCTCTCTTGATTTGCTCCATCATACCAACCTTTATCACCTTTTCTTTCCCCACCACCTTCATGGCCATGCTCTTGCCATTCTTCAAATTCCGGGCATGGTACACCTTAGCGAAAGTGCCGTGGCCTAACAACCGCCCCAGCTCGTACTTTCCATGGAGTACCGCGGGGTGGCCGTCACCGTTGCTTTCTGCCATGCGCGTCTTATAGTAGAGAACTAAGAAATACTGAGTAAAATACAAAATATACGGGTAGAAATCTAGGAAGGACGGGAAGCGAATAAGTTTTTTTAACAGGGAGAGACTTTTCTAAGGAAATAGGCAGTATCGTTCACCCGTCCTCGACGTGTTTCCGGTGACAGTTCCGGCCGCCGAGGCACTTTTTGGCACGGCTACCCAACTCAGGCGTCGTCAACAACCCACCTCTCATCTCTCTGCATTCCCCACAAGAGACTCCCTACTCACAAGAACAAACAAGAAAAAGAACGATCACTTCACCAAGCAAGAATTCCACTTGCCGGCAGAAATAATTGAAGCCAGAAGAAAACCACCAAAGTATCTCAGCTTCTTTCCCTCTGGGGCTCAAGTCCTTGATGGCGTCTTTATAGCAGTTCTCGGTGGTTCTAGTTTCCCGTTTTGTCCCTTACCACGTTCTTCCCCCAATCAGTTATCTGATCCAACGGCTCTAAGCCCCCTTAGCAGGTGCCGCTTGTCATCATCCTGGCGGATGTCTCTCAACTCATCTATGATTGACGTAATCACATCGCACAGATGTGCGGTTTTCATTGGCAGCAGACTTTATTATCACAACTTCGCAAGCGCTCACGCTATTTATCACGTTATTACCGTTCTGTCCACGCTAGGGGTTTGTGTCCATCGAGTGGGCCCCGCTAGGTCATTGAAGTTGCTTGTAGAAGTAGAACTGAAACACTGAGGTTACTGATAACAATTTAGTAATTAAATTCTAAAAAATATATAATTAGATCAAATTCTAATCAAACTTGATTTGACGGTCCGATCTGGTCAATCATGTGGAGCGGAAGGGAATTAACCGCATCAGAAAGTTAATATACGGTGGAAAACAAAAAAGCAGAAAGAAGATGTAGCTGTCATCACGGAGATGCGGTGGTCCCCCATAGTTCTTAGCTGGTGGGGTAACTGCTTAAATGCGAGGACAGTTTCACCAGATTCAACAGACGGGATTAATCCTGGGTGGCCCCACCTTAGCCCCCTGGATACAAATGTAGGAGGGGCACCACCAGAACAGTACATGTGCACTCATTCTGTGGTTAAACCCCACCCGGATCCAAGTTTGAGATGACAAGTGAGTGATACAGATCAACGTCCACAGGGGGAAATCTGTGTCCTCCTAAATTCTCTTCGTTGGTATCGAAATTAGGTTATGGTTTATTAGCTCGTAATCCTTAGATAGTATATGTCCAAAGTTAATAATCCAAATCGGATATTCATTTTTGAAAAATCTGATAATTTATAATTTTAGTGGAGAGTATAAATTTACAGTCGTTGGATTTATTTAATTTCTGAAATTGATAGCTAATAGATTGCATTTTATTTCTAGACACGTGATGAAATGATGGGTAGAATTTTCTTACAAGTAGTATCAAGAAAAATAAGAGCAAGCTCACAACTGATGACCAAATCAAAAGACATTGTATGTGGGCAAGAGATAAGGAAGTAAAGCGGTGAATGGTCGCCGCATTTTGGAAACTCAAGCTCTCTGGCTACATACGGTTGTCATGAAATAATATAAAGAAAACATGAGAAAAAAAAAATCAATTCAATTGAATTAAAATATTCGGTTTATATAGATAAATATTTAGATAAAATAATAATAAAAGTTTTAATCTTAATTAAAATCTCTAATTTTAAAAATATAAAAATCCGGATTTTAAAAAGAGAATGGGGACTAGGTGCAGTGTTTCTTATAAAAAACAGTACTCTGTCGAAGGAGTCAACTGGAGGCCGCCGTTAGTGAAATTTATAACCACAAGCTCGGATGGCTAATAGCAAAGGAGAAGTTGCTAGGAACCGGAAGAGTTGGTGACCGGTCAGGTATGGTCCTAGGGTTGGGTGGACTTGCGAGACTAAAGAGTAATTTCTTTGAAGGAGCGCTCAAAGGTTAGTGGGAGGAAGGTGTAGGGATGGTATTGAGAAAAGCAGTCAACACCTTAAGCAAAACAGCCTAACCTCAATTTTGTTTTGGCGGCCACTAATTGACAAAAGTATGTTAATTTTCCACCCACGTAAACTTTATTAATATGCCTAAAAGTAGTATTAGTCGGCATATGTATAAAATTAAGAAGCTAATTGCCATATGTTAATCATTTTTATGGTATTAATTAATTAGTTGTGTTATATCAAATAATTGGAGGATTAATTGTATAGATATATAATGGTTCACGTCTATGATTATTTTTATTAGACAATAAACTTACACGTGCTGCTTTTCGGAACAGTAGGCAGCTATATATAAAAAATTAAAAAAATTATTGTTTAATTATTATTTATGGTTATTCTTTTATAATATAATGTATTATTGATGATCTAATTATGTTGCTTATGAATATAAATTTATAATTAAAATTTTATTTAATAAAACACTTCAGATTCCCTGTTAACCAAACATGCATTAAGGAATCACTTTGCTCGGAACTGTAAAAACATGAGTGGGATAGATCTGGTTTCGGGTAACAAGCTAACTAACAAACAGAAACCAAACTACTCTCGAGATCTCATCTAGTAACTTAAAATTTGTCAGTGCAGGATATTTTTCCTGAGCAGCAGGCAGTGACCAGGTAATACATAAAACACATAGTCTTTTGCGAAGATATTTTACATTTTCCTATTGTTTAATTAGCTTTTTATATTGATGAGTCAGTGCAGGAACAGGCTCAGCTTTTCTGTACATCCAAATGACATCAACAGCTATAAAAAGAACATCAATGAGATCATAGCTGATAGGAGCCTGTTCTTGGTCTGCGATCCCATCTCCCCTTGCATGCTTGAGACATTAATATTCGGTGTGTATATAAATATATAGATGTACAGGATTAATATATAGTTGCACCGCAGTGTTGCCTTCCTAATGGACAAATTATATGGTCACCTATCACAGGATGATGCCCGCCATTATTGCAGATTATCGTTGAAAATTGTTCTACCAGCAGACAAGCGAGCAGGAAACAAAAGGGTATGCAGGTACTTAACAAATATCTACCTGTGTTTTTCAAGGGTGACTGCTGTTTTTGTATTACGTACCCTTCTTGTCTTTCATTGAAAGTTAGAGTTGGGAACTGTTGACAAGGTCACAGAGTTGATGTTAGCGGTGCTTGTTCGTTTTTGTTAATGGGCATGCACAGAAACCGAATTGCATTCATTATATGAGCCTCTGGTCCATCCTGCAGGGGGGAATCCTGAAGAACACTTTTCCACTAACCTGCTTGTGTAAAATAAAATTGCCGTTCATAAAAGCTACTCCGTGTTATTCCATGTGATGAGACCCGAAAGAGCCTTTAGTAGTGTCCGATTTTATGCAAAGATTCGACTAATTTGAAATTTTAAAATATTTTATATCCAAAACTAAAACAAAAGTTCTGACTCTTGACGGATTTGAGATGAAATAGTAAGGTAAGCGTTCCTAGTAGTCTGTTGTCATTATTTTTCTTCTGAAACAAGTATGATACAGCTGTATGAACCTGTGCAGGTCCTGCAGGCTCCATCGCTTCAGATGACCTTTGGCCATGTTCAGTGTTGAGTTTTTCTGATGGAAAGGCCAACCCAGAAATGTTGTGCTGATGTTGCATCATGTAAAGGTGGTTGGCTTTCTACAGTCAACTGGAAATGTTTGGAATCAACACAAGTCTGGAAATCAGAAATAAAGCGGTTCAATTCCTTTTGTGTCTCACATGGCTCTGCTGGGCTATAAAGAGTATGCAATTTTCATACGGGATAAAAAATCTTGAGAGCTGTGTTTGAGTGATAAAATTTATTCATTCGATTTTTGACTTATATCCATCTTTGATTGTTACAGGTAGAGGTTGAAGTCCAGAACTTGCACACAGATAACCAATAAAACAAAAGTCTATAGAAAGGTTAGTGACTTCTCTAAGCATTTATTTATTCTGAAAGGGTCCATAGAGAGCAAGTTGAAGAAGCATGCAATGAATGGAAGGTTTGAAGAGCCACATATTATAGATAAACTCTCAAATCAGTCCAAGGGATCTCATATTCATAGCATAATGGTTTGTGCAAAGTTAGGTTTGCATCATTAATTCGTTATGGATTAACGACTCCATGTCCATGTCTATAAGTTATGCTTCAGGAAGCAGCCATTCTTGCTTGATGTCTCCATTTGCCAGGAATGCATAGATTGCCAACACTTGTCAAGTAGGAACTCCTCCTCGCTGATGCTTGGTGGTGGGTTTTTCTTGCTTGTTAATCAAGTTGTGGGCAGGAATTCGTCAGGTCATCATTTGAATGCTGGCTAGAATTGAGATGTGTTAGTAACCCATAATACAGGTTGGGAAGTCCTATGTTTAGTCAGAATCAATTATAAATTCTAATTAAATTTGACGAATTCTAAGTTACAAGAATTCATCATAATAAGTCGGTCGATCGAATTTCCGAAAAAAGATTAATTTTACGACTGTTTTTTATCATAACAAAACAGAGAATGACAAATGAAAAACATATGGCAGCATATTACAAAGGGGGACCTAATGTCCTAAGTAACATTAATCATTAGGAGAATAAAAGAATGGAAGTCTTCACATAATCCTCCTCACGACAATACCTTATCTTGTGGGTAGAAGATAAGTTATCATAAAGTCCTGGAAGCGACAAGTTCATAATCAGCAATAATGCAAATGAGGGATCATAGAAATTGATGTCAACTCTCTGGTTCAAATGAATTGATCAATTATTGCATTTTGTAGTCATCCATCCTCGTCCGAGGTCTTGCCTTGTGGAGGAAAGAAAAAGACCTTTAACTATATGATTACGTTCAAGCCAAGAAGCTGATTTATTAATGTCCTCCAGAGACCTCTAACACATCATTATCGCTGATGAACTACCTGCCACATAAACAACAAAGCCACCTTCAGGTTTAATCAATTCGCATTGAAAAGGGACTATAGTCTCTTAAATATTTAATTAAGATTTGGGTTCTCAGAATATAAATATAATTTGTTCGAAAATCAAAATTATCGAGTTTGAATTCCAGCCATTTGGAAATTAAGCAACTTTTTTGTGACAACTTTATCAGTATTTCATCATAGAGGAAGCAATTTATTTCTTGAAAAGAAAAGCTGTAATGGTTATTAATTCGGGAAATGGTAGAAGACTGTTGCTTGGAAGAATGGAATATTCGACTAGACTTCTCACCTTTTTTGTTCATAAACAGCCAAGCTTGATGTAGCGTTTGCATAAGTTAGATTAGACCTACAGTTTGGTTTGCTTCTGTCCAGTGCAAGACAATTCAATTTGGAATTGATTAGTTATTGAACGAAATTCACATGTTCTGATGGACACAGTCACCAATATCGTGGAAAAGGCTGAAGGGTTCCTATCCTAACAACTATTCTGTAGTTTTCAAGACACCTAGAAATCTGCAACTACTATTCTTTGCATGCCTAAATAAAAATTTGAACGCATATCAAGATGGGTTGATTTCAATAGAGGCATGTGATAGAGTTCTAAAGACATTAAAGACATGAATGCATCTTATTTAGTTAGTAGAATATTTAGATTAACAAATATCTATCGAATTTTGAAAAGAAATTAATCATGTAACCGAAAAAAATACTCAGTGCTATAGTAAAAAATATTGATCGAAATCCGCTGAGGGAATAATCATGCAATCGACAAAAATGCTCATAGTATTTATATTAACAGATACGGATCAAAATCTAAATAGAAATTATTCGTATAAACGACGAAGATGCTTTTCTAATTTCAAATAAAAAAATAATTTTAAATCATAACCAATTTATCCCTATTTATCATTAACAAACACTCCAATAATATCCAGTATTAGCCTCTACATTTCTACCTTTTTTGCCTTCCATAAGAGCATTTCAGAAAGTACATGGCACCAACTTGTTAAAAAGGATTTCGTTAGAGGTAACACTCATTAGTTTCAGACAATTCACATTCTTAGCTCGTGACATTGAATTAAATGCAAAAGGGCCTAGGGTTTTTGGTCATTCTTGAGGAAATATCTTGAGAATACAAAATTGTTGGAACTCCATGTAATAACTTCAGGAAATGTTCGCAGTCCCTTTCCCACGTCATAAATTTAGCTATCCAATATTGTAATGAAAAACAAAAGCACACGGATTTTCACCTCTTCCTGTTCCTGAGGAGACACACAACAATGTATGTCGGCTGTCCCTTTCTGGGTCCAACAGCCTTGCATTATCAGCCCAATTTCTTTGGAACTGTTCGTAGACATAAAACTAGTCACTTCCACAAACGATGGCAAGTTAAAGTGTTACCTGGCAGCTGAATCACCACAGATCTTGTGAGCCGGGTTATTAACAGCATTTTGATGAAACATGGCATGTTACTTTTCTACACTGAAATGCACGACTCCTGGATAGAGAGGCAACGAACAGGGTACTCCATCCTCTTTACTGCAAAATCAACCACTTCTGCTACAAGGTCAGCAGTTGGAAATAAATGGAAAGTTCCTGTCTACAAACTTTCTACAGCATCTCCTAACGACATCGTTTAGCAGTAGTATACAAAAGCCTTGACTTAATGGTTTACAAAATAACTCTTTTGAGGTACTAAGGGAGATGCGTATAAAATGCTGGGCAGTGGGCACAGACGTTTTGTATGCAGAAAGAGTCATGACGGGAACTAACTACATTAACTACGGGACCAAACCAGTCAAAATAGCTACCACTAAAGAGGAGAAAAAGGTTTAGACCTGCGGTTAAGACATGTCATTGACTCTTCTGTTGGCTGACAGGGAAATTCTCTTCAGGCTGCTTTTGCCAGAAAAAATTTGTAGCCTCTAACCATTTTGGATCAACCAAGTGCTTGTTATGCTTCACGGCCCAACGAGACTTGTCAGTTCCAGAGTCTGTGGCAACTACGTGTGTCACAGACTGATCAAGTTCTGTAGTACATGTGGCTCCCATCTGCTCAGCAATCTTCCAGAGATGGTGATTATCTGCCGGGAATTGAGTTGGGAATACCCTGCTGAAGACAATTTTACAACCCTTCAAGACATCCTTGCGAATTGTCTTCAATACCTGTAGAGCAGTACAGAAAATAATGACAAAACTCAAGACAAATACAAGAAGACATCTTCAATTAAATGGAAAGCACAGATCCAACAATCAAAGAATGTAATCCATGGTGAATGTATGCAATCATAAAAAAGTGAGATCAAAGATTTATACAATAAATTTAGGAACAAGAATGAAGAAGGGTGAACGGGAGGCAGACGAGGAAACAGTTTTACAGTAAGGTAAAGGGCAAGCTTAGCGCTTGAGAATAAATATTTATTTGAAAGAATAATCGACCTTTCATACAAGAGTTAGACAGATATTACATGAGACATATATGTGTCCTCATAAAAATAGAAAATTGCTGAACCTTAAACAATAAGTTCTATCTGTCAATTTTACCTGCCTCACATCTCTGCCATCAAGATTGTCTTTCAGTTCCTGCAAGAAGGTTGCAACTTAAATTCAATTCAGCTCCAAAAGCATGCGTTTTTAATCCATCAATAGAACAAAGGGAAAAGAGAACATACATCAAAGAATACATGGTGAAGTTTCTGTAAGACTTTAAGAACGGATGCAAGTGCCCCATCACTCTCACTCTCATCACTCTTCAACTCTGAAAGAGATTTGCAATTGAAGCCAAATTGGTGACAACTTGAAGCAAAGAAATGATATCTCTCCATCAGTATCAAATTGTCTTTATGCTTCGTCCAAGCCTATCAATTAAAATGAATAAATTACATCTTTGCATAAATGTAAGGTATTTCCTCTCACGCCTGATTGACTTAGCTATTAAGCACGTAGTCAAATAATGACTGAAATCAACATCACCAGAAATCACAGGTCAACAAAGATAGAAGGCTAACTGGTGCATATATTGCAACTCCTACACTGGTGGTATACCATTCTCAAATCATAAACTTTTGTACAACATTGAAATTTCCAAAAAAAAAACTTGCTTAGTGAAAATAGAGAAGAGTATTCATCGGATAAGAGAATAATAAACATCCGCTATGTGACAGGATGACTACATATTTGATTCATTCCGCAGCGAAATCACTTTAAATCTCTCTTGCATGTGATAACCAAACTATACCACAATTATGAAGTTACAATTAATTAACAACCAGGATTAGCAAATTTCGTAGGAACTCACATTTTCTGTATCATCAAGTATCAAAACTGCACTTTCTTGACCCAGCACCACATCAAGACCCTTCTGATGTCTTTGAGTTCCATCATCACGTGAAATAACTCTAGCACTGAAGTATTCTTTTCTAGGGTCAAGCAGCTTTGCCATTTCCAATGCATATGGCCTATCACCCATTGTGTATATGTACATCTCAAACATCTTACTTGCTTCTTGCAGAAATGTGCGTACAAAGGGCCTCAACTTGGTCATCATGTGCATGAAGTTTAACATGAAGAGGCTTCCCTTTGAAACATCTATCCGTTCCACATGAATAGACAATGTTATGTTAAGCATGTGATGCTATTTTATCACCTATTACAAATGTTATAGAGGATTATAATGTACCAAGAACTGAATGTGTGCATCACATACAGTGTCCCTTGTGCATTAGGAGAATAGCTTCCATGCTTCATATAAATAAATATATAACACCAAAAGCAACAAAAGTAATGCTTTAAATAAGTAGAACACAAGATTGAAATCCAAGCTCCAGAATAATTGTAAATTTATTTAAGCAAACATAACGATTTGTTGTCTTAACACATTAGCACAAGATAAAGGATGATGAACAAACAAACATTACGAAAAGAAGAAAAAGGATTCTCCCAGAAGCAAGAAAAACACAAACCCTGACAACAGAGGACAAAGTAGCTCTTGCACAGTTTTTTCTAAATGGACAATTTAAGAGAATTTTGAGAGTTTAAATTAGCAACCTACAGAAAAAAAAAGAGAGCATAGTTTTCTAATTCAATAGCATGAAAAAATCAAGCTTCTCATATTTAGACGAGATTTTTAACTTAAAGAATGCATAAACCATGCAGTAGGGTCTTTCGTCCCTTGACATTGTAATAGTAGTTTCTCCATAACCTCATCCAAAGGTCTCCATATTGACGCCTTAAATTACCTAAGTCTTCCATAACTGTCACTTTTATATTTTACTTGGCACAATCTTTCATTGCCCTCTCAAAAATAACCCATGAAACTATTAGTTCTCATGGAGGCTAATGTTGCATCCATGAGAAACAAAAATACTCTATTTAAAGGATAAGACACATCATAAGCTATGAAACTTTCTCCGTCCATAAGTATCACGAATAAAACAATCCCCTTAGTATGTCATGCATGTGCTGAACATTAAGTGCTGCACCTAAACACAATTTGGTAAGGGGCCATATACTTTACTCACAGTATGTTGAGAAGTAAGAGAGAGTCTTCTTATGGCATGCACTCACTAAAATTTATAGAAGCAACCAACTATGTTAGAGTCTATGGTATAAAAACTGCTCGAAAGTGATTTATTAAGAATAAATTGCAATAATCAAAACACGGTGAGGTAGCCATGTGAACAGGGAAAAACCTTGCAGAGAATCAGTTTGACTCCTTAGGTATTCCTCCTCAGGCGTCATATGCATTAACAGAGTGGAATTAAGTAATGTGTGGTCTAGATCAAGCACCAAGTATAGCTTCCTGTGACGTAACAAGTTCTTCATGTCTGTATTACGTAATCGGACTATTTCCTCATTTTCAAGTCTTAATCCCTATAAGAAAGCAAGGTAGTCAGAATCTTAAGCAAATTGTTCCCAGAATTAGCTGCATTATACAAAGCATCTAGATATATAAAAAAAAGGCAACAGGGAGAAACAGTGTAGCTAATAAAAAACAAAATAAATTCACTGTTTTAAAACTTATTGTACTTGTTTTAAAGAATGTTTACCCTGTGTATATATCCAAATGTTACACCAGACTCCTCAGCCACCCTCTGCCCGCAAAGTATACACATTCCTCCAAAGGAACCAGGGTGAGTGCATATCTCTTTACTTGTCGATGCCTCTGAAATGATGAATTGGACACAGTAGTTATAGCCAGGTCTCTACTGGGAATTTAACCACAAGCAAGTGATACTACAGAACTCCATGGAAAGAAGGGTAATTGAAAAAAAAACTACAAAATCAGCAGCCTGAACAAAAAAGGTTACCAAAGTTGTGCTCCAGTAATCTATCAGATGTACTCTCTTCAAAACGTTCTGTAATTTCTTCTTTCTCCACTCTAGTTCTCTTTATCCTGCATGTTCACAATATCACTTTGTAAGAGATAAGAAAGTTACATTTTAACTACCCTGTTCAATCACTGCAAGAAAACCAATTACATGTCATTTAAGAAGGTTAAACATAGCTAAATCAAGTAAGTAAAATAATTGTGGAAACTCCAACCAAATTGTCACATCAATTGATAAAATATCAAATTGTGGTAATAAAATTATTTTTATGTAACAAGATAAAAATTTTTACAACCCTCCATCACCCGTCAAGTTGATCAAGCAGTTAATTCAAATCCCCAATAGCTAAAGGATTCTTCGTAGATAAAAACCAGATGCTCATACAACACAGATCAAATGATTGAGAATGGAATGGAATGTAAACCTATTGAAACTAAAATTTAGAATAAAGATTCTAACATCATAATAAAATATTTAAATTCATGCCTCATGTTAGAAAATATTACGTTAAACGTATAAAACAACTCCCTCAATGCCCATGACACTCTCAAAACATATCTTCAAACAGCTCGTAATAGTTTTCACTGAAATCACTAGGTATTGATTCATGATTAAGAGAAAACAAAAGAGAGTGACTTCAATAGATTAAATTCGAAAAGCAAATCACCTCTTGGTTTCGGGGTCACTGTCACCGTCAGCTTCATTGTTGGCTGCAGAAGAAATCTTCCCATTCTCAGCGTCTTCAATTGGAGGAGAAGAATTCTGTTCACTCTCACCCGGAGCCTCTTCGCTTGCTGACGAGTACGACGACAGCTCCGTATCGAGAAAAGCAGCAAAGTCGTCGCTGCTAGATGAGTGGACCGGAGAATCAGTCATCAAGCTCATCTGTAGCATAATTTATTCAATCAGTATTCAGTCTCCATTACACATAAACAAGTCACAATCGGCCATCCCTTTCCGTTCAGAAAACCACAAATTTTCCGTAACACTGCCCATAGCAGTAAAGAAAACAGCAAACACTTAAAAATGCTGCATGATACAAAATAGGCGCAAATTTCCGTTTCGTAAAACTTAGAAAAAGTAACACACATTTGTCAATTTTCAATTTATGAAGAAGAAAAAATAATAAAATTTAAAGGGACGAATCTTATATATAAAAAAAAAAAAAAAACTATACACACAAGTAACAGGAGACACATGCCTGGAAGATAGGTTAACCCGTAAAGCGAAAGCTCAATGCTCGCCGACTTTAAGCAACGGAGGCGCACAAGTGAACGTCAGCAAAGAAGAAGCTTGCTTTTGTCTAGTGAGAGACTTGCGTCCGTTTGAAGGAGGAGAAGTAGAGGCGGAAAGGGATGAACTACCGATTTCACGGTTAAAATTCGGGCTGTTGACGACGGGAATACCACTTGCATTCGGTCAATGACTCTTTTTTCGTTTATTTCATAGTGTAAAACGGCCGAAGCGACGTCGTTTCCATTTTGAGACGAAAAAAAAGGCTTCCTGCGCTATCTGACGGATCGGGAAAACAAGGCCCATTTATTCTTCTTTCAAAAGAACAATTATAAATTTCTAATGCATATGAAAAGAATTTGAGATAAGAGCATTCGTTATGCTAATTTAGCAATTCGTTTGGTTTTCACGAATATTATCGTAATTATAATTTAATATAAAAATAACATAGCATAAACTTCAAAATTTGTTTTTTTTCAAATAGTTATAAGAGGAAATTTTATTATATAACCATTATATTTATTATTTTGAATTTAATGATCCTAATACCATATTTACATACGAACATAATTTCCTTTGCCTTTTACAATAAAAGGGTAACAAAAGCCAAAAATAAAAGAAAGGGAAAAAAATAAAAAAGACTTCAACCCACAAAAACATGAAGATGACTGATTTCATGATCCCTTCTTTGTCTTATTTACTACAACTGAACCGGAACCCATCCCTTGCCCAGGTCCTCCACCAATGTTTCCATGACACTTTTCAGCAATTCCTCCATATTCTTCCTCAATCTCATCCTCCACCACCCAACCTTCTGTCTCCACACATCGCCGGTAACATCGGACCGCCACAAACATCATAAACACTGTAATTTATGATGGTTATAACTCAATTGCTTGCAAAAGCTTCAAAAGCAAACAGTGTCTTGTACCCTCACCTGCCCAAATTCGAGCAACCACCGAAGATAGGTTCCACACGAGGGTGAAAAAGCCCAACGCCACCGCTTTCTTGTGTGAACACGAGTCCCATGCATCACGGAACCGACGAACCCAAAATTTTCCTTTAGCAAAATAATTAAATTTTATTATTATAAAAATTAATATAATATTTGTTTATTTATTATGCTCCAAGAAACGATGGACAGCCCATAGATTGAGACCCATCAAAATAACAAAAAACCGAGGATTTGGGTTATTTCTTTGACACATGTGAGTGGGCCCATCTGTTCTGTAAGAAGGCCCACGTGTGCATTCTTCAGTTTAAGAGGTAGCTACTGTCAGTTCAGTGCTTCAATCATAACCCAATCACCGTACGATGAAGAGTTCAGGAATTTACCGTAGCAGGTTAACTGCGAGGAGTAGGAAGAGCAGAGTTTCGGGACAAGGAAAGCTCCAAAAAAGCCTGAGGCAGAGAGAACCATCAAAGCTTCAGTACATAAATGACAGACAAGTGCAGGCTTCAAATGAGATAAAGGAAAGTTTTTGGTGAGGGATTTTGCTTAGGCAGGTAAAGTAGGTGAACCTTTTTCTTCCTACTTGATGATATTCTAAGCAAAACCCTCTTTTGCCCAAACGGAAAGCATGGAAAAGCACAATGGAGGATGCAGAGCGTACCCAATTTGACCATCTTCCAGAATGTTATATAGCTGCCACATCTGGCAAAGACGAACAGCAGTACTGACATCTGCCATTGTTTTAGATCATCAAGTTCTGTGCCTTGACTCGGAGAGAAAGTGTGTAGTGACAGATGAACCGGATTACCTTCATTGTAGTAGCAGGATCACCTGAGAAAAGGGCTCTGATTTTTAGTAGGAACTCGTTCAAGTAAGGGAGAATCAATTCCAGCAGCCAAATTGCCTCATCTTCACCCACTACATAGCTTGTGTTGTCATCTACATATACAACTCCTCTGCGGTTCCAGAAGATGAAGTCAGATAAAAAAATGGGTCGAGCAGGGAAAACCATGTTGGTCATCTGGAATATTGAATTTGAGGGTTTTACCTGCAAATAAAGGACCTATACAGGAAAATAGCCGCAAGGTAGACAAGACTGATGTAGGAGATGACAGAAATGACACTGCAGATGAACAGCCAAGAATTTAATATTGTTAGTCTTTCAGCATTGAAGTCAGTGTGGGTCTGGATTCTATATCCTTACCATACGGAGGAGGAAGAGATTAGTTATTATTATCCAGTACATCTTTTTAATTTTAAAAAAAAAGTGTGGGTCTGGATTTTGGAATTTCTGACCTGACGTTGAGATCTTTTGTATAGGAGGAAGAGATGATGAAGAAAGTACCAACTCCAAAGACAAATGCAGATCTCGATATGTCTCTCCACATCACTAGATCCACTGAACATTTGCCAAAGAGAAAGCGCAGAAGAGAGAAATTCCTTAAGAGAAGCAGTTGCAGAAAAAAGATGAAACAAATAAAATCTCTTCCAGGAACATAAATCTCACCCAGATTTTGTAACTTTCTGTGTGGCTGTGGGAAGCTCTGCTGTTCATGTGAAACTATGAGGTTAAACAAAAATGGTTTCAGAAGATTAATTTAATACAAAATGTTCAGAAGTGAAGCAAATTGCAACGTGAAAATACATAAAAGATGATTACTTGAAGAAGTCTTGGTAAAGCTTTCATATATTGTTGCTCGTTGTGGCACTTGAGGAGGCTGTTTCCTCACTGTTGAAGAAGGTGGAGCTGATCTGTTTCTAAATTGATGAACATTTCTCTCTTCTTTCACCACTTGCTTCTGCCTCTGTTCCTGTATGCCTTTTTCCACTGTCCTAGACTTCTGTTCCGGTACACTTGTCTCTACCTTCTCAGACTTTTCTTCTGACACAGTTATCTCCTCAACGTCAACACTCTTCTCTATTTCGTCATCTACCTCTTCTTCCTCCTCGCCCTCGAATTCATCATCATCACCATCACTAACAACTTCATCGTCGCTATGATCATCCGAATGATTCCCCAGGGGTCGTTTGATCAGAGCATCATTGGTTTCAGTACTGACGGAAATGACCTTGTCTTTGCAAGGATCCTCAGAGTCGGACACCTTGGCTTTAGGTGGGCTCTTACCAGTTCCACTCAGAGATTCTTCAACCACCTTGTCAGAATCTGACTTCGCTTTCTTCAAACGGACCGGACTCTTTTCGATTCCATCGTCGAAAGAAAAGTCCTTACTGGACAGACTTGCAACATTAACTGAATCTGACTTCACTTTCCTCAACTGTACCTCAGATTCAAGTTCAACCACCTCCTTTATATCAGACATTGGCTTTCTTGTTTGAATAGAACCAGAAACTCCAATGTTCTTCTTTTCCTCGGATATACTTTTGTTTACCTGAATTGGGTTCTCTTTACTTTCGTCAGATCTTCCTTTCTTCAACTGAATTGGGCTCTTATCAATACCGTCAACCGACAGGCTGAGCTGTTGACCAGCCCGCTCAGATCTTACTCTTCTTGCCGGGTGAATTGGGCTCTTCATAACTCCACCATCAACAGAAACACTCAATTCTCTGCCTTGTTCCTCAACGCTTTTCCCTCTAGCAGTCTGAATTGAGCCGTTAAAGCTCTCAGATTTCCACGACTTTCTCTTCCCACTACTACTCGCCGCACTAGCACCACCATTCTGGCCTCTCCTGGCGACCTTTTTCGCAGAGCTATCTGCATTCCCATCACTGGTATCTTCTACATTATTGAAAACTTTCATCCCACCTTTCACTTCATCAACCTTCATTCTGCTTCTCCCCCAAACAGACCCTTCCACCACACTCTTTTTAGCTCCAGCCCTTCTCCTACTCTCATCCATTTTATCGTTTTCCATCTTTTATACAACCTTTCTCTGTAGTAATCGAGTAATAATAGTACTAGAGGGTCATGAGTGATAATAATGAACAAAAGCCTTCAATCTCAAGAAACTTAAAGCGCAGTTGGTGTGTGATGGTGAGAGGCACATTAGAAATATAGGATCCCTTTGCCTTTCCAAGGAGAGCAAAGGAAGATCGTAGCCTAAGAAGAGACTAGACTTGAAGTAGGGTAGGTGGTGTTTCTTTTCTTTTCTTTTCTTTCCTCTGCTCTGTTCTTTTACATGGTATGATCGTTAGAGGGGTTGGTATGAAATGAAGAAAAAAGTGAAAGACAGACAAATCAAGTGGGGTTGTATGATTGGGGTGCCAATAGGATATTGCTTTAATCTTCCTTTGTGGGCTATGGTATTTATTCCCCTTCTCTTTTCTGTCAAAGGATCTGCCTTAGAAAGCACTGTAACCGAGACACGTCTCAGAGTCAGTAGGCTCGCATGCACATGGAGACATTGTCTAAATTTGTGGCGAAGTTGTTCTCTTTTGTTTATTTTGTCAGAAGCTAACATCCAATTATCCAAGAGAGGCTACGTTTAAAGGAACCCATACTTTGCTTCTGGTGTCCATGGCTGGCGACAGAGCAGCTTTTTGGTCTTGGCCTAAAGCCTTCAAGAGAAGAGAATAATACCTAACGTAGCCACCAAACATCGCGATGGTCATCTGATCTAGGAGAAGAGAATCTGATATACACAACTTCTTCCGCCGCTGCCAATTCAAGCTCAGTTTCCGTTGACCTTCCGTCCCTGCAAAGAGGGCAAATGGCATGCCCACATGCGAACCATTTCTCTAGACAGACTCTGTGGAAGAAATGCTCACATCTTAGCTTTCTAGTCTCTTCTTCTCCTTGTACAAACTCGCACAGACACACAACACAACGATCATCCTCCTCGGGCCACCCTTTTGCATACGCGTGCCCGGCTATGCTTTGCTCTTCACCGACATCCGGCATGAAATGTGCCTTAAGAGAGGAAATGTAGTGAAGAAAAGAATACCATCCACACTTCAAATGGGTGGTCGTCACCAAGATCACGCAACTCAACAATATTGTCATGGCTATGTGCATGGAGTCCGGCATGGCAGGCAGGGGAGGGGGAACTGGAACTGATGGTTGGCTCTTAATCCATACTATATATAACAATGGTTCATGACCTTTAATAGGCAAAAATTGGCCATGATGCTGATATTAGCATTCATTGGTAAGCGTGGAGCAACGTATGCAAATTTATGTTTTGGCTCCAAGACGAAAAAAACAGTTCCAAGATTTGATTGTGTTGAAATGGAACGACAGAGCAAGCACAGGTCCCAGATAAATCTATGTATTCATTGTATTTCCGTACTTTCAAATTCTAAGATTCAATTCATGAACATAAAGTAAGAAAAATACACTTTTTAGAAAGAATCTCGTACTTTGAGATAAAAAAACCTCATATTTTGAGACTGAAGGAAATAGTACCATATCAGCTCATAATCTCGGATTAGACTCTAGAAATAAATTTAGACATTCGAATCACGGAAAAAAATTAATCCGATTGTGTTGTCTGAGATATTCTTTCATTGCTAAAAAAATGATGGACAATGGTGCAAAGGGTTGGCATTTGAGAATGATTATGGCATTAGTTTCTCAGGCAAGATTTAATATTGGGGAGTGAAACGATGTGCTTATCAACACCTTATCTTCCAAAGATTGGCATATGCAGAGAAGAAAATGCCAAGACTGGAGGGCTGCTGCATGAAAGAACAGAAAGTGTTAGAAAGATACAGAAGCCGGAACCCTGATGTACAATTTTCTCTTTATTCTCGATGATGATCACCAATATTGTGATTACATTAACCTCCAAAAGAAAAGAGCATATGTCTGCTGCTTTTAGCTGAAGCTTAGTAGGATATACCATTTGTGCATGTCATGAACTCTTCAGCTCGCTTCCTGGTGCTCCTCATTGCCTGCCAATGCAGAGATCAAGACCAAGAAAACAGGGGTACACAGATTCAAGTAATCACAGTCAGGGCTTTTGTATAAGAAGCAAAATGGGAGGTGAAGAAACTTTGTAAATTCCCCACCTTGTTGAACAGATATATACAAAGAGCTTTCCAGAGAGTGGTGATTTTGTATCTCCTACATTTCTGTTCCAAAAGATGAAGGAAACCAAGTTAGCTGGTGATTTCACAAAATGGGGGCACAAAAAAAAATGATGAGTTAGTAGGAGTGATTAATGGCTGGCTCACCTTTCAGGAGATAGACTCAGACCACTCGGTCACCGGAGGCTTGACGGAGGCGTGTCTTATGCTACATACAAGTCTAAGAATCTAGTTGCAAAATGTACATTGCTCTAGCAACATGGACACGATATCTTTACTGAGCTACAGTTGTTCTATCAAAAACAAAAGAAAAATCAATTTCTGACTGCTAGTTATTTGACACTGCCACTCTGAACAGGAGCAGGTACCAAGTTTTCGGACTCCTTATGTGAAGCTCCAATTTTTGACTTTTCACTTTCTTTCAATCGTTTTGTTTCTGCCTCCAGCTGTTTGCAGTTCTCCTCATGAGCCTTGTTGAACTGTCTCGTGAAATTGAACAAAGTTGAGACAACTGCAAAAGGTACTTCTGACGAGTTAAAAAACAGCAGGTAAAGTGATACAGTTCCTTAAGATGTTTGAAAGTTAGAAAAAAACATCACATGACAAAGAGTGCTCAATTTAGTCCTCAGAAAATCCAAAGATGGACAAGGATACCATCTCAACATCAGTCACACTGTAATGAATTTACGAGCAGCTCCGACGATATATCAGCATATTAAGATAAGACTGGACAAAAGTCAAATATCATCGGTTTCATCACACGGCAAACCCATGTTGATTTATATGATAATGGATCATCAAAAAGGACGCATACGTCCAGTGGCATATATCATGAACGATCAAACTAAACATGGATATACCATCTGACGTGACAAAAAAAAGGTGACGTATAGTTTAATGGAAAAAAGAAGGCATTCATGATCTATAAAGTCAACCAAATTACATGGAAAATGAACAATATCTGCATCAGGCTGTGGAACTGATTTTTTGTCTTCAGTTAAGTAAAGAGTCTTGCAGCGGTAACAGTTTCCATTTGGACTCACTAATGCCAATTGACATATATATGACTACTGATGCAGAACAATAACATAATGGCATTATCATGCATCGGCAGTGAGATATTCCGATACATAGCAGACAACCACAAGGCCATAGTGGAAACTTGCAAAGCTAAAGATACCTTGTTCAAAGGGACAGCGTGCTGGATCCTCTCCAAAATAAAGAATTAAGGCATCTACTTTCCTCCCCTGACAAGAATCAGAGTCCTGTTAGAGTCCAAAATTATATATATAATAGAAGTGCTACCACAAAGCAAAAGATTTTACCACTCCGGAGTACAAAAGAGACAGAGACCTAACTTCCGCTTCTGCAGAGTTAAGGAATTCCTTCAAAGTCTGGGTAGCAGAAATAAGCCAGTAGACTATCAGTTAGAATGAGCAAACACACCTTGCAAAGCTGTAAGGCATGAGGAAACCTTTACTTGTGTAGAGTAGAAAGAGAAAGAGTAAGGAAACCGTTAAGGGGCAGTAACCACCTTGGGCAGCTGGGCCAGTAAACAGAATACATTACATTTATGCTTTTTGTTGTAAAGTAATCCTCTTGTAATTGGAATTGTCCATTTTCAACAGAAAGGAGTGAGAATCTTCGTCCTCCCATTTTCAGTAAATTCTCTTTTCTTTCTTGGTATGTTGCTTGCCCTGGATTCTAACTCAACCATATACACAGAGCTATACTATACCTACAATTACTGAGAAACAAGACATACAGTTGGATACCAGGATGCAACCATACCATATTCATTATGAAAGTTATCTATGCTAAAAGTTCTTCTCAAAGAGCTTGTTCTCATACCATATGGAAGCATCAATATTGCTATTGAGTTCAAGCAACAGTAATTTTGGAACATATGATCCATGCCACAAAATGTAGCTTGCAAAATAAAATTCAGAAACAATTAACTTCCTGACCGACAAAATACCCAGAAAAAATTGCATTTCACTGAAATG
Organism: Passiflora organensis; assembly: GCA_019739055.1. NCBI lineage: Eukaryota > Viridiplantae > Streptophyta > Magnoliopsida > Malpighiales > Passifloraceae > Passiflora > Passiflora organensis. The sequence continues at coordinate 1,834,667 of JAEPBF010000269.1, forward strand.
GATGGGGTACTAAATGCCTTGTGTAGACTCTGCATGAAACAACCAACTTCATATAGTACCTTACAAAAGAATTCTGATACAGGACCATCATTTCCTGAGGCAGTCAATTCCTGCTCAACTTTTTCCAATCCTTTCGTTATGGCCTGCATTTCCTCCGCCAAAAATTTCAATTGGATCTACAAGGAAAATAAACAATTTTCAGTCAGTTGATGCAATCTTTTTACACAATAATCCACAAAACTGACAGTAGTACCTTTGTTGCAGGTTCCAAACTGGCAAGATCATGAGAAAAATCTAAGAGTTCTGGTAGTTTATCAGCAAGCACCTAGAACAAGATGAAGAGGGATAATATTATTTCACTGATTTGCATAAACTTCTGTAGATATAGCTATAGAAAATACTCATGTATATAGGACTTCAAGCTTATATTGAAGATGATCCTCAGAGTGAATGATCATGCATAAACCACAAATGTGTCATTTGTTCTAGTTTTCTGTATTTTTTCCTGATGCAAGGTGTCACCTTTTGCGCATACTTATATAATTAAATAACTAATCCACATGAGTTTCATCCTTCAATCAGAAAGATTTTTCTGCCAAGAACAACTCCTGTGTTCTGCAGTCTATATATGGTAAAGTTGGTGGCTTGTATTCTTGTCAGTCTAGTGGACTTTAAAAAAAAAAGAGGAAAAGCGGACCAAAGGGACTAAAGAAGGGAGAGAACATAATGATACAAATAATCAACGAAAAATCCCCACAAGAAAAATGATGACTCTAAAAATGAAAAAAAAATTGCACAGCCTTTTCTAGTCACCAATTGCACTGTCAAGATAGCATGGCTAGACAGAGGTAAAAATCACATCATCAATCTCTGTCTGACATAAGGCCTCTTCTTTAATTGATTAAGGATGAGAACATCAGAAGCAAGGTTCCTCACCATTTTACTGCATACACTCAATGTCAAAGCTTCCAAAAAGCCTTAAAGTGGATATTTTCTTCATCAAGGTACTACATTGGGATGCAGGAGACATATACCAGAATTTCCCTACATGACTGAATTTTCTATCACGATGTGATATTGCGATAAGTACTATGAATTATGGCATATAAACCTTCAGAGAATAGTAAATGATTAGAGGCAGATAATAATTTCCTATATAAGCTAAAATGTTCTTTGAGATAAAAACTCACTGACTAATATAGCGTTGGTACAATGGTCCACCGCATATTGTGTTCCCTTAACTCCAAGGCCATGGGTTCGATCTCACAGAAGTGAGATATGAAAAATGCACTTATTAAGAATGATCCTACATGTGGATGCGATACCATATCAGTTCATGGCCCTAAGTTAGAGATCTGGAGAAAATGAGTTTGGGGATTCGAGTCGCGGGAAGAAATTAGTCTGATTATCGACATAAAAACTCATTGATTATTTTATTCACGGTAGGGTTTTACTGTTTACACATTGTTTCCCCAAATATCAAAACTAACATAGGAAAGAAATCAAGGAATTTACTCTAATAAACTCCTGTCCAGAAAAGCTTATTCTAAATTATTTTTCCTAAAATAACTTTAACACTTTACATTCTAACATAAACAAAAAGCTTTATTTCACCAGATTTATAAGAATTTTTCTTTGCATGATTTACGCTAATCAATATCAGTTACTCAGATCTAAGCAGTGATTTTGAAAAGAAAAATACCATACTTCAGTAAAACACAAATCTCATAATCAGAAGTATATCAATAAGGGAGGCTGGCATCTCAAGATCTTTCAACTACAATCTTTATTAGCAAGTAATTTTTCAAACTAAATAAAAAAGCAAGAGGCTAAAATCGGCATTTACATATTGACAATCCAATCTGTTTGCTAGGCATCAAATCAGGTATGTGTATAAGTAAAGAGGGAAGTCACTGGTCCGGGTAAAGACTTATATTTTGGGCATCGAGGTCCAACAGTAGCCTTAGGCAGGTGTTCACAAACTTTCTATAATTATAATTAGTAAGTTATGCTCTTATAGCGAGAGGCTTCTGATATCGAGGTCAGTTTCACTGTAACAGGAAAAAAATAGGCAGAGTAACCAACTTGTAGTTGGCCCGGTGGCAAAAGGGGACGGGATCTCTTAAGAATCACATCCAAGGTTTGAACCTTGGCGAATGTGAATGGATCAGAGACAGTTGGTAGGATGCTGAATCGGACCCGAGAATACATTAGCCTTGTTGCCAACAAGGATACTCTTCATTTCAAAAAAAAAAAGGCATAGTATATGGAAAGGAGATCAGCCGGAATTTTGGGAATTGGCTGGACATAGTACCCATAGCCTCAAGGACTGGGAGTGCATGGGCTCTCATTCTGTTCTTTTTTATATTCTCGCATTTTGTGTTTCTGTATTAAACTCTGCCGGACAAATCCAATGTAATCTCCAGAGACACAGTGATCCTGATATTGTACAAACAACGAAACAAATGCAATGGAATCCTGTTATTGACTTGGTCCAGGCCAATTCAAACAAATAGAACTCTGAAATGACCTCTCAGTAATGGGAGGTTGGAAAGTGGCATGAACCAGACAGTTATGAGATATGGGCTCGATTAAGGTCATTTCTCCTTCTTTAGCACTGAAACCTGAGTTGCATCGTAGATTTTAAAAGCATGTATTGACTTTCATATGTTTAAATAGGATCCAGATTCATATTTATATAAACATGAGTTTATGTACTGAAACACACTTTTGGTGCCATGTTCAGCCATATAACATTTTTTAAAGATAAATGCATGTCAGGTTCCACAAAGACCACACCAATATGCATAAGTTTTGAACACTGTAGCTGTCCCTCTTGAATTATCGAAGCAGAATAATGAAAATTGTATAGTAGCAAGTTGTACCTTACAAAGATAATGCATGAGAGTCATCTTATTGTTCCTTGCTCGTGTCTCAGTCAGTTTAAGAAGACTATCCAACTTAAATCCAACAGCAGAGCCTATAAGGGAGAGAAAAAAATGTGAGACTCAATTCAAAGAAATAGGATCAGCTGTCACCGAAAAGAAAAATGATACTGGCATGGAACAAATCAATTCCTGGTGTAAAATGTGAAAAACAGGAAAAAGGATATCAACTGATATGATGACAGGAGTAGCAGAGATAATATTATGAAATGGAAAATCTGTAGCCAAAGGTGTCCCAACTACAAGAGCATAGACCTAGAAGGATCTTAGCTTTGCAAACAAGATACTAGCAGAACAATAATCGCAAAATTCTGACAACCTCACCTAAATTGAAACCATTCAGTCTTTCCTAGAGAACAAAAACACGATGAAATAAGGACACTAAAAGTCAGTGATATGGTAAGATTAATGTTACTGTAGATTGCCACAGGACTTCAATTATGATGCTGACAGAAATCATCTTAAAATGATAAGAAATACAATTACAATTCTTGATAATAAAAGATTAAGAATCACTGATCAGAATTTGCAGCATCAAAGAAAATTAACAAGAGCATAAAAGAGGTATGTTGTCCGAGTCTGATATAAAAACAGGATATATCCTACAGCTACACATGTGACAGGGTTCAGCATGTGAATGAACTCAATACCAGGCATATGGCTAGTGGTCCATCCAATATTCATGTAGACAAGTCACTTCTCCTTTCAAATTTAATAAATGTCTGAGATTCAACTGCCACATGTCAATGAGAGTATTTGCAGTCAATCCAACACTAGTGCGGCACCTAAGAGTCCTAGACCTCAGACACCTATAACAGATGAAGTCTTCCAAAAGAAAAAAAATTGAAGAATCTGAGAGCAAAAGAATCAGAAGAAGAGGGCAACGTGCATAACAGGTTTGACTTACCCCTGGCAGTCCCCTGGTTTAAAGCATTTCCAAGAGAAAGGATGGTCTGCATGATCCTCTTCAATTTGTCAGAATCCTTGATCTGATAAAAACTTAAGCATAAGATTGATGTAATGTCAAGGCTTGATACACATTGCAGAAGTTTCCACAAAACTCCTTCCATAAGGAGAAGTGAGGAAGACAGTGAAATCACTTGCCTCTTGTGCTACTGAATCCACAACATTCAGGCTTTTTCTAAGGTCTGAAATCTAAGACAAGAAACAGAAACAATAGTCATAATGAATACAGAAATAAGGCTGACTAGCGAGTACATAATTGAATGCACATTGTAACCTGAGAATTAAACTGCATCTTAAATGAGAAAACTCGGAGTTTTGATTCCACTCTCGGTACTTTCATTAGCTCTAAGAAAAACTGTGAAAAAAGATCCATAACCACAGCCATGTTAGTTAGAGAAATATGCCCAATACAAAACCAATTAGCAAGCCTAACTAAGTGCATACTCTCATCTCTTTGTTGATTTCATTCTCATGAAGCCTACAGTAGCACATCTACCATCAGCAATAAGGCAACATGAAAATTGAGAAGAGAAGGTAGGTTTAAACCATGGAAAAATATTTGAATAACATATACTCCATATCTCACATCCCAAAACAATCCAATGAAACGTTATAGTTGAAGTTTCAGATAACTACTATTCATCTCTGCAAGTTGGAAAAAAAATCCAGACAATTTGCAAACCATAGATACAGATCGAAATAGGATTGAGATTCAACACAAGGAAAGCATATTTTTCAAGAAGAAAGAAAGGGTTAACAAGGTGGTGATCCCTGTCCAAAGCTAGAGCCAGATATAAGAAGGTATAAAACCCAATAACAAATTCACGACAACTCTGTCTCTACTTCGTCATTGCCTTCTTATAAGGGCTCCTTGCACCAACTTAATCGAATGGTCAGTTATTGCCCCTTTTATTCTCTCCAACTACCCTATCTTGTTACCGCCGGTAACAACCACACCTTAGCCTTATTCTTTTCATTACAAGCTAAGTGTGGTCCCTCCACTGGCTTCCTAACAGATACGATGATACATAACCATTTCCCATCAGGAAAAAATAGTAGTATAATGATATGTACCTGTTCACATCTGCCTAATTTGTCCTTTTCCCCAGTGTAGCCCTGAAAACAGAAATATTAATATTTTTATGATGAATAATAATTGACTCACATTCACAGAACGACAGTGGAATCAGAGAATATTATTCAGTTCAAAGCTAGAGTGACAGGAATAGTTAGAGAATAATATTTGGTCATTATCAATTGTATGACATGGAATTAGGGTGAAGGAATAGGGCACTCCAATCCTATGAAACTCTGCATTACGTGTCTAATTCAAGACCCATCCTTTTGATATAACGAAATAATATTTTGCACAACAAAGCAATGGCCTTTGACGACAAAGGATACAGCATAGCACTAAATTCAGTATGGCTCACCTTAAGTAATTCCATCTCCTCTTTTGTCGGACAAAATTTGATAAGATTTTCAACCTGATCAACATCTAATACTGAATCTTCAAGGGCAAGTACCAAACTCTGTCCACATGCCAAAAGATGACACGAGGATAAGCACGACAAAGATTTCCCTCAAATATAAATTGACTGAAAGTGATAACTAGCAAAGATGAAAAATTCACCACAAATGGATAAAAAATATTTGACAAAAGGATGGATGAAGAAAAGATTAACATTCACATAATCCATGGACTTGAAAAAAAAAATCTGCCACATTGGAATTAAATGTCTACCAAATTTGTAATTTGTTACTTTTCGGGGGCCAGATTAGGGGGCAGCAGTAGCATATAGCTAGTAACAAAAACAGTTAAAATTTCATAACATTTCAATAGACAGATAGGTTTCTAGGGGAGTAACACATATCCATAGGGAACACATAACCATAATTTTTTCTCATCTCAATATTTTGATTAGTTTCCACCACTGTTATAAGTACCATTCACAACAAATCAACTCTTAGCATTGTCTCAAATTCTTACAACAGTTTCCTTCAGTAAACCACAGAATTTCACGGTTCCTGCAAACCAACCACCTAAAAGGAAAAGAAAAACGAGCCTGCTTGCAGTGTGAAGATAGCACATCAGATCTTCACATCCCCTTTTTTAGTCTGTCAAACTTATACAGAATAAAATGGCATAAACTGCAAGACATTTAATCCCCAACTTCGAAAACCCACCACAATAATAAGCCCACTAAAACAAACTATTCAAATACGTTGTGCCAACTATAGCATGTCTCTTGAGAATATGGGTTGTGAGGTTGACGACTGCTAAAGCTATAAAAGATGACTACTGTCATCTATGATGACTCAACCAGTCAGCGCTCAAACAGGGTATTTTCACTGACAATAAGCTGGCAAATATAGGCTGAAAGAACAGCAAGAATAATCCAATCTATATGCTGTTATGGTAGGGAAGCAAGGACTTAATTTGCTACGATGAAGATGCAAAACAGAGTAGTTCTGCAAGGTGTAGCCCTGCCATGTAGTCTGAGATACGAATATAAAGAGGTAGACTGGTCCCATTGAAGTTTATTCAAGGTGCAACATTGTTTAAAGAACTACAGTGAAAAAGGCATGTATTAGCAGGTACTGTACATTAAATTTAGCTTACCATTAACTCATGCAGAGGAACTTTCACTTTTGAAAGCATAATTTCGCAATTATAGGCCCGTCTGTGGTCAATCTGCAAGAAAGGAACCATATAGTATGAAATTGGGCCTGTGAGAGAAAATAGAAATGTGTGACATGTTACTTCCATTTCCACACACCAAAGTGAATATCACAAAAGCCTATCAACACTTAGTTTATCCTCAAGATTGGACAATTTACAAAAGATGATTTGAGGTGTAAACGTAATCATAATTTAAGTATGCAGAATCTGATTAAATAAAATAATAGGTTTGCAATCGATGTACACAGCTCAAATATCATTTGATCACCCATATCCCAGGAATCCACACTCTAAATGTGAAGCTTGAAGCAGTAAATCATGCTCCCTCCAGTAGAAGAAATTGTAGAGATAACACTTCCATAGAAGGGGACACACTGCAAACTTCCAAACCATCCATTAATCAACAAATTTTTCAAGTAACCTGGCTCTACGGTGAGAGTTTGATGTTTAATTGTCCAAAAAAGTATTCTTCCCCACTTCTCCCAATCTAACATCCGTTTCGATATCTACTTCCAACAACATCCTCCACAATGCTACAAAATTATTACAGAACAGCATATTATTCAGCTAAGCCTAGCACCTTGCATGCTCCAAAGGAAATTAAAAATTAAAAAAAAGGCTTCATCTGAGGTCCCTTGAATAAAACTTTTCAATCCGTATTCATATCCTAGCGTTCAGAAAAAGAAAGTCTACCAGTAAATAATAGATAACTTAGGTCATAAAAGATTATTTAAAAGAGAGCAAGAGAATTGCATCACTCAAGCATTATTTATAATAATAAAAAATCTCAACCTAAATTGTTATTAGACCATTGGCATATTATGTAATAAACTTAATCCACAACAGTGTGATAAACGTCTGAAAGCCAAAAGCATGGGATAGACAAAGAAAACCTTAGCTGAAACCAAATGGTAGCAATTAGACATGTAACAAAAAGCTTCAGTGTTTAATTACCAGTTGCACTTTATCAGTTTTAGGACCACGTGAGCTACGTGTACGTGATTTACCACCATCATCTGCATTTGGAACTGCAGCTGAAAAAAGATTTTCGAGCTCTGACATGTCAATTTCTGGAGCCCTGTATGAAGGAAGGAAAGATGTCAGACCACAAATATTTAGAAGTATTTCAAAAGGTGAACTGAACTGATTTAGACAGCCACTTACGTGGATGCTTCACCAGATTTTTGTGTTTCAGCCCATAAGCTACCTTGTGCAGCTCTTGAGAGCTTCAACCAGTGCAATGGCTTCAATTTTTTCATTTGATTGCTTCTTGAACTTATTGTACGAGATAAACGTCCTTTTGTGCTGGAGGGAGAACTGAATGGTGGAGCAGGTATAGGTGGTGCAGGAGATAGTTTTCCACTAACATCCCCATTACTAGCTTGCTTCGATGTTGCTTTACCAGAAAGTGTTGGAGGAGGAGGCGCAGTGGGGACACCGGAGGAGTTTGATGGCAATGATGGAGGAGGTGGTGGTGGAGGTGGCATTACAGATGAAGGAATAGGACTACCACCTTTCCTTGATTGAGGTGGAGTTGGTGGAGGTGGAGGCGGAGGGCCAGGAGGTCCAGTACTAATGTTTGCACTCTCTCTTACTGGTGGCAATGGTGGTGGTGGTGGTGGTACTGCCAACAAAGAAGAAGGAGATGGAGGCAGCATTGGAAATGTAGTAGGACTACCACCCTTCCATAATTGCTGGGGAGGAGGTGGAGGTATAGGAGGAGACGGTAATATGGAAGTCTCAACATTGACGTTCGCATTCTCTTTCATCAATGGAGATGCAGGTAGTGGGGGAGGGGGAGGGGGACAAGGTGGGGATGAGGTTGAGGTTGGGGTTGGCGATAGAGGCAAAGATGACAAAGTGTACGCAGGTGAAAGCACCATTGGTGGCAAAGCAGCAGGATTGCCACCTATCCCTGATTGAAGGAAAGGAGGTGGAGGTGGAGGTACATGAGGTCCAGCTCTTTTGGTGCAATTGTCCTTCAAGAGTGGAGTTGTTGGGGACATGGGAACTCGAGCATTGATGTTTGCATTCTCTTTCATCAGTGATTGTTCTGACAATGGTGGAGGCGGTGGTGGTGGTGGAGAAGATGACAGAGTTGATGAAGGTGACGTTGTTGACAGACTTTTTGGGGTAGGGCTGTCTGTCAACAAAGATTTTTCTTCTGAGTAGGTTTTAGTCTCCTTGGAAAACAAAGTATCAGCTGGTTGAGAAGCTGAAAGAGGACCAGATTGCAATGATGGTGATGGAGAGGAAGAAACTCTCTTGGGACCAGAAATCAAAGAGAATGGCGGTGCAGGAGTGGGGGGAGTGGGAGACGAAGGAGCAGCTACTAAGGAATTAAAACTCTCAGCAGGTAGCACCAGAGATGGAGGATTTTCAGGATCAGAACTCATAGAAAGCGAATGAGGCAACACCAAAGAAGATGGTACAGGAAAAGAATTTTTGGCTTCTGTGGGATAAGTTCCGGATTTCGCAGGCAAGGTTTGACCTGATGCATCTGTAGACACTGTTAGGTAATTGATCTCAGCACCTTCAGAGGAAGAATGTCTATGAAAAGAAGATCTACTGCCAGGGTCTTCGTGAGACTGAGGCGTCTGTTGGCAAATGACATCAGATGGTAGATTGAGCTGACATTCACTTTGAGAATATCGGTGCACAATATTCCTAACCTCATCAGCATTTGGAGATGAATCAGGGGACCATGCAGACATGATTTTCTGCATCCAGGACAACGAGCCCTTCGGACTATCTTGCATGAATTTGAGCTTTTCTAAATCATTCAGACTTGCACCATGCGATCGAGGGCTAAAATCCAAATTTGATGCACTTAACTGTTGAAGCACATTGAGTGCAACATCTGCCTTGGAATCCAGCCAGTCGACAGAGCTAAAGATCTCACGAACTTTTGCAAAAGCTTCTGCAGGAAGCCCACCCTTCTCCTCAAGCCCAGGGAAATCAACTGCAACAACAGAAGCGGCAGCGTCCATCTCTGAGAAAAGAATCTTCACCCAAACAATACAATTCATTTTAGAAGAAAACATAAATATGAATAATCACAAGCAGTAATAAGATTGAGAATTTTACCTCTGCCCTGAAGTCCTTTGGAAACTGATCCTTAGCATCCCACAATATATCAATTTCATCACGATTCAGCATCAAAATATTTGACCTGATAAAAGCTGTGTTAAACACAGCTCGAAACATCATCTTCTCTTGTTCCAGGTCATTAATTAAGCTGATACACTCAAGCACAATATCACCTTGGATGTGGCAATTAAGGTCAATTTTAACTAGTTCACATTCTGTCTGCAACAAAATAGAATCGGGTTCGGTAAACTGTGTATAAGTCATGGACCAACTTGAATGTGCTAAAGAACAACAAACATGGCAGCAATTCAAAATTATAAGCAACTAAAAAAGCCAAATTTCCATAAGAAAGAAAATGCCAGTGCACAAAAGTTCACATTGAAAAATTTTACACAGAACTATAGAGTCCAGAGAGGTAACTTAAACACAGCATATTCAGTGAATGCCTCAAAATGAAAATGTGTTCATTCTTATATATGTGATTACTTTTGCCTCTCAGTAACCAACATAAAATGAGGTTTAAACTTTAAGATGATTCCTTAGCCAAGTACCTTCAGCTCAAAAGAGTGAAGTCAAACATCTTCTATGAAAAATAAATCCCTACAACACTTTAACCTTTTTGCTGTTATTGTTGAGATCAACTATAAGATTCCATAAAACTCAATAAAACCAGAGTAAATAGTTGGAATGATGGTGATTGTATCCTAGAATAATTGGATAGAATGGCTAAAATCAACCTCATGGAAGATCCCACTAGAACCTACTGTCCTACTAGTGGAAGCTTTCACTAACATGGGCTCATGAAACACGATTTCATATTCAGGAAAAGAATTTCACACCGAGGAGTTTTTACATCTCTACCTACAAGAAAGTTTCAAAAGGTTTGGCTGATTAGGTAGTGAACAAAACATAACGGTGATCATTAATGTACTCCAAAGCACAGCTTTTGGAATGATATGACCAGGTCTCAATATGCTTGATTGTAAAACAATATTAAGCGGAGTTCAGCAGACAAGCAATTGAACAACAAAATGAATCGGACATTTAAGAGTCGTATGAAAGCAAGTGTCTCTTAATCAAGATTCCCCACAAACATTGCTCATTTTCTAAAATGTTATACTCCCTCCACTTTGGTAGCCTTTACGATGCAATAGCTTGGTAAGTTATGGCTTAAGTTGAGCCATTCTAGGGCTATATAGATACTTTTGACAGTTTTAGTTCTATGGATCCCAGTATTGCTGCTTCCTCATAAAAGTTCCGAAATATTAATTGAATTTCCCGACCCAAAGAGTGCAATGTAAGAGTTTCAGCGGCAATTTACACAGTATGTAAAAAGGAGTCAAAAAAATACAAAAATTGAAGAGGATATGAATCACCTGCTTGTAAGGGCGGGCAGATTTTCCTTTCTTTGGTGTTGAATATAAACACTTGGGTTTTTTATCAGAAACAAGAAAAGGGTCCTGTCCATAAATCCGAAATAAAGGACAGCATCCCCCTTCTCCATCAAAATTAGGAATTGATCTTAGAATGATGCAATCCAAGGTAAGAGCTCGATCCAGTGGGGGCCATTCTGAGGCAACATTCCTTCTTGAAACATAATGAAGATACCTCAATTGGGATGGCACAGGGTTAAGAGGGGACAGCAACTGCAACAGCTCCCGAGGAGCATGCCTGTAAATCATGTCCAAAGTCTTCTGCTCAGCAGTGTGCAGCTTCAGATAAATCAACAATGCAGCAAGCATGAAAACCATTACAGGCCAACCACCCCATTGGCAATGCATGAGAAGCAGATTCTGCGATCCAAGAGAAAGCCAACTTTCACCTGATCTTAGAAAATGATGCATAACCTCCATTGGGAGCAACGGGCAGCCTTCGTAATGCCTGGGGTACTCCATCATGGTCATATCAAATTCACACAATATGTCTGCAAACTGGGTTTGTGTCTCACCCTCACGAAAATTGAACACCAAGCACGAGGCATCAGGGAACTGTTCCTTCAACTGTACAAGTATTCCACGTGTATAACCTTTGTTTTCTTCTTGCCAAGGATCAGCGGAAAAGCAACGTTCAAAAACTATATCCACAAAAAAGTGTGCTGAAAGTCAGCTACGGAAATCAAAGACTAGCCTGCACATTTCAGCTACGGAAATGAAAGAAGCCAAGTTCCCATTCCACTTCATGACCCCTATACCTAATGCCAGTAACAAATTTCCAGGTTCCAAACATGATTTCTTTCCAGGAAATTCCACAAAAATGTTAAGACTAATAGTACTTGCATTATTAAAATATATTCAGGAGTTGTCACCTATAGAGTAATCACACAACCCAACTCGAAAACAGTAGCTATTTCGAAAAATAACACTTTTTCCATGACTTACGGCGCATGAAAACCAAAAACAAAAAAATCCCAAATTCCCAAAACTTTACAATCTTAATATAACACAGTTAACGAAACCAATAAAAAACGATCTTAAAAGAAGAAGAAGAACTAACCGAAGACCCTCTCAGAGATCTCGAGAAGACCATCTGGAGGTTTCTTATGAAACAGCTTTCTAAGCAATGCCATCTTCCTTCCCTTCTTTCAGATTCTCCAAAACCCTTGTTTCTTTCACTATAAAAAATTCCAAAAATCCCCCCTCTGCTTGTAATAGAAACAAAATAAGAATTCAGGAGTACTTTCTGTTTGTACGGCTTTGGTTGGGTTTTGTTCATCTATTATTTTGACCTTTTTCGAAAAATAAAAAGAGGATTTTGGATTGATTTCTGTCTGCTGTTCTGCGATGTTGCCAGAGAGATGAAACTAATAAATTAGATTTTTTGGCTCACCGAACCCAACTCATCCTTCCCTGACTTGTAACAACCACTTTCGAAAGATCATTCTTTTCCTTTTTCTGACATATACATTGGTAAAGAGATTACACATTCTGATCACCGTTGTGCCGTCCGAAAATTTCAAGAATATAGTCTGTCAGGATAAGCTTCAAATGTTTTATGTGACCAGATAAAAAAGTGTTGTCTTTATTTTTATTTTCCATGCTTTTTTTATTTCTAAAATTTTGCAGCCTCCTTCATTTTTTTATTTTCTTCTTAAGTTTAAATACCTTATCAATAAACTATCAAAGTGGACATCAAATTATAAGTTGTTTAACACATGAAATTATCATAATTATTTAAAATTTAAAATTATAGATTTATTTTATAAAATATAATAAACTACATTAAATTTTTATTTCACCTTTGTAGATGATGAATTGAGTTTGGTTTCATCTTCTTTAAATTATATTTCATATAACTTTTTGTTTTATTTAAAATTAAAATTAAATTAAATTTAGGTTTGGATAATGATAGTTGATATTGATCATTTTAAATTTTTAATGCACATGTTGGGCCACTGGCACAACCCATTTGACACCACTCATAAATAATCCGTTTGAATATATAAAAAATCCTTCTAAATAATTTCGAAATTTTCAGTATAATTATCAATTCTAACCAAAAATGATACACATAAAATCACTTTTCGATTTTGAGTACAAAATTCGGTTTATAATTATTGGATTAACATTGTCGAAATTACTTTTATGCTGAATTATCTACAAAATAATTTAAAATTGTCATTTCGTTGGAATTAATATATTAACTATCGCAATCCAATCATACCAAACATATATTTAGTGTTTAGTGTTTCATATGCTGAATTGTTATAATCCAATCATGATTAGATGATAAATTGAAATTAATTTGTTAATTTTTATCTAAATTTGAAAATTATATTTCTCATATCACTCTACAATCTTAATTTCAAATAACAAATTAAACCCATTAATTAAATTACATGTTTAATATAAATTTTCGATTTCAATAATCCATCGTGAGCAAAACATGTATATATTATAAATTTAAAAAATTTTCATTAAAATAATAATTTTCATTAATAATTGTTACTAATAAAATATATTTTATTTATATTTTTAAAATAAGATTAATCAAAATCTTGAATTCTATTGAGAATGCAATAATGTCAGGTCTTTATAAAAAATTGTTGTTATAGAATATAACGATAAGAAGAATTGAGGAGAAAAAAATAAGAAAGAAAACTAAGAACAATATAGGGAATGAAATATCTTATTAAGTGCTCAAACAAGTAAATAATTATGTACAAAGTGAACAATGTTACCTCCTATTTATAGATAACATGATAAGGTACATAAAGAGACATTGAAAGATAAAAAATTTTTATAACTCATTACACAATTAAATAAACATAATAAAATTTTTTGTCTTTCCAATTTCAAAATTTATTTTATTTATAACACGTACGTTAATTCCAACAGATCTTTTTCCTTTCAAGATCATCACTCAAACAAAAAAAATTAACCGTCCACTTTCTGCCAAAGAAAAAAGGATCGTTTAACATTCGCGTGAAACTCACGTGTTCGGCAGAAGTGAATAAATAAACGTGTTTGTTGATGTTGATATTACCAGAAAGAGGATTTTAGTTTAAAAATGCTCTTCTTGGAGAACATGAAATTCGCGTGACCGAAAAACAAACAATGTATTATAGTACTCTCGACATGACATTTGTGTGCTCGACGACTAACGACAAAAACTCCGGTTAAACCGAATATCGGTCCAAACAAAAAAGTACCGTAGTATTTTTAAAATTAATTAAAATAAATATGCATAATTTTGCAATCCACAGAGAAGAATAAATATTGTAAGAAAGAAATATTATTTATATGATTGGAAGGTAATAATTACAGAACAAAAATGGGAATTATATTGTTAGTTTTTACATTTTATACTAAATCCTGGATTTCCTACAGTAGGTACATTTCTTCTAGACAGATTGTGGACGGAGCGGAGGAGCATAGTACAAATGGTGCGAAGTTGCTAACTCACTAGCAAGACAAGCTAATCGTGGGGCTCCTTCAATTCTAGCCACAAATGGCCAAGGGATGACGGTAGGGGAGGGTACGGGTTTTTTTGTTTGGATACCTTTGTCAGGCACAACGTAAGCGTGCATAAAACACTAGTATCACCAGGAGGTTCTTACAACCCCGCTTTGGTCCCTATGTGAAAGGAAAGCCTATCCTCTCATTCGATTGTGAAGTCATATAGGCGGGAGGTTCGTATATAAGAGAGGAGGAGGGCTCTCTTTTCCTTGGAGGTTCAGCATTTCTGCTAACAGTCATGGCTTGCAGAATTGCGGACTCTGTGTACCTCCTTATGGTATGATTGTCTTTACGTCACTCTGTGAGTGAGGGAATCTGTTCTGGGGTGCTGGTTATTCTTTCTCTTTGATTCATTGATGTTTTATTTGGTTTGGTTCTCAGGGGCCCCAACGGAAGCCATTACTGCATCAAAAGGTCGGAACCCGTTGTTCGCTAGGTACTCTCGTCTTTCTCTTCCCTTGGGAGAAACGATTTGTATTAAAACAAAAGAAACTGTACAGATGTGGGCTGAAGAACCCGTTGCCTACAATCTAAGAAACCGAAACCTGTCACACCTGTCAAGGTTGATTGATGTGTCTTTCTCTTTCTATTTCTCTTTGCTTGTATGTCCTTTTATTAATGTTTTGGATGTCTTTGGAGCAAATGAGGATGCGGGTCTCCTTATGTTAAAAGTAGCGTGAGATTGATATAAAAAACAATATAGGTGTATTCTAAATTTCTTGAGTTCAGCAGCTCCTGGTCATATGGACTGCGCTGTTTGTCAGTACAACACTGAACCAGCCTACAAGTTTGTTTGATCACTTCCTAGTTTCATGACACATGCCTTCTACCATTGATATTGAGCAGGTTGTAAATTAGTTGAATCATGGAACAATTCTCAAGTTATTTTGAATTGTGACTATCTTGAGTGAATGGGATTTCAATAATAGACTGATCTCTTTTCCACTACGAGCAAGATAACCACGCTCTCTTATGTAGATAGTTATAATGGACAAATTGTTGCATGTAGGATTATATTTGGTTAGTTTCTGTTCGGATCCGAGGGTTTCTAATTATCACATTGATTTTGGACTTTGGAGGATTGCCTACTTCTTATGTGCATATCCTTTTCACCATTGAAATTGTACAGGCATTTAAATTTGTGGCCTACCATTGCTTGTATTATTTTCTTGATGGAAACAGTTCATACCATGATACTTATTTGGGTAGACAGGTATCCAGCACAGCAATTGGGATAGGCTTTTCCTGAAAGGAAAGGACCGTGAAAAATGCCTGCTCCCCCAGAAAAGAGGCAAATTTGTCGGAGCGGTTGCTGCCCCAGTTGCACTATCTTCATCAGACAGTCCTGAGTATAGGAAGCAGTTAGCAGAAAAGTATGGCTTCGAGAAAATTGGAGAACCACTTCCTGACAATGTTACCTTGAAGGATATCATGGAATCTCTCCCGAAAAAGGTAAAATTTTTCTGCTAAACGCATAATATTTTGAACTTATTTCTACTTCTTTCGATAAAGCACTGACTGCTGTTTGAGATATCTTCCAATTGAGCATATAGGGAAGTTTCTGAGATTGACTTAGTATGAGGAACCAGCAGATAAGTATATTTGTTAAGTTCACTTTCCAATTTAGGCTATGTTATTCTTCTGCATGTTTTGGCCAGTTATGCGTTACACCAAATACTTTATATTTAATGGAATGAATGAATGACAAGAAAATGATGCTTTTCTTCTTATGTTGAGTTTAAATCTTAAAATTTTCATGGGATTTTGTGATCACATTATATTTGAACTGCAAAAAAGGGACAATTATTCAATTTTGGTCAAAAGATCAGCATTTTTCTTGAGAGTAGTTGTCTGGATATGGCTATGTCATTCAGCAAACTTACAACCTTAGAGGCTAGACGTTTTATGCTCTGAGAACTGTCAAAGACTATCTCCTGATCTTCCTTCTGTTTTTTTTTGATAAGAAAACTCAGGAAAAATATATTAATCTCCTGGTCTGAAAAAGCAAGACCCAATACAATCTTTATGCATCAAAGAAATAATACTAGAAGGAGGCACTGCAAATCTATGGACTCCAGTGCTAACAAAACGCCCCATATGGGCAAGTGTATCTGCTATTGCATTAGCCTCCCTGAAGATGTGCTCCAAGTGAACAGAGGAAAAGCTACTAAGCAGAACATCGCACTCACGAACTAGGTGATGTGCTGGTTTGGATGGTAAGAGGTTGAGTAAGGTATCCACAGTCTCCCAAGAATCAGTTTCAACTTGGAGAGAAGTGAGATGCAACTCTTTTGCTAAAGCCAAGCCGGAGTGAAGAGCCCCAAACTCAGCCTCCCAAATCGATGAAGGACCAATATTCTGTGTGAAGCCAGCGACCCAAGCTCCTCTATGATCCCGAATGACACCACCAGCATAGCCTAAACCAGTAGTTGGGTCATAGGAGCCGTCACAATTGAGCTTGAAACTGCCATCAATGGGGGGAATCCAACGAACCCACTTACCGAGGCGTGGGGATCTACCAATCTGCGCCCTGCAAAGAGATGAAGTACACTGTAAAAATTCCATGACAGTATATTTAATAATAGGTACCTCCCTGCTTTCTGCCGGACAACTATCATGGAACACCAATTGGTTCCTCCAGCGCCATAGCAACCAAATAGTCGTGGCAAACATCAGGGGCCAGGAATTGGAACTAGAGGTAGTATCCCCCGTGGTTGACAGATTAGCTGCAATCCAGTCCTCCAGGTCCAATTGGAAGAAAATAGGGCGAAGGGCTGCAGGGATAATGGCACCCCACACACGAGCTGAATGTCTGCAATCACGTAGAGCATGTAGAGTGGTCTCGGCTAAGCCCATGCATCTCGGACATTTCTCATCCTGCACGACCTTCCTCATGTAGCATAAATGTTTAGTCGGAATCCTATCATGGGCCACCGTCCATAGAAAACCTTTAACTCTCTCCGGTGTCTCTAATTTCCAGATACGGCCCCATAAGGCTTTGAGCTCCTGATCTTCATCCTGTTGTAGTATGGACACGACAGATTTGATGGTGAAAGTTCCACTGGCAGAGCCTGTCCATAAAAGCTGGTCCTCATTTTCCCTATGGTGGATAGGAGACATCTGGGCAATCTGCATACAAGCATAGGTAGGGAGAAGATGACGAAACTTCTCCCAACTCCATTCTCCATTTGCCTGCATAAACTCATTGATGGTGGCATCTTGAAGTGGAGTAGGAATATCCTGCAAAGCCACATTCATGAGTATATCAGAATTAGGTAGCCATTGATCCTTAAAGAAACGAATATTGACACCATTTCCAAGTGACCAGGATACTCCCTGTGCTATCAGGGGCATGACTCTGGCTAGAGCCCTCCAGGTATTTGAGCACCCAGACTTAGCAATCACATTACTCGGATTCATCTGCTTCAAGTTATATTTTGCCTGTAGCACCTTGGACCATAGCCTGTCCCCCTCGGTGAGGAACCTCCATCCCAGTTTCATAATGAGTGAGATGTTAGTTTCCTTTGTGCTCCTGAGACCTAAGCCACCCTGGTTCTTTGGTCTTGTCACCTCTTCCCAAGCAATTAGGTGAATCTTCCTCTTGTCAGGACTGGACCCCCAGATGAAGTCTCTCGTGAGTCTGTCCAGTTCCTTGCATACACGTTCTGGCAGAAGCATCGATTGCATGGTATGGGATGGGATGGCTTGTAGGACGGATTTTGCCAGCGTCACACGTCCCGCAAAGGCCAAATTCCTAGTTTTCCAGGTAGCCAGTCTATTCCTCACTTTGTCCTTTAGTTCCTGAAAAAGAGAGACAGTTTTCCTTCCATGAATGAGAGGAACACCAAGATATTTGCCCAAATTATTTGCTATTTTAAAACCAAGAAGATCAGACACTTCCCTTTTCTGAATGAGTCCTCCTTCATTGCATTTTATTCCCTGAAAGACTTGTCTCAGACTGAACTGACCACAAATAGCATAAAGCAAATAATTATTATAGACTAGTGCATGGACATGAGCTTGCATTAGAATTGCTCTGGTCTAATTTTATTTTAGTGTTCTTCTTGTTGTTAGGTGTTTGAGATTGATGATGTGAAAGCTTGGGCATCAGTTTTAGTATCAGTCACTTCATATGCTTTGGGGATATTTATGATATCAAAGGCCCCATGGTATCTGCTTCCTCTTGCATGGGCCTGGACAGGGACTGCCATTACTGGGGTTAGTTCTCTACTCATCTTTTCTTTTGGTTTCCATTCGTAATTACCAGTTCATCGTCATGTGTCATTAGTATCATCAGATAGCATCCTTGCTGACCTTTCTTGTTTGTTTCTACATTTCAAGTTTTTTGTTATAGGCCATGATTGTGCTCACAAGTCATTTTCAAAGAACAAATTACTGGAAGACATCGTTGGAACTCTGGCCTTTTTGCCACTTATTTACCCATATGAGCCATGGAGGTTCAAGCATGACCGACATCATGCAAAAACAAACATGTATGCATGATGGCCTTCCTAATTTGTTTCTTTCTGTTAAGTAACTCTTTTAGTCCATCTTAATTATACTTTCCTTCTTGTCTGGATTGTAGAAAGGATGGTTTTTAGGATGTTGATCATTTCTGATAAAATACTTAGTAAGATAATGAATCAAAAACTCTTTCAGATTTGCATCTGTTATTTCTTTCTTTTATTTTCTTAGAAAATGTTGATACTAGTGCTTTTATTATGAGTTATTCATTCTCTTATGAGGGTCATGATATCCTTTTCCATGCTGGAGCCTTGTATTGTAACCTGAAATCTGCATATGGATATTTGATTGGTATAAATAGTCGGTCATGCTTTCTCCTTTCAAATTCCTTAATTCTTTCATCTTAATAAACTTTTCCCTTTTATCTTAAGGCTGGTTGGAGACACAGCTTGGCATCCTGTTATGAAGGAGGAGTTTGAATCATCTCCTCTCTTACGCAAAGCAATTATACTTGGATATGGGCCTCTAAGGCCATGGATGTCTATAGCTCACTGGTATGCTTCCAGAGAATTCAAATTCCTTGCACTCTTAAAAAAACTTGTGCTTTTCAAGTTTTTATCCCATTGGTTTGGAAACCCATATCGGTGTATCTCGGATTGAAATTCAACTGTACTAACAAAATTTAGCCATCTGAACAGGTTGATGTGGCACTTTGACTTGAAAAAGTTCCGACCAAATGAAGTTAAAAGGGTGAAAATAAGTCTGGCATGTGTGTTTGCTTTTATGGCTATTGGTTGGCCATTGATCATCTATAAAACAGGGATCATGGGATGGATCAAGTTCTGGTTGATGCCATGGTTGGGCTATCATTTCTGGGTAATGCAACTTCTATCATATAACTGGTGTATAATGATTTTTCCTATATTGCTGTATTATGTTGGTGTAGTACATTTGTTTGTTATGTCAGTATCAAAGAACTTTCTTTTTCATCTGCATATGTATTACGTCAATATATCTATGCTAGTTTTAAATTATCATTTTGACGCGATGTTGGAATGGAGCCATGATACAGAATACACGGAATGAAGAACAAAATTCAAATATTTCTAGACCCTGTTATCGTGGTTGCATGCTTCTTAAAGGGAAGTATCAATTATTGGTTTCCTCATGATAATTTATCCAGAAGAACATGATGCAATAGTTAAAGTTGGCTATATGGAAACTGCTCATTGTAGTTTATTGTTTTAACTTCACTGAAATTCATGTGATGTTCTTATGTCTGGGAATTCAGCGTTGAGTTTGCTTCATTTTCAGACCTATTACATGATTGTTTTCAACTTCAGAAACTTGATATGTTGATTGAATTATATGTTTTTTTTCTTGACTGGATGATTTGTTGTTTCAGCTGATTTTTTCTTTCCTTAACCATGGTTATTTTTTTATTTCCTTGATATTTATAGATGAGTACATTTACTATGGTACATCATACTGCTCCTCATATTCCTTTTAAATCAACGGATCAGTGGAATGCTGCTCAGGCCCAGCTTAACGGAACGGTTCATTGCGATTATCCTAGTTGGTAATGAATCCTTTTACTTAAATCATATGAATCGCTCATAGTTCTCTTGTGATATTCTCTAGAAGATGATTCATTTCTGTTTATTGGTTCACCTTAATCTTTCTACCTCTAAGATTGTCGAAAAGCTTCTTTCTAATTCTCCTTGCTCAAAAGAGAACACCTTAGATTCCTATATAAACATCCTTCAAGTCTTTAAACTGTGAAATCTGCAGATTTTTTCTCTGGAAGTAACCTTATGATGTGTTCATGTGCCACATAAAAAAATGTCCGAGCATGGTGGTACACTTCAAATAACTGTCGCTCTCAAGCCCTATGGCTCCAAACCAATAAATATGCATTGAACTGGATCTTCTTTGTAGTCTACTCTCTTTCTGTGTAGAAAATGACTACATGTAAAACGAGTAAATTTTGCTGATTATCCACTTTTCAGGATTGAGATCCTCTGCCATGATATCAATGTCCATGTTCCTCATCACATTTCTTCAAAGATTCCCAGCTACAATCTCCGGGCAGCTCATAAATCCCTTCAAGAGAATTGGGGAAAGGTATGGCTTAACTTTTGATGATGCAAACAAATATTTCAGAGACTTTGACATTTGAATATAAGGAAGGCAACATGCCAAAATATCAACACCTTTAGCCAAGACATCCACATAGTGATTGTCAAAACAATTGATGTTTATGCTTCAGTATACACAGTGAAATGGTTGCATTTCTCACCTGCTGAAAATTTCTGCTCTTGCTATCCTGTTAACAGTATATGAATGAGGCCAATTGGAACTGGCGTTTAATGAAGACAATAATGACAGTTTGCCATATCTACGACACGGAGCAAAACTACATTCCTTTCGATGAGCTTGCCCCTGAAGAGTCCCAACCAATCACATTCCTGAAAAGAGTGATGCCTGAGTACGCTTGATTCTGTGACTCATTACCCACCAGCTTTTGGCTCTTATTGTTATCCTTTTGGGTTAGATTAGCTGCGCTATTGCAATTCTTTACCTTTTCTCTTTCGCAAATATCAAACTTTTGTTTTGTTAAAATTCCTTTTCTCCTACACCAGAGAACCATAGTAATGGAGAAGGTTTCCTGGAATTTCACAATTGCTTTAGGTGATGGGTATAAAGCTAAAGAGTCGTGACGTGCAGTATGGATTATTGTTATTTTAAATATTCCTCAACAGTTAACGTGAGACTTGCTCTTCTCTTGGACATAAAGTAGTTGGCTGTCTGAACAAAGTTAAACTGAGAACTGAGAATGGTTTTCCTGCAAACCAACTTTCTTTGTGGTCTAAACTTTGGTCCCCCATATTAATAAAGCATGGCTTGCTGGACTTTTCTTGCAAAACATTTGTGTTAGGTGAACAGCACTGAATCATAGACCCACTTGAGAACAGCTTTATGTGCCAGGACATGTTAATGAAATTGCAGAAAGCATCAGTTGACAACTATCATTTGATACTTGCTGCTCCTGAATTCATGATTATAACGTGAAAGCTAAAAAGGGATGCATCCAACAGGTAAAAAGCAGCTTCAACTGCTCACATGCTAAAAGCATATCTTTGTGTCTATCTGTCAGGAATATAATAATGAAGGATGTCCAGAATTTCCTTTTCTGGGGATTATTTTAGGTTCATTTGTTTCAGATTGATGGAGTCTGAAATTAATTTATGCAGAAACAGGACAGACACAGGACATCTTTCCTGATTTCTGAAACTGTGAACTTCATAAGATCCCAAAGAAAAAATTTGGCTGTAAGGATATTTTCTGGTGAAACCAAAAATTAAATGTAGCAGTTGGAACTGCTCACATGCAATCTCTTTTCATTTCCCTCTAGAATGAACACAATCTGCAGCCATCCATGAGATCCTATGAGCCTAGTGAGATGCATATTTCAACAATCTGGATGAAGATTAACCTTATATGATTCCACAAATCAGCACTTATATATCGGATATTAGATACATGTGATATCTCGATTATCACGGGTAATTCCCACTCTCATATCTCTGGATCTCTAGTGATGAGGTTAAAACTCTGAACACAGACAGTGATTACAAACTCTACAAGCTTTTCTGACCTAAGTAAACTGTTTGAAGTTCTCTATCATCTATAAGTGTACCCACAAGAGGGTGAAAAGAAAGGGGAAACCAGGTGTATTGAGCAGAAAGAACCATATCAGCAAAATCCGGCAATCATAGAACCGGCGGCGGTGGAGTTTCCCACACATCAAACACATTTTCCTCGCTGTGAAGTGCAAAGAGTCGATCCCCACCTATTGAAAAGTCGCAAATAGAACTACCATACCTCTGTCGTAGCCTGGATGTCAAAACCCAGTCAGGACCTGAGAACACAGAAATGCAATCATCCATTGATGAGAACAACTGGCCATCAAATAATGCCAGCTTCGGATAGCATGGCTCGTCAGCCATTTTCCCCTTCATCAACCTACTCCTTGAGCTCCACCTCACACTCACACCATTCATCCTCAAATCCATAAACCCTAAATCCTCATACTCGTTCACCACACAAACAGCATTACTATCTTCCATAGCTATAGCATCTCGAACCCGCTTCTCGTCCACGGTTAAAGGGGAGCCAATATCAGACCAAGACCACACCATGCTCTTATCCCTGAAATCTAACACACTAATGTAACAATTATCCTTTCTGGGAAACAGAGTAGCCACCAGCAAACAATTGCTGCCATTTAACCACTGCAACTTATCAGCATCACCAAGTGACCAACCTGGAGTCTCGTAGAAGAAATCCATCTGTTTGCCGGTAACCTGATCCCAGACACCAATCCCATATTCATTGCTTCTGCCTTTACAACTACTGAAAATCCTGTAGTCGGAATTTCTAATGCTCAAGGCCCCGGCGGTGTAACTCTTCACCTGATTCTCATGGCAAACCTGAAACTTATGCCTCAGCTCTCCGGTACACTTACTGAAGAGCCCCATTCCTCCGTCACCGTTTCGGCCTAATCTCTCACAGGCGCTAATAACCACACTGTCAGAGTCAACCCAAGCGACATCGTTCACCCGCTGATAGTCAAGATTCAGCGTCGGGTGCTCTTCCATACACCAATCATAAACATGAACCACGCTACCATGTGCCACGCAGCAACCACCGTCTGGACCCGCACGGATTGCAGTACCATCCCCTGGTGCCCGCCCTGCCACGGAGCGGGAATGGCGGAGCCTGCTGCCATCGAAAAGACCCCACTTGGCTGATTTCACATGGTCTAGGAGCCCGAAAAACGATGCCTCTCGGTAGAAGAGCCTTTCCGGGATGTGGGGTGGGATGTTAAGGTCTCCTGTGCGGAGAAGGTCAAGGAGGACACTGAAGCAATCAGGATTTCTATCGATGAAGATTTCACGATTGGAATTGGGGCCATAGCTGGTCTTTAGGCACCAGTTTTCGTCGAATAACACCCCGAAGAATGAGTTCCTGCCGGCATTTGCTATGGTCGTGAAGGTTGTTTCGAAAACTCTGCCTCCAACATTGAATATAATTCTGTCTTCGGGTATTTTCATGGCTAGATTCTGCTCTGAGTTATTGGAAACAGAGGAAGGCTGGGATTCGTTTCTTAACAGGCGTCGATGAGAAGAAAACAGGACCAAGCCAGAATCAAGACAAAGAGAAACTGATAAAAACTCGCTAGAGAGTTGCAGGGACCGAAGATTGTGTCTTGTTTAGGGAAATAAATACAAATACCTTATTAGTAGAAGTAGCAGTATCAACGCTAAAGCCCAGGAACGAAACAGATCAAAAGAAACATGAACAAAAATAGAATTTGAAAAACAGGTCAAGTAAACGCAGATAGGGTGAAAAAGAAGCAATTTTTGATCAAACCAAAGGAACTTAAAGATCTGGGCATGGAAGAAAGGAGGGTTCCGGAGATGGGTTTTGAATTTTGAGAGAGTTGGTGGGTAGGAAATTGGAGTAATGAAGGAGGTAGATTTTTTTAAAAATATAATCAACTACATTTGCTGTCTCTTTCTTATATTGCAATCTCCCTTCCCATGGCTCCTCTCTCTCCTTGTATCTACTTTCTTCCACGTCTGTCTTGTAGCCCCTCCATCGGTCTCCCTGTGGCCCAGGCATTCCTCTTCTCTCTCCTTTCCTACAAATATTCAAGCTCAGGAGGGATCCACCCCAGTCTCCTCCTTTCCCTTCCTCAACATGTTGAACAATACATCCTCTTCCCAATAGTCATAACGGATTCACACCGGTGCATAAACCATGGAGGATTTGATCTTCCCTGTTGTGTTCTGATATCAAAATCAAAACGGTAGGGAAGGGATAAGAATAAAGTGTTTCTTCTCAAATCAATTCCTCTGTGTCGCTTCTGAAGAAAGCGTGTGCTTAGGAGGTAATAGTAATACTCATGTCTTGCTATTCATACACGAGTAGAAACGTTAAGAGCTTCAGGGCCCAGCTATGACAGCCAACCAGTCTCTTGCTAACACTTGCGATCACTTCATTGATTTCTTTTGACAAATCATGCCATAGATTATGCCATTACGCCTCTTCTTGCTTATCAGTATCGACTTTCTCCATTTGTAGCTAAATCCCAGATACCTTTTATTATAAATTAATAATTATTTTTCTGATAATTAATACTCCTAAATAACAAAAAAAATTATTTTTTATTTTTTGGTTGCGGGCCTTATACGGCACATTATTACAATCATTATTATATCTATGACTGCCAATTAAAGCCCTTGTAAATGAACCTCAAATCTGCCATCACCATTAATTTAATTTTTTATCTTGTCGTAATTATCTTACCTAAACTTGTTAAAACTATGATGTAAGTTAATTCATGTCATTATTAAATATTAATCTTTATTTTATTTAATGAGTTGATCTACTATTCAACAAATAATTTTGAATATTTATCATTTAATTAAATATATATAAATCTTATTCTCCAACCACATTCTCAATTTTTTTCAACTAACTAATTTTTTTGCTAACTTTTAAATGATTTCATGAAAAACATCAAGTCATTCGATTAGACCGAATGAATCTTTTTCCGTTTGGTTTGGTTTGAGGAGATCTTGGGTTCAAATCTTCGAAGTGGGGTGTGATAAAGATAGAATAGGTGATTAAGAAGAGGATGAGATAAGTTAAGAATAGAATCGACTGTATTAAAAAAAACAATAGAGTTGCAACGAGTAGATAACTAGATATCAGTGATTCTGCCTCAACAATCATCCCCAAGCCAAGACCGCTATTTATAGGCAGCCACTTTGGGAGCATCATACTTTAACCCCATGTCCTTTGCCAAGTCGCTCTATGTTTGGTCTGTCCTTTCACTTTCATCTTCCAGAAAACTAAGGTTTGGGGCCTGTAGTTACGGAGTGGATGATTAGTGTCAGGCCCCATTTTGACTGCCCACTGTCCTTCCCCTCACATGCAAATTCAGTGATTCAATTTATTAAAAGCACAGTCCATTCATTGAAGGAGGTGACCCTATCCACTACAAAACATTTATTCTTTATAATATAAAAGTATTACAATCTAAATTAATATTTTTTATTCTAAAATGTTATTGAGTTAAATGCTTGTCTCATTATTAAATATCAAAATTGCTCCCAAACGTTCCAAATTTATAAAATATTTTATATCTAAATTTAATGATTATGTCCCTAAATTTTAGTTTAAACCATAGATGAATGTTACCACTAAAACAACATCTCTCATATTAATTTTTCCAAAGTAATTAAAATATTTTGAATTTATGGTTATTATAATTAAAAAATAAAAATAAAATTAAAACTTTAAAATGATGTGATTGAATTTGGATACATATCTAAAAAATTTGGTTGAATAATTATTTAATCCTAACAAAATATTAGCGTATCGAACTTTTTTAGCATTTTTTCAATGTAAATTCGGTAATTCGTATATTTATAAATAATAAAATCAATATACTGTACATAGAAAAATATTACTTAAATCGCGTTGGGCCTGTGAAAGAATCAGACCAAAATACATCACGGGCCTGTGAAAAAATCAGACCCAAATGCAATCCGGGTCCGTTAAAACCTGATAGTACTCCCCCGTCTATGATTGTGTACGGAGGATAACGTGGCACCATCTGATTGGTTTATCGTCCTCCTTACCACCAGCTCACCTGCAATCGGATCACACTTTAGTCGCACTAGTAAATTCGCAAAGCCTATAAATAGTTTTGTAGGGTTTAGGCTTCGTTTTTTGTTGGCTCTTCCTCTTTCTCTTCGTCTTGGAGAGTCGTATTCCAAAGCTCTCTACTCCAGGAAAGCGGGAATCACTCTGTGAAGGCAGAGTAACAGGATCGAGGTAGCCAATACGTTAAGTCATATTCATAGAATCGGTTTCTTATCGACGTTTGTTTTTCGGAAGCGGAATGGAGAATACGGCGGTCAAGTCGGCGGAAAACGGTGTGGAGCCGTCGTCTTCGTGTTCCGTGGTTACGGTTGATTCGCTGTTTCCGAGAAAAATTCAGTTTCAGCTCAGCACCAAGCACTACGATGGGTACCGAAACAATGGAGATTTTCCGATCGAGACGTTAAACCCTGATCCAAGCCGTAAACGGGTTTCTCTCGGATCAGAACTTACAAGGAAAGCTGACAAGTCTGATTTCGTGGAGAATGTGATCGATCCCGAATTCACTCTCGGGATTACTTTCAAGAGGATTGTGAGTTTCCTTAAAATTTTTGAGGTTTCCTTTGACTATGCTTTTTTCGGGGCTCTGTCACTCCATTGTTTTGAATTTGTTTGGCCATCGTTATTTGAAATACTGAATTTTTGCCCCTTTTTTTTTGCCTTTCTTTAAGTAGTTTGGCTGATTTATGTTTCTTAGCAAAAATTTAATTTAATTATTTTTAATTTTATATGGATTGCGGTAGTCGCGCTTCTGAGAAAGAAGGATGTTTTTTCATAAATTATACCTTTTCTCTGGGGAATTTATTATTGTTATTGCTCATCGAATGGCTAGAATAACAGATGGAATGAAATTCCCATCCATATTCCATTCTGTTTTGTAGTTTTGGAAACGTGACCCATCTGGTGATCTCACATGTGCAGACTGTAACTTTCTCCTATTTGGATGCATAGTTTTATTAAATTCTTTTGACAATCATGAGAATTGAGGTGGGTAGGTTTTAGTTATGTTTGAGGATCAGTTCTAAGGACTGAAGTTATTTGCTGAAGATGAATGTTTCTGAAGCTTAACTTTTTTCCATAGTACACCGTGTGCCAACCACAATACTGAGATAAACTGCTCTTGTAGATTTCACCAATCGAGAGCAAGTCAGTATTTGTCTCTGGAACATCAAACTTATGCTAGCCCATGCAAGAAGCAATGGCCTGCACCACTGTTGTTTTTGTTTCTTACTCTCATGAAATGTTACTGCTTTTCCATTCTGCAGAAGAAACCTTAATGCCTCCTAAGTCCAACAGAAAATGTGGTTTGGCTCCTGGCACACATAATGAAGCTGTAGGACTATTACAAAATCAAAAAAATGCTTCAGTAATTGGAATCCCAATTATGAGCACCACAACTTTTGGCTCGTAATGATTACAGTCAGAACCTTTCGCAATATTAACTCAAAGGAGTTAATAGACTATTTGCGCATTTGGGATCTGCTGGATGTTAAAAGGTTTAGATATGCTGATGGTCAAGATAATTTCATATAGATTTTGTATTCAAGAAGGGAGAAAGATTAAGGTGGCACAGGTGGCAGTGCCTGATCCATTGTCTTGTCCTTGGTGAAATCTTTTCTTAGTGAGATGTGTGGTTGTTGTGTGGTATAATCAATATGATTTTCTATTGTTTGATACTCTATTTGTTTTCGATATTTTTTTGTCTCAATGCAAAAGCATATTATTTCATTGAGCAATAAGTGCTGCTCTTGTATCTTGTTTTGACTGGGTTTTACACAATGGTGAATTCTTTTCTAACTGAGCACGGATTGTCAGTACCTATCTTTTGCTTGAGATTATTTTTTCTTTGGGATAAATATTTATGACTTGCTGATTAATTTTTTATTTAACTATTTTTGTTTACTGTTATTTTATGCTTTTTTTGTCATTCCACTTAATGTAATAAATGAAATACACTTTTTTTCTTCCTATCATTTGGTGTTTTTAATTTTTGACAAGATTTAGAAAGTTTGATGGCTTTATTTTGTCAGTGCTTTTTGTTCTTTAACTTTATTGGGTGCCTTAACATCTTCTATCGCACTTCTATTGTGCACTAGTGGTTAATACAGAGCGTTAGTGGAGGTTTCTTTCCAGATTATCCGCAAGTTTCATATGGTTATTGATTATTGTCATGACAACCACACTTACTCAAGGCTCAAATATTCTGTGTTGTGCCGATTTATTCGAGTAAAGCAAAAAAAAAATATAAGAAAAATAAATTTCGATTTCATTCTGTTATTCATTTGGTTTGGTAGTTTATGTTTGCTTACAAGTTAATGAAAAAGTTTTGTTAGGTGTTGAGCCTGGACACTGAGTAGAATTAGTTAAATAAATCACAATATGTATTTTCAGGGTGCTGGATTGGAAAATATGGGAAACACTTGTTTTCTCAACTCGGTGTTACAATGCTTGACATATACAGAGCCTCTAGCAGCATATTTGCAAAGTGGCAAACATCAAAATTCATGTGAGTGGCTACCTTCCCTTTTCTTATTTTCTCCCTTAATCTTCACTAATTCAGTCATTCATTTTGCATTGCAACTATAGTGTTCTGTTGGTAATGTGTTCATTTTCCCTTAGTTCTAGGTTGGCATTTCACAGTATTTTCTAATTGCAACTGCGTATGTGCTCCTTAGGTTATGGTTGTGCTGACTGTAACTGTTCTTACATCTCTCCCTTTTAACTCATGCACTTGGGAGAAAGAGCTGACTTTTGGTTATAAGTGTGTTGACTGTAGCTATTCTTATGCCTTTCCCTTTTAATTCCTGTACTGGAGGAATCACTAACTTTTCATTTCTGATTTTATCTAGGCCATATTGTCGGTTTTTGTGCCTTATGTGCCATCCAGAAACATGTTAGCCGTGCTTTGCAGTCAACTGGGAGATCACTAGTGCCCAAGGATCTAGTTTCCAACTTGCGGTGTATCCTTTTGATTGTTTCTCCTTTTATTGATTATGTTCTGTATACCACTAATTTGCCTGATATCTGGCCACTTATAGCCTTTGTTGTGGCTAGTCGATTATTGAATCACATTTAGGTGTTGCTACTTTGATGTCTCTCACTATTCTTCTTGTTCCATGGTCAACCCGAAAAATTGATGTGAGCTATGTACTAGTTCTTGGTAATCCCTCGTAAACTGAGTAATTGGAGCAGGTTTTGTGGGCCTATGCTACACCTAGTGTCATTTCGGCTATCAATAGTGTGCTATAAATTTTCCTTTTTTTTAGGTCTTTTCATTCTGTACTTGTTACAGTATCTGTGTTCCTTAACCTATATATAGGTATATCACGAAACTTCCGAAATGCTGGACAGGAGGATGCACATGAGTATATGGTGAACTTGTTGGAATCAATGCATAAATGCTGCTTACCTTCAGGAGTTCCAAGTGACTCCACTTCTGCTTATGAGAAGAGTTTGGTCCATAAAATATTTGGAGGTCGCTTTCGCAATCAGGTATGCTTTGTGTGGTCAGAATGCAGACCAATTTTAAAAGATTCGATGGGATGAGATTTATTATAATGTTGCAATTCATGGTTCATTCTGTGTATAAGTAGGCTTGTTTTTGTTTAAGCATATTCTCTTTTTCTGAAAAATAATCTTGTAAATATATGTATTTTTAAGGCTGGGAGTGATGCTTAATACTTCTATATGAATTGGCACTTGAACTCTATATCCTGGGTGCTCAATATGTCTTTTGATGCCAGTGCAGGTGGAATGCCAGCAGTGCCATTATTGCTCCAACAAATTTGATCCATTTTTAGATTTAAGCATTTCTATATTCAGGGCAGATTCCTTGAATGTTGCACTACGTAATTTCACATCTGCTGAGATGATAGGTGGTGGAGGGAAGGATTACCCGTGTGAACGATGCAAACAAAAAGTGAAGGCTAAGACAAGACTTACAGTTCACAAGGCACCGTATGTGCTTTGGATCCATCTGAAACGGTTTGACCCACATAACCATGGGCGGAAGGATGACAAGAAAGTTACGTTTGAGCAGACATTGGACATGAAACCATTTGTTAGTGGCTCCAATGTGCGTAATCTTCTCATTGCTATAGGATACTTTCTCAAATGCTTATAACTAGTTAAGTCAGTTTCAAACAATTAAAGATTAAAGAATTGAGGCGTACAATCACATTTGTAGTAATCTCCTTTTCCCTAGGAAAGGTCTGTGTGCATCTTTTGTATTTTTATGTAATGTTAAGTTATGAGATATTCTGTTGAACTTGATCACTGGTCTATTAACATTAACTATAGTAAGCTGAAACTAAGACTCTGCTGCCTAACCAATTGGCATGAGGGAACCGTCATCCTCCAAAACAATATAAACTTCCATTCAACGGTTGGGTTAACATGATTCTTATAAGGAGTCAGAATGAACTGGTGTCTGTGGATAT
Source organism: Passiflora organensis (assembly GCA_019739055.1). NCBI lineage: Eukaryota > Viridiplantae > Streptophyta > Magnoliopsida > Malpighiales > Passifloraceae > Passiflora > Passiflora organensis. The sequence goes on from JAEPBF010000269.1 coordinate 1,865,946, forward strand.
TTTGTAGGGTTTTGCTTTTCTGTAAAACATATTGGTGCTATTGATTTTCCTTAAAGAAATTTGCATATATTTATAAATGATGAGCTCTTGTCTTCCTCAAGCATGATGCATACTGTATTTTTTAAAATGAGAGTATAAATTTTTCCTATGAAGTTTATATTGTTTTACTGAGTTATTTGTACTTGGCAGGAACAAGAATTGAAGTACAGCCTATATTGTGTTGTCGTACATTATGGACACAACACCCGTTCTGGGCATTATGTTTGTTATGTTCGAACATCAAGCTGCATGTGGTACCTTCTCAACGATAATCAGGTATGAGGTCATGAACATTTAATTTTAGCGCATAGATTGTGCAGAACCCTGAGTTGATGTCATTTTCCTTTCCAATGATGATAAGCCTTGGTTTTTAATGAGTTGTCTCCTTTGATATTATAGGTTCACCAGGTTAGTGAGAAGCACGTTTTGGAACAGAAGGCCTATATGCTGTTTTATGTTCGTGATAGAAAAAATACTTCACTGAGAAGAACTGTTGACTTTTCCCAGAAGGAAAGTATTAATGAAACAGTTAGCAGTGATAACATAGCCAATGTGGCCGCCAAGCAGCTTTCTAATGGATGTCAAGACAATGGTTCAATTGTCAACCGATTAAGCATTTCATGTTCATCTGCCACTGTGAATGATAAGGATGCAGCAAGTACTGGCTGTATAAAGGAAACAAGGTTACTGCAGAATGATGAACTATTGATGGCAGAATGCTCTGTGCCTAGACTTGAACCTACTTTGGATGCTTCGTCAAATGTACCTTTTCTAAAGGAGCCATTGAAAGTGCAAACTTTACCAAGCCAGGATCTTGGAGGGGGTTTGTCACATTCAGCTCTACATCTAAGTAGCAAACATGATGGTCCTAAACTCAAAAATACCTCTAACATGAAGTGGGCCAGAACCAGTGACAGTGGTGAGCAATGTGCCGTCCGAAGTGATACCCAAAATTCAGTTGTTCCTGTCACAAATATGACTGAAAATGTAAGTTGATGAATTGATTCTTGGGTTGGGGAGTGATAATTAAATACAACACCAATTCAATACACTCGATGCAGTACTCCCTTGCATTCACTGATGTTGGAGGTCAGCATAAACAGTGGGATTTCACATTTATGTATGAGAGTACATGCATCACATATATCTGCTTTTATTGAACCATTAAGAACCTCCGCCCCTCCAGGTAGTCATTGATTTTTCTAAATTTTACCTAATAATGTATCCAGGTTGATCCTGTGCATATGGGGCCTCCAACTGAAGTTTTGTGCGAGGATTTCAGTGGTAGAGCAGCAGGCAAGGTCCAAAGTCATGACTTTTCTGTTGTTTCTGGTGACAAAGTACTGGGTCCTGGGGCACATGTAAACTCTCAAAGTACAACAGGGTGTAACAGCTGTCAGGTGATTGTAGATCTCTCTGTATGCGTTTGGATAATTGAGATGGCCATTTGTCACTCATGTTTTTTATTTGCCCTCTCATCCCCAGGTTGTAGGTGGACGGAATGAGATTGTGTCTGAGAACTTGCCATGTAATGAGATTGATGATGGTGATCAAAACATTGTGCAAGACGTTACTCATTCATCAACCTCATCTCTCTTACCAAATGATTGTCAACAGAAAGCTTCTGGTCGCAAACCTCACAAGAAAAGAAAATATAAGCTTCTTAAGAGTTGGCTCTTCAGAGCATCTTTGGGTGTACTGAGGAAGAAAATGAAATATAGAAAGTGCAAGCAACTCGGTTTGGAAACACATAATCTCATTAAACAACAGTTACTGGAGGATTATTGTTTGTCCTCAGACTCGGTGCCATCTGCATCTGAAAAACCTTTGAGAACAAGTCCATCAAATCTGCAGAGCAAGGATACAAAATCTAGTCCAAGAAATGGAGAAAGTAGGAAAAGAAGCAGCAAGGACACTCTTATGGTGGATGTGGTTGATGTAGAATTTAAAGGACAAAGCAACAAGAATGTGTCTATGTTGGCAATGAATGAAGAGATAAAAAAGAGCTTTGTCTGCAGAGCTGAAGAAAGGGAGCCGGCAGAGATTGGGACTACTAGCATATCTACACGTTGTTTGGAGGAATCAACTGGTAAATCCTACCTTCTATAATAATTTGTCCACCTTAGCTTTTGCATATACTGAGTTATGCATTGGGTTTGTCACATATGCATGACTAATGTTACGAGATCGCTGCATGCTCAATTATAGTGGAATAATGGTAAACTTATTTGCAAATCTGCTAATTAACTCAAAGTTTTGCAGAAATATGGAGATTCACCAAACTAGAACGATTTTGTTTTCTTCATGTGTGGCAATGACTGTATAAATTTTAATTTGGTGCATTCGAATTTGACCGTATATTTTACCCTATCGGTGGCTTAGCCCCTTTGTAAATAATTTTTTCTCTTGTTGCCAATTCTTTAAAGAGCTAGTCAATTGAAGATGTTAATTGTTTTAATTTCGTCAAAAGGCCACTTTCTTAGTTGTCCTTTTGTTCTGCTCTACAGATTGAAACTATTGTTAGTCGATAGGTTGTGCATCTTTGTTTTTGGAGGAAACCTATTCGAAATATTAATCTGCGATTTGACTTGTCATGTGCCATTCTTAGCATTGTTTCGTTTGTTGCAGTTGCACGATGGGATGGGGTAGAGTCTCTTCCCTTACATTCTAGTGGGTTGCATAATGAGGAAAATCTCACCATTGGCTATGTGCCAGATGAATGGTAAGTTGCTGTTTCTGTAGCTCCAGCCTTTACTTTCAGAACAAGGCAGAGATTCTTGTCAGTAAAATTGCTAGATGTCAATTTTTATTTTCTACCATGACCAAGCATATGAAGTTTCAGTTGTTATTTTTTTGTGTAGGGGCACTACGAAAGTTTTGATTTCTATTTACTATTTTGTTTGACATTCTATTCAAATTTATGATGTTTTCTCGACTATTTTGCATGATTCAGCAAAATTGTATTTCAGGCTGCTCTCTTGTTTTTAGGCTCTGTTTTGATCAGCGTCATTCGTATTTGTTTCTTCTCAGGGATGAGGAATATGACAGAGGCAAGAGAAAGAAGGTAAGGCAGGAGAAGCAGAACTTTGGGGGTCCAAATCCTTTCCAAGAAATTGCTACCAGGAAATCACAATTTAAGAAGGCAAAGATGGATCGGTCTAGCTCTGGAAACCGACCATTCAGGATATGATCTGCCAGCACTTAAACGTGGTCACACCATTGATTTGTCGACATCCTGCTGTATGTAGCCATTGTCGAGGCTGGCAATATGATTGATCTAAAGTATCACCGATTTTGTTTCACTTTCCAAGTAATTGTTTTTAGTTAGAGAGAAAGATAGGGTTATGTTTTTGTATCTGTCTTATGAGCAAACTGCCCAAACTCTAAACCTAAAACCCGAATGGTATGTTTGTTCACACTATGTTCATCTAAGACTTCTGGGCTCAGAATTTTAGCCTAATTTCGATTTCACTCTAAATTTATTTGTTTGTCTTCATTGAAATTTAAATAATATTCATAGTCAATTAATTCTTTTCGTTATATTGTAATTATCAACTGGATTAGTTAGTCTGAAATTTTTAATATATTTTATAATTAAAATCAATATTTGTGAATTTTTTTATTTTTAATTAAGGATGAATGATTGTTATTATTTAACCATATTGTATATATATTTTATTTTGTTGAATTATATGTACGCACTATAGATATAAAGGATTACATGTATGAATTCTATAATAATTTTTATAAATTTTAAAATTTTGGTTAGTGTTTTTTACTGTTTTATTTTTAATATTATAATCAATTTTTAATCTAATAAAATTAATGATTTTCAATAATAATAAGTAGGCATCAATTTATCTTTGAGGTAAGAAATGATTATTTTTTTTAACGAAAATACTAAAATCAGAAAAAAATTTACTGCTGGGTTTAATATTTTTAATCAGATAGACAATCCAATTAAACAAATATTGCAGAACCCTTCATAGCCATTGATAATGCCTTGGGAAGAACAGAGGTTGTCCTAAAAGGAAAAACATTCATCAAGAGCCGTTCAGGGAGATAGCCGGTGGAAAGAGGAAACGGCACAGAGCTCGAACTCATTTAAACATGGAATAAGAAAACCTCCTCGTTAAAATAAAAGACTCCAACTTCCGAGGAGACTAAAAAAGGATTCATATCTCTAACCAAGACAACAACTACCCTTCCATAGGGTAATTCTTGCAATAATTGAAGTCACGTTTTCAAGATTCCTATTTGTTGAAATTAGTTTGGCTATCTATGGCTCATAGTATATGCATATGAATATGATATACATCGTCTTCCTTTCTGGTGACTCGTCAAATTGTTTGGAGTATAAGTTTTGCTGGCATTGAGCAAATTAATGTTGTCGGTTGTTTTTCTTTTTCTTGTGAAAGTTCATCCCCTCAATCAATGCTAATTAATTTCTGTTCATTGTCGGATCTTGAAATGATAAAAAAAACAAAGTCTCCTCCTTTATCCAGCTCCTTCTCAAGCAATGGTTTTTATGCAATTTCTTCCTCATTTCATCCTTACAATAGATGATTCAAGCATGTAGATAATATGGTCAAATTGGGTTTTTTCCCACTAACAAAAGGAGACACAAGCCGCTTATGTTGTAGAAGTGCTTTCTTGTCATTAATGATTGATCTCGCAAATATATAACTATGCACCCACAACCCAGCAATAATTCCACAGCACAGAAGCTCTGTAGGGCCTTAGAGCAAGAAACTCAATGCTTTAAGTAATCAATCCCTCCCTTTTAAGCTTATAGACCCTAATCCATATCATGGCTGGATTTTCTTTTTCCTTTTCTTTTTTTGCTTTGGATACAGAGACACCCCACTAGGTTGACAAATTATATATAGTCCAGATGATTATGACCTCATTCTGATTCATTTAGTGGCATTGATTGCGGGTCACATAATTTGCTATGCATACGTACATAAGAAGCAAAATACTGGAATGGAATTTGTCCACAGAAAAAGAGGTTTGGGTTTTCTACTCCATTGCCATTGTTTTGCTTGGTCATGAAAGCAAAAGCAAGTGGCAGAAATGATGAAAAAAGCCTACTGCATTAACTCTTGGGAGTGAAGTTCCAACGGTGTCTACCGCAGAACCAACCTTCAATTTTCACTGACATCTCCATAAAGTTAGTCTAGTACTGTCCCGGTCTCCTTGCTTGATGACCTGGAAAATGGTGAAGCTATCTGTCCATCATCACTCCCATTTACAGCCATCCATGGTCTGATTCTGCATTAGTTGGCTTGTTTTGTTGCCAATGCTGAGAGAGCCAATGATAAGACACTTGTATGATTCTGTCATGTTTCTTCTTCTGCTATTTGCCTACGGAATAAGGGTTGGTTATTTAATCGTAAAATAAAGACTGGGTTACTACTGTCGGACAGAAAATTCAAAGCAATTACCATGGACAGAAAAAGGAGAAAACCAGCAGATACTGAATGGAAGGAAGAAACATTGAATCCTCGGTGTCCCCACCACCGAGCACACTAAAAATATCACCAACCCAATTCACCTTTCACATTAATTTTCTTCTCATTTATGGTAGCCAACCTTTATCTACTCCCAAGTGGAAATTCAATACTGTCATTTTTTCTTTACTTTCCATCTCCATTTACTCTTACCAGCGTGGTGGCTGCTGAGGGGTGTGTGGAAAAAAGGACATGCAATAAAAAGTTGAGTAGCTTTCCATTTTCTAGAATCTATTAAGCAGACAGAACTGCATCTTAACTCGGGCTTCCCACTAAAACTTCAAAAGCGAGACAAGATATGCTGCATTCTGTTCTTCTCTGTTGAAAGTTCAAAGCCTACACTCTTCCTCAGATACCCTCTTGGTGGTCTAGAGTCCAGGTTTTGTCCTTTCTTGGTGGAAGAAATTTCACCACAAGTTTGTCTGCTCTCTGTACTGGTTTTTTCTTTTCTTGGGGAGCTTTCAGCTCGAACCCAGAACTCGCTTCGTACAGGCTTTTGATGGAGCAGTAAAGGCCTGAAGATTTTGTCCCTGTCGGAGGAGGGTGCAGAGAAGGTGGAGGCGGGTTTGAGGTTTTGGCACCATCTGCTTTCTCTGTAGTTGTTATTTAGACTTGAGAGTCCTCATGGGTTTGGGATTAATCAGCTCCGTAATGCTTCTGGCACTGTTCTTCAAGCCTTTGGCTTGTCAACAACCCAATACAGATGCATTTTTTGTCTCCGAGTTCTTAAAGAAGATGGGTTTAACGTCTTCCTCGCTGTACAACTTTTCTGCTCCTTTTTGCTCGTGGAAAGGTGTGTTTTGTGACGCCGAAAAAGAGCATATTGTCGAGTTACTCGCTTCCGGGGTAGGCCTATCTGGTTCAATCCCGGAAGATACCATTGGAAAGCTAAGCAAGCTCCAATTTTTGGATCTTAGCAACAACAAAATCTCTGCTTTGTCTTCTGATTTATGGAGTCTGGGCTCTCTCAAGGCGCTAAATCTCTCTTCAAACCAGATTTCCGGGCCACTTCCCAGCAATATTGGCAATTTTGGCCAGCTTGAAACGTTTGATCTGTCGAGCAACAACTTCTCTGGTGAAATCCCTGCTGCTATAAGCTCCCTTCTTAGCTTAAGAGTTCTTAAACTTGATAGAAACGTATTTGAAGGAAGCATTCCTCGTGGCATTTTAAGCTGTCAGTCACTTTACTTCCTCGATCTCTCATGCAACAAGCTGGACGGGTCCTTACCAGACGGTATTGGTGCTGCTTTGTCTAAGCTTACCACCTTGAACCTTGCAAGAAACAGGATTACTGGCCGTGACACGGATTTCTCTGAAATGAAATCCATCACTAGTATTAACATATCCGGAAACTTGTTTGAGGGTTCAGTTATGGGTGTGTTTCAAGGGCAATTAGAGGTGATAGACCTGAGCAAGAACCAGTTTCGAGGCCACATTTCCCAGGTACAGTTCAATTCAAGCTATAATTGGTCTTATTTGGTTTATCTAGACTTGTCAGAAAACAAGCTCAGTGGAGATCTGTTCCATAATCTGAGTCAAGCTCAAAATCTGAAGTACCTCAATCTGGCATTCAATAGGTTTTCTAGGCATGAGCTCCTGCAGATTGATTTGCCGAAGGGTTTAGAATATCTTAATTTGTCTAGAACTAGTCTCACTGGTCATATTCCCAGTGCAATCACAGAGTTGAATGATTTGCATACTCTTGATCTCTCTGATAACCATCTCATAGGTCCAATTCCTTCATTAACTGTTAAAACCCTCCTAGTTTTGGATGTTTCACACAACAATTTGAGTGGAGAAATTCCAGAATCCCTCTTGGATAAACTTCCACGGATGGAAAGCTTCAACTTCTCTTTCAACAACTTAACCTTTTGTGCTTTAGAATTCACCCAAGAGACCCTGAAAACACGTTTTTACGGAGCATTAGACAGTTGCCCGATTGCTGCGGACCCTGTCTTCTTCAAGAGAAAATCCACAAGACGTAAGGGTCTAATACTTGCCCTGGCCTTAACGCTCTCATTGGTCAGCTTGGTTGCTGGGCTGCTGTTTATTGCCTTTGGTTGCAGGAGGAAATCAAAAAGGTGGGAAGTAAAGCAGAATTCCTACAGAGAAGAACAGAACATTTCGGGGCCTTTTTCATTCCAGACTGATTCAACCACTTGGGTGGCTGATGTGAAGCAGGCAACATCAGTCTCGGTCGTGATCTTTGAGAAGCCATTGTTGACCATCACATTTGCAGACCTATTATCAGCAACTTCCAACTTTGATCGTGGCACGCTTTTGGCCGAGGGGAAATTTGGACCTGTTTATAGGGGCTTTTTACCTGGTGGAATTCATGTGGCCGTGAAAGTTTTGGTCCATGGATCTACATTGACAGACCAAGAAGCCGCAAGAGAGCTCGAGTATCTTGGTCGAATTAAACACCCCAATCTTGTTCCATTGACTGGATATTGCCTGGCTGGTGATCAAAGAATTGCCATCTACGATTACATGGAAAACGGGAACTTGCAGAATCTGTTACACGACTTGCCACTTGGGGTTCAGACAACTGAAGATTGGAGCACCGACACATGGGAAGAAGACAACAACAACGGAATCCAAAACATTGGCTCTGAAGGCTTATTAACAACCTGGAGATTCAGACACAAAATTGCCATCGGCACTGCTAGAGCATTAGCATTCCTTCATCATGGATGCTTCCCTCCAATCATCCACAGAGATGTGAAAGCTAGCAGTGTTTATCTCGATTACAACTTGGAGCCACGGCTATCCGATTTTGGACTGGCGAAGTTGTTTGGTCACGGTTTTGATGAGGACATAACTCATGTCTCTCCTGGTTATACCCCACCAGAGCTTGGAAACGGCCCCAACAACGACTGCGTGACACCAAAATCAGATGTGTATTGCTTTGGAGTTGTTTTGTTTGAACTAATCACAGGGAAAAAGCCTATCGGAGATGACTATCCTGAAGACAGAAATGGAAGTTTGGTGAGTTGGGTTAGAGGGTTTGTAAGGAAAAACCAAGGATCCCGAGTTATTGATCCCAAAATTCGTGAAACGGCACCAGAATCTGAAATGGAGGAGGCCCTCAAGATTGGATATCTATGCACTGCTGACCTCCCGTCTAAGCGCCCAAGCATGCAGCAGATAGTTGGACTCCTCAAAGACATTGAATCAACAATGCATCGATGAGTGGTAGAAAAATATTCAGTGGAAAGTGGAAACCAGTTTTTCTGCTTTATTTTCCGTTTCATCTTTTGTTCACCCTCTTCTTTTCTCCTGCTCCCATCGGAAGGGATTGTACAGTACCCTTCAAACTTCTTTTTGGCCGCCGGTGGCAGTACAAGTCTAATCAATGTACATTACTTTGATTTCACTTAAATTAACCTCAATGGTCGGAAATCCTCCAAGTTTCATGCAATGGAATCTTACTACTGATTCGGAGTTTCCCTGTTCTCATTTGTTATCCAGTGGTATCAGCAGAACTATACCAGAACTTGGGAGGTGAAACGAATCGGAACGACAAGGCTGAACTCTGATGATATTGAGCTAACAAACCCTCGAAACCCATCCGTGAACTTTCTTGTTTTGTCTTTTGGAGTGGAGTTTCTATTGTTGAGCTATATTATGTTCTCCAGGCAACTACATCTGCATATGTACCCCTCTTGCACGCTATCCACACCGGATGCTCCTACGTGGCTATGGCTAGTATTAGTCTCGTCCAGGGGCCAATCCCCAGCCTTGGACCATCTGGCCATACTCTTATAAGAAATCCAGCGTAGCCGTGGACCACTCGTTTACGGACAAAATTAAAATTCTGGTACAACAATGGTAGTAATTTAGAAAGTTACAATCGTACTAATAATTATTTTTAAAAACATAAAATTAATTTTTCAAGTTATAACAGTTGCACATGAAAACTGTCTCTGTTTAGACAATTCGTGAACCACGCTAATACGCTATCTCCGTGATATGGTTGGCGGAATATACCGTTCCCACCATACACACGAACACGTCACCAGATTTCTTTTATTCGGAGAAATGTCTGTCCACCGTTGGTTCGGTAGTCCACCACGTTCCTTCCGTCCGTTTACTAATAACCGGGAATTAGAATATTAAAATAAAAGTTGATATGATTGCGTGCTTGTAAGAGAAGTTTCCAAGTCGGTAATCCATACAACTTGCAGCTCTGTTTTTTTGTTCTTACTCCACCAGATGAAAAGGTAACTGAAGTGGACATGGTTGGTGTATAAGAATCAAGGCCGTGTGATTCCCACACAGAAATTTTCCACGCCGACTGCTAGAAAAATCCTACGATCATTACAAGTCCAGATTTGGGGAACAAAGCTTATGAGTGTGGATGTTTTTTCCGTCTTTAATGCCTCAGGTGGAAGGAATGATGATTTTCAACTAGTTACCGCAATCATTTTTGTCGGTTCTTTTCTTGTCGCTTGGATAAGGATATCCATTGCTGATGTAGGGATTAGTAAGACCTCGGGGATTTTAACATTTTTGTCCTAAAATTTAAAATTATTTTGTATTTAATGTAAAAAATATAAAATCAAATCGTATTTTATTATTACAAAATTAATTAATATATATTTATTTGTAATTTTAATTCTGAGTACGAAAACGAAAGCTACCATGTGGGAAGGATGAAAGCATTTCGGCTCAAAATATGGGAACTGGCTGTTAAGATTTTAACTGGGCTTTCGAGAGATTGGTTACGGCCCAACTTATCCAGCTCTTTCCTTTGCTCACTCTCTTCTTTTGTTATCACATTGGCACAGTCTTTGGGCTACCCAATCATTTTTTTAATAATGAAGAATTTTAAAAATTTTAGATTAGTTAGATTTATTTATTTATTTATTTATTTACAATTTGTTATTTATTGGAAGCGGAACTGAATTTCAATGTTTTCCCAGGGCAGCACGTGATGACGAATATTCGTTACTGTTTGGGACGATAAGATTTCCACCGTCTTGTTTGACCAATGTTTTTTTAGGGGCGGGTACCAAATTTTCAATCTTAAAAATAAAAATTAAAAAAAGAATAAAAAGATCAAATTACGTAGTGTCGATGGAATTTATTCCCTCGAACCTCTATAGGACCCCACGGCATCAATTTTTATGATAAAACAATAGAAAATAAATAAAAAGTTTTGCGACTGAATAATTATTATAAAATCTTAATATATAAATAGCGTGATGGAAATAAGGATATCGTAACCTCGATTTGCGAGCATAAACAAACACAAGAATACCTCTATCTGGTCGGTCGTGTCCTCCATTTGCCACACTTCCAAACACGGGAACCATAATTTAATTGTTGGGTTTGGGTGGGGTCTGGAAGGAAAGCAGAGTTAAGCTAAGGTGAGCATCCAACGGCCGTTGTAGCCCTTGATTAACCATGGTTAAAATAAGAGTATCCAGAGGTAGTTTAGACTCCACCGAAACAAGTCTACGAAGAATAAAACCCAGTGTTGAACGGGGTCGGACAATTATTTGTGCAGGGATTGTATGTAGTGTAGAAAAAGGGGAAATAGAGCAGTAAACTGAGCTTAGAGCAGGAGGATAAGGAAGCGGAAGAAGGAACCATGTCGGATGAGGAGCACCACTTCGAATCGAAAGCCGATGCAGGAGCTTCGAAAACGTACCCGCAACAAGCTGGTACCATCCGTAAGAATGGATACATAGTCATCAAGAATCGTCCCTGCAAGGTTTATCCAACTGCCTCGGTTGCATAATCTTATACATGAATTTAACTTGTTCTATGTCCGTGATTGTTTTTCTTTTAATGGTAATTTGATGTTTTTGTACCTTTTCTTTTGGAAAGAAGGTATCTGTATGTTGATTTTGCATCCTGAGATTGGTAGTTTAACATGAAGTTCCTAGTCCTTGTCTGTGATGGAGATTGTTTTTTTTGGAAACTTGCAGCTTGAAATAGATTTCTAGATTTTCCAGATTCACATGTTGAATGCTGTATATATGTTTGGATTTTCCAGATTCATATATTGAAAAATTCACACTAAGTATCCTGTGCTCATTCCATCATACATATGTTTTGACATGATATCGCGTCTCCTCCCTTGAAAGCTAATTTTTGGTGATGAGGTATGTAGTGGAAAAACTCGATTTCGGTCTCATCTCCACTGCATGAAAGTTGTCGTTTGAGAACCAGATAACTGAAGAAAAATCTGGGTGCGGAGAAATTATCTAAAACACATTAAATAAAGCAGGGACAAAATGTTTGACGCTATGTTAAAATTAAATTTGAATATTCACAAGATCCATAATCTCATTATACAGACAGTAGAGAGACATGTACATATATTGCCACCACTACTCGTGTATCTTTGGCTAGCAAGTATAGTGCCACCACTACTGGTGTACAGGTACATGACAACTAAATCGTCAAGCTAAAGATAACTCTTGTGGTATTGCTGTATAGGAGTTAGTGTTAACAAAATGAATATCCCCTTATTTTTCCTGCTTTTTCTTTGCAATACTTATAATTTGATGCTATAGAGATGTCAATGTTTACATCATCCCAAATCCACCAGTTCTTATTTTATTCCTGACCTTGTTGTTTGGTACCTGTTACAGGTTGTTGAGGTTTCCACTTCAAAGACTGGCAAGCATGGACATGCTAAGTGTCACTTTGTTGGAATTGATATATTCAATGGAAAGAAGCTGGAAGATATTGTGCCCTCATCTCACAACTGCGATGTAATGCTATGTTTTCCTTATTTTGCTATATATTATTTTGGGTTTAATACATTTTGGTTTTTCTCGGTCCATATTAATGCATCTCCATTCCCACCACAGGTTCCTCATGTTAATCGCACTGATTATCAACTGATTGATATATCTGAGGATGGTTTTGTAAGTTCACTAATTTATACTACTGCTATAAGTTTATTACTTTAAGCTATTGTTCAAGAAATGTTCTGGCGGTTGGTTGACGTGTCTGTGCTCTCAACCCAATATAACAAATGAAATCATGAAAAAACTAACGGCTGCATGACGATCAAATTAGCATGTAGCTGATTGAACCAAAACTTTTTGAAATGAAACTTTATACTACTATCGAATTGTTATAGTGGTAATTGAGCATTCCTTTTTTTGGTAAGTTACCTAAATACCTAAAATAGATAGGGGTCCTACAAATGTTTGTCAATAGTTTTTAGTTGTACGAAATATTTTGTTATGTGAAATGTAATTATCTGAACTAATTGGGGTTGTAGGTGAGTCTTCTGACTGAAACTGGTGGCACCAAGGATGATTTGAGGCTTCCCACCGATGATAATCTGCTTACTCAGGTCAGTCTTCGTTCTACAATTGTTGGCTTTGCGAACTTTTCACGGGTGTCTTAGATCCCTTCTTTACATTTTTTTGTTTCTTCTTTATATTGTTATTATGATTTATTACATTTCGCTTGCAGATTAAAGATGGGTTTGCCGAAGGAAAAGACCTTGTGGTTTCTGTCATGTCTGCAATGGGAGAGGAGCAAATCTGCGCACTCAAGGACATAGGTCCAAAGAACTAATATGATGCCATAGCATTTAGTTATGGTTGATGGAACCTGTTATATGTCGCTGACAGAGATTTTATCTATTATATGCTTGTGTACAACAAATGGAACCGCTATGATATAACCAAAAAAGCTCAGTATGGTGTGATGAAAGGGATATGGGTCCTGAAACTTCTGGGAACTTGTGTTTCTGCAGGATGGAATTTCATATTTTCCATTTGGCACTCAAGTGTTACTCAAATATGAATAAAGGTTTCTACTGTAACTGTTTCAGTTCACCATCTACAGAATCGTGACAGCCATGATTATCAAACTAAGCTGTGATCGTTATTTGCCATATGTACAGAAAACAACAATGATATAACTTTTTCTTGGCTGTGCTCGATCGAAATCCCCCAAAAATTATTGATGGCAAGATTTTTATTATGAAAAAGTTCTATCCTTGGCTTTTGCTGTTGAACGAGAAAAGCAATGGAGAGCTAAGATTTGACTTGTATTTTTCGATTATCCATTTCTTAAATATAAAAATCGTGTTCGATTAGGAGTAAATATTGGTTCAATTTAAATAACATTAAAAAAACCGTTTCATCTTCCATCATTTTGATGCGGTTGAGTTTCCGCCACTATAAGATGCCATTTGGTAACTGTCTTGGAGAATTTTTCAGAGCAAGCGACGAAATTGGGGATGGCGGGGAGCGGGAGATTTGAAGGAGAAATTCCAACGACGATTTAGAGGACGGGGAAGGAGTGGAACATGACGAGACAAGCGATGGCATAACTGAAAAAGAAGAGCAGGAAGAAGAGAAAGAGGCTTCTCAATCCGGTGAGGTGTAGCTACTTGCAAGGTTACCAAGCTTGCACGCGGAGTCGGAGGAAGAGTTGACCGAAGAGCAACTACAAACCTTAAACGTCTTCCTAGGCAATATTATCGGACAAACAATCAGCCTTTAGGTAGTTTTTTTTAAAATTTTTTGCGAAAGGTGATTTAATCGGCGTGTAATGCGGCAAGTTTGCAGGAGAATTCGGCTGTGGAGAAGCACGAGGAAGCTGAATTCGAGGTTTGTATTTTATTTTTGTGTGCAATTTATGCTGTTTCTATTGAGTTTATTGTTTTGTTTAGGGAGTTGGATGGGGTGATTCTTGCTGGAGGTTTGGGGTTTGTGTTCTCTGTTATTCGTCCGTCACAAACAAATACTTTGGATATCTGGTGAGAAAGGGAAGTTGTGATATATGGGGTGAATACTGGGGTAAGAGAATCTATGAAAAAATATCGAAGCTTAAGTTTGTGATTAAGAGAGAAATAACCAAAAGCACAGGGTCGATCTCTTTACACTGACCCTTCGCTGAAGTTGGCAGTGAAAATATAATCAATAAATGAAGAAAATGCTCGAGGACAAACGACCACCCTGTTTTCTACCTTTTTCTTGAGATGGGATTATGGAGTTTAAATATCCTCAAAATTTTCTCTTTGTTCTTTCATCTGGCAACAGATGAGCAATGGAAATTAACTCTGAAAATCAATATATCATGATGAATAGAACAGTAATATTTTCCAGAAAGGATCTTATCGATGAGCCAGAGCCCCAAAGGCACCTGCATGGTCAATCTTTATCCTTGAACCAGAGTCGGTAGTTTATGTAAACATTTGGTAGACTTATAACAATCACCAGTGTTCAAGCTGCTAGCCGGTTTCATCATTAGCACTGACCATAATTGCAATCCTACATTGAGTTGCAATAATTACTTTTGAAATTCCAGTGCATCTTTGACCCCCATTATTTATTTTGCATGTGGAATTTTTTTTACTGACAACATCTGGGGAAAGAAAACCAACTGGTTCACTTCTTATTGAGTATGATAACCAGTCAGTTTAGTTGTAGAGATCAGTTGATTAAAGGACAGAATAAATGTTTCACCTGCATTTCCCTCGTTTAATGCGGGTCTCAAGTTGATTCTAAAGCCATCCACAGGAATATCTTGTTGTAACCACTTTCTCTTCATTAAATCAACCTCTGTATTTTATTTTCTTTTCACACTGTAGAACGTTTGTACTGGCTGTGACCGCTGTTGTGATTTCATGCAAGAGTGATTTAAATACTTTGATGGCAACTACTAGACACTTGACCAGCAGAAGTTATATATCTGCAACTATTTGTGTTGTACTTTCTAGGTTTGGGAGGATCAATGAGAACCATATGAAGGATGATCGGGTACCAAATTCGAATGAGCACTTCCTTTCTGTGGCTTAGAGTCAGCCTTTCTTTCGGCTCTTTTACCCCAGGAAGCTACACCTGTTTATTGATGATATTTTTTCTACATATTTGCCGCAGATGCAAGTTTTGATAAGTACTGATATACTATTTGTCAAATTCTGTGGCAAATCAATGTGTCACCTGCATGTATCTTTACAGATTCTTTTATGTGCCTTTAAAATGTCAAAAATAATAAAATTGTACCACTATTGCAGCACTTTCTCAATATATTTTGTTTGCTATCAGGTATACTATTTTCATTGTGTTGTTTCTGTTCAATCTTTCATAGGAGGAAACTGGCATGTGACGCCAGAACATTTTCGGGAGTATAGCTGTCCAGGGTGGTCCAGGTCAGAGTCAAACTCAGCCTCGGACATATGTGTGCCCAACTTGTTAGAACTGTTGCCGACTTCTGTTATGCAAGCTATCTCTCTGCTCCATGTCCAACTGTCCCTGCACAGAGGCTGCCGCCACTGATAGTTAATAATTCATGTATATCAGAAGCTTATCTACCAGGTGATTGTGAGCTTAAAACTCTCATCTTAAAGGCATCTGCTCCTGATGGTTACAGATGGCGGAAATATGGCCAGAAGCTAGTAAAAGAGTCCTAAAGGTTTCGTAGTTATTAGAAGTGCACCCATTCTGATGTTTTGCTAAGGAGATTGAACGCTTTGATCATTCTGGACATGTGTACAGAAATCATTATATTCATTAATAATAGGAGTGCCCTCCCAAAGTTGAATTGGCAACTTAATCTCCTGACCATAATACAGAGGATTTAGTTTTTTTGGAATTATTCTGTTGTCTGTGGACTTCTACTTGTGTTCTTTCTTTTCTTCTTTGCTGTTGTCTACAATGGAAAACAGGGCCTGTAGATGGGACACCAAGGCATTGTCAATGACTAGGAACTAAAGTTGTGGTTTGATTATGTGTGGGGGAGAAGGCACAGCTCTTGGTCTTATCACCCACTTTGGAAGAGAGGCTTGTGGTGAAATTTCGTTCTTTTCAAAATTTACAAGGAGCTTGATTTTAAACTGGTTCGTTCAAAAAGTTAGGTGTAAAATACTAAAATCTTTTGTTAAGGTATACTTATTTTGCATATTTATTTATGTTTTAAATAATTGTGGCTGTGGATTGGTAATAGTTTTCATTCATGCGGTTTTGATAATGAGTAATATTTTAATTAACATTCTTCCTTTTGTCTTTACTATGGTTTGTTTATGCTTTTAACAAATTTTACTATTGGCTTTCATTCATTATTTGAGAGAACTTGTAGGAAATATTATAAATGCACTTCTGCAGGATGTTCAGTCCGGAACCACGTTGAATCATTGTAACATACAAAGGTGCCCGATCATGACATGTCTGTACCAAAGAAGCTGACAATGGCCGCCAACTCTTCTTCGTGGCTGCACTACAGCTGCTTCTGATTGCAGCTTACGAAAACAGAATCATCGCCGAATCAATTAACGTCCACCCAATAATCAGTGGGCAAGGAAGGTAATTTGGCTAGATAAACCTTGGATCTTGGGTGGTGAGAAAAGAAAGGCGATATAATCGGATCCAACTCTGGGGTTTGAAATGAAACCTTACCCAGAGGTTCTTTACCTATAGCGCAATAAAAATGTTTGACAGAGAGCGGATTTCTTTTGATGAAATGATGTAGCTGTCTCGATATCTTTATCAGGTTTCGGGATTTCTTAATCTTTCCTTTTTGGTATTTGTTCCTTTTCGCTCACCCTAATATTTGTATATTTGGCATTTTATGACTCGTCTGAAATGACTATTTGTGGTAGGAACATAAGAGGATTGGCTGATAACTGTTTTTCTGTGTTGTTGGTAAGGACCCAGTACAACATCTCGGTTGCAGGAATTCTAATTTTTCGCTGCCCTCCCTCTGGCTGGATCTCAATCATTAATATGGGTGGTTGACAGCTTTGAAGTTGCCCTTTCAGTTGATGAACTAATTCAATTGTGTGGGCTTGTGTTCAGCATGATCGCTTACTTAAAAATACACGTAGATATGCTTGATGATGAATTATCACGCGTAATAATGTAGCTGATATTACGAGCCAGTGGCCTCAACGCCGAGCATTTCCTGAATTTGCAGCCTCGAAGCCATACACGCATGTTATGTTTTCATGAGGCAATTGTGGGGCTAGGGCTCTGCGATGACTAATTGCCCAGGACACCACAATTACATAGATCCGCCGAGGTACGTGCCCAGTCATCCTTTAATGAATTAATAATGTTTTTATGGCTTTTGTTTCTTTCTGCTACACCTTGTCATTTTCATGTGCCCTCCGGCAGCCTTCTTAGTTTGAGAATGGGAAAGACTGTCAACTAGGCCTGGAAAACAAAGATTAATTGGAGGGGGGGTTCTAAACTTATCAAACTTCAGTACCATTTTAATTCCTGACAGTTGGTTAAGCTGGCTCATTAATTAGCATCTAGGGCATTAATTACTCCGGGACAGCATGTCTCTTATTGATTTAATCAAATCTTGAAACAAGCACAGCCTACAAAATGTCATATCACGAGGGGGCAGGAAAACTGTATCCTCATGCCTCCATTCAAAGGCCAAGTTGGTCGGTCACATCTAATGCTAACGGTATAGGTTGCGGCCATGAATTAGAGTTATACGTCACAATAACTTGCTTCCGTATAACACAAGTCATGGCTATACTTCCAACTGTACAGAAAATTAGACATTAAATCTCAAGGCATATTCACACAGGCCTGCCTACAGCACAATCATCAGTTGATTTAATTCACTTTCAGCAATTTACAAACTGGGGAATCCATGAAGCATTAGGAATTTAAGACAATTTTTATACAATAATATCTTTCATTGCTACCAGGGACATAGCTGTACTAGAGGGGTAAAAAAGAAGAAAAAAACTGATGATTGAACCCGATGCCTCATGCGCTGCCCGTCACTGTCATTCAGAGGAGAAGCTCAACTCATCAATAGCTAGGGATATCTTAGATTCTACTACACCATCATCAGCTTTGCAATCTTCGTCTTTGATTCCATTCTCTTCCTTCACCTCCGCCAAATTTATACACTCCTGGAATCTGAAACAACCAGTGAGATGATCATTTGTTATCCCCGCCACCTGCATAAATGAATAGATGACCGTCGGCCCCACACAGCGGAATCCTCTTCGCACCAGGTCTTTGCTTATTGCGTCTGCTTTTGGAGTCTTCACCGCAACCTGGCGGGGGTACCGGAATCTGCTTACTATAGGTTTATAGTTCACAAAGCTCCAGATATACTTGTCAAATGACCCAAATTCATCAACTACCTGACATTAACAAAACCTGTAAAAAGTTAGTTGCAACAATAATTATTACAAGTACCAAGTATATAATCATGGCACCGACTTTGGATATAACTAAGGATATAGTGTTACACAACTGGAAGTCATCAGATCATTAGCAAGCTGGCAACTTAAAGAAAATGAAAGTATACATATCAAGGTCAGGTATATATGGCTGTAGTAATAGCATGATTTTGTCCTACATGAGGTTTGCCCAATTCAACTACTTCACCTAACCTGTCGATGAAATAATCAATAAGACATTGTATATCCTTAAATGCATGTACAGATAATAATAGAAAACACACAAGT
Source organism: Passiflora organensis (assembly GCA_019739055.1). Lineage (NCBI taxonomy): Eukaryota > Viridiplantae > Streptophyta > Magnoliopsida > Malpighiales > Passifloraceae > Passiflora > Passiflora organensis. Next base: position 1,884,918 of record JAEPBF010000269.1, read on the forward strand.
GGTCCTCAACGACAACAATACATAGATCCAATTATCGTATCAGAAAAAAGTAAACCGACACACGAATTGAACTTATTGATGAAGCATTTAGAAGAGGCTGAGGACTTGAATATAGTCTGACTGTGTGATAGAGCATTAACACATCTCTTGTTGCTCCGGGTAAAACCAATGGATGCCATGAGAAATTAAAAAACTACCTTGCACATTTGGCGTGCATTCTCAATGATTGCTCGCAGCTTAAGTTCGGACAATAGAGAGCTTGCGGTGCTTCCGGGAACTATAGTCTTCTTTTCGCTAAATCTTGAGACGATAACTGGATCAAAATCAGCAAAGACTTCTCTGCAGATAATGATAGTCACCAACAAGTCATAGGAAAATGACTCAAGAAAGGAGGTACTCATAAACCTGTTAACTAAAGTTGGAGAGTTGGAGAGACAGCAATAAAAATAAATAAAGAGTACCTGAATATGCTCCTTTTGCTAAGAATGACAGGCCAGGCAATTTCAGCCAAAGCACCTGAAAGGACAAGCAGCTCAAACAATTTCCTGTAGATTGGACATATATGACCAAGAAAACCAACTGTTACTGTTACGTAGGAATAGCAGGCATTTCAAAACGTAGAAGTAGATGTAAATAATGTTCCAAGCACATACTTATCGTCGTGCACTGGAACTCCCCATTCTTCATCATGGAAAGTGACATACAATGGATCTGGTTTCAATGTATCAAGCGTCAGAAATACAATTTGGATTACGCATCAATCTATCTTGATAACAGCAACCTTTTGTGAAGTTTCTCAATCATTTAACCCAAGCTATAATGCATATGAATTTTGTTTATACAATTTTTTCCCTTTATCATTGCATCATAGAAAATCATGTAAACAGAAATAAACAATGAAATTCTGTTTCTTTTAATGTTTCATAATGGGTGTTTAAAGATATCACAAAAACATATCATAAAAGAGAGGCAGAAATAGCAAAAATAAAAGAAAAATATATATTTACTGAATTCTGAACTGAACCCAAAACTATGGCATATAGGTACAAATCAATCTTTTCTTGTAAAAGAAATTTCAAAAATAAGAAACAATGTACACTCAACTCATGGATTATGTATCAGACAGTGATTTTCGAAATGTAAACAACAAAATTTTATAATATACGAATCCAGTCTATAATTTCAATTGATGCAAAATAAGACTGGTTAGCAGAAAACACAAGCAAGGCAATAACAACTTAAATTGGTAAAATCTATTCAAAGAAGCAATCACAAGCCTTTTGGATGCGAAAGAATATTTGTTCCAGGAAATGCTTTTTTAAAAAAAATTTAGTAAAGAACTAGCAGACATGATGAATTTGTTTTTGACCAAGAACATGAACTTTCTTTTATAGGTTTAACTAAGTGCTTTGGGATAGTAGCCTGGAATTCATAAATCATTAGCTTAGGGTTCAGTTTAGCATGAATTTGAATATAAGAAGTAAACAAGCAAGTTGATTTATGGTTAAGTGGAGAACCCTATCCACTCCAAACCAAGCAACCTAATCATAAGCTAGCATAGTCAATGATTAATCAAGTGCAACTATATCTAGTCAATCAATTCGATCGGCACGGACTTTAAAAACGAACAATTCAAGTCCGAATCAGAATTTAACGGGCCATTGCCAATGCACATGCATTTGCTTGCAGCTTTATACTGAGAGTGAACACCATAGGATTGAGGAGCTTAGCACGCACCAGTATTAGGGGTCACCCAGGCACAACTTCTTTTTGATAGAGAACCATCCGCAGGTGGTGAAGATTCAAAACTCCCATCTGAAACAACACTCCTTGGCTTCGAAGAAAACTGCTTCCTCCTACTGCCAACACTATATGACCGAGTCAACCTCCCGGTGGATGCTCTACTATGGAAGGAATCGGTTGAAGCATCTGATGAACAAGAAGCATTTAGCGACAAATTTGAATGCACCAACTGCTCATGACGGCGAAGCAGGGAAGGAACACTGGAAGAATGCGATTTTGGAGATAAAGCAGGGCAACCGCTAGATGTTCTCGGGGTTTTCTTCTCTTCAGATACTGTAACCTCAGGCGAGGTTTCAACCTTTCTCGATTGTTTTGAAGCAGGTTTCCGAGCACTTAACGACCCACCCTTATTGTTACCAGTCGGTCCTAATACAGGCCTGGTCTCAGAATCTGCTACATTCATTGATCTTACTCTTGGACCTCCCGACATTGTCAAAACACAGATCTTTGCCTTCTTAACCTCAAAATCACTCAACTTGTCCGAATTTATAGACTTTCCATATCTTCCTCGAAAAACAACATAACCTCCAGAGACGCACCAATAGGATTCGATGAAACCCACATTCTGTCTTCCAATTACAGCTTAAGAAAGCTCAAAGCCTAAAATACCGCAGCCCTGGAGATATCATCAACTTTTAGCAACTAATTCAGCAATCAAACCCATCAAGATACCAACTAAGATCTCAACTTCTAAACCTCGTCACTTAAAAACTTACACTTCTCCCACCACTAGATTTCCCCCGAGGAAACCACAGCTACCACGCCCTCTTCCAAATCAGCCCAAAAAGAACACACTTAGGAAAACAAGAGCATCAACATACATACCAAAAGAACTCCATCTTTTGACCAAAGTTAGGGTTTTTATACGCTAACAAGAGCCAAATAGGCCAAAAAAAGCAGCTTCCTTTCAAAATATTCAAAATGAGCCTCGAAACAGACAGATTCCATTCTGCATTGCTAAAAACGAGAGAGAAAGAGACCCAGTTACCTCCTTAAACAGTGCCGTTTCAGTCATACCACCGTGGAATAAAGCTGACACATTCTTTCCTTTGTATAGATTTTGCCCCCGTGGCTGCTTTCTAGAACATGGTTCTCTCTCTCTCTTTTCTTCCGAGAAAATGGAATTAGAAAGTTGGCGAGAAAATGCGGTTGATTCACCGGAGATGAAAGCTCGATCTAGGGAGTCTGGAATTGGGTTTCCTTTTTTCCCTCACCCATTATAACTATAATGTGTGTAGGTGTAGAGAGAGCCAAAAGAAAGAGCGAATGAGTGAAAGAGAAAGAGAGAGTGGAAGATTGGGGTTTTTTGTTTATTAGATTGATGTTGACTGGGCCTGCCCATTTCAAGCTGTAGTTTTTTTACTGGCTATTCCCGGTTAATATCCTATGCTTTTCTTCTGTCACTGTGTCACCATAAATTATAAAAGGGAGTGATTACTCTTCTTTTTATATCAGAATAAAAATATGAGATAAGTTTGTCTATCAAAATTAAAATAGGAAAAAGATGATATAGTAGGAGAGAAGCAAAAAAATATAAAATTTAAAGATATTTTAATAAAAATAAACAATAACATATATACAGTATCCTTAAAAATTAACACAATCTTACTTATATAATAATATAAGAGCAATGCTGACATTAAGCTCTACCCAATCATAACAACCAATACAGACAATAAAGATGCCACATCAGCGAAGGGAAGCCGCATCAGAACGAAAAGCTTCCAACTTAATAAATAGCAAAGGAGATGAGCTTGATCCCTAGTTGGGTAATTGAGAAATGACAATTGAAAATAAAAAATAAATAGATTAAATAATAATAAAATCAGATAATTTAATAGTAAATTAACATTAGTTTAATAAATTGATTAAAACAAGACTTTTTAATTATTATTTTCCGATTTTGTTTATTAAACATGTTGTAAAGACCTTGGATCTGAACTCAATGACCATGTCACACTATCAATTATGATTATACCATTTGTATTCCTCAGTATTTGAACTCGTATTCTTTTCTGTCATTGGATACTTACAAATAGTCTGACCCATCATATTATAGTTTGTTCAAATTCCAGCAGGAGTCCTCTCTGTTATTTTACATGCGTTTTAGGGTGAGCTACCTTCTCCAGTTGTCTTGTCATTGAACTTTTATGGTACATATTCGTCCAGGGGCAAGAGAACAATGACCTATTTAAAGCCAACATAGAAGGGTCAGGACTGAAGAGAGAGCCAAGAAGGGTGTGTTTTCATGTCATGAGCTATTCCGCATTCTTACCCACCAACCAAAAATATTAAATAATGAAATGATACTGCGGCGGTGGGCCTCCATGTGTGGGTGCCAGTTCGTTTAGACATTGTCTCCTCACCTGTTTTGTTAGCATTCGAGAATTACTGATACATTCCCAGTTAACTCATCGCAAGGACAAACAAAAGCTGATGTTGGATATTAGTTCTTTGCCCTTTCATATAATCCAAACATTCAAAAAAAGGGAAAAAAACCTGGAACTATTCAAGTATGTTCCATCTCTGATTCAAGCTCCTGCAAGGAGCAAGTGCATTCATATAAAGGGTATAACAGAATGACTAGCTATGTTATTTGGCAGGTAAAGGAGGGGGATGCAGAAAAGTGTTTGATGCCAATATCCCTGAAAAGGTCTGGCCTGAAGCTGACATAAGTAAAGCAATCCACTCCACCCCAAAACACTCCTATTACAGGATGCGGAAGCTGCAACTGCAAGAATGAAACAGAAAAGTCAAAATTAGCGGTAACAAGAGGAAAGACACCAGAGAGGTTAGTTCAGAGCATGATCACAGCCAATCCTCCTATCAATTCTTGTTGACATGTAGTGTCGATGGTTACATAGAAAAATATATTAAAAGAACAAAACACTTGTCCTGAGCAACCAGAATGAGTGGTCGATACACCAGAAGTTATATTGAAAGCGGAAATCCTTTCCCAAAAGGAAAGAGTCAGGCTTAGTTGCAGGAAGCATGATTTAAAGACTGGTTAAAAAGTTGAAAACATCTTGCATATCCTCCAAGTTTCATACAGCGAACTATACAGAATGAACTCAAAACTCTAAAATCTGGCAACAAAGACTGTCTCCATATTCCAGCAGTTATCAGACCCAGTTAAACAATCGATCTCAATGGACATCAAAGTTGAGTTTTATAGTATAAAACAAAAGGAAATATTTTCGAGGAAATTGCAGTAGGGATAGCCACCCCGCCAAAGAAGTGTGGAAAGTAAGGAAATAAGTATTTGAAGGGAACATTTAAATCAACCGATGCTGCACAATTTTAAAGCAGCAATTGGTGTCTCCCCTTATTTTACACCACATTTTTCATATTGAGTGTGTAAAATTGCAGATTTTAAAAAAAAAACTTTAGATGCCTACAGAAAACTAACCAAAATACAGATCCATGACAATAAGCAAATGCGAGCAATGGATGATAAGTAACATAAAAAAGAGACCTGAAACAGCAAGACACAAACTAAACCACCGGAAGTGTTACTACAACCAGTTAGAGTTGGAGTTCAATCAAGTTACTGATAATTATAGGTTGCGAGACAGAAAGCAACATTAGTAACAATGACCAAATGCATAACAAATGGAATGATGAAAAAATAAGTTGGATGCATACCCCAGCAATCCCCTGCCTTGCCATGCCCTAGGTGTCACTGTTAAGTTGATTGGGGCACCCTGCCTCATGACCAATACAGATACAGGACGACCTTGATTTCCCTGAGTCTCAGATGCAAGCTTTAGCAGAAGATTCTCACCAGCTTCATATTCCACGGCACCAAATCTAACTATCTGATCTCCAAGTTGTAGACCATCCTCAGCAGTTGGTGATGCATCAGCAATTTCATCAACCACAGCAAAGGGTATGCTGACAATGGCATCCACTTCCATAGATCCAGAATCTCTGAGAATACCATCTTGTGAAGATGCAGATGCAATACTTGTGTCCATAGTCAACTTCTGATCATTTCCTGTCACATTATTGCATTGAAAATACATTGAACTAATCAATCAACCTATTGCATACTCCATAATCAATTCTAAACTTACATATCACATCACTATTATGGATTTTAAAAATAAATTACAATTCATAAAAAAAGATAAATTACAGGACAAGGACATCAAATAATTGTCCTGGAGTATAGTGAACTTGCATCTCTTTGATAATTATATACATAAACTGTGGTTACAGGAGCAAGTCATGTTTAAGAAAAAACGAATGCATGTTTTTTCAGTATAAAATAGAAAACAATTCAATCCGGTAAGATGAAGCTTGATCACCATGTAAGTAAAATATTTGATTTCTAAAACATATTTTTTCATTTTCAGGTGTTCTATGATATTCAATCAGAACACCACAGGTAAAATAGTGGGAAAACGAATCATTTTGAATTTCATGGCCACGAGAGATTATCTATCAAGTAGTGATGTAGGATAGATGAGCGTCAGCTTCATGTCAATTAGATTTCACCTGGTTGCAGAATTAGGAACTACCTGAATCATAGGGAGATGAAGTTCGGGGTGATAGTCTTGCTGAATGCAGAAGCTGTATATTATTATTTAACTTCTCGGTGATCTCCTTGTGATCATTTCGCAGCTCTGCATATTGAATATAAGAACAGATATAATGATACTGTTGAAGAAAAATAAGCTCTAGGCTATGATATTCCATAATCACGACCATAAATTAAGAAGACCAGGAAATAAATCACTCTCGATAACATCCGCAAGTGAAGAAACTGACCACATCAATGAAAATTACACCAGGTTGTAAATAAAGGAGCGCACCATGAAAGTAGCGTTTCCAGTCCTCTAAACTTTCTCATTATGCAGCTCCACTAATGCATATAACATGTCTCTATGCATGATCTAACAATTGCATCACAAACTTCACCATGGAAGCTACAGTGTAACTCCATGGCAAAATTGCTCAAAGATATGAAATGAGACGCATAGAACAGCTCCAAAGCATGTAATCTATGTACTCACGAACAGGCATTCAGGCAAGCAAGAAACAAGATAAACAACAATTTAACGCGGTCATAGCTCATTACATAAGCAAACACAGTATTTAGTACATTGTATTTTTTGTCTTAGGTGACAAACAAAGGACAGTACCCGCAAGACGGCGACGTTCAGCTCTCACAACTTGAATGTCGATATCCGAGCGAGGAAATCCCTAAAATTTTTAAAATGACAAAAAAAATACTTCGATCAATAACTAGTTTTTTTAACAGCAATGCATAGAAGCAAAATCCATATGCAATCCACCAAGCAATTAGAACCATGATTTTTTAATTCCTTAAGTGCATCAAAATCAAATAGAACCACACCAAAGCCTAATGTTTTTGAAGAAAAAACTCTTTAGTTGAACTGAACTTAAAGAAGGATAAAATAAACCCTAAGAAGGAAATTGATTAGACAAAAGACCTCGGAGTCAACGAGGTTCCCGGAAATCCCAGGACCGCCAGGTTGGCACAGGCGGTCGATGATGGAGTTCATCTCGGCTTCCATGGCGCTCCTCTTTTCCATCAGCTTCAGTGTCTCTGCTTTCAGATTTGCTGCCACCATTTTCCTTTGCTTCTTCCTTCGTCTTTCTCTCCCTGGTCTCACTGAAAACGGGTTAGTGCAGAAGTATCGAGTTTTTACTTTTTAGTTTGATTTATGCGTTCGAGCTTGGAGGACAAGGCAAGTCTTTCAGAATCTTCATAGGCACATTTGGGCCGCTTTTCATCCCCTAGCCCCCTCATTCTAGCAGGCCTCCTTTTGTTTTTGGACCGCTATAAGTGGCATATGAGTTGGGCCTGGCCTATGGTTTATATTTGTCAGTCTTGCACTGTACTTTTTAGTGACACGTCAATAGGTTCTCACCCATAGTTAGAAACCAAAAAGCCACGGGGACATCCACGCAAGCACAAGAGAGACCACGCATGCACCCGACATGGACATGGTCACGCACAGGTAGACAGATGCGTTGATGTGATGTCAATACCCAACCAACATAACATCATCAAGGCGATATCTTTGCAATCCCAAGCGAAAAGTATTTTTCTACCATCATCATCGTCATCATCATCGGCTCCATTATAAATGGGCATATACTCCAGGAACTAGAAATGAGCGCCGCGGCACTAGTAATAGGTTTTCTCTTGTCCACTTCCAATTCTTCACTCGTTGTGGTTTACTAAACTGGTGTCCGTAACATCACCATTTCTCGTCTCTTCTCTTATATTCGCACTCGCGAGGGATTTGGAGGGCAATCCATGGCTAAGTCCTTGGGTCGCGCTACTCTTGGCCTCACTCAACCCGCTAATATCGAGGCCGCTAAGGTGTTTTGACTGCTACTTTTTACTTGAAGTAGATTCAAGTTCCTCGTGAATTGTGGGTTTTTTTTTGTTGAGGGGATTTGCTTTTTGGAGGCGATCGTTGAATTGTTTGTATTCTTGCATTTGTGATAAAACTAGTGGATGGCTATTTCTGTTGGTTTGGAACTAATGGTTATGATATGATCTGATTTGATTCTACGGTTTCTGGGTTTTTTCCTCAACCGCTTTTATTCTTAAATGATTTTATATGTGTTATATTCGTTCATTGTGCCTAAACAAGCGAACTTTTATTTATGGTTTACCTTTTCATTCTGTATATGGTCTGATGTGTACGGTTTTATGTAGTGTTGTTATTGTTTTTTAAGTAATTTCTCGGAACATTATTGGTGAATGCTTGCGATTACTAGAATTGGACTGCGTGATTTTTTTTGAAAGTCTCTGGGGGAGCTAAAAAATAACTTGTTTTGTGTTGCTTTTCTATGTTAATATTGGGAAAGATTTCTTTTGCTGCGAAAGAAATTGATGCGCTGGAATGGAAAGGAGATATCCTTGCAGTGGGTGTCACCGAGAACGATGTTGCTAAGAATGGGAACACCAAGTTTGAGAACTCGCTTTTGAAGAAGCTAGATGCTCAGTTAGGCGGCCACTTAAGCGAGGCTGCGGCAGAGGAGGATTTTAATGGCAAAGTAGGTCAATCTCTGGTTCTTAGACTTCCAGGTCTTGGCTTCAAAAGGGTTGGCTTGTTTGGGCTTGGACGGGGTGCTTCAAACACATTTGATTTTCGTAATTTTGGCGAGACTGTGGCAGCTGCTGCAAAGGGTGCTCAAGCCAGCAATGTTGCTGCCGTGCTTGCTTCAACAGGAAGTGCCTCAGATCAATCAAAACTGAATGCCGCATCTGCAATAGCCTGTGGTAATTATATTGACATTTGGGTACATTCTAATTCATTTGGAAGGAATGAATTACTTTAGAGTAGGAATTTAGCTAGTTTGAAAATGGTTAAAACTTTTGTAGGGATTGTCCTTGGGTTCTATGAAGATGTTAGGTACAAGTCAGATGCAAAAAAATCAGTTCTCAAAGCTGTGGATATTATTGGTTTTGGGGCTGGACCTGATTTAGAGAAGAAGCTCAAATATGCTGAAGACTTGTCTTCTGCTGTAATTTTTGGGCGAGAGCTTGTGAATTCACCTGCCAATGTGCTCACTCCTGGTTTGTATTGGGTCCATTTCACCATTTTCAGTGCTTATCTATTTATCTTTTTGAGAATTATGGTGGCCATACTATACTTTTGCAAGTGTTAAAATTATAGGTGGACATCGACATGGCTTACATATAACTTTTGTGTTCATTTTCTGTTTCAGAGGCACTGGCAGAAGCAGCTTCGAAGATTGCTTCCACTTATAAAGATGTTTTTTCTGCTAAAATCTTGACTGCTGAGCAATGTGCAGAGTTGAAAATGGGGTCCTATCTTGGTGTTGCTGCAGCGTCTGCAAACACTCCTCGTTTCATCCACTTGCATTACAAACCATCTAGTGGATCTGTGAAGTCCAGGTTGGCATTGGTTGGAAAAGGATTGACTTTTGACAGGTGATCATATATTTTCTAAATTTAGTATATTCTATTTCCATTATCATTTCTTAAGAGCCTTCTGAATGCTAAGATTTTATAACCATAAATGCGGGGCTGCATTGCTGCCTCTTTCACAATTTGCATTCATATTAGTTTATATATTGCATTCTGATATATTTCTCATTTTTATGCATTTGCTTTTTTCCTGATAAGATATTAGCACTTCTCTTTGGCGTTGTCTTTTTTTTAGCATTATGGCTGGCTTATTGCCGACTTGTGTTCAATGTCGCATACTGTCGTTTCAGTGGTGGCTACAACATTAAGACAGGACCTGGCTGTTCAATTGAGCTCATGAAATTTGATATGGGAGGTTCAGCTGCAGTTTTAGGTGCTGCTAAAGCCGTTGGTCAAATTAAACCTCTTGGAGTAGAGGTAAGTGCTGTTTGTTGTTCCTCATCTTACCTAAAATAATCGGAGAGCTATTGGTGAATGTAATCAGAGATCTGAAAGTGAATGTAATCTGAGAACAACATGTGATTGTAATCAGAGAATTAGGGGTGAATGAATCACAGAGTTGCAGAAAAATGTACAAAAAAGAATTTATTTATCATTGTCAGTAACCTGATTCTAAGTTAGTTTTTTCCTCGGAGAAACAATCTGCCTTCATGGTATCAGTCAAGACATTTTAGAAATTATTATTACTGTTGGAAATTATGTACATGTATCCTAAAATCATGGAGGGTTGTTTTTGCAGGTTCATTTCATTGTTGCTGCTTGCGAGAACATGATTAGTGGAACTGGAATGCGACCAGGAGACATAGTGACGGCCTCAAACGGAAAAACAATTGAAGTATGATTTCCATGGTTGATCTCTTTTTAACATTGATGATGAAATTATACCGCACTATTTTATTTTCACGATTCAATGATATGCCAGTCCAATCCTCTATTTGCAAGGAACATGGATACCGCGTTGTAGTTATTATAATGTGATGTTAAAATTCATTTTGTACTATTTGAATTAGGCGAGTCGAAATGCTAATTTGAATCAGGATTATCCCTGTTAAGCAAAATAAATTTTGTCTTTGTTTTACAAAACAAATTTTGCATGAGACAAAATAAGCTAGAACCTCTTTCGCTATTCATGTCTATGTTGGCGGATTTTCTGAGATTCTTTATGCACTAATATGATTAATGATTTCATCTTGGGTTTTCTATGCAGGTCAATAACACTGATGCAGAAGGCAGGCTCACACTTGCGGATGCTCTGGTTTATACTTGTAACCAGGGTGTAGATAAGGTGTCATTTAAATTATTACATCTAGCTATAAGAATCCTGTTTTGTTTCAGAAAAAAAAAGATCTCTCGTATGATTATAATATTAACTTCTCTATGAGATTTGCCTCCGAATCATAGATCATTACAATTTCCTGATGCTACATCTTGGATATTAACATTCTTTGAATTTAAAAAATTCAGTATTTGGAAAGTTTTCTTGTTATTTATGTGTTTGAATGGATCTTTTTATTTTGGAAAAGTATTATGCGTGTGAATGGTATTTATGTTTTGTTATAACCATTTGAAGTTAGCATGACGAGGACAGTGTTCATGAGAAAAATATTATTTATTCCTTTTTATTTCTTTTCTGCCGAAGTTTCACTGCATATAGCTGTTTTATTGGGAGTAAGTCCTGTATTTACATTGTATTATACTGTTTTGAAGGTGATTGACCTTGCAACTTTGACCGGGGCCTGTGTTGTTGCTCTCGGACCCTCAATTGCAGGTAGACTCCATTTCTATGCCTATGTTACAAAGAGGCTTGATTCTGGTGAAGTTAAAACTTTGAGATTGAGATGTGTTTTATTCTCTTTTGTTATGAGATGACTCCGTTGTTTTACGGGGTCGGGAGTGTTTTATGGAGCCAGGGCCGGGACAGGGGCCGGGACTGTGTTTATTGATGTGGTGGCTTAAAAAGAATTGAGCTTTAGATGAGATTTTCAAACTTCATATGCTACTATCTGTTACTGCCATAATGGACATATATATACGACTCTGCAGACCTTGCGGTTATCATTGACCTTCTTCCAAAATTTGATTCACCAGCTGTGTGTTCTATATTACAACAAAGCATTTTGATTGCAGGTGTCTTCACACCCAGCGATGATCTTGCAAAGGAGGTCTTTACAGCTGCAGAGATCAGCGGAGAGAAACTTTGGAGGATGCCATTAGAGGAAAGTTATTGGGAATCTATGAAGTCAGGAGTAGCTGATATGGTCAATACTGGTGGTCGTCAAGGCGGTGCCATCACTGCAGCTCTGTTTTTGAAGCAGGTAAGTGATAGCTTTCTAATCACAAGTCTCTGTTATTCTTTCGTCGCATTGTTAGCAGAAGTTGGCCATAAGGTCCTGACGTTTCCTTCTGTAATCTTGCAGTTTGTAGACGAGAAGGTTCAATGGATGCACATCGACCTAGCTGGCCCTGTTTGGAGCGAAAAGAAGCGCGGTGCAACAGGATTTGGCATTTCCACTCTTGTGGAGTGGATAATCTCCAACTCTTCCTAAATGCTGGTGGAGACTAATACCATATACCAACAAGGTGAAATGGTTTGGGATGGTTGTCTGTTTCTGTGAGGTTTAGATGAATAAAAGATGGGAAAGAAATGCATGCTGATGCTTTTAGACACGGTTGACACTTGATGGCCTTCGCCTCCAACTCTGTAAATTCATCCTCTTTTCCATGAGGTTTGCGTGCACAGTGAAAAGGCTGTTTTCGAGTGCTTTCTGGCTTGGATCAGACAGATTGAAACATTAACTTCACACATTATTTCCTGAGAGTTTGATCCTCTTAAGCATATCCTTAAAGAGCAAATCAGTTCTTTTTTTAGATTTCGAGAGATATCTGTCTGTTTGAAACGGACAATTAGACAGACTGGTCTATACCTAATTTAACCCAAATGAAACTGGGTACGGCTGACAGAAGCAGAGTGAGGTAATTTAAGATTGATGTTATGGTCTGGGGTTTTGATCCTACGGAAGTGTATTTATTAAATGTGATATTTTAATTCATGATTATAGATTAAACCGGAAAAAAATGAGTCAGGATGGTTGGATAGTGAGCCAGGAAAGAGATTTCGAGGTGCAACTAGATGTTATTGTATGAAGCTTAGGTAGTTATAAACTAGAATCAGCACAAAAGAACAAGATTCGGTTATTCGACAGCCGACATCTGTAAATCCTAAATATCAGACAACAACTAGTGTTTTTTCACTTCCTAAAATTTTGGAACAGAAGCATCTGAGTTCAGACATTTTCACTTAAAAACAATCGCACCTTCATTTAAAAAAAAAAACTGAAATCCTTTTTATATCTACAAGCCTTTTACAGAAATGGAAGTTCCAAGAAAAAAAGAATTCAATTGGACCGCACGATCTCAATCACCCCGCCAATCGTGCATTTGATTGCCTCTTGGTTGACTAAGCACGTGAGCGGTCAAACTTTATTTTTCTTACCGAAAGGCCAAAACGCGCGAGGGAGAGGCATCGCTTGCACGTCTCAGTTCTTTCACTCTTGAAGTTGAAGCCATTATCGCTGGAAGCTATTTGCCCTTTAGGCTTTAGAATTCCCTCTTTTATCTCTATTTCACCAACTCTCCTGTTAGTCTCGCATTATTAGCTAAGCTGCCAGTACATATAGCTCGCGTACTGTTTAGGCTGAACTCTGATTCATCAAACGCACCAGTAGTCCTCCACAGCTCTTTGTGTAACTTTTGCTTTTGACCCACAATCATGTAGAAATAGTTGAAACGAAAAGATAAATAGATAGAAAGAAAAGAGTTATTACCTCTTATTGCGTTTTCTTTTTCTTTTAATGAGAGGAAAATGAGTGTCTCCTTGACTGTGATGACCTTTAATCTACACGAAGATCAGCCAGAAGATAGCCCAAACGTATGGGAGAAGCGGAAGGATTTGTGTATAAGTGTTATCACTAATTACTCTCCATTGATCCTTTGCACTCAACAAGGTTTCTTTCTCCTTTCTTCCTGCTTATTGTGTATTTATTTCCAAGTTTTGTTGTTCCTGACCGTGTTTCCTTTGAAATGGCTGATCTGGGTCTTTCTCCATTTACATTTTTGGAGGTGGGTTCTTGTTCTTTCCAGCTGCGGCTGAGGTCTCTTGGGATTTTTTTTAATGTCGTCGCTTGAAGTTGGATTGATGTGTTTTGCTTGTACCCTGCCTGATTGACTTACTTGTTCTGTGTTTGGGTAGAAATTTAAGGAGTATTTCTTCTTGTCTATTTATTCTTGATTTTAACCGTTCATGGGTTCAGGTGTGAAGACACAATTGGATTATCTTCAGCAGTGCCTGCCAGGTAATCTACTCTTTGTGGCGATTAATCATCTAGTTTGCCGAGCTTATGAAGTGATAGTTACTTGAATTGCTCCGTGCATTTTATAGACAGTGATATGATGATACCAGTCAGATGGTTTAACTTAAGATACTTTCCATTTAAATAAAATGCTCCAGTTTATGTAACTAGATACATATGCGTAAATCGAAATTCGAATAGAGATTAGTCTACGACGGGATACTCTTCAATTCTAAACAAAAGATGCATGTGGTAGACTCCTACTGAAGTCATCACCTCTTCCGAAAATAATGAATATTGTTTAGAATCTTTCAATTTTGCTATCTTTGACTGGTTTAATACTGAAAGAATTAACCCTAATGTAATTTTGTAGGTTTGGTACTTTAGGATAATGACTCATTCCTCATCAGATAGTTCTGCGGCCTTGTTTCTGAAGGTTCATCCCAACCATAGTCTCTTTAGGGCAATTGAGGTCAATATTTTGAATCCGAAATCCTGATGTTGTAGGCATATTTGCATTTATGATAGCAACTCCCAAAAATCCTGATGGTGTCTGATTAAACCCGAGGAGAGAATCCTAGGGATGTGATTGAGTGGTAACACGGTTCGATTCTTGGCTTCGGATATAGAGCATTTTAAAATTTTGAACTAGCTAAAAGATGATACTCTTCATTTCTGGAAAAAAAGATAGCAGTGGCACTGGGCTCCAGAAATATTCATTGGTGCTAGCTCTATCTTTGCTTAATTGCCTTTTTATTTAGTTCGTAATCGGTTTTCTTGCATTCAAAAGGACGCCATGTGCAAAAGGTTCCTTTCATCAATATGGAGCCTGAGCAATGTTTGGCCTGTCTCTTTATCCTTACACAGGTTATGATCAATTCGGTGTATCAAGAAAAGGAGCTCAGGACTTGTCAGATGAACACTGTACGATTTTCTACGACAAGGAGAAGGTATGATTAGTTCCTTCCAATCTGGATGACATTTCACCACCTTTGTTTTATCTATCAAACGTGTCTGTACTTCCTGTTCTAAGAGAAAGACTAATGTGTTAAGTTTTTATCTTGTTTAATAAAGGTGGAACTACTAGAAGGTGGAACTTTTTGGTTATCAGAGTCTCCTTCAGTCCCAGGAAGCATATCATGGGGTGCTGTGGCTCCCTGTATAGCAACATGGGCGATATCCTTGCTCTGTTAGTTTTGCAGATTTCACATTATTAATCTACCTAGTCCTTCATTTTCAATATGGATAGTGTTTTACCATTTGTTTCTTTGACGAGATGCCCACACATTCCAATTGAAAGGAGTTGAACCACCAGGATTTTCATTCCAAGTAGTGAATACAAACATGGATGAGTTCAGTCCTCGTGCCCGTAGGAGGAGTGCTTTACTTACCTGGCAGCATATTGCATCCTTGCCTCCAACTTTACCAGTTGTATATTGTGGAGGATTTAACACGCAGAAGGAATCAACTACTGGACGTTTTCTTCTTGGGAGATCAAGGTAGATTTGCTACATAGGTACACCTTTTTTTAAAAATAAAAACGAGTATCTTACTCTGTAATCAGACTAATATTTCTCTATGACTCAATCAGCCAAATTCATTTTTTTTTTGTGTCTAACCCATAACCATGAGGTGGTATTTGCATCCACCTTAAAATGTAAAATCACTTCTAATAAGCATATTTTTCATACCTCACTTTGGTCCGTAGACATTTGTTGTGATTATTTATACTACGATGCACTCTTTAAACTGTATTGCACCTGTGACTCATTACTAGTATCATTCACGTTGACCTCAGTAGAGAAAGACTGAGATCCTTAAACGTGCAATAAGGATTCGAGTCCTGGATGTAAATGGTGCTTTTTGGGTTGGTAGGGTTTCTTCGAATATAAATACGTTTTTTAAGTGTTTTTCATACTGGTAAGGATCTGACAAAGTTGAGTTTTTCTGAAGAGAGCACGGTGTGGTGGGAGATATGAGGGATACATGGCCAAATGCACGCGTCAGGAAGAATGTTTCCCTCATACGAACATATCATGGATTCAAAGGTACAACAAAGCCACTTGTATGTCTCAACTAGTGGACACTATTATGCTTGCTTGCTCCTTCTTCAGTTGTGAACACCGGGGTGAAAAATGATAACTATCACTTGTTGGTGACAGGTAACAAACAAGGAGCCATGGAATTCCTCAAGCTGATCTTCAGAGCACTCTGCCTCTGCTGGGATCGTCAAACGCAGGATCTGCATATAGATTGGATGCTTTTCAGGGGCAGATCTTTGATACCCTCTGTGTGTGAGATAGTGAACGATAATATCGATGGATATTATCCTTCATCACACTACCCAATATTTGCAGAGTTTTCGCTTCCTCGTTCTGTGAGACTGCATGAACCACCTCCTACCCAAGAAGAGAACTAACTTCCCTTGCTGTCTCAGGCCAATTTGACGTCTCCTGTCCCTTTTCCCTTCTTGATTTATTTTTTATTCAATCTTGAATTTCATTTATTGATTTCCTTGAGAAGATGAAAGATGTTTCACTGAAGCCTCAGTTTTACCTTTGTTATGTTAGAATAGTCTTCTCGTACATGGGTTCTGGTTTTGACTTGATTCTGTTTAAGCAAATCTCCTTCCTTCTATGGGCAGTGATAGTTGAACTCTCATGGTTGTTGGAGATTCAGCCATTATTGATAAAGATTAGGTATGTAAGCGGACAGAAACAAACAACGGTGTACAACTGTCACGAAACCTGAATAGTATGAAAGGAGAAGTGAGTTGGAAGTGAACAATCTTAAATCATTATCCATCTGAAAAAGATGGAGGACCAGAAATTCTCCATCATCAGTCTTGTTGGGTTTCTTCTTTCCCCACTTGTTCCTCTAACGCTCCGAGAAAAGGACACGATCCGGATAAACTGCTCTTTGATTAAAGCAGCAGAATATCGTTATCCTTGTTCCCGTCAGTAAAAGATAACTTCACATTACAATTCAGATATTTACAAGGAATCCATTCTTCCGTGAAGGTTACAAAGAATGGCATCCTTTTCCATCGGTTCTCTTTAGTGATTAAAGCCCTATCGCTCTTCAATGTTGCAACGAGAAAAATCAAAAGGAGCGATCAATGGAGAGGAGAAGAAGCGATTCGTGGCCGGAGAACACCGGCGCGGGGAAAAGGATTAACAACGCCGGTCGACGTCGTTTTGGGATGAATTTTTAAAATACGATATATAATTTTATCTTCAACCATGAGACGTACAAGGTACAAAGCGGTAAACGACAGAATAATCCACATCAGAACATTATTTTTTCTTTTTTTTCTGCCAATAATTTAATTCAGATGGAGACACGTGTCAGAATGCAATCTAAATCGTGATTTCCTTTTTGTCAGTTGCGAGGAAGACACTAAGCAGATCACCGAACCATCAGTTCGTTCCCGTGCCTAGGAAAATACTGAACTACCTTTTACACGGCAAATATAGAAAGACTAATGCACCGGGAAGGTAAGAAATTCATATACAAATACCCTATAGGTTAGGCATCAAAGAGTAGGTGCGGTGACGTGTGATCGACCGGACGGGACCACGTTGACCGTTGGTGGCTCACAATCCAAGTAGGGTGATGGTTGCTTTCTCTACCCAGCTGGCTTTTGACGGAGCCATCAGGTGAGTTCATTGGTGAAGAATTTTAGCAAAATTGGAAATATAGTTATTATATTAATAAAATAATTATATTTTAATATCAATGTTGTATGCATTTTTATTTAATAAAAAAATCGTAGAAAATAACATGCATGTTTAAACTTATAAATGTAATATATTAATTTCTTATTTTATTAAATAAAATTATGGATTAGGGGTTTTAGAATAAAATATAATTTTAAATATTTTTTATTATATCTTTCAACTGACGACATTATTAGTTTAAAATATTAGAATAATTAGTTGATCGTTATAACAATTATGTATGGAATTATTTGATAACTCTTATAGTTATTGGTTGAAAAATATAAATTTTCGTAGTAAATTATATTATCCATGGTGTGTATATAATATATAAATTTAATTTAATTTGATGAATTAACTAAATTTTAATAAAGCACTTCTATCGTTGGAAAAGTATAGTTTATTGAATTTTAACTAGCGAAATTAATTAAAGGAGAAGGAGGTTATTCCATTTATTTAAGCAAAAATAAAAAAATAATTAAAAAAAGAACAGGAGGAAATCACCGCCAACTCCTCGAAGCCATCTCCCACCCAAAGACAGCAATCAAACGGCCAATATTAAATTTCCTCATCGATATGCTCCACTTATAAATCCTTACAATAATAACCACCAAATAACCTTTATTCTTCCCGTTCGCAAGCGTAAGCGTAAGCAAAAGCACAATTAACAAAACACACGCACGGTGCGCACAGAGCAAGCTGTGTCGACTTTTAGAGAGAGAGGGGAGATAAGGAATCTAGATCGTGCGTGTTCGCATTGAAGGAATGGGGAGAAGGTCTATAGCGTGGAAACCATGGATCGCGGCGTGTGTGCTGCTATTGATACCTTGCGCCTCTTGCTTCTACCTTCCCGGTGTCGCGCCGGAAGATTTTATCAGTGTAAGTACATGTTCGCTTGTGTAGTTGTATGCGTACGCTTGTGTGTGATTTGTGGATATATGTTTGTTTTTGGTGCTTCTTGAGAAACGAATGGATATGGATCTTTGATTGGATATTGAAGCTGCCTCTGGGGGGGTTTTATGCATGTGATCTAAATGGTTGTTTTGTGTTTCATTATGGCTGGTTATGTTTTGGACGACTATTGTCCGTGTTCGGATTTTCTATGATTGGGGTTGATTTGGGATTGACGGAATATTCTTAAACTTTGAGGTCAAGTGACTTTCAGGAGAAGAAAAAATTTGTTCCCGGGAGTGATTCAGTTACTGAATCTGCTTTACCTTTGAGGAGATAATTACAGGGGAACGGTCGGAAGGAATTCTATAGAGGCTTAGATGATTGATTGTGATGCAAAGATCCGGAGAAGGGATGCATTTCCTATCTGACCGCGAAGTCTTTTTGGATGAATTGAGGGACAACTTGCTGCTGTGTCTTTACTTGTTTGACCGCTAAATGCGATTTTGGGAGTCTCTGAGACTTTTAGTCTATTCATCTTGGAACTTCTTGTTTTTCAGATAATACTAGCATTATAAGGGGACATGACACCTAATGTTTACTTTCTCCTTAGTAAGATCAATCTATTGATTAGTTGTTGATTATTTGCTCCTGTTGGTATTGGAATAGATGTATGGAGCATCGATTTCAGTTTTCTGAATGCTTTAAATGTGTCTGATATTACACTGGTTTGGTTTTTGTATTGTTGCTTCTCTTTTGGATATCGACTTCACAATGATCCGGTTTTAATATTTTGTCCTTGTATCAGGGGGATGATTTAAAAGTAAAAGTAAACAAATTGACATCGACAAAAACACAACTTCCATACTCGTACTATTCCCTTCCATATTGTCGTCCACAGAAAATAATAGATAGTGCAGAGAACCTTGGAGAAGTTCTTCGAGGTGATCGGATTGAGAATTCACCTTATGTGGTAAGTTAGTAACAGCAACTCCTGTTTGCATAATATTCTTACTTTGACAGTTATTGTTTGACAGAAGCATTTTGTTACAGTTTAAGATGAGGGAACCTCAAATGTGCAAAATCTTATGTCTCCAAACACTCAATGCCAAAATGGCTAAGGAGTTCAAGGAAAAAATTGATGATGAGTACCGGGTGAATATGTGAGTCATTCTCTTGTGATATATTCAATGCACTTAGAAGAAGAATGTGACATAATTTTTCTGATAAATTTGTATGCTACAGGATTTTGGATAATCTTCCTCTTGTTGTTCCCATTCAAAGACCTGATCAAGAAAATTCTCGCATATATCAACATGGTTTCCATGTTGGTCTCAAAGGACAGTATGCAGGAGTATGCACCTCAGATGCCATAAATTTATATTTATAATTACTAAATGATGCTATGCTAATGCTAGCAATTGTTTCCTGTTCTATTTGTTTTAATTTTTGCAGAGCAAAGATCATAAGCATTTTATTCACAATCACTTGGCATTTACCGTCCGATATCACAAAGACAGTCAGTCAGACTCAGCAAGAATTGTAGGGTTTGAGGTCAAGCCATTCAGGTTTTTTCTTTTACTTATCCATTTGATTATTTCAACTTCTTTCTATCTGAAAGAGCAGTTTGCTTCTTTTTTCCTCATGTTCTGATCAATTCTTTTTCATATATTTAGTGTCAAACATGAGTATGAAGGTGAATGGAAGAAGGAGAATACCCGCCTGACAACCTGTGATCCTCATGCACGACGAGCAGTGACAAACTCTGAGAGTCCTCAGGAGGTTGAAGATAAGCAGGATGTGATATTTACATATGATGTTGCTTTTGAGGTCTGGCTTCAGATTTGTGTTTGAAAAAGATATTTCTATTAGCCCCTATGACTTTCGCTTATGTAATGCTGTGTTTCAATATTTTCTTATACCTTTTGTGCAGGAAAGTGATGTAAAGTGGGCATCTCGCTGGGATACGTATCTTCTGATGGCTGATGATCAGATCCACTGGTTCTCAATTGTAAATTCTTTGATGATTGTTCTTTTCCTATCGGGTATGGTGGCCATGATCATGTTAAGGACACTTTATCGAGATATCTCCAAGTACAACCAACTAGAGACGCAAGAAGAAGCACAAGAAGAGACAGGGTGGAAATTGGTCCATGGGGATGTTTTTAGGCCTCCTGTAAACTCAGATTTACTTTGTGTTTATGTTGGGACAGGAGTTCAGTTTTTTGGGATGATGCTGGTCACCATGATTTTTGCTGCCCTTGGTTTTCTTTCTCCCTCAAACCGAGGTGGCTTGATGACAGCTATGCTCCTACTCTGGGTATTTATGGGTCTGTTTGCTGGATACTCTTCAGCTCGTCTCTACAAGATGTTCAAAGGAGCAGAATGGAAGAAAATCGCTCTTAAAACCGCATTCATGTTTCCTGCATCAGTCTTTGCTCTTTTCTTTGTCTTAAATGCTCTGATATGGGGTGAAAAGTCTTCTGGGGCAGTGCCTTTTGGAACAATGTTCGCGCTGGTATTCCTATGGTTTGGTATCTCAGTACCACTTGTTTTTGTCGGCAGTTATATAGGTTTCAGGAAGCCGGTAATCGAGGATCCAGTGAAAACAAATAAGATCCCAAGGCAGATCCCAGAGCAGGCCTGGTACATGCACCCCATCTTCTCCATTCTCGTGGGAGGCATTCTTCCATTTGGAGCCGTCTTTATCGAGCTGTTCTTCATTCTCACTTCAATATGGCTGCACCAGTTCTACTACATATTTGGTTTCTTGTTTATTGTCTTCATCATCCTGATCGTCACTTGTGCAGAAATCACAATTGTGCTTTGCTACTTCCAGCTGTGCAGCGAGGACTACCTTTGGTGGTGGAGGTCCTACCTGACATCAGGCTCCTCTGCTTTCTACCTCTTTCTTTACGCTGCCTTCTACTTCTTTACCAAGCTGGAGATCACTAAACTAGTATCTGGGATCCTGTACTTTGGATACATGCTAATTGGCTCTTACGCTTTCTTCGTGCTCACCGGAACTATTGGCTTCTATGCTTGCTTTTGGTTTACCAGGCTCATCTACTCTTCCGTGAAGATTGATTGATCGATTGATTTCTCCTCTCGTCCGCGAAGCAGAATCTGGGCTTGCAGGTTCCACATGAATATAACAAACATCATGGTTTAACAGTTGTTAGCCTTTGGGGCGATAGCACTTTTCAGAACGACCAACATATGATTTCATTTTTTTATTTTTGATCAGTATAAATCATTATTAGCTTTTCCAACACAGGGTGGCAGCTGTAGTAGCATTTTTCCTTTCATTTCGATTTTTCTCTGTTTGCCTTCCGAATTTTTGTTATACTGTTGTATCTTTAATATGCGTTACATTTCAGGGGGTGTAACGTAAATCATCCTTCCTAGCGTGTAATGGAAATGAATGGAGAAACAATTCTTGCATCCAAAGGGTTGATTCACTCTGCAGTATGAAATTATCATTTTTCTTCAATCTTATCCTCAGTAACAAACACCCTGCAGTCATCCCAGCTTCCACATAACGTCTTTCTTCAACATCGGTTAGCCTATTCACGTCCAAATCAACACTTTTCTGTAGGCTTACCTATCGCAATATAGTCATACGTGTTCAATTTTTATCTGGATAGTAGACCAGAACGAAATCATTCCCTTCGTTGCAAGCTTCGAGTTTGTATCATACATTGTTTATGGCTATTGTGATACGGTAAAACTTGAAAAAGAATAAGATCAGCGAACATAATATGTAGTCACGCATTACAATACATTATAAATCATTCTGCGTCTTCAGCACTAAAATCAGGTTCTGGAGGCTTCTGTAATTTCACTAGTTCCCTAGCAGTCTTGGCGTTCCTGTTGCGATGAACACCACGGAGAGCATTTGCTGCAAACCTGGTTGCCAAAAAGGTGGCACCTATGCTGTATGATCCGCCGCGGATTGTACTGCTGCCACCTACAGACCCTTCTGCTTCTGCTTCTGCTTCTACCTCATCCTCATCCTCATCTTCCTTCTGCCGAAGCTCCATGTTCTTCCTCTTGGAATAACGACGCCATGCAGCTTGAATAAAGCAAGCTGCCCAAGTCCTCCACTGCTGTGAGTAGAATCTGAAGGTGTGTTGGACTTGTCTACTATGAAGACGTCTAAATTGGCTGGCTACGAACTTCAACTCCTCAGCCATGAGGGCAAAGGCCTCAACTTCTGTCAATGCATTAACTGTCCGTGTTGAGGACGGGAGATTAGCACCAGACTTTGGGTCAAGTGCCCATGTCAAGAGCTCCTCACCACAGAAATCTCCTTCTTTCAGCCAGCCACGATTGAAGAAACCGCTTCTCCCTCCATCTGTAGTCACACTTTCAAGACGACCGCGAATGATGAAAAGCATTTCATCAACTGGATCTCCTTCTCGAACTATGTATGTATTTTCAGTAAACAAACAAGGCTTCAGCCTCTCACAAATAGCGTCAAGCAGTCTCTCGTCCATATTCTCAAACAGAGGAACCTGAAAATGCCAACAACAGAATTACAACAGAAATATGAGGAAACAAGATGAAGCAACCACCAACTAAAAGGAGTTCAACAGGAAGATACAGCACAAATTCCAAGGATGAAGCTGGTTGAGTAGAATGGGACAAGAACATAAGAATGGCATAACAGGAAAGTCATCCTGCCTTACACATGTAGAAAGTCTTGGCTAAACATGTTTTCCTAAATTTCACAAAATGCAATACATTCCTGTAAGTTTTATAACTCATTTAAGATCTTATCTCTAAAACATTTGTATGGGGCAGCTTACTGTGATGGAATCTTCAAATTGGGGGAGAGAGAGAGTATGAGTTTTGGATTTTAGTTCAGGATACTAATACCCTAATAGATTCATGTTCTGAGCAGAGAGAAATAATCTCGTGACAAAAAGATGTTAAAGCATATCCCACTAGACTCCGGAATGTTGGAGTAGGCAAGGTATGCACTGTGGTTAATGAAAGCCTCAGTAGTTTGGTGAGGGAGATTGTGGGAACAGCCCAAAACAAAATAGAAGAAGGGCGGATATTAACTTTAAAGTCCGTGATGCTGCAACTTGTATACATTCCAGGGGTATTCAATATTTTTCTTTTTGGTAAGCATATAAAGAGAATATGTTACTCAACATATTTCTATCAAAAAGATATATTTCACCTTTTTTTTATACTGTAGTCTACCCATAACCCAGCTCACCCCTATTATCTTGTCTGGATTTGAATCCAGGACTTCTCCCAAGCTTTTAGACTTACTTAGCGATGTACATGTGTCTCTGTGTGTGTGTGTAGATAGCATGAGCTTTTTCTATCCGTCTCATAATTGAAGAAATTTTCCGCCTTGCACTCTCCATGGAATTGTCTCCCTAGCTCTGAAAGTAGAGAAAAGGAAAAAGGGAAATGCGGAGTTGAGAATACTTGCCCTCTTCACTAAAGCCAAACAAAGATGCCTTTTGATGTCTCTTTGAAGATCCTTTGGTAGGTTCAGCACCAAATTCTCCTCATCCACTCCCCGAGTTTCCAACCATTTGTACTGGTCATAACGCCTCACCCGATCTCTAAGATCTGGTGGAAGTAAGCGATGATGCATCCACTGTTCAGAGTCACGCCTTTTAACTCTCATCTCTTCTAATCGAATTGTAAGTGATTGGAGATATGTCTGTAGCCATAGCAGAAGACCATTCTCAGTTATATGGTACCGTTTATAAGTTGCGTGCACTTTAAAGATAAGAGAGAATTCAACAGCTAAATGTTTAATCTACATGATCTAAAAGACAAAGTTAGAACTGATTAGTTTTCTCTCATCAATTACTTAAACAGGTAAACTATGTGCAGATATAGTAAAATACAAGTAGGAAAAGACTATTTATTCGGGGCCGACAACCAAACCACAAAATATAAACATCAGGGATACCAAAAAAAAAAAAACAATTCTTTGGCCAGTGATCTTGATTTTCATTCAATAACAGTATAAAATCTATACCATGCAAATTAACAAGATTTTATCATAATTAGGTCTGTCTCATGAATAGTAAGACAAATACAGCTGGACCCATCTATAGTACATAATTAGGTCTGTCTCATGATAAGGCAAATACAGCTGAACCCATCTATAGTAGGTGCTTACGATATAGCCAAAGGGATTAGTCACTGTTACCGACAGTGGATATCCTTTAAGTTAAAAAAGAAGAAGACAAATGGGTAGACTTAATGTCAAATTGTTGCTCACTGAATCTTATTCACCAAAACATATATTTTGCTTTTCCCTGACTTGTCCAAAAAATTTTCGCTACTTCTATGTTTCCCCTTTATTAGACAAGCCTAAAAATTGTGCAGCAATAATGAGGAACAATTAAAATAAATTAGTCCATTACCTGCATGTTGCCAATAAGAAGGGCAAATAGAATAAGTCCAAATATGGCTAGGGCTATTGAAAAAATAACCTCCCCAGGGTAAGTGCTGGTTTGAAGCCCTTGACCAAGAGTGCTGAAAGAAAACAAGGAATATAATCATATTAATAGTTAAATCATAGCACAATTCCGCTTCACAGCCAAAGAAATAAATTTGAATATAATGAAACTTGTCAACGAAGTTTAAAATGGAATCTGTGAAAGGACAAATCAAATTCCAGGCATGTTTAACAACAAAAGAAATTGTTCTGTTAAAGGACAGCAAGGTATGTACCAAAATAAGATTCCACATCCAAGTGTTAAGAGGCAAGAAACCCTAATGGAGAGGTATGATGCTTAAGATTTTCATAAGAAACATATAGCCTACAGAAAATCTAGGTCTGATTTACATGAAATCTTCCTCGGACAATATTTAGAAATGAGATATAGATACATCAAAATAGACATAGCAAAACATATGCTCATAATGCTATGATTTCATGAATTTCTAAAGTCAGAGGCACGATCTTTAAGATTTTCTTTAAACATAGATTTTAAGGGGAAAGGTAAAAATTTGTTCTAAATTAGTTACAGAAAAAGTAATGATTGTAGAACTACCACCAGTGACTTTAATGTCTGTTTCAATAGATTTTCATGCCAATACCACTTGAGAGCAACTATACTTGCTTGCAAATCCAGAATATCATACATTAATGTCACAATACAGCAATTATATCAACAATGAAAACAAATAAACTACATGGTATATAAATTAAATTACTCATTATAATTACACCAGAGAGTCCTTCATTTACCTGAGATTCTGAAGCCCCCACCACAAGCAGTAACAATATTTTGAGATGAACTTCTTAGATGAAACAATTCCAGATGTTAAAGCGCTAGAAAATATGCCATAATCAAATGGCACATTTTCATCACTAGCTGAGCAGTTCGCTGTGAGAACATTTTCACTGATGTTGCTCCAGGCAGTATAGCCTTCCATAAACTGATTGCCACAATACAAGAAATTCTTTTGGCACTTTACAGCATCAGTACAAGCTTCCTGCCAACAAGTATCATTCCGCTCCACAGCAAATAAATACCAGAAAGCACCAACTATCTGATAAGATACATCAAAAGAAAATATCAATACCCCACATTACACAAATTACATTTGACTTCACTATAAAGATACATTATCTGCAGGTCCAGTCTACAGCTCAAAATACCAAAAATAACAACTATCTGAGAAGATACATTAAAATGTTTCAATTCGTACTTCAAATAAACTACATTTGACTAGATTAGATGAAGTATCCCACATCGTACTAGTTTTCTCAAATAACCATGATAGAAGGAACAAATCCCTAGTGAAGTTTTGCATCATCAAATGTCAGAAAACAAAAACAAGGGAGCTAAAACCCATTATTAAGCCTCGGTTATTTGCAACTGCATGTGAGGCATACCTTTTAACAACATTTATAAGAAAAAATAAAACAAATGTAGAAGAAATGCCTCCTCAACCAGGGAGTTCAGTCACTGTTGAAGTTGAATTTGAGATAACAAAATTCACAAGTGTTATGCAAAGCATGTAGTGTAACAGATAACAAGCCACACTGAAAAAAGCAACAAACAATCAACAATATATAGGACCAGATAAACAAGACTATCGAATATATAACAGGCTTACATGACTAGCAAGCATGTACAATAACAAATAATATGCAGCTCCAGCCCATGCAGTTTCAGCAAAGACACCAGATGTTCTTTTGAGCTCTGAAGTCAAAGGAAGGATTCGAACAAATCTAGGAATATATTGAATCAATACAATGAACAGCAAAGCTTGTTTTGTGGCCAAGACATCTGAGCCTTTTGACCTCAGCAGAAATCTCCACACAACAATCTGCACAAAGAAATAATAATTACAACAAATATAACATCATGATGCTATCAGAGTAAAAGAGTGAAACCATCTCATAACAGTCACCAAGTTCATAGCACGTCAAAGAAATATCTAATAACCCTACCAAAGTTTCACTAACACTATTAAACATGCTAATATTGTAGAACATTCTGTTCAACTGCTCCTTATGCAGTAATTTATAGTGCAGAATGGCATTGCCCTTTAAAATGCTAAGTATGTCACTAAATCTAATGCTTCAATGAAATCATTGTCCAGGGACAGTTCTAATAGAACCACTCAGCACAGAAAGGATGAAATTATCCACAAACATAATTTAGGGCTACAATTTGCATATGATGAACCGATAGAGAAAAAGATCAGATGACAGGAAACTTCTTGCATAAACAAATGAAAAATAAGTAAACATCTTTAGACTACTATATCTGTATCCTGTAGCCACAAGGTATGTTTGACTAAAAGGTACATGAAAGGCTACTCAGAACAAATATGAAAGACTGTGTGGTACAGTAAGAACTTAAGAGAAGTCCAATAAAAGGTATAAATATGCCAATAAATCCGTGTCAAACAATAACAGACACATCTGTGCTGCTAGAGTTGAGAGTTCTACTACAGATATGGAAGACTCTCTATCAGAGTATTATGCACATGCCAGGAACTTGAAGCAAAAATTAATACAGACATGTGAGAGAAAAAATGAATTATGTAAGTATAAAAGCTCTCACAGAAACGGATAAGCAATGGAAAATATTTTGTAAGATTCAGAAATGCAGTTCATGTGTCTCTCATATTAATGTTGCAGATAACTTTCAAGTACCAGTAGCGAGCACAATACAGTTTAGAGAATATATGACCACCAGCAATCATGTCAAAGTCATAGTTAAAAATGCATTCTTTACAAACAGACAAATGCGATCAGAAGTTTTAAACCTGTGGCAGAGGAAGGACAGAGAGGAAATCCACTATGAAATATCGTTGCAAGTATCTCTTGGCTATTTGTGCAGGATCTATTACAAGTTCACCTCGCCCAAATACTCGAGAAGAAGGGGCAATATATGCTGTGCGGAACTGGAGAGCCATGTGTACAAGATAGAAAGCATCAACAATACTCCGCAATGTGGTTGCTATAATTGCTAACTTCCTATCTATTCCTAGGCAATTTGCAGTATCATTAAAAACTGGAAGATAAAAGAACAGAGGGTCCACGGACACTGCAAAAATACATGATATTACAAACAGTTTATTACATAGCTGGAGAAATTTATCTTGGGGATCCAATATTTTCTTCTCCGATACTTTAAGATCTTCTGGAAATACTGCCCGCGAGACTCCAAATTTAAGTGAACGGCCAATGGATTTAAGTCCTTCTGATCCTCTCCTGATTCCTTTTTTAAAAGATTTAGATGTTGTATTTGCACCCTGTGCTGGACGATTGAATCCCTCAATTGCAAGCCCACATCTCCTTACTCCTCTATCAGAAGGTGATGACAGTCTTGAGTCCAAGTCATCCAACCTAAAACATATAATTTAGACAGAATTGAAAATTACAGATCAGTCACATCCATATAAGCCTTGGCATCTCTTCTTTAGATGAAACAGGAAGAATTTACCATCTGAAGAATCTATCGAGAGTAGAAATTATCAAATGATGAATGAATTTAGTCTCAGATACTCAAGTGTGAGTATCAGATAAGCAATCAATAGCAGGAAAAAAACAGCAAAACAAAATTCAACTTCCTCGTCCGACAAGAATACCACATTAAATCAATTGCTCCATACCTGACAAACTTTTCACGCTGACCAGAACCAAACATTTTTCACAGCCAAACATATATAAGAACACCGCCTGCAGTAGAGCAACGAAGAGTTCTGTCAGAATCTAAACCAATTAAAGCCACTATCATCCAAGCAACGCAAGCTCTATTTCAGTATTTCTTTTGAAAATAGCAATAATCGATCAACCGTAAAGCCTCGCAGTTGAAGGAAAGAGACCTAAAAATGTCAACTAGTACACGCATTCGCATCTTCAAAAACAACTAAATATTTCAGTCTGCAACCATTTGTGTGGTCAAAAATTCACAAATAGAAAATTAAAGTGCAGAAAACATCAACAATACGATACAGATTTCTCCATCGATTACAAAAACACAATCCAAACACCAACTCTCAGCCTCCTAAAAGAAAATTACAGTCTGACTTCTTCGCACATGCTTGACTCGCGGCACAAACTACCAGAGCTAGTAAATAAGGAAGTCAAAATCGAAGTAAAATCCTTAACCGAAACAAATAAACAAACAAGAAAGCGATCAGAAGCGTAACTATTATGCAGAGAGAAGCACAACTGAACATAAAGATTGGTGAAATCATAGAGAAAAACTTACAGCTGAAGATCTCGGAGACCGTGGCGAGTAGACGAGACCAGGAAGGGGTAAAATGGGGCGATGAAAATAATAGAGGTTTTTCAAAAGCAGGTGCAAAGATGTAAAGGAATCGAAGAAGTATCTTTTACCGCCAGAGAAAAACACGTTACTAGTGGCCAGGGTACGAACTGAAAAGAATAAAAGAAGGTCTATAATGTGAAATTTTGGTCGAGACAGACCTTCAATTTATTTTTTTTATTTTTTTATTCTTTTCTTTTCATGACCCAGGAATTGACTTTTGATTGGCTTGGCGCATCTGCGTGCCGGGCGCGTATAGTGGCGGTGATGTGCAAGCACATAAATGCTTATCCAATATCCACAGATATTTTCCACAAAATGTATATCTGTGATTGTTTGGTTTGTACTAATTGAAAGTAAAATTAAATAATTATTAAATTATTTTTATAATAATAAAATTTATTGAATAATTAATTCATATGTTTAATATTAAAATATTAATATTTTATATTTTTAATCAAAAATTTTCATATTCCTTCACTAGGATGTCAAATTCTACAATCATTTTGCCCACCATCTTAAACCACCAAATTAAAATTTAAATTCAGAATCCAATTCTGTTTTAGTTACATATAATTTCACAAACCCACACTTTTATATTCTGGACTACTCATATTCTCTTCTCATATGGGATTGAATTCTCTATTGCAAAGAAAAGTAATATTATTAATATTATAAAAACCCATATAACATACATTTCATATTTAACAGTACTATATTTTATTTTTTGGTTAAATCCATTTCAACAAAGCTGAACCAAAATTGAAATTAACGAGTCTATCTCTAAAGAGTATAACCTAGTGAACATGGCCGCAGGCAGGCTGATCTTCTTTGCTCTCTTGCAGTTATGGAATCTTTGTCATACTCCTGGATAGAGAGTCAGTATCTAGCTATTGATAATATCTAGCAAATATCTTAATGACAAAACCTTAACTTTTGTTTCCTTTGGTGTCCAGCTCTGGCATTGGTTTTCTGAAGGATTCAGGTTCCGCTGCTACTTTGCTTCATTCAGAGGTGCCTAAGGTTAAAAGTGGAGGCCATATATTTGAACGACCAAAATGCAGAAGGTTTATCACCTGTAAACCTAGAGAGCGCTAGCAACTGCATTTCTAGCTTCATTGCACAAGACTGTAGGATCGCTTCCTTCTAACGGTTTGTGAACAACAACCTTAACAGATCCAAAATTCAATATACCCTCCATTCCCGCTGGCATGATCTTTCCTGTTCCAATCAAGGTTATAGGAACTACTGGTACACCGGTTTTTGCTGCTACACTGAATGCACCTTTCTGCAAATCAAGTGCAACACAAAACTAGTTACCTTCTGGGAAAATTGACCAGAAATGTCGAAAATTTATAGCGGAAGAGAGTTCAAATATACTAAATGAGTGTAGACAAATGAAAACATAGAGTGAATCATGGCATTAGGGGGACATCATATGGGGTGATACTGATTGCAAATTGATGCAATGCTACCTGTCTAATTGAGCCAAGCTGCACTAATATCCTTCCGTAATTCAACATTGACCTACCTTAAAATCACGTAATTTTCCATCTTTACTCCTTGTTCCCTCCGGGAAGAAAAATACAGACGCCCCCTTATTGACCAGGTCAATACATCGTTTCAGACAGTCCTATTAGCATAGAGCTGTTAGAATTTCAAAGCAAGGTGCGCCAGTGATAACATAAGTTGTACAAGGAACTGGAAATCAAGTAGATAGAAACTACTTCAATGAAACACCAAAGAAAGGGAAGAATCAAATAAATACAGCTGAATAAATGCTTCAGTAACAGGAAAAAGAAATTGCGGTACCAACTGGCTTCTGCTGTCCATTCTCTTCAAAGGAATGAAGCCCAGCATAAACATAGCCCAGCCAATGATTGGATATAGAAATATAGCTGTCTTGCTGATAAATTTGAAGGTCCTGCCAAGTGTTAGAAGAGTATAGATATCTAGGAAACTCTGATGGTTGGAAATGTACACGGCTGCAGTATCAGTAGAAGGTAGATTATCCAATCCCTCAAACTCAATTTTGAAAAATGGAGCAACAGTTCGCATTGCCCAAATCTTGGCAATAAAGTGGTGAGCTCTTCTTCGATACCGATCCAACAGGAGTACAAAAGGATGTTGTACCAGCATTATCACAAACAGAAAAATGGCAGTGACAGCAGTAGCACCATAGAAGCACATTCCTCTAACTTTTGACCCTATGTTAACTTCTGCACCAGAGAATTTTAAGAAGAAAATCAATTCGTTTAATCCTGAGCCGGAAATAAAAAAGGAAAATGAATAAGAAATATTTTCTGACTTTGAGAAACCTGGTAATAGATAGCTTGAATCCGGGGAACCAGTTCCAGCCAGTTCAGATCTTACAATTATGCATCTGTTCACTTTTGTTTGTTTATGATGTTTCTGACAAAAAGATGATTGGCTCAACATATCTTGCAGAGAATATCCCCATGGTATTCCAACATGTTTAGTTGGAACAGATGAAACTACTTTTAGAATAGCTGCCAGGTAAAAGAAACAAGGTAGAACAACTCAAACATCCTATGATGCAGGAGCAAGAAGAATAACGGTATCAAGCATTTAATTTTCTTCAGTTACTAAAATTCCTTTTTAGGATTTATTTGTGAATTTATTAATTAATAGATTTATAACTAGATTAAATTATTTGTAAACTGAAGTGGATAAAGTGCAAGTACTAGTATAATGATATATCTTCAGGCTAGGCTAGCTTTTGCTTTGCCAGCTGCATGAAATGTAGTGATAACTCTAAGCAACCCTTTCAAATGCCAATGCTTCTATAGTCAATGGTGGAACAGAATAAAGTAGTCCTTACTGAAAAAGATCATGACTCCAGTCACATCCAAATTTATGTTTCCAACCAACAATTGGCTCCGGCAAAATGAAACAGTCCATGTCACACAGGAGAGCTAATATTTTTTTTTCTTTGTCTGTTAATTCTGAAAGCAAGAATTGATATAGGAGAGATATATATACGAAAGCAAGTCTGAACCTAAATGTACACTTAGGCCAAATAAAGCCAGTAATGTACACTTTTTATCTGAGAGAACCACTTATGCAGGCTATGAAAAATTATGGTCCAGCTGAA
Organism: Passiflora organensis; assembly: GCA_019739055.1. Taxonomy (NCBI): domain Eukaryota; kingdom Viridiplantae; phylum Streptophyta; class Magnoliopsida; order Malpighiales; family Passifloraceae; genus Passiflora; species Passiflora organensis. The sequence continues at coordinate 1,917,512 of JAEPBF010000269.1, forward strand.
GGAGGCCCTAAGAAAGAAAACCTGGACAATCCCACCCTTCACTTGCACTACATTGGATAATGGTATCACTTAGAAATGAACATAGAACACAATGAACAATAAAAACATGTACAACTAACATTTTCTCCTTTTGTAAATAGCCATCCACTATGAAAAGGCATACACCAAGTATTTCAGATTGGCATAAATATTTTACTTACAACCACTGGACTTCCGCAGTATTGCTTGCTTATGAGGAAAGCATTTTCTTGATGGCCCTTTATGAGCACAGAACTGCAGTGAATAAAATGTTTTCAGTTAATAAACAACTATATTACCAGTGCAAAAGACACATAACTTGATTTTTTATGTATGATGCCAGTCATCAACAATAACCACCGCCTAGCAAGATAGGCTACTGGCACAAAGAGAAACATAAGAGACAGTGAAGTGAAACAAGAGAGGGGACAATAGGAAGTTGTCAAGTTCCCAAAGAAAAGTAGTAAAAGCATAAACAGGATTGTCATTCTAAGAGTAACTGACAGGAAATAGATAAAATTTATTGCAAAACCTTTTTCTCAGAGTGGAAGCACATACCACTAGTAGAAAGCCAAAAAAAAATATAAGGTTTAACTGAAGAATATGGTCTAAAATTTTGATGCAACTAGTTTTTCCTATTTTGTTAGGTAGAAGATGTAAGTATCACAAAGTCATACAACACGCTGTCAAAGTTATACAAGACTCCAGTTTATTGAACAAACCATGCTTATTCTACTTAAGAAAACCGTAAGTCTTAGTAAGCTGCCAGACACAATTCACGTGTGTTAGAAGGATGGCATTTGTATGAGCAAGAATCATATAGCATCCTTGTAAGTCAATTGAAAGCCATCATAAAACTGCCATAAATCCCTCTAGCACAGCCCGAGATGAATACAGAATGAAAGAAAAAGAAAAATTACAGCACTTGATGTCATAATCATAAATCTCTCAGCTTGAACATACAGTTCTGAAGAAGTAAGTCCAAGGCACAAATAGCAACAGGAAAACTACCAACCAAACCAGACTTTCTCCACTGCAATGTAATAAAGGCATAGACATTCGGGATGCAGCACATTTTGTCATCGCAACATTTATAGAAAATAAAGGATACCAATGAGCCATAGCTCAAATGACATCACCTCAGACCTTAAAGGCTAGATGGTTGGGTGATTTTGGGTTCAAATCTAGGCAAAGTTGAGAGACCTTTAGCTGCCCAGTGAACGAATACAAAAGATAAAAACGCAGAAAACGGCTTAACACCCCCCTAGCTCCTGTTTTATATAAATTAAGGTCACGTGCACAAACAACACAAGCAGTAGCAGCCTAATTCATTAACTCATCATTCACATCCATCACAAAAGGAACAAAGAAACAGCAACAATAACATTGAAATTATCATTTCCCGCATCATTTTTTCTTTCACAGCAACCAAACAGAGAAAAGCAAGAGAGATTACCAGGATCGAAGACGGCGGTGAAGGAACCGCAGGCCTTGTGTAGCCTGGAAAACATCAAGGAATTACCAAAAGTAGAACACGTAATTCACGAATTGGAGTTGAAAAAGAACAAGACAGAGAAGGATAGTACATAGCGAAGCTGGAGTTTGCATTTGGCGCGAATAGACTTCCATGAATTCCATTGGCTATAGAGGCGCTATATCAACACACTTACGCTTGGTATGGTAGGGTTGAGTACTGTTGATGGTGACGGTGATGGACCATGATTATGGAAGCCGTAAGCAGCCAATATATGATTGCAAAGTTGAAGGTGATCTTTATCTTATAGTCTTCCTCTTTTTTTCATTATAATACCTCTCCTGATTTTACCTCTGTAATTATAAAATAAAAAAGTTACGGGACGGACTGTGGTATGTTTTAATAATATTTTTCATATTAATAGGATTTTTCTTCTATTTATTTTTGCTTTAGAAGAGGAGATTTATAATATTTTAAATATAGTTAGAATTCGAATATATAATATATAAATAAAGTTTACTGAGTCAATAAGTATTAAAATTAAATAAATTAAATAATTGTAGATTTTAAAAAATTATTTATCTTTTTAAAATATTTATGTTTTTTATTTTGATAAAACTTAAAAGCAAATCGTGAAAGAAAATTTAAGAATTAGCATAACTATTAAGGGACTGATTCACCTTTAACAACACAAGAGTCAAACGGGACATAGAAAATTTATAAGGAAGAAAAGAGGATAGCATTCACGACCCCAACAACTTAAGAGGAAGAGCAAAACACTCATTTTAGAAGGGTCTTCACAATTGATTTGACGTTCAGCTTTTTGAGATCAGTGTAAGATTGTCCACAGCCGACGAACATGACCGGCGAGCCAGAGATGTAAACCATAGAAAGTGCGGCTCCAACCTGCACCCATCAGAGTTTGTGATTCCTTCACGTTTTTCGTACATGAACAATGGTCTTAAAGTAGAAGTAAAACAGAGAGCAACTATCAATCTTACCTTATCATCAATTGTGTCAAACTTGGTGAGTAAAATCCCATCAATTAGCCTCGGATTGGGTGAATTAGAGAGGTCTGCTAGTTTCTGCAAACAAAATATTGCCTCAAACAAAACAAGTCTCGCTAGGAAAACAAAAAAATAAAAATCAACCTCAAAGTAAGTTACTAGACCTGGTTGAATTTTGATAGTTGATCAACAGCATCATTTCCAACCAATGCCTCACCAACAAATAGGACCAGATCTGGACTGTTGAGGTAAATGAGCTTCGAGAGAGCTCTCATCAATGGTTCATTATCCTGAAAGAAACATCAGTCACATAATAGGCCAACATAAAAAAATAAGCATAGATGACATTGACGAGCATGCGGGGTGAGAAAGGAAGACTATATGTAAGCTATTTAATGTTCCAAGACACGATTTTCGTAGTCGATTGCTTGTAAAGTAAATACATCAAACATTCTTTTGTAGAATGCAATATAAGAGCTGGCAACGTGCCTTGATAGAATGTTAACCATAAATTGTCAGTAATGTACCTGCATTCGACCTGCAGTATCAACAAGAACCACATCTGAGCCATTGCGTGTAGCCTCCTGAATTGCTTCCTTTGCTACTACAGCAGGGTCTTTCTCATACCCCTTCTCAAAAATAGGAATCTGGCAAAAGAAGTTACAAGTCAAGTTCACAATACACTCTTGCTTGCCATATAGCACAAAAAGCTTATGCAATTAAAATAGATGATACATCTTTGCTGACACTGAAAAGCAAAATTATATTTCAATACCTGCAGTCTGCGTGCATGAGTACGTAGCTGCTCCACAGCTCCAGATCGAAATGTATCACAGGCAGCCATCATAACACTGACGTTATGCTGCAGAAGCCAGTATGCAACCTGCAGCATGACATGTAAAAACAGTCTAATCAAAAGGCATATTCCTAGCTAACAATATCCACTAATGTTCACTATTATTAGATTTTCTATTTTCTGTATGCCTTTTGGGAGTTTAAGTTGTACCTTAGCTAGATTGGTGGATTTCCCAACACCATTGACACCCACAAAAACAACAACATATGGTTTCTTTTGTTCCTTTGCAGCATGTACATCCCTCAGTATGTCAATAGAGCGTCTAGGAGTTAAAATACGAACAAGAGCTTCTTCCATAGCTGCCTGTATGTAGAACAACAGTGAATTCCTTATTGTAACGGAAAATAGTTTCATACATAATGAATAGATATTATACTGTTAGGATGAAACCAACCTGCACTGTTGATGATATCCTCGTGAAAGAAGCTTGCTTTTTACCTTCAAGACTAGCTGCAACTGATTCACAGAGTTTCTCAGCTATCTCCTCTGCCTGTAATTTTCACAGGGGCTAAACTTAATAAGCAGTAAGAGGCAAGTTTCACAAATACAGAACGTCAGAAGAGGTATGCCTAAAGAGACAATCAAAGAAGTAGGACGTCATACCACATTCTTGGTCATAAGCCTATCCTTAAGAGCTTTGAGGGCTGGCTCCAAATCCGTCTTTTCCAAATTTGCCTTTCCTGCAATACTGAGACGAGAAAGGCAAATCCATCATAATGTTAGATCAATGAGATATAGCTTTCTCCAGAGTCCTGACTGGAAATGAAAACCTATACTTCATCAAAACAATTGGATGACTAACCCAAGCCTCAACAAAGCTGGCTGGAGTGAGCTAAAATTATCCACGAACAAACTTTAACTAAATTTTGGCGGAGGCTTCATACAAAAAAAATAATTGACATACAAGGACAAGTAGTTGTTTTTAAAGCTAATCGGTACTGTAACTGGAGACGCATATCACAAATTACTAAATCACACAGCCTAATCAGGCAAGTGTTGTAGCTGGCTTTTGCTTCTTTGTCTAAAACAAAATGATAAAATTTTCTGCGCATATGATGACGCTGAAAATGGGAGACAAAGTTGTATGCTCCCATGGATATCACCATATAGTGCATTTGGTTTAACCACAAAAAAAATAAAAATGAAATGGCATAACTTCTGAATTAAATATATAAGCATATATTTGGTACAGTTGTTCGTATACCAAAAAAAAAATAGACTGATAAAAATGCAACCAAAAGCAAAGAACAATGTTAGAGGATAATATAGAGATTTACCTCTGGAACATAGAGGAAAACCATCCCTTCTTCTTAGTATCAGCCTTGGCATCTTTCCCCTCCTTATCATCTTCAGAATCACTATCACTACTGACAACCTCTTCCTTGTCCATCATGCTTTCACCTTGATCAGCTGTCATAACTTCCACATTCCCATTACCGTTATCCTCCACAGGATCTGTAAAGTCCAATTTTGCTGCTCTAGGCGAATCTTCCCAAACTCTATTCTTCTTAGTAATCTTCTTCTTTGGGTCCTCCTTGGAACCCTTACTAACAACAGTATCAGCTTTCTTTGTACCTTTACCTCTACGCTTCTGAAGTTTACTTACATCAAAAGCTCCATTATTGGAACTCTCATTTTCCTTACCGTTAGCAACAACTGTCCCCCTAGATGATTCGACAACAACTTTATGGTTAGGGTTGGAGGGTCCATTCTCCAATATCCGGCTTTTCCCATCATCATCATCATCACCGCCATTAGCTTCACCTTTTTTCTTATTACCACCTTCCAACCCAACCTTTTTCACCTGCCCTTGCTTTCTACCATCATTCACTGACTTACTCACCTGTTTAGCTTTCTTCAACTCCTCAGCTCGAGCTTCAGCCTCTTTTCTAAGCTGCCTAAAAGTCTCATCAAAATCACCATACTCCACCCTCTTCGGATCATAGACCTCCGCAAACTCGCGCTTCACCATAGCAAGCAAATCATCCACATACAGCAGATGAAGAATCCGCTGATACACCGCAACAAAAACAAGGCCAAGCTCATTATGGAATGTCCACTTGAGGGTGTACCCGGCACCAGGGGCATCATAATTAAACGAGGCCAACCCAGACCGTTCCTCCAAAAGACAGGACCGGATCAGAGTATCAATCGGCGATCCCTTAAGTGCATTTCCAAGCTCTTTGCACGTCCACAGGATTAATCCTCCTCTGGTAAAGATCAGCAACTGCTCTAACATCCTTAATGTTCACCACAAACCCTGCTATCCCAAAAACATATAAATCCACGGAATAAAATCCTTTTCTTCCTTAAAATACAAATCAAGCACCCAAAAACAAATCAAAACTAAGGAATAAAACAATACAGAGGATTATTTGTCTCATATAACGCGTAGAAGGTGAAATTTCTAAACAAATGAATCAAAAAAGAACAAACCAGGTAGTACAGACAGCGACGATTCCTATTTGAATCCCAAACTAACGGTACAGGAGAAAGGAAAAATAGATCTACGATTTCAATGAAAACTGTAAGAACTGATTCAGGTTACCTTAAATCCGCTTTTGCTATTGGCTTTCGCCTGGCAGATCGATCAAAGAACAAACAAGTTCTTCGAATATACGAATGTTTCGGGTATAAATAGGCAGGAGTTTTTATTATTTTTAAAAGAAATTAAAATTAAAATTAAAAATAAAACGCGCGTCTCTTTGGACTCGGGGTTGACTCTTTTGACCGAAGAATACGTTGAAGTTTAGACGGTGAAAGGAGGTTGCCAAAGGCCACCGATACGGGCCCACGTTTCTTAGTTGTGTCACTAAATTTTATTTTTTAAAAAAATGATATTTTTTTAATATTATATTGAAAGTCAATTATAATCTGTGATATTTTTTCAGAAATATCAATTTTCAATTCAAGCACAAACACAGAACAACAGTGGGATTTGAGCAATAGCCATTAGAAGCAAAACATAGTGGCGTTTGCTTGAATGCTTCCCAGAAGTTCTTGTCTCTGCGATCAAAACCCTCTTCATTGTCTTCACTAGGAATGTTCCCATGCACAAGCATTCCCACAATGTAACTGCATAGAAACAGTAGCAGCTCAGCATCCTGGCCACCATGGCTACCGACACTGCGACAAAGGTGTATCCACCATAGGCAACAATATCGAGCAATGGCACGTCTCCGTCTCCTAATATGTGTAGTATGGCTTCAAGAAGTAGGACTTGGAATGTCCAACACAGAATTGCATTTGTCAATTGCACGGCTAATGCTTCAGGGCTGAACCTGAATGAAAATAGTTCTATTAGTAGAATATTTACTATCTAAATCCAAGAAAAGATTAATCAGACTGATTCTTACTTTCCAGTTATGCCCAAGGAGAAGCCAGCCAGAACCAGGTAAGTACCAAGCGCCATTAGAGGGATATACAAGTCTGGTGCATTAATGTCATCAACTGGAGGCTTATAGGAAACTTCACCATCAATGGTCTCAATTGTTCTCATCCAGTGTCCCTGTATGTATTTGGATGGAAAAGGGTTTAAAGCCAGGTAAATAGTTCTATACAGATGAAAAGGCGGAAAACAAGGATTGAAGCTACTGGTGTTATCTAATTGCATACCCTGTGTAGAAATGGAAGCAATATTACTTTCAACTTATTCTTCACATATTGATCATTGACTTGAAAATAGTACCTGGGGTTGGGCAAATACCTGCGGATCTGTAAGCTCCAGAGAACATTAGATGAGAATATCTCAGGGAACATTAAGTCTATCGCAGGTTTAATATTTTTCCGAATTTCGATCGATTAAGCTAGACATCAATAGAACATAAGTTTTATGAATTGAATAAGTATTCTTAATTCAGATGGAGCTAACTAGTTTCTGCTCTAAGAACAAAGTCCTGATTGTGTAATACCAGCCTACACAAGAAACCAGAACCAAGATAGCAGCCGGCATGTTTTTACCCTTGATCAGGAACAGCAGCTATAAGTGGAGAAGAATGTTGACCATATATACCAGCACTTACATTGCTTTTCACGTAGGCTGAGCTTGAGCCTAAGAGCTTCTCTCCATAAGCTTCTAATTCACCTCTGAGGAGGTCTGATCCGGCGCCATAAATTGTGTCCCCGAATGGATTGGCCTGTTTCGATGGTTGCATCATAACCTGAACATGGCTTCCTGCTGTTCTATACATCGCTGAGGGGAAAAAATAAAGATGGAGAGAATGTAACTTAGAAAGACAATCAAGCAAAATTCAACAAGCGTTCCTATAACTGATCCTCATTGTTTTCTATGAATAGAAGAGAAAGAATCTACACAATTGTTTGTCCCTTTTGTAGAAGGATGAGATAGCCATAAATCATCACAGTCCGAATCCCAATGCGAGTTAGAATCATGGTCTGTTCTAGAAATTTGAGATAATATATTTATAAGTCAGTTCAATTTCCGTGACCACAGTTGCAGAGAGGCCTAGGGATACCAAAAATCTGAAAAGGGTTACGAGATATAAATACCATGGTCCATTTTCCAACAACGGAGAAGCTATAACAAAGGGTGGCCAAGAATTGAATGCTTCGAGATAATACCGTAGTAAAGGCACTATCACCTGTCCCTTCCTACAATAACTAGCTATGGTGAAAACCACTTGACTGATTGCCTCACTGCTCACAAAAGTTCGACGAGTAGTTATTGAGATCCAAGAAGAAGGACAAGAACCAAGTTGAGTAATTTTAGCCGAAGTTCGCAGCAGTTTCTCCAGCGAAAGGGAATTTTCCCGTTAAACACTCCACGAGACAAGGGAGAAAAGGGATCTCCAGTTCTTCGACATACCCTAGGACCATTGCTGCTGCTAGCTGACAGGACCAAGATCATCAGCCATTTTTCCTTCCACATACCGCTCAAAGAACAATCAGTTCATTTGGAGAGACGTTTCCATGCTTTATATTTTTCATACCACCCCACCAGGGCCAGAGCCCTGTTCAGTGGGCCTACAAGATTGTGACCCACCTCCTGCTGTTTTCCCAGGCCCAGGTCTCTGTTCGGAGGCCCTACAAGATAGTGACCACTAGCTGCAGTTTTCCCAGGCCTAGCTTTGAAGACTTTCAATGAATCAAGCAGGGTCCATAAATAAAATAAGGATGGGATATTGGATCTCAATTTTAATTTATTATTTTATTGTACACTATAATTCTTTTAAAAAAGTCTAATAATATTTTTTAATAATAAAAAAAATTTAACTCACACAATCTTCGACTGTTTTAATTTATTTTTTCAGAATCTATCCCAAAATCATAAATTAATATGGTATGATTATTTCAAAATATGATACCACATCCATTAAATATACTTTTATAGCTTATTTCCAAATAATCAAATCTAAAATCTTAGAATTAAAAAATATAATATATGACAGATCAATTTATTTATAAAATAATTATAAATTCACAAAGATGATTAAATTATTAAACCAAAAATTTTAAAAATAAATATAGATAAGCCTACTAATCTATATATATTAGTTAAAATCATAGGTCCCGTATAAGACATGTCCATAAATAAATGTGGTCAAAGTTCAGATCCGTAGCCTCTGGAAGTTGATGGTTGGGCAAGCTACAAGTCAACACAAGAAGTAAATGAATTAATTTTCTTATATTTGAATTAAATTTAAATTAAAAATTGATATCTTAATTCAATATTTATTGATCTTACTATTTATTTATTATCAATAAAAAACCCGAATATTCATCCCTATCTTATGATAATTTTGCAGTCGTGCAAAGGATTAAACCGCACGCTTGGGCGCACATGAGGTAAGATATGTGGAGGCATGGATTTCATTAAAAAAGTAAAAAAATGCATGAAAGGAATACTCATGGAAGCATATGTCGGAAATCACGGGAGATCCTCATAGTGTTTATTTACGAAGCAAGCAATTGGCCGCTGGGCAGTTATATTTGAGTCTGGGTTTGACTAAGGAATCTGACTGGCCAAGGAACCCGACCCCATTGGTGCATGTGAAGACACTGAGAAGAGATTCAAGTTTTGGATATGGGTACGTAGCATTTAAAGAACGCTTGAAAAAGAAAATATGTTAAAAGCTAATGAAATTATTAAAAAATGAGTTAATGAGTAGTAAAGAAATAGAAGTTTTAACCGTATCTAGTTGTCTGAAAAAGTGACAATTTGGGCTTTAGTGTTTCTTCCTGCTTATTTGCCGTTTACGTATATTTTTAAATTTATTTTTTAAAAAATATTATTACCAAACTAAAAATACTAAAATGTTCCTCCTTAGCAGTTGAACAACCTTGCATTCCATCACCGACAAACTAAGCATGCATATCCGATTTGAATAGCAAAAGGTTTTGAATAAAGTCAAAGTTAGGCAAAATTAGGCAAGATATAATTATATACACAAACGATTATTTTTTCAGATTTTGATTGATTTATATGAAGTGTTCTACGTACGAAACAAATTTCATTCATATCTCATTTAATTTTGAAATTAATTCGTGTTGTTTTGTCGTTGAGTAATTATGATTAAATAATTCAACTTCACAATTTATAATATTAAGGATTATTTATATCTGTCACATCGGTGATTTAAAACTTGTTAACAACTCTTATTGACTAGTTAAACCATGTGCTAATGAAAAGAAATGTGGAGAAGGTTGACGAAACCCTTCAAATCTACATAACCCCACATGTTATTTTCTTTAAGAAAAACAAAGGCCCCTAAATTGACTAATGAAGCACTTATAATATAGATCTAGCTCTACCCTAAAAGCAATTCATACACTACGTTGATGGTTGACTAAAGGAAGATCAAGTTGTCTGTAGCAGAATCAGGCATCCTGCCAGAAATGGATGTCCTCATTTACCAGTTTAAGCTTCCTGATATCAAGCATTGCACGCTAACCTATAGTTGTTATTGAAGGAATCTAGAAGTATCCTTTAGGTCCATGAGAAAGTAGTGATAATGACCTATTGTTGGTTGTGGAGACCTTTTTCTATATACCCTTTTTGTCTTAAGCAACATATTGGAGGAACCACAAGCTGTTGCTCCCAATCCCATGTCCATGTTAGCCAGCAGGAAGGACCACAAAAGGGAGTAGACTTGAAAGGGAGAGCTAATGTTATGTCAATACTGAATGATTAAGTTTCGACCGAAATTTAAAAAGAGATTAATTTTTTCGGAGATCCTTACTCAGCTCTACTTGTTTGGTGTTACACTGTAAATGTACAGCTAAGACTGAGAGAAGCAGTAGTGGTGCATTTATGATGCCTCTTATGGATGGTAGTTAATATCCAGTTCTGATCTAGGTCCATGTTGCCTTGAAGCCACCCACTTATCTCTCTCTTTCCCAAATATATCAGGAGGGAAAGAGGTCCACATAGCTAGAGCTCAAAACCTGCAGCTCTAGTAGTGTAGTGTAGTGTAGTAATAATGCAGCAACGTTAATCTTGAAATTCCCTGTGACTCTGTAATTCTTTCAATATATATACCTTCACTTTGTCCTATATATGTATTAGCAGTATCCCACAGTTGGATTTCTGTCTCGTGTTTTTCCCATATACAGAGCTGAACAACCTTCTTCTGGCATTTCCGATGGCGAGTATAAGAAAGACCATTCTCTTATTGTTCGTTCTAGTTCCCTTGTGTTTCACCGTAAGTGCAGCGACAAAAGAGCAAGAGGTAGATCGAATCTCAGCTCTTCCCGGCCAACCACCAGTGACATTTTCACAGTTTTCTGGTTATGTTACTGTGGAAGAGAAACATGGGCGTGCACTGTTCTACTGGTTGACAGAGGCCGTGACAGCTCCTGAAACAAAACCTCTTGTTCTCTGGCTAAATGGAGGTCAGTATAGCTTCTCCTTTCGACCAAAAGTAATACCCTTTATGCTTTCTTGGTATTGTCTTTTACTTTAAAACTTCCCAGTAACTGAAGTCACTAACCTTTCTCTGAAGAGAACATGTATCAAACTGAGCTCAAACCTGAACTACTTGTGTCTGCTTGGTTGATCTTAAGCAGAACCTCTCTTTTCAGGCCACTCTTGAGGATTAGTAATGTTATCAGGAAAACTTAATTGGTCTAAGAAAGACCAAAAGTACAGATTCCATACAGTTAAGTGTTGTCTTTAGGAGTTAGGGATGTGCTTCAGCTGATTGTGTTATCGATGCCTTAATGATGAGCCAAAAAAAATCAGAGGTCCATCATTTAATGAAACACATGCAACCCAAGTCCCCACTCGTGTCGAACGGGGCCTTCAAGCTCAACCCAACCCCAAAGAGACAGACTATAGCAAGACAAACTACAGAGGCTATGTGCCATTGTTGTCACCATCAACTAGAAAAGAAAGGAGAAAACAACTGGTGGGTGACGGTACGACCAAAGATGAACCCACATGGGTACTCTCCTGCAGTCTCTGTCTCTCTTTTTATCTTTTTAGGAGGTTTATTCGCTTATACCACAGACCTTTTATTCTTACTTTAGAACAAACCCTATATACATCAAAGAGGCTAACAACGCCTTCAAATCTTTTGTCACTTTCTTGTATATATTTTTGTTTGGTTGATGTGAGGAGTGGAAGCACCAGAACTGTTGCTGCCATAAAGTGAACAAGCTTTCCTAAAGTATACTCATTTCTCTCCATATTGTCCCAACTAAAAGATGCTTCCTTCCATGTACAGTGCTCGTTCTGTTTCCTTTCATTTGATTTCTTCCTCCAAGTTGACTTTAAATGGATGGAAGAGACAAACATGTTCGATTTCCCATCTTTTCCACCTTCAGAAAAGAAATGATAAACCTCTTTTTTTCTTTTCTCCACCTTCTTCCTTCCCTGTAGCACGCGGTTTCTGAAGATGCTAATGTTCATGGCTTCTTTTGTGACAAATGAAGGAACATGTAAAAACTGCAGGGTCAAAATCCATAACAGAGAACAGGAAAAAGGAAAGCTAGTAAATGTAGGTTGCTTGCTACTAATGGAAGCTGACATCCAAGAGTAATCGATTTATTTGGGAAAAAAAGGGAATCTTTCATTTTCTGAACAGTTCCTTACCTCATCTGAATAAGTCTATGCAAGTTTCGTCAGAGCCAAAGCACTCCATTAAGCTATTAACTCCAATAGTTAAGCTTTTTCCGCCTGATTATCCTACTAATGTCTTCTCGGATTTCGATTAATACCTGTTAAGATAGACATCCCACCTACAGAATAAGATCCAGTCATATTATCAGAACTTGAATCCTGAATGAATGTTTAAAGGACTTCAGTCATTCTCCTCTAGACAATTGGAGTTGTATTGACATTATCTTATCATGCATAATGTGCAGGACCGGGATGTTCCTCTGTGGCCTATGGAGCGTCTGAAGAGATTGGACCTTTCCGAATTAACAGAACGGGTGCATCTCTGTATATGAACCAGTATTCTTGGAATAGGGGTAAGAATGTGGTTTCCTTTAAGGGAAAGAAAAGATTGTCGATCACAGAAAGGATTGTTGCGGAGTATTACCATGGATACGATAGTCTGCCTCTTGTTGTTATTCAGGACCTGATGTCAGTAATAGTTTTCATATTAATGGCTTCCATTTACATTTGCTTACAGAAGCAAATATTCTCTTCCTGGAGTCTCCCGCTGGGGTCGGATTCTCTTACACAAACACAAGCTCAGATCTAAAAGATTCCGGGGACAGAAGGACGGGTATGTCTGATATCATCTGGTAAAAATTAACACATTTCATTGCAAACCAATCACCAAAACTTGCCATTTCTGTGACAGCTCAGGATGCTCTAGTTTTTATCACCAGATGGATGTCAAGATTTCCGCAATACAAATACAGAGATTTTTACATTGCTGGGGAAAGTTACGCTGGTAATGGACTAACCCATTTTCTCTTGGTCTGTTCTGTTGGAAGGATAAAAGTCATTTCTCTTGTGGTGCTTCGACTCTAATGATCTGATTAACCTGCAGGGCATTATGTTCCTCAGCTGGCAAAGAAAATCCATGATTACAATAAAGATTACCCTCGTCCGATCATCAACCTGGAAGGTTTCATTGTGAGTAAAGCATAGTTACAGATACTGGAAAGGTGTAAACCGAGTAAATACTTAAGTACACAGACTGAAGTTCCTGATGAAATTCTGCAGGTGGGAAATGCTGTGACAGACAGCTACTACGATAGCATAGGAACAGTCACATATTGGTGGACTCACTCGATGATATCAGACAGGACTTATCGATCAATCCTCGACAACTGCAATTTCACAGAAGAGAGAGCCTCTCAGAAATGTGATGATGCTGTCAATTATGCCGCGAACCATGAATTTGGTGACATCGATCAGTACAGTATATACACACCGTTTTGTTTGCAGCACCCGAATAGTACTGTAAGGCTCAAAAACACTCTCTTGCGTCGAAGGCTTTCTGGTTATGATCCTTGCACTGAGAACTACGCTGAGAAATACTATAACCGACCTGATGTGCAAAAGGCTATGCATGCAAATACCACAGGGATTCCTTACAGATGGACTGCTTGCAGGTGCCTTTGTCTATTCTATTGAGATGATGTTTATGAAGGGATTGTTTATTACTTCTGTCTGATGCTATGACAACATTTGCTTCTGACAGTGACCTGCTTATCAAAAATTGGAAGGATTCTGATTCTTCCATCTTACCCATATACAAGGAGCTAATTGCAGCCGGTTTAAGAATATGGGTTTTCAGGTAAATTCCTATCAAAATGAAACTGAAAAAAGAAATGAACCTCCAAGCAAACCTGGGGTGATTTGCAGATTCAAAATCTTACCAGGTTCATTCTTCTGCATTAAAGGGATTATTGATTGCTTCTGTTGATCTGCAGTGGTGACACAGATTCAGTGGTACCGGTGACCGCCACTAGATTTTCCCTGAGCCATCTGAATCTTGCTGTCAAAACTAGATGGTACCCTTGGTACTCAGGCAGCCAAGTAAGGAAGACGATTGAGTAGTCTGCTTCTTGTTCTAATTTGTTCGACAGTGTTCGAACTAAGCTCAGCTTTGCATTTTTGTTACTTGAAACAGGTAGGAGGATGGACAGAAGTATACAACGGGCTAACGTTCGCTATCGTCAGAGGAGCCGGCCATGAAGTTCCCTTGTTTCAACCCAAGCGAGCTTTCATTCTTTTTAGGTCATTCTTGGCTGGCAAGGAATTGCCAAAATCTTGACTCAAGAAACATCGCTCAGGAGAAGAGAATAAAAGATAATGAGCTACTGGTCTATGGAGTAATCCGTGAACTGGTAGTAATCCATGTATCTAGTAGGAATATTCATTCAAGGTAAAATTTTGTTTTCAGGACACTTTGAGTACTCTGATTCATACATGAAAGGCAGATCATTGTTTCAGACTAGAACTAAATCAATATCATAGCTTCAGGCCGACTAAACTCAATTTAATTGGTGTTTTAAGATATAACGGAAAGAATAGACAGATACCCTCCGGCCACAAATCAATCCATTTTCTCTTTGCAAAGACTATGCAAAGGATACAAAAGGTATTTACAAAGTGATCTGGGAGCATCCATGGCGTCGACCTACCACGAACCAAGCTGCCCAATTCCAGGTTTATCACATTTATTTGTAGGGAATAGCTTAGATTTTCCTTTTTGAAATAAAGAATACCATCGTCAATAACAAGACTAATCTCTACTAAGGTTTCCATTCGGCACAATGCTGAAAGTAACATGGAATTGACTTATTACTTGTTCCAGTTCAACAAACAATCTAACAAGATGGCTTTAAATATAGCAACAGAAACAAGCAAAAGTTACTGAATTTCTTTACTTTTCAACCTAAACCCCCATCAGGATGAAAAAGACTAGTCAATTTCAGATCAAGTTACAAATGATATATAACTGGTCCAATTACAAAATTGAAGCTCAAGTCAGACATCGGTATTAGAAGAAAGCACCTTTACTTCAATCCACCGAGACCTGGAGGCATTCCTAAGCTCGTTGCAAGATCATTCATCTTTTCCTTCATAGCCTGAGAGATTTTAGCCAAAGGTTTGAAGTTTGATGAGTGAAGAGACAGATATCTTAAACACTGAAAAAGGAAGAAGAAGAAGAGTGATCCTACCTGAACACTCTTCTGATGGGCATCCTTGTATGCCTCGGTGACTAACAGCGACAGTTTCTGCATTACTTTTATATGAGGATAGAAGAAAGGTTTAACTATGCAAATGTGACATGAGGACATGGACACAAAGTCATCAGAAAACAAAGTTAGACATAAAACCAATCCAAAGCTCCCTATGTTTATTATTTTAAATGATGAATCCGTTCTATCTCACCCCACTTGCCTAGATTTAATCCCGAGACCTTTTAGGCTCAGGGAAATACAGCTAAGGCTCATTTGTACAGCCTTCTGCTAATAGAAAGTTCTTTTCCAGCTCAACCTGCTTTCCATATTTTTGCACATAACGAATATCACAGCCATGTGTTGATCAAAAGTTTCTTTCCAGCCTAACCAGCATACTACCTCGTAGTTATTCTACAAGTATCAAATTTTATGTATGGAAAAACCAAGTGTGAGTACGACTAAAGACATTAGGAACAGCATGCAGCAATTAAACAATCAAATGGTCTTAGCACAACAAAGATTCTGCTATATAAAACATAACTAGTACTAAGATATTGTAGGATGTTTATAACCTTTGGCAAAAGAAGAAACGCTTGCATTAGTTTCACTTTTGAGTATGATTTCGGCATTATTCAATAAGCAATTAAATAAACAGAGCGAAAGAAGTTTCAACGATATGCGTTAAATTAGACTTGTATTCTAACATATGCAAACCTATGAGAATTCCACTTTTTTAATCAAACCCTTTTTGTAACAGCTGTATTGAATGCTCCCATTTACATAAAAACAAAAATAAATCATCATACTCAGCGAAAAAACTTTTAGAAAATAGTAAATTTATGATGCTCACTTCTGGACCCAATTCAATTGCAGCTTCGGTGATCTCTATACGAACAGGCTGCTGGTTCCCAGACAGTGTTGCCTGCATTATGATCAAAGTTGAAAACTTCTTTGAGGTCCAAAAAACAGAGAAGTAGAGGCTAATATCTACAGTCATCAACCGTTAACTTCCATATTTAGGATATAAGCTGTAGAATAGACAAATTTAACATGAAAAGCATGATAGAAAGATAAAGAAACACGTGCAGGACAATTAGTCATTCAACAACAGCAGAGTGTTTAGCATAATAATTTCATGAATTTTCAGTTTAATTCAATGTTCTAGCCAATATTTTGATTGACTGAGAAATTTACAACAAAAATATGTCACAACACAAGTTCTTCAACTGCAGCTTTTCCACTTGATCCATATTTATAGTAACCCTATCGTTTTTCATTCGCAAATATATGAAACACAGAAAAGGCACTCCATATTCAATTATCTTGTCACAGAAAGACAATGCCTAATTTTTTAGATCTGATCAAGTGGAATTCCAGCCTAACTCAGTCTAAAGATAAAAAATTATTGACAAAATGAAAGAATTAACACAACTACATTTAATCAAATGTTCAAAATGAAGATCATCAAGGAAAACCGCTTCCCCTTCACAAGCTATTTTATATACCAACCCCTAAATGAAAATAGAAAACCTATACCAATAGACATGAGTGTATAGAATGTGAGATGATGCAAAAGGCATTAAACTAATGAGAAAACAGACTCAAAGCGTATTGATCCACGCACATGCACACATAATTAGATCCAAGGAAGAGCAAAAGATTTGATAGAGAAGAAAAATGCATACCTTGATTAGCTCACCTTCACAGTAACCATCAAACTCTTTTCTGCAAAAGTAAATAGTGCACAACAGGGGAAATTATTCAGAAACATACTAAAAAGTCCAGATATGATAAAATTCGTTATGGAAGTCTTACACAGCAAGTTCCTTCTGCACCTTGACTGCTTCAACTTGGACAACCATTTGTGCTTTCTTCACAGTCTCATATAAGTTTTGCATGTTTCCAAGAATTCCAGCCTAAAAGCAATAAAAGAAATAGTGTTAGTTTTAGCTGAGGAGACAACAACTGCAATAGTCTATTTAAGTAAAAACATAAATGAGACAAAAAAGGGACACTACAATAGCCCTATCTATACAATGCTCTGTCAGACAATAACCCAAATAAAGGGGAAAAATGGTTGACCTCTGAAGATTTTTCGTCACCCTTTTCGTTGTCCTTCTTTCCTCCAAATAGAGAATATACACGAAGAGTTCTACATTTGTTCCTGGATCTCTGATGAGCAGACGAATATACCAGTGGCTTACTAACTACATTGGCATTCAAACTTAAGTGTCCTGAAAGTAGGGAAGAAGAATACGTTACACCCTCTTCAAGACCCAAACAAGAGCACAAAGACAAGTAGTCACCAAAACCATCATTCCAAAGGGCCAATATGGGCCAAACTAGTAAATTTGAGTTAAAAGCTACAGCCTATAAAGCACCAGCAGCAATTGCTAGATAGTATGAACCAGATGCATATGCATATTAATTTTCAAATTTTCATAAATCACAATTTCATAACAACAACATTTCAAGAAATATGATAAATGAACTGTAGCTCAACACATCAAAAAAATCTGCTATTTAAAGAAAACGTAGAAACCCATTAGAAATTCAATCCAAAACTATTCGAACAAATAAATTAATAAACTAAGAAGAGTTGACATTGTGACATCAGTAACCACAAGCTTTGAAATACGCATACTGTACAAAGAAAAACTCAAAAAAAATTATAAAAAATAAAAGAAAAAAACGCCAAAAGCCTGAAACCCTTTTTCTCTTCTCACAATCCAAGATTTGCCGAGGAAACATAAGGAATAAAAATTTTAAAAAAAGAAAAAAAAACGGGTTACCTGAAGAAAAAGTGGAAAGCTTTTTAAAATCAGCGCTGAGAGCGTTTAAGTTGCAGAGGCCAGCAGCCAATCCAGTCGTTGAAGCCATTTTCGATCTTCCGAGCGCGAGAAGTCACAAGCTAAAGGGCGATTCTTTTTTCCCTTTTAAGAAGATAAAGGCTGAGAGATTTTTTAACATTTCCAATGTTTGATATGTTTTGTTCTCTCCTCGTTATCATCCACCATCTGATCTGTTCACTTTCACTAAACTGACGGCTGATAGCTTGACACGCATCTGTCGTGAGTTTTGAGGTATTGGTAGTCCAATACTATATACTAGGTTGTTACTAAAATTTCAAATTTGCGATCTGAATTGTATTTTATTGGAAAATATTTATAACTCCATTTAAATATTAATACAATTCTTCTCAAGCTAATTATGACGAAGGATAATCTTCGGTTAAAACTAAAAATCATACATAAAAAATAAATTTTATTATTTCATCGTCAAATAAATCAATATTTTCTTATTATTAAATTATTTTAATATATTTTTATTTTCAACATCAATTTTAATTTTGACTAATTTAGAAATCTAGCTGGGAATCCAGTTACAATTTTACCTTTTTAACAAGACAACCTTTGATTTACATGATTATTGGAATTTAAAAAATATTTTGAAAATTTTAATACTATGTTTTAAAATTATCATTAATTTAAATTTTTTAATAATATGTAACCTATCTTTAAAAAAATTAATTAATGAAGCTGATGCCAATTCTGCCCATTTTATCAATTCCGGTCGAGGTCCAAGAAAAACCGACAGGAAACATGAATGATATTGTCGTAAACTTTGGTTCGAGGTCCCAGTTGGGCTGACAGGTAAGGCTGGTCTAACCACGTAGTCCAGAAGATAGGTGCTGATGCGACCCAGATTTCTTAACCTGAAGGGGGGTGGCTTACAGGGAAGTCCAATTTTGCCCCCGAGTCAATCATCTATTTACCACTGGACACAGATCCCAACCCAGAAAGGTGTCTCGTGAAGGTTTGACATTGCGGAAGCCAAAAATAGGATTTAATAGAGAAGAAGAGGGGTATGCAAGAGAATAAGATTGTCAGGAAACCATCATCATTCTGTTTCTCTCTTTCCCCTTCGTTTTCCTTTATTCTGCCGTACGTAAGGTAAAAGAAGCAACAGCAAATAAGGAAGGTAGATGAAAGATGGAACTAACTCCAGCCTCCAGGCCCCCCTTTCATCAAAGGCGAAGAAAAGTCCACGCCAACGCCATCTTACTTTCCTCGCCGCCCAAACTCTTCAATGGCCCAGTTGGACCATAATTTATGGGAGAAGAAAAACAAAAATGGAAGGGAGGTGAGAGGAGGCGAAGGGAAGGGAAGGGGAAGGGGAAGGAGAAAGGGTGTTGATTATATGTGGCTAGTACATACATGACTTCAAATGTTGTCCTCCATTCCTCAAGACAGACATCAGCTCTTTCACCCTCTCCATCAACAGCACACAAGCATATTAAAATGAAGGGTTGCCACAAATGCCCTCCTGCAAACCCAAAAGATCCCATCTTCATCACTTTCTCTACTATACCATCAAAAGAAAACAATTTTTTTCACCGAATTATGTGGGCTTCTAATTGTATGGGTTTTCATTCTTTGTCTTGGTCAGAGTTTCATAGAGAAAACAGGAAAGCAAGAACCTTCCCGTCTCTACCTCTACCTGTCTACTATCTTTACCTTCCTCCATCTTACCTTCCATTCCCTTTTAATTATTTCCTGTCCGTCTCTTTCTCTTTCTTCTTCCTCATTTACTCTCCCTCGGTTTCTTTGCCTCTACTTTATTTCTATCTCGTCTTCTCCTCCATTGTGTCTCCATTTCTATCCTCTCAATATATCTCTTTTTTCGTCGTCTGCGATTCGATCTGATGGTGAAGAAGATGAAAGGGATTGCTCCTGCTGTTATGGAGACTTCCCCGTATGCTGCTATATATGAAGATCCAAGGGCCGTGTTTAGGCGTCAGAGTCTTTTGCAGGACTACAAAGAACTGTTGAAGGTAATTACTTTTCTGGGTTTTGTTTATTTTTTCGGTTTCTAGGTTGGATGTTTTTGTTAGATCTGGTGCTTTCATCAGTTATACCCTTTGGATGGAATTCTCGGATTGGGTTCTTCTATCCTTGCTTGATTGCCGAGACTGATTTGAATTACGACCGGAAAGACTTGGCCTTTTGTTATCAAACTTTTTTGGGACATATATCCCCTATGTATCCATAAATTTCCTGTCTTTTTGTGTTGCGAATTTGTTTGATTCTGATAAAAAAATTGACTGAAGGTTGATTAGGTTCTTTTCAATGGTTTATGTTGCCCTTAAGAATGACAGCTGAAGGAGGAGTCCAATAGTCTCATGAAGATTTATGGATTGGGATTTTCTTCAGTATCTGACATTTCATGGACTTAAGCCCTTTTTAAATTCCTTCTCTAGCCTTTAGTCTCTAAATTCCTGGTCTTTGTGATGCCAATCCTGCTTATCCATATTGATATGCTTGGCTTACCAAGCACTTGCTTTTGCTTTGTTTTCTTGTATATCTGGTTTCACTGTGCTTGTTAAAGGTGGACTAAGAAATTTATGTATTTCTTCAGGAAACAGAAACTAAGAGAAAGGAGATGCAGATTATGAGACAGAGAAAACTGACCCTGCTGGCTGAAGTAAGGTACGGTGTTGTTATATTTGTGTATATATATATATATATATATATTGTGGGTTTGCATAAAGATGGGATTAGATCATGCCTTGCTTTTAAGCTGAACTTGGGTTATGGTCGTTTTTTATGTTAAGGTTTCTTAGAAGGCGATACAAGTACCTGACCCAAAACCACTCTCAGAAATCCCTGATGAAACAGAAAGTGGCAGAACCTCTTAAGTTGATGACCAAACCCAGAAATATGGGTAACTACAGAAATGGCAGTGGAAATGATGCTACTTTGCAGAACCTACCCCAACGGTTTCATTTGAAACATAAGGGTAAGATCCAAATTGAAAAGGAATCTGTTTTAAGGACACATTTTCCCATACTTGAGCGGAACCAGAAGCATAAAAAGGGAGCTGCATTCATGTACTCAGAGACAGTTTCTGATTTGAACCAGAGGGAAAGGATTCATAGCGGAAAGGAAGCCATTATTCAAGACAACGCTCCAATCTTTGACTTGAACCAGATTTCGGTAATCTATTCAGCCTAGCCTTTTAACCTTTTTCCTACTTGAGCTATAATGAAACCATGCCTCTGTGATTTATCGTCATGATCACTCTTCGTTGCAGAGGGAGGAGGAAGAACTCCATGCTACTGGCGAAGCAGTGAGATTGGAGGAGCCGAAGCTGAGTTTACTAAGAGGTGGAATCGATGAACAACATGATGACTTGAAGCTATCAGCTTGTCGGAACGTCGGAAATGGGTCAAGTCGAGCTGGGAAGAGGAAGATTTCATGGCAAGATCAAGTGGCTTTGAGAGCTTAACAGTTCATTCCTTTTCAAACGCAACGGCTGCTGGCCATGTATTAGTTGCAGATTGAAGAAGTATGCGTTGCCTTTTATGACTAACTTCTTTTGTCATTTGCTTGTAAAGAAAAAAAAGAGCCTGTGTTAGATGAAATGAAATGATGGAAACAACGCTAAAAAAATCAAACTTATCTTCGTCATCTCTCCTAGTTGATGTAAATACTTGTCTTTGTTAGATTGAGGAAGTAGCTTTGGCTTGGATATGGTGACGAAGGTTGGGGTTCCAAATTTGTTTATTTTTTTCGGATTTTAATCCATATTTATTAAGATAGATAATAAATCTAGCTTTGAGCTTTGCCGTTGTTAAGTTGTTAAATTTTAAATTCATTATTTTTAACTCGATGCCGATATGAATATATTAATAAATTGTGAGGGTTAATTTAGGTGAGAACGACGACGTTTTCACTAGACTGAATATTTAGTCACGTTCAGTTCAGAAAAAAATATTTAATCACGTTTTATAAAATATTAAATATTTTTTTCTATAAAAAATAATTTTAACTCCCAGCTCCACGTCATTGTGCATGCAGGATACCAACGACTAAGCTGGCAACAAGAAGAAAACAGGCAGCGCCACGTACCCGTTAAAACCTCGACAGTTGACGCCGTTTTCTGTTCTTCTCCGTCTTAGTATCCGCCTCGCCTCCCAAATACATCAAATACAGTTAGTCGGGGAAAAGAGGGATAACCAAACACTGTTAGATTAACAACCTAAAGGATCGGATCACCTCGAAAATGCCTACTCGCTGTGAGATCTTCTGCGAGATTCTCATCGCAGTCCTGCTCCCGCCGCTGGGCGTTTGCTTCCGTCACGGCTGCTGCAGCGTAAGTTTCCGTTCCGTTTCTCTTTATGCTTTCTCCACAATTTCAACTGTTTTGATTGATCGAAATCATAGGGACGTTTGTTGTGCAGGTGGAGTTTTGCATCTGCCTGCTGCTGACAATTCTAGGTTACGTTCCGGGAATAATCTACGCTCTCTACTCGATCGTGTTCGTCAATCGTGATGAGTACTTCGATGAGTCCAGGCGCCCGCTCTATGCTCCATACCAGTGAATTCTGCTTCTCCGTCTTCTACATATTCGGGCATGAACTTCTACTTGATTTTTATTCTGAATTTGCAACTTTTCTTAACGTCTAAAATGATTTTTCTGTTAAATCTTTGAGTAGTATTGCCTCTCTTTCGCTTCTGTTGTGTGTGTGTGGTAGAGATTGATTATACGCATCCCATATGGCATCATCCCCGAATAGGCAGAAGATTGATGAACAGATACTTTTCTTGTTAATCATTCCATGTAGTACCAGTACCGTTGCCTGTAGCTTGGTACTGAATGAATGCCAAACTTGCATCCATCCAAACCCGAGACATCTCTTGTTTGCCAGCATTTGTGTACTCGTTACTTTCTTTCCTCAATTGTTGGCATTCTTCTTACGAGCCTTCCACACCCTTGCCTCCACTTGTGTTTATTGCCAATTGATCAGGTTTGCTAGCTGATCCAGTTTAGAATATGTGCTTAAATCAAGTCCTTGTTTTCCACTGCTCGGACAGACTTTTTTGCTTGCTTCTTGCATTTGCTGGCTGGATAAATTGCTTCCCCTTGCGAATCTTTACCATGAACTTAAGCAATAAATAATCTCATAATCTTAAAAATGAATATTTATTAAATTAAAATATTTTATTTTTATTTTTATTTTTATTAAAAATAACTTTCATTAGTTAATAATATAATCAGAAGTCAAACAGTAGCTTCTGGAACGTATCCATGTGACCCTCCTCTAAGCACATAGCCAAGATGACACTCCCGTCGTTAACCGGAGGAGGGTAACATGTACCCTTTGCCTTCAAACACATTCACTGGTTCTCCCCACCCAAAATCGATTGCATTGGACGGCAGACGCAGCCAGCTATTAATCTTGAAGTTTGGGTTTCGAGATCTTGGATCCTAGCAATACAGCATCTGGGTCTCTTTGATTGTCCAAATAATCAATAGCCGATCTCAAGTAGACGTTATCCATCTGCTTCACCGCTTTGTGTATCCTCTCCACACTTTGCACAAGTGGTTCCAACACGAGCTCCCCCGATAGAGCGACTGGTGTAGTTTGAAAGATGACATTGCCGAAGTAATTCGGTGGAAACGGAGGATGTAATCTGGACCGACCATCCACCGGACTGTTTAACTTGGTTGCTTGATCATCAGGAAGGCCACGAGCTGTGCTTGTGCATCGCCATAAGTGTGCATTAAGATCTCATAAGTGCTGTATCTGACTCTGCTACTCTTGCTTTCCATAGCTCGAGCTTTCAAGGCATTGATTAGGTCGGCTATGATGTTAATATTCTTCATATCAAAGGCTTCAGAGTGTTGATAAGAAGGATCATTAATGGTAGGAACCGGATCATATTCGGTACAATGGAAGGTTGGATTAGGCGGATACCTAGCTTGGAGTAAGGTTATTAATAGCGGAGAATTATTAGACTAGAGTTTTGCGATATAAAATTGTTCGTAACCATACCATAGAGCTTTTACAATAACCTTCGAGTGACTAAAAAATAACATAAGTAAACCTTTTTCATAAAATTAATTAGAATGTTAAACTTAATAACTAAAGAAAATAAATACAAAAGAAAATAAATTTACTTAATCTATTCTGAGATCAAATAATTTATAAAAAAATTTTATTTGGCAAAAGAAAATTGAACCGTGCTATCTCAGACAATGTCGTCACCAGATGTGTGCTGCCGTTCCGTCTGCTACAGTATGGATAAGCGCCGGTGTTAAATTATGGCTATATTTCTATTTATGAAAAAAAAATTGAAATATACCAGATAATATGACATATTAAAAAATTTCGAAGAATTGAATTAGAATTTTGGATTTCGGGCAAAACTCATATTTGGATTCAACATTTATAGACGTCTACAATACATCAAATACAATTAATCAGTATTAGTAATGATAGATATTCTTTAATTTTCTTTATTCATATATATATCACATATACATATTCTCCCGTAAAAAGTTATATTCACTCAAAATAAAGCATACAATATCAACAATTCAGAAGTGACATAAAATGCTAGTGTAGAGGCAAAGGCAGAAGATTTCAGAAACAAAGATCCTGTCCCATTCCGGTGACGGCCGGCACGGGGATGAAGGAGGTCTCCGCCCCCATTAACCCCCTTTCCATGTCTTTGAAAATCTTCTGGCACTTCCTTGTCTACACCTGCTTTCGGACAAGAAATACAGAAATATTGCATCAAACACCATTGCTATATACAAATTCAAAGATCGATGCTTAATTACGTTACTTACTGGTATGGAAGGTTGTATTGACGATGACTGAACTTTCACATATGCAATATCGAAGAGCTGTTGAGCATATAATTACGACCAGGAAGCATGTCGTAAGAGCACTCTTCATGATGGATGTGATCTCTTGATGGTCGGAAATTAATGGTGGATATCTCTTTTACTTGCCCAAGTATCGGACTGTCTCTTTTGTATATATAGTGATATTTATGTTAAGCTGTTAATCAAGCCAAGCCTGACCCTGTTTAAGATTCTTATCGGTCACAAAATTAGTATCTTTTCGGATTTTACGATTCGTATTGTTTAAAATTCGAACTTGATACTTAAGAAACCCAACTCTCTTTATTATTGGACCGAATACAAATTGATTTAACGTATTAAACAAGTAATGCTGAGATGCCTTTTACATTTTATGAAAGCTAGCCATTGTCGGTGAACTTTTATCTTTGTGCTCAAACGTATTTCTTCTTTTGTTTTATTCGATTATATTTCTATGGGGAATATGTTGTGGGTTGCCCCTTTCAGGAACATTATCTCTTATTTGATTAGACAATTATTGTATTGATGCCTTATGAAGAAAAAAATCTAGCGTTTTATGATAGATCATATTAACTAAAGTTTAATTAGATTAAGATATTTTTGAGAAAAATATAAATAAGAAGAATGGTCGGGTCAATCTAACCGATCATACTTACCTCGTCAAATAATATTTTTATCTAATGGTGAATTCTATAATTTTTATTCTATATAATGTTTATATATTATACCATCGTTAACTTCTTGATATAACATATAAAAAAATTTACCATAAAAGTTTCGGTATGTAATATAAGAATTTATGGATATAAAAATAAGATACTTTCTTTTAATAAAATTTGGATGAATATTTTAATTTTTCAAGTATTTATAAAAGTTAAATAAAATCGAATCAAATTTTTTTACTAATTTATTATTGAATTATTTCGAATATATTAATCATTAAATTTAAATTAATTTTACTATATTACTTATAAAAAATTAAATTCAATATAATAAATTCGATATGGTGAATTTTACTTACCCCTTTAAAAAAAATCTGGCAGATTTCGAAATAATCAATTGATTGAGGATAAATACGTTGTATCCGTCAACCATACCTCTCACATTCATTGAGACTTTTTTTTTTTTTTTTTATCATGGAGCTATCTTCTCAGTAAATCGAGAGGCTACTTCTTCTGATCTTCTCCACAAGATTACTTTAATGCCATTCGATTTAATTTTTTTTTAAAATGGGAACTGGAAAATATAATCAGGTTTAAATACATATGGATCAAGATAAATCCGAGATAAAGGTGAAAATCAAAGATTCTTATTGATTCAAGAAAAATCACTCTTTTTTAGCAATAAACTAAGATGGCCTGACAATACCAACTCATACTTACGGATTCGTTACAAACATATTTGTTCCTCAGATATCCTACTAATTAAATAAGGCAACAAAGATGAGCAGCCCAATAACAGCATGTCTTAAAGGTCCTGAAAAAGAAGAGGATTTGAACAGTAAAGAGCAAGCTCCACTTTTTGATTTAGTAGGACGGGGATGAATTGCATTTTGACCACCATATACACCCTTTGCAGCTCTCTGAAAAATCTTCAGAAGATGAGCTTCATGTATGCTCTCGTCTGTTCTGCTGTCGCCTTTCCTTTTAGATTCCCCTGAGAGTACTACATGTATGCCTGCTTAGTTCAATACATAAAGTCATCCTGCTTAGTTAGCTTAGCTCCCCTCTGAAATTAACTGAAGTTTCTTGCAAAAGAAATACGTATAGTACTTACTCTTATGCTGCCTTGTGCTCATCATTAGTGGGTTGTGTCCGGGCGTGACATAAGTAGTTTCACATGCACAGGAGGAAAGGCCATTGATGCAAATGAAGAAGAATACAAGGCAAGCAAGTGTTTCTCTTTTCATGTTTAAAATCACTCTTTCAGGTTCGGTGAGGGTGAGATGTACTCCTACATGTAAATGGGCAGTTCAGGTGCTTTATAAGGATAATAAAAATATATTAAAATCATTTTAATATTTATTTTTTCATCTTATTTCAATACCATTTTAAAATTTAAGTATTCCGATAACTCTTACACCACTATAATGATGCTTACCGATTTACATTGTGGTGTCTCTTACGCTTTTTTTGTTGGGAAATAAAGATAAAGAGGTCGAACAGAAAAGATTATGCCCTCCTTTGGATCTGATCGACAGAGCACTTTCGGTGACGGTAAACAGGAGAAAAAAAAGGAAAACAAGAGTGAAGAATAAGTACAGCTTCTTTTTGTAAAGATCCTTTTAACTTACTACCATTTCGTTTCGATTTTGACACGAATATGCTTCTTAAAATCGTGCACCACTCTAGTAACTTTGTGTTCTTTATTCACGCACCTGTGGTTCTCCTTGCTTTCTACTATTGTGTCCAAAAGTATTATGCTGCCTCGTTATATACGCTCCAGCCACATATTGCCTTTCTGTTTCGAGCAAAAAAAATGAGGGTCCTCTACGAATGGGAAAAGATTATAGAAAAATCTCTCGTTTTGCCTTTTAACTTTGATTGTCTTGTCAAATATATATTTTTTTAATAATGATTGTCTTGTCAAGTATTGATAAAATATATAGCTTAATAAATATTTTATAACAATTTTTCAATATTGTTATATTTTTTATCAGTTTGTGAGAATCACTTTCATTTCCTCGGCTCATTGTCAGCAAAATAGGACCCACTTCCTAGGAGAAAACATGCATACAAGGTGACACACTGCCAGGAACCAAATCTGTGTTAGATGTCGTGGTAAGTTTGATAATTTCCACGGTTGCACCTGAACATTACCCTGCAATCACAGTAGGTGAAACGGAGTTGCTAATGAAATCTTAGGTATCATTCCAGCAAGTCAAATTTACCAACCACTATGAATTATGGTATAAACTAACGTCAAACTCTTCACCTAATAGTAGCATAGGTCTTGGTTTGATCTTGAACACATTAGACTTTCTCATGGTCCAGTTTCCTTTTTTCGGTTGTTTCCTTCTCACAACTGCTCTTCCACGTCTTTCTTTTCAGCCGTTAGGTTAGGAAAATTGTAACTCTTTCAGCTTACATGTTTTGTTAGTCAGTGAAACAGGTTATCAAGAATATCTTGATTGAGCCTCCGGAATGCTGGAACCTGGTCAACATGATTGGCCAGTTTAGACACTAATCGATCCATGTATAACACATAAAGCCCATTTCTACTTTCCAGGAGCTCCAATGCTTTTCGAGCATGGAGAATTGAAGCCATCCACTCTTCATAAAGCCCTGCGGTATCATTAGATCCAATAACGAGATAAAAAGAAAAGGTTATCTAGTTATAAAAAAGTAGTCGCATAAAACAAGTGAATTAAAAAAAATTCTTGAAGCAAACCAGCATTTAATACTGGCATACATGAACAGGATACATAACAAACCAGAAACAAAATGAAAATAGATGGGCGAAACTAATTCAGTTTACCATAGTCAAAATTTTTATCTCCAGCCCAAATCAACAAGTAGTCCATTATCAAGAACTCAATAAGCTGGATCCTGCCATGCAGAGAAAGGTTAGACATGAATCTCTTTTAAAAAAACAAATACTTAGCAACATCTAAAGCTACTGCAACCAATAAAAACTTTTGAATCTTTGGCTACGTAATATTACATTTAATAGAAGCTCCAAAGAATAACTTCGCCTCCAACTTTGCAACAGGAGGGGGGAATACTCATTCATAGGCATAGGTTTGCTGGTCATAGGGAAGCATATATGGGCAAGTCATGCAGTTTAAATAAAACTGAAACGGGATTCTGCCCATAATTTGTAGTATAGAAATTTCACATGTTAGTCCTAAATGCGTACCAAAATGACAAATCTAGTTATAAATTCAAGTCCAATAGAAACTAAGATGGTAAAATATAAAGTGTCAGGTCATAAGGCCTAACTGATGGGTAGCCCTGCAGATGGCATGCCATACTTATTCTGGAGGCAATATAAAAACCCCAAGATGAATGTTGTTAGTACGCTTTGGTCGTTTGTAACACCATGCAGACTGACTACAACTGGAGATGTGACGGCAATCATGGTTGTGAATCCCATCAAAGGCAACTTACATTATGAAAAGACACTCGTGCATGCATGGAAAAGCGTTATCAAATGGATCCAAGAAAAGCAAATTTTCTGCCACCACAGATATTTGTTGAGAAATAGAAAGTATTGCACGCTGCCCGATGTAAGATTCACTTCCAAGCTTGCGGATCAAATGTTGAATATGGAACTGGTCATCGGTGTCAATATGTGATGACTCTGCAATTAGTGAAAAAGAATAACCAGGAAAACCAAACATTTAACATGAGGAAAACTTTGGACAAGTTTAAATGAAAAGAAAAAGAAACTAACAAGAAGAGTTAATTCCAACGACAGTCTAATCCAAGGAAACAAAACTGCTGTGGTTGCTGGTATGAAAAAGAGCAATGTTTCTATAAGTGGCCAATGCAAAAAATTCAACCAAATAAAACAGATTCCAACCACAACAGCACGCTTACCTTCTTCATTCGATTGTGATGGAGAACACATCCTTCTAACCAAGCGTATAATCAAACTGCTGGTAATTCCTTCAATGAGCTCTGTTTTAATTCCTGATGATAACAGATTCCTCAATGATGCTGCAACATAACCAGAAAGTTGAGCCAGAATCACTTAAAACGAAAAGAAATAAGGTATACAACAGTGGGGATTTTAGAGCGAGTTTGCGGCTACCTACGAACGGGAAACTTAGATGAGCAAAGAAAGCAAAGTTAAGCACAAATTACTAGCAATTCATTTTGCTTTCAATTTAAAAATAAATAAATCCAATTACTCCATTGCAGGAATGTTGATATCGTGTCCATAGGCTTTAAGCATTTTCCAGACGTCCAAAAATTTTACAGCCTATTTACAATCCATCATGTTTCCTGACTGCCTAGAGACCAAGGTTATTTTCACCATTCTGCTCCATTGAGCATGAGCGGCAACTAAATAATCCAATACATATGCTTCGCCTCTAACCTTCAGTGGTTCCACGGGATATTGAATGTGGGGCCAAATCCACTGATGGAAAAACTACAGGAACTGTGAGTCTTCAATAATTCGTCCAATAGCAAAACGAGAATCTTGAGTATAGCACGAAGTTTCTATTTTTTTTTTCTAGTCGTCTGATGTGGACAGTAAATGAATTCTATGTTGACAATGTTCTAAACATTTCGCTTCATAATTATATCAAATAAGTAAATTGTTGGTATGGTATATAACTCTTTCCCTACCTAAAATGAAATCCACAGCTTGGTGTGACCACTTAGAAAAATTAGCATCCTCCATCTGCAACGTTGAGTAGACAAAAATTAAAGCCGGAGGTCAGTGATTCACCGAGTTTCCAAAAATGAAGAATATAGAAGAACGGGATAGCATTCAGAGAAGAGGATAGACGAGTGAGAGTTAAGAAAGTATAATTGTTTTATTAAGCCCAATACAATCAATCGTATCACAGTAAGAACATGCCTAAGTAACTACATACTCATAGACTGAGATCAAAAAAAAAATTACTACATACTCATAGACCTTTCAGACCTTTCTCGGTTATTCTCCCGATGAGTAACATTTCTAGCCTATTTTCCCTACTAGCTTATAAAAAAAAACGATAACATCCGGGAAAGATTAGTTCTAAAGAGATACTCTCTTATTCTAAAAAAAAAAGATAACACGCATATAATGCATCTCACGGATCCTCATGTGCCTCTATAACATGTGACCGGTCAATTTTTAGCATGTACTATTCTGGAAGACGTTAGTATCCCCGATTCAAGATCCTTGTCCCACAGCTATGTAATCGAAACAGTTGGAGGAATCACATCTCCACCCACTTACCCATGGCACGCATCCGCATGCTTAAGGAAGAGCGAAGACGGAATAAGATTCTTTTGAGTGGAGTAGGAATATACGAAAACAAAGGGTGATTCTCGGAGGATTACTTTACAAATCCCACATCAGCAAAATTCAGCGACCAGTGTGTATTCACAAATCTTTGAAAACTCTTCCTTCAACTAGTTTTTGGGATGAGTTCTACCCCAGGATTTGCATCAATTAATTGCGGAACAATCATTGACATTTCATTTCAGTTGCGCGAGCCCTGCTACTAGAAAGGAGAGGCGAGGTCCGTTCGTACATATAGTTGCCGAGTCAGAGAACAACCCAAAGTTTGGTCTTCAATAAAGCTTGATGCCGCTGTAATTTCCATCTCGATGGAAATATGCAACAACATACTGGGAAAAATCATCAAGTTCAAGGGATCAAATACATATTAGGAGCCACTCATGAAAATCCTAACCGAAAATTCTAGGAAAGCATAAAATTGGACACGTTTCACACTGATACGTTCAACCTCCAGCATTCTTTCTGCAAAGTGAGAAAAAATTCATGAAAATAAGTCTACCCCATACATTTGAGGCATCAGCACAATACTTTGCACGCAAAAGTCCAATCACTAGGACCTGAACCTCGATTGCTACCACGTTTCTTGGAAGAGTCCATGAGTCACTAATGCAAGAGACACCCCACCAACACCGAAGCCCACCATTCTATTATAGAAGATGAGATATCATTTCTTTGAACTCCATACAATCTTTGTCACGCTCGTGATGACGAGGAAAGATTTTGCACAAGTTTCTCAGTGGAATTATCGAGATCTTAGAAGAATATGTACATTTTCAGGAGCAAGATTCTTGTGTTTTAAAGTTATTTTCTTCTGTTGCCCTTGTACCATCCGTTACTCATGACAAGCCCAATTAGCAGATAACAATGATAAATCTGCTACCAACTCATGCAGCTATATTTGCACAAATGCAAAAGGAGAAGAAGAGGATAAGAGAGTGGCGAAGGAGCAAGATGATAGACAAAAGACTCAAGATACTGTTGAGAGAAAAGGGAGAACCAGGGACAAGAATTCTGTGCACTACCCGGCCTAAATCCCTGATCTCTGTCAATAATCCATTGATACTACTTCATAACTACAAATAACTAAATCCACTTAGATATCTTTTACTGTTTCTCAAACGAAATTTTTTTCCTTCCTAATGGACAAGTGAGATACTTACATAATGATAACAAGCATGCATTACATTCCGTTAGCCTCATACTTTTCTTACCAGAATAATCAACAGCAAGCGTGAAAAACGAGTATGTAAATTGAACTTACAGGAGAATCACTGTCACATAGCTCCACGAGAAAATCAGCCGAGGCCCTAAACTGCTCCGCTTCATCTTCACTATTTAAGTCTTGTGCCATATCATAAAAAGAAAAATGGTACAATAGATATCTCAAAAACATTTTGTGGTTGACCAAAAAGCTACTTGGAATGGGGAATGAATTAAAAGAAAAACCATGCTCAGAATAGATATACATGTATAGTGTGCATTCCTACACAATGGATTACCACATATGTCAACCATCTACTCCGATAATATAAAGTCAGTAGAAAGAGGATGGATGAGCGCGACCATGGCCAGCTATTCAAATTTGCTAATGTCAATCAAAAGTTTGTTTCCGCAACGTAGTTAATCTGACTCAACTAACAAATCTACAAACGACTGGGTGAATATCTTTCACTACCTGACAAGTGCAGACGCTGATTCGGATTGTCCCTTCTTCTCCTATTTTTCCTCAGGCGCACTTGAGAAATCAATAACAATATCACGGCATCAAAGCAAAACCATGCATTCTTGATCAAATGGAATAGCGGGAGCCGATTACATAAATTTATTGACAAGCAAAACAAGCGCTACAGACCTTGTCTAAGAAACCGGCGACGAATAACGTCATTGAATCTGCCACTACCGGAGACATCTCCCGATAGTTCAGGGCTTAGTTTCCCCATATTATCAAAGAAATAGCACTTACAAGCAGCAGCTTGTGGGAACACATCGCAATGCGAAGCATCTACGTCCAAACACAAGCACCTATTTAGAATAAATAATTACATTTCCAAAGGAAAAATATTTCTAATCGAGACGAAACAAACAGAACCTTCTACATCCTTCAAATCTTCCCTGAGTCGGAGAATCTCTTGTTTCCGCTCCTTGGCCTAAAAATAACAAAATCCATTATTCTCGATTCATTCAGCTACACTGGTTTGAGAACCAAAACAAGACAGCGAACATAGACATGACTAAAAACAACGGAGTGGATAGAAAATGAGAAAGACCTTTTGCTTCCAGCGAAGCACGTCGGATTGAGAAGAATCGACCGCAGGAGGCTGTTTATTGAGTAGCTTTGATCGGAGAAGAGAGAGCGCCACAGCGAGCTTTAGCGATTGATCGTCAGTTGCATTCGATTCCACATTGGCGTTTGTTGGCTGAAGAGTTGAAGCCATCCTCCGCAAATTGACGCGGGAAAATTTCGGCCTCTCACCGTGCTTTGTAACAATTTATATACGGGCTTTTGTGTTAATTTTGAATAATAGCGTCCAAACCCATAATAAAAAATTAAAAATTAAAAATTAAGGCATTAAATTTTAAAAGTCCAGGCCCCAAAAGAAAAAGCCCACTGAGAAGAGACTTATACGTAGAGTACCAAAGATAATCTTCCATTATGAATTGCAAAAGTTGGATTAGTAAAACTAAAACGTGTCCATGAAGGGAAAAAAATTGATAGCTAAAAAATACAAAGCAACCGGATCCCATACAGGGAGGCCTCTTTCCTGAGCATCCAGGCACGTAAGAATTTAAACAAGCTCGAGACCAAAATCCGAGGAGTTGAGTTCTCTATTTCTTTTTTGTTCTTTCCCCGTTAAAAACACACAACTATGACCTCTGCAAAAATAGATATACCCAAAAAAAAAAAGTACCAAAAACTTGTTCCTGGTAGCTCCCACCTTATCAAATGGTACAATTTTGGCCTGAAAGGAGGCTTCGGTGGCTCATAATGATGTCGATACGAGGCACAGGAGTTCATGTCTTGCTTCCCACACTTGTTAAAACAATGATTCACATGCCTTGATATCAGCTACCTGTGAATCTAATACAACTTGAGCATTGGGACTAGAATGCACGGCCCTCATTGCTGCATCGAAGACAGCTTTCCGATACAAGTCATCCTCCATCTTCTTAAGGACCTCGGTTAAAATTTTGAAGTCCAATCCTCCAGCCAAAATTAACCCACCGAACATCTGACCGAAGTTGCTTGGAGCTTTCGGCAAATCAATGGCGATGTCGTCCAGCATTGAACCATAGAGCATACAGCCAGTCTCGATGTCCTTGGCTGTGATTACATTCTTGGCAAACAAATGTTCCAAAAGTTTGGCGACTGGTTCTACACGGGGAGGATTTTGCTCTAAAGCAACTGAAACAGCTTCCTTAACAAACTCAGGATGGTAAGCTGGAGATTTAAGTTCCTCCACCCAATATAATGCCTCGTCCAGTAGAAGGGTACTGAAATATTCCTTCAGAAGCGAGGCAGATTTTCTTCTCATCTCGTCAGGATTCAGTTTTTTAACAGGAGCCACAGGTTCATCCAAGACACGAGGTGTATGAGCAGCAGCAGAAATGGTTTTACCAGGTGCTGGGATTTGATCAGCAGGTTCAGCACTGAAATTGTAGTTTGGAGGGCGAGAAGGGCCACCAGTTCCTTGCAATAGAGGACTACTCTTACCACCAAGAAAACCACTACCCTGAGGCAGAAACCTTGTATTTAGGGATGCCGACTTGTTAAACGCTGGTGATTGAACACGTCCAGAAGACTGCATGGACAACCCATCACCCCTTGGGATGGAACGGGTCCGGGGTACTTCCCAATTATCATTATCAATTCCAGGCATTCCAGGCATTCTCCTAGCCCCTGGCATACCAGGCATCATACCTCCAGAGCCTGGTCGGTTTATGGGAAGACCACCTGACCCAATGGACCCTGGAGTAGCAGATATAACACCCCGGTTATTTCTAATGCTAGCTGTTGCACCAGGCCGCAACCCAAGATTCTTTTCTGCCTCAGAATGTATTTCAGTGATGGTTTTGGCTTTGACCTGCAAAGGCAGAAGTCTCAATATTAGCATATCTATGCCACCCACTTAACACCTAAAACTGAAGACAAAAGAGCATACCTCTTCACGCCTTGGAACCCAGTTGTTTATCCGAAGATCAAGCACATTCCTAATCATGAACCTCAGTCGAGGAACCAACTGAGGATTTTCTGATAACTCTTTCAATCGACTGAAATACACGTCATTTATGCGTCGTGACTTTAGGCTCTCATCAAGTTGCTTGCCAATGGTGTTGAACAATTGACAAATGGCTTCAACATTTTCTTCCTCAGGGCAAGCTTTATTATCAGCAGGTCCTAAAAGCTCCTGTTTCACAAATAACATAATGGTAAGCAATCCTAATAAGCATTCATTAACTAATAACTTGCAAAGCTTGACATGGAAGTTCAAATACTGAGACCATCAGTAGTGACCTGAACAATGTGATGGACAATCTTTTCGGGAACCATCTTCTGCTTTAGCAGCTCCCCAATCAGACGCATGTTTCCAAGGGTTCGGAGCTTGAGCAACCTCTCTTTATCCCTTCGCTCAAGCTCTTGCTCTGGATCAGTCATCTGCCTTAGTTCCTCCCTCAAGTTATCAGCGCCTTCAAAGGCTTCTTGGCAGTTATTTAAGAGCACTCGCTTAAAAGTAATTTCTTTTCCATCAGGTTGATCAGATGGGAATTGAGGTAGCTTTTCACTAAGATCAAAGCACAATTGTGCATACATGGGGCAAAACGTGGGTTCCAGAACAGCCTTATCAAATATAAGTGATATCACATCCTGTATTGCAGGTAAATTGAGAGGTGGCCTAACAGCAGATAAAAATAGCTAACAAATATAATAAATCTAAATCACAAATAACCTTCAAAATATCTGCTGATGTGATGCCAGATTCAATAAGTTGACCCTTGAGAATATCAAACTTCTCTGGGGTCAGCTTGTTCAGTATCCTGATCAAAACACAGAAAAGGGATATTCAGCACACTGAAGCCACTTTCACCAATGCACATCAGATGCAAATAAATTAAATTACAGAAGTTAGGCAACCTAGTGATGACAATTATAGATGTATAATTGCCATTCAGCACATCAGATATGAACACCTTGAACAAGTACTTGGATCATATAAGAGTTAGCATAAGCAAATAAATCAAGCACTTAAAAGACCACCATTTGTTGAGTTAAACAATTTGATACCAGTTATTGTATTAAGGAAAACATAGTTCATAGCATTTATATATCACTAGAAGCGTTTCACGAGCCTGATAACACGAGAAAATGATTGCACATGAGTACACACGCATTTGGAACAACTTCCAATTAAAAGATTACAGATCTACCCATAATAGTCACCATGCAATTTAAGACATCTGGAGAGGCCATTATAGTAACTGGTGGGAAGATAATTAACAAAGGGCACAAGGATATCCCGTCGGCTGATGACAAGAATATTACCCTTTTATAGTCTTCAAAACACGGTCCTTTTCAGAAAGATTCCCCCTCCTAGCAGACCATGGCACCTCAGCCTTGACCAAAGCTGGAGCAGGCCCTCCCTGGTTTATAATAGGAAATTCAGGCCAAAAAATGCACTATAAGGAACAAGCGCTAAAGAAAATAGCCAACACATAGAAAACTCAATAATAAAAAATCACCAACCATAAGCCTAAAAACTCAAGAAGCTCTCCTAGTTTTAAAAAAAATCATAAAATTTAATAGAATCAAGAAACCAGTAAAATAATTACCCTGAACTCCGATAAGAAGAGTGTCATCTACAATCTACCGGAAAAACAAACATTACAATTCTAATTTCTCAAACATTGTTGTCTTAGTCAAACATTGTCTCATTTTAAAATTAATAAGTAAAGTCTATACTAGAATAACATTGCATCAAATTAGAAGTTCTACAACCAATGAAGTAGTAAATTGTGAAGTTCTCTCGGAGAAAGAAAAGTTGATTATTTCCCATAAAATATCTAGAAATTTAAAAACTAATAAAATTAACTGAAAATTCCTCAAGATGAATGCGTGGCTGAATATGTATTTCTTACCTTCTCGTTCTTCTAAAGAAAAATGGCAAATCAAAGGAAAAATAAGATTGAAAATTATTCACAAATAATCTGCCTTTCTAACCTTTTCTTAATGGAATAAATTCCATACAGCAAACAGCTAATAAAGGAAAATATTGAAGAGATGAAAAAGAAAAAATCACACTACACCAATAAAATAGACAAACAAGTATATAAATAAATTACCACTGGGTTAGAAGAGATCTGAGCTCGTGGAAACTGGGAATTCAACTGGTCTTGACGATTAGCTTCTGACTGCCTAGAGTCATATCGTCCACCAGAGTCTCTGCTCTCTCGTAAAGAATCTCTGGATCTCTCTTCTCCAGATGAAAACTGAGCAGAACGCCCACGCCAGTCACGATTGTCTGGGTCAGAATATCGACTCTGATTTGGAGGCTGAATGAGCAAGAAAGCATTGTTGTAACACCAAAATTATTCAAAATCAATTTTTCTTTCAAATTGCCACTTAATGGAGGTTCAAATGTATTTCAGTATGATCTGTCTCACATCCCAATGGACCAAGGATTGCCTAAATCCCTGGGCCTATCTTCCCATTAAAGAAAGACAATCAGAAAAGTGACCTAGAAGCAAATTAAAACAGAAAAGAAACTAACATTGCTTTCTACACGACTCCAGATTTGATCTTCGCCCAAAATATCAGCTTCAAGTTCTTGTTTGACTTTTAAAATCTCATCTGAGATTACAGAGTCCTGTGTCAAAAACAACAAACACATATGTCAAAAATATAAGCCTAAGAAAAAAAAATCTCCTCTAGTCACAAAATCCTAGCTTAATTTCACCTAAGTGTACAGAGTGCTTCAGAGAAGACTGTTGACGGAGTCAGCATTTAATATAACACAGAAAAACAGTAATAACCTATGAGATGGACTATCCATAGTGCCAAACTACTATATCATCAACATTTAAATAAAAATATCTCCTTCGTGTCAAATATTATTACCTCTCTGAGTTGCATAAGCTGGTCTCTTGTGTACTGCACACGCTCACGACCCTCAAAACGAAGATCTCCAGTCTAAAGAATTTAGAAAAATCAGTGAGTAAAACACATTTAACACAAACAGCCAATAACAAATTAATGAGTAAAAAAATCTCAACTTAAAATTATAAGAAACAGTCAATAGAAACACAAGCTCGAGATATATCAGGTTATGCTAGGACTTAACCTGATCAACATGCACTCTATCATCTGTTTCTTTAAGAGGAATAGGATAGTTTACATACGTATTGAATTTTAGTTCCTAAAAGTTTGTCATCTACCTCAGTTAGTAGGATTCATGAATGCAAGAATCTAATAAAACTGTCAAGTTCCACAACTACACTTGAAATTTTGGTAAATTTCAGTTAGTCTCAGCATCAAACACTAATCACAGGATACTTGTCACAATAAACAAACAGTCTGATTAAGCTACTCCAGATTTCAAGGTTGGAACGTAGCTTGCTTTTCCAGTCATTTTTTATAAAAAGATTTATTTGTCAGTAGGTCCTTTATGGGCAACCTGAACCTCGACATTTGCCCACCTAAAGCCCACATAATTGTTGTTTGTCCATATTTACAGCAGGTACACATATCAAGTGACCCACCAAGAATTAGGACACATTTAAACTGCTATTCAATGGAACTTAATATGCAAAAGATTTACTCAATAAGCAAAAACCCTACAATCTGGGTTAGTCGTAGCCGTCCAACTAAACCAGACGCCAAAAAGAAATCAAATTGATAGTATGATGACAGGAAAACACATACAATAGCAAAGGCATCGTTAACCTTTCCTTCATGGATTGGAAAACTCCTGCCCATCGAAATCCGCCAAGCAAGCAAGTATTTTTTAGTAATAGCCACCATGTCAAGAGCAGTTTCTAATAGCCACAATGCCAATAGTAGTTTTTAATAGCAACAATGACAGCAGAAATGATATAAGAAATTGCGTCAAGAATTTCCAACAATTCAATCACCAACAAAACAATTGTAATAACCTTATCGTAACTCCGGTAACAAATTCAAAAATCACATATAAAGGACGGAACCAAACACAGATCCACTCTTTTTCAAAATCTAATTCCAATAATGTCTTTATCATCCAACAAAAATAAAAAGAAACCAACATCAGATAAGGGAGTAGATCCAAGATGTCTGTAATGAAGAAAACCTTGAAGGAGGAATGAGTAACACCGCCATGGGGACGCAAGAGCGGGAGATCACCAAAAGCAATAGCAGAAGAAGCAGCTGCTGCCGCAGCCGTCGATGAAGACAAAGAAGAAGACGAAGAAGAATTGAAAAATCTGCTTCCTCGACCACCACCAGGCCTCAAGCTCAACACAGGCTGATCACCTTGCTGCATACCTCGATCTTTCACACCCAGAGAATTCAAATCAAAAACACACAAATAACACAGGCACAGACAATAAAGATCCAATCTTTGTTGCCTGCACAAGCTGCAGATTCGGATAACAGCGGAAAAATGGGACTGAATGTTTAGATGTAGATAAAAGTAAAGGATAGTAAGCGTTTAGAGAGAGAGAGCGTTTTGTTTCTCTCTCTTCCGCAGAGTGCAAAGAAGAGAGAAAAGCGAAGATGTGAGTATGTGAGGCCGGCAGGCGAGAGAAAATAAACACAAACCCTAGTATTGCTGAGCCTCCGTTTTTTTTTTTTCCTGTTTTCTGTTACCTTTTCAAGATTTCGTTTTATTATTTAATATTTATCTTTTACTGCTGTTATTAAAAATTTACGTTTACATTTCTGTATCTATATTT
The DNA here is from genome assembly GCA_019739055.1 of Passiflora organensis. Lineage (NCBI taxonomy): Eukaryota > Viridiplantae > Streptophyta > Magnoliopsida > Malpighiales > Passifloraceae > Passiflora > Passiflora organensis. The sequence goes on from JAEPBF010000269.1 coordinate 1,957,536, forward strand.
TTTTTTTCACAAATATTGCATAAACTGGTCTCTTGCGTACTGCACGCGCTCACGACCCTCAAAACGATAATATTCCTAACAAATTGACGACGGGTGATACGGGCCTTTCCTTGGTTCCGTTTTGGTGGGCTTGTGGCTCTTGCGGTTAAACCAAGCCAGAACTTGTCTCTTCAAAAGATGGGATTGTCGGAGATTTTCGTTCAAAGATTTGGACAGCTTAAGGTTTTCATTCTTCTAATAAGTTAGTCAGAAGTTGTGAAGGACTGATGCAGTGATTATTATTGAGTAGCCGTTTCTGATACTGTGATTATTATTGGGAAGCCGTTTTGATAGAACAAACTGGCAAGGAAAATCGATTATGGATTACAAAAAATCTCGATTTGTACCAAATCCAACAATATACGAAAGATCATTTGTAGTATGATCTAATGTTGATTGACAATACTGTACACTCATACTGTACTCCATACACTCGGAACAACATATATGTTTCAAGCATAGGAAGTTCTACTCACAAAAGACAAAATCGGGCACCACATCTAGCGAACCATTCAGGGAGATAGAGTCAGTTACTCAAGAAGAAGAATATACAGAGCCCTAAACCTTAAGAAAGGCATGCACTAAAAGGTGAATTTATTAATCACTTCATCTTCATCCTCGTCAATACCATCGTCATCTTCATCTTCATCATCACTAAACCTCTCAAAATCATCATCTTCTCGCTCCTCTTCTTCTATCTCATCAAGCATAGCATCTTGTTTTGCCTTGTTTTTCAATCCAGAGCTTGGGAGTGCAGTTCTTCAGCCCATATCCTTCATCAACTTCTCCATGATCCCCTTCCTGCGTTCTTCCTCCAATCTATCCTTCTCTGCCCTTCTTTTATCCAGGTCAGCCCTAATGAATCGAGCAGTAATAACAGGGTCAGGGAATTTAACACGATGAAGTCAACGAGATTTCAAATGGATGAGGTAAAGGAAACTATCTAATAGAGCCATACTTGTAGGTTTCCATATACTCCTCGGCACTTGCTTCAATAACCTTAAAAAAGTCATCCATTCCAGCCCCTGTGACGGCAGAGACCCCCAACAGACCTTAAATTATTGTAGAATTCATCAAGTGCCAGCGACAGGCTCTGGGACAAAGTGGAAGTGTATGAATGATCAGAGCTGGCTGCAGCTTGAAAGGCGTCAAAGTCTTTCATCCACTGCACAAATTTGAAGATCTCATAACGATGATGACGGGGCATGTAACGGATACAGTTGATAGAAAACAAAAACACTGCATATTGCCAACAATAGCAAGTGAAAAAAAAATACCTCTATGGCAAAATGATGTTGAGCTACATCAGTCTTGTTGAACGCCAATACAAGAGGCAAACGTGTCTTGTAGAGTATGCTACAGGCATAAAGCATATTGCTCATGAAAGTAACTGGGCTAGAGGATCGAGGTGTGTCGACTACATATACAATTACAGTTGGAAAAGTTGAAGCAAAAGCTTCTGTAATTATAGCTCCAGAAGCAGACCAAGTGAATATCTCAATCTGACCAGGTGTATCAACAAGAACATAATCGAGCTGATCTGCTCGTCTCTCAATCATTGCAACGACCTTACATCGGAGAACAGACACGACACTGTAAGAAACACAAAAAAACTGGAGCACAAACAAATCTATGCAACAGACTGTGATATTACAAAGGGAAAACAATGCCGTAAATGAGGTTACCTCATCAAACTTTGTAGCAAATAAGTTAAGTGACGTAAGAATTCCTCCATTGGGTCCAAGATTAAACTTTTTCATAACTTCTTTATATCGAATAGTGTCTCTTATATCAATATTTGCACCAAATGGAAGTGTCATCACTGCAGGATCAAGGTTAAGCACATAATCACGAATATTTGAAGCCTGTGCATGGCAGACCAAACGATGAAGAAAAGTTGTTTTGCCACTCCCTGTACAAATTCAATAATCACGCTTACTAAATAAAAGGTCTCTGCATCTAAATAACAATATATGTGTGGTAGCGAATCATACCAGCCATTCCTACGACAATCACAATGATTGGTTTCTTTCGGAAATTTATGGATGAAGAGCCATCCTGTCCACCCAAATTTAGGCTGCCCATTGACTGAGTTAAGTCCTCTTTTTGTTCAACAGTATCCTTTAGATTAATATAAAAAATAAATTATTCTGGGATGGGAACAACAATTTCACCAAGTAAACTTAAACCTTGCTTGCCAACTTTTGTTAGGGAGGAAAAAATTTATGAGACATAGTTCAAGTATAACACATTTGGGTTCCACTTTAAAGAATAAAAAGCATTTATCTACCTCCTCTTGCATTGATAAGTCCTCATCTTGGGATTTAGGATTCAAATTCTTGAGACCAGAATCAATGTCCATCTCCACTAGCTGCAATGTAAGCAAAACACCACAGTTTTGATAAGTCCTCAAAACGAAGATCTCCAGTCTAAAGAATTTAGAAAAATGAGTGAGTAGAACACATTTAACACAAACAGCCAATAACGAATTAAAGAGTAAAAAATCTCAACTTAAAATTATAAGAAACAGTTGATAGAAACACAAGCTCGAGATGTATCAGGTTATGCTAGCACTTGACGTGATCAACATGCACTCTATCATCTGTTTATTCAAGAGGAATAGAGATTGGTAACATGCGTATCGAATTTTAGTTCCTAAAAGTTTTTGTCATCTACCTCAGTTAGTAGGATTCGTGAACGCAAGAATCTAGTAAAACTGTCAAGGTGCAATTTCCACAACTACACTTGAAATTTTGGTAAATTTCAGTTATTCTCGGCATCAAACACTAATCACAGGATACTCGTCACAAGTTCTATCTCTTCGCAAACAAACAGTCTGATAAAGCTACTCCAGATTTCAAGGTTGGAACGTCGCTTGCTTTTCCAGTCATGGTAATAACCAATGAAACAAAACATGTAATAACCAACAAAACAAAACAAATTGATACAAAACAATTCTAATAACCTTATCGTAACTCCGGTAAACAAATTCACAAATCACATATAAGGACGGAACCAAACACAGATACACTCTTTTTCAAAATCCAATTCCAATAATGGCCTTATCATCCAACAAAAATTAAAGGAAACCAACATCAGATAAGGGAGCAGATCCAAGATGTCTGTAATGAAGAAAACCTTGAAGGAGGAATGAGGAACTCCGCCCTGGGGACTCAAGAGCGGGAGATCACCAAAAGCAATAGCAGAAGAAGCAGCTGCTGCCGCAGCCGTCGATGATGACAAACCCTGGTATTGCTGACCTTCCGTTTTTTTTCGTGTTCTCTATAACCTTTTTCAAGATTTTGTTTTATTATTTAATATTTTGTTAATACAAATTTATATTTTGTTAATATATATAGTTTTTTATTTTTTATTTTTTTTAGTTACAAATTTACTGACCACGTCGCGGTTCTTGCCCGTTGAGGGGGAGGAGATTGGGTTAGATACTTGACCGGATAGGACCTTGTCTTTGTTGGATTTTACTTTGAATTTAAAGGCCATAACAGGCTTTACTTTATATTATTTTTATTTAAAAATTGTATAGTTTATATAAAATTCAAATATAATTAAATTAATTCGTGAAAAGAATAACATATTTTTCTTTACTAATGCAATTTATTGAAACTTATTTATAATAAATATTTTAATATTTATATTTGTTATTAGTATTTCAGCTATAAAATAATATTAAACCTCTGTATTCATGTTTTTTCATAATATACTACATATTATAATATAAATTTAAAGATATATTAAAAAAATAATATCAATGAGACTATATATATGAATACATATACAATATGGGTGGAGGTAGGCCAATGGCCCAAATACATGAGCCCAGAGATCAAATATCAACCTCCTAAAATGTAGCCCATAAACTGTCACAAACTTTATGAAAAAAAATAATAATTAAACATTGGATAAGACTCGTTTTCTATTTCTCTCATCAACCTCTCGCGGTCTTGCCAACGGGCCTGTGAGCCAGAGAAATGTCCAGGATCAGTAGCAGCTTCCACGGGAAGCCTATCTTCTTCAACCGAAACTCCTCCGCTATGAAACAACCGTATTTTCTACTTCCTCTCTCCTCTTTCGCTTCCAACTTATTTTGGATCCGATTACGCAGAGACTCCAATATCGTTGCTCTATCTAGACGCGGATCTTCCGCTTTCCTTAATCGCGTCACAGTCGTCAATGCCAGCTATGGCAGACTCTACGCTGGAACCAGCCAGTCGCGCCGGGGGGACTTCGATGAGGAGAGTGCACTTGATATTTCATCCATTAGGTAGGTCGTGTATTAATTTATAGGAAAGGTGCATTTCATGTGTTTTTCTTTGTTATTTTGTTTTTGTGGTTCTTGAAATGCATGAAAAAAGGTGTGTTACTGTTGTTGTGTAGGTCAGCTTATGTGAGACTACTTGATGAAGAGCAAAACATGGTTAAGAATCGCTGATTTTTTTTCTAATCATTACTGATTATATACACTTACTTTACTTAATGTTATACTTACTTGTGCACTCCACTTGAGTAGTTTGTGAATCAACGATATGGAATTTTTGTAGATTGGGGTGGTGCCAAAAGTCGAGGCATTGCAGATGGCTGAGGAAAAGGAACTTGATTTGGTAATTTTGTTTTCTGAATGGAATTTATTACTTACTCTAGTTGCTTGTCAACTGTTGCGGCTGCTTGTTAGATATTTCTGATTGTAGAATTTGAAAATAGAGTAGAGCTTGTAGCATCTTTCTGCCATTCGACTGGTGAATCCTTTAAGATTTGGTTGCCTGTGCACCAATGATATTCTCTGGTGGCTGAGATAAACACAGCTGGAGTTGACGCTGCAGTTCACATTTTGCAACTGCGCCTGTGTTATTAAATAAAATAATTTTCTTCTCCTTTTTCTCTTTCCTAGTTTATGATGGTTATACATTTTTTTCCTGTTTATTTCAACAGGTGGTTGTATCTCCAGATTCAGATCCTCCAGTTGTCAAAATAATGGATTTAAGGCATGATGCTCTCTGCAATTTTCTTTTGCAAATACATGTACATGCATTTATTCTGCCTGGTTGGACAACGAGTCTGGTCATTGTGTGGTCAAGTTTACTCCAAAAACAATCTTTGATATTGAAATTTTATATTTTCAGGATTTGAAATGTATAATGTTGTATGGAGCGAGTAACATAGAAGAATAAACGGGAAAATTCTTTCCTGTGTTTAAATAATAGGCGCTTGTCTGTTCCTTGGACTATAGGTCTCTGGTGTAGCATTGAGAAGTGGCTTTACTGATTTAGTTTAACCATAAGACTAACTTAAATTTATCGTTTCTAGGATTTCTTTTTCATGAAATTTATGTATATATTAGATTCTTGTTTGGGGAATAAGTATCATTTTGTCAATTGGATTGATTACTGTTAATTATTTTCTTCTCTTCTCTATGTTTGCCTACTGACATTGTAATTTTGATGTTTACCTTGAGAAAATTTCCGTTTGCAAGCATCATAAATTGTGTTTTACTTCTTTTTCAGCAAGTATAAATATGAATTGCAAAGGAAAAAGCGAGTAAATCAGAAGAGAAGTGCTGGTGAGTGTCGGCCCCATTTTGAGTTTGATGCTTTGCTAGTACAGTTAATGTGTTACGATCGTTCTTCATGACAGTGGACACTGACCATATGCTGGTATATTTTTTAAAATGGCAGTTACTCGCTCGGATTTAAAGGAGCTTAAAATGGGGTAACTTACTCTTAAACTCTCAATTGGTGTTGCTTTATCTGCAATCTTGCTTATTATTCTTTAGTCTCTATCTTTTCTTAGTTGTGTAATTAGTGTTGACTCATTGATTGCAGATATTGTTGAGTCCTATAAAAGCTGGCTTTCTTTGAAGTAGAATTCTTTCTAAGCAATATTTAGATTAAATAGCTATTGTTATATATTTATCTGAAGACTGTGAATTCTTGTGCTGTAGTTGCTTTATTTTTCCAAGTAAACTGATGCCTGTTGTAAGTGATAGGGCTTGGAAAGATATGACGGGTGGATACTTGAGGCGGTAGCTGGATGATTTCAATATGTAGACTCTTTTTATCCACTATTCTTTCATATCTTGTAATACCCGAAGAGGATCGTAGTTAGCATATAGTATTTCATATATATATATAATTTTGTTTGATTTATTGGGCAATTTTTCACGGTACGCTGATGTGAGTTCATTATTGCAAATATAATAATGATTTAACTTGTAATTTGAATTGATGCATATATATCACAGTGTCATTTTTTAAAATCTTTTCTGTAACTTAAGGTATAAGTTATTCAGGCTACTTTGAATTGCCTGATTTTACACAAAACTTTTTATGATTTATCTCAGTTGATTTTGCCAACAGTTACAACATCAACCAACATGATTATGGTGTACGTTTGAAAGCTGCTTTGAAATTCTTGACAGACGGTGATAAGGTCATATTTTATTTTTAATGTTAGTAATAGGCAGATAGAACTATACTCTATTTAGTTTATGGTTATTGCTTGTGACCGAGCTAATGATTATTGCTTGTGACCGAGCTAATGATTATTGCTTGTGACCGAACTAATGATTATTGCTGTCCTCCTTTCAGGTCAAGTTAGTTGTCAATTTGAAAGGCCGTGAAAATGAATACAGAAATAACGCTATTGAGCTCATCCGCCGATTCCAAAATGATGTTGGGGAGGTATCCGTGAATTATTTTCTTGTTGATTATGATCTTGACATAAAACTCTTGACTAAAACTAATTCATGATATATATTCTATTGATTCAGTACATATTTTAGGATTGAATAGCATAGTTTGCCCGCTTCACACTCGTGTTCATTATAAGATTATTGTGTATTCGGGTGCAACAATCAAGTTTTCCAGGTTCAAACAGAAGCTCGTTCATGGTTTTAGTAAGTGTATAAAAAACATAATAGTTTTTAAACCAAAACCAACTTCTGCATAAATATCCTGCTCAAGATTGGCAAAGACTTCATGTTAACCATATGCTTATTTTCAGCAGTCCTAACTTTTTACTTATGCTGAATTTGTAGCTCGCACTGGAGGAGATTGTAAATCTCAAGGACAGGAATATGTTTATTATTTTGATACCAAATAAGGCTGTTATTCAAAAAGCTCAGGAACATCCAAAGAAAAAAGACAAATCATCTGAAGATGAAGTGTCAGCTGAAGGTGAAGGGTCTGCTGTAAATGAAGGGTCGGCTGTAAATGAAGGGTCGGTTGTGAATGAAGGGTCGGTTGTAAATGAAGCGTCGGCTGTAAATGAAGCGTCGGCTGGAGATGAAGTGTCGGCTGGAGATGAAGGGTCGGCTGAAGATGAAGTGTCGGGTGAAGATGAAGTGTCGGGTGAAGATGAATTGTCTGCGTGAATCCTCTTGCTTTCTCTTGAGGTGTTTTAACCGCGATTATTTTACCGGTACTCATTTTTACCTGTTTGTTAGGCTTGCTATCTCAGTATGTGTATAGTTTTTGCCCTACTACTTGTACGATAACATACAAGTGTATTTATAACAAAAGGCCCTTTGTAGTTTGAATATTTGTGAGATAACTTAAAACTGTACTGTAGCTTTATAATCCTATCTTTTTTCACTCTTGAAGCAGACACGATGTATAATTTGTCTTGATGTTGTAAGCTTATGAGTTTAAGAACTTTGATGTTGTATAAGACAGAATTAAAGCGTGTAATTGAATGTATTATCAAACAAATAGACAAAGATTTGCATGTTGAGCAAACTTTGAAACATGACTCAAGGTTTAGATAGCAGTCTGGGATTTGGAAGACCTGAGAATTCACAGGAGAGACCTTGAAGCTCGTCCTGTGGCTGTGGTTGTGAAGCATCCTTCTGAATTTGTTTACTATGAGACGGTGATCTTCAAATGCAAAAAAGGGTCAATGAGATGACACGGGCAACAGCTGTTTGGGCAGTCAGATTAAAACAAATCTTTGTATATTCCCATCTGAATGAATTTATCTTAATAGTTATCGATCAAAATACGAAAGTGATTAATATTCTGTTAATAATTTTTTAAAAATTAACAAAGATCACATATATACAAAGCATGTCCGAGATTTACAACAATAGTTAAAAAAAAAACTGCACATCACGCTCTGAATTCTGCTACTTATCCTTCTAAATTGGATTTGTATTCATCTTTTGATTTCTTTTTCATTCAAGAAACAGTACAATTACAATGACAAAGGATGGAGCAGCCGACTGCTCGTTCTCAATTGGGGAAAAAGTGGAAAATGTTATTTACCGAGACCAGAGAAGGCTGGTTCATCTCTCCTGCAGTCACAGCATGGTAAAAGGTTAGATTAGCGGTTGTTGATCATGCCACGTAGGTGTTTTCATGGCAGAGACGGGTTGCTTCTCCACAGCCTTCTTCATTTGTATGAGATGACTCCTGAAGCTGTAGTCTTCTATCTACTTGAGGCCCCAAAAGCAAGCAGATAAGTAAACAGCAATGATATGCATAACTCATTTCATCAGTTCATGCATCACAGAAGATGGAACCTTATAGTCCCCACTAGAGGATTGCGAAGGGATCCGATCATCACGACAACTAAGATATTGCATTGAAATCGAGCACTTGTTCCTCACCTGCATAATTGCTGTTGAAGCTAACAAAGCTTCACATTCATCGACCATGGCTTTCTCTTTTTCTGCCACAACAGCAAGCTCGGAGACTAGAATATTCATACCTTCCATCTGTGCAACATGAAAAGTTAAAAAAGCAGATTGAGGATCAGGAAGCACAAAACAGATCACCATGGTATGCAGTATATCTAAAGATAGCAACAATGGAGAAAAATCCTAAAGATAGCGGGAACCGAATTGCATCTTGGCCGCTCGACCGGTGCATAATGTATGTAGTTGACAAGAAAAAGGAACATGTAATGCAAAACATGACTGGAAAAGCTCAAGGCAACTTCATTATTTACATCCACAGCAGAGCTGAGAAAGATAGGAGAGAAAGAATTCATCTCACCTTTGAAAGCAAACCACATATGGAGGATTCAATTGAGTGCATCACATGAACAGCTGAGGAAATAGCAACCTTCAATGATTCTAAATCAACCTGAAAATGGGGTCAATATCATTTCCCTTCAGAAATTAATTTCAGAGACCTCTTATGGGAAATACCTTGGATCCTCCAGCCATTGGAAGACGGAGGGTGCTAGCCTCCAAATCTTCAACAGCCTCACATAGAGAGTCAATGTGATCTCCTTCCAGTAAAGCCCAATCATCTAGGTAAGCCATCTGAATCAATTGTTGTAGCAGTTACATAATCATATAAACAAATGAAATTATTACTCTCATAGAAGAAAAAATAAATACAAAAATATATCATATAGAAATATTATTCTAAAAAGTACAGGAATTTAAAGGTGCATATGTTAGAACTGCAATTTCATACATCAGATGCATTACCTGGTTGTTCAAAACTGCATTTAGCTTAAGCTCCAGATTTAGTTGATTGAGATTGGCTCTCTTCCCAACTACTGAATCCCACAGAATTAACATAGAGTTCAAAACGTTGTATAAATTTTTCTGCAGGACAAAACCAAGCTGCAGACAAGTCAGTAATATCTCAAATAAAAGGGTATAAATGTTGGAAATGCACTATTCAGTTCAATTAATGGTCAGGCAAACAAGTTCCAGACGAGGAAACATGTGATGGTGTGATGAAACTTCTGTGCCAATAACATGAGTCAAGTAAAATAGATGAAAAAAAATTCAGGATATCAACATTTTTAGAATAAATGAGGGAGCTTAACTCGGATAAAATCCCACCTCTGCAGTTGCTTTTTGAATGTAAAGAACATCCTCTGCACAGGCATTAACAAACTGCCACTGTAGGTGTCTATTGTGCAGCAGCCTTAACTGATGAGCATCTTCAACATAGTTGGTGTCTTTTTTTCCTTTTCTAAAATCTGTGATAAAAGTAAGAACAGAAGCGGAAGTACTCATTTGACTGGAGACATTTGATGATCTTATCCGAGATGGGCTCACTCCTCTAGGAGGAGTAGATGGTCTTGACCGTGAAACACTTACATCTCTACTAGCTGAAATCCTGCTCGGTGATGCAGGACGCAACATAGTGGCAGGCAAGTGCTGTGCTCTAGTTGCAGGCGATGACATTCTGTCTGATACATTTGTTGAACCAAGCTTTTGAGGTGCAGATACCCTTTGTGAGTTATCATCAACAGAATTTGAGCAGCTCCTAGCTCTGCCAATATCTTCCAGTGATGTCAACCTTGCAGCATCACTTCTTGATTTCTGTAAGGGTTTCAATGACATACTACTAGATGAGGGCATTCTCTTTGGAGAACATGAACCGAATCCAACAGGTGCAGACAGAACCCTCACAGTCCTATCAGTAAGATCCACACTTTTATTCAATTGATTGGAAGACAACTTCCCACCAATCCTGCTGGGCCATCTATGCTGATCAATCAATCTAGTATGTAAACCATCCACTGGTTTTGCATTCTCAGATTGGTCCTGGCCATTCTTCCCTCTGGGAGGACTCCTCTTCCTCTCTGGCATAGATTTTCGCGACCCGGCTGGCCTTTCTGCCTGCCTATGAGCCACATTCGAAGAAGGCCTTGATTTACGATCAGAGGAGAAAGCACTAGCTGGTTTTTCTTTCTTGCTTACAGATTTAGAAATAATATTCGACTGAAACGAAACATTAATGCTTCTCATTGTGGAAGGCCATAAACTCTCTTGTAACCGGCCACCAGTACTATGCCTTCTAGATGTCAAATTCACGCCAGAAGTCGACTGTGAAACCGGAGTTGAAGGGGTTCGAGGTGAAGGCGGGGTTGAGGGCCTCTTCCTCTCAGCTGATACTGATCTTCTAGGTGCCTCTTTAGGCGTAGTAGGCAACGTTCTTGGGCTAGGTGATGGAGAGCGCCTAGGACTAGCAGGTGTAGAACGAATGGGAGATTTGTACCTGGAATTAACTTCTCTGGTAGCAGAGCGGCGGGTGGTGGCTGCCGCCGCATTATTGCTATTCCTCTCAGCTGGAACCAGAGGATGTCTTGGGGTACCCGCTGCCTTATTCTTCCTTGATTCGCGGACATCCATCAAATATTGTCCAAATTAGACCGCATTGATGGATACTTTGACATAATAACCAGCAACAAATCTGCCATGAATGCACAGCCACCATAAGATATACAAAAGCAAGGAACTGTCGGATACAAAAGAAAGAACAAACCAATCAAAAACTTGATTGAAACATAGCATTGGAAAAAAAAAATTGCATCGATACGTGCACCCAGATCTCAAAAGATGTCCAATTAGAAAATCACAAAACGAAAACGCAAATGGGCGTTCAGTTATTCTCACAAAAAGTCCAATTTCAACCAGATCAGGCCACGGAAGCGAAGTTCTTCGGCAATAGCGATGGAGACGACGAGTCGAAAACAACATCACTGACCCAATGGGGACAGACAGAAATCCAAGGAGTGGCACAACGTGCATTAACGGTCATCGCCAGAAATTGTTTTTATCGGTTGCCAAGATGGAAATACTCTGGTCAGGCTAAAAGGGTCCCAACGAAAATGGTGAGACTTGGGAGTAGCCTACTGTGATGCAGAGGTGTAGGGTAAGAGACAGAGAGAGGAACAACACAGAGCTCTTGACAGAATATCAGATAGTTTTCTTTTCTTCCTCTTTCTTTGAATCAAGTTGTTAAGCCAATTTCAGCTTTTTGTCCCATCCACGGGACTGTCATGGTCGGCTGGGCTGGCAATAGATGTACACCTAACAACACAACATTGCCCCCACTCTCCTTTCCCTCTCGTTTTCCTTCCCTTCCATTCCCTGTCCTCTTTCATTTCATCATGGAGAACTCAAGGATAGCGATCCCCTATTTCCCCAGCTTACAATCAAGAAATTACCAAGTATCCTTTGCCATTTACTTCAAATAGAGTTTTCTGACTGTAAAATTGTAAGTAAAACGTTTATTTCGTAAGCGAGGAACAAGATTAGATTCGATTACTGTAATGTGAAAGTAATTATGTGGGTTTAAATGAAAAATTCATTTTACATTAGAACTTTACATAATCATTGACTGCTTTTTCTTCTTGAAGAAGACTCCGGCAAATTGCTAGGAGAGAAAACAACAGAGGTCAACCCATCGACAAGAGAATCCAAGACCAAGAATATACTATCCTGGAGATAAGTTTAAAAAAATTACCTGGTCTTGAATCAGTACTGATCCTTGAGCTAATGAGCATGTAATTTAGTAGCCATTGCCAAAGATCACCGCTTGAACTCGAAAATGTCGCCGCAGAGGAGTCAAAGTGCCGCAAAAACACAGACTTGCTAAGGTGGCCGGAGGTCTAAAGGCTGGATTTTTATTTTTTAATATCTTGGTTGTATTGTAAGATAATAAAAGGATGGAAGCTCTGGATGGAAAAAAAAGGTTAGGTTTTTCCAGTTGAGAAGGACGTTATTTTCGCGCCACCTAATTTTGATGAGAGATAACAAAAAGACAAAACTGTTTTCTTTCCTGGATGGCGATTATCTTTTACGCTTAAAGAAGTTTTGACTGTTAATATCTATACTTTTCCCTTTATTAAGACTGTCTTATCTCTAATCTATCTGTTATGTTCCTTAATTAATCGAAGATGTTAACGTACAAACTTCTTAGTTCCAATATAAAACATATATATTATTTAAAATAAATATTTTATTAGATTTTTAGTTGGAACAATAGTAGTCTCCGATTTTGGAATTAAATATTTTTCTTCCTAGCTTTTCAAATTATTTATATAAATTGAAAATATTTATTATTTAATTTTTACTGTAATTACGAATTATTGTACTAATACGAAGATGAAACTTTTGTTTATTAGTAAGTTTATAATTACTATATGTATACATATATATATATATATATGGAAATATATTAAGAGTGAATGTGTAAAATAATTTGAAATAGAATGACTCTGGAATCGTAAGAAAAAGTATAAATTTGGGAGAATGATTTTCTAAAATTTATAAATATATTTATTCAGATTTATTTTAAAATATAATTTTGGATACTTGCTTTTTTAAATAAAAGAAAATTTTCTATGTTTATAAATTAGTTTTACTGTGATCAATCACATCACCACCTATAATTTTAAAAACTATTTCACTCTTTTTTAAAATTAAAATATATTAACTCAATATCATAAATACCAATTAAGAATGAATCTAATTAATCTAGAAATTTTAAGGTGATTTAATCTCAAAACCAAAAATAATCTTTGATTAAGAATTAATTAAAGATGGATAAATTTTAACAAATCAAGACAATCAAGCAAGAACTGCATCAGGAAGAACTGAAACGACGAGCCGTCTCCCTCAGTTTCATTGTATCTTTAAGAATCCAATCCATCCATAAAAACACCAAATATATAACATTTGCTTCCTTGACCCCGAAGAACATGTCTAGTTCAAGACCCACCAGAATCTCGTGAGTCAGAAGTCTTTACACGGTCTGCGATTTCCTCACAATCATATCCATCAAGAAAAAAAGAGAAAACCCCACAAGTTAAGTTGTTAAGTTGAATGAGTTTTGTGCATGAAATTGTCGTTTGAAGTTGTTGAAAAGAAAAAGCTCCCAATAAACAGGAAGAAGCATGCAAGAATACACAAAACAGGCGAGGAATTCTGGAAGGCAGGACACTCCAGAGTGCCAGTTGCAGCTAAGCTAAGATTGCAGCTCGCTCACCAGTTGCCACTATCTGCTTCACGACTCTGGTAGAAGTCATCTGGCCGCACTATGTTGACTTGCTCGAACTCATTGTCATCTGGAGGCACAACATAGAAAGCAGCAACCAGGTTGTCAAAATGGGCCTTGAGATCATAAAAATGGTATAAGAAAGCACCACCACTGAATCGGGATTCGGAAATTCTTATACAAGCGAAAAGATCCCTACTTGTTTAGAACTAAGGAAATGTTTTCGTAAAAATAGCAACAGAAACAGAATGACAGAAGAAAATAATGATGCAGAAACCAACTAGAGCCTTTAAAAACATAGAAAGTTATAGAAGAAAACCATCATTGAGTTTAGTAGCCTAGTTGTTGATATAGAATCGATTTATATGGTCTTCTTTTTCAGAATATAAAGAGTATCATTGTCGATCGCAAGACCAATCTCTACCAGAATCCTGATTAAGCACCAATCTAGTCTTAAATTAAGAAAGACAACAAATTTATCTAACCACTTCGGAGCACACTGTGTTTGTTGCTTTTCAGGAATGTCCTGTACTTGTAACTGTTAAACATGAGCTTGACAAATGCAGCCATCTCTATTTACAGAATCCTGATTACGCATCCTGATTACGCACCAATCTAGTCTTAAATTAACAAAGACAACAAATTTATCTAACCACTTCGGAGCACACTGTGTTTGTTGCTTTTCAGGAATGTCCTGTACTTGTAACTGTTAAACATGAGCTTGACATATGCAGCCATCTCTATTTGCTTGTAACTGGAAAAACATAGGGCAAATGAATGCAACACAAGCACAGATAAGCAAGAGTACCTTTTCTCAAGGTTAGTGCCACAACAGCATCATTTTCAACCTGAAAGACAGTGAATTTTCAATACATAAAAAACCTAGTCAAAGTATTGCATATCTTACTGCTAATCTATCCCCAAGACCAACAGCAAAACAAAAAATACTAACAGAAATTATTTCCAAAATTGGTACCTTTTGATCTGCCAATGATTTTGAATCTTCTAAAATTTCCCCCGTCGCCACCAAGATCAAACGTTGATCATCAGCTGGCCGATCAATAATGATGCTTAATTTCTGCTTAATCTCCAAAATTTTCTCTGTTGGATCACACTGGAGAAAGTAAGTTGTCTTGACACGCTTAACACGGATGTACATAGCCTGTTCAGAAACAGAATCAAAAGTCATGAACAATGGATAATAAAGAAGAAGTATCAGAGTTGTACAAAAATTTGATAGCCAGGAATAACACATCTCAAGATAGAACTTTAAGGACAGGAAATCTCAATACAGGGTATTATAACAAGCTATTGGGAAACAATTTACCAGTTAAATGACTCAACAAGCCAAAACACACTCACTTGTCCGTGTAAAAGCTCAAACTTGAGCATAAAAAGTTCAGAAACTATGGTTGCCGGTGAAGGATGAGAACAGGAGATCAGGAGGAAGGCTTAGATGCATTAAAAGCCAAAAGTTGTTGATTACGTAAATCACAGAAAAAAGAAAAGGAAATCTCACAACATCCATAACCTTACTTACTTTTGCTTATTAGTAAACTATTCAGTCAATTATTTTCTTCAAAACTAAACCTCCTTCTTTGAACAGAGCCATAAAGAGCAACCTGAAGTGACAGCAGAGTAATGCTTGCCTGATTGCCTCCGCTTATCAAACTAGAATCCAAAACTCTACCTTCTATCCGCATAAAGGTCCCGGAAAAGTAGATACAGTCAACTCTATAACATGTATATGCAGGCCAAACAAAAGAATCTCCATGGTAAGGTACTGCAGCCGTTGTTCTAGATGATACCAGGCATCTTATTTCTCTAGCTACATTACCTCTCTTCTTTTGGCCCTTCATTCCCACGCACTGATTCATCAAGCTAAAACCCAAATAAGGGCTACCCATCTACATCTTACCTAAAAGTAACAAATTCCTAAAACCCACAGACAATTATCCCTCGCATCAAAATGATCATTCATAAATAACTACGAAACTTGAGAACTGAAATCTTTTCCCGGCCATCTCCTATTCCGTCAAAGACTATGAGAGGCAGCTCCGAACAAAATATGAAATACATCAACGAAAAGCATGATGGCTGCAAATACGCATACCATTTTGTTTTTTCACCGTGCACTAAAGCGAGAAGCTGTCCCTGAACACCCTGCAAAAAATTGCAACTTTAAGAATTAACCTGGGAAGGAAGGATTCGTGGATGGACCAGAATCTTCTTTCCCTATTGAAAGAAGAAGCCTAAAATGAACAAAAGAACAGAATTCTGAGGTGATCGAGAAGAAGCATATACAGGGAATCGAAGCAAGAAAACTTGACGGTTAACGAACTTTACAGCAAATAGCGAAAATTGGGGATAGAACCGAATATATCTAAGATTGCGAGGGGGTTTTTAAAACCAATCGGAGGAAGGTAGGGCTTTTTAATATATCTAACAATTAAAAAAACCTACTTTAATACGTTTTACTTTCTTACCTTCTATTCCGAGAAGAAAAAATTACATGGTGTGTCTAAAAAGAAAATCCTTTGTCACCATTCTCTTCTGGACTGTTCCTTTTGGACGTCAGAGCTTGAAAAAATATCACTTTACCCATGATGATGTTGAACAACATTTTGCATTTGCTAATTTTGTATAATGAACAAAAGATCGAATCTTTAATATGACTTGAATTGCATTGCACCTCACTGTAGATTTGTGGCAGAAGCAATTAATTGGAGGAACGAAAGTACGACCAAGTGAACAGATCCTTGCGTTTCGTCCTTGGTTGGAGGAAAAGATATGATGTGCACAAGAAGGCTTAAGAAAAAGTAAGAGATACATAAGTAACTCGTGACTTGGGCTCATTTGTATCACCAACGAAGTTTTAAGACATATCAAGTACAGGATCACAAACAAAGGAAAACAAAACAGAAGAGGCTTTAGCCCCACGAGATCCTCTCGTGGTTTAAGGCAGTTGGCACTTGAGTTCTTAACCCACAGAGCCGAAGATTCAGATCAAACCTTTTGCCCGGGTGACCTTTTATTACGTCAGAGCATGGGTAACACATCGTCAATGCTCACCCAATACGACATCGAAGAAGTGCAGGAGCACTGTAATAAAGCTTGTATGATCTCTCACTTCCATCAGTCGTTAGAATTATGCAGCCTATTTGTGTTGTTTGTTGGGTTATGTTTCCACGCAAGCTCTTGATTTTTCTTGGATGTTGTGCATTTGCATGGTCTAGTCTCGCAGCAAGAGATAGTGTCTCTGTACCAGAGGTTCTGCCAGTTGGATCGAAATGGCTGCGGGTTTATCTCCGCCGACGAGTTTCTCTCCGTACCTGAGTTCGCTGTCAATCCTCTCTCCCAGGTATTTCTTTCTTTTCTTTCTGGGTTTTTCCTTTTCTGTTTACTTTTGCATTTGTTCGACTCTGTTTTGCCTTTTGCCTGAAATATTTTTAACAAAATACAGAAATTGTTGAGGATGGTTGAAGGGCTGAACTTCAAGGAATTTGTGGCCTTCTTGTCTGATTTCAGCCCTCGCGCTTCCTTGAATCAAAAGATTGAGTGTCCGTGTTCTCTCTTCTCTTCTATTTGTGTTACTTGTTTTCTTCCATTCTTTTCTTCTTGTTGGATTGTAATTAGGTTTTCGATTGTGTTTCCTTTTCTTCCTTTGAGTGAATAGTTATCTTCAAGGTGTATGATTCCGATGGAAATGGGAAGGTCACGTTCAATGACATGCTGGACGTGCTGCATGATTTGACCGGACATTTTGTGTCTGAAAAACAGAGGGAGGTGGGAATTTTTCTGCCATTACTACATTCACTGGTTTTGATATTAGCTTGTTTTCAGTTCTATACTGAATGACTACTTGCATTGCCATTGGAAATAGGAAATGGCAGTTCATGAAAAGAGGGAAAATCATTGCTTTTGTTTAAGCTTTGAGCAATTTAACTTGGTTTGATGTTTAGTTTGCGGTAGCTAATCACATTATAGGATAGAACCGGGTTTCTTAGTTAAGAAATGTAGGTTCTTTTTTGCTTTTGCATTAATGATTGCAAGCACTACAAGATCTGATGCCATGATTCCAAACCTTTGCGTGGTTGGTATTACTCTGTTACATCCTGGGAAACTTTTTGCCGCACAAACTTCAGATTCGAGTACTGACATTTGCGTTATCTGTTGAACAGAAAGTCCTGACTCATGTTCTTGAGGAGGCCGGTTACACAAAGGAATCATTGTTGGTTCTTGCAGACTTTATAAAGGTACACCTACGGGCACACTGTGTCCTAACTTAACCTGGGATCTGTGTTTGTGAGTCTGTAATCCATGAATATGAACATTTAGATCATAGTATTGGGTGGAAAAACATGCTTATCCAGATTTTGGAATTCTTCTATGTTCATTTTCTGTGACTCGGATCACCTGATGATCGTTTCCTTTTGCTTTCATCTGTTGAGAAGGCTAGCTGCGAGATATGTCATCTAAATACATAACTCTTTGCTTCAAATAGTTCCTCAAGATCACATGGAATGGAGATAATTAACTTGTTTTTCTTACTTTTTTATGCTGAAAGATATCTTGAATAAGGTCATTGACAGTTCCCGTTATGGAAACATTTCTTCCTTTCCTTGGAATCCAAACTACACTTTGTCTTTTCTTGCAAAAGAAAAAAAGGTGGTGTTGATGAAATTCTGTGTGAATAGCATTGAAGACCAAGTGATTGATTGACGCCATATGTCTTGCATAATAAGAAGATGCTTTTGCTGTATGCCATCTGCTGTGGGACTTGGTCCTTTAAGACTGTTCTCTAGTTGTCTGGAGTAGCAATGTTTTGGGAAGCCAACTTTGGGATATAGGACCAGGAGTGGCAAAATTAATTTCTTTGAAGCTTCTTCAAGTTTTCCTTCTAGTTGGAATATAGGTGATCAGTAGAAGCTTCCTGCCTGTTTGAAGGAGACTGTTCAAATGTCAGAAGACTTTGGACTGTGTGCCACATATTACATGCTTTGGTTGCTTCAATGGCTGAGAGATTATGGCTTAATGGTAGACTATAGCCTCGTTAGTCTCAATACCCTCATCAGTTAACCTCAATTGATACAAGTTTGAGCCTTATGATTGAGGGTGTTATGTCTCTCTACCATGAGAATCGTGCAGCTTCTTTTAACAATTACAACTGGTCATTCTGTCATTGCATTCTATAAATTTCATGCTGCAATACTTAGATTTGCCAACAATGCATATGCAGATTCTCGGAAGTTCCGGTTTGAAGATGGAAGTCGAGGTTCCGGTGGACTGAACCGATCGAGCATACAAAGCATTAATAAAGGTAGTTCAGGCCATACTCCGAGTACCATGAACTTGGTATCTCTGGCATTTCAAAGTCTTTGTTGGTGTTGGAAGATTCTTTCTAACTTGTTTGTAATTGTAAATCACTCTGTGAAACATTTGTCAAAAGTGATTGTACTTGGAATAGTTAAGCATCTTCATTTAGATTGTCTCGTGCATGACAATGCCTAATGTAATGTTCCTGACGGATACGAATAAAACAGATACAGTTTAAGTATTCAGATGAGAGATGAGATATTATCATATTGATGATGTATAATCGAAATTCAGAAATAGTTACATCGATGATATATTATATAATACCTTTCATTGATGATATTTTTCTTAATAGGATCCTCAACTTTAAATGTGTGGGTTGAATTTGTGGACCGACAATGATTATAGAAAATGTGGATTAAACCATGTTCTAGCGACACGTTACGAGCGCGTCCATACGAGGAGGGGGCCACATGGGTTTTTGTAATAGCCGTTGGAACCGACGGCATGTCTTAACCGCCATTTGAAAACTGAAACGATCCTGGAATATCGCTTTAAGGCAGAAAAAGAAGTAAAGAACATAACATGGACCCACGCGGGAATCATCACTCCATAGAAAAAAAGAAATGGTTTTTGGTCAAATATCCAACAAGTGTGTTGACGGTATTTGGATCCAAGAAACGGAGAAAATGACCATGTTTGAGTTGTACAGACACGATTTGTTTCCTTTGTTGTCTGTCAATTTAAGGTTTCAGATTAACAATTTGTCAGCATCAGTACATGCTTTACTCGAAAGATAGCTACCTCTCTACATATTGCTTTTGTACTAAAAGGGAGGGAAACCCGTTGGTATTTCCTTTATGTGGTTTTATATGGAAAGTTTGTCTGGAAATGATGGGCCTTTCTCTCTTTTTGGGTGTTCTGCCATTAATGTTTCTGCGCTGAAGAAAAAGGGGTTTCGTTTCTGATTGCAAATCCTTAATTATATTCTTTTAGGGTTTCCTGGATTCTTGTCAAGGAATTATTGTTGTCTGGCCATCCAGTGGTTTAAATTGGATCCGGCTTTTCTTCATGGATTGATTTCCTTACATATGGTAACCATCCGACTCTTTTCCGTGCTTTCTTACTTTTTGAAGGATGATTCTTTTCTTTTTTTTTGCTTTTCAGGAATACATGATTTCTCGTTTTTTATCCTCATGCTTTTTTCGTTTCTTATTTTTCTTCTATGGTGTTTGCAGATCAGACCCACGGTTGATGTTCATCTGCGAAATGTGTATAATTGCTTGTGTGATTGTATTATGAATTCTATCTTTCTCCCAAGGTTTCTGGCGAGGTCGTACTAGTTTTATAGAAGAAGTTACAATAGAAGAATACTCTGTCGGTCTTCGATCAATCAGGCAGAAGGATATATTTCAGTTTTGGACAACGGTAGGTGATGTCCACCCGCTTGCTTGAAGGGTCATATGTTGTTCATCGCTTCAATTTTTATGAAAATCGTTGGACCCATTTCTATGGCTGAAATTGTTTGAAACATTTTGGATTGTGACTGTTTTGGTCCGCAGGGAATTGTGTGATTGCTTGTACATTTGGTTCCTTCCGCATGGATGGAAGTGATGCAATTTTTCTTCCTGAAACTGATGTTGCAGAAGCACTGTATGCTCAACAGCAGCTTCTGCAACAGCTTCATGCAGAGTTGGATGCAGAAAGAGAAGCCTCTGAAACTGCTGCGAGTGAGGCTTTGTCAATGATATTGCGTTTGCAAGGAGAAAAGGCCTCACTGAAGATGGAAGCTAGCCAATATAAGAGAATGGCAGAGGAAAAGATGTGTCATGCCGAAGAGGCTTTGGAAATCTTTGAAGATCTCATATATCAGAGAGAGATGGAGATTGCATCTCTGGAGTTCCAAGTTCAGGCTTACAGGCATAGACTGTTAAGCATGGGTTGCAATGATCTGGGAGTGTATGAAAATAAATTTCCAGAGAATCTGTTAATGCAAAGAACTGAGACTCTATCTGGGGAAAAGGGTGTCAGCAATAGCATGTGGAGAATGAGTTCTCTGCCAATTCAAATCAAAGATTCTAATCAGAGCAAAAGTAGCAATGACAGAAAAAGATCTGCTATCACTTCCCCGGATTCGATTCCAATAGTAGTAGGGGAAAGTGCAAGCCAAGAAGTGAAGGATTTGGATAAAAAGCCAGTGAGTTCTTCAAGTGCAGACCTTAATTACTACTGGGAGCAGATTAAGAAGTTGGATGGAAAAGTCAAAGAAATTTCAGATAACAAGGACTCTGGTAGAAATAAATCAGCAATCTTGAGGGCTGGTTCATGGTCCCCGTCATTATTTTCACAAGCAAGCATTGGTACATCTATTTGTCCAACAAGAGGAGGAACAGGTTCTAATAATCCAGATAAAGTAAAACTTCATGATAGCTCACAGGAAAAGTTAGATCTCCATAATTCTTCCAGCTCTTCAACTGTTCAGGATATATTTGAAGTCCCATGTACTACCAAAATTCAAAAACCTTGTATACCACGGAAGAAGGACTGCTCTAAATTGACTGTGGATGGTGAAAAAAACGTTGGAAAGCTACATGTCAGCGGTGAGGATGCCCTAAAACCACCTAATAAAGATGAAAAAGGCCAGGTAAAGACAATGTTGCTTCCTACAAGCCATGAGAAGAAACTGCCTAAACCAAGGGGTGGAATGGTTGCTGAGGGAAATGTATCTCCTGTCCAACTAGCAGTTGGTTCTGTCAATTCTCAAGCTGAGTTCCAACAGTTGAGACAGAGAGTTGAGCTGCTCGAGAGGAGGAGGAACAGTCCCAGGCCAGAAATTACTGCTGCAGGGAATGAGGAATTAGGATTGCTGAAGGAAATAAATGAGCAACTCAAATCATTGCAGTCTGAAATAAGAAGTTGGAGAATTAAGCAACCCCCCACTCGTCCAGAAGATGAGCCATCTCTTGATCTTCTCAGAGAGGTTCGCTTTCCCCCTGTCTTCTCTTCTACAGTTTTTAGCATTTCCCTCATCCATAGATTCTGGGGATATAAAAGCAAAGCCTGAAGTTTATTGTCTTGTTTTGAATGTTGATTCTTGTTTCCTGCTCATATTTACCATGAATCACACTGAGTTAGATAACCTGAGTTATCTCTATTGCAGGCAATGTTGTACTTTTGGATGTAGTTGAGCAACCAAATCTGACTTCCATAGACTTCCATTGACTCCCGAGTCCTGAAGAACATAGGCTACAGTGGCTGTGTAAGAGTAAAATTCAATTTTCAAATTGCTGTGAATATATATAGATGATATAATTTGATTGATTTGATTTGATTTGATCTCTGGAATGGTTTCTGTAGATATCCCATACTATACATGATCAAAGAAAAAGTGTGTATTTGTTTGACTGTTTGAGGCTGTGAAGTAAGATTTCTACCTTCATGGCTTGGAGTTTGACTTCTCCTGTAGTTCTCAAGCTGTATTGTTACTATCTTAAGAGTCATTTGCCTCTGAGCTTCAATAAATCTCTGGCGTGAAGAACATACTGACCTGTGTTTCCATGGAAATACCAGATGGATATACTGATAAAAGCAACTCTATTAAGTGCAGGCGGCTCATACAGTAAATCCCCATTCCATGACAGGAATGTGAGGTAGTATATGAAAATCGTATCATTAGTTTGGGAGCACTGTAACAGGGTGATGGGTACAAGATGTAACTCCATAGATTTGATGACATGTATTTTGAATTAACTTAAAGAAATCAAAGAAAAGAATATCTCTAGATCCAAGATTCTTTTGTTGCTGGTAAAGTGCACATAACTCTCCACCATGTAGAAAAATCTGAATACTGAATACTGTGCACATTGCAATGAGGAAATGTCCCATGTCATTGAAAAGTATCCATCCTTGTCTCATGATCAAAATTCGAGAAGAGATTTAGACGAAAAAAAAAACTGAAAACTACTGCACAACTCTTGTGTTGACTGGTCACCTTTGCAGGTATATTAATTAAATGAATCATGTTACTAATGTGTTCAAACTCTGCTTCTCACCTTAAGGAAGGATGTAAATATGGGTGAAAGCTGATGTGTTAGATTTTCCAAACATGGTGGACACAAAAATATGATGAAGAGCAGAAGAAGATAGTTGTGTGATTACATGAGAAGTTTCTGAAAGATAGAGACTGAGAATTTGCATCTATTATCTCATAAATCAGGCCCAATGGCGCGCATGGTTTTGCTTGTCTGATTGAAGTTTCTGGCATTCACCTTTTTTCTTCCTTTGAAAATAAACAACCAAAGAGCCTTTTAATCATAAGCTGAAGAACCTTGACGCAGCATCCACTTTGCACCTTGCTCTTTTTTCTCAGTCTTACCTGTCTTCATTTCTTTGTGTCTTCCACACAAGGAAACCAAACAGGTTCCACTGTTTTTTTGGCATCACTTGCATACTGATTGTAGAGCTTCCGACATGACAGGAGTGACATATTAGAGGCAACTATTGTCACTTATGTTTTGTATATTTGTCTTACCTTCTCAAGCTTCTGCAGGAGTTATCCATCCAGAAAGTGTCTCTATTAATTGACTTAAAGATGATTGATTAATGTTGGCTGTGGTGGTCACTATCGTGGAGCACCATGTCTCCATCGCCCACCTCATTAATGATCAAGGAGTATTTTACGAGCTCTTTCTGTGGGTAGTGGCTTGAACACTAGGTTATGCCATCATTTTCGTCTTCTTTAGAACTACCTTCTGTAACTGGCCAATAAAAGTTGATATGGGATAGCTTTTACCCAGGAATGGATTTTATGAACATATCAAAGCAATCACGCAGAATATGTAGTGGCTTCAACTTATGAAATGTATTAAGAAAGTTTGCTACTAAAAATGGCCGACTTGGAGCTCTCGGTTCCGTGGCCATGAGTACCGGAATGTTTTTATTAATCAAGAACGAAAATTGGAGGTTTGAAGACGACCAACCATAAACGATATCGACCAGGGATTAATGGATATTAATCAGTTGCCGTTACCATTAGCATATATAGTATTTCTTGGTTAGTTCTGTTCCATGTTCCTTCCTGTGTTGCAATGACGGATTGTGACAGTTTTAGCTGTAATGGAACTAATCTGGAGACAGTTTGGTAGCTACCAAACTCAAATAATTTGTTCCAGATCTTTCTGCAGCACCTGAAATTCTGTTTTTTGAGGTCGATTCATGTAATTCAGTAGTGCGATCGAATGCAAGTAAGATTGGCACAATATCTCTCATGTGACTTCAGCATTTGACAGGTCATATTCTCCTGCCCTGGAGAAGGTATACATTCACTCCACTAAATTTAACAAACCAACAAAAAAATCCTGATGAACTTCCGTGTATGCAAGTGAATTACTAACATCGATGGAACCTGATAGGAACTTGATGCCCTGGCAAGCAGTGGATTGAGTCAGAATTGGAATAAAATGACCCTGATGCCTGCAGCACAAGCCATTTGATGCTTTAGTTCTGCAGGAAGAAGAGGATCACTGATTCTTTCCCACATCACATTTCTTCAATAAAGATATTGTTGGTGACGGTAGGCAGGTGTACATATGAGTCATGCTTGAACCAAGTCATTGGCTAGCTAGAGATACGGTAGCATGAGATAGGTGGGTTGTCTTTTTCCAGGAAAGCAAGCACAATATAGTTAATGAGGTTGGTAACCTGATACACAGTACATAGCCTATGAAATCTGTCGTTGGGACAGTTTTGAATGCATATCTGTACAGAGTATATAGTTTAATGTCACGCTCTGGGAAGGTTTCGAGTGCCTATTGGCATCAAGATTGACGTGAGGATAGAATATTTTAACCTTCCACTTCCTGTTTTAAGCAATACCATATCACATATAGGTAGGCCAAAAGAGCCTTGAGTGCACGTTTGTGGGTATAGAAATCCATCAGTTGCTTACCACAAACCCAAATGCTGATCTTTAAAGCAAGGAATTGACTGGCAGAACAGTGAGATTGGTTGAAATATCTATGTAAGTTTCATAGTCGAACCATGATTCATTGTTCATAATCTTCATAGAACTGTTATTAAATATACTTGTGTCGAATGCACTTATGTGACGTTCGGGTTCAATTTCGCTGCTCCTATTATATTGGTGTCGAATTAAGACCCGAGAAGAGATTAGTCTTGCAACAAGTAGGATACTCTGATAGATCTTTAGGATCATCATTGCAACTCACCAGGTACAGTTTTGCTCAAAGAAATGGAACTCAGAAGATAAAGCTACCATGTCAAGCTTATTAACAGACAACAACTAGGATACATACTAAAGTTCTGGAAAAAAATTGTGTTAAACAAAAATTAGGAAAATAAATGAATGCATGAACCAACTTTGAGATTTGATTAAGTTCCTTCTCATTGTCACTAAGTGGTCAAGAAGCTAAAGCATTAGTCGATGATTCTTCAATCAGCAGAGAAGGTGGAGTTGATATATACTGCTTTAGCCTTCCTATTTCAGAGGCTACGTCGAGCATAGTTGGTCTTGTTGAAGGATTGTGTTGAGTGCAAATGAGACCGAGCTCAATCATTTCCAGGACGACTTCATTCCATACTTTGTCATAGCTTTCTGGCATCATAGAGGTAGACCACCTGAGAATCGCCTGTTTAACTATGGACTCGAGCTTGTGGGGGTAATGACTCTTGACCCATTCATGCAAGCTTGAACCTTCATCAACAAGAACATCTGTGGGGCGCCTCCCGGTGACAATTTCTAGCAGCAGCACTCCAAAACTGTAAACATCACCATTCGTTGAAGCTCTCTTGCCCATCCCGTATTCTGGTTTTGAGTTTGACATGGATTAGCAATGGCTAGTTGGGAATACTGACAATTAAGGACTATCAAAAATGCATATATAGATATACCTGGAGGGATATAGCCTACAGATCCACATAACAGGCCATCTGTTGAGTTGAAAGACTCTGAATCATCTACTATATTATCTGCAATACCTCTAGTCAATCTTGCGATTCCAAAATCAGTTAACAAAGCCGTCATGTCGTCATCCAGAAGAATGTTGCTTGGCTTGAGATCACAGTGAACCACTTTAACAGGAGAATAATGATGCAGGTAGGCCAAGCCTTCGGCGACATCATTGCAGATGCTTACCAACTGAGCCAAATCCAGTCCGGTGGTTGATCCATGAGGTGGGTGTAGATGCCTCTCCAAGCTCCCATTTGACATTAAAGGAAGGACAAGGGCCTTAAAATCTGGTTTGCTACATGTGGTAATGATACGTATCAAATTTCTATGCCTGGTCCTCTTCAGGACCTGACATTCCCTTTTGAAGCTCCCAGGCAATCCTCCGGTTGTTCTTGAATCCAATACCTTCACAGCTATCCTTGTATTGTCTTGAAGAACTCCTTTGTAAACATGACCACACCGCCCTGAACCGATTAGACCTGAAGGGTTGAAACCATCTGTTGCTTCAATGAGTTGCCGATATGAGATTCTTGGATAGTTGGGCTCTTTTGTTTCTTTATCCTCGTCTTCCAAGTCACCTCGGTTCATTACCACCAACTTCCTTTTGAATTTCGGCCTGACCAGAGGGAATGCAAATATACACAAAAGAGACGCGAATGATGACAGTAGGATAGGCAAGATAAATACATAATAGGCACGCTTCTTCCGGCACTTTGGCATTCCTTCTATTGTCCCACAGAGACCTTTGTTTCCGAGGAATGAGTCTATGGTCAGCGACGAAAATGCTCCCTCTTTTGTTATATTCCCAGAAAACTTGTTGAAAGAGCAGTTCAGCTGCCGGAGAGTCGGTGATGCCTCCAGGGTCTCTGGTATACTGCCGCTAAATTGGTTGGATGATACATCGAGTTCTTTGAGATAAGGCAGTTTCCCTATAGAGCCAGGAAGCAAGCCTTCAAAGACGTTACCTGAAAGATTAAGGTACTCCAGTGCAATGCAGCTTCCAAGCTGTGAGGGGATGGCTCCAGAGAGATTGTTTGATGACAGATCAATTGCTAGCACCATGTTCATTTTACTCAGCTCTAATGGCAATGACCCTTGTAAATGATTGCTAGACAGATTCAGGTACAGCTTCAGACTGCTGAGAGCTGCAACCTCACTGGGAATGGTCCCGGAAAGTTCATTATGGGAAAGGTCAAGGATCTCCAAATTGATACAGTCTCCGAGGCTCCTTGGTATGGTTCCTGTCAGCTGATTTTGGAACAGAATAAGTCTTCTCAGCTGCGGAAGGTTTGCAAAACTGTCTGGAATGGGACCTGAAAGCTTGTTTTTGGACAAATCAAGAAGGCCTAGATGAGGAATGTCCCCAAGAGCTGCCGGGATTTCACCAGAGAGTGAGTTATTTGATAGATAAACTCTCTCTAGTTTTCTCATACGACATAGTTCTGGTGGGATGCTACCATTCAAAAGGTTACTAGACAAGTTTAACAGTGTCAGGTTCACAAGGTTTGAAATCTGAGGGGGTATAGCGCCATATAGAAGATTCTCATCGAGATGAATCTCTACAAGGTTTGCAGAAAGATCACCAATAAAAGGAGGTATCTCCCCGCCGAGGTGGTTTCCGGCTAATTCAAGCTCTTGAAAATTGGAAGAATTAGCCAAGGAAGCAAGAAAAGGTTGAAGATTGGTGTTGCCATCATGGCTGTCGAAGTCATTGTAAGACAAATACAGAAACTGTAACTGTGGCATTTTACGTATAATGTCAGAGGGCAACTCCCCTCTTAGCAAATTCGACTCCAAATCGAGCCATTCAAGTTTCGAGGAGTTGGCAAGAGCTGGAGGAACATGACCCTCCAGTCTGTTCGACCAAAGCAAGAGAAACCTCAGCTCATCCAGCCCACATTCATTGCTCAAGGGGATTTTCCCTGATAAAGAATTATTCGAGAGGTCTATATACTCCAGAGAGGACTCATTGCAGAACAGCGTTGCAGGAATGTCACCAGCTAGCTGGTTGCTCCCCAGGTCGATATACACTATCTCCCCAAGAAGGCCCAACTCCTCTGGAATGTTTCCTTCAAGGAGATTCCACGATAAACTGAGTTGTCTCAGTTGGGTTAGAGAGCCCAACTCTGCTGGAATGTGGCCTTGAAAGAAGTTTCTCGACAGATCAAGAACTTCCAGAGAAGAAATATCAGCCAAAGCTGGAGAAATCCTCCCTCGAAGAGACAAACCACTGAGGTCAAGCTGGATGAGACGATCACTCGCATTGTTGCACTTGACTCCCGTCCATCTGCAAACATGAACCCCTGAAGAGTTCCAGCTCTCAAGAGCACCTTCAGGGTCCAACACAATATCCAGCTTGAAAGACAGCAATGAAACCCTCTCGCCGGCAAGCTGAGCTTTTTCCTTGGCAGAAACCTCGAACATGATGATGACCAAGCAAAGGCCACTAAACATGGAAAATTTACAAGAACCCATCTGGCTCTCGACCGGTCTCTTTGAGCTATGGGTAACAAATGAGCAGTACAGTACCCCAACACCACAGCCTTATATATAATAGCACAGCTGAGCTAATTAAACAGCGTTGACCTCTCCATCCTCAAAACCAAAGCAACCAACACTCACCTCCATCTCCATGCCTAACTGCCGTTGAAGGTGTGAAACGTTCGTTTGGCGCCTGTGATGTTTGACAATGGGAACACAACCAATAGAAGATCAACAAATGTCAACTTCGGTAACGACACGTCAGCAACGTGCCAACCTTTGTAGCCGGTGGTGGTGTACATGTCAGCAGTAGGCCTAACATATATGTTTTTTTTTCCTTACACTTTTACGTGATCTTTTTGTTTTAATCTGCTGGCGGGGATGGATTAATTCGATTAGTGGATGATGGGCTGTAAGAGATAATAATTTATTTATAGTATATTGTCATAAGAAATTGGATGTTTCGGGATTTTTTTGTACATGTGTCGGCTTGAGGCGATCACAGATGAACGTATAGCCACTATCGGACCGTGGACCCGGCGAAGAGATCTGTAAGAGATTGGATGAGTTTCCTTGTTTGGTGAGTACCACTTCAATTCATACATGGGATACAATGTTACTATAAGTGGTCTTTCAGGAATTGATATATATAAGGTGATATTATGTATGATACCCAATCCGTAGAGGGGGTCAGGTTATCCAATCTCACATCGGAAAGTAGCGAGAGAAATCTTGAGTTTATATGTGTTATGTGATGTTATCATTTATAACAAGATACAATTTTTGGGTTATGTGGTTATAAACTCAACCGAGCGTTGCAGTTGTGATCCATATCACACGTACATACACGTCCGGGCCGAGGGTCCCGGGCATATATATACTATACCTCTCCCAAAGTGGGTATATTGAGGCACCTGAATTAATAATTTTTTTCTAGATAATACAAGGTAAAAATCCGATACTCTAGTTAAGTTTTATTGATTAGAAAATCAAGAATTGATGATACCAATAATCATGTCATGCTTATGTAAAACTATCATTTACTCACTTACATTTATCATATTCATCTTAATGAAAACACCATTTTTATATAAATTATAAATATATTTATATTATCTTTGTATTTTTTTAATTGAGGTTTAGTTTTAAAAAGATTTAACTAATTATTTCAAAGGATATTGATATTTAGTAGGGTTTTCTTGAATTAATATAAATCTTTCCTTTGTGTTTTTAATTGATTATAAAAGTAATTTTCAGGGTTAATTCTTTAATATTCACTTAATACTCTAAGATACGATAAATAATAAAAAATATGGAGTATAATATTTTAAATTTGAATAAATATAACTTAATCAACATTGATATCTACAAAGGATAGATTTTTTAGGATAAAGAACAAGAAGTCAACCTTTGTATCTGTCTTTTCTTTTCTTTTCTTTTCTTTTACCCGTAATATTGATTTCACCGATTCGTCAACGCCGGGAAGCTATGGATGGCTAAGGCTGACACTTCAAAGCCTCCTTACATTAGGTAAATGTGGAAAATAAGGTGGTCAAATAAGAGAAAAATAAGATATAAGATAACAAAAAAAAATTATTTTTAAATATATTCGATCAAAATTCGAAAAAAAGAAAGTTCTACCACCCTATTGATCAAACGAACGTAATAAATTCTATTCACATTCTCAAAATCGAACAAAACACCTTTATTACTTATTTCCGGGGGATATGCTGCGTAATATAATGTATCCGGAAGAAATTATTGATCTGGACACACATGCTTCTCTGAAAAGGTATTGATTAATCTTATAAATAGCAGTGCTTATAGGCCTAATAGTGATTAAATACAGTGTATGATTAAGGTGGCATTAGATTAAGCTCTTTGTGAAGAACAAGCACCAAGTTGCAGATAAACTACAGGAAAGATAATGAGCAGCATTTGTGATCAGATACAGGATATGATTAGCATTAACACTAACCTTAGCATTAACATAGTTAAATGCGGTAGATTATTCTGTAATAAGTGCCAAGTTGCATATAATCTACGAGATAAGAACAGGAGCCAAAGGAGACTGAGTATATGCGTGGGTGCAACTTTATAAAGGAGCGAAGAACACGCCATGGATGGTGCTTTCTACCCAATTAAGCATGCATGCAACTTGCAGATATGGCTTTTCAATTAATTAGCCCTTGTGCGTTTTTGGTTTTCCAGATCTTTTTATTCATGATGAGATCTCTGTGAGGATCAGCTTTCCGTAATCCTGTGTAGGGATTCACATCTTAATTCTTCCTCGGTGGTTGACTGGGAACCGTGTTCTTGGATCAGATTTAATTAAACTAAGCTATGGCTATGGCTATAGCACGCCATGACTTGAACTTGGCCACA
The DNA here is from genome assembly GCA_019739055.1 of Passiflora organensis. Lineage (NCBI taxonomy): Eukaryota > Viridiplantae > Streptophyta > Magnoliopsida > Malpighiales > Passifloraceae > Passiflora > Passiflora organensis. The sequence goes on from JAEPBF010000269.1 coordinate 1,988,487, forward strand.
CCGTATACACAGGATATGACAAGGGATAATAGTGTTGTTAATGATATTTTAGTTAGTTTTGTTAGTTTTAATTTTATCAAAACCGAAACTAAAGTGATAATTCATGTTTCTTGTGTACTAATTTTGGTTTCAATAAACTATTAATTTTTGAAATTTTATTATGTTAGGTTTTGGAATATTATTTATTCTAAACATATTTTACGTTAGGATACCAAAATTAATAATATTTTCTGTAACCAATAATATATTGACATAATAATCTATCTACGTTTCTTTAACTCAAACGACAAAAAATATATGTCTTAGAAGTGATCAGATAGCTAAAATATAAAGATGATACTATACTAGCTCATAATTTCGGGTTAGAGTCCAAAGAATTGAGACTCTGTGGTCATCTACGAAAATAGATTAGTCTAATTATTCAATAATAAACTTTTTTTTATAAAAAAATAACATTTTCTGTATTTTATTTTAAAAACCAGAAAAACCAAACAAGGACATTTTCACCTTAAAGGCCATCAATAGGCTGTATGGCCCATGTATCTGATCCAATGTTGCAGGACCTCTAATGGGCTTCTGTTAGGCATCAGCACGACTAGTCGTTCCTTAAGTGGCTTTCGGCGTTTTGCCCTCAGCCGCCGACAGGGCGCTGGCTCGAACCGCTCTACAACGAAAATATCCACACGAGGGTTGGTTCGTGAAGGTTTAAGAGGGGTTTCAATTGGTGAGTTTCTCATTTTGCGTCTCCTTATCTCTAACTTGAAGATGGCTACTTCATCTTCTCACTTCTCCATTAGCCAAGGAGCTCAAATTCGGAGCCCGACATGGCCAGGGAGGCCGCCTAAGTTCCCCAGAAGTAAGAAGCCTCATAAGAACCTCCATTTCCTCTCTGTTCCAAGTCCCAACTCTTTATCCAGCGCTTTCCTTTTTTCATCTTCTTTCCCACTCGTTCCCAAATCCCCTCAAATCCCGATTCCGTTCTACCCGTTGCATGACACGGCTTATGATTATCTACTTGAAGACCGCCGGCAGGTTCAGTCTTACATTGAATATGACATGCCCAGAGACAGTAATCCCCGTGTGGCGAAGAAAAAGTTATATTTTCAAGAACCACCGTGGCTGCCATCTTTGTTTTTGAAAGATATGTACAAAGTAGCCGACAAGAGCTTGAGGCTGGAGCTTAACGATATTGATAAGAGGAAGTATAATTTTTTGCGGAGGAGGCAGATTAAGCAGGAGACGGAAGCGTGGGAGAAAATGTTGAACGAGTACAGAGGATTGGTGAAGGAAATGTGCGATAAGAAATTGGCGCCGAATTTGCCTTATGTGAAAGGGTTGTTCCTGGGGTGGTTCGAGCCGTTGAAGGAGGCCATTGAGAGAGAGAAGCAACTGCAGAGGTCTAAACCTAAACTTCGTAAGGCGTCATATGCTCCCTATATTGATTTATTGCCTTCTGATAAGATGGCGATGATTGTTATGCATAAGATGTTGTCGTTGATGACGGCGGAACAAGATGTTGGATGTGTGCGACTTGTCAAGGCAGCCACGATAATTGGTTCGGCTATAGAACAGGAGGTAAGTGTGCTCACTGTGGTTTGTGATATTTGGTAGTAATGCTGAGTAAAGGTCATATTAATTCTATTACAATGCAATTCAAGGCAACTGATTGTTTTTCTAATGCCTAGTGGTTATTTTGTGGGGGTGTTATGTGGTAGGGAACTTAAGGCATATATATGCATGGAAATCATCTGGACTGTGGTTTGAATTCTGTGTCATTTGTTAGTGGAACGAGCTTCTGTAGTTTAGATATATGAAGTTAACGTGTTGTAGTCTCCATCCCCTCCCCCTCCCTTGTTTAATAAGGGTGGTCAAACTACGGAGAAGCATCTAATCTGATGGTACATCATGACATTAAAATTGTGAAGTGCTGATAGCTATCTGAGACTCACTGCCTGGGGAATGCCAACGGCACTCAGTTGATATAAAATGGAGAGAATATTTTTTTGATACTTAAAGTAAAAAGGGTAAAAAAATCATAACTTTGCTGTATTTTAGTCTATTGTCCCAAGAAAAAGGCTTGCTCTTGATTGTTTGTCTTCCCCCAGGGGATGCAGGAGTAGTTGATGGAACGAAGAGATTCAAATATAACTCTTGATTATCTCATAGATGATGACCTGAATTTATTTTCGCTCAAGTTTGTGCTTTTGCATGTAATTGTAAAATACAACTCTTACACTTTCTCATTTAACTCCCATTCCCATTCCTTTGTTCAAATACGCTCTGAAACCATATTCATAGTTTTCAAATTGAAGTCCACCTAGTAACTTGGACAATGAACAGTTAGATTTTGATACATGGCTTTAGCAATGTACCAGAAGGAGATGGTTTATTATTGGTTTAACTACTTGTTGGCCATTATTTGATCATATTGCTAGTTTTGTGCTCATTTTTTTATGCGCTTACTTTAAATTTGGAGTGGTAATACCGTTGGCTTGTAGCCTTATTATTCTATCATTCACACTCAAATATTTGCTTAGTTACCATCAAACATTTACAAGATATCGTTGTAGCCAAAGAATCTCCTTGAGTTTGAAAACAAATTCTTTTGATCAATTGTGTAATACCTGTCACCCAGATTGTAATGTAGCAAATGCTCAAAGTGAGAAGCACCATCATTGGTTATTTCTGCATTTTGCAACCTCTCTTTTGGGTCCAGATTAGTGACTCAAAAGAGATACATTAGCAAGTTCAGTGGTAGTTCCATGTAGTTTTATCTGACAATTGAGTATAGAATATTATGGCTTTACTGTTCAAAAAAAAGTTTATGAACTGCCTCAGTGCCTGAGTTTAGAGAATAACTGTCTTTAATTGTAGGCATCAAGGATAAACGTTTATATTGAATGTCCAAACCATGACATTTAATTCTATATACTAATATTCATCATCTTCATTTTCCCACAGGCTAAGATTTGCAATTCATTAGCAAAAACGAAAAATTATCAGAGTAAGGAAACAGTGGATGATCAAGGTACATTGAACAAGGAGAGAATGATTCTCAAGAAAAGAATCAATCTTTTGATCAAAAGGAAAAAGCTTGTTGAGGTGCAACGGTTGGTGAAAAGTGAAAAGCCCGCACCTTGGCATCGTGATGCACCCATCAAGGTCTGATAGTTTCCTTCTTTCTCCTTACAAATGTGGTTATCTCCTCTATGTTGTTATTTGGATGTTTGCCTTCTAGAGTGGCAAAACTTTTACCTTGTGGTTTCTAACCGAATTTTTCTTTCTTTTCCCATTTTTTCTTGATTACTGATGTATTTGTGCAGCTTGGAAGTCGTCTAATTGAAATATTAATCGAAACAGCTTATGTACAACCTCCAATCAGCCAGGTGGTGGATACCCCCCCTGATGTTCGACCTGCATTTAAACACAGTTATAAATACATGCCACTAAACACAGGGTAAAACATTTTTTTTTTCTTCCCTAAATTATCCCTGTCTATTTCTGTTTCCTACTTCCTAGGCTAATCAGTTTCTGGATTTTTTGTGCTTCTCTGCCATAAAGTATGGACAAATGCAATGCTTATGAGTTTAAACTGTAGAATTTTTACATTCCATATTTCTAGTAACAGTGAAGTTGTGATTGCGTGGATGATATATGGTCTGCTTCCTTCATTCCCTCAGTTAACCTGCCCTCCCCTTTTGGCATAATTTTTTTTTATGTCTCATTTTCTGGTTGTGTACAGACAGATATCGCCGTACAAGTATGGAGTCATAGAATGCAATCCTCTCATTCTTGAAGGACTTAATGAATATGTGAGTTAAGACATCTCTTTCATTCTGAAAAAAAAAATGATTCAGGTTAGTGCTTGGCATTATGATTATTCTCCGGTGCACCTCTATTCTGCAGTGACCAATCTTGCCTGCCTAAAATAATTTATCTGACTCCATAGCCACATATGTTTATAAGTTTCCATGCTATCTGTTATTCTTAACCTACACGGGAGTAAAATGTAAAAGAGTTGATGACTGTAATATGCAAGTTCTACATTATCCTGCCCCAAGAAAACTAATTTTTTTAGAGGATGAATTTAAGTTTCGTTTGTGCCAATGAGCAGCTCAGATGGCATGACCCCTTATGGGGATAGGAGAGAACCTGGGTTCGAAACCCAGCTATGTGGATATGAGGGTGGGGTGAGGGTAGAATCGTCTATTTTTAAAAAATACATTTTGTATTGCCTCAATTAAGAATGATACATTTATACTTTTTGTGGATTCCAACAACTTTGATCAAAATTTTGATGAAAGAAATGCTTGTATTTTTACTTTTCTGCTACTCACTTGGACAAAATATCGTTACCCTTATGCAGGTTAATCGGTCATTTATTCCCTATGTTCCAATGCTGGTGCCTCCCAAAAAATGGAAAGGGTACGTGAATTAGAGAGGACATACCTTGTAGAGACATTTTTTTTTTCTTTCAACAGACTTCTTTTATTTATTTACAATTTTCCATAATGGAGAGTACTTGTTTACTTTTGTAAGTTCAAATGGGAAATGCTAGTGCGTGCGATTGTCTGATACTAGCATACCATAGAAGAATTGCTTGTCAACTGTGAACTTTTATTTTTATTTTTATTTTTCCTCATTATTCTTTCCCTTACTATATGGTTTTCTGGAACGATTTTGAGTTCTCCATTTTTGCTTCAGTAGCTATTATTTATTTTCTATATTTAATTAGTTGCAAAGAGAGGGTGATTATGGTCTGACTTTATAGATGTTGATACTTTCTGTTGTTTTAATTTTTTTTGGTAATTTTAGGGATAAACATATCTTAATCTTTTTTGCAGGTATGACAAGGGTGGTCACTTGTTCTTGCCTTCATATGTCATGCGCACACATGGATTTAAAATACAAGAAGATGCACTTAGGGCTGTTCCTGGAAACAGTATGCAGAAAGTATTTGAGGTGAAAAAAAATCATATGTAGAAAATTATTTTAAGAATTTTTATGTCATACTGACTAACTTTTAAGCTGCTGTGAAGCTTATATACTATAATTTACATGTAGATGATTTGAAAAATTTTTTAAAAAAAGGGATTAAATTTATGTCTTGCGATAAGTATGGTCTTTTAAGCTAATGATAAACATGTAATTCTCATGTGAGAGCTTTTAAATCCAATCCTTTCAAGCCGGTAATGGAAATATGGACAAGAATTATGGTTCACTATTTTGTTTATTGCAATAGATTATAAATGTCAGTAAAATAAATATGTATATCACACCATCTCTACTGTAATTTATTCTTGGTTTTTCCCCTCAAAAGAGTGGAGTTTCAAAAGCTTAGAACCATGCATAATAGCTAAATTTATATTTTTTTGCACGACATATACTTTTTTATCTAGCTATAGGCATAGAGATATAATAGATATCTGAATACAAGTAAACTTTTAAAAATAAAACAAAAAAATGCTTTGATGTCTCAGTTTGAAACGAAACACTAGCTTGGGAATATGAAAAGCCTAAAGTGATTTGGACATGAAATTTGAACTGGAATATTTAAGAAAAAACAATGTACAGCGTATAGTATATATATCTTTTTATCCAAATCCATGACTAATACAGTTGTGCAAATGAAAGCTGGATGATCTTTATAAATTTCATGTGGTTTTGTCCTTTCATCCTTTTGGTTATAAATTTCTTATATCTTTGTTGTTTTATGCTTGTTAAAACATATATTACATTTACTCTTTCTGAACTCTTTTCTTTCTTATTTTTACTATATGGAGTTGATGTTGCTTCCCATGTTATTTCTGCGTTTAAAAGATGATACTTTCTTTTAGTAGCTTCAGATTTCTGTTGTGTTCTTATCTGATTGATTTATTGGACATTGCATGGTCAAGCGTACACACAAACCCTTTTTGCATGGTAAATTTCTAGAAACAAGTGCCTAACTTACCATGGCAAATCCAAAATTGTGCAACAACTAATTATGTGTGTACCTTTTGAGGTCAACTAGGTACATTTCAAATTACAAATATTACGATATGAGCTAAAGTTGAATATATTTCTCAAATTCATGATATATGATGAATATATTTCACAAAATCATGGGTATGAGTTATCAATATATCATAGTAGAATATTAGAATGTCTAAAGTTTCTATATTGGAGTGGCTGCCTAAGTCCGGGCTGTTGATATACCTGTGATCTACCGTATTGTCTTCCCTTAACTCCAAGGTCTGTGGTTCGATCCACGGAAATGCACTGTGGAAAATACATTTATTGGGAGTGGTCCCACACTTTGAGATGAATGTAGTACCATACTTGCTCATGGTCACGAGTTAGACTCTGAGGAAGTGAGTTTCGATGGTCGAGTCACGGGGAGATATCAGTCTGGTTGTTGACTGAGATACTCTTCATTATTCAAGAAATTAAGTAGTTAAGATTTATCTCTAGCTTGGATGCTTGATGTTTGTCTCCAATAATCATGTCTGCTGATCATTTTGTGAATCAATTAACTATTTTATGTTCAATTGATGACTTTTCTGTGCCTAACGAGGTTGTACTTCGTTACATTTTGTGATGTTACATTAGCAGGCTCTAGATACACTTGGAAGTACAAAGTGGAAGGTGAATAAAAGAGTACTTGATGTTGTGGAAAGCCTATGGGCAGCTGGTGGCAACATTGCTAGCTTGGTCAATCGTGAAGATGTGAGCATCATTTTCACATTTTGATGTTCTGAAACACCCTGAGCATATTAGCCTCCCTATTGCATAACATTGATAGCAATAATGCAATTTTTTTTTAAAAAAGAAACTTTTGAGATGCCAATAATGCCTTCTATTCTGATATGGTATCTGGTCAATCTAATAATTCGTTAATTTTATAAAATTTGGCCCGGAAATATCTCCATTTTATCACAAAATTTGTATGGTTTGTGGTAATGTTATAAGCTGTTCTGACCTTGAGTTTTCTCCTTGATATAATTATCTTGCCAGTGCAATTGAGACAATGTTTACGACCTGCTTTCTTAAATTCTCTGTTCCAGGTTCCTAAACCTGACAGACCTCTCTCTGATGATTGCACGGAAATGCATATGTGGAAGTTGAGAAAATGGAAGGCATGGAAGACAAACAATGAGAGGAATTCTCAACGTTGTGACTTAGAATTGAAGCTTTCTGTAAGATATTTACTTTATTGAGATCAGTGAAAATTTTGTCGAACATGTTGCAATTGTGGTAAGGTATTTGACTTTTTGGTTGAGACCTAGTACTGGTGAGCATAGTTGTACAGGTAGTTCAATCAGGATCCTGCATAGCGTTCTGTGGGATTTATCACCATGGCTCCATTTATGGCTTCAAATCTTTAATACTTTAAGCACTGTGGCAGTGTTGCATCCCACCTTACTTAATTTTTGTACAAGTGCTAATACATTTATTTTATATTTGATTTTTTGAAAGTAGATTCTGAGAAAAGCAATTTTGATACAGGTGGCTCGAAAGCTGAAGAATGAAGAGGGCTTTTATTATCCTCACAATATTGATTTTCGAGGGCGTGCATACCCTATGCATGCATATTTGACCCATATAAATTCTGATTTTTGCCGTGGAGTCCTTGAATTTGCAGAGGGGAAACCATTAGGAAAGTCTGGATTGCATTGGCTAAAGATACATATAGCAAACCTGTATGGAGGCAGCATCGACAAGTTGTCTCATGATGGACGCTTGGCATTTGTGGAAAGTCATCTGAATGACATATTTGATTCAGCAGAAAACCCTTTGAATGGAAATCGCTGGTGGTTAACGGCCGAGGATCCTTTCCAGTTCTTAGCTGCTTGTATCAATCTATGTGAAGCCTTAAAGAGTTCATCACCGCATAGCTTTGTCTCCTACCTACCAATCCATCAGGTGAAATGCATCATCCAAAGTGTTACAAACTTACAATGCAAGAAAAAATATTGTTGATTTTCCATTTAGAAATATAATATAAACAACTTTCTGTAGGGATTTTTTTTTTTGGAGGGCAAGAAGAGAGATATTGATATGTAGGCCAGGTTATTATTTGTGTTTGCAGGACTGCAGCTATCTTTTGTCATTTCATATATCGTATAAAATAGAAGGTTTTCCTGGCTTCATTCTCTCCTTATCTGGCAGACACAGTTATCATCATTTCCTTTGAACTGGATCTCCACAAAACCATCTATTTTTTATTAGATTTTGGTGGGAATCTTACGTGACTTGCTTCCAGCTGTACTAAGTGCGGATGAAATCTGGCTAGGGGACATAAACTCAACTGATTTGCATGTCTATGCTGAGCAATTGATCTTTTGTGGTTTTTATTAGTCATTCATTGGGAGTACAATTTTAAAATATCTGTAGTAACTATCTTGTGGTGCACCTTTTTAATTTTGTCTGATGGCACACCCATGTACTCATTCTACTCAGCAGAACAATAGAAAGTTTTTTTGTAAATATGCCACTTATTCTACCATTCTTCACCACCTTTCCTTTGATTACAAAAAGACCTGAACTTTGATAAGACACCCATTTGGATTGTCTGGGTTTGTATTCATTTTGTCGATGTCTAAGTTAGCTCAACCACTTGGTTCACATATTCTGGTCATGTGGTTCGCATCTGGTACAGAGTCTTGTACTAGCATCCTTTCAGAAATTCATGTATGATATTCTAGTGTAACGTGTGCATATTTACCTTATTCAACATGTTATGTTGCTTGGCGTTATTGAGTGCTTTTGCTGCTTATTAGTGTCTCTTATCCTTTTACATCTTCATTTGTCTCTGAATACATTTTAAGTTGTATTACTGTCACCCTAGCTATCTTCTTTTTTTATTATTATTAAACAGCACTAATCTTTTTCTTTTTCGATTTATAGGATGGTTCATGCAATGGCTTGCAGCACTATGCAGCCTTAGGAAGAGATAGTGTAAGTATTCTTATTGTTGTTGTATGTTGATTTTTTTGCATAATTATTTACTTATCATACTACAAAATTTGTTTTCTATTTTACAAATTTACAAATTGCACTTTCAAAAAATTTTCTTAGTCTGTGAAGATCCCACCCATCTTTTCATCATTATATTTTCTTTTGAAAGTAAATTTTTTATACTGTATGAGTGGCCCGGGATATTCATTGTTCCTAATTAATAGTTTTTTTTATTAGCTCCTGATTAATATTTTTTTTATTAGCTCCTGATTAATAGTTGTTTTGTTTATCAGTACTGCTCTTACTTTGAAATACAGCGAACTTGTTATGTGTGTTGACAAATATTCTTTTAGAACATAATTTGCAGCTGTTGCTGGATGATTTATTCTGTATCTTTCATATTAGCCATGCTACCTGAGATCAATTCTTCTAGTGAATACTAGCTTACCAGTACATTGCATGAATGCGTTTGATTTCACTAAAAATGTGGATCTGCTGGACTTTTTTCTAAAGGGAAACAAAAATATGACCTATTGGAATGGGATGGTTCAGTTGCCACCCCAGAATCATCAAGATTCATATAATTGAATTATTATAATTTTATATTAAAAAAGTGACATTTATTGCCAAGGGATGCATCTGGCATTCGTTTTCCTAGGAGATTTTTCCCACCACCCATGATTTTATAGTAACTATCAGTTTGCTGGTTGATTTGAACTTAAAATTTATTTTCCGTGTTCCTGATGTATGACATCGTACAGCTGGAAGCTGCAGCAGTTAACTTGGTAGCTTTTGAGCAACCTGCAGATGTTTATTCAGATATTGCTTTGAGGTATCACCATCTCCTCTACCACAGTATGAAAGAGCTACTTTCAATACAATTTCTTTCTGAGATCGATTTACCGTTGGACACATACATGTGCAGATACTCTATTAGTCATCAAGTGTATATACATACAGTTCTACTCTTGAAAAATGAGGCTAAAAAGGTTTCCCTGGCAGGGTGCATGAAATAATGGAAAAGGACTGCAATAAGAACCCCCTCACAGATCCAAGAGCTTTATTAGCAAGGATCTTGATTGATCAGGTTGGTCGTTTTGGTTGCTATGGATTTTTATTAATGTATTATTTTAACTAAATCTAATTATCTGAAAGTTCCCCAGGTCGATAGGAGATTGGTTAAACAAACAGTGATGACTTCAGTATATGGTGTCACATATGTTGGGGCACGTGAGCAAATAAAAAAAAGATTAGAGGCGAAAGGCCAGATTACAGATGACGGCTTGCTCTTCAAAGCATCTTCTTATGCTGCTAAAGTAAGCACCCAGGCATCGAATCAAAGAATTAGATTGCTGCAATATTGGAGACCTATAATGTATCTTAGAATGTCAAATAATATCAAAAGGCAATTAATTTCTCTTGATGACAAGAGATTTGAAAGGTTGGACCATTTCACTTTTTCGGATATCCTTTTATATAATCCCTTGCAAACACTTTCTTAGGTGACGATGACTGCCCTGGAACAATTATTCCAAGCTGCCCGTGGTATAAAGAGCTGGCTAAGTAATTGTGCACAGGTATTAATTTTTTATTACATTTTGAAAATCAAAGTTCAAGGATTGACTTTGTTTGAATTCAAGGCATATTATTGGCACCCATTCCATTGTTCAAAACATCAAATAATTTCAGGTTATTGCTTCAGAAGGTCAACCCATGCGGTGGAAAACACCTTTGGGTCTTCCTGTTGTGCAGCCCTACTTTAAGATTAAAAAGCACACTGTGAGTTCTGCATCCTTTTTATTTGACTTGCATATTGTAATCTCTTTTTTCAGGGAGAGAAAAAGAGATATTGTGATGTTACCATTCATGTTAATGTAGCTTGTGTGTGCATATGTTGCTAGAACTACTATTTTTACTCTACATTTATGGGCCTTTCCAGTTTTAGCTAGGTCAATTGGTATCAGTAATTAGTACATCTTATTCTTAGGAATAAGATTTTGGGGAATAACTTGTATAAATTGGTGTGTTAAATCATCCTATAGAACATTCTGTTATCTTTATCAACCTAATGAGAGTTCACGGATCCTTATCCACTTCCAAATTTGGTTCCAAATTACCTTTTGCTTCTTCATCTATTCTTTGTTGTTTTTCTTTCTATACCTCCTTCAGAATTCTTAGAGTTCTTCCATACAGCATCATGAGTTTATGTTAGCATATGGCTGCTCCTGAGCTCCAGGACTATTTAAATACCAAATCCATTTGTAACATGATTTGATATTCCAGATACTGACTTCACTCCAGGTATTGTCTACGCGTCGGGAAAGTAGCTCGGTAAGCTTGCAGGTTCAGCCCTCTTTTTATTTCCTGTTATCTGATATTTCCTGCCCTAAGGAAAATATTCAATGCAATGTCAACGCCAGGTGGACCCTAGGAAACAGAAAGCTGCATTTCCTCCAAATTTTGTGCACTCGCTTGATGGTACTCACATGATGATGACTGCTCTGGCTTGCAGGGATGCAAATCTACATTTTGCAGGTCTGTCTTTCATCCTGGAGTAGATACTTAAACCAATTAAACAAACTGGAGAATAAACCAACAGATATAGTAGCAAGTCATGTGTATTGTTAAGCATTGAAACTTGAATATTGAAGTTATTGAAGAAAATTTCATCGAAAATAACACTTTTATGCGTTGCATTCAACCAATGTTGAAGGCAACATTTTGAGCATATTGCATCTTTTCAATTAATTTCATCAAATGAAGGAAAAAGTATTTTCTGTATACCTGTTTGCCAGGTCAACTGAAGTTGGTGCCACTTTAACTGAACTCATCTCTTCCCAAAAATATTTGCAGGAGTGCATGATTCCTTCTGGACGCATGCATGTGATGTAGATTTGATGAATCAGATACTCCGGGAGAAATTTGTGGAGCTCTATGACATGCCAATTCTTGAAAATGTGAGTGGTGCCTTTCCTTTAAAGGTTGTCCCACAAGATTGCTGGAAAATTTAGCGGGAAGTTAACGATCACCCTGTTTGCCTTGTTATCAATTTCTGGCTATTGTGTCTGTTTGCTTAAATTGTTAGATCAAACTTAAAACGCAGGCTTATTCATGCAGCATCTATAATTCCTGTCCATGAAACTGTTTTCTCCAGTGATAGAATAAGTTAGGGTGAACTGTTGCTTGGAATTAATGGTGAAACTGAAACAATTTCCTTGATCTTTCCAAAGCGGATGACAGTAGTTTTCTTTTTTCCTAAAAAGAAAGTTATATTATACAGCTTCAGTTGCTAGTTTCCTTATCTTGATGCTTGTGTGTATTTTACTGACTTATAAACTAATATCTACTGCCTTCAGTTGCTTGAAGACTTCCAGACAACATATCCAACCTTGCAGTTTCCAAGTATTCCAGAGAGAGGCGACTTTGACTTGCGACAAGTTCTCGAATCCCCGTACTTTTTCCACTGATTCTCAACCAACGTATCCTGACAGAAGCATCTCACAGCTTGTGCACCTTATCAGAAGCACCATACTTGACAGTTGCAATTTTTGGCCATCAAGGCATGAAGGAGCACATTGGGAAAACTTATACAAAAATACTATAGAGTTGAGCCGGGGAATCTGCATCTATGGTTAACGAACTCTCTGGTGGTAAAAATGCCATTGTCAAAGATTTTCTACTCACACATCTTCAACAAAAATGGAATTAGCTCTGAGTCAGTGAGTTCTGATTCTGAAGTTGAACTGCCCAACTGGTCTATTCCAATTTCTGAGGAAATGTCCTGGTTGTTCAGAGTTGGATCAAGCACATCCACCCCTTTGCATTATCATCTTTCTTGAGAGTAGTATACTGGCAGGGTCATGAATCATTTGTCTCTATGATGGCCACAAGGGTATTTTTCTTTCACCGAGTTTTTGTGGTGCTGTGGAAAACTTCCCCAGGGATCGGAGCCTGCAGGCAGCTCTCCATTTGAGATAAGACCTTCTCCGGATCTTGCTCATTTTCTGGTACACTCTCATTGTCTTATGAATTATGTGTCAAAGCTTTTCTGTGTATTATACCAAGCTTAAATGAGAGATATTTAAGGCGAAATGTAAGAACTTTCTACGCCCAATTGCTCTCTTTATATGCAATTTGCCAAGTGATACAAATGCTTATACTGTATTGAGAATCTAAAAACTTCTATTCATCATACTTAATGAAAAGAGTTTTGGGTCAGGATTTCACAAACAAAGATAAAGGGCTTCATCTACTTGACCACAAACCAGATTAGGCTTACTTCAAGTACCCTAGGTAGGGGGTAACCTAGGGATAAAAATGTGGAAAACAGGAAAATTCAAACCTACAAAAATGGCAGTTGCCTCTCTTCTTCTCAGCTGATTTCGTCCACCAACCTCTTCTTGTCTGCTTTCCCTCTCGTCGGTTTGATCACTTGGTTTGCACAAGGATGCTCTGGGTTAAAATTTGAAGATCGACTTCCACATTCTTGCAATAAATCTGACTCTCACTGCCCGTAAGTAGGTCAGGGAGAGACACTGGGAAGATTAAATCCAAAAACTTGAAAAAGCTTCCTCCAGTGCTCTCTTCTTGCTAAATTCCATGGTCCACCCAGCAGCCCTGCCCCCTTTCTCTGCTCGCATCCTTGCTGTTTCCTCATCATACTCAAAGTACCCTTGGGTCTCTCGTCCTCCTGGCTGTGACACTGGACCTAGTGGCCGGGGCTGTCCTCCGGCAACCGTTGGTGCATATTGCCCTGGTTCAATGCCTATGCCTACTTGAGAACTCTGGGCCAATAAATAATAAAATATTAATCAGCACGATACTTGCATTAAGAGTTTAAGGACGAACAGAGCAAACGGACGAGACAACAAAGAAATGCATTCATCCCACAATGAAGCGATTTCAGGCATGAAATTAAACTGCAGACGCATTTGGATCAATAGTATTTTCCCAATTCTTCTAAGGGCTATTTGGTTGATCAGAATTGGAATTGGAATTGGAATTGAAATTGAAAATAAATAAATAGAAACCTATTAAAAGCAAAAAACCCCAACACCAAGTCCATTATTCATAATCAGCAAAACTACGAATTGCAATAGCAACATAGCCTAAAAGAGACTAGATGTCTCTATAGGAGCAAACATAACTTCTCAGTAGTTGCTGTAGCAGCACGTTTTCAAGTACTCTTTAACTTTTTAGCAACACTATAGATTATCTTTTCAGACTTCGGATTTTTTTAGAACAGATGGAGTTTAAGGTACATTATTTATTTCAAGGTATCGTAGTTAGTTTCAAACACAACATTAGAGTTCACTTGTACATAGAACCTCTTAAAGAAACTGTAGCTTGATAAGACACAACAATCTATACTTGGCTTTAGACAGCTGTCAACATAGCAGTTATAAATTTCTAAAACCTAATAACAAGTAACAAAAAGGTCATAACAGAATCAGCCACAAAATTCTCAGTTTCTGGATGGCATAAAAATCAAATGCTGGGAAGCATTCAGAACTTTATTCAAAGTATCCATCTAAGGATGCCAATTTAACTTTCAAGATCACAAGTGGGATTTAGGAAAAAGTAGACTGCAGAAGAGAACCCATTAGAACACAAGCAACGACATTGCATAATCCAACATTGAACAAACCCAATATACTAACAGATGAAACAAGTATCTGTAATATCCCCAAAAGGTTAAAGAAGAAGATAAGACAAAACAAATGCATTCTCACCCCATCATTACAATTCTGTGCAGGTAGTCCCTTGCTTGCCGCCAATGCTGCAATCAATTCTTCAGCCTGCTCAAAACAAGTTACCTCAGTAAGTTTTTTCCAAATAAACATGAAAAATAAAAAATTCCCAAGCAAACATGGCAGACACTAGTTAATTAGCGCAGTAGAAGTACCTTCCGAGCACGATTAATGATGATTTGTTCAGCATTTTCTTGCTCATACTCCCTAATTCTTTCCTCTATTTCAGGGACATCCACTCCTTCAACTAGGTTAAATACTGAACCAACGAGCTGTTTTTTGTTATATGAAGTATAGCATCTTCGAAACAAACAGGCGAGCAAGTCTTAAAAACTGGGAAAGAGAAGAATGAACTTACTCATGACCTCCACTTCCTCCAAGTAATCATTATATTCCTTCAAAGACTGGAAATCTTCTTCACGTTTATTGAATCTGGAAAACAAACAGATAAGTACATAAAGGATCTAACGTATCATATTCAACAAAAGAGAAAGAAGAATAGATACATTACATATTAGCAATCCTTCTCCTAATGGACATCTCCTTGGTGTGGGAATTACCACCAGAAACCACCATTATAATCAATTCGCGGGACTCTTCACGGATCTAAGTCCCGCCAAAAAAAAAAGTAAAGAAAAGAACTTAATCAGAAATTTATAACAGACAGAAGAAGAAAAAAACCGGTCAGTTTTCCTTCTTCAGCTTCCTTCCGCAGCAGTAGAATCAGTGCGGGCAGATGGAGAAGAATCAGTGGCAGAGCCGCAGTTGAATTTGGGGATTGGTTGTAGTTTTCAGAAACCAAAAGTGGTTTCTGTGAAGAAGCAGAACATCCTTGGGATTTTGGGCTCGAACATGGTCTGGCAACTGGTAAAGGCTTTAATGGACTAGAAAAGGCCCATGGGCTAAAAGTTAAAAGTCCATTTATATAAGCCCAAAAATTTCATGACCAACAGTTAACCCGTGTAGGAGTACATTTGGTCTAATGGGCCTTATGAGATTCATTATAATGTTTTTATTTTTTGTATTTTTAAAATTTAAAAATAATTATCGAATCAAAAGTTATTTTTTATTTATTTAATTCAATGTTAAAAATAAATAAATAAATATTTAAAATCGTTTATCAATTTTTTTTTTCGGGATTTCGCATAAATATATAAGCCAGGGTGCGGGACATGCAACTGTTTAGCTAACAGTTCCATCTCATTTTTTCAGAATCTAATCCGTTAAACTACATTGACACTTCCAATGAACTTTGATCAAGAATTCTGACAGATGTGAAGCTAATAATTTATGACAACGTGTAGTAAATGAAACTGCTACGTACGACAAGGTAGTTCAGTTCTTTCAATCCGGAGTAAAGCCTATGAACGGGAAACGAAAGCATCAGGAATCACTGACAAGTTGAAGGGTCGGCATGGAACTTCCAGATAAGAAAGCCTTGACGAGTGTGAGAGCCAGTTTAGGTTTATGCAGAGGAACTTCATGGCCTGCTCCCCTCACCACCACGAAGTTTAGCCCCTCGTATTCTTGGGTCCATCCACCGACCTGTTACACATGTTTACGTTATATTCGAGCAAGTTTGGACATATATTTGGAAGACAGGAACGGAGGGGTGAGCAGTTCCCTGAGGTACTTAATTACCTGTCCATCATCATACCATGCATGCCAAGGCTTTACAGTTGGAAGCTTCAGAGCATCTATACTGTAGCGGGTGGATGTAACAGGAATAATGGAATCTGTGTCACCACTGTCATAAGGAAGAAAAAGGGTAAAGCGGGATCATCAGCAAATCCACCTCCAGTTGATCGGATAAGTTAAAACAATGTGATGAAAGTAAGGGTAAACCATAACCAGTGCCCTTGATTCTGGCTGAATGCAAAAGGAGTATGGCTAGTAGTAAATTGCATAACTAATGAAGATAGAATGCCTTGAATGCATCAATACTATTTCAAACTAGTTGGATCCATTTATGGTTAGTGTTTATGATACAACGGAAGGGATTAGTCATTGTTATCGACGGTGGTTATTCTTTTAATTTCAAAAAAAGAATGTCTCGAATGCATCAACACTTTCTCTGGGATACCAATACCTGAATACCCATATACGAAGTCCTGAATGTATGAGTTCTTGATAAACGTCCAGCACTGTAATTGGTGAATCTTTCCAGTTCTCATTCACCAGTCCACTGTATTTGATAAAGTCCAAAGACAAAGATGGTCAGGTTATCACTTATCAAGAAACAAAATGAATAGTCCACCAGACTAAGTCTGTCAACAAAAACATAAGCAGTTCATCTGTTGATTATCATAAAGTAACAAACTAGTGATGTGGACTTACTGTGTTCTTGCTCCTATTGTTATGAAATTTTAGCTGCATTGAGTTAGAAAAGGAAAAAGAAAGGGTAATTCTATATCTGTTTCTTTGCATGGATATACCTGCAGGTTTCCCACTTGGACGATGCAAACTCTGCTGAAACATGTAAAGCCTTTTGAACTTCTGGGAGATTGAAGTATGTTGTGGAGTGTGCCTCGGTGCAAGGATCATACTTCTGACTGATACGACCAACCCGCTGCTGTTTCATAAAATGTTAGCTTATTTGACGCCATGCCAACAATTCTCGTACTGGAAGCAAATTAACTCAACTCACATGCATTCTTTTTGGTAAGAAATTTGACAGGCTAACATTGGATTTGCAGGGAGGTGTAAATATGCTGTAAGGGTCAATGTCTCCAATCTCCTGATATGCAATATCCTGAATCTTATTACAAGCATCCGAGCTGTGAACAAATGATTGAAAATCACAGAGACTATTGAGTTGCTTGTATGTTTGATCAGAAATCAAACCAGCTGTCCACATAAACTGGAATACCCCCAAGTGGTCATGGTAATCATCAATCAGAGCATTCCCCACCTGCATCACACATTTATCTGAATCTTTTAATCTGTTCAAAAGATGGTCAGTGACAAACAAGCTCCGCTATAAGTAGTTGTCAATACCATATAACCCCTCAGATTAATTGCCTCGTCTGCTTTTGTATGCTTATACCGTACAATAGCTTGACTAAGCTGAGGAACATAATGTCCTGGTCACAATTTTTTGAGTGTTAGAATTGTACTGCAGAACATATAACATGTTGATAAAGAAATAAAAAGGGTAGGTCATTGATATATACACATCCGTTTCAAATTCATATTACTGAAGAAACCTTGATTCTCACCTGCATAACTCTCCCCAGTGATATATAGTTCTCTGCCTTTATACTGAGGAAAACGCTCAAACCACTTCAACAGAAATGCAAGCGAGTCCGCAGCTTCACACCAAAAGGAGACAAAAGCATGAGTGGACAGGTCGGCAACAAAGAGAAAAGTATAAAGGAATTCAGTGGATAGAGTGAGGTTGAGTTTTACCTGTGCTTTTATCTCCGTTGTTCAATACATCAGAGGAAGTATTTGAATATGAAAATCCAACACCAACAGGAGAATCAAGGAACAAAAGATTGGCAGCTGCAGACCGGGTAAACATCAGCATCATTGCAGTATAACATTGTGAGGAAAAGATCATAGTTTTTACATCCAAAAGATCCAATCGACCCACTGAAAGGTTAAGCTGCAACATCTAGTTCTGGATAGTAATCCATTCATTACCTTGATTCCAGGAGTATGGATTCAAATAAAGGCTCTTCCCGTCTGGCTTAATATGGAATGGACCTATTTCCTCTGCCATCCCATATGCAATGGAGGAACATCCAGGTCCTGAAAGAACAGTCTTAAATCAGAAATCATTTTGTAGGCAAGTCATTTTGCAACCAACAGAATCTGGATTCTTTTATATCTTAAAACCACGTAAGATCAGCAAAATGAATCTTCCAATGTAGCAAAAGAAGATTAAAGATTCCAAAAGAAAGCTCACATATGAACGGAAAACTTTACAAAAAACACCAGCTGGATAGGAGCTGGATAGGAGCTGGATAGAATTGAGGATCATTAGATTCTACATGAAGATAGCCTTGACCCTCTAACCACAACAGTTCAAAATGACTTTACATTGAATTTTCTTTGATATGATTAGAAGCAATAGGCGATGACAATCTATAAAATACACTATCTTTAACCTTTTATGCCTCCGTAGGTAGGAGTGATCTGTCACTGCTTTACATTCTCTGTTACCAAATCGACTTTCAGTTCAATGATCCCCACAGCGTCATGAAAAATATATAAAAAGCAAAAAGGTGCAACATTAGAAGATTACTATCATCACTGTGACTCTAAAACAGTATATATTATCACGAGCATCGTCAACACTAAATCTACCAAAACTACAAAAGCCAAGGAAATATGACGCCAATAATTGAAGAATAAACTCATGATTTTACTAGAAATTCAATCACGCTAAAAAACAGGCACAAAAACCCAGTTAACTACAAGTTATTCGTTTGGGAACATTTAAGAAATTCCTATTGTCGAGAGGGTAATAGTCAATAGACATGGATAAAACTAAAACAGAAACAAAAAGACTAATCTTTCGGGAGAAAAGAAAATATGACCTCCATTAAGCCAAAGAACCAGAGGCTTAGATTGAGGGTCGTCAACAGCCTCAACAAACCAGTAGAAAAGAGCCCGCCCAAACTCTTGATTGACCGTAATATAGCCAGAGTAGTGTGCGAAGGTGACATCGAAGCTCTGTCCAGGCAGTTTTCTAACCTTATCCAGTTCCTGCTGAGCAACTGGATCTTGCAACAATGCCGCAACAACATAAACACCCGAAATGGCAATCGTAAGACAAGCAAAAACCCATCTAGGATGTGCCATTCTCTTCCTCTTCTTCTGATGCCGATTCTTCTGAAGGTGTTACCAGAAGAAACAAAAAGTTATATAGAAAGTAGTTTAGGTCGTCTTTTCGTAAGTTGGGTCAATGATTGTATTATGTGCTGGGATGCCACCACCTTATGATGTCAAAATCGCAGCTTTGGTTGCTTCCTTTCCCAGAATGGTGGGCTACTGTTGTCACGGGAACTGCTTTCTGTTCGGGGTTGGTGTCTTCTGTCCGCTGCTAATCCATATTTTTGGGCAACTTGCAATTTATGTGATATTAAAGTATTCTGTAATATCCCATACATCCTCGGGGATTCCAACAAAAAGTTGTTGTTATTCTGAAAGGATAAACCAATCAATTCTGGGAATTGATTTTTACTGATATACTATAAAAAAGTATACCGTGGATTAACATATTTAAGCAAAATCAAGAGTTAGTGTTAATCCATTGACTTTCTCGGGGCAATTGATATATGAATGATGCAACATTATGAGCATGAAAGACAGTGAATTGCAGAACCTGTTCAGGTCCACAGGCTGTCTTTGAGTGTGTTAGAAGCTTATAACCTGGTTTTCTTACAGCAAAACCGACAATGAATTGATGAAGAAAAGAAAGCGTGCAATCGAGAAAAGCCGACTATGCTGTTATTCTAAGAAATTATGAAGGCTTTATTTTTTTTTAATATTGATTTTTCGATGTTTAATGTCTTCAATTTATTAGTTTGATATAAATTGATAGAATTTTTCGCATGCTAAACTTTTATTTATTTATTTTCTGTTATTCTATTTTTTATATGACTTGGTCTCTTATTACCTTATAAATAGCCTAATTAACTTTAAGTTTAATATTATAAAATTAATTTAATCTTTTAATCTTTTTTATTTATATCAGTATTATTAAGAATGAAATACTACTCCATTTTTTTATTAATTATCCATCATCCTAAACAATGATTAATCTCTTTTGTTATTTTGCATATATGAATTGAGAATAACTAAGGATGAATTTAGCTTTTAAGATGTTTTATCTTAAAATTATTGTTGAAACTAAATCTTTATGAAAATTCCAATATTATGCTTCCTTTATCATATAATGATATAGTAGATATTATGATCGATTATTCTCGAATTTTTTACTTTTTTATTATTTCTTCAAAGAAAGTCACAGACATGAGTTCGGTAACACATGGGTTCAAAAGACAAAAGTATAAATGATTAAAGAACTCACTACCGAGTAAGAGTAATCATTAACTTGCTATAATCCAAGTGCTAATTTGGAATATTGCATATGCTATTTCTTCGTCATCCAGCCATGATTTTTTTGGATCCGCTACAAGTGAAAGGAGCTTTCTATATATGATTTTAAAGACTTTTTATTCTCTTCACAATTTATATATGCTTCCAATAAAAATCTATAAAAAAATGATATTATATCTCGCATAGAGACTTTGATGTAAATTGTGAAATGATTTGCAATTTGGACCCTACCCAATGAATATCTTGAAACAACTGTTTCTTGTACCCTTTTTAGACATATACCAAAATGTTCCCTGTCCTCTTTCCCGGGATCCGACGGTATCTACCACAAAACTCCTGTCCAGCTTTCTGCCACGCATTCATGTACTGGATATGTTCTTTGTCCAGTTGTGACATGCAGCTAACAATCATCAATCAAATTCCAACACAAGTTGCAACAGTACATGAACATGTATGTGTTCCATGTGCATATTTACTCTATTCCAGGAGTTATTGAACTGATTTCCGTATGCCCCATGTGATCTCCGGATGTACAGGATAATGTAACATCTATTCGAATATTTAATTTTTATCGTATTTTTATTAAAAATGCTGAAATATAATAAAAAGTATATGCCAAACACAATTAGTTAAACGTGACACCAAACAAAGGAATGCTATCCATAAATTACGTAATAAATTGAAAGGCCACGTGGGTGGCCCGAGTCATCCTTCATCTCACAATCGAACTATTATCACACCGGAAATGAAATTCCTCACGTGAATCACACTAAAGAAACTTCTTAATCAATACATCGTCAGAGGTTAACTTCTTTAAACGCACCGAACCCTCCAGTTGACATTCTGTCATTTTTATTACATAAAAAATCCTTAACCGACGATAGCCATTATTTAATTTTAAAGATATGAATGATTAATTTGTTTATTATATGATAGATATATTTTAAAATAATTTTAACTTTTTTTATCTAATTAACGCCCAAAATCGGATAATATCGTTGAAACCTTTTAACAAGGGATGGGATCCCATAAAACTAGCGCCAGACTAGACTGGGTCAGATCGAAGGAAGCTGCAAGGAAGTAGAGACAATTCACTTTTTCACTCATCTCCATGATTGATGTCAGATTCTTTTTTGTGTTCTTACTTTAAAAATAACCCATCTCTACCTGCGTAAAGAGGTAGCAAATCTGTATTAGCCACCAATCTGGACCTGAACAGGGCATATCCTTGGAAGCACATGTCCATATCATCAATGTCTGTATCTGATTTACCTTGTACAGCTGAGCAGTTAAATTCATCCATATTTGGTATTTATAATACAGTAAAAGAAATTAAAATTAATCACCAAGACGTATTGTAATTATCTTTATATTATAAGTTCTATTCTGAAATTAAAATTTTCCGGTTTTTTAGTACAGGATTAGTACTAATAGAATGTACTTATCCTGGATGAAATCAGATTGAATTTTGAATTCCAAATTTAAGTATTTATAAAAAATTATAGCAGTGGAGGAAATAGGAACTGATCTTTTAAGGGTTAATAAGGTAAAAAATTGAGAGCTTAGGAGTCTAAAAATGTAACAGAACCAATATATATATTATATACATTTATCGATTTATTTACTGTGACTGAATATAAAACACAACAGAACTGTTTCGGCTTTAGTTTGCTTTTCTGTTCTGTTCTTCCAAACTTGCTGCAGAGAGAGGGGGGATACGGAGAGAGCCCTTCTGCTACCCGCTGGTGGTTACTTATCGTGGAAGTTTATCAGTTAGTCATTCTTTATCTTGTTATCTGTTATTAAAAAATTCCACGAAAGAAAAAAGAAAACGGTAATTCATCGTATATAGATTAGATTGTTACAGCAACAACCTTACAACCTTGATTAAACAAAAAAGGAAAACACACATAAGGGCAGGGGGTTGTCGTGGGGAGAACAATTACATCACGGAGAGTCAAAATTCGCACCATTTGATTCCATTGTCCCTTCACGTAATCTTTCTGTGAGTTGCTTAATCCTCTTACTTCAAGTTTCTTTTTTATTTTTTATTTCTTTTGGGTTCGTTTTGCCTTATTGGGTGGTGTCTTTCTGTTTTGTAGGGCAGCTGGGTGACTTGTGGGGAAACATATGGTAGGTCGATTGGGATGCGTCTGATTTCTGGGTGATTTTTTATGATGCGTGCGTGACGGTTAGGGTCTTGTGAAATAATTAATCTTGCTGGGTTTGTTGTGAATTGTGTGATTTTGTGAAGTTGTGGGATGGTTATTGCTGTATTGGGTTTAGTGGAGGATTAGCACATAAAGGGAGGATCGTTTTGGTTGGACCTGTGGTGATTGTTTCCAAATTGTGCTGGTTTTGTCGATTATCATCGTGGGTTGACGAAACATTTGCTTTTTGTCTGTTGCATAGTTAGCGGGTTTATGCTCTGTTGCCTCTTTTGTGGATTCAGTGGCGGGCTGGTGTTAGCAGGAGCTGAAGCTCTAGAAAATCGGTAATCCTATCGATTAGTCTGCCAAAGGGATTGAATTGGACCATTTGATCTTGTTTATTTTGGGCTTGATTGGTATATTCTACACGGTTTTAGCTTTGATTTCTCTTGTGGTGTTGGTGATCGTATTCTGCGGTGATAATTCTACTGCTTGGGATAAGATGAGTTCAAGTATCAATGAAGGTTCGGTTTATGAGGGCAAGCTTCAGGTCCACATAGCTGAAAATGGCCACTCCTTTGGTATTGACTGCGACGAAACTACTCTTGTGGAGGCAGTCATGCGATATATCGAATCGGTTGCAGGTGTCAACTTCAACGATCAGCTTGTCTTGTGTTTGGAAAAGAAACTTGAACCCCAACGGCCACTGTCTGCATATAATCTTCCTTCTGGTGACCGAGAAGTGTTTATTTATAATAAATCAAGGCTCCAAAGCAATCCCATGCCCCCTCCACACGAGCAAGTTGATTTAGTTGAAGTTGCTGATCCTCCACCACCAGCGTCAACACAGGATCCCCATCCTTTAGATGATGCTGTGGACCCAGCTTTGAAGGCTTTACCTTCTTATGAGAGACAATTTAGGTACCATTATCATAGGGGACATACAATTTACAGTAGGACTCAAATGAAGTATGAACATTGTGAGAGATTATTGAGGGAACAGAAGGTTCAGGATAGGGCAGTAGAGGTTGCTAGGATCAATGTAGAGCAGTACTACAGGACAATAATCCAGAATTACTCGGAGTTCATGAAGCGATATGCACAACAGCACAGAGCACACTCAGAACTTTTGATGAATCTTGGGAGGGACTTGGAAAAGTTAAGATCGATCAAGCTTCATCCTCAATTGCAAACTTCTTCATGCAAGTATTTAGTGGATTTTGTGAAGGAAGAAAATTTAAGGAAGGCTGTTGATAACTGTGGCAATTCCCATAGACTGTTTGAAAAGAAGGTTTCTGAATTTAAACAGATGTTTGGTGAAGTAAAGCGCAAGGTTGAGGAACTATTTGCTACCAGGACTTCTTTCTCAATTAGGAATCTAGAGCAAACCATAAAAGAGAATCAGCGATTCTTATATGAACAGAAGAGTATAATGCAGTCTTTGAGGTTGGTTCCTTCTATTTGTCTTTCTTATTTTTTTCGTAATTTCTTTCATTACCAGTGAGATCTCTGAGGTTAGTTGGAAACTTTGAATTGGAAATAAATCTTTTTATGACATGAATGTTATGATTCACAACTGATTTGTTTAATATTTTGAGTTATTGATGTCTTTTTTAGAATCTTTGTATAGTTCTTACTGCGTATAATTTGACGTGAAGGGCACCATTGTCGTATATGTCTTGCACATTGTCTGACCGCTGTGCATGGTCATGTAGAAGTGACTTTTCTCTGCATCTCATCTGTCATTGTAAGATTGTTTTTTGTGGGTACCAAAGTTGATTGAATCATACCTAAGGCTGTTAGTTTCTTGTCCACACACCAAGGAAGGTGCTGTTGTTTCACACTATATTTTTTATGCTTAAATTTTGAAAAGGGATTCCATTATAATTTCTTGGTTTGTTACTGTGAATTTGTTTTATGCATATGTGTTGTCAACAACATTTTATTCATTTTGAGCTATATTTGCATTCAGCTGTGTGTAAAATTCCTTAATGTATATTTGAATCTTTTTTCTCTCTGGGCTCTGTTTAAGAGAGGGTCCTTTCACTTAATGAAATAATGCAGTTGTAACTGTAATTTTAAATTGCAGGACTCTCCTTTTTATTTTCATTGACTAACTGCTTTATGCTTGCACTAATGCAGCAAAGATGTAAGCACGGTAAAAAAACTTGTGGATGATTGTCTATCCAGCCAATTATCTTCTTCACTTCGCCCTCATGATGCAGTTTCAGCCTTGGGTCCCATGTATGACGTCCATGACAAGAATCATTTGCCTAAGATGCTATCTTGTAGCAATTCAGTTTCCAAGCTGCTAGAAGTTTGCAAGGATAAAAAGAACGAAATGAATGCTTTTGTTCACAGCTATATGCAAAAGATAGCATACATTACATACATCATTAAAGATGTGAAGTTACAGTTCCCAGTTTTTAGAGAGGCAATGTTGCGGCAGGATGATATATTTATGGATCTTAAGTTGGTTCGTGGGATTGGTCCTGCATACAGAGCCTGTCTTGCAGAAGTAGTGAGAAGAAAGGCTTCCATGAAACTTTATATGGGCATGGCTGGGCAAATGGCTGAAAGGCTGGCTACAAAGAGGGAGGTTGAAGTTAGGAGACGTGAAGAGTTTCTGAGAACCCACAGTTTATATATACCAAGGGATGTATTGGCCTCCATGGGGTTGTATGATACTCCTAGCCAGTGTGATGTTAACGTAGCTCCCTTTGACACTCATTTGCTTGATATTGATATGCCTGAACTTGATCGTTATGCTCCTGAGTATTTGGCTGGGTCTCCTTTAAAAAATGAGAAGCATTCTGGCTTGAAAGGCTCATTTACTGCATCTAGTGACAGTTTCCATTCAGCTGCGACTGAGCAATTAACTTTGGACAGGTTTGAGAAAGAAGAGCCTGTCGAGCTCCTTGAAAGTTCTGAATTGGTAGAGATTTCTGGGACTAGCAAAATGGAAGTTGAGAATGCAAAGCTGAAAGCTGAACTTGCTTCTGCAATAGCTCTGATGTGCTCTCTTTATCCTGAATATGAATATGAGTCACTGGATGACAGTAAAGTGGATGGTTTACTGAAGAATGCTGCTGAGAAAACAAGTGAAGCTTTGCGTTTGAAGGATGAGTATGGTAAGCATCTCCAGTCTATGCTCAAGGAAAAACAGATGCAGTGTTTGTCATATGAGAAACGTATTCAAGAGCTAGAACAAAGATTATCTGCTCAGTATTTAGAGGGTCAGAAACTTTCAAATAGTAGCGACGTATCAGATTTTAACAACTTACCTGCTAAGTCTGATGACTGTAAGCCGGAAATATCCCATGGTGGATCAGCTCAAGCGCCTTTTATGTTTACCTCGGAGCCCATGGATGAGGTTTCCTGCATTTCCAATTCATTGGATGCAAAATTAGGGCTCTTTACTAGGCAACCAAGCAAAGGTAGAGAAGTGTTTGATGAAAATATGATGGATTTGTCTGGAATGCTCAATGCTCAATTGGATTCATCAATGATGGAACCACATCGGGAGGAGCTGCTTGTTAGTGATAAAGATGGGAAAGACAAGGCAGTAGTGCAATCGGGCATGTCATTGACAAATAGTTCAACTGCTGAGAGTATGCCACAACCTTTGAATGTTCAAAATACCAATGTGGCAGTTGAGTCTAAACTCAATAGCGATATAGTGTTGCAGTTGCAAAGTGTACTTGCTGAAAATTCAGACAAATTACATGAGACTGAAGCTAAATTGAAAGCTGCTATTGAGGATGTTGCCGCAATTACTAGGGAGTTGGAAATGAGTCAGAAGCTTCTTGAAGAATCTCAGGTAATTGCAGACTTGCTAATCTTGAACACTACCTTTCATTTTTTTTTTCAAAACAGAAGAATTTGAAGTTCATGTTGCCCTCTGTTTTTCCTTTCCCTCGACCAAACTAAAGTTGGCTTCAACCCCATACCGCTCTATATAAAAAACTGCTAAGAGATTAAAGAAATGGGTTAATTTTAATCACCGTGAATTGCATGCACAGTCAGGAATTCATCTTAATTTTTTTCCCTTTATCTGGCCATAGATATCAGCTCCAGTTAATTTATGATCTGATTGAAACCTTCATTTGAGGAAAACTTTTCTGACTGAGTGAGTTAGTTAAGCAAAACAGTCTGGTGAGTCTTTTTCTTTTTATTCTTTTGTTATTGGAAAACATAATACATTTCATATTGTTTTGTCTCATTGTGCAATTTCATTTTTGATTAGCAACTCCAGTTATCTTGTCCTGTGGACAATCCTATGGTTCACTTTTACTGTCTGGAATCTTGTTGTGTCCATTCCTTATCTCATTTGACCACCATAATAGTGTAACTTCCTACCTGCCTTGTAACAGATGAATTGTGCTCACTTGGAGAATTGCTTGCATGAAGCAAGAGAGGAAGCTCAAACCCATCTTTGTGCTGCTGATAGGAGAGCATCAGAATACAATGCACTACGCACATCAGCAGTGAAACTACGTGGTCTTTTTGAAAGACTTAGGAGCTGTGTGTGCGCTCCGGGTGATGTTGCTGGTTTTTCTGATTCTTTGCGTGCTTTGGCTCAATCTCTGTCCAAGTAAGATATTCTTCAGAATCCACACTATGTTCCTTGTTTGCTTGCGCATATAACATGAACTTTAATTGGACTATTTTCTGGTTGCATTAGGCATCTATATCAGGAGTTTTGGTCGAGTTCATTTTGGTCTTATTGCTTGCAAATGCTTATGATTATCTCCTCTGTAAGCAAAAATGATCGTACAGAAGTCACGTCAAAGAAAAGTTTGTATTGTGGTGATATATGCAAGTCTGTGTTTGGTTTATGCAAGCTGAAGCTTAATTGTCTCCAGTTTCTTTTCCTACATTATCCAACTTAAAAGAATCTTAAATCTGGTGTTTAGATTTTAAAGCCAGGTCCTGGAGAGTTTGTCATTTATATGGTATGCGTTGCTCAGGGTGGCCTCCCGATTATTTTGTAGTGATTTATAGCTGGTAGATATTGGTATTCTGGATCTCTATGAATATTCCCAAATAACCTTTGTAAAATTTACTTCACTTATTGAAAATCAAAACCTCAGGTTTAAAATTATATTCCTCTTAAAATTTTCAGTTCCATTAATGACAATGAAGATGAGGGTACTGCTGAGTTCCGGAAATGCCTCCGGAGTCTTGCAGAGAAAGTTGGTTTCTTGTCCAGACATCGTGCAGAGCTTCTCGAGAAGTACCCAAAGCTTGAAGCTGCCAATATACAGCTTAGAAAGGAACTGGATGAAAAGAAAGAGCTGGTATCCACTTTATATAAAAAGCATCAACATGAGAAACAGGTATTCTTTGTTTACTTATGGCCTATTACTCTACACTTGGCAATTGCATTCTTTAATACATGGATTATTCTTTTTTCCTCTCTGTTAGAGGAGAGTAACTATTTATTGATTGTTGTTTCTGCAACTGGTTCAAATCATTCACATGTTCTTTTGCATCTATCTCCTTTTGAAAAAAATGGGGCTAATTGAATTTGTTTTTCCAACAGACAAACAAGGAAAGGATATCTTTTAGCCGGCTGGAAGTCCATGAGATCGCCGCATTTGTCTTAACTCTGGCTGGACATTACGAGGCAATCAATAGGAACTGCGTGAGGTACTATCTTTCGTCGGAATCTGTGGCCCTGTTTACCGATCACCTTCCCAGCCGTCCCAGCTACATAGTTGGGCAGGTAGTGCACATTGAACGCCAGACTGCAAAGCATTCGCCCGAGCATGGTATGGCAGATCAAATGGATCACTTAAACTCTGATAATGTGGCAGACAGACTGAACCCAAATTTGAACCCGTATGGCCTTCCTATCGGGTGCGAATACTTCATAGTGACAGTAGCTATGTTACCTGATACCCTCATTCATTCAACTCCTTCCTGATCCCTGCTTGAGGCAGATTAAAGAAGTGATGGAAGAAATCAATTGTATATATCTCTCATTGGAAGGAGAACTGAAAACTTTTCTTTCATTTAACTTATGTATAGCTCATGGTTTAATCAAGTTTCATCTACCCCCTGTATATATCACCCTTCAAACTTGTACAGATACTGTAAATACGCCCCCATCTCTTGACCTTTAGTTTAATTGGTTCATCTATCTACTGGGAGTTCTTTGTGATCTATCATTTCCTTTCTTTACTTTTCTTTCCTTGTTTTGTGTTTAATTGAGATTTGTGTGTTTGCAAAATGGAATTTCATTCATATTCTCAGGTCAAGGTCATGGCATTGGGACAATCCCAGCGCAGAGTATAAAAAGAGACTGAGTTAGGCTATGTACTCTGAAATGCCTATTTTACATGTAGTCTTGAAGATGTCTACCTCAGGATGGATGCCCAATTGTCTAAACTAACACAGAAACGAATATCTACAGAACAAAAGACAGTGACAGCGCAGTATCATTCGGATGAACTGTCCTGATCCTTGCTGCACGGTCCTTTCTTTTCTTCAGCTGCAACACCAGAAATAACGAACCAAACTCAGTACAATGGCACCGGTAACAAGTACAATGACATCAAATACGACATCGGAACTCAAAAGTGAAACTTGTTGACGAAGAAGACATCACGATATCATAGAAAAACAATGTGATTTCTGGTACAGTTGAACCAATTCCGGCTCAATATGGCTTTGGGTGTGTTACCTTGTTCCCTGGTATCATCGACGGGAAGATCCGCCAATAGCCGAGTGACGATTGATTGTACACAACCAGCCCAACAGGTTTCATCAAAAGCAGGAGCCCTCACCTTCAGAGTAAGAGTCGATTCTACATAAACCAAAACACCAGATATCAAGATTGAGAACAAAGATTTCAAGGTCACCAGCTACGTTATATACCATTCTTGATTCCGTTGTCGGAGAGAGTTCGAGCATCGTCAAGCAGCCTCCCCCGGTGTACCAGCATCTGCAGATTCTTAGGAGTACCTGTTAGCTCACATCAAACCCAGAGAACATCAGAAAACAGGCCGGGTTACCATCTGGCTATAACAAAAAAATCAAGAGTTCTTGAAATTCAGATATATCCGTATTTAGTAATATACACCTTTCTTTTTTTGAATCTTGGTCTTTACGTCGTCAATGGTATTAGTAGGTTCCACTTCAAGAGTGATGGTCTTCCCGCTTTCGATTCTCACAAAGATCTGCATTTTCTCTGATATATCTCTCTGTATATCTTGAGAGTGCACCGAAGCAATTTATGGGTATTGAAATCTAAGAGGATAGCCGCTCTTTATACTTATATACAACCCGTAACAGGCGAGGTGATTGCACTTGCTTGGCCTGCACAACCAACCCTACTGTCATCGGTAATCAGTTGAAACATCTTTAACTACCTTTCTAGAGCTACCCATATTTTCTAGTTCTGTCCTGGTGGTAAGCTATCTGAGAGATAGAGATAACTATGGGCCATAGGATAGTGATTTTTTCAATATGTATATA
Organism: Passiflora organensis; assembly: GCA_019739055.1. Classification (NCBI taxonomy): domain Eukaryota; kingdom Viridiplantae; phylum Streptophyta; class Magnoliopsida; order Malpighiales; family Passifloraceae; genus Passiflora; species Passiflora organensis. Next base: position 2,018,878 of record JAEPBF010000269.1, read on the forward strand.
TACTAAGCATTAACATACTCCATATCAACATAGTTAATTATTTGAATTTAATAGGCAGGGATATGATAAATGATGATGTAGATGATATTGCTAAATTGTTATTATGATTCAAACAACCTTACATCAGATCTCATATTGGAATAGAGTGGATAAGATAATTGACATATAAGTGTGGACATGAGAGTCATGTACAATAAGAATATATTTTTTTTCACGGTGATAATGACGGTTCAACCAAGCGTTACACCGATGATTTTACTCGTGCACATTTGCTTATGGACTCATCGAGCCATACGTGACGTACATTTTTCTTTGACATTTGGTCATTCGCAAACATTTCGAAAATCTTAATTTCGAATTCGAAGTTGGTCGTGGTCGAACTTGTCATATTATAAAAAGTTTTGTTCGTATTTGTCTGGATTCGCAATTTAGTATGCGTATCTGTCCCGGATACAAACATATGGTATACAATAGATGATTCATTACAACCTCATTAATACTTGTTACTTTGATATACAACAATTTCTTAACAAAATCCTACTTTTTTTACAAGATCCTATGTGGTGAGTGATTTTGGATGATAAACAATAATTTTTAAACCTCCAATTTTAGTAGACAAATCTATCTTCTGAAAACACACTTCATTACAGCCTCTATTTAAAGGACCATTCAACTCACCATTCTATCATCTGGCTCTATTCTAGTCTAGCCTACATCCTCAGTGTGTTCACACAATTGCGTTGAGTATGCTTCAGCATTCTTTCGCTTCCTCTTTTATCTAATGGCTGCAAATCAAAACCTATAGCAATCTGTGTTGTTTTTTTGCTTCTGATGCTTTAATTTTGTACAGGTTGATATGAAGAGGATGATAAGATCGTGGGACTGCATGGATAATCCAACAAGAATGCTCAAACAAAAGGCGGTCATTATGGAGAGCAACTACAAGCTTGAACTAACTGTGACTATTTTCAACGCAGATGGCATAGATGATCCTGAGAACGATTCCTTGCCGACTAGCTGCAAAGACTACAAAGTTAAGTTCTGGGTAGATTCTCATCCGAAAGCGTGCGTCACAACAAGGGTTCGGGGTACGCCAGATCCTGAGTGGAAGGAGTCGTTCAAGATTACTCTGGACAAGTCGAGAAATTACAAGTTTTTGCATGTCAAAGTGCTGAGGATCATATCCGAGCTCGATGGTGATGTCGCAGGAACTTCTAGTGATGAGGACATGATCACAGTGGGTAGCGCTTGCATTCTTTTACCTAATCTGGATTCCCATTTGGCTGAAACAATTGGCCTTACAAAGGTGGCCACCAGTGTAGGCCGCTTTGTTCTTGGAAGACTTGAAGAGAAAGAGCAGGAACCAGAAGGACATATCTCTATCTCTATGCAAATGTCCTACAAATATTATGAAGCACAAGCTGTTCAAGCTCCTTGGTTTAATGGCGGCGCCTGTCATCTTTAATCTTATGTAGTTTCTCTTTCAATAAAAATAAATAATCCGGTTGATTCTGAGCACAGTTACTCCGAAACTTATAGAAGGCCACACCAAACACTATAATCGCCAACACGACCCACAACAAAACCCACTGGACGACGACGACGACGACGAACAGCAAAAGGAATGAGGTGAAAATGCCAATGATTTCGAAATCTGATCGTAACAGATTTGTTTAACCGAAAAAGAAAAGAAAAGAAAAGCCATGTTCTCAACCAAAAGATTATTCGATTATCAAGAGTAGTGTGATTATCTCTAGAATTCTTTGGTTGTCTTCAAAATCCTTGCATGCTGGCTTTATGGAAAGGGTACGAGCCAGAGCAGATCTTGAACGAGGTTGGGGTAGAACTCAACTGATATTGAGTCACAAAATGGGATCAACACAACAGATTTAAAGACAGACTTATAGTTGCATCATATGAGAAATGAATAAAGCAAACAACAGGACTAGTTCCAACACGGGATATTTACCAGGATTCTTCATCAACAAATTTCTGAATCCTACGCTTCTCCAAATTCAAAATTAATGAAACAGCAGCTCCTCGGAGACTGGGAAATATTTTAATACATGGGAGCTAGTTTTTAGTTGACAATGTTTAAACTAAATCTTTTGCTTTCTGACAAAGTAAACAGCATGACTATCTGCCTCGACTACCACCATCTTCTTCGGAAATGTTAAACAGGAATTTTGGAAGAGATGCGATTCGAGGGAGATGAAGTAGCAGCTCCCCAAAGGAGTCCTTTCTAGACATACCTTGAGCCTGCTTGCTGCCAGACATATCTTTAGTGTTCCCTTCAAGGTTCGTGAGATCAGCTCTAGTTTTATTCTCATCCAGTGGTTCATTAGTGGGGTTTGACCGCATACCTTTCCCATTGTCAGAAACCAAATTGAAGCTTTCTCCATTAGCCTGTAAATTCTGAGTTGGAGTAGGGTCCTGCTGCAAGAGGCAATAGAGAGAATTGACCCTTGCCATTAGCCTTTTCTCATCGAAGGATGGTGAGGGGTCCCCACTGCAACTTTCTCCACCAACCTGCAATTTCTGAGTTGGAGCAGGGTCCTGCTGCAAGAGGCAACAGAGAGAATTGACCCTTGACATTAGCCTTTTCTCATCAGATAATGGTGCTTGCTGGGTGTCACTAAGAAGGTATTGCGCAATGCTCTCTAATATTTCTTCACGGTCTGATTCATCAGCAGTAAGGAGCTGATTACCAGAGGTCATCCGTTCTGAGATACAATGTCCAATGTGGTTCATAAGATCAGACACAGACATGGATGGGTGCAGGCCTGGTACTTTGATTCGATCCCAGTTTCTTGGTGCTTTTGAATCAACAGATTCACAATTTCCACTCCCTTCGATTGCACGAGCATCCATCACTAGCATAATATGATACCGTGTCAATGATAACTTCATAATATGAAACAGAACAGTAAGCACCTAATTATACCATATGTCCAAAAGAATATCCCAACTCCAAACTCCATGACAAGATAAATAATAGAAAACTCCAGGGGAAAACAAATAGTATATATCGGTGAAAACAAAAAACATGTGCATCGGGAGTAAAGATATAAATTCAAATATACAAAAGCAAGCAACAGGGATTTAAATGGGTTAAAAAGGTTAGGCCCCAAGCAGTTGTGACACATTTGACAGAGCGCCTTTTAAGAAGCATCATGTTTTAAATTCAAAATGCTTGAAATGGTGCCAAAATTCATCATACCTGAGCTGGGAGATGGAGCTTCACGTGACATGTGTTCTGAGGTCATACCACCAGTATCTCCTATTTCAAACTCCAAGGAAGAAGACTGAGCTGCAGAGGACGATGCTGGATCTTGGAAGACAGAAGCATTCAGTCTTTTACCAGTTTCCACTTGATCCTTTGATTCATCAAGATCCTCGAATACAGATGGTCGTTGTTCAAAATATGGTGAGTCCAGAATTATCTCTGGCTGTCGACTTAAAAAGTTCAAGCGCATGTCACACTGTATTAGCTTTTCAAAATGTTTATTTAACAACCCTTGTGGACATTGCAGAAAATGTTGCCTGCAAAACAAATAACAAACTTGAGGTTCATTATCTAGAAACTTGAGATATAAGCATACGGTAAAAACAGAACTCTGTGGAAACAAGTCAGTTACAAATGTTAGTGCTCGATGAACGACATAGTGACTACAAATAGTCCCATGAGAACAGCTATACAAACCAATTTTCCTGGTAAAAGGAAAGGAAGCACTAATATAAGAAATCTTGACAAAAATTAAACAGAAACCAGCCTTGAATATGAAGCTGGAAGGAAGAGGTGCAGATGGATGAACTATTTTATATGCTTACGGTGTTTACAGCAGAAACAGACCCCAAAATATTTAGAGTAACGCAAGCTTACTTGTGTCTGCTAGCTTGTCCATTAGTAAAATCAGCAGTAGTCTGCCATAAGGTGTGCTTTCGAGGCTGTGGATTAGTCTCCCTGAAGAAAAGAGGCTGTCTAGCAAGCTGCATTCAACAGACCCAATACCATTTAGAAAAATAACTAACTAATTAAGGTCCACAAACTCGCACACGACAAAAGCAACACACTCAGAGAGACCCAATGAGATAAAGCACATTACCACGACATTCAAAGTTCCAGGCTCGTTTTCAGGACAATTAGCTTTCAAAGCCATAATATCAGACCACTGGATTTCAATCTTACTCTTAAGCCCACCTTCAAGAACCTCCCAAACCAGCTTATGCTTGGCGAAATAACACTTCGCTACCAAATCCCCTTCATACCTCGATTTATACTGCCACCACGAACACCGTAAATCACACGAGATCCAGTAATTACAGAAACAACAGAAACGAAAAAAAAAAGTGAAAAATGCGAATCATACCTCCCAAGACCCGATCCTCAAAACCGAGGCCGGAAAATTGGAAGCCTTAAGCTTGTCGCCGCCGGAAATAGCTCCGGTTTTGCTCTCCTTCTTGACCGTAGCAACCGCGATGGAGGAGTCGGGCTTGTTCTCGTTCTGAGAAAGTCTCATCTGGATCAAGTCCAGAAGTGAGGGACTCTTCCGTAAACGCAACCCTAACGGACTGGGCTCGTCCAAGGGATTATACTGCGGTTGTGGATTAGCAATTGCATTAGCACCGGCACCCCACTGACACAAAAACCAGAAAATTGATACCTTACTTGCAGTCTCTAAGAGAAAATAAGAGAGCAAGCAATAGAAATCCTCAGATGTCTGATACCTGCTGTGTTTTAGATCGTTTGGGAAGAGGGCCATGTTCTTCCTCGACGGGGTCTTCGAGGATCTCGAGCTTAACTTTGCCGGGGCGAGACGACGAGGGCGACGTCGTATCGGTGTTCACGAACTGCACCATCGAACGAGGGACAAGAGAGGGGTTTTGGATCAAGGAGATAAAGTGTGTATCGGCAAAATCAACAGGAAATGAAAAGGAAGCGGATTTCCGGGAAACAAACGGCTTTTTAAAACCCAAAAAGAAAAAATCTTTCTTATACTAGTCAATTGTTTAGTTAATTTCTGTTTGGATGAGTAAATAAAGGAGGAGAAAAAACGATTCTTCCTTCAAAAAAAACCTAGATGCAGGGTAAGAGAGATAGACCGGTGTAGAATTTAAGAGTCCTAAGACTGTGTTTTTGACGGCTGACACGTTGGAATGGCAACTACGTCACGTGCTGTAATGGCTAAGCCATTATGAAATGACCAAAAAGTACTTTTCCATAGATTCCCAACCGGTTTCGAAGTACAGGCTGTTTCGTCTTTTCATGAAACAGATCCACTGGCACGTGATGGCCGACACGTAAGAGTTATTGGATAAAATGTGGGGGCCGCATATTCCAACAAATATACGGCTTTTGTCGGGTAGCCTGTGTGACAGGTGGCGAGCATCCGGAGGTTGCTGCTTGACTAAGGAGCTGACACGTCGGCAGATTAATGATACTAGCAAGGACTTCAATTGTGGGCGCCTTGCCATGGTAAGCGTAGCGAGCTTCCCATGGACTACATCCATGCACAGATGATGATCATCATCATCACCATCATCACATAGTTGACTTCATCAATCCTGTCCTTAATCCAAGGGGTGAGTATTTAATTATTATTGATTTATAATTTATGTTTAAATTTATGGTTAATCTACAAAGTGGGCGAAGCTAACGAGGTTTCTGAATTTTGCCGCCCAGAAAAGAAAAACTGGTTGAAGTTGCTCAAGATTCCGCACGTGTTTTTTTCTTTTTGCATGGGATTGGTCGGTTAGAATCGTGACGCGTGTATTATATTAAGAACAGTGACATAAGAACTTATAAAGAACTGGCTTTTGAACTGATTAAAATTGACACAACTGGCAGATTAAAAAAGAGACATAAGCCGTGTCGAAGCATTTTCTGACTTGGCTTGGCCTCGAGTATGTGGTGGTGTGAATGGATGAAGATGCCGTGTAGTCTAAACGTTACTCTTTGTGTGGATACCGACAAAACCACTTTTCAGCAGACAAAAACTTTGAATCTCTTTTGTTTTTTATACTCTTGAAACATTGAATGTTCACGTTATCAGTATTCATTTATCTTAGGATTTTATGTGAATAGATGAATAATATAGAAAAATACACAGAAACTTCCTGAAAATATATGTGAGGTAACCTTCACATAGTTTTTATTGATAAATAGAAAATGTATACAATTTAAGAGAATATACACCTAAATCCGAAATATTAATAAAGATACTCACGAATAGTAATTGTATTATTAAATTGGTTATGGTGTATAATTGTGAGGATCTCTTTTCAGATAAACAATTCAACTTAATTTGAATGATATATCTCAAACTCGAAAACATACATTAATTGTTATTAAGACTCAAACCATCATTCATTATCTTTTGTTTTGACCATAGAAATTAGAGATTGTAAACTTTCTCACAATCATATACATTATGTGGGTTTTAGAAAGCCTGAACCCAGAAAACGGCGGGTTTCTTGAGCTTAGTTAAACCAGAAAATGGTGTTTGTTATTTTTGGTATTCGCAGCAACATAGTATTATGGGCTGTGGGATGTTTACGATATTTGCCTTAGTTTCGAACCTCTGTACTATAAACCTATCATTCTCTACTTCCTATGGTGGGTAGGATTAATGGGTTGGGCCATGGATCTGGATCGTATATATGATATTGGAATAATGATCAGTCACCAACAAAAATAATAACAATTCTGGTCAGATATGTCAACCAGTGATATCTCCGAAATAAAAGTATTATCTTTATATCTTCTCTATATCAATATTTTCGTTTAATTTGAGTGTAACCAATAATTATTATGGAATAGAGTTTTTCTTTAAAAAAATATTATGAAGGAGTATTATCTCCTTTTTTATCTTTTTTAGACTTGGGTAGATACCTAGTCAAAAAATTTTGATAGAATAATATGGTTTTTTCACTAATAATTTGGTAGAATCATCCTAATAATATGATTTTTCACTAATATAATAATATTATAAAATTAATATTATCATTATATTATATAAGATCAATTGGAAGATCTTCCAAGTCAATCACATTTTCTTCCTTCATTAAGTTTATTTTAATAAAAGTGCTAATGACAACTTATTTATTTACTTATTTGGATAAGTAGACAAATAAGGTTGTGGTATTCGTATTATAAGAATCTTTTGAATTTTTCATTGAACTTATAATATTATTCAATACCTTACCCAAGTGCTCACTATCCCTTTTTGGTTTTGCAAGATTGTTTGGTCTAATGTGGCATTTGTCGACAAAGACATTATCATGGGAGATTGAAGAAGGGCTTTTGAGAAGTAAAAAAATGATATTTTTTAAAAAATAATAAAAAATATCTTGATAGATAAACAAACCAATACACTAATATTAATATTTTTTTATCACTTTCTCGGTTAGGTATTGAACCACTCCCAACACATATATTTTTTATACCTCGTTGAAACCACGAATCAAACACATGTCGTCCGAATTAAAAGAATACAATAGATAATAAATCACTATGCCATCATGTTGTTGGTTTTGAATATCACTTATATCCACAGCATAGTTGAAGTCAGTTTCTAATCCTACAAAATATTGTATCAAAGGGGTTGGTGGATATCTGAGATTTTTTAGGAGCTTTATTATTTTTTCCTCTGTAAATGGTATTATGACAATTTATTATATTTTAATGAAAATATATCGTTTATTCTATGTTAGTAAATTAAAAAATATATAACTTTATCATTGATAAAATAATAAAAAATAACTATTCAGTATAATACTTTTAAATTTTATCACTCACAACTTCGATTCTTGAAGAAATAGCAAAATAATTTGTATCTCCGATGAGGGCGATAAGTGTAGATTGTTGGCTGCATGTAAGCACACAGCTTTCATGCTCTGCCAGGATTGTATATCTTTGCACTAGACAAACGATAGTACATAGAAGTTTTCGTCTTAAAGCCTCCAGCTATTATGATGGTGTCAAGCTCTTGTAGTAATTAAATACAGCTAGGGATTAATGCTGTGGATTCGTCTAAAAAATAACCACGTACGTACCTTACATTATGATTAAAATGTCAACTTCCATGCAATTTAACCCATGCTCTGATCTCAATTTTTTTGTCTTCAGGCCAACGGGCCATCTCTATCTTAATCATATGTTTTTTTATACGACACAGGAGACAAGTTATTACAGCAAAGCAATTAACTCGCCAGAAGCTGAAAAAACAAGGTAAAAGTTAATTAAGTACTCGTGTCTCAAATTTGGCTAGCTTGGAATACGTAAATCATAGTAAACAAAGGTTAATGTATTGATCTTTAGAGCGTATATACCACAAGGTTATGTGAAGACAAGAAGGAATAGACCATAGAAGCCGATCATAGACGGCCATTATATAAATGGGTGTTTCGCTGTTCCTCTAGCCGGCCATGATGTCCGAATTTGCCAGCCCACACTCTTCCAACCCCATCCTTCCTTTTCCAGTCCTTTAAAAGGCTAGCTAGAGGAACTAAGGACTAAGGACGCTTTTAGTCATATCTCTTTCTCGCATTCTGTAGCCAAGTTTCATGGGGAAATTATCACAGCAAAACCAGAGAACTGCATCGAATTCGAATAGCAGAAACAGCTTGAGCAGTAGTGGTGTAACTAATGGGGTTGTCAAAACGAAACGAACAAGGAGGAGTGTCCCTAGAGACTCACCTCCTCAGCGTAGCTCGATTTACCGTGGAGTTACTAGGTTTTTAGCCGTTTCTTTGTTTGCTTGATCAAGAGTCTTGTAATTTGTATTACATTCTTAACGTTTTGTTCTTTCATGGGTTTTTTGCAGGCATCGATGGACTGGCAGATATGAAGCTCATTTATGGGACAAGAACTGTTGGAATGAATCCCAAAACAAGAAAGGAAGACAAGGTTGATTATATCTTTTCTTATGATCCTTGTTAATTAGTTGCTTGTAGCTCTAATGTATTAATGTGAGGTTTTTGTTATTTTCTCCATGTGATGCTGCGATGGATTTGTCGACTTCTGCAGTATACCTGGGTATGTAAAACAGTATGAACAGTACCCATTTCTTCACTGTATATACGTACGCACCCATGGATTCATTCTTAATTGTGGCTCTTCTGATGTCAACTGTTCAGGCGCATATGATGAAGAAGAAGCTGCTGCCCATGCTTATGATTTAGCAGCATTGAAATACTGGGGTCCAGAGACAATTCTTAACTTTCCGGTGAGTGCATGTGCATGTGCATGTTCAATCTGAGACATTTCCACTTGATTTTTTTCCAGAAAACAAAAGAGGAAAGTTTGGACTATTGTCTTCTTCAATCCTCATGGAACTGAAGACAGGAATGTTATTTTTTTCTGATAAATAATCATAGTTATCATCGTACCAAAATGAGCTCAGGAAAATGGATGGTCAGTCAAGGGAAGAATACATTGGATCATTGAGAAGGTGAGCAGCCGTGCCGTTCTATATCCAAAATCAAAATTCGATCTTATTAGTGTCCAAAGAGAAAGCTAACTCTTTTAGTTGAATTGTCAGGAAAAGTAGTGGCTTTTCTCGTGGAGTGTCCAAATATAGAGGCGTTGCCAGGTACTGATTATATGTACATTATGCCGAATTAATAAAATATGATCCTAATTTTAACATATACTTTCTTTTAATTAATTTTCAACATAAACTCATCTTGATACTGATTTTAATCCAACTGAATTTATATACCAAACGCAATAATTAATTTAATGGCAGACATCATCATAATGGAAGATGGGAAGCTCGGATTGGCAGAGTCTTTGGCAACAAATATCTCTACCTGGGCACATATGGTTCGTAACAAAGGCCAATCATATTATATATGTATATATATATAGCAAAAATCATTATTAACTATTCATTAATTAACATTTTCAGCTACACAAGAAGAAGCAGCAACTGCGTACGACATGGCGGCAATCGAGTACCGAGGCCTGAACGCCGTTACCAACTTCGATCTCAGTCGTTACATCAAATGGCTGAAGCCCAATCCTAATAGTTCAAACAGCGAAACCGTAATCCATTCCAACACCAACATACCCACGTACGATTCAACTACCAATCCTAGTCCCAACCAAGAACATCTACCAGCTTTCCTCAACGACCAACCGGTAATAAACTCGTACACAACTGCTAAAGCATCCTCGATCCCACCGAGGCCGGCAAATGCCACTTCAGCTCTGGGCCTGCTGCTCCAATCCTCCAAGTTCAAGGAAATGATGGAGATGACGTCGACGGCGGTGGCTGATAATTGCCCTACGACCGTGGCGGACTTGGACCCACCACCATGCTCGGCTTTCCCTGAAGACGTACAGACATACTTCGAGTGCCAGGATTCAAGTAGCTACGGAGAAGGAGAGTATATGATATTCGGTGATCTAAACTCGTGTGTGCCGCCGATGTTTCAATGCGATTTCGAATCTTGAGGAAGATTTGGGTTGGTAATGTGATCAGATGGATAGCTTGAATCACAAGGGTCTCCACCACCCCATCGTCGGGTCGGGTTGCGAAGATTTAGAGGTAAATCTCTAAGAATTAGAGGTAACAATTTTCTCTAGCATTCGTAGAATTAAGGATCAGCAACGGAGAAGATAGATTATTCGTAGCTCTCTGCCACGATTGGCTATATATTTAATTATTAGTTTATTTCTTTATAAACCATAAATAATTTGGATGAACTTCAAATTATTTATTTAGATTTTCCATTATATATATTATCGGGTATGAATAAGATGTACTTCTCCCTCTTTTAATCAATAAGAATTCTGAACTTCCTTTTACTTTTCCTATTTGTTAGAATTAAAATTTTCTGTGATTAATTGATATAATGAATAATCAAATTTTGGTAGTATCATATCAATCACTCAATTATATTCTTGGATTAATAATAAATAGATTATATTTTTTAAAAATAATTAATCACCCTATCAGACACGCTAACTGTGACAGTCTTCTCAACGTAAAGCACGTGCTTCTGACACTGACATGCACCGCGCCTGGTCCCTCCGTTTCGTACTGTACCAAAACTACCCGCTTTTCCGGTTCTAACTACCTTTTTTTTTCTTTTTTTTTCCTTTTTTTCAGGTGTAAAACTTCGGTATAACCACAATTAAGAAAATGAAAAATGATAATAGTATTACCGAAAAGGTAAATTCTGAGCACTGTTTGATAACCTTTCTGTCATTTCACATTGTCCACTGCTAAATCTCCTCAAATGTTAATTTTCCCGCCCAACTTCAGTTTCCCTCTCGTTTCTATTTTTCTCCTAGCGGAGTCTTCTTTAAATCTAAACTACACAGACGGGAAGTATGGCGGGGTTTTGCGCTTTCTAGTGTCCACACTGCATAGTGAAAATGCCAGATTTGGGAAACCTCTCCCTTTCTTCCTCTGCTCTCACTCTCATGCGCCGGCCAGCTGCTACGGCTGCCCCTGCTCTCAAACCAATTTCCTCTTCTGACGACATCGTCATCACAGATTCAACTGAGATTACGGCTCTATCAGTGGTTCCTTCCATCTCGGTGAAAACCTTGGTCAACGGATGCAGCGATCAGGACCAGAGGTCGGAGAACGGGAGCGCAGTCCCCAGGGTTTTGAAGCGGAGCCGGAAGAAAGAGTCTTCTGGTGGTAAATTCTTGGAGGATTATGTTCGGGATTGGGTTCGGGAGAAGATGGAATCTGGTGTCCCCCAATCTCTCTGCTTTCTTCCTTTCCTCGTCGGGGCTAAGAAGATGGTACTTTTGTTATATTTCGCTTGAATTCTAGTGCTTTTGGTGGTTCATTTTGATTTCGGGTGGCCTTTTATTTTAGGCATTTTGAAAGTTGCTAATATTGAGAATATATGCTCATTCTTGATTTATGGAGCTCTATATCGTTGCTAAAATGACATCCTGCTATGGAGTGGAAACCCAGGGTTTAGATGGTGCTAACTATTGGTATGTGGCCTGGTAGGTTTGTACTTTCTGGGTAGCGATTCCAATTCTCGAATATGAGATTGACTTGCTAACACATTTTTACATAGACAATTAATAGCTAATTTGTGCCACCGTTATGCTCGATTATCGTCTAGTGCCCTGTGACCTACAAACTCTTGACCTCTGTCCATAATAAGTTAAGATACTTTCTGCTTGGTGGGAGCAAGTTAACAATGAAGACATTGTGTTTGTAAGAGATAACTACCTCTCTAAGAAGTTAAGCCTACTATTTGCCTCTCTTCCTAACAAATATTAGCATTCCCAATATATCTGCCTTGCCTCCACAGAGTGGGACTTATACATTAAAATTGTCTATTCAATGCCTGGTTTTTATGCACTATATATTGAGAGAACTATTCTTATTCATATTATTTTAAGGTAGATTTCCTCACTCTTCTACGAATGGAGTTAATTTTGAGTTGTTAAATTCTTTCGCCGAGTGGCATAGTTACCATATTTTGCACATTTCAGGTTGATTGTCTTTCATGTCATAGCTTTATATACCCCGGGGAGGAGGCTTTATGCTCTGTTCGGAGTTGTCATGGAGCTTATCACTTAGAATGTGTGAAAGAAAAGCTTGGAGTCCCAAATGTGAAAAAATTTAAATGCCCACAACATGTAAGTCTACTTCATTATGCTTATGATTTCATAGGTTTTTGTATTTTTTTTTCTTTCAGAGAAAGAGTAACATAGAGGGGGAAGAAAGAAACATTAACTGAATTCTTTTTGTGTTCACTGTGACATATAGAAATATGCTTTTACTAGTAATTCAGATGATTCCACGGAGGTTTCATACTTGCTTCATACGGAATGAGTCTTCACATGCTGCTGCCAGTGTCACGTAAATTAAATAGGCAACCATTTAGTTGTCTCATACGAATCTTTGACTTTATATTTAGTTTTCTCTCACTTTGTAATTTTAATTTCTACAAGTAGTATCCACCTATTTTATATTTCCTTTTTGGGTATTTGTAGTTACACAAGCTTCATTTGAATTATGCGGTTTTCAAGTCTAAATACTATTCTCAGTACAGATAATATTATTTGTTTTTGCATGTTTTCTTTTTTATGTGAAATCTATGTTGATTATTAGCATAACAACTACTTCTGTATCTGTGTGATGTGCTGCAACAAACAGGCATGCTTTATATGTAAACAAAAGTTTCGTTGGAGATGTGTGCGATGCTTGATAGCGTTTCATTCTGAGTGTGCACCATGGCCAGATGAAGTGATTCCTTTGATAAACCAGCCAGGAAGAGTGGTTTGTTGGAGGCACCCATCTAATTGGCGACTAGATAACAAGGTCAATCTCTTCTTTTCTTCTCCGCCAACATACTTTTGTTGGAAGAATCCTTTAATTGGACTCATTTGTTCTATAGAATAGTCCAAAGATTATGGCATATATTTGGTACTATGTAAAATGATAGCTTTATCTTTGTTTGCTATATTTTACAGCCCATTGAATTTGCTTAATTACTTCTGATCCTAGTATCCTGCTTCCTTTTTCTGTATTGTAGTTCACACTAGTTAGGGTTTGTTATTACGGCTATCTGTTGTGCGTGTTTCGTGGATTTTGGTAGAGTGTAGATTTTCTTTCTAAGAACCCTGGATCTTCTTTGTTGTGTTGACATGGCATTCCCATTGGTAAAGTGTAAGTTGCCAGAATTTGTTTTAGTTTAAAACTTGGCTGAAAGTTAGAAGCATTTTTTCTCTCCTTTTGTAATTTATTTCAATTTTTATTTGCCGAAGCTAATGCTAGTTTACTGCTTAAATGGTACTTGCAAACTAGACTGCTCAAACATTTTATAATGGTTTTATTTTGAGCTGGTATGTTATATGAGCTCTTATGCATGACTTAAACCCTCAGCCTCTCGGTTCTCTGATTTACAGCTGATTCCGCGTGGTTAGTCATTAATTGCAAATTAGCATTGGTTTTTAGTTCTAATTCTGTTCATTTTTAAGAGCATTTTTTTACTACGGTTTTTAGTTATTATGTAAGTGTTTTCTGCTGAGTACTACATTCTGGCAATTGTGTTTTCTGTTGAGTGCTACATTCTGGCCACTGTTCTTTCTCTTATTTTACCTGTAAGCAGTGTTATTTGGTTTGGAAAATTATCTATTTGAAGTGACATGCTACTATTGAGATATTGCTTGAGTTTTGAAAACAAGGACAAGTTGACTGCTTCCGTTGTCTGGTCAAATCAAAACAAATGCCCTGAAGCTTACCCAATCCGTTGTTTTCATTGCATTTTTGGTTTTTTGTCAAGATTTTATTCCTTCATTATTACTTTTTATTGATTAGGCTGGCTGACAGGACTGATATTTCTTGATTGAGCAGCATATGGTTCCTACAAGTGATATAGAGGTCAGATTTCATCTGTAGATATTTTCATAGTATTTTCTATCTTATATAGTTGGTAAACATGGAGATTTAAACAAAAAATGGAAAGTGAAATCTGGATTTTGCATTTTTAAGGAAAACCATAAGATGGAGAGGATGGCCTTGATGTTTTAAACAAATCATGTATCGGTTTTTCAGGACCCAAAAAGCTTTATAACAGGTTATCTTTGACTTTATATCCATGTCCTTGGAGTGTAAGAGATACACTTTACCAAGATGAAAATATGTAATCATGTTACCTTTAGTTGCAGTGGAGTATAGTATCAATGATGCAATTGATCTATTGAATTTGTTAGTGTATATTTTCTGTTTCTGCCATTAGTGGATAAAAAACTTTAAACTAGATCGGGTAGTGCGGTATTTGATCAATGTTCTTACTAAGGGCATAGTTTGTATGAAGTTTCTTCTTTTGTGCTGCATTTATCAATCAGAAAACTGTGTCCTATATTTTATAAGAGTAATTAGGCCAACACATTCATTATTCTACCTCAAGAATATATTATGATAGTGTTGGTGTAATATGCAGACAGATTTGTCCTAGATAAGAAGTTATATTAAGGGAGAATATCATGCAAGCAAAATGAATGTAATATAGGATTTTTTGTTGCTGTATTGCACAATCTAACTTTCTATGTTTGTCTTGATAGAAAATTTTCTGTCGTCTGCCTATACCCTATGATCATGAGGAGTTCAATGTGGAATGGACATCGAAAAACGTGACAGAAAATAGACTAGAGGCACCTTCATATGTTCACATCAAGCGCAGTATCCTTTATAAGCAATGTTAAATTTAACTATCTTAGTCTTGCAGTTGAGTCTCATGCTTCCTAGTATGTTCACCTATTTGGCTTATTTGATTTTAGCCATTTTGACATATGAGTGCTGTTTTTATTCTGTTTTCGTCATCATCAAAACAATGTCTCACATTAGTGTGGTTATAACCTTGATTGAAATTAGATATTTACCTTGTTAAGAAAAAGCGTGATCATAGTGAAGGTGATGTTGGATGCACAAACTGCAATATGGATAAGTGCTGTCAAGATTGCGTGTGCAGGTATTTTTGACCTATTTGAACCTTCAATTCTACATAAATGTAGCTCTTGATCATATAGCTTATGGTTGATTTTGGTCTACTTTGTAATGTGTAGTATTCTGAAGTCTACAAATGGATGTATACACTAATTCTTAGGATTTAAATGGACAGGACTAGTTTTTTAGTGCCTTGCAACCGAAGCATTGGTTCCTGCTGTCTATGTTCCTGGTGTACCATCAGTTTTTGGCTCATTTTTTCTTTATTTTTTTATGTTGTGCTCGTTTATTCTAAGATACCATATATACCAGCATTCGTGGATGCCATAATCCAGTATTCGTATATGCCATCTGATCCTGGGATTAAATTGCATCGATTGGAACTGGCTTGTACAGATTGCAGAAACTTTAATGATTATAATATGCCTTTGTAACTTGGATGTATCATCTCTAGGGTTCAATGCATAAGCTGCTCCAGAGCATGCCGCTGTCCAGAAAGTTGCACCAATAGGCCATTCAGAAAGGAGAAAAAGATTAAAATTGTCAAGGTAAGAACTTACAACGATTTGCTCATCTAGCGTTAGTGCCTCATTTTCTATGCAATTGTTTGATCTACTCTTGCTTGATCACTTTCACTGGTTTGGTGGAGGATTAGTTTTGTACCTTATTTTCAACTAAGATTCTGTTTTTTTTCTTTTCCAGACCGACTTTTGTGGTTGGGGAGTGGAAGCAGCTGAGACAATAAATAAAGGCGAGTTTGTAATTGAGTATGTTGGGGAAGGTAACTAAATCTGGGCCTTTGGATTTTTCAATCATTGAACCGTGCATTTGTAAATATCAAACTTTTTGATCTTGTTTTAGCCGAAATTACTGAAGTCCTACAAATATGTGTCAAGCTCATAATTTCCTTTATACAGCTTGAAATCTCTTAAAGTTGAAGTATATACTGCAAAATTTGTTCATAAGTCCTCTTATATCCTCGGAACCTCATTAGTTCTTTGTGCTCTTTATATTTTTAACACTATGGTATTAAATGCATCCTACATGTTGAGGAAAAGCAGCTGGTTATGTTCTATTTCTGTTTCAGTTATTAATGATGCATTATGTGAACAAAGGCTTTGGGACATGAAATACAGAGGCGTTCAGAACTTCTACATGTGTGAAATCCGAAAAGACTTTACAATTGATGCAACTTTTAAGGGAAATTTGTCTCGTTTCCTAAATCACAGTTGTGATCCCAACTGTCTCCTGGAAAAATGGTTAGTGTTATTTATATCTATGGATGAACTTTATGCAGTTTTTAAGGAAATATCTTATTTTTGTTCACTACAAAAATGAACTTGGATTCCTTATTCCAAATGATTTTTGTTAGCACATCACCCCACAGGCTATACTTGTTTTGAGCGTATCTCATTTTTGTTTGTTTTGGTTCATATTCAAATATTTGGTTGGTAAAATAGTAATATATCACTGTTGTGATAAAAATAAATATTATGATGAGTCTTGTCTCATGAGAAAGATGTGATGTGTCATCGTTATAAAGATTTTACTGATTTGATGCGACGAGTAATACATAGTATCATAGATGTTCAAGTCAAAAGTTGCCCTGAGATTTCTTCTCATGGAATACATACTGTAACAAGACTAGCTCTAGGACTTGGAATGATTGTTGAAACTATTGCTTTTTGTTGCTAGTCAAAATTAATTATATTTCTGCTGCAAAAATTCTCTACTTGGTTTTAACTTGCTACCTATTCCTTTGGGTTTTACTAAGGCAAGTAGAGGGGGAAACAAGAGTCGGAGTATTTGCTGCGCGCTCAATTGAAGTTGGAGAACCGCTGACATACGACTACAGGTACATGTTTAAGTTTTTTTTTTTTCTGTAGACTGATTTTTTTATACTTAACATTCGTTTTAGCATCTTTAGATATACAGGGTATTTTCCCCACGTAAGTCTTGTTGGTACATTTCCCGTTTACATGCAGATAGTTAGTATTTATTTGTTGTTGATTTCGAACTTGGGGGAGAGATAAACCCTAGAATGAAGATGTTTGAAGTGTGAGCCTAGAAGTGGCCCGTTGAGTAGTATTAAATATTCAAATGCCAGAAAGCACCTCAAGAAAAGAGCCACAGGCTCGGTAGCAGCTGTTGACAGCCTCCAAAATCGCCCCTAGGAAAGTAACAGCTTTTTCACAATCTATAGATTAGAAAAAAACGGTCTCGTCTGGGTCTTTGACATGGTTTGGTCTATTCAGGCAATTATCATTTTTGGGATGATGAAAAATATGAAAATGTTTATTTTACATTCCTTTTTATTTTATTTTAAAAAAGAACTTCCACAAATGATGATGTTCATAAATCTGCATCTATAGTTTCACGTCTCTGCTCGAATACTTTTCACCCGTAGTTGGATACGGTACTAAGACAAAGGATTAGGAATAACAAGACCACTTCAGATTAGTGGTGAATGAAAGGAAATG
Source organism: Passiflora organensis (assembly GCA_019739055.1). Taxonomy (NCBI): domain Eukaryota; kingdom Viridiplantae; phylum Streptophyta; class Magnoliopsida; order Malpighiales; family Passifloraceae; genus Passiflora; species Passiflora organensis. The sequence continues at coordinate 2,036,792 of JAEPBF010000269.1, forward strand.
TGCCCGAGTTTGACGCGTTAACTACGTTTTGCATGCACTAGTGACCGAAAGCAAACAATCCAGTAGCTTGGGATCTTGTGGTGAAACAGAATGAATTATAATATTTATTTCCATGACGCCCATCCTTTTTCACTTGTACAGATTTGTTCAGTTTGGACCGGAAGTGAAGTGCTATTGTGGCTCGACAAACTGTCAAGGTTTTCTTGGGAGCAGAAGAAAGATGGCTAAACTGAGCATTTGCTGGGGTGCAAAACGCAGGAGGTCGTCACTGCCATGTTTGGCTATAATAGCCGTATGATTCTTGATACTGATGTTGTACATTGTTCAACCGCAAACCTGGGCGGAAATGAGGTTGGTGCACAACCACGATTGGACTTTTGTTTTTTTGTTATCATCATATCCATTACAGTTTAATCATCTACGCCTTGGATTGGTTTTTTTCCCATGATACGAGTGTATCATTGTAACAGAGCATGTAATTGATCCAACACTGAGCATTCCAAGTTGTTTGAAATCACAAAAAATGCAAGATTCAGAGAAACCATCTTTTTATCATATATTTTCATTTTAAATGGCCCTTATTTCAAACTTTGCTTTATCGACAGAATAACTATTTTAATAGATATTGATAAGAGACATTAACCCTGCAATTATTTTTCAAAGAAGGAAACTAGTTTAGGAAATAAGCAGCATCGCTGACACATGAACCCATATTTAATTTCCAAGAAATTGTCAAAGTAGAGAAGTGCACATGGTCGCTGATATTTGCACAAATAGATTCAGAATGCAGGCCAAATAAGCACTGAACAAGTGTCTTTATGGGGTAAAAATGGGAATCACATAGCGTAAATGTTTCCCTTTTTGTGGATAAGGTTAAATGGAAATATATAGACTATCTAGATAGACATGGGCCAGCTCAGTTGAATGCTTCTTTTTTGTTGGCTACCCATCTGCTCTGCTCAGCCTCTGCTTAGTGCTTGCCTTCCATTACAAAGCCCTGAAAAGTTAAAATCCGAGAATGCATGTGCTTACGTTTTGATGTGAAATTGGATTGCGACAGTAACTGGTCCTTTTGCTTTTCCAATACCACAGTGCCACTAAATCATTGTTTTTTTTTTAAAGAAAAAGTTTGAATAGCCAATATTAAATACTTAAAAAAGTATTCCCTTAACGTGATCGCCTGACTCTTTTCCGGCTCTGGTCGTGGATAGGAAAAGGATATATCTTATTTATCAGTACTTTCTCTGCGCCTTCAAAACACTTCTTCTACTTGCTATGTGAACTCAAAACTGCGAAGACCAAACTACCCGGAGCTCTTCAAGTGCTCCTACTTTTCTACCTCTCATCAGATAATTGCAAGGTACGTACCGACTTGGTCTCTCCTCTGTGTTGTGTTGCGTTATGTTTCTCTGTGGGTTTCAATGCCAAGGTAGGCATGACAACAAAACAAGTACAATAATGATATTTGGGGGATCTTGGTTGAAAATGATTGATATCTTCAAAGCATTTCTTTTTTCCTTCACCACCAGACCAGAACTGATACATTTCTAATTCTGTGTTTTGTTTTCCTCCAAGCTTTTTTTTTTCTTCCTTTCAAATGCTGCCTTGGATTGAGACAAGCAACCTACCATTCTTTGCATTGGAGTGGACACCTCTTTCTCCAAAATATCAGACCCTTTCTTTACATTCTTGTCTCACTTATTTCTTTTTCGTATGCTTTCTCTGTTGTACAATGTTAATTTTGCAGGATGCAGTGTATTCATTTTTTCCAATTCTGGGTTTCAATCTTTACAACTTTAACCAGGACCATCTGCTCAGAGATTCCTGATCCAGCCCTGTCTTGGCTAGTGAGCTACATCACTTTCTCTCAAGGTAACTCTCTTTCTCACCCTCTTCCTCTGCTTCATTTTCCCACTAAAATCCATGACCTTTTCCCCCTGGCATTCTGTCTTTTGCTGCTTCTCTATCAATGGTTTATTTTATCTTTCCATCTCTGGATTTTGATCGAGCTCCCGTGCACTAGCCAACATTATAGCAATAGTGATGCAACCCACCCCTCATAGCCATACACGTGTTTATAGCTTTTGCCTTAACCAGGATTCTCACAGTGTACCATCCTCGCATGGTTTCTACCCTACCATTCAGATCAAACCCTCGTTATAATTCTGCATAAAATTCAAGTCCAACTATGACCATGGGATAAGGCAGCAGCATCCTTAGAAGTTAGATCACAATAGCAGCACTATTAATGTGGACACGCAAATCACGGAGTACTTTTTCCCACCCTTGGCTGAAATTACAAGGATGCCCGTGTAAATTTCTGGCAAGGACGCTTATATTAGGTCACTATAATCAACAAAAGAATGTCGATAGGACAGAGAACGAAGACGAAGGCCATTGGCCTCGACCCTGAAGGCCTGAAACTTGTTTGTGGTCAGTAAAGAGAGTCCTGAGGTGAAATAGACCTACCTACACAATATTTACTCAAGACATTAAATTACAATGATATGACGTAATTTCTTCTTTTTCTTTTTTTTTTAAATGAAAAATATGAAATAAATGGTTGGCTACGATTGGGATGGTCAGTATAAATGCGGGATTACTCTCTGTTTGGGTCACTAAGAAGTAAGAAAGTGTATAGAAAAGTCATGGAAGGGTAATTCTGTGAAGTTGTGTACTACTGTTGATGAAGCGTGCGAAGGAAGAGGGGAAATAGGACATATGTTACTTGCGCAAATCTAGCGAAACCGTGCTTCCAGTTCGACCAAGCGTAGTGCAGTGGAGTAGTGAAGCAAACATAGACCATTGTCTCATTTTCTTGTACCGCAGCAATATCTGGTACTGTTCTGTGTTAGACAGGCTTTTTCCCGGTAACCATCCATTGCATTGCATACAACAAACACCTTAAGGCAGTGGCATATGGTGTCCTCTCACAGCTTCTCCTCGCCTGATTTCTGCTATGTTCTCGCTGCCATTTTCTATTCTTTTTTATCATTTTGAGAGGAACCCATCGTCAACCAGGTGGCTGTTGGTGAGGAAAGAGAGCGAGGTTACTGGGTAGGATCCGTCTACTTTTCTTCTCTTGGATCTTATGTTTAATTTGACCACTTATGCATCTATGGACCACTCTCATGACTTTTGGCTATATATTCTTTATTTTTCTTGATAATTGCAGCTTTTCTTATGATAGGGTTGTTGCGATACTGGTGCTAGTGGTGTTGCTATTGTACCGCAGATGCTGGTGGGAGGAACATGGTGGAGGCTGTGGCCGGTGGTACCACTTGGACAATGGAAGCATGTTTTGCCTTATCCATGAAATTACTTTTGGAACAAATGGGCCTTTTACGCTTATGTGAGACTTGTGATTGTGGCAACACAAGGCACTCTGTGGTCCAATCTCTGCAAAACGCTCTCTTCTTCTCCCTCTTTTGCTTCCTTTGCTTTCGGTAGTGGCGTTGGATTGGTGGTGATATTGGCTGGACGGCTCAATCTCCTTTTCTGTTTATGATCCTATGATAATATAGTTACCTTCCTTTCCGCCGGTAATACTGTGACAGAATGGTCAGATGTCTTTTGATTTTGATCCGTTAGTTAGGCTAATTACTCTCTCCTCTTTTGGTTCTGTTCCCGTTCCTTGGAGAAATCCAGAACACCATTTATTATCATTTATTACAATGATGTAGCAGTAAATCTGGAGCACCTAACCCATGTCTTAATCTCTGCGGGTTCTTTAAAGAATGCAGACTTCAATGCTCCAGCACTGTTCCATTGTCAGTCTGTCTGTCATGTCACTTTTGTTGAGTTTATGTTATTGTATTACTTTTATGGGGAAATGTAGGGTCTTGGGCTTTCATATTTGCCAGTACTAACAGCAAATCCCTCCGCCAATTGTTCTGTCATCTTCTCATCTCCATGATCATCTGCATGCGTGCTTTTCAACTTAAGAGATGCAGTTAGGTCGATCGTACACATCTCCCAGTATATTGAAATATTTTTTTTATGACTTTTTATCTTAATAATACTTTTTTTTAAGTGCTGAAGCATCTTTTTGTTGCCTCTCTTTTGATCATCTGGAAGGTTAACCTTTTGGGTTGAATTGTGAAGTGACAATGCCTCTTTTATGGATGCTGAAACACAGAAACTGCCGGTCTAGGGTCTATAGAGTCAGGGGCTATTATCATATATACAGTGTTTATGTTCCATCTGTCTGTCTGTAAGAACACGAACTTGAAAAGAACTGAACCAAACCAACAGCGAAATACAAAAGAAAAGGCTGATGGTAGGTTTCTTTAATCAATATTCCCAGTAGTTAGCATCTTTCTTCATCCTACCATCCGAACCCTTGAGTGTTAAACAGGGAAATCTTTCACATTAACAAGAACCGTTTGGTTGGATTGTCCACATCAATATAAATCCATAGCTGGTAGCGTTACCTTTTAATGTCAAGATTCCTGAATTGGGTCGCAAATCCTGAGTAGAATTTGGTTTTATCTTCCAGTTCTTGAACCCTGGTAGGCACCGACTCGTCCTTTGTCATTATATATTAATGGATGAGGATATGGTTGAGGAGGGAGGGGTCTCATGCCACGGCAAGATTTCACCCTGGTCACTGTTCAGTCACCATAGCCAATGGATGGAGCTACAAGCTACGTATGGTCTGCTATCGCCATAGGCGTTCTGCTTTATGACCAAAGAATTGTAGATATCCAGAACTGGAAATCCTATCAATGGATAGACCAAGACAGGCAATTGATTATATAAACAAAAGAAACTCGTGCCTAAACATAAATATTCCATCTGTATATCCCAGGAGTTGTTTGCTTCCTGGGAAATATTCTGTAACAGTACAGTTGTGTCATGTTTTTGTACTTTTGGTTTTGGACTTGGAGCCTCGTTGGCCCATTTGTGATCAGGCCTGAAACATGGTCGCATCGGCCCAATCTGGAAAAGTTGGGTCATGGTGGTTGAACACACCAGATGTTTTAATGGTACGTACAATTTCATGATCGTTTTCTTTAGGAAATCGTAATGGTGATGGCAGCCGTTACTTACGGGTCATAGTGACCGGTGCACCGATAGTGGTGGTAAGAGGTAGTTGGATGGCGGCGTGTGACGACTCATGGCACCGAGAAGTAATGCCAGGTGGTGATGATGTGGTGCCAGGAGATTGGTTGAATTTATTGAAGGTGCTTTGATTATAGGAATATGGTCAATTTAGACAAGAGATGAGAAGATGGAGAGAAACTCTTTAAGGATCTTTCCTTCTCTCGTTCCTTTATTTCTCTAGTTGCGATTACTTGGAAGACCCCAAGTCAGTTGACAAGTTATTTCGTAGGTTCCACGGTAGAAAAAAATGTCCAAGGTTGTTGATCCCATGTCACAGTTCACTGGGTAGGAGCACAGGAGGATGCATGATGATTAATGACTTTCTTTCAGGAATCGCGTCTATAAATGGAGAAGTAAGAACCCTTCAAGTTCCGCCATTCAAGAAAACCAGTAACCAAAGCACTTGAGAGACTTTGCTTTGAACCCAAGATCATAAGTGGAAATGGGTGCAGTGATTAGAGTCGTTGTCATGGCGTGCATGTTCTTATGCCTCACCTCTGTTGCACTAGCTGCACAGGGAAGGGCTGTTTACCACGTCAAGTATACTCGTGGGTCGTCTAAGCTTTTACTCTTTGAATAGGTGTTTTCTTATGTGTTGCCTATTGAAATATGCCTCATACTTGGCTTTGTGTTTCTGCAGCCTCTGCCTGCTATGGAAACCAAGATAGAGGAAATATGATTGCCGGTGTAAGCAGTGCTCTGTGGGGCGGTGGAGCTGCATGTGGAAGAAGGTATAGAGTGAGATGCATAGCCCCCGCAAATTTGTTTCCAAGACCCTGCAAACAGGGTAGCGTTGATGTCACTGTTGTGGACCTCTGTGATCGATGTAAAGGAGACATAAATCTCTCTTTAGACGCCTTCTCCCGAATCGCTAATCCTACCGCTGGCGTAGTTCGCGTTCAGTATGATCAGTAAGTCCAAGAGAATCCTTTTGGATTTTTAGTCGTTAACAACATTCATCATCTGGGTTTGATTCTTGGGTAGCAAGACCTGTTCTTCTGATATGTAACATTCTCTTCATGGTCTATTTGCAGGATTTGAAGTGTTAACGAGGGGGAACTTTTCCAGCCCACATGATTTCAGTTCTAAAATAAGGTCTGCTTGTTTCAATGTGTATTCCCCGTATGGATTTTGTGTAGAACTTAAAAAATGAACTCGTAATTATCTTTGGATTGTGATTAATCTTTTCTCGAGATTCGACCGGAATCTAACCCGGGATTAACACAGTAATACGGTAGACTACCATTATACCTAAGGTTTGGACTCTACATGTATGAGTGAAATAAAAAAATGATGAAATTTCAGGAAAATATTTTGTCTAGATTCAAATAATCCCAAATTTTGACTACCGCACAAAAGACTGGCAAAGACTAAAAAGAGGTAAGAAACCAAAGGGAACGACTCTAAACAGCTCATACTTTTGACAATTGACTGTCACTTTCCCAGCATCACCTGCACCTCCGCTACAGAGCCAAATATCACTCACTCTACGGAACACCTCCGGTCAAAACCCATCAATATCACGGTGTACTGTGTGGTTGTTTTGTCTCAAGCTCTGGGGCAGAGTATCCGATGATGTTAGCTACACTGTGCAGTGCCTCATGGTCCCTACTAATGACCTATAAACTATAGCCTTTAAGTGACCTTTTCTACTCTACATGGACCACGTTCGAGATTTGTTCTAACTGGACTGGAAATGAGATCGAGAAAGTAATACTTACACGCCTGCCATTCATCTTGTTCCCTACCTTGGACCGGATAGTTCCATGGGGTAAGAGTCCAGTGAATGCTCATCGTCATCCTTATCCATGGACATTCTAAAGATACTGCTCGAATGGTTATTACTGTCTTCGTCATGCTTTGATGCAGAGTGAAGTTGAAATGAGGTTTTGTTAGCGTTGCTGGTGTGAGAGATGTTGATGGTGGCATTGCTATGACCATGAGATGCAGCCCATTTCTCAGCTAGACCATCACCTTCGAGCATCCGGATAACATCTGACATCTTTGGACGATGAGCCGGGAGGTACTGTGTGCATAGTAGCGCCACTTGCAGCATCTCTCCAACCTCAATTCTATCGTAGTTGCTTTCCAGCTCTCTGTCTACCAACTCTTCAACCTTCTTTTCCTGCTGTATCTTCTTCACCTGTCATGATCATGTATATGATATATGATGTTCAAGCAACTAAAGAGACTGTTTGTTAATGGAGACTTACCCAGTCAAGCATTGCTCCCTTGAGGCCGACTGTTTTTCCAAACTCAAGAGCTCTCATTCCAGTTATAAGCTCTATCAAGAGAATTCCAAACCCAAAAACATCAGTCTTCTCGGATGACTGGCCGGTGGAGAGGTATTCTGGTGCGATGTGCCCAACAGTGCCTCGGACAGCAGTTGTGACATGGGAATCAGCATGGTCAAGGAGCTTTGCAAGGCCAAAATCACCAACTACAGCCTCACAGAAATCATCAAGGAGCACATTAGCTGCCTTTACATCCCTATGAATTATCTTTGGATCGCACTGCTCATGTAAATAGACAAGACCCCTGGCAGCTCCAATCGCTATCCTCTTCCTTCCATTCCAGTCCAGTGCTGGTTTTACTGTTGTAGAAAATAATGCACCACAGACAAGAAAGTTGAAAAGGTTTAAGAGTTGTAGAGCTTAGGGACTGGCAAAATATTGATAAAGTTCAAACCTTTAAGTCGTGAGGCTACACTGCCATTAGACATGTAAGGGTAGACCAGGAGCCGTTCATCCGGGGTGACACTGTATCCTATTAACCGGAGCAAATGCCGATGAACAGCAAGGCTGATCATCTCTAGTTCTGTCCTAAACTGAGATTCTCCAGCAGTTCCAGACACATCCTTCAGCCTTTTCACTGCAACAAGAGTCCCATCTCCCAGCTTTCCCTTGTAGACATTGCCAAAGCCTCCAACTCCAAGTATGTTCTTCGAGCTAAAGTTGTCTGTTGCAAGTAGCAGCTCTCTGAAAGTGAATTGCCTAAGATTACCTAAGCTCAGCCCCTTCTCTTGTTTGTCTGCAAAAATTTCAAAGTCCTTTTTTCAGGTTCCTACAATTTCCACCCTGTTAATTGCCAGACATTCGAATTGGGATGCCACTAACCGCAAATGTTAATGCCGAGTAGAGTCTGGTTTTTCTGTTTCCTCCTTAGCCAAAGGATCCCAAATGCTAGGAGCAAGAGGAAGACAATGCTGAGGCTAACACCAAGTGCAATAGCAAATCTCTTGGACTTGTGCTTACCTGTAAGAGGCATACTTCAAAAAAAGAGAACAGAAATGGGAAGAAAGAAGCATATGATGATCCTACCAGATGACGTGTTGAGGGAGAAGGAAAGAGGGTCAGCAATGGCGGAACCAAAGCAAACTTCACTCGAGTGACTTCCACAGATCAGAGGATTACCCACAACACTGCATTTCAAAAAGTGTGAAAAAGAAAGGTTAATCAAAATCCTGACCATTTAGGTGGAAATTGAAACACAGGTCGCCGCAGACAATCATACTTGAATGTTCTTGCAGGGAACTTGGACACTGGACCACTGAAATTGTTATAAGACAAGTCTCTGAAACAACAGAGAAATGAGCTATGATCACGACTCAGTTCTTGAACAAAACGTTTCCCAAATCAACAGTGATGATGCAGTCAGTTCCGATTTCCAATGCACTGAAAGGGTAAAATACGAGCAAAGGAACAGAGAAGAGAGCAAGAAAAACCCATACTCACAAGAAAGCAAGCTCTGATATTCTGGCCAAAGACACGGGGAAAGGCCCCGACAAGCTATTGTTGTTTAGCCTCCTAATCCCATAACATGACAAAAATATTAGATTGCGACAAAAATAACCATTAAACCAACCTCTCCACTCAACTAGTAAACCATTCAGTTCACTTTGTTGGCAATCAGTCATATATATATATCGCTAAGAAAGACTCAACACTATAACGAAATACTTACAGGTACTGCAGGCTATGTAATTGACCAAGAGAGTCGGGTACAAGGCCAGATAACCGGTTATTGGAGAGATCCAGGGTCTGAAGTTTAGGAAGAGAGCCAAGCTCTGGTGGGATTCCGCCTGAAATGTTGTTGTTCTGCAACAACCTTCACATAAAGAACAGCTTTTTCAGGGATAACAAATTACCCAATACTGTATTATCTTACACCTTAAACATTGCATTTAACCAAAAAAATGTACTTTTTGGTCTATATGGTCTTGAAGAGAATATGGTGCATTAAAACTCTACTGTAGAATTCAGCCCAATACAAACTATTTGGATAATGAATCCAAAGACAAAAAAGCTCAAGAGACAAAATTTTCCACGGTTTTCTTTCGCTTTTGTGAGCAACAAACAAAGGAAATGAGACAGCAGCTACTTCCGAGAGAATGGAGTGATGGGTTAACAAGGTATGGCCAACAAAGAGAAGGAAAACGAAAGAGGTAGTGAGTTCTCACACTTGGCGAAGATTAGTGAGATTTCCTATGGTCCCAGAGAGAGTCCCAGAAAGAGATTGACTTGGAGCACCCCTGAAAACCCAGAACCAAACTTTGTTCAGTGTTGAAAAACGAAAAGCTTCATGCTTTAAAACAAGCCAGTAAAATGAATGAAGAAAAAACTCACAAGCCAATAACGAGATTCTCAGGTGAGCAGGTAATCATAGGCCAACTACAAGGGTCTACTGAATCCTCATCCCAGTTGTTCAAAACACCATGAGAATCAAACAATGATTCCTTTAAGCTCATCAAAGCTTCCACTGTTACAAGGAAACGAGAAATTCAAGTTTTTTTTTACTTGCAGACCTCTGAAAAAAAAAGCTGCATAAAATCATCCTGTGGGTTTGTAAGCTTTTGGTTATACCTTCATGGTTTCTTGGTTCGTATGACTTGGAGAGCTTAGCTAAAGAAAGAAACACGATGGACAACACAAAACACAGCCTGAGAGCCATGACAAAAAGTTTGAAACCAAGGCAAAACAGACTACTCCTCTTGAGTGTTGTTGAATGCAACTCTCTTTTTTGCTTTCTGTATTCTCTGTAGGGCCATAGTCATTTTCACATAACTGAGAATCTTTTCGACTTTTGGCAACTCTCTCTCTTTTCTTCTCACAACAGGAAGAAGGAAAAACTATTCTCACAAGTCGAACTACATCCTTTTCAGCTACACAGGTGGGGCTTTGTTTTGTTTTCCATTATAATTTTCTTTTCCACAGTCATCTGGACAGGCAGAAGGGAAGGTGGGGTGATCCGCGTTGTCAGTCTGAGAGACTCAGAGATTGCAGAAACTGAGAGGGACCTCAGTGGATGTCTGCAGGTTCAAGACAGAGCAAATCTCTTTTGGTTCGAAGATTATCCTTGTTGGTTTAGTAAGATTAATGATCCTTATTCCACATCGGAGGCCATAATTCAGCAAAGAAGAAACAAAAACCATCTGTAGGATGTTTAGACTAGAAATGCCACTAATCAGCCCATGCAAGAACAATAACTGAATATCATAATAATTTCAATTTGGATGAACATTTTCTTTATTTGTATTTCTTTCTGAACAGCCATTGAAATTTCAGTTTCATGAACCAATAAAAACAGTGCAACGTTAGGTCATTAATGGTCTTGTTTTGCTGGTGTAAGGAGAGGCTATTTATGTGTGATGTACTTGTATCTGTACTTGTTGATCCAACTGAAGCACACACAGTTTCTGCCTGAAATTGCCAATTTAACATCAATAAGGCAATTGGACGGGGGCATTGCAGATTTGCAGTCCAGAGTTGGGAGCAAAGTAAGGAACTGGTTCTTTTCGTTTTCTATCAATCAGATATGGTCCCCTATTTTCTCACAGATGGTAACCTCAGGAAGGCATATGCATACACTTAACCTATGTCAGAATATTAAATGGCATCAAAAACCTGAAAATAATTTCATTGCAAAGTGCACCTTATAAGAGAGTGTTCATCTTTAACAGATACTGATAAAAAATTCGAAAAAAAAAAGATTATTCATATGAACTTTCTTCCTTCTAGCTCCTATAGCTCTAAACTATAAACTTGGTACCTGTTTCAGATAAGGGTAGGAATTTGCTAGTATTGACCCAAATCATGATTTGGGTAGAAAATTGTGATTCCATCAGGAGACCAATCCTCCCCAATGCCACTTAGTTGTCTCGTACGAACCAAACAGAAAACTTGATTGTCATCTTGCATGAAACAGGAGATTACCTATATCCTCAAAGATGCGTCTGTGTTCTTTCTTCAGGAAACACAATCTGGGCTATGACTCTGCAAAGCATCAACCAGCGTACATTGCTGGATTACCGGATTAAACTAGCCACTAGCTAGCTATATATATATATATAGTTATCGTTCTGTGTAATAATATATATCTGTATCTGTTTTCAGCTAATCAATTATCATAATATCAACTATAAACTCTTAAATTCACCAATATAGGATTGACATAATAATCTACTTTAACTCGAAAATCTTGGGTTAATCACGATTCGACTTTTGGCGATATAAATTGAGCATATTGTATGCCATAACACTCATAGAATTTCATAAAGAAATCGTAGAAAGGCAGGGACAATATGATGATGATAGTATCAATAGTATAGGGAAATAGCCCCAGGGCTCGGGTGAGGTGGTTTAGACCTCTTCCGGCTTAAGTGAGGTCACAGGTTCGATCTGTCCCTCACGTATGCAGCCGCTTTAAAAAACTTGGGGTCAGTGCCAAGGCCGCCCGTCAGGGTCTAACACGGTGCGCAGGGGATTAGTCTGGCTGGGACCCATGTGACCGACGTGGGATCCGGCTGGGACAGGGCGCGTATTATACTTTTACGTATACTTCTCCTGCGGAGGGGATTGATTCTTCCAAAATGGGTTTTTTTTTTTCACAAAGCACGAAATAAAATAGAAAAGCATTATTTTAAAAAAATTTAAAGATATTTATTCATCAATAATAATAATTAATTATGATATATATTAGTTTTGGTGTCATAAAATTAAATATTTTTAAAATTTTAAATTTTGTTATCTATTGTCTTAAAATCAATTTTAATCATTTTGGACTTCATGAATGGAAACAGGCTAACTTCACCCATTTGGACTAAATTAAATAATAATTATTGAAAATTATATACATGTGAACAATATTATTTTGGAATATTCAGATATTTAAATTAAAATACTCAGATCAATAAAATTCAAGCCGAATGCTGTACCCTAAAAACAGTGAATGAGCACGTCACATTATTACAGTACGTCTCAAATGGGAGACCCATAAGCAAAAAAGGAATACCAAAGAAAGCGAAGAAGAAACAACGCACAGCAGATTCAGATGGGTCTCCTCGTCGGCGATCCACTTTCTTCTATATATCTTCAGGACTATTGATTTCCTGTACAAGCAAAGAAATGTATGTTAAAAAGGAACCTCCGGATCTTAACCTTGTTTTCAATGATCTCCTCAGGTTTTAACCTTGTTTTCAATTACAGCTCCGTCAGGGATTTCCAGTTTCGTCCCAGGTTTCGCATCAATACTGACTCTTCCCTTCGAAAACAAACAATTGTAGAGTTTAAGCCAACGGCAGTAGTGGAGATTAGAGATTAGGTTAAACAAGTCAGACAAGAAAGATGTTTGAACAATGCAAGTGCAAAAGAAACATAAAGCAGGATGCAACAGAGTATTCTGAAACAGGTGATTTTCTTTCTTAACTTCGATTGGCATAATACCTTAAGTGTGACACCAGCTCCGAACCACACATCACCCGTCACCTTCAAGCTGTCCAACCTAAGTATGCTAGGAATGGATTTAAAGCGACTCAGGAAGTCGTCAACCTGAGAAACAAGATAACACAAATCTTAGCAAAAGGTAGTTCAAAGGCAAACTGAGATACACAAGCTACCAGTCACCTTTTGAAATTCAGGTCCTAGTTGAATAAATGGATCAACAGGGTTAGCTCTTTCTGTGTTCCTAACCAAAACGCCCTCAACCGAGGAGTACAAATCTGACTGAGAAAAACACAAAAAAGAGAGTTAATTATATCAAATTCTCAAATTGAGACTAATCAATATTTTGTTATGGTTGTTAGAATGATGCTCTAGCTGAAATGGCCATATCCAATACCCGTAAAAGAAGCAAATCTGATGTCGCATTTAATGGAAGAAACCGAGACCGGGGGACATTGACGCCGATTGCTTGATCAAATGACTGGTTCACCACAAAAGGAAAAGAAAAAACAAATCAATGAACGAATAAGAAGAAAATAAATTACAGAACTCACCAAGGTTGAAGAGCTCTGTTACACAAAAATAAAATAAAAGAACACGACTTGATATGCAAGTTTGTAAGATTAATTCCCTTGTTGCTGAACTAGATGCAATATTTTGAATAGAGATTTTATCACCATCAACTTCCAGGAAACAACAGGATTCCTATTATCCCTAGTACTTGTTCAATAAGAGAACATCATATTAGAATAAGATAAAGCAGTAAGCACACCTTTACATTCAAAATATTTTCACCCTTTCTGGCTTCTGTATCAGCAAGCTTTTTGATGGCTTTCAAGTTCACCCACCTGTACAAAACAGTAAAACTGGTTGAAGCATCTCATATTACTTACTAAGAAAAACTATAGAGACAAAGTCTATAGCCCACTTACACACTTTTTGTATCGATAAATTTGAACTTCTCCATCAACTTGATTTTATTAATCATCACAAAAATGAAGGAAAAAGTCATGAATCAATTCAATGTACCAACACTTGTTCAATAAAACGATACTGATGAACGATGATAATATATCTGGTCCGTTCTATAGTATCCTAAAAGATATCAATTATATTTTAGCTTACTTGTTCCGAAGGATTCTCTGTAATTTCGTCAAACTGCAATAAAATGAACAAATAATTATAAATTAGAGCTATTCTCAAATTGTTAACGACCTCAATGAAATGTTCTGATTACTCAATGCTAGTTAGAATATCAAAGCAAAACGCAGATTCAAGGTTTCCAAACTTAACAAAAACCCTATAATAATAGTCTCCAAAATTTCACACAGAAAAAAACACTGTAGAACCAAAATTCTGAATGCTATGGAAAAATTATTTCCAGATACTACTGGTCATCTTCAAAGAGATTTTGACAATCACAGGACCAAAAGATAACCTAGCAATACAATCAGACCTAGTAAACTTGCATTCATAATCCATCACCGAAGTTGCATACTTCATTTATCCAGTTCTAGATGGCTATCTTCTTCTGGTCAAGTAAATATAATCTACTACTGCAATTTTTAAAGCCAAGTGTAACATGCTGAACATACAAACAAACATTCCATATACCAACAAATTATCTTAGAAAGACCATACAAAAAACGCCACAAAAAAATCTCCAAATCCATAAGTTTCAAGGATGCAGATGAAATAAAAATTACTGATAGAAAACTACAAGTCAAGCTGACACCTGAAATTTTCCTTGACGCTGATAAACCAAGTCATTTCTCACCAAATTTGTTAAGGTTGGAGTCACCTGGAAAACAATCCGAATTAAACAGATATTTTAAGGCGAAGTAATACAGTCAACAAAGATCCATGCTTTGACTACCTCCACACAATATCCAATCTTGTTTTGGACCAAATGATTCAATATCTCTAAAACACAGTCAAGAAAAAAATGCATAAGCAAAAACTATTTTTCAGATAATGCAGTGTGAAAAAGCACAAGACTAAAACTAAGAAAATGAAAATATAAATAATCAGAGGTTCAAAGAGGATACTTGGATCAACCGAAGTGGCCATATTATCTGAGCTAAGAAATTGGACATACTCCTTTCCCTGGAATAAGTTGAAATACAAACATCACAATGCTAGCCAAAAATCTCACATGAATCCTATCTTGTACTTCTATTTCCCAAATCATATGAATGCTATGTAGCAAACAGAATCACCAACAAATTGACACATACCTTGGACAGTAACATGTCCAGGAGTCCACTCTTCAAGAGGGAAATAAATACTGGAGGATGACCAGAAGGATACCTTCAGACAAACAGAGAGAGTTACAATCACCTAGAAGAATGTTCTTTATCATTTTCCGAATGACAGCAAAGATTCAAAAGCAACTAAAGAGACTCAAAAGGTATCCTTGAAGACTGCAGCCTCAGTTTTATGAGTTGAAATTTTGTTTTCCTTGAAGGCTTGCTATAGAATTACTGAAAAGTCTTCACTGGCTTAAATTTATTTCTTTTTGAACTATGAGAAATGCTCGAAAACAAGTTTGATGCCTCAATCAAAGTTTTTAGAAGTATTGAGGTTCTATTCAGAATTGAGAACAAATATCATACTTCATTTCAAAATGATGCAAGTAACTGGTAGCCAAAACCACTTAAGATAATGAAAACAATAATAAAAAACATCTTCCATATCCTTAGTTAGGTTTCACTGGTCAAAATCACAATAGAGTTAACCATAGAAGACAATTGCTGAATAAATATCATACAGATCATCATCACTACTTTGTCTTCCAAGAGCTTCAGGTTGAGGATTATTTCCCTACACAAGAGTTGTAATGCCATTGAGAAAGTTGTAAATTAGGAAAGGAATAAAATGTCTTGAAGAACAAAGACGATACAAAAAATTGCTTACCAGCTTGAAAGGACGAATATCAATTTTTGACAAGGAATACTTGTCTAAAACCTGAATTAGAAAAATTGCAATGAGTAGACATAACATTGCAAGAGAGCTCAAAATGCAATAACAGGAAGTTTGTAAGGAACACCTTGAATGTACTGTCATGAGTTTTGTCTGAGTTCATGAGAACCATTGGAATTCGACAGCCATACTTGGAATTGAGTGACTACAAACAAGTAAAAATCAGGATACAGAAATGAAGGTAAACCAATCCGTAGTACAATAACTAAAGCATCCAAAACACTGACCTCAATTTGGTTAACAATTAAGTCAAGAGATGTCAAACCATCACAAACTTCAATGCCAGACCTACAAAATGAACAAGAGTTCAAATGCATGTGAAGGCAAAAATCACTAAGTTCTCGTACACCCATATTTACAGCCAGAGAAAAACCATACCATTACTATCAATAGCCAGCCTGTTGTGCGCTTTATCATTTTTGATACAAAAACAATAATGGAAAAATCAGAATGACTGATAAGACACTCAATTCTGGCATGCTCAATTAAATGGTACTTTGATTTTATATTAAAGAAAATAATGATTCACAATTCAAAGTATTCTCAATAATTAACTTTAACCAAGACATAATTAATCAGCAATACTAAAATGTGTTCAAGAAATGTTCATTTAAATTGGATACTGAAATAATTTATGCAGGGTGATAACTTGATTTGAGTTGCCTTTTGGATTCTTTCCAAAACATGCTAATTTCAGTACAGTGTAATCAGATAGATATGAAGTAACAGTTTTCTGTGTTCAATAAATAGGCAAACTACATAGTATTTCAGCATTCTGAATCAGAATGCAACAAGCCCATTACCAAAGCATTGTTTATTTGAAACTCACAGAATTTCAACAGAGATAAGCAGAAATTTTTCTTTTTGCTTTTCCCTTTTCAACTTTCTGCAGTATAAAGTAATTCTAGAAGCATTATGGGTACAACTTCAACTTATATTTTCAGTGAAAGCCATTTCTCAACTATGCGATTCAAACCTGTGCAATTGAAGATTGGACTCGTCAAAGAAAAGAAAGAAGAAAATTTTTTCACCCAGAGTACATAAAAAAATAGTTCATCTGTTTCAATTATAACAATGTTATCAAGTATCAAAATGGACTAATGCTTACTTGGGTCCGTTGAACCCCATATCTGCACCCAAAGTGTCATTGAACTTCACAACAACAAGCTTATTCAGAAGGGATCTAGTTTCTGCAATACCTGGATTAATGGCACATAGTAATGTGAACAACAAGTTGAAATGATATAAATTTAAGAATTGCACCAAACAACAGATCAAGCTGAAATCCACTACCATTAGTGTCAGGTGCTATGCTCTGATATGGAACAATAAGCACTTCATCTGATGAAGAGTTACCCTGGCTTTGCTCAATTTGTTGAACTCCCATGCTTTGAAGAATTGTCAAAAAAAAAAAACCTCATTTCAGATATATCATTAAAAAAATAAGAAAGCAGGAAAACGTGGGCATCACTGAACCAAGCCACTGCACTGCAATGCGAGTTCAGTACGAGAAATATGAGTCTCTAGATGACTTAAATTATCACCAGCAAAAAATACAGCAGTGAATGGAACAAACATTATGTCAATTCAAATATCAAAAGGTGAACCACTCTCCATAGTTTCATTGACTCTGAGAATCTGATGACTTTTGTTTTCAAATACTTAAACTATTTCAATTTACAAAAACTATTTTGTGATAAGATAAATTTTGCTTAGATTGTTCTCAACAGTAAAGTAGAAAATAATGCAGTCATGGCAAGGAGTGAATGAAACAAATAAAACTGATAAATACGTCACCCCGCTTGTGCAATGTTAAACGCTTTCGACTTCGAAGCCAAAATGTTTAATATCTGAATTTAAGGACCACTAGGTTCATGGAAAAAAGAAACGAAAGCAATCTCCATATTACCTTACTTCTTTCTCATCTCCCTTTAGCGGCTTCGCCTTCTTCTCAAGCAAGAAGGTCTTAGTAATGATGTTGCAAAACAAGTACACAAACTCGGCGGTATCATTAGCAGGCACTGGATAGGCAATCTTCTTATAGATCTCCCAGGGTGTATTAGAATTCACCAGAGCCACAACGGGAATCTTCATCCTATCAGCCTCAAAAATTACGGAACTCTTCTTCTCAGAATCCAGCACCACTACACAATCCGGCGGTTGAAGTGGCCCAAAACACAGCTTCACACAAGACACAAAATAATTAAGAAAACCCATTATGCTAAACACCCCAAAACAATACAAAGATCAAATCTTTCAAAAGAAAAAACAAACAATCACTTTTTTTTGTTGGGGCAGACCTTTTTGTTCCTCGACCTAAACTTCTTGGGACTGAAGCTATTAGTCAAGAACCCTCCCATTCTCCATATAATATTATCTCTAGGACTATAGAGACCAATCTTTCTAGTCATCTGCTCCACAATCTCGTCGAAAAGAGGATTGGTGTTGACGAAGAGGAATCGAGCGTGCTTCTCACGAGCCAGCTGCGCAATGAAGTTGGCGGCGTGACGAAGGCAGATTAGAGTCTTGTCCGAATCAATGATGGTCATGTTGTTTCGCATGCCATAGGTATAGATCTTGAAATGATGCTCTGCCACCCGCTTGCCCAGGTGGGCATTGGTGCTCAGCAGCTTCTGGATGAGTATGGAGTGGAGAGTCATTTCTTCCGTTCTCCCTGGATTGGGTTTTCGTTATTGCATATGTTTTTTATGGGTGCATGTGGGTTTAGAAATTTTGAATCGGCTTCGATGTTCCAGCGATGACGGTGGTGGTGATAGGGTTTATGAATCAAGGTTTTTCTTGTCCCCGAGAGGAACAATACGTCTTTAGAACAGAAGTCGGGTTTGGGTCAAGTTATCGGGTTATGCCCAAACATATGTAGCCAGCCGGCTATTCGTAAAGCAAGGAGGTCCCAGCTGTTCGCCGGATTAATTATTGTCAGTATAATTTTTTTCTTCTATCTAGATTTTTTGTCAGATAATTTTACCCCTCTTTTATTTAACAATTTAACGTACAATCTTGAAGGGATCTTGAAAATAATGTGAGAGGAAAGGTACAGGGATCATAAAGTTTGCAGTACTGGAATAATATAGGAGAAAGGGCTGAAATTTAATTCACCCATTGTAAACATCCGAGGATAATAAAGTCGAACGCCAACTTCATCATTATCTTTACTGGATTACTGGATGGAACTAGAAACACAAGCCCAATACATTAAAATCAGTACCTTAATCAATATACACCCAAGGAACGCTCAGCCATGATAGAATAAAAGAAATCTCCCCAAATTGCTTCATCAGCTGTCCAACTGTCTCGTCAAAATTTTGTCTCGCATCATTCCAGGATACCGCCTTCATTCACCTCGGCTAACGCTGGAAATTTATTGAATAAGAACCGGTATTTGGATCTTTAACAGCATTGAAGTTGTCCACGCTCATCCCAAAGCGGCCCAGCAACGAGTTGCCCATCTCTTTCAGCTTTCCTGCTCCCACAGAACCCATGCAAATATTGTTAAGAGAGGAATCTGATGCTCAAGTCAGGAAATAAAAGGGTCTAAAGTAGAACGTGCACAACACATTGCCATACAAAGCGGACTCGGGATAACTCAGACAATGTATTGAGATTAGGAGAGAAAGCATTTGTGGACATTTAATACTGCCAGAGTATACGAGACAGAAAAAAAAAGAAAAAGATAAGGAACTCAACAACCGACTATTTTCTTGCAGTAACACACACCATTCAAAGACTTATATAGGATGGTCTAATTATTTCACTAATAATAGCAGTACTTGAAACAACCAGGACACAGTTCTTCCGACAAGAGTAACAGCTTTTAGAAGGTTTATCAGCTCACAACACCTAGTTGTAGGAGTAAGAGCCTGTACTAGGATGTCTTTGCTCATTTCTGAGAACCAGGAGAAGACTGGAAACCTGACATGAACTTAATAAGAAAGATTTCTTGTAAAGGAAACCAAACCTCACAGCTGAAAACCTGTGACTGGAATCAGGTATGGGCCAGCTAAAAAGTTGTCTCGCGGTGATCACAACTAGGCTCAAGAAACTACACAGTTCTTATCTTCCAATTGCTATGAGTTTGGTTGAGCAGGGAAATCTCATTCTAAGTGGTTACGAGTAGCTTTACTGAGTAGAGCAATCTCATCCTATATACAAACACAAACTCCATAGAAAATAGTTTCAAGCCATGCAAAGACAATAGGCATCTAGCAGTAAATTTAGCTCCGGTAGAGGCTGTGAAACATATAAATGGTCTTTAGGACTGCAATGTACCATTCAAGAAGGAGAAAATGAAACAGACAAACAAGAAGCTACATGAAAATTCAATATTCTGTTTACCAATCATTTCTTCCTTCATTTTTTCTCTCTTTTCTGCAGCCAGTGGCTCCAGCTGGCGGATGGACTTCTTAGCTTGATCATTTGAAGGATCCAACTCCAGGATCTTCTTCATATCTGCAATATGTCAGAAGATAAGATAATCCTTCAAAACAAGCATATGTAACACGAAAATACGATTCAAGTCCATTAATGTAATTCAAAATTAACCAGCAATAGCCTCCTCAAAGTGCTCAAGCTTCTCGTGAGCCTCGCCTCTTCTGAGTAGAGCTTTGATGTAGGACGGATTTAATTCCAACGCTTTCGAGCATTCCTTGATCGCATCATCATACTTTCCCTGAAAGAAACAGTTAAGAAAGAAACTAAAAGTCTACCGCTATTGTCGACGGAGACTAAGAAACACAGACATCACAAAGATACAATATTACCAGTTTCAAGAGGCAGATACCGCGATTGGAGCAGCAAATAGAACGCAGCTCCGTCGAGTTCTCCGGAGCTATTTGCAAAGCGGCGGCGTATTGCAACAACGCCTCCTCAAACTGCCCCTTCCCAAACAACTGATTCCCTTCCAATTTTGCCTCGTTGGCTTGCGCTAACATTCTCTGTTTCATGAAAAGGATTAAATCCGGAAATTACTTTCCACAGTCAAATACTTGCCAGAAAAATAATCAATCGTAAAGATATAAAAAAAACCTGCTCCGATTCGTATTCGTTTTGAGCGTTGCCTTTTTGTCCTTCACTATCGGAGGCATTGATCTGGGGTTGACGTTCTTCGTCATCTTCTTCCGCATCGCAGACGTCGCGTTCGCTTGCGGTTTCAAAGCCATCGGAGTCATTCCCGCTGGCTTCAGGAGTTGTTTCTGCTGTCGCAGTAGCCTGGCTGGTAGAATCCGCCGCTGTTTTTGATGAAGTTGTCTTTGGCTTAGACGGAGGAGGATGATTAGCAGTCTCAGGCTGCGAGATCTCTTCTTCCTCAACTTTCGGTTCAATAACCACCATTTTCGCTTCAACTCAGTACTATAAAATCTAAGCTGCCCCTTCTTTAAAGATCTCTGCTGTCGTCTGTATACCTTTCAACTTCCAGAATCCTCCTTTTCTCTTACGATGATTATACTTTCCTTCTAGCCGACTTTCCGTTCAGTCCCCTGGCTTGTTCGGCAATCTTACGCTCATTTCGTCCACCCGCGCTTTAAGCGACATGTCGCTGGGAAAAATATTGACCAGACTACATGATGGTAACCTATCACACCCCGGCTTGCTCTTAAAATAGTTGTAATTCTTTAAAATTTTCTCAAAATTAAAATAATATTTCCACCTCCTAAGAATAATTCATTTACGAAATATTTATTAAAATAATCATATTATAAATAAAAAAAATTATTCATATCTCAAAAATTTGAATTATTTGAACACAACCGGACAATCAACCCGAGAATCGGAAGATCCTGATAATAATAACCTTAAATCCATCAATTAATTCGCTGCACCACAGGTTGGCAGCAGCCCTAAATAGATGGCAGGGGACAGAACTGAGGAAATCTGGGAGTATAAAAGTACATATCCAAACCAGAATAGCAATCAAAGTTCTTTCTTGATATATAAACTCCAGTTTGTAGTAAGTAATCTACCTGTTTAAGCTGCTTCCAAGGAGAGCCCACTCGAGGAACAAGAATGCAGGCTGTGAAAGATAAGCTGCATGATATGAACGAAATGCGGAAGGCAAAGGCCGAGGCGAAGGCGGAGGAGAAGGTAAGTAGACGTTCCATGGATGTGAAGATCATATCATATTGTCCATAATAATGGTTGATTAATAATGGCGATGGGTGTTGTAATTATAGGCGGAGAAGGATATTGCAAAAGCAAGAATGGACATGGCTCACGAAGTCCGATTAGCCCGTGAAGCTGAAGCGGAGATGCATTTGCATGCGGAGAAGGCCGGGCAGAAAGTGAACAAGGAGCTGGCAAAGCATAATCCTTCTGCCAACCAAAGTTGATGCCGATTCTCTGGAAAATAAAACAAATTTGCATTTGTAGCAAAATAAAACAGATACAGCATGAGTTTTGTTTGTTATTTTTTTAAGAAAATTTAAAAAATATTCATCAGCAACAATAAACTAATATATTCGGTTGTATCATAAGCATCAGTTATGAATGGATTCGGCTAAACCGAAAATTTTGAAGTGTTAATACCTCAAGTTAAATTTTCAGCCTTCAACTTTATTTCTAAATTTATCTAACTTTGGTAAATTTTTTATTTTAGACAACATTTCCTGGGCAGAGTTTAGAGAATGTAACTTGTCAGTTTGGTAGAACCCAATGAAAGAAATGTAATGGAAACATTACGACCAAAAACAAATTAACTGGAAGAGTGATCCAAACTAGTCTTGCTTTCTCCTCCTTGATACTATTTCCGCGGCCCAAGCTTTGCCAACCTCCGTCTGGAACTTCCCTGCAAAAGTTGGAGGAGCGACAAGCAACAGTTTTAACAAATTCCAAAAGGTTACTTCAGTAATCAAGAAGTCCATACAGATTTCAACAACAAAGACGTAGAAACAAGCAAATAGGGAGAAGGGCAAGAAAAAATGTGCATAGCATGATAGTATTTTGAGGATAAGTCAGCTTTGGACGAGAAAATGTTTACACCTATGGAGCAGAAATAACCGAAATGCCACAAAACAAGTTGAGGTTGAGCCTTATCCCAGAATATTTAAATTTTAGATACTCCATTTTGTAAAATGCAGTTAAACTGGAAGCAATGTTACAGATGAAACAAACATCTTGAAGTTTAGAAATTCATATACCAGCTGTTGACTGGAAGAACTCATCCAAATCCCTGCCTTGTTCTGCATAAAAGAAGAAATAACTTCAGTTTCTCATCTTAGTTTCACTAACTACTAGATAGAACCAAACAATAATTCAAACAAAAAAAAAATCAATTTCACTGCTTAGTTAAATATAGCTTTTTGATGCAAATAATACAATGTTTCTCAAATGAAAATCACTGATCAACCAAATTTAGCATCCCAGATGAAAGTAATAGAAAGAATTAAATAACGTTCCTTTAAATCTCAAAAGCTTGACTTGATGGTGAATAATGATGGATAAAGCCGCTTGCTGAAATTAGTATCAACTCTGCAATAATGCCGATGTTTCGGCATCAAAAAGGATGACAAGTAATAGTGAGTTAACATTATCAGATTTCAATTCCCGGTTAGTTGATCAAACAGACAGCAAAACCCAACTTGTCAGAAGATTTTAAATGTCGGGATCAGTTCTGCCACTTTAAGATTAGCATCCTTGGTTTCTGTCACATTTTTCATCGCCTCTCATCCAAAATTGAGGGTTCCAACTCAAGATTCACCAATTAACATAGGAGCAATCATTAATACTCATAATACATCCAAATCCATTGGTGGATCCTGAGCCCAATGACTTGAAGCAACATGATTTTAAATCTGCAGCTTGAGTGCTTCTATTCCTAAAAATTTTGTGATAGAGACACTTTATAACCTTTATGTTTTCCTTGTGATCGAGTGACATAATAGGCAATGTTCTTAAGGTTATCTAGGTATGGTTTCGATGATCTTTCACAGCTCTCAAACACTTGTCAAGGAAAATATGAACAGAAACAAAGAAGCAAAATGCAGTAAATGGTGCTATGAACTAAATGGCCGGGAAATAGGGAAAGGTTAGTTTATAATGTCGAATAACACCAAGAAGTATCCTTTGAGCATAAAGCATGGCAAACATCAAAGTTGCTAAATCAACATCATGACAAACAAATCCACAAAATTGACTCCACTATGCACTAGCTTTATGATGGCATAAACTGAACTTCAGCTCATTAGCCTACTAATTCTTTTTTTAAATCCTGGCCAGACTAAGAACTTCAAATGCCCATAGAGATTAAGTAGTTCATTTAATGACATGTGGTGAGATTGTTATCCGTATGCCACTTTTACCATGTACTAACAAGTTGATTAAGAGGGGAAAAAAAGAAGGAAACCTACCAGTTTCATACTCTAAGGCTTGAAGTATCATTTCCACCTAAATAAAACATAAGGAAAAGCCAAAATCAATAAACAGCAGATAACTCGAATTACCTGAAGATGAATTAACCTTTTAAACCCGACATAAAAATATAATACAACAGAAAATAAAAAAACTGCCTGGGTTCGATCAACCGATACCTTGTCGAAGTCTTTCACAATCTTAGCTTCTGGTGAAGAATTCTCCTCATACTCCATCCACAACTGCCGAATTTCCTTGGCTACAGTTTAGTGAAAAAACATTCACTTTACCCTTACACACAGAGAAGCAGAAGTAATACAATGAAATAAGCATACCTCTTGATCCTCCGCCTAGTAATTTGCACATATGCTCCAACGCATCCTGCTCCCGTCTACTTTTCTCGGCCTTAGGAACCCCATCGGAAGGCGTTATGTCTCCGACTATAGCTGCTCAAGCATTTCCACAAACACGCTAAGAGGAAATAATCTCCACTTAAAATGTGGCAGTTCTTTAGATGAAAATCAGGGTGAGAAAGAGTCATCACCTTCTGCAATATCATGAACAATTGCCATTTTTATACACCTGCAATAACTTGGAACATAAACACTATTAGAGCTCTCTTTCAACAATTTTTTTTTGGGAATTAGATAAAGAAGCATAAAAAGAAAACCCTAACTTGTCTCTATCAATTCCGGGGATATCCGGAGCTGTAAGAGCCATTAACCCCATTCTGTACATATGATCCGAAATCGATTCCGCATCCTTAATCCCTCTCTTAACCCACCCAGCTCTCTTGGTTGTCTGATTTAAAACAAAACGAAGTTAAAAACCACTGACATTTTCATGCGAACAAAAGGAAAAAGAAAAAGAAGGAGACAAATGCGGTGCTTCTTTTAAGTTCCATTTTTTACTTTGAGGCGGTGGCAGAGGGAGAGGAAGTCGATGACGGACGGAGCGGAAGGGGAAGGAGGAGTATGAGACGCTGGCGCTGCTGAAGCGGCGTCGTTCGAAGGAGAGGAAGCAGTGTTATTGTCACCGTCTGTGAGGGAAGAAGGATACGACGAGGATTCCACAGCCATACGATGGTGATGGGTCTTGTTGGAGTTGATGAGTGAGGGAGTGAAGGATTTAAACGTTAGGAAGCGAGAGTGAGAAGAACACGGTGCGAGGAACGCTAGAGAGGAAGAGGATGACGCTCTACAGAGTAGAACTCTTCCAGTTGCCATGTTTGGAAATGGATTATTTTTCTTTTATTTTTAAAAAACAATTCTCTTCTCTTTTCTTCGGAAACTCGACTTTTGACAGTTGCTGGGTTTGGTTGGATTTAACCCCAAAAAAAAATATTTATTTTTAAAATTATAAAATATATTTATAAATATGCATATAGTAAGACCCTGATCATAGTTGAAAGATCAATTCAATCCGATTGGATCAAGACCAGGTACCCCTACATATTTAGGCCTGTTTAATTAATGGGCTATGGCTATTCTAAAAAAAGCCCTGCCCTAGGCCCATGTCAATGAAGCTAGCACCTAATTAATTTAATAATTTTTTAATTATCTATTTCTAATTTCCGGTACATCAAACAGTTCCTTAATGAAGAATATAATCGGACTGATTTTTACCCAAATAATAATCAAATTATTTTTATAATAAACATTGTATATAAAATTAATTTATATTAATCTGTGAAAATACTGAAATCTGGATTAATTTCATAATTAATGATAAAACGATATCTCACCTGGGTTCTCTTTGAATATCAAAATTCATATCAACTTAATCTTTTAGAAATATCGAATCAAAACATATAAATTATTCGACAACCTCGTAACAACAACGTAATCCTAGTAAATCTGCACATCCCTACAAGATTGGTTCCCACATTCCACTCCACTCCACTCCAACCTTTATGCGTCCCACCCACCTACTGATTCATTAACTATTTACAAATTTTCTTCTGGTGGAAAATTGATTAATTTTCTAGAAGAAAAAATCAGACCAACTAACCAAAGTACATCAAGAGAAAACACAACACATGTTCGCAAAACGGGCTCCACAGACCTGTCGGTGCATCTTTGTTTCTTTAACCTTCCAACCGTATAATTGAATCGAGTTAACTAACGGAGTTCAAGATGACTCCACTTCTTTGTCATCGGATTCCCTTAAGGCCACCATCATTGCTTACCGGGGGACGACGGAGTGAATTAAGTGAATCATCAACCGGAATGATAATCACCGATAAAGACACCACATCCGCCCCAAGTATGACAGCGCCAAAAGCGAATAAAGAAAGTAACAAAAGTAGCCAATCAATCGTCGGCAAACAAAGCAATCCGATTATATCATTCTCACGAGAGGGTTTCGTATATTGTGGCAGGCATTACAACTAGACACGGCATCTCAGCCTTTGGATTTTTTATTCTGTTGGCCTTTTGAATTCAATGGTCGCCGTACATGTATACTTTATTTGACAAAACATGGTACCAACGCCAATATCGCCCTCGCATCACCTAGTCCCGCCTGTCATTTTCCTTCCTTAGCTGTCCCCTGTCCCATTTATTAGAGCCCATATGTCTCCCCCATCTTATCGATCAATCATTATTATACAACTCCGCAAATTATACGATGACCTGTATAATTAATTGGATTAAATCGAAATTGAAGAAAGTACCAAAAATTGTGTACATTGGATGAAATCAAATAATGCCCGAATTTGTTTTTATGGCTGTACATACACAAAACAAATACCGTAAAAGGAACAACAGAAGCTCAAAGACCATGGAAGGAATATGCTGTTCTCTTCCTTCCATTTTCTTTGATTTTTTTTAAAAAATCTGGCTGGATTTTCTTTTCCTCTTTTTTTTTTTTTACATTAGGCCAAAAAGGGAAAGGCAAAAGAAAAAAACAGGAAAAAAGAAGGAAAAAAACCCTAATTTACAGCTTCCCTTTACCGTGATTATAGCCATAATACGAGAGATACCATTTCACAAATTTCTTCAACCCGGTATGCAAATCGGTTGTGGGTTTATACCCGAATTCCTTCCGTGCGGCGGTGATATTCGCATGAGTGAAGGGTACGTCACCGTTTCCGGGCATATCCACGAAATTCTTCTTTGCTTTAACCTTCAAATGCTTCTCTAATAGATTCACGAGCACAGGCACGGTAACCGGCGAGGTATTTCCCAAATTGAAAATCCGATAAGGAGCGGGGCCCTTTTTCTTCCCGCCCGACCCGGTACTCTTACCGGAGGAGTCCAGAGAACCTAAGCAACCTTTGACAACATCATCGATGTAGGTAAAATCTCGGGCCAGGTCAACCCGGTTCTTCCCACGGTAAACGGTAATGGGCTTGCCTTGAAGAATATTCCGCGTGAAAGAGAAATAAGCCATATCGGGTCTACCCCAAGGGCCGTAGACAGTGAAAAATCTCAACCCCGTAATGGAAAGGCCGTAAATATGGTTATACGTGTGCGTGATTTCCTCACCTGCCTTTTTGGTAGCCGCGTACAGACTGGCGGGCTGGTCCGTCCGATCGGATTCGGAGAAGGGAACCTTGTCGTTGAGGCCGTAGACGGAGCTGGAGGAGGCCCAGACAACAGCCGGCTGAGGGTTAGCCGACTTGCAAGCCTCTAGCAGCGTGACCAAGCCGGCAATGTTGGAGTGGACGTAAGAGAGGGGGTTCTCCATGGCGTACCTGACTCCTGCTTGGGCGGCCAGGTGCATCACGTGCGTGAAGGCCACCACTTCAAACAATTTCGCCAGCAGCTTCGCGTCGTTGATGTCACCTTCCGTCACGAACACCCCGTGGCTGTCGAGGAGGGAACTCCGGGACTTCTTCAACGACACGTCGTAGTAACTATTGAAATTGTCCAGCCCAACAACACCGTCCCCGCGCTTCTTCAGCGCCAGCGACACGTGGGTCCCCACGAACCCGGCCGCCCCAGTCACCAGCACCGACATCCCGTTGTTTCGGTGGATCTGCGCCGAGCTCCGCACCTGCTTCTCCCACTGTATGCTTCCCCACGAGGCGGACAAGTACCGGCTACCGGAGTCAACGAAGCTCTGGAAACTAAGGTAGGAAGCCGTCAGCGCGATCAAGAAAAGAGCCCACAGGAACATGGTGCTCGTAGAAGCGAAACAACGGTGGAACTGCCGGTTCATATAGTTGTGAGACCGCTCGATCTTGAATTTCCCCGGCGTTGAAGGGAACAGCTCGTCCTCAAGTGACGGCATTTCTTTCTTGATCAAGTTATTCCTCCTCCGTGTTCTTGAGATTGGGTTTTCTTTATCCCCTCCCGGGTTTCGCTAGGTTGCGGTGTTTCTTGATTTCTGAGGAAGGGATTTGAAAGAGAATAGAAAAGGAAAAAAAAAAGAAAAGCTGAACCTGAGGTTGTTGATAATTCGGGAGGAGGGTGGTCGTTTTAGTGATGGCTTATGTTCTACAGATGCAGAGAAAATAATGGGCGATTAATTTTCCTGCACCTGCTAATACAAGGATGGATACGGCGGGTTATATATAGTGGCTTTCCACTAGGACGCGACAAAGCAATACGCGTGAACCCGTTAAAGTACGGCCAGATTGGAAGAGAGAGATAGGGTTACAAGTTATAACAGAGAAACAATGCTGTTGTATTGTTTATTCTCTGCCACTGTTTGGTGTACTTATAAATGGAATTTAATTTTAAAATTAATCATTTCATAATATGTTTAATAAATTTATTTGGTGCGATGCACGAGAACATGTGCAGGCAGGATGACTATGAATTTCGGAAAACGGGTCCGTATATGGATAAATATAAGATGAGAAAGTTAGGGCAACTTGCCTATGATCAAATTAAAAACTAAAATCATTTGACCTGGCAGACTTCAATTTAACAAGATCAGCTATAAACCGGGGCGGTCGGTGGATTCTACTCTCGATCGTCGATCATGTAGGATTTTATTCTTTTTGTTTAACCTGTTAATTAATATTTTTCCACCAACACAATGGACAAAAAGCAGGGTGATTGGTGATTGGTGATTGGTGATTGGTGATTGGTGAGTGGTGACCCCATTTTAAAATTTTTTTTGTACGAGTTGGAGTAGTTAAGATATGTGGGCAAGAAAATATAGAAATTTAATTTATTGTATTAAACATATACTGATTTATCAAAATATTAATATATGGTATTAATAATTCGAATTCCAGAAAAGAGACATATAATTAAAAAGAACGCACCATCTACGGATAATGGTGCTTTTATTCTTATTTACATAGTTATATGTTTATCATATATGCTTGTGAATTCAACGCCCGTTTCCTGATCCAGACCCGGCTCTAGAGCCAGCGTAGGATCCAGCTGATGAACCTGCTTCTGACCCGGCACCACCGGACCCAGAACTAGTGCTTGATGAAGAAGAAGAGCTGCTGGAGCTTGAACTAGACCTCGATCCAGACCCAGAACCCGAGCCTGCACCCGCACCAGACCCTGATCCACTACCACCTAATCCAACGCCCACTCCAAGACCCACTCCTACTCCTACTCCTCCCAGGTCCAACCCCAGGTCTTTTCGTGCAACCCGGCATTCACCCACAGCCAAGGCTGAAACAAGTAGTAAACCCAGAATTAGAGCTGCACGCTTGAAACTGGCCATTTCGCGGGAATGGGGTACGAGAGAAATGGTGGTTTGAGGATTCTTCTGAGATGGAGCCGTATTTATACTCGTAGGTATGAGGGTTGGCTAGTTGATAGTGGTCGTAAAATATGGATATAGTGGACGAGTAAGATCATCAAGTGGAAGTGTGATGTGTAGATTCAATTTTTTATGCTATTATTTGTGGCCAAAATGAAAGAGAATGGAAGGGTTTTTGAGTGTCAAACCCATTAATCCTACCCACCATGGGAAGTGGAGCATGATTGGTTATAGTACCAAGGTTGGAAATTAAGGCAAATAATGTAAAATGCACTGAGGACTACGTTAAGTTGATCAGAACTAAAACATTCAATCAATGAGGATGAGTGCTTGGGTTTAAAACATCTTTAATTGATGCTTGCGATAAAATTAATTAATCCAATCGTTTTGTTTATGTTGGAAATGACGGAATTGAAAAAAAAAAATAGGAATGACGAACCGGGCCGGGGTTAAAATCTATTCTTAAACCACGGTCCACGACGAACTCACCACAAGGGGTAAACAAACAGGGAAGGCCCAAACCTAGTCGTCTTCTCCGGCCAATACATACACATCACGCATGTCACCTTCGTCTTGTAGCTTTTGCCACAAGTCTGCCATCACTCCCCTATCAAACTTATTTCTTTTGAAAAACAGGATTCGTTGGGTCCGTATGTTCGTGCTTGGCCGAATCTTATCGTACCATGTAAGTGTTCTGTTACTTGAAATTTAAAATCAGGGGCAGACATGAATTGCGCTTTGTAATGAAATTGTTGGTTTGTCCTACTGCTTTGGCTTCATCAGTTTTGCGTAATTCTCTTGAAAAATATCCCGTTCTGTTCCTGGCTGAGGGTTACGGGTTATATTATGTTTGCGTTGAGTTATAGTTTCGTCTTTTTTTTTTCTTTTGGTTGCGCTGTAATTCTGATGGGTTTGGCGTCGATTGTGTGAATTAAAGCTCTTATTCTTCTCCTGAACTGAGTGAATTGTGCATTGATGTCAGTGAGAGGGGTCATTTTCCGTCGGCTTTTGGAGGGTTGGTGCTGTCCAAGCATCCGGGATAATGCGGCAGGGTTCGTTTTCTGCTGGTCGTTTGACATTGGATCCGCTCCCTCGTCCGGAACTTTTAGAGGATAAAATTGCTGCTCAAGCAGCGGAAATAGAACGACTAGCAGGGGACAATCGTAGATTGGCGAATGCTCATGTGCCATTGAGGGATGATCTTGTAATCGCTCGACAGGAAGCTCAACGACTCAAGGCCCACATAAGAAGCATTCAGACGGAAAGTGATATCCAGATTAAAGTATTGGTGGATAAAATTTCGAAAATGGAAGCAGCTATCAGGGCTAGTGAGAATGTGAAAAAGGACTTAAAACAAGCACATATAGAGGCGCAGAGCTTGGTCAAAAGTAGACAAGAGGTAACCTCACAACTTCAGCAGTCGTCTCTGGAACTACAGAAGGTCCGTGATGATGTGAAGAGTCTCCCAGACTTGCATGACGAGCTTGATAATTTGAGGAGTGAACTCAAGAGGTTACGGTTAGTCAACTTATTATTTTCCTCTTCTCATTTGTTCCTCTTACTCTTTGATTGTGGAATTGAGATGGGAAAGCCATTATTTCACCCTTCTCTAGCTTCACTATAATTCCTGAAACAGGAATTGTCAACTTTTGCATTGCAACTTGCCAATTTAACTGTTGAAACTTTTATTTCCTCATTCTTTCTATCAGTTGCTGATAACAGAGATCAGGAAATCTTTTCATGTTACTTTCTGTTTAGCCGTTAAGCAACCAGTAATATTGCTTAAGCCGACCGTGCTAATAGTCCTATGTCAATTTTCATGCTAATTAAATCTAAAATTTTGGATTATGCAAATTCTTTTTCTTTAGACTGTTGTGACCTTTTCAATTATTCATTAATTCCCATGAAGGAACGACCTGGATGGAGAAGGCTCTTAAGAATGTTGGTAAACCTCATCTTTTATTACTTAAGGCATACAGTTATGATATGATTCCATATAAGTAACTTCATGCTTGCACCCAGTTCTTGTCTCTTATGAATCTCCTGTGTTCAACTTATACTATTTTGCATGATGTAATTTCAACACGAGCCAACTTGAATCTAAGAGCTTTCCTTAATCTTATGTTTGTGTAAAAAGTGCAACTTTCGAGCACGAGAAGAGTTTAAACATAGAGAAGGTGGAGCGATTGCAAGCAAAGGAACAGAATCTGATAGTAATGGCAAGAGAAGTGGAAAAGATGCGCCAAGAAATCTCAAATGCAGAAAAAGGAGCGCATGGTAAATTTCCTCTGCTTGAAAAGTTGAAATCTTTCGTTTCATTTATCTTTGGCTTCTTTTACTCATACCCGTCATGCTTTTGTGGCATATTAGTGCCTAACCTCTATGGAGGTGGTGGCTACTTGAGTCCTGATCCTTCGTACCTCCACACCATGCATGGTGGCAGCGGTGCCTATCTTGACCCATACGGAAGGCCTCAAATCGAGACAAATAATGGACCGGCAGTAGATGAGTTGATGCCTTATAAAAGTGGGCACCCGTAGTGAGCTTGGAAGCTCGGTAGTCCCCGGTACCGGAGTAGCTGCTCTTTTGGGTAAGCACAATCACTTTCTGCTTTGTCAAGGGTTCAGCTTCTGATCATTTCATGAGAGGCTTTTGGCTTCTGATTTTGAGCATCTCTGCTTCCCTTCCTCCTTTGGGCTCTCATTCGTGCTTGGATACTCATTGGTGCTTGGAAAACCTGATGAATTTTGTTCAATGTCCACAACATGCATCAAAAGCTTTGGGGTTATGCAAGAAAAGTCAATAGAATGTACATTTTGCAATCCCCATTCCATTTTTTGTTGCACGTCTTTCCTCTGAACTCCTGGTACATATCATGTAACATCTTTCATCCAAATTCTGTATTCTGACACATAATTTGATGACACTCTCTGTACTAATACAACATTAGCAAAAGTAATTATTGAAGTACTAATTGTTCTAAGATGGTTTTCCATGACCACTTTGATCTTCCAAGCATAGTTAAAAAACGTGTAGACAGGGAACTGCGCGTGTAATCCACGTTGTGGCGGTGGCGTTAAACCCGCGAGCAGACCCTTCAGCATTATAGTTCTAAGCAACCGATCGTCTAAACCGTTGACCAGAAGTAACTATCCTACACGGTTTGACCTATACTTCTCTCCCCTCCATAATTTCCAATGAGGAGTCGGGATACTAATGACCCTAAAAATAAAGTATATATAACAACAAAATAACTTTTTTTTCTCTATTAAAATAATAAAGTATATGACTTAGTCGTTTTCGTTTTTTTTTCTCTCGTTAGGTCGCCCTTTATTAGTTTTTTTAAGACGTGTTCGCACGGTAGGTAGACTGCAGCAAATACTTAGTGACCTTTTAATCAAAAGTTAAAAAATACAAATAAAATTAATAAATACGTGCTTTCTTACAAGCCAACCGACCATATGTAACTTGAACCAAAAGTCAACCACATCTTTTGGAATCGGTTTCCTAGTCAGCACCATTTCCCGAGGTAATTTATCGATTTTAATCCATAAGGCTAAACATACCGAAAATCAAAATTAACTAATGTATATATTGTTGCTATATAGTAAAATCAAATTAGTATTTAAAAAAATAAATCATAAATCTTATCCATAATTTCATGAACCAAACGGCTACGCTCTCCACCTCTCGTTTACCCAAAAAACAGCATTAACAGAGAAACTTCCAAACATCTTCTTAGCGTCTTCCCTGTTACCCCCACCGTCACAATACACGCGTTTCGTTTTCCCGTCCGTTAGCTTGTCCTATATATATATATATAGAGAGATATCCTCTACGGTCATCAACACCCCCACTCACCTAGTTGTTCTTTTACTTTACTACGCTTCCTCGTTATACACTTATTTTCAAATCCCAAACAAACCAGAACAGGAACAAGGACAAGAGCCGGAAAGGAGAGGAGAAGATGTTTCGTGTGAGCAATAACCTGATCGGGATCCTCAACTTTGTAATCTTCCTTCTATCCATCCCGATCCTTTGGGGCGGAATCTGGCTGCGCAACCGGGGTACTTCCGAGTGCGAGAAGTTCCTGGACACCCCGGTCATTATCCTCGGCGTATTTCTCCTTCTCGTCTCACTCGCTGGCCTCATCGGCGCCTGCTGCCGCGTTTCCTGGCTCCTCTGGGTCTACCTCCTTGTCATGTTCCTACTCATCGTCGTTCTCTTTTGCTTTACTATCTTCGCCTTCGTCGTCACCAACAAGGGCGCCGGCAAGGTGGTTTCAGGAAGGGGCTACAAGGAGTACCGCCTCGGTGATTACTCCAACTGGCTGCAGAAGAGGGTAAACAACCAGAAGAATTGGAACAAGATCAAGAGTTGCTTGATTGACGGCAAGGTTTGCTCTGATTTTAACAATAAGTATCTGAATGATACTGTCGAAAAGCTATACACTGAGCATTTGTCAGCTCTTCAGGTAATTCCCTCTCCTTCTCCTTTTATGATTTATGTTCTTGGTTTTCAGATCGTAAGTCTTTAAATAGTAAGGAGTGAGCTCCATTTTTTCTATAAAAATTTGTTTGCTAATTTATATTCCTCAACATTTTTGTGTTGAGATCTGGTCTTTTTTTCCCAAATGCAAACTTGGGGTTAGAAATTGGGGTTCCACTGTTTTACGACTGCAATTTTTTGTTTTTCTTCTTAGTGATGCCGATGACTTGACATGATTAACCTACACGATTTGTCGTTTAGATAATCATTGTTGATTCACTAGCTGCTCTTGTATATCGGATTCTTGTCACCCTTAGAGTTTAGAGTGGTTCAAGTCTAAGACTAGATATAGACTCACTGTTTAGAGAACAACAAAATTATGTTTCAGGATGCTTCTTGTTCTTCAAAGATTTTGACTCCAAACTCTTTTTGCCAATTGAGAAAAGGCGCATTACTTTAAGCCTGCCTACTTGCAGGGTGGTCTGTGATTGATTTTGTTGATTCGTTGCTTTTCTTTTGTGTTGTTCTTTAACTTTCTAGCATGATGTTAACTTTACTGCAGAGGATAACTTTGTTTGGAGTAAAGATAGCTAAAAATAATGCAACTTTAACAATCGGTTGGAAAGCATTGCTCTCTTTTCTTATGGCTCCCTTTATATATTCCGCTGATTCTATTGAAATTCTTTTGACTTGTTAAAACTCCTTGTATGCTCCTAGCTACTCAATTCAACTGGGTATCCAAAGTGAACGGAATGGTTTACAGTTCTTCCAAAGTTCATGTCATGATTTACTAGCTGATGCCTAACAAAGGGCTCCAATAATTGCCGTAATCGATTTGTTTAAGAAAACTAGTTAGTAGACCTAAAATGTCAATTGGGTTTTGTTTTTCCGTGTAAAACTGACTCGTTATGTTGTGCAAGTTGCGTATGAACGTTGTATATGGTTATCCTCTCAAACTGACTACTATCTCCTTATATACCTGTACTTCAATTCTTCTGCAAATCGAGAAGACGTCTTTTCTTTGTGCGATTTATCCTTTTCCTGATGTGATTTCTGGTTGATCTGTAGTCTGGTTGCTGCAAGCCATCGGATGAGTGTAACTATACATACCAAGGCCCGACCAACTGGATCAAGACACCGACAAATTCCACCAATCCTGACTGTGGTAGATGGGAGAATCAACCCAATGTTCTCTGCTTCAACTGTGACTCCTGCAAGGCTGGGCTGCTGGCTAACATAAAGAGTGATTGGAAGAAGGTGGCTGTTATAAATATCGTTTTCCTTGTCTTCCTTATCATTGTGTATTCCATTGGCTGCTGTGCCTTCAGGAACAACAGAGAGGATGCTTATTTCAGTGGATGGAAGCACACCTAGAGACGCTCTCTCCCAACGACCAACCCTTATGATATTTGCCTGTAGGATTAGCTAGTTTTCTCTCTCTTTGTTTGTTGTATGCTTGTTACTATACTTATTTGTTGTATAGCATTTCCATGCTTATCCCGATACTTCAACTATGTGCTTGGATATATATATTAATAGAGAGAGATTGATATTTGAGGTATTATTATCCGAATCAAGTTTTGAATCCAGAATGATCATTTTAGAAAAAAAAAATCCTATTGAACCACATATTTTCTCTGATTATCCTATCTAAATCAAGTTTTGAATTTATAATCTTCTAATCCTCATCTCCATGCTGTACCAAATGACGTCGGAATTTATCAGAATTAACGTAAAAATAAAATTTTGTTTATGTATTTATATTAATTTATGAAATATTAACACAACAAACGCGCCTTTGAAAAACCGGATTGGGATATTTTGTGCCCATGTGGTTCTTATGCCTAGGACAAAAGATATGTGGGGTGCACCACTTGTCTTTCATAAACTTGTGTCTTCTTCCTTTGTTTTGGACCTTTGTGAAAGCGACATCTGTTGGATTGATATTCCGAGAATACCATCAAAATTTAAGCAAAGTGGTTGGTTGATTTTTATTGGATGGAAAACAGGTGGTTGCGTTTTTTATGAGAAGTTTAAGCAGTCTTGACTTCCTGTGTGCCCAGTTGGAAGCGAACGTGGTAAATTATAAATATCATAAAAGAAGTTTTAAAAAATTATATCAATAATTATTTAAAAAGGAAAATATCTTCAAACTTCAATTCTTTATTAGGCATAGAAATAATAGCTCGAATAGCGTGTTATCTACCTTGACACCTGACGGCATATTTCTATCAAATCAATTTTAAGGAACAAGCAAGTAATTATTGTTAATTTGAGACTTAGTGAAAGAAATAAAGTAGGTAATATAATATCTTTTCACGTGTAAGGGTTGATGACTGATGAGAAAGTCTCGTTCTTATCTCCAGAAGGAATCAACTTTTCACTCTTCTAGCCCCAAGTAGGAAGTGGTTGAGCTTTTTTCCACTTTGTCCCGATTAGAGGTCAGCTTCTGTCTTGATCAATCTTCTTCTGCTGATGGGCCTTACATCAACACCTGTCTAGTGGGTGGATTATTAGGTTGTATTGATAGGTATCCATGTTTCAAGCTAGGAGGAAAAGATTTTCAC
The DNA here is from genome assembly GCA_019739055.1 of Passiflora organensis. Classification (NCBI taxonomy): domain Eukaryota; kingdom Viridiplantae; phylum Streptophyta; class Magnoliopsida; order Malpighiales; family Passifloraceae; genus Passiflora; species Passiflora organensis. The sequence continues at coordinate 2,073,690 of JAEPBF010000269.1, forward strand.
CTTTAATTACTAGAAAATAAAGAAAAAGTAGAGGTATCTTCTTCTTCAGTAATGATTCCCCTAGTTTTCAGGGGCATAAGATGAATGGAGGGAAAGAAGTGGCTCTTCCAAAGCAGGTGTATGAGTGATGGTCTCGGAAGGTTCATCAGTTGAGATTTGCAGTATCGTTGACTTGTCAATTTCCAGCTTCGGATGCATATCTGTTTTAATGGCTTGGGCTTCCTTGGCTTTACCCCAGAGCACCAAATATAGGCCAGCTATCACTGCCAAAGCACCAAGCAAGCTGAACCAGAAGGAAACAGTCTCGGATTTAGCAGAGAATAGTTGCTCGCATATTTTTGTAGATGTTTGATAGCAATTAGACTAGAACATGGTTTTACCTTCCAGTGTAGGTTTCCTCGTGCTGAAATATGGCTGCGAAGAAGGTGACGATAACAGTGCATAAAGGATTGTACAGTGCAGCGTAAACGGGTCCTCTTTGTGAAATCACCCAGGCTTGAACATAGAACGACATGGCCAGTGCAATTCCCTAACCCCATAGAACAGTACCCCGAGATCAGTATTGGAAACGATAAAACCTGAATGACTTTGATGAATAATTCAATGCTCACCGCAAATACGCTACTGGAAATTTCAAGATGGCCATTCAAAACCCAAGCTCCTAAGTCTTTTTCTGTGAATAATGCAATCGGTATAGACTGTAATGTCGATAAACAACACATCAAAGCAGATGAATATAGGTGGTCTGGACAACTCTTCGAAATTGGAACCTGTCAGAAAACTAGAAATGAACAAGATATGGAGATGAGAATATGATATTATTAGTAATTAAAAGAAATGTTTACCTGGAAAATTATCCATGATGACCAGAAACAACTGCTTCCAAAGAGAAATATACATCCTAGCACCCAGCTATCTCTACCGGTGCTGAAGAGAGATTTCAGAGTCACCAATTCCACGTTTAGGAGTTTGGGGCCTTTCAGTAATGCCATGGATATGGCTCCACTTACACAGACAGTCGTTCCTAAAATCTTCGCAATACTTCTCATGCTTCGGATGTTCACTTTCTCCAATCTGCTTACAATACAAGGTCTCTCAATCTTATGTGGAGTGCTACTTTTTCCATAACTACTAAATAATTAATGCCTGAAGTCCTTATATGACAGAAAAGCAGAAAAGACAGATCCATTGTCAAGAGATGATGCAAAGCATATTGCAGACTTTCAGTATTATAGTTGTCTCAAGAAAGGTAGTAGCAGAGCAAAACTAGCCACATTTACCCACAAATGGCAGCCATTACAAAAGTGATTGCTGGGATCATATTTGTCATTGCACTTGCTGCGGTGGAAGAAGACAAGTAAAGGCCTTCGAAATAAGCGCTCTGGTTGGCTGTTACACTGCAACACCAATAGCGAACATAGCTTGGTAAATCATGTTACATACTTTCAAGCAACTGTGACAAAGAAAAGAGTATGTTCTTTTATATACCCGATCACAGAGGCTACAAATATCCAAGCAAAGCCCCTTAATCCCAGTGCAAGCTGGAATGAACTTCTCCTGCTAGCAAAACAGAGCATAATTAAGAAAGGCTGTTTGCGTGTGTGTCTAGTTCGACTTGTGAGAAAAAACAAACGAAGAATTAGAGGGAATACCTTCTTGAAAGATATGCGAGTGGCGTCATGATCAAAGCTGCAACGCCTTGCCTGTAGGCCACAAATTTTCTGGGACTAAGGCCATGCAAGAAAGCTGCTCCACTCAGGAGAGCAACACCTGCATAAAAGAACCGTAACCCAATCATAGCCGCTGCAGGCCCGTATGCTCGGAGGTCGACTCCCATGTTTTTTGTCTAAGCAAAATGTGTGGGCAGGCCGAAGTCCATACAACAGCAGAACCTTATATACAACTCTACCAGCAAGGAGGATAACATGGCCGCTAGTGATTCAGCCTATACACAGCTTCCGCTCAAATGACGCGGCAAAAAAGATACCTGTAATTCCAAGGTGGTCCGGATCACCACTTGGTATTTGGTCCTGAAACGAGAAAATTTTTTTTAGAAAGGATGGTGTATCTTTTTATTATTTGTCCAGGTCTATGCTTTTAAAATTTGAATTTTATCTTTAAACAAAATATAAATATATGTCATAGATTTCCAAAATTCTTCCCCAATCACGAAGAAAAGGATTTTAGAGTTTGAAAAAAATTTGCAAGAGTTAATTATTTTCATATGTTTTTTTTGAATTTGGTGGCTATTGTGGGTAGAAAGCTGCTCCTTTGAGTATTTTATGCTGTCCACTTACTGTACGAGAGGATTACAGTTCACGTGTTTTTTTTTATTATTTTCAAACAAATTCACGTTTTCCTTAGATGTCAAACTGGTAAGTGACGTCTATTTAGAGAAGAATAAACAATAGATGGCGGTTTGTGATTGGATTATAATTTTTTTAAATATAACGAAACATCCACATATATATCCCATTGACAGACACATATTCAAATAGACAGCACATATTTAATGGTTCTGAATTTATCCCTACAACTGGTGGTCCAGAATATTGTCACAGTCCAAAAATTCCATAATCAAATGTGAATGTCATTTAATCATTTATGAAATCTACAAAATTTCTAAAGCGATAGATATATCACAAAATCATATTCAAATGTGATTTAAAAAAGATAGTAAAATAAAATTTATAATTTAATCTTAATTCTCGTGTAAACCAAAATTTATAAATCAAATAAACCTATTAGCAATTCAGAAGTATTTCGGAAAATAAAATAAAATCAATACAATTGAAAAAATATAACAACAATTGAAAAAAGAATCAAAAATTAAAAAATCTATAGATAATATTTTTCATGCCCAATACGTCCTTAAGTTTTTTCAATCACGTCCAAAACTCCAAATAATAATAAGTTATTGAAGTAATAATTATAATCTTAATAATATTTAAAATAACTAACCAAAATTATGAAAAACTTAATTTTAGATAATCTCAAATAACTTCTTGGTAGATAAAATTTGTTTGTGGATCAACATATGTATAGTAATTATATAGATTATCATAGCATAAAAGTTTAAATAAATTAATTTTATTATAATATTAATTTTGGACTATAATTATTTCATTTATATGAATTGTTGTAATATATCTAGAAAGGAAGATGGTTTTGGGTGGTAGCTCAGCTGCTCTTGACGGTGAGTATAATTACTAGAGACTTCTTGTTGCATTGATTGGCCAACGGAACGAGGAGTGGCGGCGGTGGCTGTGGAGAACCACAATGTTGCGACACCCAGAGAAGCGTAGACAAAGGTGTTTGATAAAATACCTCAATGAGTTAAAGTTATTTCAATGGAGTCTAGATCATGGTGAGACTTGTATATTAAACAAACGCTTGATTCTAGCACATATATACCAATAAAATCCTATTTTATTGAGGAAAAACATAGGATTTCCTTAATGGTATCTTCTTCATTAATGTCTCTTTTCTAGCTTGGTGGAACGTTTATATGCTGTCTTCTTCATTAATGATTCCCCCAGTTTTCACCGACATCAGGTGAATTGAGAGAAAGAAGTGGCTCTTCCAAATCAGGTGTAGGAGTCTTGGTATCGGAAGGTCCATCAATTGAGATTTGCAGTATCGTTGACTTGTCAATTTCCAGCTTCGGATGCATATCTGTTTTAATGGCTTGGACTTCCTTGGCTTTACCCCAGAGCACCAAATATAGACCAGCTATCACTGCCAAAGCGCCGAGCAAGCTGAACCAGAAGGAAACAGTCTTGGATTTAGCAGAGAATAGTTGCTTGAATATGTCTGTAGATGTTTGATAGCAATTAGACTAGAACATGGTTTTACCTTCCAGTGTAGGTTTCCTCGTGCTGAAATATGGCAGCGAAGAAGGTGACGATAACAGTGCATAAAGGATTGTACAGCGCAGCGTAAAGGGGTCCTCTTTGTGAAATCACCCAGGCTTGAACAAAGAACGACACGGCCAGTGCAATTCCCTAACCCCCATAGAACAGTACCCCGAGATCAGTATTGGAAACGATAAAACTTGAATGACTTTGATGAATAATTCAATGCTCACCGCATATAAGCTACTGGAAATTTCAAGATGGCCATTCAAAACCCAAGCTCCCAAGTCATTTTCTGTGAATAATGCAATCGGTATAGACTGTAATGTCGATAAACAACACATCAAAGCAGATGAATATAGGTGGTCTGGACAACTCTTCGAAATTGGAACCTGTAAGAAAACTAGAAATGAACAAGATATGGAGGTGAGAATATGATATTACAGTAATCAAAAGAAATGTTTACCTGGAAAATCATCCATGATGACCAGAAACAACTACTTCCAAAGAGAAATATACATCCTAGCACCCAGCTATCTCTACCGGTGCTGAAGAGAGATTTCAGAGTCACCAATTCCACGTTCAGGAGCTTGGGGCCTTTCAGTAATGCCATGGATATGGCTCCACTTACACAGACAGTGGTTCCTACAATCTTGGCAATACTTGTCATCCTTCGAATGTTCACTTTCTCCAATCTGATTACAGAAATGATGCATGATTGATTATGTGAAGTGCTGCTTTTTTCCATAACTGATACAGTAATATTTAATACCTAAAGTCCTGCGTAACGAAATCTACTTTCTTATGCAAAACGTATAAAAGAAAAGCATATCTGATAGATCCATAATATAGTCAATATATGATGCAAAGCAACTCCAGATGATCATGGGGTATCTGAAGCTAAGGAGTCGATTTTAGTTTTCTCGGTCTTCCAGTATTATAGTTGTTTCAAGGAAGATAGTATCAGAGCAAAACTTGCGGCATTTACCCACAAATAGTAGCCATTACAAAAGTGATTGCTGGGATCATATTCGTCATTGCACTTGCTGCGGTAGAAGAAGACAAGTAAAGGCCTTCGAAATAAGCACTCTGGTTGGCTGTTACACTGCAACACCAATAGCGAGCATAGCTTGGTAAATCATGTTACACACTTTCAAGCAGCTGTGACAAAGAAAAGAGTATGTTCATTTATATACCCGATCACAGAGGCTACAAATATCCAAGCAAATCCCCTTATTCCCAGTGCAGGCTGGAATGAACTTCTCCTGCAAGCAAAACAGAGCATAATTAAGAAAGGCTATATGCGTGTGTGTCTAATTGGACTGACTGTGTGAAAAAAAAAAAACAAAGAATTAGAGGGAATACCTTCTTGAATAATAAGCGAGAGGCGTCATGATCAGAGCTGCAATGCCTTGCCTGTAGGCCACAAATACTCTGGGACTAAGGCCATGCAACAAAGCTGCCCTACTCAGGAGAGCAACACCCGCATAAGAAAACTGTAACCCAACCATTGCCGCTGCAGGCCCGTATGCACCGAGGTAGCCTCTCATTTTTTCGCTACTGCAATAGTAGATTTAGGTGCAGAACCCCCTACACCTCCAGTACAGCGCAGAGAGGTGGAATGACAATACACAACTCTATCCGCAAGAAGGATAATGTAGCTACAAGGTGATTCAGCAGGTACTCAGCTTCCATACAAATTACGCGGCTATCAGGATATATGGGTTGTCTCTGTCACATATGATAAGATTATTTTCTTTACTCTTTTTTTTAAAAAAAATTAAAGATATTCATTATTAATAATAACTAATCTAAGTGAATGAATCTAATTAGTCCGAAATTTCTTTTAAGGCTGCACCACCTAATTCCCTAATCTCCCAGAGAGTTTGACATATACGGAGGTGGCTTTATGGTACACAAGGAGCACCATGTTCCGTGACTCAGATCACAGATCACTGATAACTGTACACCGACACAATATACAGTGACTGCGATGTTTCGTGTGCACATAAAACTGAAGTACACCGTAAATTGAGTGTAACTAATGAACTCAGTAACTATGTTCCCATCTAAACTTCAAACGAATACGTTAACTTTGTGTCTGAGCTTAATCTTGATGGTCAATTCTTGCTTCTGTCCCCATTTAGACTAGTCTTTTCATCACGCGAGTTTTGTCGGGTGTGAAAATTGAAAAGCAGAGTGAAGAAATTTTGGATAAGATTTTGGCCAAGATGTGTCTGATATTGATCCTAAGTACATGCCAGCATAATATTGACAAGCCGACTCTGGCTTATTGCTATAAGATACAAGAAGGTTCAGTATGGAACAAAAAAGGATTATACAGTTGTAAGATGGAAGAAAATGAAGAAACACAATTATGACCTGGAAAGATAGAGTAGTCAAATTCTATTTGGCCTTCTCTACCTGCCAAAAAAACATTATGATTATCTAACATACACCCTATCATTACCACATGATAACCACTTTGTTTTTAAGGTATTTTATTTGGAAGAATTGTTTTTCATTTAGAGGATTTTTCTTTTAAAGATTCAATCACCTATGACAAAATTCGAAAGGGGTTTAGAACAATCTATAGTCGGTGATGGACACATAACATTTTGTTTTGGACAGAAATATGGATCTGTGACGAGGAGCTGTGTCGGTGATCCAAAATGACCGGAACTGGTTGCTTATAGAGTGGGTAGCCCATTCAGATGAAACCACCCCTTCAAGTTCTTCGCCCAACCCCTGCCATCAACTAGGCCAGGCCGTCAATCCAGATCTCAGAAGGTCCTTTAACGGTTTGTCTAGAGGGGTTTCTGGTTATATGTGTGAATATCGACTTTTCAAAGGGTAATATTGACTTTTTATAATGTTTATTAAAAAATACTATACAATTTTTTTTTTCTTTCTATATATATGAATGCTGTTTGGAAATTTATTTTTGTGAGTTAAAAAAATGTATAGATAAGTTACAATCTGTGTTTAGTTATTTTATCATAGTACTTAGAAAAATTGAGTTTTTTATTTTATTTTTTAAAAAATAATTTCCAGCAAAAGAATTCTATATGAATTGATTATTTTGAATACTTTCTTTTTGTTCACTTTTATAAGAGAAGTTTAAGGTATATAAATATTGTATAATGATTTTTTATGATTTTTTACTATATCTTTATATTTGATTTCATCCTATTATTTGAATTAGTTATAAATTTGTTTAGTTGTGACTATATTTTGATTTTATATTGTCACATTATAGGATCGTCAAACAAAAACTTAGAAGCTTTAGTGCCCCCAAGATAGTTTATAATTTTCTGACCTTCTAGATCTTGAACATAAATTTATCATAATCTATGAAAAAAATTAATTTTTATTGTGTATCCTCTAATATAAAAGAATCTATCAGTATGCCAGTTGGAATAATTAATTAAGCTATTGTATGCTAGGCATATATATTGCTCGAGAATCACAAGCATTCTTAAACTCCTATCACATCGCAATCGCATTTAAACCAAGAACAACTCACTTTTCGCAAAATTATTATCACTTAATAATTTGAATCCATCTCGTTTGCCAACTACCTTACATTAATGAAGACTGTTGAGCGCGTGCATTAATTGTATATTAATCTTTAGTAAATTTCAATCAGCTAATATCCTTTATTATGTTCATACGTGATAATCATACTTTCTTTCTTTCTTTTTTTAAAAGGCATGATTTCATGTTTTTTAGCAGATTAACTTTGATTCAGTGTTGATACTAAGTTCACATAAGAAATACTCGATAATAATTTTCTAAAATATTGTTGTCACGACCCGGTCTCCAGATTCTCGGCCTAACGTGTCCGAACGTGTATGTGTGCGTGATGGATCACAACTGTAACGTTTAATTGAGTTTTTAACTACATGTCCAAAAGATATATCTTATTACAAATGATCCACTCACACAATATTATTAAAAAATAATTGTTAATTGAATGATAAAATTTATTTATTTACGTCCCAGCCTGCTCTCTGGTTATCGTTAGAATTGAATACGGGAATGCGTATTTAAGCCGGATGCTATTTATGAACACCTATTACTATTGGGTACTTGGCACATCGGGACGTCGACCGTCGAGGACCGCATGGAAGTAGCAGGACAAGTCAATTTGATTTGGAAGAAGGCTCGGTCAAGAAAGCAACCATGGCTGCTTGGCGTGATTGGCCTTACAAATAAATGTAAAATGGACCTATCTTGTCCAAAGGGTGGGTGATCGACAACTAATAAGAACGAATAGGAACATGACGCTAAACCTTCACATACGTGGATGATCGAGTCTCCCTCAAATGGGAATGCAGTTAATTGGGCACCCAAACGGCCATGTAAAGACGTCAGTTTTTGCAGCTTCGTCACTTTATTGCTGACGCTGACCATTCCCATCGGAGTGGCAGAGCAATGTTTAGGTTTCTGATGAAGAGAAAGATAGAGATCGCGCAGCAGTATGGACGCTCTGGTGAGAACAATCTACGTTATTAATATTTGTTTGTCACATATATATAAAATTTTATGTCACATATTCGATCTTGGTCCATGCCTCTATTGTTGACTTAATTTGACTATTCATGAGTTTGTAAATAAATGTGGCCAAAGTCACTTTGATTCTATATTGACTTGAAAATGTTTTGACATGAATAATTAATATTTGGTTAAAAATTTCGTATTTAGTCCGAAATTTTAAATTATTATATATTTAAAATCAATAATTTATTGATAGATAAATCTTACAATTTAATTATATTAATAAACATTAACATTAGCGTAAGATTAATAAGATTTAATTATAAATCTTGAAAATGACTAATTCTGGAGAAAGGCTAAGAGTAAGGTCTCAAGCGTACATAATCAAGAGGGCACGTACACAACCCAACTGCCACCTCTTTGTACATTCAATCCTCCACCATTAACTTTCCAAGTAATAGTTGGGGGCGAACAATCCCTTACAATATTATGGTTGGAGGTTAGGAACTCTATTGTGTGGTAGAAATGCATGGAAACAATGGATCAGTCATTTAATGTACGTCGTACATGTCAGTCCCTCCGTAAGCATAACTCTTGCATTACCTTCTCATACGTGGAGATCATTTGATGGTTGTATTTATCGTAAAAATTAAACAGTGCAAGTTTAAATTATAGGATACATTTCGTAATATTCAAACAAAAGATCAAAACATACATTATACTTTTTGGCCATCTTATTCATAAGATATAGGCTAATGTACCAATATTCAAATAGTATGATATACGTACGACATCAAAAGCAACCTTAGTTGATATAACGCATCGCATGATTAGGATGTTGATGATTTTAACATATGGTATGATTGTGTACATGGAGCGAGATAGATGAGAAGAGTCTCCAACTACAAAAGTAAGTAGGATTAGGGGGCTTCACTATACTATACAATACACATCCATTATGATTCCTGGTGGGGTATGGAATAAAGTGATATATATATTAGACCAGGTTTTAGATGTCTATTAGGGGATACATTGTTGTGTTGGCTTAATCACAAGTTCCTTTCAGTCTTGTCCATCTTATAGTGCAATGTTAGTACATATATTATATTGAATTAGAATTAATTAAAAAATATAATTGAATAAATATAAGACTCGTTTAATTTTTATTAAAAAAATTGATCTTCACCAAAAAAAATGTCGATAAGGAATACGTGTAATGACCCGAACCCGAAACCAGGTCCTTACCGCCGTGAAACCCAGACAAGCCCAACACATGGACCAATTCGAATCCCACAAGGCTTAAACGACTTTTCAAACATGATTCCAAAAAAAACGAATTTAATATTTCAAAAATTGGAACATGTCAAATAAGAAACAGACATCTGGCAATAAAATTGGAGTAAACAAAATACCACAGCGGAAGACTTTAATAGGATGGACAAAATATCCAAAACGAAAAACGGGTCCACAAGTCCAAAATCACAAACTGGGCTTAAAGTCCGGAACATAAAACAGTATCCAGTAGAGTGATAATGCATAAAAACATCAAAACGAGTCAAACAGGAAATGTCAGAAAAGAAACCCGTATGAAATGTGCAAGTGCGATAGTCCAGCCAAGTCGTAAGAAGCACTCACACCTCAATCACCGTCTACGGGTCACGAACTACTCCTGAAAGGGGGAAACATCAACGGGTGAGATAAAATCTCAGTAGGAGTCACAACCTTATATGTCCTACGGGGAAAACGAGAACACATACAAGGAAGGAAAGAAACGGATCACTATACGAACAAGGATGAAACCGAAACAACCCGAGGAATATGAAGTTTACACATTTGATATTTTATTACGTAAAACATGATTCCAGCCCAATAGGTTATAACTCAACCACTCGTAACATAACACGGCTAACGATGCCAACCAAAAACTCATCGGGATGGACATAATAAATCACTCCTCGAGTAATCCCCGCTAAAGGGAAACCTGGAGCCCACTGGTGGTGTTAATTTATATTTTAGAAAAGTACTAAATATGTAACCCTTATCGCCAGTGTTGTCCGAGACTAGGCAGAGAAAACACAACACTTATCATACCCGTCTCAATACTCAATACGAACCAACTTGCGAAGACGTGACAGGTAACGAAAGCAACACCCATACGACTCCCGAACAGGTAAGCAACTCTCCCCTATCACTGGGATTCCGTTACTCACCTTGCATTGGCCAAGCGAACGTTTAATAACTGTATGTACACAAACTGAGGCATATAGACGGTTTAAGAAACTATATTTTTATCAAATGTTACAGTTCCAAAATATTACGTTATTTATATACTTGATAAAATCCGTAATACCAGTATAATAGGTTTGTAAATTTGTATACTTGTCTAACCCACACATGTCGTCATGAACCTACCCTTACAATTAGATTAAGCCACATAGCTAATAATTAGGAAATCCTGACCAATGTCCTCGTGGAACCCATAAGTAAATAAGTATATATATATCAAAAGAATATTAGGCATACATCCCCATACTCATGATTTATTAATTAATTAATTACTTATTTAATTACTTTATTGCAGACTCCACGATGACAAAGGAAGGAATTGCTGAGGAAGAAGCTGATGCACGCCTGGTAGTAAGAGAGCGAGAAGAAGGAATCAACAGGGGAGAAGAAGGGACACGCCTGGTACGAGACTTCACAGGGAAAGGAACGCGAATGAGAGGAAACCCACGAGGAGAAGGGACTCGGATCCGGTTCACACAAATCGGTGGAGGACAGGTTCACGACACCGAATTGATTGAAGAAGAAGAAGATACACCCCGCTTGACATGAAAAGGAGAAGCAGATAGCACGCCTGCTCGACACGAAGGGGAAGAAAAAAGAAACATAGGTCTGTGCTGGGCAAGCCTGGCAGGGGACAAGCTCGTGGCACTAGGAATGAAGGAAGGAGAACCGAAAGCACGAGAAATGAAGGAAAAAGGGAGAGCACGGTTGGGTAGAACGAAAACAATCAATGGGAAATCAATGAAGCAACACGCGTCGCCTTCGACATAGAAGAGGGAAGAGGTTGCATGAACAGTGAAGAAACGATGGAGCGAGCAGGTGAAACCTCGACGAAGCCACGAGGAGGACAACTCGCAGCACCAGAAAAGGACGAAGAGCAGGGAGCCCGAGTCCGGTGGAGAACAGCTCGCGACCTCGGGAAACAAATGAAGAACGCGAGCATGGTCCGGTGAAGGACAAACTCACAGCTCCGGAATGAATGGAAAAGAAGGAGAAGGCACACACACACACACACCTGCTTGACATGAAAGGAAACACAGAACTGAACAGGGGAAGTCGAGAGGAAGTAACAGGGGCACGCGCGAAGAAAGATCAACTGGAACGGACGATGGGGAAACAATCGGGAAGGCATGCCTCGCACGATGCACAAAAAGGGAAAGGAAAGGCTGATTGTACGAGCTAGGTGACCCGGGGAAGAAAACAGGGGCTTGAAGGACGACGGTGGGGAGGGAACCAGAGAAGGGAAGGCTCGGCTTCAAACCAGGGGAAAGAAACGGAAACGACGAAGCCTTTTTGGCTTCCGAACTTGGTAGTGAGTGAAACGGCTGAGTCGGATCGGGCGAACAGTATCTACTAGGGTATATGACGATTAAAACTGTTCACGATTTTGATTGACAAAGGAATCAGAATTTGATTAACAGGAGACAGTCCCAACGAAAAAGGGAATCAGAGAACGAGCATATCAAGCAACATAATAATTAAGGGAAAAAGAATAAACGAAAGCACGCATAAATTACGAGGATTAAGGGAAAGGAATAAATAAAAGAACGCACAAACAACGAAGACGAAACAACAGCCGATCAAACAGATGAGGTGTAGTCTCCTACCTGATGTGCAGATGAACTGGTGGAAATACTTTTTCCTTTATCACGACATACAGACTCGGATCCACCTGAATCAACTTATTATCAGTACAAGAAATCACAATCTGTTTTAAAATAAGGAAAGAAACTTCCTACCATACCCTCACCGATCCACAGAACTGACTGACGATCTAAACAATGGGGAGCAGAAGGGGCTAAAGGCGACAGATTGAAAATAGCATAAGGAAGAGAGAACAGAGGACGAACGGTTATAAGTTTTTTGTCTGAAACGTAGGCAGGGGTTGCGGCTAGGGTAGGTAGATAGGCTTAAAAGGGTACATATAATTAAACAGGCCCGTAAATATGAAAAGGGTACGAAGAAGGCCCTAGGGAAATAAAAAGGCCTGGAAACAAGCCCGAGTCCGATAGGGGTAAAATGGTAATTTTTACCGTCTCGAATTCCCGTCCTAGTCAACATGTCAAACATACATGTGAACCAGTAATACGACGCTGACTGGACAAACGACTAGGACGGGATTTCACAATATGAGTCTTTGAGCCACCCACGCAAACAATGAATCGTCCCTCTTTGTTCAGTCGGGTTCATGAAATTCTACATTTTTCAAATATTCTTTCATTCTTTCTTTAGATTTTTGTGGAAAATCTTCATTTTTTTATAAAAAAATTTAGGCTAAAAAAAAAATATTCCTGTGTATTTAATCAAAGACTTAGAAAATAAACAAAAGAGCGGGAACTGCTAATAATTAAGACAAATAAAAAATATCTCGTATAATCCATGAAGCACCCAAACATTCTTATAAAAAGATATTTTGTCAGTTTGTAAGAGATTAAATAAAAAAAATCTGGGTTTAAGACAAAAATTGTTATTTAATTAAAAACATCCCAATAACTAACTCATAGTGTCGTTTTGTATTTCTCATAAAATATCAAATATAAAATTAATTAAACTAAAAATAAAACTAATTAATCCGTAGTAGGTCAATTAATTTTTGAAAAACCATATTAATTTTATTAATATATTATATTTCTGAGATTATGTGAACCAGATCCACTGGTCCAATTCTCATGGCATAGATGATGACGACGAAATATTCTTACAAATTTAAAATTATTTATAAATTAGATTAAAAAGAAATCTTGCTTCTTCGTGTTTCAAGGAAGGAATATCCAAAGATGCTATAACAAGATTTCTTTATGATAGGGTTGACTCTTCAAACCAAGCAAATGATATTCTAGCACGTAAGTATGGTCACCGACAAATAATTGGATTATTTTATTGCAAGTTACCAAAGTAACACTGTCTCTATCTGGAGAACCATAGAACCAACCAGATCATATATTGTTACTGTATCTTACGTAATGACATTTAATTTCTTGTGATGTGACATAGTTGTCTTTATCAAAGTTTGGCAATATTTTCCATGAAATATGGTTTGCCATCGATTTCCTTGCTTGTAAAATTAATTATAGCTTTCAGAACCCCTTTTCACCAAACGAGATATTTTCAAAGTATATGTAGAATTATCAAAACGAAAATATTGAAATTAAAATAAAATTATTCACCGACCAACATTAGATTTAATGAGATCTTTTATTGTAACTTAAAGATTGGTTGATACTATATTCGCGACCAAATCATATTATCGATTGATTTAGACATATTATAAAAAATAAAATATATTTATTAAATAATAATTGCATCATATTATATATTATATTAATTTTAATAATATATATATATTTAAAAAATGATTAAATAAATGTAGACCGCACACGGCATGAGAGTAGGAACGACATACCCACAATCCTGATACGTGTATCATCCAGGATGAAGCAATCGAACGGTGATAGTAAATTTTTAGTGGACGTGAAAGGTTTTCAATTACCATTACATTTAAAGAGAATTGAAAAAAGAAGAAGCAGATATTTACGAGGAGAAGAACGTGTGGCCCTTACTTTTTAGTTCTTTATATCAGAATTGAACTTTTATATAAATATTTTTAAGATAATAGGATCACATATTTTGTAATTCAAATTAAATTCGGATAACCTAATTTTTAAATCTCATCAACTGTTAAAGATCAAATTAAATTTCAATCATAATTCAAATACCCAAAATTTTATTTTGGGTATTCGATTTGTTTAGGCTATTGGAATCACTACCAACTCCAATCTAAATAATACCAGGACACCCTATTTGCATAAAAGAATTTATTTTGATTCTACACATTAAGTGCCTTTTCACGATAGGTTGAGAACATAGACTTTGTGATGAAAAAAAGTAGGTGCGCCATAAACATTTCATAAGATTAAAACATTAAATGCATGAACTGGCATCAGAGCTTCGGTTCATCAGATCATGTGCCAGATTAAATTCGCCAGTGAAAGGAAAATAAAACGGGGCTAAAAGAAAGCACTGTTGCAATCGTTACACGTTTAAAACACACAGCTTTTTTTGTCTTTTGTTCATCTCCAGGTTAATTCAGGGAACGGGAAGAATTCCTGGTTCGATTTTGTTTAGGTAGAAAGGTTACCTTTTTTCGGGTATGAAAAAAGGAAAGTATACTTGCAATTCTTTTTAGGATGCTGCACCTGCACGTGCGTTATCTACTTCTTACTGTGATAATGTGTGAGTTAGTTGGAGAAGTGATGTCCAAAACAGAACACAAGCCTTTCCCTTTGAATAGTTAGTTCCTAACGAGAAGGAACTGGTGCTAGATTTCCTCAATGGGAAAGATATTTAATTTTTTATCATAATACTCTTTATTAATACTTATCTTTTATAATTAAATAAAAAACTGAATTTTTTATGTTATGTATAAAAATTTTAATTTGGAACCTTGACGTACACAGAACCGGCATTATTTCTTAGGATGCAATTACTGATTTTGCCACAACCACGAGCTGAGCTCTCCTCATCCTCCACCCTCCATCCTCCCTCCTCCCAACCATACGGCTCATTAAATATTTGAGGTAATCAGCCATCCAACCCCTGCTACAAATGGCAAGTAGAGTGGAACCACAACGTGTTGATTTGAAAGCAAAAGAACGTACAACTACTCTCGTGTTTCTAGGTTCACCATTGGCAGCCGACCTGTTCTAGACTTTGGAAATCCAGTCTGTACTGGCTAAGGAAACGATAGGATTGATCGAGCAATTCCAACTGGATCTTTTTCATTAGTATCTTTCTGCAAGATATATAAGTACTTCCGTGGACATTGGTGTAGTTACAGAGTGCTTCATACTGCTCTATCAGGTGTTAATTTAGGCCTTCTAGCTAGCTATTTCCGGCTACAAGATTGGTTGGATTGTCTTTTTCAATTGTCCAAGAGAGACTCTGGTTGGAGGTGTTAAAGAAATAACTTGTCGTGAGTAACTAAGAGCAAGCTTTAGAAGATCACTTCACTTGCTTGCCTAAACAGGGGAAATGACTGGTTTTCTGTCAGCTTGGCCTTGGGAGAACTTGGGCGTTTATAAGGTATAGAAAGTTTTAACATTAATTTGACTTGCATATTCCTTTTCTGCAATTTTCTTCTGATTGTTTCCTGTTCTCTTATGTATTTTTCTTGCATGAAGTATGTGCTATTAGGACCTGTCCTTGCGAGAATCTTCTACTCGACGTCTGAAGAGGGAGGATCCGGGAATGATTGGTCTCTCCCTATTTTTGTCCTATTTATTGTCAGAGTGTTTCATCATAAGGCGTGGGGGGCTCTCTCTAACATGCTTTTCCTAACGTCTACTCGCCGGATTAGTCAACAGGGCTATGATTTCAAGCAGATAGACAGAGAATGGGATTGGTAAATCCGACTTTGAAAAAAATTGTATCGGTTGATTGCTTTTCTTGAATATTATTTGAAAAAAAAACCCTGCAATTTCGTTACTGGTTCGTATCGTAAATTGGTTTTGTTTTGCAGGGACAATTTCTTACTTCTTCAAACTCTAATTGCATCAATGGCGTGTTTCCTATCCCCAACTTTCCTGGAAAATATTCCTTTCTGGAACACAAAAGGATGGATCGCAGTTATGATCTTCCATGTGGGGATTTCAGAGCCTTTATACTATTGGGTGCACAGATTTTTGCACAAAAGTCACTATCTCTTCACCCATTACCATTCAATCCAGCATTCAACTCCTGTTCTCCACCCCTTTACGGGTAAAAAGACAACGCAAATACACTGTCACCCTGTGATTGCAGAAAAACTGAAATGTTCAACTTCATTGATTTAACCTGGAGTTAGCTTACATTCTTGTTTGTGGTGATACAGGTGCAACTGCGACATTCTTGGAGCATCTGATGCTGGCGTCAATCTTAGCAATTCCAATAGTTGGTTCCTGTCTGTTGGGCTACGGGTCAACGTCTGTGATTTTTGGCTATGTCTTTGCATTTGATTTCCTTAGATGTTTGGGACACTGCAATTTCGAGATTTTTCCTCATCAACTGTTTGAGACTATTCCCTTCCTCAGATATCTCATTTATACTCCAACGTAAGTAAACTCGTCTGCAAGGTTGGCACAACTAAGATACCCTATATTTACTAACTTCATTAGTCCTCGTGTTTACATACTTGAAACGGATTCAGGACTGGGTAATCTTCTTCCTTTCCGAACTGGTTTGAGCACGGCAAGCATAAACATGAAACGTGGGTATCCTAATTGACTCTGGTTTCGGTGTTACAGGTACCATGATTTGCACCACAAAGAGATGGGAACCAATTTCTGCCTTTTCATGCCACTCTTTGATGCACTGTGGAAGACCCTTAATAGCAGTTCCTGGAAACTGCACAAGGAAATAAGCGCAAGTGCCGGTACTTCTATATCCACAAATGATAGGGCATTACCCTTTTCGTTGCAATAAATATAGCTTAATTTACAAGAGGATACAATAAAAATGTGTGGTAGATATATGTTGTTGTTCCTTGCCATTGCCCACTACTGTCCTGAAAAAGTAGAGATCAAGATCAGCTATCAGCTCAACTCATAAAAAAATAAATGTCAAACCCAATTTTTGAACTAGGGTCCATGTCAATCTTCAGACAAGTATTAGCTTATGCTTGAGGGTTAAAATGAAAAGTTTCTGACTGGTATTATGTTTTTCCATACTGTTCCATTCTATTTGGTGGTGCATAAAGACTAAAATAAATTATTGGCTTCCTTTGATGCAGGAAAACGCAAGAGGGTGCCTGATTTTGTTTTCTTGGCCCATATAGTAGATGTTTCATCTTCGATTCATGCTCCCTTTGTTTGGAGAACATATGGGTCCCTGCCTTACGTTACTAGGCTCTTTGCCCTGGTATTCTGGCCTATCTGTTTTGTGGTTATGCTAATGCAGTGGGCATGGGCCAAGACCTTCCTGGTTTCATTCTATAACTTACGAGAAAGGTTACTCGAAACTTGGGTGGTGCCAAGATATGGCTTCCAGGTTTGCTTCAATATCTGACTTACATAAGTTGAAAACATGTACTTCTCAGTGGCTTCTGGAGCTCATAATGTTTATTGGCTGTTATCTTCGACTGCTGCAGTACTTCTTGCCATTTGCTAAAGATGGCATCAATAACCACATAGAAGAGGCCATCCTGAAGGCTGATGAGCTCGGGGTCAAAGTCATTAGTCTTGCTGCATTGAACAAGGTTAGTCGGTGGTGACATTTAACAACCCCCCGAGTTTAAACTGTTTTTGCAAACCAATGTGATTCTTTTTGGGTTCCTGGTGATTCCTGATACAAGGTAGTTGATGAAATTAATTCTAAACACCATCCCATGTTCTAGCATTTATGAAATTATAAGTAGATGGAGACTTTTCAGTACTTTTGCACCTCTACGTTGATTCCTGATCATAGGTTTCGTTTGCTCTCTTCATCTATGTATAAACTTCTGGCTATGAAAGAACGAACATAGAATATTAGGATTACGTACATTTGTGGTCCACCCATCTGGACATGAAGGATTATTTAATTTGATAGATGGTAGTTGAAGCAAGCCCTGTGTTTAGGTACTGTGATGCAACAGTAAAGCTTCATGGAAACAGAGCCCTCAGGATAGGGAAGCCAGGTCTAATTTTAAGGGCAGCCACATGTTATAGAAACCCCATTTCGAGCTCCTGAATCAACATAGATCGATATAACTAGTCAGCTTTTATATATTTTTTGTTTTGTTTTTGTTGCCTATCACGAATTTCTGTTACCTTCTGCAATGGGCTATTGATTTTCCGAAACTTTGACGTTCAGAATGAAGCTCTTAATGGCGGAGGTACACTATTCGTGAACAAGCACCCAGAACTCAGAGTTCGGGTTGTCCATGGAAACACCTTAACTGCTGCTGTTATTCTCAATGAAATCCCAAATGATGTCAACGAAGTGTTTCTAACCGGAGCTACTTCCAAACTCGGAAGAGCTATTGCCCTCTACCTCTGCCGGAAGAAAGTCAGAGTACTAGTGAGTATCGTCCATTTATTTCTTATCCTTTTCCATGCCAACAGCTATGACAAACTGATAAGAACAGACAGCTTGGCCAAACTAAAACGGATAGAGAGATATTAACTAACTCGACAGCTTGGTGTCTACATTATTGGTTTTGAACGGTTGAGAGAAATTATGCAGATGCTGACCTTATCAACAGAAAGATTCCAAAATATTCAAAAGGAAGCCCCTCAGGATTGCCAGAGTTATCTAGTTCAAGTGACCAAGTACCAAGCCGCTCAGAATTGCAAGGTATGCTAATTATCAGTGGTTCTGTTTCCAATTCTTCAAATGATATCGTATGTACCTTTACTGTACATGTTTTTAATGGTAAAAATGACAGACATGGATTGTTGGGAAGTGGATAACACCAATTGAGCAAAGTTGGGCTCCAGCAGGAACACATTTTCATCAATTTGTGGTCCCACCAGTATTGCCATTTAGAAGAGACTGCACATACGGCGATCTTGCTGCCATGAGATTACCTGAAGATGTTCAGGGGCTTAATTGTTGTGAGGTGAGCAACTTTCTTCATGTTTTCTGCATATCCAAAGCTCCTTCCCATATCTGAATGTGATTCCCATTCCTAATTGTTCTTGACGATGTATCGTTGAAGACCTCATCTCTAGGCAAAAAAAAAAAAAAATCCACTGTAAATATACTACAGATATGCAATGTCGGTTTACTTATTATTTGGTGGGTCTTGAAACAGTACACCATGGACAGAGGAGTCGTTCACGCCTGCCATGCAGGAGGACTGGTTCACTTGTTGGAAGGCTGGACTCACCATGAAGTTGGGGCCCTTGATGTGGACAGGATTGATTTGGTGTGGAATGCTGCCATGAAACATGGTTTGAGGCCAGTGTCAAGTGTGAGAAAACAGGATTCATAGTGAAAAGACTACGCATGAGCGTAAAACGGTGAGTCCAGTTGAAGTCAACAAAAGCCCACCACCATTGTTGCTTTAAATCACATTCAGGAAAATAAAAGAAATAAATAAAAGAGAGAGAGAGAAAAAGAACAGAAGCAAATGACGTGGAAGTTCCAAATCATCAAATGTGATGTGATGTGTAGTGTCGTGTGGACCTTATTTACCTATGTTGTCAGCAAAATTTATCAGCTTCTTTCCTTTTCTCTTTCAATGTCATTCTGTAAAGAAACTTACACTGGTTTGTTTCTTGTCCGAACCAGCATTAATGGATGAGGAAGATCTGTTGCTTTAATTATCTATTAAGTGTCATTTAATTAACAATATTGTTGAGATAAAAACGAAAACCCCACATGTAATAAACTGTTTTTTAGTGCCTAATACATTTTTTTTATAATAACTGGTT
Organism: Passiflora organensis; assembly: GCA_019739055.1. Taxonomy (NCBI): domain Eukaryota; kingdom Viridiplantae; phylum Streptophyta; class Magnoliopsida; order Malpighiales; family Passifloraceae; genus Passiflora; species Passiflora organensis. The sequence continues at coordinate 2,093,722 of JAEPBF010000269.1, forward strand.
TTTTATATCTGTCAATTGTTTAACGTCACTTGTTTATTCTTCTTTGTACGTATATTCATACAGTTTAACTTGCAGGAAGCATGGAACTGGGCTTTTGTATATAGTAGGGAGTTTGGTCTATTTTAATCTTAGTTACAAGCCCATTGTTAATCATTGGACAATGGTCGTATCCGGCCCAAAATTATACCATCGCTGCAACCGGAAGCATCCCAAGAAAATAATGAATACCGGTATTGATTTGGATAGAACACTGTTGGTTAATACGACAAGAAAATCTGGGGTCCTGGAGAGATGCCCTAAGAATGATGATGTCTAGCACGCTAGCCAGGATGATCAACAGTACCTTTGATAGTTAAACAGTATTAAGGTCGATCACATCGCGTGTGGTCTGAAACAAGATGCAGTTCGAAGTTAAATGTCATGTCTCACAGCATCAAATATTGTATACAGTTCCCGAGTTAGGCAGGCTTTGGTCGGGACAAAATACTGGCTTCCTTTCCCATCAGCACCAATCTTGGGCTGAATGCTGCTTCTTTGCACCTGCTGCGGCAACAGAAAACCAACGGACAAGACAGAAATCATGAAAGCAAAGTCGTTACTTCTTTCTTGTGAGCTACCAGTCAAAGTGCAAGTGGCGCTAAGTGATAACCCAATGCCGTGTTTGCTAAGGCAACTATTTATGTACACAGTGGCATCATCCAATGAATCACCCACTCATAAGATAATATTTTTAAAAAAATTAACTAAATTTTTGAATTTGATTATGGAAAATACAACAATCTTAAAATCAATCCTCGAAAATCTGGATAACAGGAAATCAAAACTTTAAAAAATTAATTATTATTATCGAAAGGATATTGAATTAATGGGTTCGACTTATGCCTTGTCCCGAATGGAGTGGAAGAAAAGGAATGGGCCCAACGAGTAGATAATCATTGGCAAGATGGTCGTTTGTTATCACAAACGGGCAACTCTTTTGGAGCTTACCGAATCAGACCAAAGCAATCTATGAAGTTGTCGTACAAATCAAAGACCGCAATCAACTCATGCACGTGTGTGGCATTCATTAACTGCATACCTTCTTTCAGGAAAGAGACGCTCACCAGTGATCTCTATTCTTGCTAGGTTGGCTTATCGGACTTTCTAGGCTGACGAGTGACGACCTCCCAAGGTTAGAAAATGCATATTTCTGCCTCAACAGAAAGATTATTTACTCTATAATTTATTAAAATTTAGATCGATATTTATATAATTTATTAATAAAATAAAATTGACAGACCCGGATAAACTCTATTTTTTTTCCTATTTTTTGCCATAACGCATCAAGAAATTCCGTCAGCTCTTATGTTCTAAACAAGAAGTTCCCGACCTTTCATTTTCCTTCCGTATAAATACACGTATATGGAGAAAAAATCAATTTTTGTTCTAAAAATTCATTCAAATAATTGGGTGTCAAGCTGAAGAATTTAGGGAAGGCCATTCTTTTTATGGGTAAGTCATCAGGACCACTTCCACACGTGATAACAGACCCACAAATTAAGTTAAGCTACAAACTTAACAAAAATCTTTTAGAACATCCTGAAGTAAAATTTGATTAATAAATAATAAAAAATAAATTTATTCAAGGTAATTTTTTGTGAAATAATTCGACATCTGGCTATAAATCTATCTTCCAAACATGTAGATTTGTTTGCTTCGTCTGTTTTGAGGACACAAGCATTGAGCGATGCAAGGGGAACAACTTCCTAATAAGGGGAAGGAAGGGACACGTAGGCTCTGTCAAGTCGCATGATTTCTCTTCAATGCCTACAGAAAAGATTTTACAAGTCTCATCACCGAATTGTCAAGGACAAAGCAACCCTTCTTCAAATTCTACTGTCCCATCAATCTGAGAGTAGTATGTATGTGTAGGGATGGAATAGCCTAATCCTTTCATGTTGTCTCCAGTTTATTATTTTTCTATATTATGGTAAATCGAAAAAAATATAGAAATATCGATGTAAATAAATAAATTAGCATATCAAATAATCCGAGAGAGATGTGATTGAGTGATAAAATACGATAAAAAACTCAATTACCCGTATAGCAAGTACTAATTGCAGAAATGTGTACCATGAGAGAGCCAACACAAAACCATGCTTTTAAGACATCCATGTGGAGACCATGTGGTGGACTTCTTTTCTCTCAAGTCTATGGCCAAAGCTAAGTCCATGAACTGAAATTTCTCTTTGCTGTAGGTCCCCTTTCTTCCCATCCTCAGCATCCCCATGTTTCGCGGATCCTGCCATTTCTCCCCTATCTTTTTTTTATCCTCCTTTCTTTCAAAATCAATGTTCTATTCGAGGCATCAATCTCGAAAACCAACCCCATTTCTTCATTTCACCTTACAACCTGCAAACAACACAATAACTAGCTCGTATCACAATTTCAAAGAATTTTATTTCCTTTTTCTTTCTCTCTGAATTATTTCTTATTACCTTTCTTAACATGCAGCGGATGTCGTACAATCATAAAATTTGGACTGAAGAAAATTAACATGAACTGCACATGCTGCTGTGAAACGAAGACAAAACTGTACAAACATTTAATGGCATATGTACAAATTACAATCACAATCGACTTTCTCGAAAGAATTTCTCCGTTTTGTTTTCCATTTTAGTGAAAGTATTGATTGCCATATCTATTTACTGGTAAACTAGCACAATGATTGTTCTAGATGGCTCAAAAGTCCCTTTATGATTTTTATTACGGAAAAAAGAAGATTAAGTGAAATATATATTTAATTTCCAAAAATGGAAAAAAAATGATGATGGGATATCCTCCATATATCTCTCTCATACACTATAACTTTCAGGTTATTGGGTTGCTGAGGGACTTGAGTTTCCACTGATCTTCTTTTTTAATCATTCTAAAAATATTATAGAATTTTCTCAGAATGAGATTTATGATAATTGAAAAAAAAGAGGAAAAATGCTAGAAAAAGTGGAGTGCCCGACTAAAGATGCGCAGGTTTTGTCCCACTTAAACAAATTTATTATGATATGTTTTGTCTTCTTAAGAGGCTGCAAAAGGATCATATTACATTTTTTTTGTTTATTATTATAATTATATTATATTATATACATCATATACAATCAAACCAGTTTTGTATGGTTTTGATATTCTAGGGCTTGTGCAGTGGGCCATGGTCTCCATGTGCCTGCATGTGCTGTGTCTTTCCCTCGGAGGCCCACCTCTTGCTTTTCTCGAGCAAATAAATGGGAGGCACATTCTTCTACTCCTCATTCGTCTCTCTCTATCGCTTGATTCTAGGATTCCTAAACACTTCCTTGGATCTGCACAAGACTTGAACTACAGCATCAATCTGTAACTTGACTTATAACTTCTCATCAGGTATGTGTTCTTTTACTACATTAGTACTTCAGTTTGCATGCATTATCGTGCAATACAGGCCAATGCCAGAATAAACCCATGACTGTAAGCTAATTCGTTTATTAACATCATCGGTCATCTTTGTCCTCTTCGAAACACCCTCTTTTTTCCTTTCATCAAACTTGCTCTACAGTGGCAATGCCTCTGTAGAAATGTGTTTGCTGTATCAATTGTATGTCCTGTCTTTGCCGGAGAAACATGAGAGGACAAAACATGAAAACTATGACTATATATATATATATATATATATGGTGTCTTCCAACAGATTTAGAGCTTACCCACCAGTTTTTTTACACGTTACCTAGAAGTTGACCCACAATCCTTGTCGACCTATTTTTGTTTTTTCAGAATGCGAAGTCCTGATTCGCTCAAGAAAGAATTCCTGAGGAAATGGATATCGGGCATCCAAGCATGTTGCTCGGGAAAGCAGCACATGAGCATTTTGGAGAGAAAGAACACCATAAAGCTGTCGGCGGATATTGCCATAGCGTCCACTAGAAATGGTAGGACAGCTTGGAGTCGTGCATTGATTGCCAATGCTTCGAAAGATGCTTATAACAAAGCCCTCGTGGATCGCCTATTAGCTAATGAGCTTCTAACAGGACAGGTTGACTGTAACAATAAGAGGGCCAGATGCAAGAAGATTTTGAAGAAGAGTCACTGCCGTCATAGAATAAGAAAAAATGTTCCTCGAGTGGTCCATGCCAAATCCATCGCCAAGAGGATGTTAAAGCAGAAAACACGAGTTCTTAAGAGTCTTGTGCCGGGTGGGGAGTTCATGGATGACCTCTCTGTAGTGGAAGAAACACTGGACTACCTAGTGTCTCTTCAAGCTCAAGTTGATGTGATGCGAACTCTAACTAAAGCGACAGAACTAGTGAATGGTAAAGTAGAAACGGAGAAGGGCATCTAAATTTTATATATATATATATATATGATATTTCTTTTAGTTATGTTTTTTGGAGGACTAGAAGAAGAAATCAGAATCATCTACATGGATTAACAAATTAATGCATGTATAGATGGATCGAGCATATTTAATAAGTCAATCAAGACACTCTCTCCTATCTATTGTATTTCTTGTTTTTATCGAATTCGTAGGCACAAACCTCCTTGAAATGTCTGAATAGTTCAATAAGAGTTTTTGCTTTCTGCTTCATAATTATATATATATATTATAACGTTTTGAATAAACTTCTCTTAGTTTAATCGTTCTTGGGTACATCCTGTTCAATCTGACAAAGAGAAAGGAGAGTAAACTTGAGAAATTGAGCAACTAGGAATACAAATTTGTAGGGTTTTTTCTTATTTTCTCTAAATAGAAAAAAAAATAGAAAATGTCTCTTAGATCAGTTTGCTTAACTTTTTCCATGGTTTTGGGTTGTATCAGTTTTCCTCCATGGGTTTTTCGTTGATTATATGTTTGTCAGGGAAGGAAAACGGGAAGGATCTTCAGACATCCTCGAATTCTGTTCAATATTCCAACATTCTAAGTATTTCATGGACATGATTAGTGTTGGTTTCTCCTTATTTTTGTTCACTGAAATGATCATCGCACGTAAAACCAAATGCAAATCCCTTACAGAAACACATAATTGGACAAAAAAAGATGGCATGTCAAATTGCAAATTTTTCAATTTATGTACACATCCAGTAATGCCAATGTGTCCATATCGTTTTCCGTTAACAGAACACATCTGCTATGGGCAATAATAGTATTTTTATTACTTCAATAATAACAATATAAACTTGATTATGAATAAATTGTTACGACACAGAACCAAATCCTTCAGATATTTAATTTGGAAGAGATTACCATCTTTTTTAAGGAAAACAAATATTTCAAAACGTGTGTTGTCAGAACTGCATCCTAAGAATTTCAGGCAGAATATTTGATGCTTGATGTTATAATGTACCTATTTTGTGTCCGCTTAACTCAATATTCGGATTCATGCTTGGTCAAGAACCCTCAATCAGTGACGGCATCTACGATTCAAGATGTCTGTATATGTGGACAGCAATTGACAAGGTATCTAGAGGCAATAATTAGATCATGTTCTTGTCCACCACATCAGTTGCTTACCTAATTTATGTATTTGTATTTGCTAGAGGATCGGACATGAGTTCGGGATCTCATCACGTTTCCAGATGGTGGTTTCAGGAACGGGTCAAAGTTCACATAGGGTAGAGAGGTTTATCTAGAAAGAACTGAAAAGTGATCGTCCTTGGATCCTTCTTTTAATTAGAAGTCATGGGATTATTGCATAAAACTGAAAACTGTTGTTCTGGATGATTGAAAGACAAATCAACAGCTGAAGTTATGAGGATCATCCTACGGGGAGTTCTCAGTTCTGTTCACTCTAACTTTCTGGCCTCGCTTTTCAGACAGGGTTAGACTGTGGTACCTATCATGCAGCAGTAAAAGGCATCTACTCGAAGCTAAAAAGGCTATTTTATTACCATTTCAGGTTCGAAAGAAAAGAGAACTACTTGATTAACTTTCTTCATGTGGATTCTGATTTGAAAGTACTGGTAGAAAAGACAGATCATCAATGAATTAACTTTCTTGCATACTAATTCTGATGAACCCACGATACCAGTAAAAACAGGCACTTGAAGTTGCTTCAAGTGGGTTTCTGATTTGATTCTCCTCTATGCCAGCCTCTGGAAGCTGGCCTAAGTTGGCAACTGTTGATGTCCCTCCAGTGGTATTCATTAAAGCGATTGGACTGTTGACAAGGAACTATATCCTGTTGGAAGCAAGTAGTTTGAAAGATCTGATGCCACATGCATCATCAATAATACGGGTTTTATGAATATGTAGAACAGTATGGTCAAGTAAAAACAACCGCAAGAATCCAAGGCCGGAGGATGGAATTTGTGCTTTACTGTTGGTATGTTAGTACGTACTAGCTAGCAGAACTACTCCCACTGTGAGACTAGTGTCAGACCCAACAGAGACCTTTTCAGATAATCGAGTCCCCCTCTTCACCAGCGATCATCCTGCTCCCATCCAATCGTCAGGAAGTGCTTGATCATCAATTTTTTTCAGGAAGTCTCTTTGGGCATTCCTATGACAAGTATGTAGTAAAAATAGAGGATAGATTGATCCTGGTGGTTCTTTTCAGGAAACACAATGAGCATATCAGCCTTACTGTGGTTCTTTTGACATGATTGTGATGAACACGCCTTTAACCTTATCTTCAAAGGTCCACCACGCCATTAACAGAACACAATGATATCGAACATATAAACTTAATTAATCCATGAACTTGGAAAGCAGCCATCTCTATTATTTGTTTATTGCGCAGGCACGCACTTAACATTGTAAAAGAAATGAAGTGGTGTTCGAGGATTAGTCTTTGTTCCTTTCGTCGCAACCAAAAATCTTTGACCCCATCCTTTTCCAGCTGGGATGCTGGTGCAAGACATCAGATTCCAGCTTCCCATTAAATAGTGCAGAACCTTACAAGAGGCTATGCTCTTCAGAATATATATAAATATTTATATATGACGCCGGGTCAAGCCACAGATGGCTCTAGTCTTGGAAATCCGGGTCCTGCAGGCATACAAGGATTCTTACGGAAGCATGACGGATTGTTCAGTGCCATTTTCTCCAGTTCGGGTGGTACTGCTCATGCCTGAAATAAAAGACCCTATTGATGACCCAGCAACTCATCAGTACATTTCAGAAACCCAAAATCATCTTTTAGGTTGACTCCACAGATCTCCTTAAATGAGCTCTGAACCTGAATGGTACACACCTTGGGAATTCTTTTCAGACAAACCGTAAATATCCGCAAGAAACTACGAGATCTTGTCTTTCTTTTATGCACACAGATCAGCCAATGCAATGCATATGCATCCCTATGTAATAGCTGGTTCTGAATGGGGATGAAGTTTTGTCCGAGCCCATATGTAATCCGGTTAATTAATGAGTGGTCCAAATCGATTGGGTTCCATAAAGAGCCCGAACTAACGTAACGGATGGGCTTGATAAAAGTTACTCCGGCCCGAATATGTTGTATAAATGTTATTTACATTCATATTATCCTATATCAAAATATATGAGTATTTGTTCGATGATATTTTTTTTTAAAAATGATTTGAGGATTAGAAAAATATAAAATTATAATTTTTTTATATTATAAAAAATAACCTATTTAAAGATAGGTTTAATAATATTTCTAATTCTAAAAAATGTGCCAATAAGAAAAAGAAGAATAGGTAAGAGTAACAACAAGGAATTTATTGTTATTTATTTGTTAACAGACACTGAACATGGAAATGGTCCCAAAGCTCAAACCTTTCCAATCTGCCAACAATCTACATTTAATTTCAATTTAATGTTCTGGACCAATATACTCTATATTACATCATTTCAATTTGAATTTTGGCTTTCATTTCCCGGATTTTATTTTCAATTTTATAAAATATGATTTTTATTTCCAGTTTAGATTGGAAAACCCATTGACACAGAACAGGAAAGCTTAAGCATGTGATTCATAAAAGCAAAAGACAAGACAACGGTCGGAAAACCAATCGTAGGTTCAGCCTCGTACGTACTGTGTTTTAGATCAGTTTTGCTGCTATTCTGTTTTCAAGTACGGATACATATATTCCAATTCTTCGATGTGGAAGAAAGGGATATGATATGGAAGAAGAACCCATAGGATTCGCAAGTACAAAAAGGTTAAACGTCAGGAGTGAAGGGTGAATGGATGACCTTGTTTTGTCTACCCATTAGCCAGAGGAGAGTTCTAGCAATGGAGGAGGGTGTTTTCGCCTGAGAAGCCAAACTGTTACAGCTTTGATTATCATCCTCATAACCCATTTCGCTGCATGTAGTTTCCCACCGGCCAATGCATATCTCGGAGTGTGCTTTACTTGCTCCGGCCGGCGCTTCTTTCTCCTTGGGGGCATCATTGGAAATGGCATTTTTATTGGTGGGGAATCTAAAGGAGAAAGCTCTTCTTGAAGAATCATTCTTTGTTGGATTCTGCTTCTCCTTCTTCTCTCTAAGCCAGATCTTGGATATAGAGAAACTTTCTCTCTTGCTTCGTACAATGGCGTCGCTATTGCCCGTGACCATGCCATGGCTTCCATTAGTTCCAAAGTTCTTGATGCCTTCGAAGCCTACGAAGTCTCTTCTTGATTCGCAGTCACATTCAGACATCGCTAGCCTGTGGCCAGGTGTTAACGGCAAAGCGGGCTTCTTGCTCGGCTGTTTCTTCACCGGAGTCCTTATAGGCACCTGAAGAGTAGAATCCTCATCCAATACATACTCAAAAGACCCCATAGAGTAGCACCTTCTTGCATCAGCATTATTATTGTCGCTACTCCCTTCACTAACGTCAAGATTCCTGAACTTTCCTAGCTTGACAGGAACAACTCTCTCCCCCGAATCCACGACCGGTGTTGGGTTGGAATCATCTTTGGTCAAAATCTCACACGACCTTTTTACGATCTGGGTGCGTGATGATCCCAGTTCATTGTCTTCATGACAGACCAGGTAAGCATTTGATGTCAAATATGAGCTGGTTCTGCCAAGATTGGCCTCTCTGTCATTACCAATCTCTCTTGAGCTCTCACTGCCAGATTCAAGAACAAGAACAATGGGAGAGCAGGTGTTGTTTGGTGGGTAATCAGGGACCAAGCTAGCTCTACATAGAGGGCAAGTGGAGTGAGACAACAACCATGTGTCTATACACTCCATGTGAAAGGCATGGCTGCATTTTGGCAACAATCTAAGCTTATCCTCAGACTCAAATTCACACAAACAAACAGCACAGTCAAAAGGGTTCTTCAATCCTATAATGGCTTTGTAGTGGAAAACAGGAAGGGTATCTATAAACGTCTGGTCGACACCAGCATCGTGAAGGTGAAAGAGCTGCTGCAACTGACCTTGAAAAGCGGTCACATTCTCCGGGTCATCAGGGTCTCTACTAGGTGGCCTTAAAAGAAATCTAACTAGGAGGTGGAGCAAACCAGAAATGAAGAAAATTATGGCAAGAATTATAATGATGAGCAATATACTAGGACTAACCTTGATGTTCAAGTTGAAACCATCAGAATCAAGACTCGGTTGAGGAGGTGACTGAGCAAGAAAAGACGGTTGCTGTGATGGAGAAAGGAAATTGTTTTCCTTGAGTTGAAGGAAAACCCAATTCATATTTTTCCAAGGAGAGTGACTACCCGCTGAGACTAAAAGTGATACCCTTGAAAACCTCACCTTTTACTACAAACTAAACCATCCACAATGAAGAAGACCAGGAAGGGATACTGCAGTTCCTCCCAGTTTTCTATTTTCCAGTAAAGCAGTGAAGCCAGCAAGTCAAATGCCAGCAGTAGGAAAGGAGGAGAAAAAAGAGGGGGAATTCAATGTGGTCCTGAAGAACAGATATTTAATTAAATGGTTTGTCAATTGCCAGAAGGTGTGATTCATAGCTAAGGCAATAAATATATAACCTGTCCTGAGCACGAATTAATGCGAGCTTGGATCTTGTTAGCTAATTATATTCACTGTGAATCCCATTAGAGGCAAAGTAAAGAAGGTGAAAAACACTTCACACTTCACACTAGCATGCATCGACTGTAACCCTTGTAAAAATGTTCAGTAGTTCTCACTTCTTACCATCACCGAATTCTTGTTTGACTTGAAAAATAACCCCAGGCATCAACCCCAAATGCCACATTTAATTCCCCAAGGAGAAAAAAAGACTCTCTGTTTGATTTTGGAAGTGAAAATACCCAAAACGGCATCATTCTTTTCTGGTCTTTTGGATTTTCACCCTGACTTCATTATTTTCTGGTCTTCTATTCCGTTCTAATTTGATTTACTTGTCTAGCTAGTAAAGCCAGTCAAATGGAGTTTGCAGTTGGGAATTGTGATTTTCTAAGAACTAGGAAAGCACATTTGGAAAGCATGAGGGGAGAAGCATAGGATACTATACTTCACACCCTACTGTGTCCCATTAGCCTTGGATGCAAAAAACCATCTTCCTTTTTTTCCAACTTTCTCGAGCACTTGGAACCTACTTTCTTGTGCTGTCTGAAAAGAAGTCAGCGTTATACCGAACACCCAAAAGTCCAAGCTTTCAAGCTTTCTGTCCCCTTACGGATGGATCCTCCATCTGTATTTCCATGTAATAGAATAATCTTATCCAAAACCCTGAGAAGAATAGCTTCCTTTTTCATGGCTCTACCTAAGGAAGCATCCAAGCATATCTGCCAACCATGACATACTGTGGTCCATCTATGACTCTCCGCAGGTGAACCATGCTTCGCCGGCTTAACCAGTGTCATTGTTGATTCAGTTTTCTCAAGGAAAGAAAATGGGTCAATGAGAATAGAACAAAAAAGTCATGGGTTCTTCTTAATTACCCAACTTTACAACTTCAAAACCAATCAAATCATCTTAGCTATGATACTGTGGTTTCTCTCCGGCTTGCATGATCAATTAACTAGGTTCAGACCATTTTTAAGGTCAAAGTTTGGTTATTAGGTATCACCAAATTCAAGAAAAATGTATTGCAGAAGGTTTGAAAACTAAACAAATTCCATGTTCTCCATTAATAATGGTGTCAGGGGAAAACATAAAATAATTAGTACGAATGAACATGAAAACAAGTCAACAGATTACCCATGAAAAGATGATCCTTTTGAGAATCAGAAGTTTCTTGAGCATGTGAACCATACTATTTTAATGGTTGATGTCCCCAACACCCTGGAGTTACTACTTTCTAAGAAAAATGAGAGAAAGGGACAGAACCAAAAAAGTAAAACAGGGACAAAGATTAGGAAAACCTCCAAGGAAAACAAGCCAAAACGGCAGGGGGTGACTGCCCCAGCAACAGAGCCCAAATAAACAGCAGAATGATTATCTTCATTTGAAATCTCTCACTCTATAACAAAACAATGATTTTTGTATTTATTTTTTTTTAAAAAAAAAAGAAAAATCTTGCATCTTTAGGATCATGAACCAAAAGCCTAAATCAGCTTTTGTTTTCGAGCGATGAATTTTACTGGGCAGTTCTTTTCTTGTTCCTTAGCTATCGGTGCTTGAAGACTGACCCAAGTGAGCGTTTAAGGTTTCAGCCCAGTCTCATATTATCGTCGTCACTTCGTAAAGCCAGCCTGGCCTTTTTAAGAACTCGAAGGACAAACAGTATCTGGTAGATTTTTACCAGCAACTCATGATTCTTTTTTCTCCAATTACGAATATGTTTGTAGCCATACCATTACAAGAACCTAGCCAGCTCTTTTACATTATTACCAAGCTACTATTTATATACATGGTAGCTTAAGACTGTAAACTGTCAAGTTCAACATGTTACTGTTCTCTCGTCTTCTCCACAGTGAATGGTGTAGACAATGAATGGTTCATTGGCCTGTTGCTGAATAAGCAATAAACAGTACTAGAAGAAAATCTACATCATAATTAACTAGTGAAATCCATTCATAAATGCTTCATAATTCCAGCGACAGCAATCAAGTTCTTTTTTAATACAATGAAAACATGCACCATTTTTATCTGAAATTTGCTAAGCAAAGGAGGTATATTCGATCCACCAGCCAAAAGATACATCCATTGTTTCGAATACTTCTTGGAAAGCAATTTTATTAGAGACAATCTCCATTGTTCACCTACCTACTAACAGAAGAGAGACCTATAAGTATAGCTAGAAGAGAAGTGAAGAAGGATCAAATTTTGTAACAACAGGTGGATGAAAAAATAGAGAAGAAGAAATAAAATCACGCTCGAATCGTGATACTCGAGACATCAAAGCTCAGGAGGAATAGATATAGAAAAACAAAGATGGTTTAATTTGACAGGAGTAGAAAAAAAAATTAAAAGATAAATATAAAAAAAATAACTATTAAAATTATAAAAATTATAAAAAGTCTTGCAAGGTCAAGAAAAAAAAATAGAATAGATTAAAAAAAATTATAAGCTCAGCTGGGATATCGCCATTAAAGCCTCAGAATTTGGTATATTCATCCCCTTCATGTTGGTGCTGGCACCTTCTCTTGCAGGTTTGATCGAAGAAGTAAGGATGTTTGTTTGATTCCATTGAGGGCTAGGCCTCGGCGAAGATTCTGAGATGAGGTAGAAAAGACAGGCAGTAAAGGGTTCATGCAAAGCAACCCTGATATGTATATCAGCTTCCTCCGTGAAGTGATTTAAAAGGGCTGGCTAGTAGAGATAAACGAGACTGATGGAATTTATATAGTGGAAAATAGGATAGAAGAAACAGAAAGTACTGACATTCCCAAAATATGGGCATCCAGAGTACCTAGCGATGAGTTAAAAGAGTGTCAAATTATATAACTAAGTGCACTCTTCGATCATGACAAGTCTAATATCGTGTGACTGATTTGAGAGAAAGGAAAGTACAGTGGTGTAAGTTAATGTGACCCAACGACCAGTAAGCCAACAGTTTATCTATGTTTCTCTCCTCTGTCTCGCATCTTTTACCTTCTCAGGCACGTAAATTGTAGAGAATAAGAAGCATGGGGACTCGGATTTTCAACTTCTTGAGAAACAGAAAAAGATGAGAGAGATCAAATAGCATTGCAATGAATACGAATAAAGGGGAAAGGCAAAACATGCAGGCTTTGCTCTTGTCATTTTCTTGCAGGTACCTCTCGTGTACAAGACTCTTGCTTTTGACTTCAAATTCGTTCAATTACTGTCCTCCTCGCGAGTAATGCCTTATCATTGCCCATGTAAACTTGTAATCACCCACCTTGTTTCGTGTAGGTTCCTTGTTTACTTGAAATGTGTATGAATTGGCTATTTATGTAAGGTAATCATATAATAGGAAAGCTGTTTATTTCTTCAGGAAATGATGACACTTGATATTTCTGTCTAAAATCCTTTATTGTCCTGCACCATCTCAATTACTAGCCTGCCAGAACAAAATGAAAATTTCAGTATGCATTAATTGATGGCCATGATTACCACCAATTGCTTCAGGACCAGTGTCTAGCTATACATATCCTGTAGAAGCACCGAGCATGCATGATCCCATTCCATCCCATTTCCCATCCATCTAAACAATTTCTTCTTTGCTGTAGTTTGATTGTCCTACAAAAGTAAGTTTTTCTTTTCTTTTGAAGTTACATCAGGTAAGATCGATGCCTGTCTGCCCAGAATCCATGGGTAGCTTGTACCTGGGGATACCCTCGAACATGTATAGCTGAGCTAGGAATGACTTATGATCACTCACACAATGTCCGATGTAGGATAGACTGGCAAACAAGATCTTTTGATGCTTTTTGTCATTTTGTGTTATGGAAAGAAATGAAACAGCTTTGCAATCGAAAGCTAGCTACTGAACACAGTTTGGGTTTTGTCTTATTTGTATCTCTTTTCTTCTTCTTTCTTTCCAAGATAATTTTTGTAATTCATGAAAACAACCATGACAGGGAACATGAGCCTGTGTTTGACATAAAGTGTCAAGAACAGAACTCCATGCTACCGAACACAGTTTACATACAAAACTCAGACACCAATATTAATGGAATTAATCAGAATTTATTGTTTACCAGGGTATAACATCCTTAACCTGAGGTTAGAACACAAGAGAAAGAGAATGCTAAACCGGCAGGAAAATAAGGTTTGAATCTTTGACTGTTTCAGCTTTTAATATTGATAATCACCAACAACATATTACTATGAAAAATATATTTATTGAGAGTGATTTCAATTTTAAATGAAGTTATTTTATCTTTATGGTACAAAGGACAACGAGTTACAAATCTAGTAATTTATGATCGGCTGATTAATTCTCTTACTAATTAATATAATACAAAAAAATAAAATTAAACCCAATTTTAGGAATCGAACTTTAACATTTATTTATTTTAAGTATTGTTTGGTTTGGTCGGATTTCAGCAATGATGGTGCAAACTCAAACTAAACTAGGATGACCCGACAACGTGACAAATAGAAAAAAATATGCACTAAAAAAACGTAAGCCAGAGAAAAAAGACACAGAAGAAGATCAGATAACCAGTTTCAAGATCAGCAACTTTAGAACACCAATGGCACTTCTCTCTGTTCTTTCTCTTCCTGCTTGGCTTCCCTCTTTCGGCTCCTTAAATTCTTCGAATGCCGGCGCTATTTTTCACAATCCTCTTTATTCTTGTCTCCGATTAGGACCTCAACATGTCGGTTCCTCCCCAGTTTACGCCCCATCACCCCAGATCGACAGGTCGTCCCTGGTGGTTGAGGAGACGACGTCGGATGACCAGCTCTGGGCCGCGGCCTGGCTTCGTGTCCGCTCCTTCCACAAATTTAAGCCTTCAACTTTCGGCATCCAAGTCAGTTGTATTCCTCTTTCTTTTTTCCTTTTTTTTTCTTTTTTTTTCTTTTGTTTGTTTTTATTTCTCGCGATTCATAATCTGATGATGGTCTTACATCGTGTCTATGTGCGCTCTTGCGTCAAGTTCTATTAGGATCATAAGAAATACATGGCCGAGCTTGAGTTTGAAGCGCTAAAAGAACGAGTGGCTGGCGAAAGGGAAGGCTTTACGAAAGTTTCTTGCATAAATGCGACCCTCCCACTATCTCAAGTATCCGATTTCTCATTACCAGCTGATGATGGCGAGGATTTAGGCACCCAATGTAAGGTTTGTTTGCTTTTCCCTTAATTTTGATTATTCATCCTCATCCTCAGATTCTCCGGTTGACTTTTACTACGATGTGAAAAACCGTTCCTGCTATAGTTATATGCTTTTACTTGTAATTTCTCTAGTTCACCGATGTTGGTGGAGAAGCTCGAGTGGTCGTCGGGACCCTTGATCTTAATCAGTGCGTGAGCCTTCCAGATGAGATGACTGGAACGAAACCAGAGGTAAGTAACCTTATTCCGATTGGGAGTTTCTCTTTTGTAAACTTGCAGTTCTTCTGTCTCACTTTACTTCAGAAGACTAATGGGATTGGTAATCGGCATATTCAGTCAATTTTCTGATTGGAACTTGTTGGGTTATCTGATAAAAGTAGTTAAGCAGGGGATTGGATCTGACTTTGCAAGGGCATACCTGAGTAATGTCTGTGTTGCCAAAGAACTACATAATAACGGGTTGGGTTATGAGATTGTTGCCAAGGCCAAAGTTGTTGCTCAAGAATGGGGTGAGTATGTTTCTCTGCATCACCGTTTCTTGCATGCCGGATTTTGAGAACTCCTTGCAGACCATTCTAATGATGGGTGTTGGTTACCAGCATAAATCTCATACCCTGCAGCTAAGCCTCTGTTCCATGCGCATTTACATTCTTTCTGGCTCTCCATTGTTATTACAGGCATGTCTGATCTCTATGTCCATGTTGCCGTCGATAATGAACCGGCAAAGAAGTTATACATGAAAAGTGGTTTCGTCTATGAGAAAGATGAACCTGCATGGCAAGCAAGGTTCCTTGACAGACCACGTAGGCTTTTACTATGGATCGGTCTCCCCAATAATCTTGATTTGTGATGGTATTCTGGCCAACCGTGCGTCTGCATTTGTTTCTTTGTTCTGCTGCCCAATCTGCAGGTAAAAATGTGAGAACTTCCTCTAGAAAATATAGCTGATTTCCTCTCGTCAGATATGTATACATGTTACACATTTTTCTTCAATTGAAGCCGGCAAGGAAAGATCGCTGTTTGCTTCCTCTGATAATTGTGTATCTGCCTCGAATCCTCAATACACTGATGTACGAAGCAGATAATGTCTTCTTTTTTAGTTGATTGCTTGTTTGTTATTTGCAGAGAAATGCTTTTATTCTTTTCCTGTCTTTTTCAGTCCTGCTCGGATTCTCTGGTTTTTTGGGCTTTCTTCCGGAACAGCCTTAGCAATAGTTAGAAACTAAAAACCTCAAACAAACATGGTTAAAGCCGCTCTGTTCCATCCGTGGCTGTTGTGTCAACGGTTGAACAGTAAGCCCGTTTTAGGACACACAGAGTTGTCCCTAACGAAACAGATCCTGACTCGTCAAAATAAAAACTGCTCAATTTTATTCTCCACTAAAAAAAACTCACCCACCGATAGCCAAATCCAGGAGCAAGCAGCCGTAGTTGGATTACGGTTGAACCACGCACAGAACCCGCAATGTCAGAACACCAAAGCTTCTTAATCGCCACCGCCGCCACTCTAACCAACTCCGCTAAGATAATATTTGCAAACAAGAGAGTTTTCTTGTCCATATTTGTCCTCCTCGCCCTCCCTATTTCCTTCCTCCACTTCTCCCTGTCATTCTCATCCCTACCCCTCAAAGCCCACATCCGCCACCTCGAATCCATCGCCGCTCTTTCCTCCACTCGCTCTGAGGCACGCCACGTCTTGAAGGAGTCCCGCGAGTTCGCTATCTCTCTCTTTTACATCAAGCTCCTCTACTTCGTCCCTTCCTACCTCCTCTCCCTCCTCGCCTCCATCTCCACTGTATCCGCCGCCTACTCCGTCTCTTCTGGACTATCCACTACCTTTCGTTTATCATTCTCTTCCGTCAAGTCTTGTTGGTCCCGCCCTCTCGTCACTTCGATCTGCATCCATGTTGTTCTCTTCCTCTACTCCTGCGTGCTGCATACTTTGGAAGCCACGGCTGGATCGTCCTGGCCCAGGGGATCCGGGATGAGGTTGACGTTCTGGATCCTCGGAACGGGCGTAGAAGTATATCTGATGGCGGTCATGGGGATCGCGCTTGTGGTCTCGATACTGGAGAAGAGGTCGGGGTTTGACGCAATACGGGTCGGCTCGGATTTGATGGATGGGCAGAGGGTTTGCGGGTGGATTTTGTCGGGTTTGCTGGCAATGCTTGCGGGACTGGTCGGATGGAAGATGGAGGTTTTGATGATGGGAATGGTCAACGGTCATGATTCGGAGATGGTTGCTAAATCGACGGCTGTGATGGGTTTGGGATGGTGGGAGTGGGTGGGATTGGCTTCCTTGTACGGATTGTCACTGGTCTGGGGATATGTAGTGATCACTGTTTTTTACTGCGAGTGTAGGAGACGACACGCTGTTCGGGAGGAGGATGATGAGCGGGCAAATTGTTGATTCTTGATAGTGGTTTTCTTTATTAAAAATAAAAATTCTTATACAGCAAATGCATATAATGGAATTGTAATTCTTTATTAGCTTTAAACCAATCCGTAGACGAATATTTAGCCCTGAAAATTAAAAGATTCTATGTTCAGAGACATACAAACACATACTCTTTATATTTACGATATAACAAAATAAATGAATCATTCTTAATATATATTAATGTATAACAATAAGCAAATTTATTCATATTTATATCTCGGTGTGGCGGAAATATAATTAAAATATATTAAATAATATCTTACTATAAACTAAACTACTCCCAAAATACCACCTTAACTTACTGGAAATTCACACATCACGAAACACGTTCTGTCGGAATTCCATACATCTTCCTCCAAGGTTTTTTTGACATTTTCTTGTTTCTGAGGATCTTATTTATCAATGACGGGACCCACATGACGCCCCAAAGCATTCTTTGTCAAGCCCCACATTATCTGCAGTGTAGAAAGTGGGATTGCAAATTCTATGGTCAAAACGTAAGCCTGGAGAAATTTAAAAAACCTCATAGCAGTCTTTTATACAAAATTGGATGGAATCATTATAATTCAATAGTTAATGTCGTAATCAGTGGATAATATATGTTTCAACACCGAAGAATAAAGATTTAGTTATTATTATTATTGCCTACCAAATCCCCCCGACACATTAAAAAACGTGGGAAATTAATAATGGTAGGCGGGTTTCAAGGCATAACCAGTGGTGAACATTACTTTGCCTACTCACACAGTACGGAAATTATTAGGTGAACCGCGAAAAGAGAAAGAGCGTTTCTGGTTATAGCGGGTGACGTGTCGGACGCCGTGTGGATCAGGGTGCAAACACGGGACGGGAGTACGTGAAGAAGCGCAAAATTATTTATTAGCAGCTGCCAGGCGTTAGTCGAGTCAACAAACCCGTGGCCGTGACTTTTGCTGATGAAACCACACGAGACAAGCCACGTTTTCCTCTCTAATAACCCCACGTGGCAAAAGATAACCCCCGCAGTTTAAAGATTGTGAAAACCCAAATCTGAATCCTCTCTCACCCGTACATCACGAAAATCACGAAAAGCAGAAGAAGATCAAGAGGGGAGATTTGAGAAGGCTGTCTTTACACGTGCCACGCGTGTACAGCTGGTTTTTCCAGTTCATGGACGTGGACTGAGTAAGCGTATCAAGTCATTGATTATGACCAATCACGGTTCAGTAATGAGTCATAAACTATGACTTATCTAAGTAAAACTTATGATCGTGTCTTCCTGTCGTGCGTGGAGGATAGAATTGTACGGACATCATTATAACCCTAAATAGTGTGTTAAAATTATTTTGGATGATAATAATGGACAGATTCATTAGGGACTGGAAATATATCCTAATCTTGCACAGAAGGGCAAGTGAGGACCCCGTTAGTATGTAATATAAACCGTAGGATTCCCAAACCGAAATCCAGGCCGTCCAACGTAACTCGTGAAGTATACCTATAAATACCACTTACCAGGACGGTCTATGCTCTTTCGTGCTTATCCTAATACCTCCATGATACTGTTTTGCACTTTCTTTAATGAACTTTCGTTAGAGATATCCTTCTCTGTGATGGAAGGTACATCGGAACCCTCGATTCTTCACTTCCATGCTTACTCTAAAAACATGGTTTCTGATATATCATGTATCATAACCCTGTAACTATGTATCCTCGATAGCCTTGAAAGCATCGGGTTGTGTTTTTTTTGGAAGTTCTTCTATATATCTTTTCGAGTTCTTGTTTATTTTGATTTTGTCTTCTGGTTCTCATAATGTTAACCCAACCTCTGCGCATCGAGGAGTCGTTTAACTGTATCTCATACGACGACTACGCACTCCTCTTGGCGCCTGCCATTAGGAACTATGCAGGGGCCAACGGTGGCGCCGGCGCCACCGTGTTGCAAACAGATGCAGGCAACGAAGATGATGATCACGAGAAGTTGGTCGACGGAACCGAATCGGAACGCCGGATCATCGTGGCGAACCACCTGCCCGTACATTCGTACCGGGAGGAGGAAGAGTGGAGGTTTGAGTTGGACTCGGACAGTCTGGTTTTGCAGCTGAAGGACGGGTTGCCTTCTGTTGGGGTATGGTACGTGGGTTGTTTAAGGGTTGAGGTTGATTCTAAGGATCAGGAGAAAGTGTCCAAGGTTTTGAGTGAGATATATCACTGCTTGCCTGTGTTCTTGTCTCCTGACGAGCAAGAGAAGTTTTATCATGGGTTTTGCAAGCATTACCTGTGGCCTTTGTTTCATTACATGTTGCCTCTAATGCCTAGACATGGTGCACGTTTTGATAGATCCCAATGGAGGGCTTATCTGTCTGCCAACAAGAAATTCTCGGATAAAGTCTTAGAGGCGATCGATAGTCCCGATGAGGATTCAGTATGGGTGCATGATTATCATCTTCTGATGTTGCCAACATTCTTGAGGAAAAGGTACTACAGGATTAAAATCGGTTTCTTTCTGCATAGTCCATTCCCTTCTTCCGAGATACATAGGAGCATACCTGTCAGAGAGGAAATTCTAAGGTCGCTTCTGAATTGTGATCTTGTTGGGTTTCACACGTTTGATTATGCGAGGAATTTCTTATCCAGTTGTAGTAGGATGTTGGGTCTTGATTACGCGTCCAAAAGAGGCAACATTCGGATAGATTACTACGGTAGGGCTGTGAGTATTAAGATCTTGCCTGTGGGGATTCATATGGGACAACTTGAATCATTACTGAGTGCCGACCAGACTGCTATCATGGTTAGAAAATTGAGGGAGAAATTTGAAGGTAAAATTGTGATTATGGGTGTGGATGATTTGGATTTGTTTAAAGGGATTGGTTTGAAGTTTTTGGCTTTCGGGAGACTTTTGGAGCAGAACGAGTGGTTGAGAGGGAAAGCGGTACTACTCCAGATTGCTAACCCTGCAAGAAGTGGGGGGAAGGATGTGCAGGATGTTAGGGACGAGACTAATGCCATTGCTTCACAGATTAATCAGAAATATGGCAAAGAAGGTTACGAGCCAATCATTTACATCACCGATCCAGTTAGCTCCCAAGAGAAGGCAGCATATTTTGCCATATCAGAATGCACTGTAGTTAATGCCGTTCGGGATGGAATGAATTTGATGGCTTATCAGTACACCGTTTGCAGACAGGGTAGCCCTGTTTTAGATGCAGCATTGGGGATTGATGGGTTCTTGAAACCCAAGGAAAGTGTTTTAATAGTATCAGAGTTCATTGGGTGCTCACCATCTCTCAGCGGGGCAATTCGTGTCAATCCCTGGAATATCGATGCTGTAGCTGATGCCATGTATGAAAGCATCGTATTGGAAGATGTCGAGAAACAGTTGCGCCACGAGAAGCACTACAGGTACATCAGATCGCATGATGTTGCTTACTGGGCAAGAAGTTTCGATGAAGACCTTCAGAGAGCTTGCAGTGGAAATCACAGCAAGAGATATTGGGGTGTTGGGTTTGGGTTGGAGTTTAGGATTGTTGCCTTGAGACCAAATTTCATGAAGCTTCAGTACAGAGCAATTTTGGATCCTTACGAAGAGGCAAAGAATAGGTTAATTCTTCTGGACTATGATGGCACCATGATGCCACAGACTAGCGCGGACAAAACTCCAAGCAGCCAAATCATCTCCATTTTGAATTGCTTGTCTGGCGATCCTAGAAACACTGTTTTCATTGTGAGTGGCAGAGGAAAGGATTCTCTTGATAAGTGGTTTTCTCCATGTGCAAAACTGGGGCTTTCAGCGGAGCATGGCTACTGTACAAGGTCGTGATGGCTTTTTAAGTCCTTTTTGCTTTGAATCTCACATTTGCAGATATTATCAAGCTTTTCAATGACATTTCTGTCTGGTTTATTTCAGGTGGACAGTGGATTCTCCATGGGAGACCAGCTCGGTAACCATAGATTCTAAATGGAGAAAGATCGCAGAACCTGTGATGCAGCTTTACGCCGAGTCAACTGATGGCTCTTTCATAGAGTATAAAGAAAGTGCCTTGGTGTGGCATCATCATCAAGCTGACTTCCAGTTGAGCTCCTGCCAGGCGAAGGAACTCCTTGATCACTTGGAAAATGTTCTCGCCAATGAGCCTGTGGATGTTAAGAGAGGCCAGTACATTGTGGAGGTGAAACCACAGGTATGAAACATACCTGTCCGAGTTGGACTTGTTGTTATCAGGTTTTTAAGGATGTCTTATTTGTTTGGTGAATCCAGGGAATAAGCAAAGGTACAGTAGTGCAGAACCTTATCTCAACCATGAAAAGCAAAGGCACGCAGCCTGATTTCCTTCTGTGCATTGGTGATGACCGATCGGACGAAGACATGTTTGAGAGCATAGAGAGCCATGCCAAGTCCTTACCACAGATGGATCATGTGTTCGCCTGCACTGTGGGTCAGAAGCCGAGCATGGCAAAATACTATCTTGATGATACTAGCGATGTCATTGATCTGCTTCAAACTCTGTGTAGAGGAGAAATAACAGTGAAGGATGCCTAGGACAGCAATAAGACTTCACACTCTTTGTTATGAAGAAATAATACTGAAGGATACAGATGTAGGATAACAGGATTAGTTTAGAGCAAGGACCTTACTCCTTCATCTCACAAATGTTAGACGAATCATAGATTGGATTTTGGGGGGTACAGCCGGGACTTGTACAGAACATATATGTTTTTCCTTTTATTTTACAGCCACAGGTAATCTTCTGACCGAACGGTGCACACTTACAAAGTTGAATGGTATTTTTTTTTATATCGAAGAATTTCGAATTTCGTATTAATTGGTTTTATCCATAATTAATAATTAATTATAATTACCTATGATATCTTTAAATTTAAAACAATAAATAAATATATTTTACTCGTAATACCTCTCATTCGTGCCATGGCGTTGCAGACACAGGGAAAGGGCAAAAAAGCACAAATCTTGCGTTTAAAAATGGTTTCACTGTGGATACAGGAAAGCAATGTGAATGAGGAAAAGAAAAGGTGCTCATATTTATACCTCGAGAGTTGTTTATTGAAGGGATACCATGGGTCAAAGGTGTTGACCTGGGAGCTCTTTCCCTTTCTTGCTTGGAATAGGCTGCTCAATACAAGACAGACCGCGCATAAACAAAAATAAGATCTTCGTCTTCGTTGTGACTGATATTTCAAAACGGTGACCCACCCAACAAATACTAGTCCGTTACTTCCCAGCATCCACCTATCCTGCCCACGAGATCGGAAACTGCTCCGATTAACCCATAAATCTTTCTGGGATATGTTGGGGTTGGGCTTTTAAAGATCAGATTTTGCATATTGAAGATGGAGTTGAAGAAGGAGAAGCTAGTCACGTAAGTTTCTTTGGAATGCTGATAAACTCTGCCTGATCTTTTTTTGGGAGCCTGTGTTTGCTTTCCAAGAGAAGTTGCTTCCTTTTGAATGTTCTATTTGGCTGCTCTTGTACTGAATCTCTGCTGTGATGGAAACTTATTGAGCTCTTTGGCATAGAGGGGATTCTCGTTTTTCAGTTATTTAGGCAACAAAATGTCAAATTTTGTAGCTAGACGAATTTTATGTATTTCTGGGTCATATTTCCATCTGATGATAAGAGTATATGCTTTGTTGATTCTCTAAGAAGTTGCTGTATATGGATACTGCTCCATCTAATAAATGGGGGCTCTGTTCCACCTGAAGTATATACTGGTTAACCACGCAGTCCATTCTGTTAGAATTCTATGTTAACTGGTTCCTCCGATGATATGTAGGTTTGCTTCTGATGGAAAACCGCGTAAAGAATTCCTCTGGGGTAAAAATGACCCAATACGTCTTGAGAAATCATCTTCTACTGAGAAGGTTTCATCTTCACTGCTAAAAGCAGACAAAGGGATGGTGGGAGGAAGAAATAGTCTCCTTGAGACTTCCAAAGTTAGAAAGTCTAGGGTTTTCCCCGAGGAGCTTGCACCATGGCGTCAGAGAATTCTTGACCCAGGAAGCGATATTGTTCTGAGATGGAACAGGATTTTCCTTTTCTCATGCTTGTTAGCACTTTTTGTTGATCCATTGTATTTTTACTTGCCCATGTTGGAAGGGGATGAGAACTCTTCATGTGTGAATACAGACTCGAAATTGCGAATCATTGCAACCTTTTTACGGACTATCGCAGATCTCTTTTATATTTTGCACATGGTTTTAAAGTTTAGGACTGCTTATGTAGCACCAAGCTCTCGTGTCTTTGGAAGGGGTGAACTGGTCATGGATCCAAAGAAGATTGCCCGGCGGTATATTAGAACTGACTTTTTCATTGATTTCATTGCCACTCTGCCTCTTCCTCAGGTACTATGTTTGTCAATCATATTAGACACTCTGCAGCTAGATTCTTTCTGTTTACTTGATGGGGGATTCCCGGCATAATTTTGTTTAATATTGAGTTAGTTTCCCTTTTGTCCTGTGAATATGCACTATCCCTTCACCAAAGGTTATAACTTATGATTCCACGCATTTGATTTTTTAAGACAATTTCTGGAGTTGTCATGAGAAACAAGTACACTATTGGTACTCTATGATGGTTGAATTTTTGTTTAAATGATGAAGTGCAAGTTTGACCTCCATTGCTTCACTAGCTATTACTTTTAGCAGTCATGATATAATTGAACTTTTTTTCTCAACTCTGTTATGTGTAGTTTCCAAGAGTATAATCTTCCCTGCAAAAAGGATGGAATGGGACTCTGATTTAAATCTTTCCCTACTTCTCACACCAATCAAAATAACAATTATGACAATTTTATTAGCAATACTTTGTAATGAATATCATTATCACAGCATTTGGTCCCTTCTCTCTGGCAGATGGTTGTCTGGTTTATCATTCCAGCTACAGGAAAAACTCAAACCAATCATAACAACAATGCCCTTGCACTGATTGTTCTGCTCCAGTATGTCCCAAGATTATACCTCATCTTCCCCTTGAGTTCTCAAATTATAAAAGCAACCGGTGTGGTCACTAGAACAGCTTGGGCAGGGGCTGCATATAATCTGCTCCTATACATGTTGGCCAGCCATGTATGTTAGCTTTATTTACTCACAATTGTGTCCATTCATTTCAATTTTCACTACTATAGCTTGATTCTTTCAACGTCCAGGTTTTGGGGGCAGCATGGTATTTGTTATCAGTTGACCGATACACATCTTGCTGGAAATCAAATTGTAGAAAGGAAAATGGTCTCATCAAATGCTCCTTTGGTTATCTAGATTGTGGTACTGTCAACCATGTTGATCGGAAGACTTGGGTGAACATTACAAGTGTCTTCAAGAGCTGTGACCCAAATAATGATATCGATTTCAAGTATGGCATATTTGAAAATGCAGTAAAAAAGAATGTTGTTTCCTCTCATTTCATCAGAAAGTATTTCTATTGCTTGTGGTGGGGCTTGCAGCAGTTAAGGTATGTTAATGACCACGGATCTAATTATATTTTCCATTTATTTTCTGTCATTTTCATTGTCACAAGTTGTTGTTACAGAAACTATTCGGGCATTTTCATTATGATACTACACCTGCGTATTTTATATAATATTATCTAATGAATAGGAAGAAAAAGAGTCCAGTATCTGGTGTAATGCATATCCTGGGTTACATCTTTATCATCCTTATGCTTATAGGACTACTTCAACAGAAAATTAGTTACATCTATTTTCGATCAAAACAAATGACATGGGATTGTTATTTTTTCTTCTGTCGGAGTTGGATGCTAATATTGACAGCTTTGGGAAATGTTTCGTCAGGAAGTTCATTCTTGACAAAAAAAATGGCTTCCTCTCATACATATTGGTTTTGAAATGGTTGAAAATATAATTAAAATTTATTTCTCAATTTTCTTCAACCAAACAAATAAAGTGAGACATGCCACATATTTTGGCCTTTCGTTTCTTTCATTCAACAACATCGTCACCACCTGGCCAATGAAGATATGCTTCTTAATCTATAGAGCATGGTAAAGGATTGTCATGTGAATTGAAAAAGTCATACATGCTTAAACCTGGAATTCTCTCCAGATGCCACATCCTTTTAGTTTCCATAAGCATTGACTGTGTCTAATTGATTTGATGATTCCTAAATTTTTCTGCTTTGTAAAATTTTTGAAGTCAAAGTAGTTTTAAGCGCTGATGATGCTTTACTAAAGTTTTATGTCTTCCTTTTGTTCTCCCAGTTCATATGGTCAGAATTTGTCCACTAGCACTTTTATTGGAGAGACATCATTCGCCATACTTATTTCCATCTTGGGACTTGTTCTATTTGCTCACCTGATTGGCAATATGCAGGTATTACCGATTGTTGTATCATTGAGTTCCACTAATATCAATGAACCTGATTATTGAAATTGCTCAAGATACGCTTTTTTAGCTTCTAGAATCTATTTCTTAGTTCAAGATCCCTGTTCGTCCTGTGTCCTAATTTTGCCTATGAGTTCTGCTTCTCATTATTTAGACAGCATTCCTTATCATAGTTAGCTGCTGCCTTTGCCAAATTCTAGTTCTTTTTCCTTTTAGCTTTATGTCAATCACAATATTTTAATGTTGTTCGTTTCTGTCCTCACTTGATATTTGGGGGCAAGGTTGATACTACCATACAACTCTAAATTGGTTCTGTTAATTTTGCTTTGACATGCTTATCAGCTTAGAAACCATTTTTCGGTTTAGAAGTGTTCCCTGTAAATCAAAACAGTTGTAGGTTCAAGGGATGAGAGCATTTGTGTATGTTTTGCAGGATAAAACTCAACTAGCGCCCTTGTAATTTAACTGCATGGACTAATGGTTTAACATTTTTGTTATGTGGTAGACATACCTTCAATCTCTCACCGTGAGACTTGAGGAATGGAGACTTAAGCGAAGAGACACTGAGGAGTGGATGGGGCATCGGCAGCTTCCCGAGGATCTGAAACAACGGGTTCGGCGTTTTGTTCAATATAAATGGGTTGCAACTCGAGGAGTTAATGAAGAAGCTATTCTGCGTAGCTTACCTGCTGATCTGCGTCGTGATATACAGCGCCACCTATGTTTGGATCTTGTTCGACGAGTACGTTGCACCCATTTATTAATATATAGCAATTGTGTGTTTGTTTTTGAGTTATTTATTTCATCCAAGAACAAAGCATCCATGCAATTCCACCTTTTAGAGGCCATTTCACAACTGCCTTTACGTTTCCTAGGTTGAGGATCTATGTTCTTCCTTAGATACTCTCAAAATTAACTATTCCATCCCTGTGTGTGGTCGAGGATGGTTTGCCTGCCTGCCAGTCTCAATTGCAGATGTTGCTGCAGTGTTTCCTGCATCATGTAAAGCATAGTCTCCACAGATTCTGTTTTATGCATGCCAATATGCTAATCATTTCCCACCAATTTTCTGTTGGCACCCATCACCTGTAGGGTCTGGGGATTCCTGATTGTCACATGATATTTCCAGTAGATCTCCTCAGTCATCCATGCTTACAAATTCAGTAACTTCATGTCTCATTACGACAACCGATTCTTTTGTTTGCAGGTCCCCTTCTTCTCACAAATGGACGATCAACTGCTCGATGCTATATGCGAGCGGCTAGTTTCTTCCCTGAGCACTGAAGGAACGTATATTGTTCGTGAGGGTGACCCTGTGACAGAGATGCTATTTATTATTAGAGGCAGATTGGAGAGTTGTACTACCAACGGAGGGCGGACTGGCTTCTTCAACTCAATCATGCTGAAACCTGGAGATTTTTGTGGAGAGGAACTTCTTGCATGGGCTTTGCACCCAAAATCCTCCCTTAACTTGCCTTCTTCAACTAGGACGGTGATGGCTGTGGACGAAGTTGAAGCTTTTGCATTAAGAGCTGAAGATCTCAAGTTTGTCGCCAATCAATTCAGACGTTTGCACAGCAAAAAGTTGCAGCACACATTCCGATATCATTCCCATCACTGGAGGACATGGGCTGCCTGCTTCATTCAGGCTGCTTGGCGTCGTCACAAGAAAAGAATGATGGAAAGTCGACTCACCATGTCAGAATCTTTTGCTTTGAATGAGGAAGCTGCCAATGATACGGATCAGGAAGCTGGAAATCGTTTTTCCCTAGCAGTGACCATACTAGCTTCAAGATTTGCTGCTAACACAAAGAGAGGAGTTCAGAAGATCAAAGAGCCTGACTTGCCAAAACTTCCAAAGCCAGAGGAACCTGACTTTTCTGCTGCTGATGATGACTAGTGCCAGGAGCTGGCAGGTATATGGCAGCTGCGTCTTCCTGCTAACCATCATATCCATTTCATAAGCTAGCGATGGTAAATTCCATGTCAGCCTGGATCCCATGAACAGATAACCCTATTAGCCTGAATCCGGTTTGGATGTATCAATGGCAAATGCCTGTTCCTGCGAGGGGAGTGGAGAGTAGTTGTGTGATATCCGACTGTACTTGCATAGTATTCTGTAATGTTGTAGAACGTGCATTCATCAAATTCAAGGTGTTCAAGGTTATACGTGCCCTGAATCATTAGCCATGGAATCTTCTTTTTTTTTTACCAAGAGTGTAAACTTGAATTTGGATGAGACAAGAAATATGAGTTTTCTTAAAAAAAATTAAAAGATATGTAATCAAGATTAATCTCTTTCATTATATCGTAAATATTAAACAAAGATGGATCCAAAACTCTGCCACTTAACAGGAAAGATTGGCTATGTTTTCTACTTTGGGTACACTGCATGCGCAGGTTATAGCCAAACACAGCAACACCATGCAATACAGAGAAATTGTCCACAGGTGAAACATTCATATTGCTATGCTCCAAACGATTCTGAGTTCTTCACCAATTGGCTTCATGATGGACCATATTTGTCAATGTCATAAAACTCTATGTTCTTGTACTTCTGGGATATTAGTTCAGCCTGTACTTTTCTTGCCGTGTCGGAAGCACAACCAACGAGAATGAGAACAGAAGTTCCGGCAAATCCCCGAAAAGCAGTCAAGTGCGAGATTTGTTCAATCACGGCAGGACCAGCTGCCAGGATAGCCAAAAATGCTGAACCAAGAACTGATATGCGGCTAAGAACCTTTGTTTCAACCATAAAAAAAATTAGCGCAAAATTTCATTGGCACTGGGAATAAAGTGGAATCAAAACTTCAGAAGATGCTATGAAAGACAATTCAAGTCGCTGCCTAGCGGAGGAACTTACTCTTTTAATGTATGCAGCTGTACTTTTACCAGGTCGGACTAGTGGAATTGAAGCCCCTTGGCGCTTCAACTGTTCACTCACATCATCAGGGTCCAATTGCAGGAAAGTGTAGTAGTAGTTGAAGAAGGCTATTAATAAGATATTGGTAGGAAGATAGAAGGAACCTAGCAAGACATTTTCCAGTTAGGAAATGATTGTTTTAATCTGTCAAGTAACCAGAACAAAAACTGCATCTGGGGATATTATATGAATTATATCATTACAATAAAAAATAGTAACACAACAAAGACCACCATCCTGCATCAATCCACTGTTTCGACTATCAAATAAACTTGATCACTGTGCTAATGAACAAAATAATTTGAGCAAATGAACATTGAACTGCCAGTAGGCAGAGTTGATAAAAAGCAGTCACAGCCCTCCGATCAAGACCACGCGACATGTCAGGACTCTAAAATGCGTACAACTATAGTTAACAAACAACTTTTGCACTTCAACCAGCCCCTTTAGTTTACAAAAGATTCATAGAGGCAGTGTAACAAATTTTGTTAACCTGGACTCATTTTAGGAAACTGCCGTTAAAATGCTTACCCCCGGGGTTTAAAGCCAGTGCTGCGTTCTTTAGTGCAGAAACTCCAGTGAACCTAGCTAGAGTTCCAGGAAGAGCCAATGATGATGTAGAAAATATGATTGGCATCACCCCAGAGCTATTTACCTGCATTTAACGAATATTATGAATTACCAATCAATCCAATAGCATATCACGATAAAAGAAAAACAAAACGTTGCAAAGAATCTCTCATAGGCTTTTTGAAAGATACTAAATAACACAGAAGAAAAAAAATGAGCAAGATCCTGGAGCTGAAGATATTTTGCAGTAATTTGCAGACACTTACAAATTTTAAGATGGATTAGTGCCTAAATGAATATAGATCAGTCATAACTATGCAGGACAGCCTTTTAACACTTGGAGCTCATGACAGAGAGTTTATTCTTAAACTTATATTACAGTTTAATAGAAAGAGAGGTCAACCGTTTCTTGGTGAATATTGAAGTGCATTTAGAGGTGCTCACCACAAACCAAGTAACCAATGAGCAGTATTTAAGCACGTGAAAGATTATGAACTCCAAGAAAGAAAGAACCATAACATGATAACTGGATACAAACCTTAAATGGTAAGTAAGCAGATCTTTCAAGCCCGCCACTTCTGCTGGAATATCGTGAGGCATAGTTGAGTGGAATTTTCCTCTCTGCTTCCTGAAACCCTTTGTAGTAGTAGTTGTTAAACTTCTTTTTTCCCACAAAAATCAAAATATTTACAGTGAAAATAGTTAGTAGTTACCTGTACATACACAATGGCAAAGACCAAAAGGAAGAATGAAATGATAATAGTGACAAGCCCGCCATAATTACCATCCTGAAAAGCCTGTGCAACTGTCCTTCCAAATGATGCCGGCAGATAGGAAATAATACTGGTAAAAATCAAAAGAGATGTGCCATTTCCAAGTTTTAGATCTGATATTCGTTCACCGATGTATGTCGTCAATACAGAGCCAAGAGTCAATAAAGTAACAGATGATAGAACCCACTGGGTACTGAAGTCATTGACAAAAGGACGCAGGTAAAGAACCTGACCAATTGCCTGGCATGAAAAAAATCATTAGATGAAAACCCATAGAACTCTAGGTAAGTTACTAAATATCTTAATAAAGAAACAGAAAATTGATAACTCAGGAATCAATTTAGGGTCATGGAATTTCAGAAATAGGTCACTATTGGTATCAACAGACTACACTGAGTATGTGACCATGAACAAGCTTAAAATGCCAACTATTTGCTCCATAAATCAATTCAAGCATCTCTCGCACTCTATATTCTTTTGATTAAAAGCATCTCTCACCCATAAATAGTTTATGCTGTCATTCTTGGGTACAAAAACCATGATAACAAAAACAAAAAGGTCAATCAATACACCTTCCTTCCACTTTCCTCTCACTAAGTTGGTGTAATTTGATTGCAATCAGATATCAAAATAGCAAACTCATTAAAGTTTGATTTACTCAAGCCTGTAAAACGAGGAAGAGCAACGAACACCCCAAAATTGGAATAATATAATCACAATATATGCATCACATAAGGAAATCTTGGTTCAAGTTAATATCCTGTCACATAGGAGAATACTCTGCTCCTTACCTGAACTATTGCAAATCCAACTGAAGCATATCGAGTATACTGAAGGATTTTCTTTCTTCCAGCTTCTCCTTCTCGTTTCTGGAGATCTTGCAACTTTGGATAAACTTGAGCAAGAAGCTGAAATACTATTTGGGCATTGATAAATGGAACAATACCAAGGGAGCAAATCCCAAGTCTACCAATTCCTCCCCCAGAAAATGAATCTAAAGTACTCAATAAGCTATTCTGATCTAAATTGCCAGCAAAAGCCGCTTGATTTACCCCACCAAGAGGTATATATATTCCGAGTCGGGAAAGAGCCAAAAATCCCAAAAGTTTGAGAAATTTTCCTGGTAATGGACCTTTAAAGAAATCACCGAAATCAATAGAGCTGTCCTCGATCGCAGCTGTAAGTGTCAAAACATCCCTTTCAATCGCTAAGTGTGAATAAATCAGTTTGTGACTTGGAGTAAATATAATGATAGCAACATACCTGCAGCTCCTCGGGCTGAAGGCTTATCCCTTTTTGTATTAGAAGCACTTTCAAACACAGGTGACAACAAGGCTACAAAACTTTCCCAAGCGGCATTTAGACTATAAGATACATCTGGCTCAATACCTAATGGATCAAAAACTGAGCCCTCAAGGCTGAGTAAATAGTTTAGTCAGCACAAAACATAGGGTTCTCTTAAGAAAGATAAACATTAAAATAACGATAAAGAAACAAAAAAGATGAAAATCTTAACAATTTAACACCCATAAACTGAAGTATTGAGCATCAAATATTTTAAATATATTTATTTGAATTGAAGAACATCAGAAACTCAAACTGACTAGCTTCCACCTCAGACATGAGACTGTTGGCTTCCTGATTATTTTTTTTATTCAGATGACCTTCCTCCAAACATATAACATGCTTTTCAGATGCAGGAGAGCAAAACTGGAGAGCGAGGGAAGCATAAAAACATGCAGTCGATATTCAAGTATTGGGATAGGTTTTGAACTGAAGAACTTTGATGCATAAATGTCCAGCCTGGACAAATCAAAGCATTTTGAGGAACAAGACATCAAATACCACTATTTTGGTTTGGCTGCCACAAACACGCCAACACAACAGGATAAATCAACAAATAGCAACACTACTTACGCTACAGCATCATATTATCTCTGTAGTCAAACCAAGTCTTTATTAGACAGCTTCTTATGTTAAACTGTAATATTGGTTTCAAAAAAATGAGGCCAGTGTTAAAGTCGTAGTTATGCTGATTAATTAAACCTTCAAAAGAAAAGAAAACGAGAGGGAGAAACGCTCCTGATGTTCTACACGGAACTACACCAAACACTGTATCCTAGCACAAATTGAAGAGGGTTCAAAACCCAGTATTTCCAAAGCAAAATGCTCCTGGCTCAGCATAGCATTGAAATCAAAGTTCAACATCCATGGCATTCATTTCCTTCTGCTTCTAACATCTACTCTAGAGACGAAAAGAACCATAATTGAAATCATTAAGCTTTCACTGGAAGGAATAACTCCAGTATGCTCTATGAAGCAACGAAAGCAGCTCGACAAAGGCAAAGCTCAAAATCAAACAGGGCACTCAATGGCATCAAAACACCAAAACCCACAAGAGGAAAGACAACTGAAACCACATAACCAGACACAAAATCACAAACAAACAGAAGCCCATGTCCTACAATGTTACTCCGGTGAAACAGAATGAGAAGCCAACAATAATGATAATAAACATGAAGAAAAAGAAATACCCATTGCGGTAAAGAGCAGTGTTACACGGGTTGGCGATGGAGCTAGATTTTGCTTGGACAGATACTATGCTGGGTCTGCAGACCGAGCTCTTTAATCTGTTTGGAAATTTGGGTTTGATTGGACTAAGACTAACAGGAGAACATGGACATACTCCTCGTACCGTTATCACCATTATCCTTTTCCAACCCTCCTGTTTTCGGTTTCTTTTGGCTATTTCTGTCTTCTGTTTTTAGCCTTTCTTCTTTTCCTTCTGATGTCCAAACTACTCTTACCAGTCTGGAAACACAGCATCTTCCAATTATTATCTTTCTTCATAACTAAATTACAGTGCAGTTCTTTGACCCGAAACTTCTCCGGTTAAAACCGTTTAGCTTTCGGGTGAACGATTCGATACGGATTGAAATGGGTTGATACAACCATCTTTTAGGGCCGACATCCAGCCCATTGGATCCTATCAAAAATCCAATAACGATCCAAACAGAAAACAGTTTAGGACAACATAGTCCAAAAACACAGAACATGTAATTGTCTCTGAGGCTGCTGGAAAAGCCGGCATCATTAGATTCTTACCAATAAAAGAAAACCATGAATTTGAAAGAAAAAATAAACTGAGGCCAGGGCTGTACCCTCCTCCTCCTGCTGCTGCTGCTGCTGGGTAAGGCCAAATTATGCTGGCTCGAGGACAAGAAATGGACCCGACATGCATTGGTGTATAAAGATTCGGGATTGGATCCAACAAAAAAGTGTAGGAGATTTTTACCCATTTCACCAACCTTTTTTATTTATTTAATTTTGTATGTTAGGCAGTTATTTTGGCTTCAGGTTTGTCCTCATCCCTAAAAGCTATACCCAACTTTTTGGTCGCAGAATTTCTTCAGCAAAAACCTAATTAATCAGGAATGGTTGAGATATGAATAGGGTATGCGCACTTCACGATATCTTATTCAATAAAGGAAAAACGATGCAGGACCTGATGTGGGCATTGAATTCCATCAGCTTTGAAGGATTAAACAATTACCCTCTATCCCACGTCTTGTTCCTGGGGAAGTCGAGGTCCATAACTAGTAGCCAGATGCTGGCAAATTGGAGCTCACGTGTTGCTGTTTTATTCTTTTTTGAAGGGAAAGTGCCACAATTATTGCAGGTTTAGTGCGCAGACACCATATTATTAATTATGGTTTGAATAATTTAATCATGGGTAGAAACCAACAAGTATGTTCCTCTTAAAGCCTGCATATCTACAAAAAAGAAGCATCAAAGTAAGGTACTTACTCTGTTCTGTCACCTACTCGTTCAATGCCTCTATAGCAACACCTTTATTACATCAAATTGCCCCTTCAAAAAAAAAAAAAAACAAATTCCCAAGTAATCATTCAAGTTGGTTGAAATTTCTCCGGGCGGCAATCATTGTTGAAATTTGAGGAGGGGGATATGAATTGTGTAATGATAATTTAATATTTATAAAGCAAGGTTTTGTTATTTTGCTTTGTGGAAAAAAGGTTTAACAAATCATTACCAGCTAAGTCATCCGTCTATGCAAGGATGTTTCGTTATGTCAGCCTTCCTTTTAAAAAAGTTGTGGAAGGAAGACAAAGGATGATGCTCTTCTGCCTCCAAAGGTGATAGGTAATCCAAGTGGGACCTATTGTAGTTTGTCAAGAAAGGTGGAGTTCATCTTGGTTGATCTTAGGTGGGTGGTGGTTGATCATAAAGATTTGCTTTTGAATCTTCTCTTTACGTGAACAATACAAGAATCAAACAGTAACCTTATTTGCAAATGTCAACAATACTAATCATTCATCGGAAAAAAAAAAACCAATCTTGCTATAATCCGGTATGAAAAAATGACAAAAGAAGGAGCGTGACTAAGAGAAAACATGCAACTTCTTAGACAGAGACATTTTAATAGGTGGTCTCTGTCAACTTTTTAATGCATGGGAAAGAAAGTAAATTTTCACTCTTCTCTTCTTGTCTTCATGTCTTGCCTTTATAGAAAAGCATTCATGCACGGCACGGAAAGATTTCGCACCGGCCGGTCGGTCGATCCATCTGTCGGTCTCGCCGTCGGGGACCCTTTTCCCCGATTTGGGACTTTTTCATAGAACCACCCAAGTTGTTCTTATCTTACGGGTCCGGACCATCTCTCGTCCACGTGGTCTAGCTGCTGTTGCGGCTTGCTCTTATCCCTTCCTTTATTAAATTTATTCAATGCAATTGCATTTAATATGTGGCTTATCTTTTTTTACATTTTTTTTACCTGTTATTAATGCTAAAGCATATAAAAAATAGTATAAGATTTCCTTCAATTATTACTTTCCATAAATGAAATTTGACATTATTCTATTTTCATATCCCTTAGTCATATGACTCGAATCCTGTCAAATACGACAGGTTGTCTTTCACACGCCAATCACAAGAGAATCCCAAGCGAGTAAAAGATATCTGTAGGCGGTCAAAGTCAACTCACGCGCAGCTGTGATTTGCTTAGTGTGAAAACTCGCCAAAAAGGCAGACATGCATGTTGTACACGATCGCAACCTCTCATTGCAACAGGACGACTTCACGATACATCACATGTAGCCTAGAATCCATAAAAGGGTTTCTTTAAAGAATTTTACAGGATTTAATCTGTTATATTTTCAAAATTCGAATTCAAATTTTAATTAAATTAAAAATAAATTTATCATAGACATTTCTTGATAAAAAAATGATTATGTTTGATGCGGTGCAAAGAAAAAGAAGATTCATAACTTGCATGGGATTAGAGATATGGAAACATCTCCATTCTCCTTGTGCATGCCTCATAAATGAAAAAGTCTAAGATTACTGCGTTTTGTCGATTCCAGCTTGACGCTGACCTTCAAGACGCGTTCGTTCTTTCTCATCCTTGGGATCCGATCATCTGACTAGTGTAGTTTTGTGTAAGTAAAATTAAGAATGTTATAATATTGGGTGTTAATGTCTTGTCTCATGTGAATATTTTGTGCCACGTGGAAGACTGAGGTGGCTGTTTTATTTAACTTGGACAAGAAGATATGATGAGAAGCTTTTGGGGGAGTGGGTGAATCCTTGTCCTTTATTACAGGCTTTCACCGTTGGAGAAGAAAATAAAAAGGGAAAGAAGAAGCTCCCACTTGCCTTTGTCCGGACGCGGAAAGTGGCGTTTTCTTCGGCTGCCAGCTACTGCCTTTACAACTTTATACTCTCTGCCACGTTGCTTTTATCATTTATTCACAACCTTTTCCAAGACGAAAGCGAAAGGACACCAACTCCCCCTCTTCTCATGAAATCATACTTCTCGATCAGGAATACAATTATAAAGTCTTTTTCTTTCTTTTTGTTTCGGGAGATTGTTTTTTGCAGGCAAAGTTGTTCACGTTCACGCGCCCAGTTAATTGCTGACAATGGGAACTCCAAGCATAGTTGGGAGTCAGCAACTGTCCATTAATCTGATGTAACCATGAAGGCAACACTTTTGTCTTCAATAGCTGCTGTCATCTACACTTCACATATTTCGTCCACGTTCAATTGATGGCTCTTGTGCCCTAGCAAAGAAGTTTGCAATTTGAACCAGTTGTCCTCACTATTATGTGGAATACGACCTGTCTGTCTGGTCATAATTTAAAATTGCAATCAATTTCCAGGTAAGCTCGGCTTCAATAGAATGAGTGATTTATTTTTCTTTTCTTTTTAAAAAAATTTGATCATATCAAAGTAATAAAAATGTGAATGATTAAAGTATTAATATGACCTTGTTCCGAAGCAACTTGTCCCGACCGAATCAAACCAAGGACGGCCCTTAACTAATTCCACAAACAAAACAAAACCACACAGAATTACCGACGACAGCAATTACCAAACTCCGAATTTTCCAATTTTGGACCGACTAATGTTATGGATGTTAAAGAATCCGAGTCAGAAAAAAAAATCTTCTTTCCTTCGCGTTAGCTGTGTCAGAATCCATACTAATTAATCAAGATCCCAATCCCATCACTCGGCGTGAGAAGTAAAAAATAGAATATAAAAAATTGAAAAAGAGGAATTCCTCATTTTAGTAATTACCACCATAAATAAATAAATATTTGCATCTATGGGTAAAGTAAAGACAAAATTATAAAATTCTATATAGAAGAAACATACAGGGAAGAAATAAAGGTGAGGGAGACGACATTGACGCCTAAAGAGATAACCATTTGACTATCAAACTATCAAGTATCCAGTTGCTCTAAACTGTTTTCCTTTCTTTTCGTTTTAACTGCTCCAGTCCCAACCGTTTTCGAAAACAGTTGGGATCATATTTACATCTCCATCCCGCGATTGGTCGGTCGGTCAAAAGGAGGGTGCTTCGACATCACGCTCACAATTAGTCAAGCACCACTTTGATCTTACTCGGCAGCCAGTGATCTCCACGGGTGGCAGTACAGCTATCGGAATCGCCATCTAGTTCTAGCCGAACGACGGTGAACTCATCCGCAGATTTTGGTAACTGCAGCTTGAGATGGCGCATGTTTGGAACCAACACATTCTCCGACCATTCTTCTAGACTCATCCTGCTTAACCATAGCCCGCCCGCGATTTTGCCGAGTGCCTCGTCTTGGATTTCAATCGAGCGGACCTCGTCGGCCATGATCTTCGAAAATTTATCGGTGATAAAATCTAAAATGTCGTGGCGAATGGAGCTGAAATCCACGGGTTTGAAGACAATGTGATCGTCTACGGAGTTGAGCAGTTCTGGATATACTGATGAAGCTGTGGGGGTTAGCAGTCTGTTGGGGAGGACATGCTCTTCTTCATGATCGCTTGTAAGATCACTAGAGTTGTAACATCCATCTGCTTTATGATCTCCGGTATCGGCGGCTTCATTCAGGTCAAATGACAGCCCTGATCCCAAGTTCTTCTTTGGCTTTGTAAGCCAGTTTTCATCATGTAACCAACTGGCCCGGCGTTTTGCTGTTTTTGGACGAAGCGTTAGTCTTAGCTGCCAATCTCCACTTGCTAGACCGGAAAGCTTCTTTTCATCCATAGAGGCATCATTTGATAGGTATTTGAGATTCTCCGGCAACCAATTTGCAGTGAGGATGAAAATTACGTTTCCAAGGCTGATTTCACGGCCCAAAGAATCAGCAATCCGACCCCTCTCCATGGCTCTCTTTATGCTTCCTCGAACAAGCATATCCGTTTCGTCAATGTCCTCGAGTAAGATTACAGAGAAGGGATTCCTTCTCACTGCCTCTGCTATTCTATCCAACACTGTCTTACCACGGAAACTCACGACAGATTCTCTATCGTCACGCCGTGATCCGAGAGAAACCACTATTGGATTAGACCCACAGACTTGCTCTGACAGAACTGACGCCATCTTCTTCTTGCCTACTCTGTCGGGACCAGAGAACAATATCCAAATGTCACCCATTGATCCAGTTCCATGCTGTCGCTTCCGGTTGCCTGACTTGCATTGCGTCACAGAGGTAGCCACCGCAGATGCCGCTTCTTGCTGCCACCATACCTTTTCTGCAAGATTTTTAAGTAGCTTCTTGAAAGCATCGACATCTATTGCACTCAAAAGTTTGTTGATCGGCAATTCATTCAACTTGGATTGTGGTTCGGAAGGAACACGGCACAAAAGGTCTTTGGTGCGCTCTTCAGGGCATTGCTCGGGAGGAGTTTTGGTAGACTTCGGTCGCCCAAGAGCCAGCTCTGTCCTCACAGGGCTTCCAGGTGGTGTCGTTGCCTTTGCAGGATGTTGGCCAAGTAACAGACTTGGGGTCAACGCCAAAGTTCCAGTAGGGTTTCTATTTAAACTTAACTTCGGTTGGAAAGGTTGACGAGGAACCATGTTTTGATTGTACAAGGTAGTCACAGAAAGAGCCGGCTGAGCAAGTCTCTCTGAACCAACACTAGGCTGATGGTGACCTGGATGGAGATGCAAGCACGTTTCATGCCATTTCTTCTGTAACTCTACAGTCTTGTGCTTCCACATCAGTTCTTGATCCTTAGTCTAGATTAAACACACAAAAGCGACAACAATCAGTTTACTACTTGAGATTTTAAGAAGAACAATCAAGCGAAGATGGAATAGTAGTTCAGATTGTTAACAACTTACTGCCATCTGATCCGGTTTTTTCACATCACCATCTTGACATTTAGCATCCTTCAACCACGGAGGTAGTTGCAGCTGGGATACCTCTGCTTTAGCTTCACCAAATGATTTCTGAAACTCTTTCGGTACCATCTTTGCTAGCTCTTGCTCATAATTTTGAAGGCATTGAGGGCAACAACTCGGTCTTCGAGCAGGACCTATGTTGTCAAACAATCGCCTCGTTGGAGCAAGTGTCACAGCAGGAAAGCCCTTCAATGGCGATAAGGATTCGACTGTGCTGCTAAGGATCCCATTAGCTCCAAGTCTACATATCACAGAAACAAAGTTAATCTCAATCCTCAAAAAGTTGTGCTGTTGAGACAGAATCAATTTAACAGTACGTGAAACACTGATGCCATCCAGGTGTCTGGATCCGCTAAACCATCAAAGAACCTGCTTAAACTGACGCAAAATCTAAGCTTTGCATCAGAACCTAGAACTAATTTTCGAAAGAATATTCTTGTACCCATTTACTTATCGTAAACAGGCGTTTATTGAAGAATCATGCACCGAACATGTAAAGCATACCTGTCAGGAATTCACTATGCATCGTGGGGGAATTTGGCTTAATATAGTAGAAGAAAGAAGAAGAAACAGACAGCACAATAGTGTTCGAATAAGAGCAATAACAGAATACAGACCTAGGAAACATGCCGGGAAGTGGCACTCTAGCGGTAATAGGTACTGCCTGCAGATCCCAATCACTTTCCATCGAAGGATGATAGACTTGACACCTCAAATATGTCTCACATGTAGCAGTCCCAATCAACCACAGCGTTCCACCACTACCACTACCGCTTCGCTCCCCGAATCTTCCCAATAGCTTCCCCATCTCAGCAACGGCGGTCCGCCCAACCTCCGAGACAACTTGTTGTGGCTGAACCCCGGCGGTGGCTGCGAAACCCACCGGCTGCTCAACAAGCCATTTCAAATCACCCAAATCAAGAATCACCCCTCCACACTCTGAGTTCCTCATCCGGGTGTCGATCAAACCCCCTAGTTCCAGGAACCTTTCAGGTACTTGCCCTTTATCCTCCAAAAACTCTTTCTCTAAATGAATCACCTGAACATCCTTCAACACGCCATGATTGTTCACACTTTTACCTTCTATCCTCTTCAAAACCTCCCTCACCACCATTTCTGGCTCCGATTCGCCGACAAGAACAGGATTCCTCTTCTTGCTTCTCAAAAATATATCAATGACTCTCTTAACCTCCTCATTTCTCTGCTGGCCGGATTGAGCAGCAATCCCTTGTTGCAATCTTGGATTTACATAAAGGTTCCGGTTAGCTTCTGCTGATGGAGTAGGTAGTGCCATAGCTCCAGGGGGTCTAAATCCTAAACCAATCGATGAAGAATTAGCAGCAACGGCAGCTGAATTCACTGAAGAAGAATTCAAAGACTGCTCAATTGTTGCCTTAACAGCCGGACTAGAAAAGCTAGCTTCTCTCATGACTCTACTGACGCTTGGGTCATCGAGAATTGATATAATCAGCTGCTCAAGCTCAACCTTCACTGCCAACAATGGCTGCTGCTGCTGTTCCGGGCAACCTCTTCTTTGATGAGCCTGAGCTCGCTTCAGGGCCGCCATTAACGCATTGGAGATCGGTGGGTCAAGGCCAGGATTAAGATTCTGCGCAGTTGGGAGTCTCTCTAGCGCAACACTGAAGCATAGCTCCAGAGCCCTGCACTGTAGGGGATGAGACGAATTTGGGTGTGATTTGATACAGGCTTGTCTCAAGAACCCGGACGGCGAGGCCAGCAACGCCGAAGCCACATGAAGCGGTGTGGTCTGACCGTGGTTGCGGCGGCTTGCTTCCGCAATTGAGTGGTTTAATACACTCGCCGCCTCTGGGGTCAAGGTTTGCTGGATCGTACTAAGCCCAGCTCTCATTTCTTCGCCAAGCAAGAACAAGTCTTGACACGATTCTTCGGATAAAAGATTACTCCTTGGCCTTCTGTTGTTCCGAATCTATGAGCGTTTTCCGTTTTATGAGAGTGGACAAATGGGCTATTTTCCTTTCTAGAGACGGAAGAATCAACAAGCACAAACAGAACAGATGACCTTTACTTTCTAATACACACCTTTTCTTTTTATCTAGATACAGTCTTCTATAGGATCTCTCTATTTTCTAGCTATACATGAGAAACCGGTTTCTCTTTTTATTTTGAAGGGTTTGTTGTTTTCTTCCTTGGCCCTCCTCCCCCTATCACACGCTACAAGAGATTTCAACATGAAAAGGAAAGATCAGATCCTCTTCTTCACAAGAGGCATCGCCTCTTTCCCACTCTCTTCCTCTATTTCTTTGTTTCTTCCTATCCTCGCTACCACACTACCACTTTTTCCCATCTCTATCCATCGTTGAAGGCACCACTCGATAAAACCAAAACTCCCCCATAACTAACACAAATATACCCAACACTGTTGGTAACAGTAAACAAAATGTGACGAACAAAGACCCACCTCCAAGTCAAAAAAATTCAATGCAGTAAATCACTCTGTAGTCATCCTGGAGGAAATGACAGCGACTTTCTGTCAAACAGGGAGTTAGTGAATTACTACTACTAATAATAATACTCAGTTTGCAAAGATTTCTGGAAAAATACCCTCTGCGCAAGACAACCAACCTACTGCCCTTCCTTTTTGTAACGTGCGTTGTGTGATTCTTTCTTCCTATTTTCTTTTTAAAAAAATTAGGGTTGTTATTATTCTACGCCATTATTCCTTCAAAACTTGTTTTGTCTCTATGCGGTGGGGAGATAATGGAGTGGACAGAATGCCTTTTTAGAGAAAAAAGATACAGATGATGATAATGAGTAGTTTACTTCATATTATATATCAGCTTTTCTCTCTCCACGACTTACAGATTGACTGCCTTTACTTCTCCCCCTCTCTCTCTCTCTCCTACGTTGTTTCTTTTATATAAAAATCATGGGATTAACGTTTAACGTTTTTCCCACACGCGCGCTCCCGCTCTCGTTTTTCTTACATTCCCACTAAAACTGTCTTATGTTTTACTATGTAGTTCTAGTCTGAAATGTGCAGACACGCGCTTTTAATGCAAACACGGGTGATTAAAGGTGTATAAAAAGTCTCACAAAAAGCCTTCTATCTTTATTTTGCCTTTTTCGAACCAGGCTTATGCTTTTCACACGCAACCGCTGCAAAAGGCATCACACGGCTTTTACCTTTTCAAACTTGATTACATTTCATGTACGAAGCTTGCAATAAATTGAGGTTTAAGCTTTTACCTTAAAAAAACATTATATAATAATAATAACATAAGAGCATATTATATTAAATTAAACTAAATTAATATCGAATTGACGAATCCCTATAGATATTATTATATGATGGAATTAATAGAAGAATGGGAGGTCGGCAAATTCATTAAAGGGTGGAGGAGGTCCATTAATGTTTATTAGTTATTGAGCTAAAATTGGACAACGACATTTGTCTTATATGGTTGAAGGGGAAAAGGTACATTAAATGCTTGAGAAAATTAAATGTACGAATCCCACCAATAACAGATGCAACCTCCCCTTATAAGAGCCCCATCATTTAATTGGTTTGTTGAAGAAGTCCAAATGGGACCTCCCTTCCCTTCCCTTCCCTTCCCTTCCCTTCCCTTCCCTTCCCTTCCCCCTTCCGATATGGATCATCAATTCATCATCATGGAGTATGGCAAACATTTCATGTGCATTTGATTTTCTACTTCGACTAAGATATTAAAAGGACTTTCACATGGTAATTATTACTGGTAATCCAACAGTCAAATGTAATCACTATCATTACTTATGAATTACTTAGTATATTGTCAAATGTAATCAATTTTGAGTTTGATTATTCAAATTTTCTTTATTAATCCTTTAAATTAAAATTTAATGAGATTTAAATCTAGCATGCATCATTTTAGATGGTATAATATTATAAATTAGGTGAAAAAGGGGGTAGTAAATAAGCATGAAGACAAGAAAGAAGATGATAAGGGTTTTAGGCGACTGTGGATACCCTCCATCCTCTAGAAGATGGTTACTATAATAATGCAAACATGAGTA
Source organism: Passiflora organensis (assembly GCA_019739055.1). NCBI lineage: Eukaryota > Viridiplantae > Streptophyta > Magnoliopsida > Malpighiales > Passifloraceae > Passiflora > Passiflora organensis. The sequence goes on from JAEPBF010000269.1 coordinate 2,136,556, forward strand.
AAAGGTAACGCAAGATGAGGGTGAGGACAAACAGAAAAGAATGCGAGTAGCTAGAAGGCAACTTTTCTGGATTCCCCAACTTTTGATAAGAGAAGAGATGTTTCCTTTACCTTTTTTACTGGGTTGTCAACAAACAATGGAGCAGCAGCAGACTACCACTTTAACCTTTTTTGACATATGTGAAGAGGGAAGGGGAGGAGGAGGAGGCTTCAGAAGCAAAAATCATCATCATATTCTCCTTTTTCATAACGCACGCCCTTCCCTTCCTTGCCTTTTACGCGTTTTTCGAGCTAATCAAGCTAGTCCTTTTACTATACTGCTTAATTACTACCTTTCCTGGAGCCCCTTTTACCCATACTCGCATTACCTTCCCCCTCTTCTGATGGATTAAGATGGGATTACTGATTGGTCTGGGGGTAGAAATTGAATAATGAAATGAGAAGAAACGTAAGAAACAAGAAAAATGGGATTTGTATAAAGAGGGGCTGATGCGTGAGAACTTGGTCATTTCCCTTTCGGCTGGCCCTACTGATGTAAAGAACAGAGATACCTTCAACTTTCTGCATTTATTACCCTTACCCTTCACGAAGGCTTCTGCAGGCCCTCTTTTTAAAACTTTCTGTACTTTGTCTCTTCTTCCAGCTAACTTTTCTCATTACCCGGCTTCACTGCTCTGCTCTGTTCTGTTCTGTTCTTCCTCGTCTTCTCGAATATCCCCGTACATGATAATTGCAGCCCAGGCTTACTTCTCCGGAGCTGAGATAGATACGAACCTACAATGTTGATGGATTTTGTGGCAGTGTTTTCTTGTTTGACCATTTTCGTTGCTTGTGTTTTAGGGAGAAAGAGCCAGCCAGCCAGCCATACTTTGTTAGGGAGCTAATTAATTAAAGAGGCCATTACCTTTGTGTCTCCGGCAAAAACATCTTGTTGTTTGAATATTTGGACATGTCTCAAGTACCACCTACGACCTAAGAATGATACCATAATGATAACATCCACTCTCCTAAAGGTTTTACATGATCTCATATTGATGTTCCTTAAGCCTTTTCCCACCCTCAAAGCCTTTTATCAGATCTCTTCTCATTATTGCTTTCTTACCACCACTATCTAGACAATCAAATCTCTTTGGCTACAACTTTACTTATTTAATTTTCTTTTTAAAATTTTAAAAAGAATCCCCACATATCATATAACTAATATTTTTTCTTTTTCGTTTCGATCAAACACCATAGATCATTATAGGTTTGTAGTAAAAGCTCTACTTTCATGTCTACTAGGGTTTTAAATTGTTTGGGTGTGAAAAGGGAATGGCATAAACATGCTAATTTGAACATGGAAAGATCCGTTGCACTTTCCACTTTCTACTTACTTTTAAGTTAAAGCCAATGCACGAGTTTATCAAAAAGAAAGAAGAAAGATGAGTACATGAATGATATATACAAATATAAGGGTTAAAGCTTGTCGTGCAGGCTAATTGATGGGATATCATGAGACAAGAGGGCCATGCATTTTTCCTAGTGCAAGCCAAACCCCACCTAGCTGTTACACATGTATAAGAATGGGGTATAATCATTCAATCTATGGTCAAACTTTAAGCAAACATATAGTTTTAAGTCACACACAGCTGGGGAGGAACAGAAAGCCACCCACTCTTACAAAAGCTTCTTGCATTTGAAGCAAGAAGACTTTCAAGCACCTCCCCTACCACATTCCCTTTTTTCTTACCAATTCTAGTTGAGGATCACAAACATTGGTTTTGCCTTTTGAGTATATTTCTATTTATAGACTGCAAAATAATTAAAAAAATCATCTGATTATACAAACTAATAGTATATAACAATAAAAAATATTATAGCATATTTTCGACTCCTAATCATTTTATATCAAAACATAACCCAACTTTAAAATAAGGTTCTGATCCCAAATGGAGGTAACAAACTAATCATGGATAGGCATCGGAACATTATCTACAACAGCAAAATAACATCCAGCTATAATAATTGAATAAAATATATCTTTTGGAACATATGAATATCAACCCGATATAGATATATAAAAGAGATCTAGCTTGTAAAGATTTTGCCGAAGAGATCCATCAAGATGAAAAAGGAACTCCAAATTATAGGCGTAGAAGTGAATTAAATTAGACAAAACTTAGAAAAGTAAAAAACCCTACAATGAGGCACTGTCCAACAAACGGTCCCCGTTTGGTTTATATGCTCGCATATATATATTTCTATCCATCAAAACAACAATTAAAAAGAAGCCCAGATTCCCATCTCAAAAAGGTTTCCATTAGCTAGAATTGAAAGTGCAGCATCTTTTAACTTTTTGGAGTTTTGGGTATCCTTAAGGACTACTCAACAAAAGGAAAGTCCAGATAGAAGAGGATGAAAGAAAAGCTAACTTTTCCTCAATGATGGAGTTGAAAATCTGTTCTCGTAGCCACTTAACACTACATGCTTTACACACAAAAAGCTTTAACTTTCTGCGGAAAGTAGGAAACAAAGAAAGGGATGACTCGAAACATCTTGCATACGGATGTGTGTGATGTGAAAGAAAGACATGCCTACGTGCGACAATTAAACTTTTTTTTGCATAAAGAGATCGAGTGGCATGTGATACTCGAGGAAAGGTAAGGTTTATGCGTTTAATTATTGCAGTTTAGTTTAATAAACCATAAAGTTATAACTTCCTAAAATATGTTTTGGAAAGTTAATGTTATTAGTCTAAAGCAAATCCAACTTTATAAGTTACCTACCTTAACTAATTAGCTTTGCGGGATTGGTGGATTTCAGATTTTAGCCTAAGAGGGGGTTTTTTTTTTATGGAAAGGAAAAAAATTATGCTACTAATAATTAGTTGGAATATCTTAATTAACTTCAAAGTAATTAGTAAGTACGTACATTCTAATTTATTAACAAGAATTACATAAATTTTTTCTATCTATATTAATAAATATTGATTGAAGCTCATGAAGAGATTGGTTATAATTGAAAAAAATACTTTTTTACTCTAAAAACTGAAATCCCAATTTTCGAGAATTTGTGATTAGGGTTCATTGTCATCTTGCCCAAAATCACTTGAGAAAAGGGTTTGATTCTATCTTGTTTAGTAAACTTGATCAACCTAAATTTCATATATTTATTTTCAATTCTACTAATTTGGGTTTTATGCTAACCCTAAATTTGAGATGGAATAGACTATGTATAAGTATATTATATTACTAAGACTGAAATTGGTAATTGACTATTGTTGAATAAATTTATTTTAAAATTATCAAAATACCCATGTATATTATTTTTAAGGATCTTTTTATTTTATCAGAATTATCGGAATTACAATAAATAATACAATCTTACCTCTCCATCTTCACGCAAACCAAACCTACACTCGTCAAGAAAAAGTTTACATTTCCAAGACAACAAACAGGACTAACAGAAGGGAATTTACCGGCGTTGGATCTCTCCTTTTAACATGATATTTCTTTAAGGTTTCACATTGTTTGATTTCCCGGTCGACTGTACTAAGAATGTGAAAAGATTGATTTTTTTACCCCTTTTGCCGACATAACCAGTCTTATCATAACTTGAAAACTTGTTCATCTAGCTCATCTAATTAAATTAAGACCAATCCTAGTTTTGTCCGCTACAGCTTCTTCATGGGCCTCTTTTTGGACTGATGATGATAGCTAACTTCACAGGTGATGATACCTACCATTACCAATTGACAGTTGCTTATGTACGTCTGCTCTATTCTCTCTTTGTCTATATATATATATATATATATATATATTAAAGAGTGAAAAGAGCATTTTCTGATGGGAAATTTTGGGTTTGGACAAATGCTAGAAGCCATCCCTCAGGCAGCTCTACCGAGGACAATGCCTGCAAAAGGTTTGTCTCGACAGTTTAGTTGCCAGAGGACCCAATTTGGGCAAGAAGGAAAGCAGCCAGAAAAATCCAGTGCCTGGACCTTTTTATGCAGGAAAGGAAAAGAAAAGCTAATGAGGGTGAAATGTATGGCATATGATCTGTGAGGGAGAGACCAAAAAGCTGGCAAACGCAGTAACGTTTTATGTCAGAAACTATAGATTAGACATGGATCCTGTACCAAAAGGACAGACAAACATTTCACCTTTGAAGCAACTTTATAGAGGAGATAAAACAGGAGAAAGACGGTGGTGGAAGCTTATAAACCTTTCCTTTCTTCTGAGTAGTTGCTAGTCTTTTTCTTTTCCTTTTGAGAACCTTTTCTTGCCCTTTCCTCTTTCCTCTTTCCTCCCGACTTTAATTCACTGCATCATCCGAAGAGAAGAACAGTTCCATTTAATGCAAAAAGTTTCCCTCTGTTCTGTTTGCCTGATTGTCCAGTTTCATACATGAAATTTAAGTTTCCCACTTAGTATTTTTTTTTAAGTTATCGGAAGATAAGAACAGCCCTTCCGGGATATCAGAAGGGTTTTTCCAGATCAAATATTATATTCCGGCGGTCGTAATATAATATTTTATCGGTTTCATCGAATATATACATAGGTATTTTCTACTCAAGGTAATGCATATAAACAACAGGACTATATTCTGAAGATGATATTACAGAAGTTATCTCTTTCATTCTGGTCCTTGGTTTCTAGGCAACTGTTGAGCCACATGTATTATTGAAAAAAACAGGCACGGACATATCTAACTGGAACAACATATCCTAGCAGTGCCTTGTTTTCTTAGTTCAACTAGGCTGGTAGCTACCTAACTATAGAGCAATTGTGGCCCATGTTTAAGCCGACAAAAGCTTCCTAGGATACTTTAGTCTAAAACACTATCTGAGGTTGTGGCTATGCCAATTGCTGACCTTTTTTAGGTTTGGTTATTTCGAATTTGTTGTATATTAAAGAAGAGACAAGAAAACCAGTGACAGCCTACATTGTCTTTGATGCCAAGCCACAGAAAATGAATGCGGATCTGGATCATAAACCCAAACCCAGTTCAACCACCTTTTCTCTTCGGTTGTTAGTTATGTTTGATCAAAGACAGCAATTGCATCTGTTGTTCAAATTCCATTGATGTCAAATACCGGTAAACCCAAATTCAATGGTTCCAATTGTTTGGATTGGAATAGATCTATTACATTGTGAATGCGAAGTGTATGATGATCTAAAGCAGACATGACTCAGGGAAGAAGCTCTCCATATTATCCACGCACCTCCAGCCATGGAATTATCAGGCAAATTATATAATGCCTCAAAGCATTGGTATGAAGAAAAAAATGGCATTGTCCCCAAAAAAAGTTTTAATGTGAACAAATCTGCTGAGAATTGCAAGAGAGGAGGGTTTCAGATCTACAGTGCAAATGAATTCTTCTGCTAGAACAAGAGATAATCAAGTCAGCAATAAATGGAATACCAAAATTATGCTATAAAATATATTCAGAGAACCATTGGAGAAAATTGGATTTTCCGTTTCGCCGTCAAAATATTAAAGGGAAGGAGGCTTACAAATGGGTCGTTCATGAATCCTCCAAAGTTTAGGTAATTAGACAAGCCGTTCAAACCTTTACTATTTACTCGCATGGCCCCAACCCAAAATCAGCATAAAGGTTTAACCTTCAAAACCCTGTGACCTATGCAGCCGCGCCAGAGGACACAAAGTGCGATACTTTAGCTATGGGCTTCGACGCATACTCAAAATGGTTGGTGCCCTCCATTGTGTGTATCACTCTGAGCTCTGTTTCCTTCTTTCTGTCGGTTCGTCTTTACAGAAAGAAATCGAAGGTTTTGGATTCAACGATCAAAGAGCTTCAGGCTTCGCTCAGTTCATCCATGCAAAAATGCGGCGCTGAGAGACAAGGTCGAATTAGAGCCCAACAGGTAATTGGTAATTTATCTAAATTTTTTTGTGCTTTTTTTTTTTTCTGAAAAAGGGATTTCTCACTTGTGTAGTCTTTGAGGAAAGCGTTGGCACAACCCGAGTCAGAGAATTCGGAGCAGACTTCATACCCTATGACACCAATTGGTATTGTGCAATCTTGCTTCTCTACCAGGTAACTTTACAATGTCGAAAATAGATTGTTTTGTGGATTTTTGGTTCCCCTGGAAACTCAAGTGTAGCTTGTACAATGTTGCCGAGGAAGGAGCATATACTGGTGGAGAGCCACACTCGGCACCTTGTGTTTAAGTTAGCTCAATTCTGTGTAGTTATGTTAATAGGTATTATTCACATACCTCTCAGGATGCTAAGGTGATCAATTAGCATCCTTAATGATACTGCCAAGTGTTCCCAGGTTCCTATGAATAATGGTTATCCTACGTGAGAATTTAGCCCCAACACGTATTCTTGAAGCTATCAATGTATGTTTCCTATTTGTTTTATCGTTGTAGAATGTGAATTGGGTGAGCAATTTAATACGGTAGTCTAAAGTCTGTGGATAGCATAAGTTTTCAAGCCTGCTTTGTGCTTCGATTCTCAATTAGATTTCAATATTAAGTAGAAAATTTATAATCAGAGTAGAGCCATAGTGTGGCTGCAATGCAAAGGGCCCTTCTTCTTTAGATCTTTAACATTCATCCATCTCCTTCCTCTGAATACTAGGACACATCTGGTTTGTCTCACAAGAAAACCATGTTGGCCTATCAGTCAGCCTCGGTACTTTGTATTCTCCAGTTTAGTCAATATACCCAAGAAATGCCTTTAAAATATGTGGGTTTAGTTATGCACTTGTTGCACTGTCATATACAACTAGCAAAATCATTTTTTCATTTTTTTACCAGGAACGGTACTCCAAGGCAACCTTTACTAGTACCTCTTGCTAGGGCATGTTTGGTCTTTGATTCAGCTCGGGTTCCTCCAGCATCTCTCGAAGGTCTTGTAGAATATTCTCATTGCTGGATCATATACATATTTCATTTAAACACAGATTTAGAGAAGTTATGGAAAAAATCATCTACATCGAAATTCAAGGCCAAGGTTTGTAACACTAGTTGGCATATGATATATTATTCCTCTGGTAGAAATTTTTTCTTATAAAAAGTTTCTACAAAAGGTTAAATGGATGGATAGGTGAGAGTGCCGAGACTGAAAGGTGGAAAGATGGGAGTTTTTGCCACAAGAACACCACACCGTCCATGCCCGATTGGACTCACTGTTGCGAAGGTACCATAGAGTAATTTGTTTTACTAGTTATCCTGCCCATGTGGATCATGTCAGTGCACAGAAAAAATAGAATGCATATGCTCAGCCTAGACTATTATCAAGTTTGATTACTTCAATTGATAGAGAATACAAATCCAATCCTTGAATAGCTTGCATTTTTTTTTTCCTCATAAACTAGAGTTTCTGAATGCATGCCGTGAAGGGAAAACTAGTTCTGTGTGCACTTCACATCTTGTTCGTTTTCTTTTTTGAAAATACTGTGAGGAAAATGATGCCTACGAGTTTATTTTAGGTGGAGGCAGTACAGGGAAACATGGTGCTACTCTCTGGTGTTGATCTTGTTGACGGGACGGTAAGTTTTAGGCCTTCAGTTATCTTATTGCAGGTGTAGCATCATTTTCAACTAACTGCAATTTACTTAATTTTTGGTTGTGCTTATGGTTTGAATTTTATTGGCCAGCCAATACTCGACATCAAACCTTATCTGCCATATTGTGATAGCATACAAGGAGCAGTAGTGCCAGACTGGGTGAAGGTAATGCTTCTGTCGATCTTTGGGAAATTTACTTCACCTGGCAGCTCTATGCCTTAATAATTCCCTTTCAGAACTTGCTATCAGGATTTCTGTAATTTAGCACTGTCATACACCATACTGTAAAACTGTAGTTTGGACATCTAGTAGGAGACAACACTTATTCCTGTTCCCAATGTTTCTACAGGTAGACAACACTTTGGCTGTAGCTTCAGTTAGCTTTTCTGATTCCTTCTCTTCCTCACTTGCTGATTGTTGGGAGAAAGTAGTAAGTGGTTTCATATATAATTTGATACAATCCTTCGCTGCTCTAATTGTTCATCAATTCTTGCTCATCATTACCTATTAGCTTCTCCTTCTGAGTTGATTCTGCATCTGTTTCTTTGTAGAAGAGGAAGTCACTGTACGCATCAGCTGATGAACTTCAATGTCTGATCAAGCAAGTACTTTCATGGGATATTCGGTCCGTATCCCAACGGATTCAACCTCATGATCCCCTCCTCGTCACAGCAGGAAACAATGAAGCAATTTCAGATTTAGAAACCCTCCATGAGGAAGAAGCTGTAGACCATGAAAATGACTCAGCACCTATTGCTGGTGGTCACACAGTCTATCACCTTGTACTGGAAGAAACTGACGTCTGGTACAGAATTGATTCTGATGGCAATGTGATAGTAGAGAAAGTGATTGTTTCCGATTTTCCGCGAAATAATAACTATACCAACTACCGACGTGGATGGATATACTGGGTTGATTTTGTTCAAGACTCGGTAGTGTGTCATTAGTCTGTTTTATATATATACCCAACAGCGCTCCATATGGGTAAGCGGACAAGGTAGTTTTTATGTTGAGAGCGAAACTGGCTTGGCCTGTCATTAGTTTTTTTCGGTTATGTAACTTTTTTTTAATATTTCGTAATTTAATAAACAAATAAATTCAATCATGTGATTTATTTTATGTTATCACCAAAATTGTTAAATATAATGAGAATAGAAAAAATATATTTATTAATTTTTTTTAATTCATGATGAAAGGAAGAAAGAGGTGTGGGATGGATGCACTTTTAAGAAAAAAAATAATGACATTAAATAATAAAAAATATTAAAAATATAATTACTTTGAATGAGGGATAGTGGTCATGTTCCCTCAACTCTTGTATATTATGTTTATTTATTTCTAAAATCTTAGATTTTACTGAGATATTTATTGAAAGTGTTCTTGTGATATTATGCATTACCCTTCAAAAAATGAATTTAAAAGATTAAATCACAAAAAAATATTTGTTAGTAAAAATAATAATAATAATTTGTTATAGAATATAAAATAAGAAGAATTGAGGAGGAAAGAACAATATAGGGAGTATAATATTTTATCAAGTACTCAAGCAAGTGTGTACAAAGCAAATAATGTTACCTTCTATTTATCGGTAACGTGATAGGTTACATGAAGAGACATTAGAAGATAAAGAATTTTATAGTTATAAAATATTCATTACACAATTCAATAAACATAATAAAGTTTTTTGTCATTTCAATTTTCGAACCTATTATATTCATAACATAATTTGAATAGTTTGTATTTTTAACTATTTAATTAAAATATTTTTTTTATTTTTTTAAATACAATATATATATCAAGTATAAATTTTTACATTAATATTTTTATGACGTCAGATAGCAAAAGTTATTCTTATTAATGATTGATATTGATTTATTTTTAAAATAAAAATATTCTATAATTCTTATTCAGATCTTGGTTGCATATATTAATATAAATGTATTATCAAGAAGATAACTTTATTTATATTTCAATATTTAAATAATGATTAAAGAAACACAAATCTTTATCACTCTGATTTGAGTGGACGAGATCGTCATGAGTGTATTAATTGTCATCTATAATCAATTGCGAGTGATCGAGCCATCACTATCCGTCTATTCCGAAATGTTAGTGTATTCTTTCTTCTAAGAGGGTTAATTGAAATTGATTTGGAAATCTATTTTTTATGAGAGACAAGCGACTTTGGAAGCTATGAAGATAATAGTTTATTATTTTTATTATGTTATAGGTTAAGGATAGTCAAAAAGATTTTTTTTTATAGAAATGGGAAAATATTTATTAATTGATAAACACTTAAATATTCGCATACATTATGTTATATCTAAAAAATAAAGTCACCAAGCTTTATATATTACGTCATGCCATTATAAAGTAACATTATCCTTGTTAAGATTCGCATTGACGTCAATGGACAGGGGCCCCAACTGAGTGTATTAATTGTTCTTACACTCAATTGCAAAGTAACTGCGGCTGAGCCATCACTATCCACACTATGTCATGATTTCATTTAACTCTTTTTCATATAAAAAACGAAGCTTACTGTTTAAGTGTCGCTTTCTCCCATAAACCATAGGGTAAAGAAATATATTATGAATAATTAACAAAGATTAATTCCGGAGCAGGAAAAGGATATTCCTGAATAAAACCACCAGTCGCTGCCGTGGTCCGGCTGTTTCAGACAATTCCACTTTTTAATTGCCCATTGTCCCAATCAACGGTCGTAGCCGTCTACGGACAGCCTTAATGATAATGAAAGAACAAAACAACAGTAATTCTTCATCGAAAGTGTCGAGACAATTCCTCAGGCGAATTCGGGTAATCAAATTGCAATTGCTGGTTTCCTAGGTTGCTTCAGGAAAGGGGATAGGAATAGGAATCCCGACGGAATTCCGAGGTGCACAATGCAAGTGAATGAGAATCCTGATGTGAATGGTTCTCAAGCAACATAGTAGATTGGTTCTAATTGGTCCTAAAAAGAATCTCATCATTCTCAGAATAAAGCCAACGCATGGATGGTGGTACCGGTGGATGATAGCCTGTGCCAGCGATGTAAGCACATGAAAATGGGTAAAAGCCTAAAAGAGGTATGGTCGCCTTCAAGGAGCACATAAATGCCAATCAAGTTGGCATCCATCCACCAATCAACTGTAACGTTTATTACACTTCTATCTTGTTCGTCGTTATGTCGGTGGCATCTGTCCATGGTGATCATAATTACATTGATCCCAAACAAATTAGATTTATCATATTAAAAATTTAAAATTATTTTATTATGAGATAAATATTTGATTCGAATGATATATCTTTTTGTCACGAGATAATATTTGGAAAAATCTAATTTGTTTTATTAGTTATAATTTTGTTATAATTTACTGGTTAATAAATCGGATCCGTTAATCTTAAAACGAAACACAACACAATGACGTACGTTAAAGGTGGTGGTTGGCAGTTAATTGGCTTTTAATGATACGAGGGAAATGGCAACAATGTCATTACAACCATATAAATGTAACAGTTAACCGTTGATTCTTTTCTGACAACGAGAAAGAAGAGCGGTCCACAGGCGCACAGTTTTTTTGAAGGTACAGCCCACTGATTGCCGAGCACAAAGCAGCAAGGTCTAAGAAGAAATCACTAAACAAAAGGAAAATAACGGCCACTTTCTTCCTCCTCTATTCTCCCCATTCCACTATCGTCGGCTACAGTATTTTTTTTTCCTTTTTATGGATTGATTTATTCAATATTTTGTTAATTGGGGAACCAAAGGATATGGTGACGGTCAATAAATTGAGTACCTTGCTACCAATAATAATAGTCTGTGTCCTGAAACGTCCCGGCGTATCATCGTTTTGACACGGCTTGGAAGTTTGAAACTAAAAAACGAAAGCCTAAATCTCTGGGAATAAAGAGAAAACCCGCTAAGACTAATATACGCAAACCCATTAAAACCCTTCTCTGTTCAGCGTTTGTTTCTCCTTCTTTCTTCGTCCCCTTTGTCTCGTTTTCAGTGAGAGAGAGGGGGGAGGGAAGGAACGAGCGAGGGAAGTTTTTTTTTTATTTGGTTGGTGAAGAGGTATAGAGGCTATATTAATGGACTCGCCGACGACGACTGCCGGGACGGCCACGTCCACGGAAGCATACACGACGCGGGCTGTGGGGTCGAGATCGTCGGTGATTGAGTCGATTCGGGCCTGCGGCCTCTCTGGTATACGCGTTGACAAGGAGGACTTGAGGCGTAAGCTTACTATCCCCGAGTACTTACGCCTAGCCATCAGCGATGCTATCAAGTCCAAGGACGCCTCATCCGTGGCCGAGCGCCAAATCTCCGCCGGAGGCCAATCCCAGGAGTGCGCCGCCGAAAGCCCACTTGTGGTCTTTGTCAATTCCAGGAGTGGCGGAAGGCACGGCCCAGAACTGAAGCTACGGCTTCAAGAATTGATGGCGCATGAGCAGGTTGAACTTCTTTTTCTCATTTATGCTGTTGTGTGTGAATGTCGGCGTAAACAATATTTTGGTGCAAGTGGGGATTCTCATTGTACATAGAGTTTTCTTTTTCTTTTTTTATAAGCAGTGTTCATAGAGTTTGTCGAAGTCTTCCAGAGTGTAGGGACATTTTTGTGAAACAATTAAATTTGAATGGTGAATTTTATTGTTCACAGACTAAAGTTGTGATATTTGTGCTGATTTTGGTTTTTATACGGCCTTCAGGTAATCCACATCTTACCTTGAGTATGAATTGGCAATGTTTTGTATCCAATGCAGGTTCTTGACTTGTCAGTTGTGAAGCCTCATGAATTTGTACAATATGGTTTGGGTTGCCTTGAGAAGTTGGCTTCCCTTGGCGATCAATGTGCCAAAGAGACCCGCGAAAAGATAATAGTTGTGGTATGTTAACTGGCAGGATTGCGCTTTTTTTATCCGTGGAGGTTTGCTTAAATCATTGATTTTATAATTGGGTCGCTGCGCAGGTTGCTGGAGGTGATGGTACTGTTGGCTGGGTATTGGGAAGTCTGACAGAACTTCATAGACAGGGTCGGGAGCCAGTTCCACCAGTAGGAATCATTCCTCTTGGTACAGGAAATGACTTGTCTAGGAGTTTTGGTTGGGTAAGTTTTATCTTTACTTTTATATTCATTCTTGTCGTGACAATTGATTTTTTTTTCTTGCGTTATTCATCTCTAGATTTTGATGTGTTCTTCAGGGAGGCTCTTTTCCTTTTGCATGGAAATCAGCCATCAAAAAGACTCTCCTCAGGGCTACGACAGCTCCAGTTTGCCGTCTTGACAGGCAAGTGCTATGCTGTTGTGTAGTAGGTGCTAATCTTTTGTCAATGTGATGGCTTCATCAATACTGTTGTTAATTCTGGTTAAAGGATCGTTATACACGCATCTATTAGGTTTTGAGGTATGGTACATTTGTACTTGTTAGCATTTCAGTGTAATATGGCCCAAATGGCAGAGAGTTTTTACTTTGAGATTTTCCATATGCTCGGGTTGCATAAGGATATATTTCCTTTTCACCTCTATTATCCTAGAATTTACCGTCAGAGGGTTGTTTTTTTTCACCAGAGTCAGAAGTCATGTGAACTAGCTGGTTCGTATATGTCATATGCCAAAGATCAGTATATTTTATTTATCCTTCAACTAATCAGTTGATTAGTTCATCAACCTTCTTTGCAAGAAATATGCACACATATATGTATCTTTTGATGAATACAAAAGTTAAGTGGGACTTTTGTGCAACAGTCCTTTAGCTTGATATTCCTGGTGTTCAATTTAGATTTTTCTGGTCATTCAAAGTTAAGTGGGACTTTTTTTCTTGTTGATTCCAGTTGGCAGGTTGTGGTGTCAGCATGTGGAGAACTGGTGGATCCACCTCATTCTCTCAAACGTACAGAAGAGGGTTCACTCGATCAGGTTGTGGAACTATTGAAGTTCTACTTTTTTTACTTTTGTGCAACTGAAAGACTTCCCATTCCTCGGCTTATATAAAAAAATTTCTCATTCCATGCTCATTTCTAGTTTCTGAATGGTTGATTATATGGTGTTCGTTTTGTGATCTAACGATATAAATGACTAATGGCTAAAGCTTCTTCTGATGGCAGGGTATAGCAATTGAGGGGGATTTGCCTGAGAAAACAAATTTCTATGGAGGAGTATTTTATAATTACTTTAGCATAGGTATGTTGATGTCTAGATATATGACTTTCAATTTATTTGCTGGGGCATGGAATATCAGCAGGCATCTCAGTTTCTAATTGTCATTTTCCATTGTGATTATCAGTTTTCTACCTGTGGACCTAATGCCATTTCCCATGCAAACTACTGCTATGGTTACATTTAAGTACCATGATTCTTATTTCGAAATTTGAGTTTCCTGTTTGTCATTTTTCCCCATATTTGGCTGCCAGGAGATTACCAATATTTAACAACTTATAAAACTTGTAGCTATTTGTCTTTTTTTGTTCTGAATGTTTGATTATATGGTATTCTCAGTTTTAATTTGGCTGCCAAGTTTTCTAAGTTGTTTAAATATTGTTTAATCTCATACAGCTAGTTGTGCAGAAAATGAAAAAAAACTCATAAACTGATATTACTTTATTTAGAGTTATGACAACCTTGTTGCACAATTTTACGCTGGATGGTGGTGAAAGAGTATCTTTTAACCCTTCTTCTAACTCTGTTTCACTTTTGAGGGCATTTGTTTGTTTGTTTACAGGAATGGATGCTCAGGTTGCTTATGGCTTCCACCATTTACGAAACGATAAACCTCATCTTGCGCAAGGTCCTATTACAAATAAGGTCTGACTGACTTTTTAAAATTTTCAGTTCATACACGTTGATATACTTCAAAATGCACTGTAGGCTATTTTTTTTTCTAAAACCAAAAGAAAATGAAACAGATCTATGTTGAGGACTTGATACATAACAATTATCTTGGGTTCTTTGGGGTTTATGATTCAGAACACAAGCAACTGCGTGAAAACTACTACATATAACTAAATACACCTGTATTGTTTAGAAGTATAGGTTAACTTCAGTGAGTATTTTAAGACAACCTACCAGGTCAGCAGGAGAAAGTTGTTATTGTTTTCTCTTTGATCCATTGGCATGTTCGAGCATAATTGTTGGATCTCTTATAGTGCATTGAGCTAAAGTTCCATTCTGTTTAAGTGTAAAGGCATAGTTTTCTGCAGCGAAAACCACAAGTTTGCATGTCAATTGATCTTTTTCTTTTTGGAAAAAGTAGTTTACTGAAAAATGACTTCTTAATACCTGACTAACATTATCCCATGAACTCTGTTCACTAGTATTTCTTTTTTGAGGTGATTATATTGGTAACGCTACTACAAGATTGTTGACTGAACAATTCTTTATTACAGATTATCTACTCTAGTTACAGCTGCACTCAGGGTTGGTTTCTCACACCTTGCATTGGTGATCCAAGCTTGAGGTTAGATTTGCCACCTCCAAAGAAATTTTTATGTCATTCACCTTTGTAAATTGTATTTTTTTTTGAGGGTGGTGCTGGATGGATGGGAAGCTAGTGTGTGTGCATGCTCATGCACGCTTGCTTCTATTATCTATGTTATTTAGTTTACTCCTAGAAATCTGATTCGAGTGCTTTTGTTAGAATCTAGTATCCTTAACACTTCTGCGTCTTAACTTTTACAACATTCCTCCATTTGTCATATTCTACCAAATATGACCTTAAAAGACATTTAACATTGATATTCTATCATCTCTTATCTTACTATTTCTTGTTGCTTCGGAAATGTGATTTAGAACAATTTTAGTTTAAAGAGCAGTGGATGTGTTTGGCTAGCATTTTGAAGTTAGAATTGCTTCGTTTGTTCCCTTTTTCAATAAACTTCTTATTTTTGAACATAATTCTCTGACATCCGTTATTGTTATTTATCTTTCTGACTTTTTTTTGTATGGGTAAATGATAAATTCTATGACACTTTTTGTTTAAATCATTTCTATACTAATGCTAGATTTTCTGATTCAGGGGACTAAAAAATATCCTGAGGTTGCATGTTAAAAAGGTTCACTGCTCAGATTGGGAGGTGATTCCAGTTCCAAAAAGGTAGAGTTTCATTAGGAGCAATATTTTCTTGAAGTAGACGGAGCTTTGAGTTGTGTTTGGCTTTCCTTTTAGTGTTAATAATAATAACCTATTTGGTGAAAGCTCTATTTTTGTTTATCCATATTTCTCTTAATGTTGTTATACTGATTTTTCCTGTTTGCACACTTCAAAATGTTAATTCCACAACCCATTTCACTTTTGTGACAGGGTTAAACTTCCAATGCAAATGTTTCTTCCACAATGTACTTTTCTTAATGAATGTACTTTGACGCGCTGGATTTAATGTTAGGGTGTTGAATAACACTGCCGGCATATATATTTTTATGTCTCTAGATTTGCTGTCATCAAACTGATGAAACCTGATTTCTTTCTTTTCTTTTTAGTTTTATCATATCACTGCTAGTACTATATTATTTCTAGTCGCTTATTGTATTCATGTGCCTTGTTCAGTGTAAGGGCCATAGTTGCATTAAATCTTCCCAATTATGGAAGTGGAAGAAATCCTTGGGGTAGTCCAAAACCAGAGTACTTGGAAAAGGTATATAACACATTTTGTCTCCAGGGACACGATTTTACATTTTCTCGACTTTGCTCTTATTGCTATTTAGGTATACCATTAAAATTTGTAAGCTCTAGAGATTTTTCTGATTCCCTTGGATAATTTGTGTGAATTCTATTGTTTATTTTTTTCAGAAAGGCTTTGTTGAGGCACATGCTGATGATGGACTCCTTGAAATTTTTGGGTTAAAGCACGGATGGCATGCATCATTTGTAATGGTTGAACTAATCACTGCCAAGCACATTGCACAGGTATGGCAGTCATTGCAAAATATTTTATATTTTTGTAGCAAGCTCATGTTAGATGAATCGGAAAGGCCAACAAGGCAAGAATTTGAATTTGAGTCTTGCCTTGAAAGTCCTGTACGTATCAAGAAATAGAAAAAGGGGCAAGCTCAAATTTGAAAAGAACCAGGTGATTTTGATAGCAATCGCGTCTAGTTTTGAGAAGCATGCAGAATCATTTTTGTTTTAGGAAGGATGTGAGAAAGAATATGCTTTGGGATTAGCAGATATTCTAAAATAGTATGTGATTCTTGGGTGCTAGTTTTCTTTTGGTGTGGAAAGAGAGAAAGAAGATAAGAACTACCTGAGGTCTATAAGGTATTAGTATCATATTGCAACATATTATTGCATCCATAAGGACTTGCTCAAGTCATAGCATGTCTAGATCATAGAAAATTTTATATGATCATCCTTAATTGGTGCCAAGGGACTTGCTCAAGCCATGGCCTACCATGTCATGGGAGATTCATATGATCATCATTAAGCTGTAGTTAGACCATGTGACACATATTTTGCCGGCTAGAATTGAAGCTTTTGAACTTTGAAGGAGTATATGATGATCTGATTTGGGCTATACTCCCTCTCTCTCCCTCTTTTTTATTCCCTAAACTGGTATCTGTCCTGTGTCAGCATTCGAACTCAGTAGTTACCACCCTCCAAGCTTTAAAATTTAGGAAAATGCACCTGAGGCTTAGCTCATTGTCTCTTAATCTTTTGGCTGTTTGACCCAAGTGCTTGAGTGAAACAAAAGGGAAGTTTCATGGCTGCTGTCATTGTATTTTTCATTCATGTGAGTCAATCAAGATCTTTTCTCTAATGCACAATTATTGACTTATTTTGTTATCTTTTAATCAGGCCGCGGCAATTCGATTGGAGATTAGGGGTGGCGAATGGAAAGAGGCCTTCATGCAGATGGATGGCGAACCGTGGAAACAGCCTTTGAGCGATGAATACTCGTCATTTGTGGAGATCAAGCGGGTGCCTTTCCAATCTTGTATGATTAATGGAGACTAGGTTGCAGGAGAGGTTGATTTTGGTTAAGGTTTGTATAACTTTGGTTAATGCTTTTCCCTTGGGGTAAGAAGATCCATGTATTAGACATGGTTTCCTCCTATGGGAGTTGTAAATTTGTATCAGTCTAGTCACTAGTCCAGAGGAAATTCCATTGCACTGAGTGAGTTGATTTAATTGGTCAGCTTTATTTGCACTTTGCCTTTGAGACAGACCCTTTATCAGGGTTTGGTACTGTTTCAGCCAGTAGAAGTGTATTATTACTATTATTTACTGGTAATATCAAGGTAGTCTACATTAGCTACTCTTTGAACTTCTCTGCAATTCCCCTGATGATTGAAGAATTCTCCATTGCCGGACAGCTCTCTGCTCCACTTAAGGAGTGTCCAGTGCATTGATCTCCACTGGGAGTTGCTAAACCAAAGTTCCCTCATATTGGTCTCCATCTGCTGGGACATTCAAGATTGAAGTTGTAATTTACTTAAATCAGGGATAAACTACGTGTTAATGGTAGTAATAACAATGTCTGATGAGCAAGCAAATTACTTCATCTTGGTCTTGACTGGACGATTGAACCATGACAACTGCATCAACGATCGAAACATACACGAAGAGATTGATATAAAGAGTGTTCATGCATCCTTACTGTTAAATCTACACGATCTTCCTTTTTCCAGGATCATCCAAACCAGTCGTAGCGAGTAGGTACTCGTTGAATAGATTGACATTGAGAGTCCATTGTATGTTCCTTATTTTTTGGAAAACACATGGGTTCGCTGTTGTGTTCCCCATTAGTTGGAGGCGAGGCAGGGTATGGTATGTCTTTGCCTACGGTACTTGCCCTGTATTTGGGTTTTGATATTATTATTGCAAGTAAAAAGGCGTAAATGCAGTAATTCCGTATTGGCTAAAAGAGTGACACGCTCGTCGAAAGGGGGAAAACTAAAAAAGTCTTGGCGTAGGAGTCAGTAGGGTTTAAACGCCTCCTCCATTAGACTTCTCAGAGACCCTCCGTCCAAGATTAGATTCCTCCTCCAAGCTCCGTAGCCATGGCGAGCACAAAAGTCCAGAGGATTATGACCCAACCCATCGTACATTTCACGCTTTTCTTGTTTTCCTACTCCTTTGTGTTTCGTTTTTCGGTTTCTTTTCCTCCGTTTACTGATTTATGCTTTCTTTTTGGTTTCTCCAGAACTTGATTTTCAGATTCCTTCAAAGTGTGAGTGGCCTCTGTTTTTTTTTTTTCTTTTTAGCTGATTTTTCTTCTGGGTATGCTTTACTTTGCCTTTTGTTTTGTTGAAGTCTTTCAAGCTTTTCTTTTTGGTGTATATGTTACAGAAAGCGCGCATTCAGATTTGGCTATTCGAGCAGAAGGATTCGAGGATTGAAGGCAGAATCATTGTAAGTCTTTTGTTGGGCACTGTATTATTTCTTTTGAAAAACTTGTTGAATCGACAGAGTTATCTGCTTTGGTGTTAAGGTTTTTTTTTTTCTGAATTCTTCTTTTCCATTAAGACTGTAGTTTTTGAGTCAAAGCATTCGTACGACGGATGCTTTTCTTCTCATTGTTTTGAGCTGAATTTTTTTAGTGGAGAATCTCTAAACTTCCCTCAACTCATCCTTCAGTTGTGCCTCAAAATCTCCTTACTCTTGGATTTATGCACATTTTTATCCTTAATATTCCAAAACCTATTCAAATGGAAGTCGGGAAGTAGGCATGGAAAATTTATTGACTCAGGCACTTTTTCTACATCTAGTTCTGCAGCCTTTATGGATAATTGCTGTTAACTGTGGTTTATTTGCATATACTTGCTGCTCATATATACATATAATTGAGTTGCTAAATTTTAAGATACAGATTCACAGTGTCACTTTTAATCTATTCTTACTCCTGTTTCAATAATCATCAGTAACTGTATCATCAGGAAATGGCATGCATCATAAGACATCACTTCCAGTAGCAAATAGCATCGACTGCTGAATTGGTTATTTGACAATATGTCAAGGAATTATTTGCTTTGTTCATTTAGTTGGAGTAATGAACTTGCAAAATTCTCGCTGTGCTACGTAAATGATCATTACATGCCTATTGAGTCTCAACTGACCTTATAATGAGTTGGTGCTCTTTTTATTGCTTTCTATTGCATCTTTTGTTCCTTGGGCCACAATTTATTTCCTTCACCACTTTTTATTTGGGCCACGATACTTCAATGGGTCATTTCACATCTTGGTCTTTCATCTCGAGCTTGTGCCTTGACCTTTTTTTTCCTGACAGTGACTTGAGTATTATATTTGCTTGGTACTGCATTGTGCACTATTCTCTCTCGCATATAAATATATTATATTGAGGAATAAACAAGTACCTTTTGTTTAACGCCTATCCACCCAGACAACTGTTGGTGGTTTTTCAATGTCTCATTGAGCAGTTGTTTGCTTCTACTTATTGTATTGTCTGTTTTTTATGTTATATTTTGGTTATAGGGATTTGACGAGTACATGAATCTGGTCCTTGATGATGCTGAGGAAGTCAATGTCAAGAAAAAGAGCAGGAAGTCTCTAGGTAATTTACTTCAAAATGATCTTTGCTCTCTCCTACCCGTGCATGCATATTCTTACTCTTGTCTTGAAGAGTGTCTTTGGGCTATTTGTTTTGTTATTCCTCACTCCCATTTGTGTGCATACTCTTATGCACATATTTTCCCGTGTCCAGGCAGGATTCTTCTTAAAGGGGACAACATTACTCTGATGATGAACACGTAAGTTAAACAGAAAAACTAGTCCTCCTCTTCTCTTTACATAAGTGTTTGTTCTGAACACGTAAATCTTGTACCTTACAGGGGCAAGTGATGATTGTTTCCAGCTGATTTTGTACATGGCATTAGACTGCGCATGGAATTTGAGGACTTGTAGTGTCTATCGTTTGGTAAATCGTGTACGATACATTGAGCTTTAGGCTAAGAGTTTCATTCGGATGTTTGTGAAAATACATGTCTATGATGGATGTTGTTTGCCTTGCCATTTTACTTAATATCCTACTACTTGTTGGGAACATAGAGCTACGATGAGATATCTTAGCTTCATAAACTAGCTTGTGCATCTAACCTTTTTCGTCTTCTCATGATATTTTGTATTTTGCCTCTAATATTGAGTATTTAAAAACTTCGAACCAGTTGGACTTATTTTGGTTCATGTTTCCGATTCAGTGAAAATGATTAGTCATTAGTACTGACATTAGTACTGACAGGTGAATACTCATATATTAACTATAATTAACAGTTACAATGCATACATATGTTTGCAACTGATTGCTTACAATCCTCATCTCCATCAGGGCAATGTATATAGAGTGCATCTTTGTTACCTCTTTAACCTGGGCATTGTGATGGGATGTTGAATTTGGGACAT
Source organism: Passiflora organensis (assembly GCA_019739055.1). Classification (NCBI taxonomy): domain Eukaryota; kingdom Viridiplantae; phylum Streptophyta; class Magnoliopsida; order Malpighiales; family Passifloraceae; genus Passiflora; species Passiflora organensis. The sequence continues at coordinate 2,157,424 of JAEPBF010000269.1, forward strand.
TTGAACCATATAGTTCGACATCTCTTTTGTCTTAGACCTCATTTTCTTATGAAACCCATCACAAAAACTATATGGTTACCAATAGCCTGTTCTTCTTTCTCAAAATAACATTGCAACTGCCATAGACTTCGATCCATATCAATGGGGACTCTTGTGATTAATTGCATATTGGATCCCATTTAGCAATTGCCCCTTTTGTGCATATCTTTTTAGCAGAACTCTGTACATAACATCTAGCCCAACAACAACGAAGGACTCGGTAAGAAGACAGACTCTGAGAAGGATCAAAGGAGTCCCTTCGCCGTGTACTCCCAAGTAACCTTTTATTTGCGCACTATGGTCGCTTGAGAAGGAAAGAAAAAGGTAAATGGAACCGGAAAAGAGGGAAATGACGGAACCTGGATGTGATTGATATTATTCAGGTAGGGCCTGGATGTTGGAAGAAAGTGACTTGACTCAAAAGAAATAGACACAGGTGGGTTGGAAGGGAAAACTGGTAAGGTGACAAGAATCAATCCTTTAGTTGCTATTTCCATTTCATATGTCTCTCTTCTGGAATGCAAGTGCTCTGCCCCTATTTTGGTCTCCTCAATCTAGTCACTACTCGTTACTGAACACTGACTCAGCATCCATATCATATATGTCCTGTGGTCTAAAAGCTCGATGGATGATTTCTTTGTCCTGTAATCCCTATGATTCAACTCCCATTTGAGTATGTTAAAATATATAAATTTTAAGGAAGAAATCAGTCTCCTCCTCGTCGTCGTAGTCTACAGTGTTTGAGCTAGTGCTCTTAATAGTAGCAATTACCTGCCCATTATCCATGCTAGAGATTTTAATTTAATCATTTGAGAAAAATGATGTAATGATGTAATGATGATAGGGCCCCATGGTTGAGCTCGATTTAGTCAAAAAGACCAATTATTTCTGCCTAGGGTTTCTTGGCAAAAGATAATCATAAAACATTATTACATCCAACCAACTTGGTCTCACGGTGAAGTTTGTTTTATTATTAGTGTTCATTTTATTAGAACTGATTAAAATTTGTTAAAAAATAATTTTCTAATTTGTCCGAAATATTTAAAATATTTTGAATCCTTTCTTGATATTTTATTAAAAATAAATAAGTTTTATCTCTTAAGTTAACTAATAAATAGTTTTATTCTACTTACATTATAATTGAATTAATAATTATTACATTGAAAAACAACATGATTATAAGTTGGGAGAAGAGAAGGTAGCATCCGGCGTGAATGATATCTCAGTCATGATTGCAAATGTGAAAACAAATATAAATTAGGACAGAATTCTTTGCTTAAAAAAAAAATACAATTAAATTAACCCTTGATAATCTATTGCTAAGGTATTCCAATGAGTCTGTTTCCTTCCGTTTCAAGTGGAAAAATCCTTACCGTAATGATTGAAACTGAACAGTGATGGTGGATGGATCGATCCCTTAGACAGAGAAACAGTGAAAGACCTCTGATGCACTTAATTATAGGGTTCTGTACATCAATTGCCTTATTTCCTTGTCTTCTGGAAGAGCTTTAGAGTCTTTGTCAACCTATCGAGGAACATCACTTACTTCTGTCTTGTGTGCAACAAACGTAGGTACTGTTTGTTCATGTTTCATTATGTTCTTTCTTCTTTGGAAAATTATGCACCCCATTCTCTGCATGTATCTGCATTCTACCACCATTTCAGAAAAAAAAAATTTAATGGATCTCTTGAAATATCTAGCTTGCAGCTTCCTCTTACCCTTTAACCATATGTTGTAAGGTAGGTGATTGGAATTGAATTCATAGCACACTTGTCTGCTTCCTATTGAAGGAAGGGTATCCTCCATTGACCTCTTTCCCCGTCCTGTCAACTTCTTTCGTAAATAATGCATCTCTCTTGTCTTTATCACAAAAAGAAAAAGTTAACATTGCCATCTCGCAAATGCCTGTAAATTTGCAATCTTATCATCAATTATTTTCATGCATACTCATCGTTTCCCCTAAATTCCTTGTCAATTATGTTTTCCAATAATCCGATTATTTTCCTTAATTAATTAATAGTCACACATGAAGCGAAAGAAGAAAGCTGTCATGGTCATTCATGACCAGGTCTTCATAAATTTGACGACAAGAGAGCCTGCAAATGGATAAATACTTTCAATTTCTTCACGACTTCAAAACAGGCAAGCCATCTCGTATTAAATTTAAATCATTGATTTCCAATTCCAATTTTAATTTCCATGAACCAAATAGAGGGTTCTTCAGATAAAATTTGTGCCGTGTTCTAAATGAAGGGATGTTTTCTAGAAAAACTTTTGATTAAAATAAAAGGGGAAGCCGCAATGTCATTTCCATCCAAGTAGGGAACATATTTGGTTACCCATATGCTCATTCCGGTGCTGTGCATATAAATTCCAACAGTATCTCACTCTGTTCTATTGCAATTAACAAAGTCGTCCACTAATAAGGTTCTTAGAAAGTCATTCAACTCATTGTCTTGTCCACGGGGCAATCACCAGTATCCATAAACCCACAAGATAACTATAAAGAAAACTAAAGGTACTACAGGAATGAAATAGCTGCCTAATCTCAATTATCGTTTTGGTAATCCCCCACTTAAGAATTATATTTATTACATAAAGCAGTACAAAAGAAGTATTTATCAGTTGCAAAAGTCTGATTAGGTGTCCATTTCGATTGTTGTCAATCAAAATCCAGTAAGATATTGTTTCTAAAATGACGGTGTTTTTTCTTATAATTCGAAATTGAATTGGAATTTTCTGGAACCTTTATAAAAGTTAATATTGATCATAACCTAAGTATGATTATTATCATGAGTAGAAAAAATATTTATTTCTTTATGTATAAAAGGTGAGTATAAACTAATGATGGAGCAGAAGATAACGTTTAACCTATAATGAGTTAAGGGAGATGCGTTTAGCTAACTAAAACCTCATAAACTAATCTCATAAGTGGGATATGGTTGGTAATTAACACTAATCTATTCCTGCTAATTCTTTATTGTATCCCACAAGTAAGAAAGTCGAGGAGAGTCTTGGTGGAGGATTAAAGCATTAATATATATAAAGCCAATCACACAGATTATGTTTGTGTTGGGATATGAATACTTTGTAATGATTTGTTCCTATATATTGTCCTTGGCGTGTACGTTGGGTGGTGGATGGGGACAAAAATGGTGGAGGCCCATGCCTAATGACTAATTCTGTGGGTGGGATCAATAGTCTCACAGTGGTTAAAACCTACTTAATTATGTAATTAACATATATTTATATGTATCCGCACACATATACGATACGTGTTCACAAACAGGGGATGCTGCTTCATCTGTAAGTGGCGACTTCCTAACTAAAGACTGATGTGAAAGGAATGGCATATAACAGTGGAGGGGTCATCTGAGTTTGGGTTCCAGACTTCCATATCCAACTATATAATTTATGAGGCATAAATAGGTTCAGATCCAATCCCACCTGAGATATCCAAGCTGAGTAACCCTTGCTTTTTCTTGGATAATGAAAAGTATTCTTTTGTTCTAAATATAAACAGAGATATGAATTGCAATACGATTTATTGTAATATATATTAATAATAATAATTTAGCTATTCCTATTATATTTATTCTTATTGCTATTAAGTCAAAAGCTTGTCAATTATTTTATTTGGTTTTTGATTAATCCCGCAATTCAATTTGGTCAAAGTTTCATTCTGCAGCTGTCCTTTTATTTTAGCACTACACAGACAGTTCACTTTATGAATCGTCAACATCACAATATTATGTTGTTTCCTTTTGCTTGTTAAATAAAACATTTTTATCTCAATAAAATGGAAAAAGATTGACCTTAAGAGAAGGAAATATGGATAACCAAAGAGAATAATATAAAAGTTGAGTGTCTCCTCCAATTATTCTGAATTGGCCTGATCCAATTTTATTTTTTTAGTTAATCAAAATAGAGATTATGCAGCTATTCACCGCAGGAATAAAGGACAACGGTCGACAGATTTGAATATTTGCATGATAAAAATTTTAAAATTCATAATTTATATGAATTTTGTTGCATAATGGTGCCGAATATTTCTTTTTTTTTGAATGATTAAGAAAATGAAGTCTCAAAATTTCATAATAATCTCGTAATTATGAAAACCATATTGGACCCATCAATTCAGTCTGTTTTATTTCGTTTTATTACGTATGTTTCTGTGATTTTATATTATATAGCATGACATGATACATTTATTAGGGTTATTCTATTTATATCCGTTATTACTCATATCCTAAATATAATATTTTAAAGAATCCAATAATTATAATTTATTATGGATCAAAATTTGAAAAAAATAATCTACCTATAACAACACAGTTCTATTTTATAAAAACAAAAAAACGAAAAACTATTACAAAACGTAAGACCATATGATTGGACCCCTGGTCTCGAAAGCTGCTGCTTTCTATTATTGGATGCCACTTCATTCGCTGTAACAACCTGTGCACATGTTGGAAGCAAACTCTGTATCCCTATGGTAATATCAAATGTAGCGTATTACAGCCGTCGCGCTATCATTCCGCCATCACTTCATCATCCTCTCCACCAAAGTGCGTGTTACTGTACACAACCAAAAGCCAACGCAAACCGGATGGACCCACTTTCCTGTTGGGAAATGACGACATAGCCTAGCCAAAACCCATGAAAATAAGGAAAATAATTCCGTTTTCCTTCATTACTCCTTATAAATACCCTACCCCATCATTCACCTGTCCAACCCATTACCACTTTCCAGTTCTCTAATCTTTTATTACCCTCATTTTCTCTGTGTCATCATCGTCTTTCACTTCTCTTTGTTTCGGGATATAGAAAAGGATATACTTATAGCTGAAGAAATGGCAGCGAGAGAGCCGTTCGAGGTGAAAGCAGCAACACCTGCAGCGCCAGGAGCAGCTGGACAAAGCTCTCCATGGCATTCGCCTGTGCCCTACTTGTTTGGTGGCCTTGCAGCTATGCTTGGTCTGATTGCCTTTGCTCTGTTGATTCTTGCATGCTCCTACTGGAAGCTATCAGGGAACTTTGACGGTGAAAATGATGGTGGGGAGAGGGACCTGGAGGCCGGAGAAGGAGGGGAGAAGAAGGAGCAAAATGAGAAGCGAGTTGCATCCTTTGAACCCAAGCTGCTGGTGATTATGGCAGGTGAAGTAAAACCAACTTTCTTAGCCACACCAATGTCCAGTAGATCCTCTTCTTTTGGTGACACAAGTAGTACCAAGAGCTGTTCTTGTAATGAAAAGAGCGAGAAATCGGAGGATGAAGGTGGGGTTGAGATGGTGAAGCAGGGGACCACTCCAGGTGACCAGGTTCAAAGCGGAAGAAGCATGGATACGATCCATGAGTCCTCAAATCAAAACCATTAACCTGTGATTTTTTCTCCATTTTCCTCAACTTTATGTAGATTTTTTTGAGGTTCTGGGTTTAGATGGGTTAGGGATGGTGAGAGACAGAGAAAGAGACCTCTGCCACAGGTTTTGTTTGTTGGGTCTCTGGCACATGTTAGTTAGAAGGGTATGGCATTTAGCAGCTTGTTTCTTTTTCTTGCATTTATATTTCCGAATCAGGGAATGTAATTTTTGAGAATCAATGGGAGAATCAGCTGTTTTCCATTATCGATCATATACATATATACCATCCCATGCAAAACCTTTTGCAGCTTGTTTTATACATCCAGCCCGAAATCCGATCGGGAAGGCAGTGATCTCTGCTGGGCTGGTTGATTTCGGAAGAAGACAAGACAAAAGAGAAGAGAAGGACATTTTTGGAGAAGAAACAGGAAGACGGGGTGAAGCAAACGTGGCATCCGGGGACAATTCGTCTCTGTAGACCTGATGCGGCGAAGTGAAACTGACAAGGTTATCCATTTACTGACTTCGATGAGACCAGATTTTAAGGCAATTTCATTTTCTTTTATGATTAATATTATTATACTATGTTTTAATTTTAATATTATTGATCTATTTTCATTCCCTTTTAAAAGGTAAAAGATGAACAGAGCTCCATCATATCAGATGCCCTGATATTTTATTTTTATATTTTCTAATTTGCAAAGAGTACCATTATCCGTAATTACAAAGGCACCCTTATCCTTTTCATTTAGCTTAAAAATAGAATTTTAGTATAAAATTCAGTTTTGCCTACAGATACAGACAATAAGGTCAAATCTCGTTAAATTTTTATATTTTTTTATTGTTTCGGTATTCATATATTGATTAGATTAGATGCATAAATTATTCATAATTAATGTTAGATGATTGTAAAATTTATTATTTTCATAATATGCGGTGCAGGTTTCTTCTCTACAGGATTGTTGCTCTATTGGTGGGCTACATTTGTGTAGATGCATGTCACTATGTCAGCGACAAATCATTAATCCATAATGCGTTCTGAAGTAATCCACACTAAGGTATATATCATGCAAAGTCATCACAAAGTTGCTTTAAGAAAATTAAATTTATGCTGCATATATATTTATATATAATATATATAAACATATCAACTTCTCTCCAAAGTTTCCCTAATACAAGTGAGAATAAAGCTTGCGCACAATGCACATTACTATATAGAAAATGATAAATCCATTCCAACTTTTGTTGTGGGGAGGAACCTAACCCGTTTGTGTTGGCAAATCCCATTTGAGAGAGAGGGGGGAAGGATATGGCAGCAAGGAATGATATTCCCAAGAATGGAACTTATCGATCCTTGTACTATCAGGGAGTTATAACTAGCTGATCCTTGTACTATCTTGGAGTTTTAAACAAAAAGATAAAGAGCTAGCTAGAGCTTAAATTCTTTTATTACAATTCCCCTATATATTCTATATCTTCTTGCTCTTGCATATCCTATCCCCCCAACTGGTCTATTTATGTTGTTTTGGTAGGGTGGATTAGATGGAAGATGCTTGGTGTCTCTTTTTTCTCTTGCTCTTTTGATTCCTCATTATATGCCGCAGAACTGAGATAGTCCTAGTCACTTGGGTAGCAATCGCATAAGAGAATTAAGGTTCGTGGAAGCTGATCCGAAAATGTTCACAACCCTATTCTTTCACTTTTTGTCATCATATCAGGATATCAGGTATTGGACCTAAATTCCACTCTGCTACACCACAAACTCCAAACCTAGAAGTAGGGTAATTAGCTTCTATTATATATGTGTATTGTTTGCTTTCAACCAATGAAGATTGAACCAACAAGGGTTTGTCTCAAAAAGACTAAATTTAAATCCGAAGATATAAATATGTATGAATTTATCACAATTCAGATAAAGATTGTTTATATAATCTGGAATACTCTTATATTTTTTAAAAAATTAAAGAAAAAAAGATTGGGTACATTTGTAATTACATCATGAAGCATATTATTGATTTAAAAAGTGGAATATATGCATCATTAGTACATTCAGTGGGACGATAGGTGGCGACGAGGAATTTGTTCTGCTAGTGAATAAAACTTGCATTTCTTTTAATACTATTATTATTGTCACGAACCGAATCCCAAATCCCTCTCTGGTTTAACGGATCCGGATGTGTAAATACGTTTAATAAAATATAATTATAATGTTCAGTTAAATTTCTAACCATATATAACAATAATCTTATCAAACAATACATGTGTAAGACATCTTCACTTATTTTCACAAGTTAGGTTTCACAATCAAATTGTAATTTTGATTAAAATTAATAGTGACTTGGATTTTGTATATCTATAGCCAGATTTTTACGTTAAATGACTTAATTAGGAGATTCTGGATTCGAAATCTAATATTATGATTGATTTAATTTGTAATACCTTGCAATTATATAAAATAAAAAATATAGTTATTTCCAATTAGAAAAATCAATTCGAGCACTTTCGTTTCCATCGACGACGAAATGTCACATAGTGAATAAGTTTGATTAATAGCTCAAATCGTGCATGATGACGAACTGTCCACTAGAGCAGCAGCCATTCATGTCAGCATCCATTAATAATCTCCACAAGCAAAAGCATGATTACTTTGAACTCTACTCAGTTCATGCTCTCCTCCCGGGGTGGATTAGTAGTAGTACATGAAAATGATCCTCGGGGCTGCTAGAAGACCTCATGGGTAAACTTGCTAAGTGGTTGTATAAATGGATACCCCTCAGGACTCAAGGATGTAATTGGTCTACGATAAGCAAAATGGAATGTTGTGCTTAGGTTTGGCGACATCCTTTGTATGGAAAGGTTTGAAGGTATAAGCCATCATGATTCATATACAGCATCGTTTATCTGGTCCAAAATCGTCCATGTCGATGACCAACTTCCAGTGAGGCATTAGTGGATATCTATATCCTGTTAATTATGAAATCTTTAGTGCCCGTGGTACCCAGTCTGCGATGGCTCTTACCTATTTTCTTCTGCTTATTGCTTGTCCATTGTATTGTGTTTTCAGCATCTTGAGAAAACGCCAAGGCCTGAATAGAGGAAAACTGAACAGAAACGACATAGACATAGTGGAAAATAGTGCAGGCTGCGTCAATTCTTTTTTTCCTCAGAATCTTTAGGTAGGTAATATATATAGCCCCATAGCTACTACTATATATATGGTTTCATGTTTGCTAGATAATCAATCACCTTGATCTTGTAGACCCACTAATAATTAATTATTTCTTTGTAACCGGACTTATCTATAATTGATATTTATGACCCACCTGAAAAATGGTGTATATATGTCTCTTTAATTTTTTTTAAAATAAATTCTATATGGCAAGATGTACAAAATTCCAAGTTTGGTTTATCAAAGCCAATTCTCTACTCATGACACAAGATCGCTTCGGTACAAGTTGAGACATAGATAACTATTGCACATGACTTCGTGAAACCATCTTTTTCTTTAGTGCACGTAAGATGATTAGAGATTGATGGGAGGTGATTGATAAGAGATTTGATTGAGGGTGTGAGATCTTATATGATTATTATATTATTACATATTGTATGAGATAATATTATGAATAATTTAAAAGATATTATTAAGGATTAAAATTTATTTATTTTTAATTAAAAATTAAGAATTTAATTATTGGCTTCGGGCAAATAGACTCACCAATAATTGGATTAGTCATTCAATACCTTGTCACAAATGGGCCAAATTCCAAACTCCCGTTAGTTAATAAGTTTGGGTCTAAAGTCCAATAACTCAAATTCCAATATTTACACATAAATATCAGATCCTTATATCTTAATGGGCCAAATTCCACACTACCTTCGAATCCTAGAAATATCTAAGGAGGAGACCCAGCATTTTCTTACAGCAGTTTACATTGTGTTCCCTCAGAATCAAAATCTTTGGTCGATGTACTTTATAAAGCATAAACAGCATTTTGGTTACTTCCAAACAAACTACAGCTTATAATAATCAAATTAGGGAAAGCTGGCCGAGGTCGGCTGGCCGCATGAAAATGAGATGACCAGGTTACGGTCTGTCCTACTTAAAAGAACAAGCTTTGGTTTTTACTGTGGCTCGACTGAATTTTCAGGAAAGTACATTGTGGAAACCATGGGATCATCCCTGAGTTGCTGTGGCAAAAAAACTTTTGATGAAGGGTACTTTATACTTGATCTTTACTCGTTGTTACTCAAAGTTTTGGTGTTAATGTATTGTCATTGATTTGCTCTTACATGAAATATGTGGTATATATGCACTTGGCAGGATTAATATAACTGCCGGAGCTGACAGAATTTCATGGAGAATATTCACTTACAAAGAGCTGCATGCAGCCACGAACGGTTTCAGTAAGGATAACAAACTTGGAGAAGGAGGCTTTGGAAGTGTCTACTGGGGTAAAACCAGCGACGGTCTTCAGGTAAATAACCTTAATCACTTGTGTCAACTTTTATATCTATACATTCAAAGCCATTTAGTATGGTTGGTCAGAGTGATCCAATTGAGCCCTTTACTTGGCTTTTACAAACTGTAGATTGCTGTGAAAAAGTTGAAAGCAATGAATTCAAAAGCTGAAATGGAATTTGCGGTGGAGGTAGAAGTTTTAGGGAGGGTTCGCCACAAGAATTTGCTGGGCCTGAGAGGCTATTGCGCCGGAACGGATCAGCGTCTTATAGTGTACGACTACATGCCTAATCTCAGCTTGCTGTCTCATCTTCATGGTCAGTTTGCCGGGGAACTGCAGCTAGATTGGAAGAGGAGGATGAAGATTGTGATCGGATCGGCAGAAGGCATCCTGTAAGTTTCTAGCTTGTTCCTGCACAATTGAATTGGACTTCGCATGACCCAAATCTTGCTTTTGATTGGGTCTAATATTATCAGGTACTTGCACCGTGAGGTTAGGCCACACATCATTCATAGGGACATAAAAGCCAGCAATGTGCTTCTGGACTCAAACTATGAGCCCCTGGTTGCTGATTTTGGCTTCGCGAAGCTGATCCCGGAAGGCGTTAGCCACATGACCACTCGCGTTAGGGGCACATTAGGGTATCTAGCACCGGAATACGCCATGTGGGGTAAAGTATCGGAGAGTTGTGATGTGTATAGCTTCGGAATACTCCTGTTAGAAGTCATCACCGGAAGGAAACCGATAGAGAAGCTCCCTGGTGGCGCGAAGAGGACCATAACCGAATGGGCCGAGCCTTTAATAGTGAAAGAGAGATTCAAGGATCTTGCTGATCCAAAACTGAGAGGGGACTTCGACGAAAACCAACTTAAACAGGCCATCAATGTTGCTGCCCTTTGCGCGCAGAACGATCCCGAGAAAAGGCCCAATATGGAAGAGGTGGTTAATTTGCTGAAAGGTTATGATCCTAGAAGCAGAGTGATGCCGACAAGAATTCATAGTGTTAGGTACCGGGAAGAACTGCTGGAACTTGACCAAACTAGCGATAATGATGAGGAAGGTGACGATGGTGGTGCGGCTGCCGGCGGAAACGACCATTCAAACGACAGTGAATATGGTGTATTTAGTGCCATGGCGGACCCTGACAAACGCCCTCAGAAGACGCGAAAATAACCAAAAGGAACTTAACGTATGCAATTGTTTTCCCTTTAGGCTTGTTAAAGTGACCAACCAAGATTGTAGCTGATGCTTTTTACTCTGATTACCATAAATATTCAATAATTTCAAACAAATTCCTTAGTTATTCTAATTTCTAATACCATACATGGTTCTATGATTCTTTTTATTACTAAAGAGAATAAAAATCTGTATCGGTCTGGATATTTCGAGGTGAGTGTGGTCGGCGCGAAGGCCCACTTTATAATAATGCGCAAAAAGCACGTGCTTCATTTAATCTTGAAGTCGACATCCAGTTCTTCAACCTAGTCTTATCCGGTGAGCAAAAACTTTTTACATTTTCTTCGGAACTGACGGAGTGGTTGGCGACAAGGCGGAGGACAAGGAAGATGGAGTGGGTCGGTGGTGCACGTGAAGGATATGAGATCGGACCCGCCAAATGCTCCTCGCTCCGTCCCTCCGTGGAACCCAATCAAGGCTGTACTTGCCCATCAAGCACATGCACTGCAAAGCCGACACTTCTTTTCCCATTCCTCTAGTTCTTTTATACGCGGAGAAAAGATTTCTCTCTACTTCCTGGAAATGTGCTTTCCCGTTATCTTGCCTCGCCGCCACTTCTGTGTTGTTAGCCGACCATCCAATTAGAAGAAGATAATTTCACAACGACATTTAAAGCGTACTACACGTTAATTTCACAACAAATATGATGTTATTAAATATGACAATATGACTAACTAACCAATAAATAATGATTGATTTAAGTAAAAAAAAATTATTTAGTTATGACATTAATTATGATTTCGTATTGAATATTAAAAAATTAAAATTTAGAAAGAAATTAATATTGTCACTGGTGAGAATAGTGGAAAAGTAGAGAAAATACAAATAAATTTTACTTCTAATCAAGTTTGGACCATACACCCCATGATCCAAATGCAACAATTAACCCCGATTGATTAACACTAACACAAAGTAAATTATTGTTTTTAGCAAATGCTTAACTTGACAAACTATTTGTCATTTGCAAACCCAAATAATTACTGTATTACTGGTTGCCCATGTTAATCTCCCGTTAAAGCGAAGGAACGACGCCGTACTGGGCATCAGTCAGGAAAGAATCAGAGGTAGGAGGAGAGTCGTGGGAGAAGCGGTCCGTATTGGATTCTGGTACGGTCCGTTTCGCGAACCGGCCTTTGATTCTCGGCCTGGTTTCCGCATAAGCTTTACGGGATGCGTAACGTATGGTCTTTTCGAATCTCCGGTTCTTCCTCTTCTCCCTGTACCTCAAGACTCTCGCTTCGCGGTCAATCCCACATAACTGCGCTGGTGGGTTGGTAGCGGTAGTCCCGGAGACGGGATCAGTGATGGAATTCATGTTTTGGCCAAAATGGTAGGGAATGTCGGACATGGAGTTTTCGTCAGGAACAACTCCTACGTCAAGCGAGGAAGACGAAACCTGAAGACGGCGAACACCCACAAGAAAGAGTCATTCCTTGTTATTATATATTAAGTATGGCATTAGACTCGAAGACTTCACTAAGAGGAATAGGAAGCTTACGCTGTGGCCAAGAGACCGAGACGATGGGTAGTTTGAGGAGGGGATTTTCGATCTGTAGAAATCAATGTCAAAGCACATTTCATTGTTCAATGCTTCATGATCGATTGGAGATTGTTTGCTTTGCACAGGAACAACGCTATCACTGGCTCCACTGAGGTGATTCTGCTCTCGGTAAAACATCCCCTCAAAAGAGCTATGATCCACAGAATTAAGAAAAGAATTCGTGCTGAAGAGAAACAGGTCACAAATCTGATATCCAGGCTTCAGTTCTTGATTGGTTTCCATGTCCATCACTTTGGAGCTGAGCGCGGACTGGTGCTGCTGCTGGTTCTCGTTCTGGTTATGATTAATAGATAATGGTAGCATCCAAGAAAACCCATCAGCTTCGTCATTTTGATGGTATCCAGTAGCGACGTTATCTGTTACAAGGAAACTGGAAGGCGAAGATTTGAGTATTGACTCCGTGCAATCAAAGAAGAGCTCAACAGGAACCCGTTCATGGCGGCGAGTAAGTGGGTTGGCAGAGTGGATGTTGGCGTCGCAAGTGTCGCAGAGTGCCGCCTCGTCCACCTTGCACATGACAGACGCGGGTGCCTGTTCGCATACCTCGCACATCCATACCCGCTCCTGCCTCGACATTAGCTGCTGCTTATTGCTGTAGTTATTATAGTGGATGGTCGTGTCGCATTTAATGCAAAGGGAAGCTGAACCAGAGCGGCAGAAGCCAGCAGCGGCGGCCCCCGTCTTGCACGAATCGCAGCTTTTGGTTGGCACACTCCATCCTCCGGCCAAGATTCTCAAGCTCTCAGCTGCAGTTCCCATCCTTGGACCAACCTACTAAGCAATGCAATGGAAGGCTTATGTTTCCCTGTAAAAAGATGTTATTTTCTAGATACCCTGAGAGGGAGAGTTTGAGGTAGGTACAAGTAACATCCGTAGCTTCGCATTCCAATATAATGTCTATAAATTATCTACTCACGGGTCAATGGAAGGCAAATCTGGATGCTGACCGATGAGAGGGGGAGACGTGGATTGTTGTTGGCCATACGAAAAGACTTGCTCTTTTCTACTGGATAAAACCTGTAGACTTTTATTTTCTGAAATTTTCACACTGTTTTGAAGTCCATTTAATTCGTGTCTGTTTTGACTTGTAGAAAAATCCATGGTATTCACAAAATTTGGAAAGAAAGTTGTCTCTTCTTCTACAGAAGAATAATGGCTCAAGTTCGTTCAGATTGAGATGACAAATATAAAAGGCTGATGTTGGAGATTCTCCCACAGTTTAACTGCACAATAACAAGTAAGCTACTAGTGATTTTGATCCTTCAAATTCTTCCTGGTTGAATGATAATATTTATATATTCTTGTAGCATTTTTAATATTTCTCTTCACATATGTAGCATATTTTTATAAATTCCGGACTGGTTCGACTCACCCAACAGAAAGGATGATGCAAAATTGGATTTCCAGCGAGCTATTATCTTTTGGTATACAATAATTATCATTCGACAGCAAGAGCAAGCTCTGCAATGAAGTCTTGCCGACATATATGTAGTGGATGCCAAATCAATTCATGCCAGCCGACTCTACTATCTTTCCTTCGTATTTCATATCACATGCTACGAAGGGTAAAGTAGCAAATGAGTTCCTGGAAAAACCCATTAGCTTGATCAAGATTAACATCTGAGATTTTGTGGATACTTTTACTCTAAAGAATATTACTCTCACCAGCATCAGAAAGTCTGGGATGATTAAAATGGATATTGGAAAAATGGGTTGGATTAGTATTAGACAAAGATTTACCATTTACAGTAAAATGAAAGATTTTGTATATAAAAATCTTTTCTTAGGCTCTTGGGTAAGTAGACCCAGCAGGCTAAAGATACTTATCATGTTGATAGAAGAGACCCAACGCGGTCACAACACGAAATGAGAATGAGAGAAGCCCTGTTCACCTGACAGATTGCATTCAAGATGAATTAACGGCAAAAGGACATGGATCAGACATAGAGGACAGCCTCGTGGATAAGGAAGTATGTGACAATTGAAAAACGTGTGTTAGTTAATGATATCTATGCTGATCTCTTGGAATTAACCAGTTAAGCGATCGGATTATGTATTCCTCAACAAAAAAAGCGATCGGATTATGATTACAAGAAATGATCCGAATTTGATCTTTCTATGCGAAACCAAAATAAATTGGATTCCGGAATCTGAAGACTATTGGATCGAATAGGTTTAAAGCTGATGGTCGGTCTGGAATATGGATTACAAACCACAATCTTGGTAAGCTGTAACGAGGACATCTCCTGTTACTGAGCCTGTCCATATCTCCCCAATTGGTAGAACTTCGAAAGAAGAGTGAAGCTTGAGATAAAAATAGCCATTTTATGTAGAGGCTGGAAAATCAAAGAGATGATGGCGTATGATCCTTTCGTGCGCTTTTTTTAAAAAAAAAAAAATTAAATATATTTGCTGTTAATAATAATAACTAATCTCTTCATTATATATATAGTAAAAGCTCATTAGTCTTTCTGCTGTGACATATGACTGAGACTTATATCTCCAATCTGACGAAGATTTTCTACTAAGTACACTCTATACACGAACCATGAGTACTCTAAATTCTGATATAAAAGCCATCCCTAGAACTGCTTATTAGAGACAGAGCAGTAGCTGCTATATGCTTGGAGCTCAGTCCCGCTGCGTCAATCTGGTCTGTTTGCGATCCATGGTCCAAATATCTGTCAGGTAGCAGCATAGGTCTCCACTGCACCGGGTTAAGGAACTGAGGTTAGTTAGGAATACAGATCTCAATATAGCCTCTAAGAACTGATATAATTGATCATCTAGAGGGAATTAGTCATTGTTGACGATAAATATCTTTCAATTTTTTAAAAAAGAAGGATTGATCATCCAGAATAGAAGCGTTTTATGAGATATTCACCTTGATATATCCATCCAGCAGTCCGTTCAAGCTCATGAAATTAGAAACGTGCGAGCTGAATCCTCCAATGGATCCTTCTTCCACTGTGATGAGCACCTCATGCTCTTGAGCTAACCTCCTGATCAATTCTCCATCAAGTGGCTTGCAGAATCTTGCATCGGCAACTGTTGTTGAGATTCCTACTGCTTGGAGAAGTTCCGCTGCTTGCATACAGCTTTGCACTACTGTCCCATATCCCAGAATAGCCACTCCACTTCCCTCCCTTAAGATTTTTCCCTTTCCAATCTACAGTTCAATTTGGTATTTAGAAAAAACATGTAGAATGTATATTTTAAGCTTTAGAGACGTATGATTCTCATATATTTACCTCTAGTGGTATCCCTTTATTATTAGGTGGAAGAGAGGAGCCAATGCCATTTCCTCTGGGGTACCTAAAGCAACTAGGCCGGTCATCAATGGCAGCGGCGGTGGCAACCATATTCATCAGTTCGGTTTCATTTGAAGGGGCCATGACCACCATGTTTGGTAAACAAGCCATGAAAGTAGTGTCAAATGCACCACAATGAGTTGGACCATCTGCACCCACGAGGCCAGCCCTGTCTATGGCAAATCGCACTGGAAGTTTTTGGAGGTCCACATCATGAACTACCTGCACCATCCGCAATGAAGAACAGGAAAATCCATTTATAAAGCCTGACAAACTTCAAGACCATGCTAGTTTCTGAGATTCAACCTCTTTTGGGTTACTGTAGTTCACCTGATCATATCCTCTTTGTAGGAAAGAAGAGTAAATAGCACAAAATGGTTTGAGTCCTTCAGCAGCAAGACCAGCAGCGAAGGTGACGGCATGTTGTTCTGCTATTCCAACATCGAAGCATCTATCAGGGAATTGCTTTTGGAACAGATTAAGCCCTGTCCCTCCTCCCATTGCAGCATGTATGGCCACGATCTTATCATCTTCCTCTGCTTCCGCTATCAAAGAATCCGCAAAGTATTTGGTATACGAATGAAAATTTGACTTGGTCTTCAATTGCTTTCCTGATTTTGGTTCAAACTTCACAACACCTAAACAGAATCGAAACTCATTAATCAACCACCTGAACAACAGAAATCTAAGCAACATTTCTGGTAAGTGACTAGCTAGTGCGGTACCATGCATCTTGTCTGGCGCTACCTCAGCCGGAGCATAACCTTTGCCTTTCTCCGTGATAACATGAATAAGAACAGCTCCTGGTGATGGCATGGCCTTAATCTTCTTTAAAATGCAGACGAGGTCTTCCACGCTGTGACCATCCACTGGACCAATATAATACAGCCCTAGATCCTCGAACAAGGAAACCGCACAACCACTCGGCGTTCCACCCTTGTAAGAGTCGCTTCTCACGGGAATTTTCTCAGCAATTTGCTCTTCGCTTGAACTAAGGCTTGCTAAGGCTTTGCTCAGGGCTCCAACAGGAGATGCAGGGCCATCCACCGTGGCAGTGGGCAAAGAAACCTGTTGATTGTCGTTCAAGATGACAATGAGATTTGAATCAAGATAGCCTGCATTATTCATAGCCTCATACGCCTGCCCGGCCGTCATGGCACCATCTCCTATCACTGCAATTACGTGGTTGTCCTTCCCCAGCAAATCTCGACCAACTGCCATACCTGTAACGGAAATCAAGAGGGACAATCATATTTCAGGCAGGAACTAGTTAGTTAGCACGCACAAGCATCATAGCTGAAACTGATTAATGTTCTGGCTTGTGTCCCAACAGCGATCAAACTAACATAATTATAAATAAAAAAATATATATTATCGAACTCCTATCCAATGTCTTTATAAATCAATTTCATAAACGAATCTACTGACCTCGAAGAAGTGCATCTGAACTGTCAGGAGAGATTAATCGAATTGTCTCGTCGATAGATATTCTTCATTATTAAAAAAATAAAAAATCTTACAGTAAAGTTGATCGTACAATCAGCGAAAGACACACAAAATACAGTACCTTAAATCTTTTTCACCTGCCTGTCTCATTTGAAGAATGAGCTCTACCCACCGGCAATTTTATGATGGACAATGTGCACGTACAGTAAAATATCAAGATAATAGTATTTTATTATCTTTTTACTATATACGAATAATATTTTTATTATTTTTTAATATAATAAAAAAATAAGAAAATACTATTCATATATCTTGGTTTACTGTTTATCTGTGCATATTGTCCATCATAAAATTACCCCTCAACCGATATTTGCAATTATTTCTCAAAATCTGTCTCAGGTTCAATCCAAATATCATATGAATATGGAATTTTCTATTCATAAATTGATTTTTCTTAAAAAGATAGGGTTGCAGTACTGATGAAGAACAGTGAAGATTCACCCCACCTAATGCTGCTGAAATGCTAGTAGAACTGTGTCCGGTTCCAAAAGCATCGTATTCACTTTCATCCCTCCTGGGAAACCCTGCAAGGCCGCAAGTTTGTCGAATCGTATGCATTTTCGCTCTCCTTCCAGTCAAGATCTTATGCGGGTAGGTCTGCATATACAAAGCAGTAAGTAAGATATTGTTGCCAGTTAGATGATGAGCTGAAACTTGAGGACATTCCAATTGCTGTAGCTGTAGTTTTTGAATTGTAGACTAAAGTGTAAAACTTTCACCTGATGGCCGACATCCCAAATGATTTTATCTTCGGGAGCGTTGAAGACATGGTGAAGTGCCACTGTTAGTTCTGCTACTCCTAAGCTTGAACTTAGATGGCCTCCTGTCTTTGACACTGAATGCACAACCTCCTCCCGTAGTTCATCCACCAGCATTTCAAGTTCCTGCGAATTATTTAAGATAAGCACTAACTCAAACATATATTCATGAATTATTTTGCAACAGATAATCGATCCCTCTATAGAAAACCGAAATAGAGAAAATTCGCTTAGTTTGATTAGTTGCATACCTTAATGGAAAGGTTTGTCATGTGAAATGGATAGTTTATGGTATCAAGAATTGGAGTAGAGGGTCTATTTTCGGAGGAGTCGAGGGACTTGTTTTGCTTCTGCTGCCGGCATGTACCACTCATGTTCTTCTTCTTCTCATCATTCGCTCCCAAAGCAGCAACTACTCTTTTGAACTGGAAGACAACAGAGGGAAAAATATCAATTTTTTTTCGCTTTTTGTTGTAGTTTTTTCACTGGGAAAATATAAAATATTCTCCCGTGAGTACTACGACGAAAAGGATCATCACCTTTCGCTCGCTGCTGAAGAATTTGGTGGTGGGTTTGTTTAGCAAGCTAGAGACAGACCACTCATTGAAGGAATACAGGGAAAGAAGGCAGTTGGAACCCAGAAAAGCAGCAGCCATTCCGCGAAACTAATTACAGAATTTATGGTTTAAAGAAACTAAAAATTGATACTAGGTACAGCAGTCCAATCATGGATCCCGAAGACTTGAGAGCAAAGCATTTATAGGCGACCTAGCCGAGACCATGGGGAGTCATCAACCCAACCATAAGCCTTGTTTGACCTTTTGTCGTCTTCCTTTTTGGAAAATATCAGATCGAGCCATACTATAAATGCAGGATATATTATATTTATATTTTTATAGAAAACTGTAATATATAATTCTTTGTTAGAAAAGAATAAAAAAATTTAGATTTATATGTATTGTGTGATGTTATTATTTTTAATAAAAATTATAATCTATCACGATAGATTGATGTTATCATTTTTAACAAGATCTCTCGTTCGGTTCATGTAGACTTAGAATTCGGAGTCCGGATCGCGACAAAAACATTTGATTGAAATCTAGGTCATTAAAATTGTTTTGATGAGAATTTCTTCTAATAGTTTAGTGATACATGAACGCTCACCTCTGACTCGGCCTTTTCCGCAGAGATCATGATTTAAAAGTTTTGTTAGGTGATCGGTGACTATCACCTCTACAAAGGAAAAGATAACACTGTCGGGGATGGATAAACCTTAACCACTGATAGGTACAACAATCAATGATATTGAGGCGTGGAAGAGATAGAAAATGAGAATCACGTGCACTGCCCGTTGGGCCCTTAGACTCACAATCACCTCAAAGGACACATGCTGTCACGACCCGAACTTTAGATCGCCGACTCAACGATACTAAATGTGTATAGAAAAGTATATAAAATCACAATTGTATTGTGCGGTTGGATTTTTAATTAAATAATTAAAAAATATATCTTCTAAATGGATAAACTTTTATATCGTGTAAGAATTTTTCCTTTTATATCTAGTTTATAAATATCTAGTTTTAAACCAAATATCTAGTTTCTAAAAATATTAGAAAAACAAAAAGTACTGTCAGAACAAGGTTCAAATTGATTCGTCACATCATAATTCTAGGAATTCATGTAATGTCTGAATCAAGCAATTGATTTTTTTCTAGGAATTCATGTAATATCTGAATCAAACAGTCAAAACCGATAGATTTTTTCAGGTACTCGGTCTAGTGTAAGATTGAAAGGATATTCAAAAAGAAAAACCTTTCATATCTCTTACTATTCTTACATGAACATGCAGAAGATTTCCGAGGGGCAACTTAATGATTTTATTTTATTTTTCTGGTACCTGGGAACGTAATTTATGGCATGGGCC
The DNA here is from genome assembly GCA_019739055.1 of Passiflora organensis. Classification (NCBI taxonomy): domain Eukaryota; kingdom Viridiplantae; phylum Streptophyta; class Magnoliopsida; order Malpighiales; family Passifloraceae; genus Passiflora; species Passiflora organensis. The sequence goes on from JAEPBF010000269.1 coordinate 2,177,583, forward strand.
AAATGAGTGCTACCATATAATAAAAGCCAAAGCCAATACATATGTAACTCGTTTAAGATGTGGGCAAAAGAAAAATCAAAATGTTGCTTTTTTGGCCACTTTGCAAGAAAGCCGCAATAGTCACTTCAGAACGATAAAGACAGTCAATCACAGAAGATTTGAAACAAAAGTCACTTGAGAACAATAAAGTGGGCAATCACAGAAGATTTGAATTTTAATGTTATATATTATTCTGCAACTTTTCAAGGTTGAATCCATGAGCTAATTGAGAAAAAAACAATTCACAACCCAATCAATCATTGAGTATCCCGATGTGACAAATTAATTTTGTAATTAATAAAATACTATTATATTATCAAGATATAAAAACCACAAATTTTTAAATACAGAAACAAATCTAATCCCACGCGGAAAAAGAAATATAAAAGGTTAAATAAGTTCCCTTGGCTTCACTAATCAGAGGCATATCCAATATTGATTGGATTGATTGATAACAGAAGGGAAACTTGGTATGAAGGACCCCATCCATGATAACAGAAGACAGGAGACACTGAAGGCAAATTTAAAAAGGCAAATTTAAAAATATAAATTCTTTCTTATAGCATTATGTATAACCAGATTCGTTTGTCCGGATGGTAAATTACTGTTTGTTGCATATTATTTCTACCAAAGATGACTAAAAAAGAAAAAAAAGAGCTACTAATTCACCGACTAAGCTGTTCATTACAGGGCCGACTGGAAAATCATCTCAGCAAGTTCCTGCAAAATGGAACAAAATCTCGGTGATCGGCCTGTATAAATTATATGATTTATGTTCCTACAAGTATTGTTCACGTTTCAGTCAGTAATTGAAAGAAATACCTGCTTGGCAGAAGGAACCTTGGGTTCACCCCATTCCAGGGCCAATTTCTCAAGGAGTTCAAAGTCAGCCATGCCAGCCTTTTGCATGAAAAATTACTTTACTTCAGCCATAAGAAAATAGGGTAGGAAACACGAAAGCACAAAAGGAAATCACAAGCATGTTACCTCTATTTTTGCCCCGATCTCTGTGTTAAAACTCTGGTACCTCTTTTGAACAAGGTCGGACAAGGAACCATCCTTTTTGTGCAACATCAAGAACATTAAATCAATATGATGACAATCAGAGTAAGCAAATATCTCTTGTATTAGAATTTGTATAAGGTAATAAATCTCACTTCGATGAGCTTAACAGCATTTCTGAGTCCGCGGGCCAAGGTATCCATTCCTGAAATGTGAGCAATGAATAGATCCTCCACGTCTGTACTTTCTCTTCGCCTGAAGTATAACAAAATCAATATGATTGTCTTACAATATGCACCAAAAGAAACTACAAAAAGAATGGTTTGCGAAATTCACATTCCGGTGTGAAAAAAAGGATGCATAGTAAGCATAGTAAGAGATATAGAGTTGTGAAGTTGAAAGAACTAACAGTTTAGCATCAAAATTGAATCCTCCAGGTGCTAATCCTCCCTGTATAAAATTAAAACAGGGTAACATTAGTTCATATGAGATGCTTATGTCTTAGAACTTTCACAAGAAATTTTGACTTGAAACAGTAATCAAGTACATTTTTTATCACAGTTTGCATAACCATTGTTGCCTCAGCAATGTCTGTCAAGAACTGGTCTGTATCCCATCCTGTAATGTTTACAACAGATCTATGTTAGAAATATTTGGCAATTGTTCATAAATAACAAAAACTATCAAGCCGAATAGTCAAAAAGGGTACAGCTTTCCAATTATCCCTTACCAACTTGAGGATCGCCAGTGTTTGCATCAATATTTCCAAGTATACCATTAATTCTAGCAGTTTCAAGCTCATGGTGACAGCTACAGAAAACAGAAAAATATTACATATTCCAGGCAGAAGAAAAGAAACTAACATGAAAGCATTATAAAAGAAACAATTTACCTGTGACCAGCAAGAGTGGCATGGTTACATTCAATATTTAGCTTGAATTCCCCTACCAAAAGAAATAGACAACAGTGTCAGAAAATGTATGCTTGATAAATCTTGGAGAATATCGGGTATTAAAAAGGCAGTGGATAGAAAAGATGAAAGATTCAAACTCCTGGGCCATCAACAAAAACAAGTAACAGGTTTAAAATATATGCCACAGACCTAAAATTAAAGTTCTAATTGAAAAGGCAGTCTTGTGCCTCTTGCAAAATTTCTTGAACAGTGAAATAGTAGGTTGAGTATTAATATTAGTATGATAAGCTTGGCCATGGATGTTGACAACAAAATATGAAGAGATTAGGAAGAGGCCAATACAATACCAATTAGACCATATTTTCGCAGGAAATTAGCTGATGTTGCTGCATCCCAGTCATACCTAGAGAATAAATATCATATGAATACCGAGACTTTTGCATAAAGATAAGAATAAATAATGTTGAGAAGCGTACTGGTGTTTGGTAGGTTCTTGGGGTTTGGGTTCAATAAGTAGTGTCCCTGCCAACGAGAAAAGGCTAAGTTAGTTTAACTGTTTTTTCGCCAAAAATACAGAACCCGCTATTCTATAAGCTTAAATGACAATCTGAGATAGCATTCTACTCTATTGATGTTTGATTCTCATGTCAGCATTATGATTGTTGTAGGAGATTATGAAATGAAAACTAGGATACCATTGAATCCAATCTTTTTCTTGTAAGCAACAGCAGCTTCACAGAACCTTGCCTGTCAGTAGATGATGAATAATATAGATTAGAAACATGGTGGACACTTCTTCATTACATGTAGTTCTCACAAGCAAGAACTAAAAGTAAGGTAAATTACAAATAGTGGCCATGTTAATGCACAGAATAAAGCATATCAGGAAAAGGTAAATGTAATGGACATACCAGATGATCAAGTTCCCTTTCCATATCTGTGTTCAAAAGGGTTTGGTAACCCTCTCGGCCACCCCAAAAGACATAATTCTCTCCTCCTAAGTAATGTGTGACCTGCAGAATTTTAATTGTATAAAAGGTATAAAGCAGTGGAATAATCATCGTGACAAACATATCAACTCACCTCCATTGCCTTCTTGACTTGAGCAGCAGCATATGCATAAACTGCAACCTCAGAGCTGAGTAAAGGACAGAAAATAGTTGAATTAAAGAATAAATAACGTAATTTTGGAAGCACAACAAACTATTAGCAAGTGTGAATTACCTAGTGGCAGCCCCATGCATATAACGAGGATGCACAAATAATTGAGCTGTACCCCACAAAGGACGGATCTTGGTCCCCTGGAGAGGAAATTTCTTCTGTAATCAACTGATGAAGAAGCATATAGAACCCAAAATCCAATTTAAAACAAAAAGGAATACTAATAAACAGCATTTGTTTTATATCCCTGAGTTAAACAGTGGCTTTCCAAAAGAAAAAACAAAAGGTATCAGAAGGACTCCAGAAAGGACTGTGAAACAGACTGCTGCTGGCTGAGCCTACTGCCAGACCACATTAACAAATCAAATAATCAACATAGTCAAAATGAGATGTCCATTTTAGATGATGCACATAGGAGTTGCCATTCACAATATTAGGGGCTTCTTGAAAGTCAAGCAAAAATTCTTCAGCACCTCAAATTATAGTACATCAACTACCATCTTTCTTAACATTCACCTAATATTCTTGAAGGAAAAAGATCAGATGATAATGAGTCTTCTGAGATGCTAACAAGAAAAATGATAGGATCATTAACATAGTAAAACTACAAATTAAAATCCACACTTATTTTATACTTCATTGTTGACCCAGTAGAACATTTAGACTTACCTGAAGCTCTTTAGCCAGTTCCACCACTTCATCCAAATTTGCATTAGCTTCCTTTAATAAATATAAAGAGTCAAAAGATTAGTCCAGAGTAAAAGATTGATTGATGAAGAAGAGCATCAAGATAAAAAAAATGCATAGAATTTGAAGACATGTTATATCAATTTCTAAATGCTCCAGTGAATGAGCAAATGAATCATATTACCTCCACCTTTTTCTTCCCTACAAGTTACTGACAGATTATAACAGACTCACCTCAAGATTTTTGCCGTCAGGTGCTATGTCCCTGTCATGGAAACACCACCATTCAACTCCAAGCTTTTCTATGAACTCGAAATTGGCCCTCACTGATTAACAGGGAAGAGAATCATAAGTTGATGCCACTGATACATGCCATCAGTTATCAATGGTGTGTAGAATTATTAATCTTACTTCTCCTTTTAGCCATGGCCAATGAGTTGGTACCGTCTTCCCAGGGCCAATACTTGGTAGCTGCACCAAAGATATCAACTCCTGTCCCACGGAATGTATGCCAAAAAGCAACACTGAATCTCATCCAATCCTGAGAACATAAAAAAATGTCAGCAACTAAACTGTTGATTAGACTTCTAATTTTAGCAGTAGATATCACCTTCATTTTTTTTCCTAGAATCTCTTCTTCTGCATTGTACCATTTGAAAGATAGTGGATTCTTGCTAGAAGGACCCTGCAAATAAAAGGCATACATCCTTACTTGCGCTATCAGAAAATGCAAAGAAACAAGTACATTGGAGCAACTAGAAAATTGAAAATAAACATGTCTACTTTCAGCTTCACGATTACTATCCAAGGTTCAAGAATATAAGGAGAGGTACTAATATAAGATTTACTGACAGATAACATCAACATTTTTTCCATGTGGAACAAAATGGAATAGAAGATCTGAAGAAAGAAGAGCTTGGAAACCGAAAGACAATTTAGAATTTCACTCGAGAGAAAGCGGTCTTCAACAACTCTACCTCGTACTTAATTTTGGGAATGCCAGGAAAGAATTCTCCTTCCCATTCTCCTGAATCACTGCACTTCTTACCAAGATCAGAAGGACATGTTGGTGGACCAGCAGCGATCTTCAAGAGATAAAACCAAAGCAACAGAAAAAATCACAAAAGCACTCATAACGATAAATGGAAAGCGGTGAGGATCATAATATTGAAGGAACATTTTTCATCTTACCACACCAAGAGTAAATATATTTAACAAAACAAGTAGTAACAATATCTTCCCAATCTTCATCTTGCTTATCTGCGAAATAGGCATAGAAGTAATGAGCGTTATCAATCATCTTGCAACACAGAACACAGTAGACAGATAAATTCACAAGACTCATACATAGACAAACAGGAACATCTCGCAGAGAATTTGCTTCTGTATACTTAAGACAGACAGAATCGAATGTATCTTTACGTCTTACTTCTAATGCACCGGTAAAATTAGGGCAGTGGTTTACAGATCATCTAAAGCATTTATCGTCACATATAATACTAACTAGTGACAACAGATGACTGAAAACAAAGTTGAAATTTTGCGAACAACTCCGCAATCAAACGAATGAAATCCGTAATGGGTTCATAAAAAAACTGAAAAACAAATATTGGGTTATCCACAAAAAATAGTCACAAACAGAAAAGAAAGGATAACGATCGAAGCACTCATGAAGCCAAACTCTTTGACAGGAAAATCATAGAAAAAAAAAAGAAAGCAGTTCAACCGAGAGACTTACTGGTAGAATGCGCACAACTCACTTTGGAAGTCAAAACACTCTATTCCAATATCTGTTATATACGGAGCTGACTAAGTGGTGGAAGCAAACAAGTAAAAATGAAAAAAGATAAGGTGCCGTGCCGTATGACTATTAAAAAGGAGATCAGGTTCTTATCATTAAATAAAGATTTTGATTTGATGTAACTAAAGCCGATTTATTAGGATAGAAATAGAACAGAGTTCGCCTGCCGATAGATATCACAGCGTGTACATGTGTCAGCGCCTTGCAGCCTGAAGATTTGTACTTATCAGACTCGAGCCATTCCTAAAATGAAGATAAGATCTTGGTTAAAAGTTGAAAATCAAAAATTGCTGGCAAACCTAGATTGTTAAAAAACCAAGGAATATCATCTTGCTCAATTCCTTTTATTCCTCCAATCCAATTTAAGAAACGATAAGAATTTCAATTAGCTTTTAATGCCACCTCCAGCGAACGTGAAGGATCTAAAGACTCATTTAAAATTAGGATGAGGTTTCTGAGCGGGAAGTCAGGAACTAAATTATGAGTCAGTCACTTGTTGCCTTTGACACATCAGATCCACATGACATCACCTCCTTTATCTTAACATCTACTTTTCCGAACTACTAATCAGTGGGTCTGTGCCTTGCCAGACCCAAACCCGAAATGGCAGCCACTCGTTTGGGTAGGATGATATGGGCCTTTTTCCTTTCTGGGTATAGGTTCGGCCTTTCATTCCTATATTTGGACAGAACAACCAACCTTTGAAATAGACAAATGGTAGTAATTTACCTAAAAAAAATAATAATTAAAGAACGTGACAGCTTTTCTGCTTCATTTACAAACAAAAAATATATTATTTTTTCATCCAAGGTTGGACAAAAATCTCACTCTTTCCTAATATAAAATTCTGAGTATTTTAATGTTAGGAGGACACTATCCAATGTATAAGAAACCGGAAAAAAACTTCCAGCTAAACAAGCTATGCAAATCCTTAAAAAGATATTTTGGCAAAAATGTTCAATTACCATGATTTTTCTAACGATAAAATCAATCATTCATTTAGATAAAAAATATTTTTTAAAATGTATTCAATCGATTAAATATTTGAATACAAATCTTAAAAGTTTGTATAGCATCAACCATATCTCACCTTTTATATTTTCCTTCAGTTGCGTCGTATTTTATTTACGTTTTTATTATTCTCTTTAGTTAGTTATTTTATTCAATTGGGTCACGCTTTTTTACTTTTTATTCTATCTAAATTGTATCTAAATGTTCTCTAATTAGGATTGAACAGATAAAATCATAATTTAGGATTGACTCTGATGATTATGCCAAATTTAGCTAAATTTAAGGGTGGCATGAGAATATCTCTAGAATTGAAGTGTAAACAGTTTATGAATAATATTTAATATAAACAAAACATCAATCTCTGACTTTTTAATAAAATAATTTAAATTTAAATTTAAATTTAAATGTCAAAAACAATGACACGAATCTATGCATGCATTTTTTTCTTCAACTCAAAAAGGTTTTTTCTTGACCAATTCTTTACAGTGACCGAGAATTAAGTACAATTTTACACACACACACATATATGCGAATTCCATATTTTTGTGTTTTGACAACTATATTTAAATTGAAATAATTCGAAAATGACCATTACTAGACATGTGATGATGGCAGAAAAGTATTTGGTAGTGGTATCATTGAAGGTAGCGACCAATAGTGACGGAAGTTTTGGTATGTTAACGCTGATAGAATGATTGGACAGAGTACGAGAAGATTTTATATTTTATGGAAAAGGCTGGAATCATGCTAACCTTGAATGCTTAAACTCTGATAATGGTGTTTGTTTGTTTTCATGTCTGTACTTATACCTGCATTTACAGATATGAAACAGAGCAAAGCTTCTCATCAAAAGCAATTCACGAGATCAGAAGATCATTAAAATCATGACTAGCATCATTTGATCCCACTACTGGTGATAGAAAAAATGTAGATTGGATTTACAAATATTGAGGCTACTCTCAAGTTTCCTACGATGAATCAGAAATGATTTAGTATGGCATCAAACCGTTTAAGTTTGATATTAGCCTAGGAGACATAACCTACAAAATGGTAAGCGAAGAAAGGATTTAGATTGCATCAACTTCAATTAATGGGGTTATCTTCCTGCAGACATTAAACCGTCTTTGGTATGACAATGTACATGAGCGTGTAATGGAAAAAAAAGAAGGCAGAGAGCTAGAGAAGGAAATTATCTATCATATGACAAACCACGTCAGCACCATCAGAGTTCAACCAATAGGTCTTCACCTGAATTCATGAGAGAGATGTTAGAATCGAGAACCTTTTACAACAAATACAGCCATTAATAGAAAAATGTCAAGCAGTGCAACACCGTTGCCCGGTTAATGAAAGTTAAGGATTAGGGTCTTCAAAACACACCATGCGAACAGGGAGAATCATAAAAATTTTCTCAAAAAATTCCTAGGAAATTAGATTTAGCATTTTTTCTCATCAAATGGAAATCTATATGCCAATTGGCATGCAAACAAATCAGGTTTTTCGTTGTCATGACACCCGCTCCCGAACGCATGGAAAATCATTTATTTCCCTCTTATCCATTTGCTTTTGTCAATAATTGCAAATTAATAACAGCGTAATGAGTCGCATTCCAAGGTTTTCAGATTATTCTTCTTGTTGTTGTTAGTAATTGCAAGTTATCAACAAAATAAGTCCCCTTTCAATGCTTTCAGAAATTTGGAAACTGTCCCAAGCAAAAACAAAACCCAGATTATGTTTCTAAGCCATATAAAAAATGGGTGCCATAAACAAAGCGACAAACAAGTTTACAAAGTACTATGGAATGCAATTCACTAACCAATTATGTTCAGAAAGGCAGCTATATATATAACTTTCCTGAATGGTTTTATGAGCAATAAACCGTTGCTTGCTTTTGTGGAAGCTAACATCAACACGTTCCCAAGATACTTGATTAAGACCATTGATCATCTCATCTACATGTTAAAACAGAAGAAATTCATGGAACAGGAAGGTAAACAGAAATATAAATTATATTTCTAACCGTCGGAACCTTATGCAAGCATTTCAAGGCAGCTTGTGGGATAGGGGAGTGATTAAGTAACCGTGGTATTAGGACAAATGGATTTCACAAAAAAAACAACGTTTACTGCATAAATGTAGCCAAAATAAAAACTGACTTGAGAACAATTTCCAGGTTAACACTAAATCTGGAAAGGAAAAAAGGAAAGATGCATACAAAGTGCCTGGTTTTTCATAAAAAAGTGCCTGATGGCTTTTCATAAAAAAAAAATTGCCTGATGGTTTAGCCGAGAAGCATTTAAAAGGCAGAGGTTATTTTTTTTTTGATAAAGGATAAACTCTTATTCAAAACACAGATAAGGCAAAAGCCGAGCGAAAACAAAACACCTCACTTGTGCGATCAAACAGAAAAGCTTGCGACACTGAAAGCGGGGCAGCTTCTAAAAAGCACTACTAAAAGACATTTGCATACCCCAATTAGCTATAGAATCAGCTAACAAATTGGTTTCCCTGAACACATGGGAAAAAGAAACATCATCAAAATTCAGAATGATTTTTTTACAATCCTGTATCACCTGGCAAGCTCTACTCGAGTCCTCTAAGTTTTGCAGGTATTGAAGAGCCTCCATTGAATCAGATTCAACTTCAACCTTCGTGAAACCCAAGCTGAGGCATAACCTCAAGCCTGCTAGAATCGCTGTAAGTTCGGTATCCAATACAAAAGTGCACCTAACCTTTTGACAATAACCTCCCTTCCAGCACCCCTTTTCATCCCTCACAACACATGCCACACAACCGTCTTTCGTGGCACGATACCAAGCTCCATCACAGTTCACCTTATACCACCCTCCAATTGGGGGTATCCATCGGACCCACCTATTTTCCATACGCCCATGAGCAGTCACAACACGGGCAACAAGAGCAGTAGCACGGAAAAACTCAAAAGCTGCCCGAACTACCTCAGCACCCCTATTCGTTGGACTTGATAACATAGGTTGAAAAATCTTTTGATTCCTCCACTTCCAAATAAGCCACAAGGCTGTCCCAAAAACTAACTTCCAATGCAAACCCTCCACACAAGCAAGTGATGACAGATTTTCCAAAAACCAAAGATCAAATGGTTTCTGGAAAAATTCAACCCAAGATTCTCTTGGTAGTATTTGACACCATACCTCTTTTGCAAAAACACAGTCCCTTAATACATGACTGACCGATTCCCTATCTAAACATCCCCTTGGACAACTTTCCTCCTGAGTAACATGTCTAGAGAAACAATAGGCTTTAGTAGGCAACCTCTGTTTACCCACAAGCCACAGGAAAGTACGGATGCGGTCCGGGCCTGGCCATTGCCATACTTTCTGCCATAACTCCTCCTCTGCCAATTCTGATCCTTCATTTAACGCTTCATATGCTGAATGCATTGAGAACTTACCATTCGCAGTAAGAGCCCATCTAAGCACATCCTCATCCCCCTCATTTGCAGGAGCTACGCACTGCAACAACCTTTCACACACACTGCAAGACAATATTCCCCATCTTAAAAAAAACCTCCACCGAAAGTAAACGAAATTCATTAGGGATTTCGACGATGGCATACACTATTAAAGGCCCCAACTCTTCCACCCACCAATCATCCCAAAACCGGACCAATTTTCCATTGCCCACTACCCAACCTACCGATTTAATAACAAACGGCCAAATAGTGAAAACAGACCTCCAAACAGAAGAACATACCTGTTTGCGGCTGCCAATATCTAGACTATGAGTACCCCATCCATATTTAAAGGCAGAGGTTATTTAAATACAATGGATGATGTTTTACATCCTCTATTAAATCAAGTGAAACGAAATATTCCCAATCTTGTGCCTATTTTATAATCAACTTCCTTGAATTCTGCTGAGAGTTCAAGCAAGGACATGAATTAGATTGTCCAGGCCAAATGTTTTAAACATCTGCAAGCAGTTAGATATCCTGTATTTCGAGTATTTCTTGACTAAATAATGTAAGATGTCCAATGCATTCCAGATATTTGCAAGCTCAGTCCAAAGAAAGGCCTTCTTTTTTTGGTAAAATGGACTCAGATTGCTAATTAGCAACCTGGACGAAAAACAAAGACACTAACTTCCGTTGGAAAGGAATTCTACTAGCAATATTCAATATTCTTTGAGAAGAGAAACTACGAGATCAGAATATAGATGTCAAGAATTAAATCTTGCTCAATTGATGATGGAGGGACTGAATGGGAGGACTCCGCCATTTTTAAGGTCAAACAGGTTAAATAGATATAATAGGCAAGAATAATAGATCCAAGCAGGTGTCATATCAGTATTAAAACCCAAAAAAAGTGATGCATAAACAATTCAGAAACAAGAATTTTGAAATACCTTCCAGTAAAGTCAATTGGTCTCCAACAACAGGAGATGCTTTGTTGATGCTATTTCTAACAGGTTCTTGCTCAACATATACAATATGTGGGTATTTCTGATCTGCCACAAGAAGATTGGACTAGAGATGAAAAATTGAAAAAAAAGAAGTTAGCGGCTTCGTTAACTTGAGAAAAGTTTGAACATAAATGTCACGAACAACAGTTAGATACAAAAAACTAAATGACACAATACCTTTGGAAGATCATTTTGACGTCTGATTGATGATGTCCTCCAGCCAACAATGTCTTAGTAAAAGTTATGTAAAAACAAACAATAACACGAGATGTACACAGTAGACCTTATGGAAAGGAACATGGATAATTCAAAAGGCAAAGCAACCAGTGAATAAGGATACGATCATAGTTTGCATTAGCATATGCTACACAGCGCTTAAATGCACGCAAAGCTGATCTACATGGATCATGAATGGCACAAATTCAGTCACGCAAAAGCCAGAATTTTTCCAGTTGAAAGTGACCACGGTAAATATACTTCACTAACATGAATCTTAAGTCATCAGAATCATTAACCATTTGAAGTAGAAGGGGAGGTTTCCCACCATCGTTATCTGTGAGGAATAGATGCTTCCCAGTCCTACCAACAAGTAAGTGGGCAATTTTAGGTGCCTGCCTCTCCAGAAAAGTAATACCGCAGAGAAATGGGAGCTGAAATATCAAAGACAAACAATTCCTTATTTAACAAAAAGAACAGATAGAGAACTGGAAAAAAAAATTTAGCTTATTGGAAAATGATCATTAACTAACATATACCATGTGTATTTTCAGGGCATATTCAAGAGGAGATGTTCCCTTTGGGAGGTATATGTTCTTGGTTTGGACGGAACATGCTAGGAGGTTCATGAGGAGGCATTGACACACTCTAGGACTATAGGTTCAAGTCTCTCTTTTGGTGGAATTCTGTATTTTTTAATTGCACGTGCTGGGGTTCGTTACATTAAAAAGTGAAAAAGGAAAACAACTAAAGTTCCTCAATTGCATTGCTACGCAAGTTGCGATGAATTATTTCTTGTGATAAAGAAAGATGCATCAAGAAACCCAAGCTCCTCTAATTATAGCATCCTACTAAGCGAAGTATTTCAAATAGTGGGTTTCACCCAAAAGACAATTTTCCCATGGAACTACGAGTAAACAATTCCTTTATCATTTTATACACCCTCGCGATGGACAGAGTAAGTAACAAAACAACTAAATAAAAAGATAAGAAAGAGCGATGAACTACGCTACCATTTCATTTTTGGTCCTTACAGTTCAAGAGTTGGTAATGCATACGCTGTCACCTGACAACTACCTAAGTCAAATAAAGACACCTTCAAGCTGATCCAACTCAAGTCATGTGGATACATGTTCCTGAGAGGGTAAGTGTCGGAGCCACCATAGTCTTTTTAAATAACTTGGACTACTTCCAACCATACAAATTGCAGACGAACAGAACTAACCAGCTAAGAGTTGCAAAGATCACTATCACGTTTAGCATTTAGTGGCTTCCATTTCTAGTTAGCTACTCTAGAGGTTGATGGCACAGGAAAAGATGAGAAAGAGAGAAGAACCCAAGGAAGAGAAAATGCAGGAAAGGATGAATGTCCCGTGAAGACAAAGTCCATACTTAACTAGAAAATGGAGTGATTTTCTCTTCTCATTAGGCCTAGGAACGGTCCCCCATAATGAGTTAGATCATGGCAATATTGATTCATTTTTTTCCATGTATTCCAATGCAAAGATTATAACTATAAATCCAAATATAGGATGGGGAAAAAATAAACATTGCTTACTTAACCTGTCTGTGTCCTCGAGAACCAAGATGTGGGGTTGCAACTGTTATAAAGTTCATGGGTTGTAATCCACCAATTGTGCTTCCACAACACTGCTCAATGCATTGCATTGAATCTGAATGATCTCCACTTGACAATCCAGGAGGACTTGGAAAATGTGCAAAGAGCCTGGCAATAGAATACCTTGCAACAAGACCGCCTAATGAATGAGCCACAAAGGATATCTTCCGCAACTCAGGCCTGCATCCAACAACTGCCCGTACCTGCATGCCTAGGATGAATTCAAATATAGCTGGGAGTTTCGAGAATAAATAGTTGTTAACGAAAATTCACCAAAGAATACGAATAGAATAGAGCATAAATAGCTAAAACATTTTACAAACAAAAACAAAATGTGTGCCCATGACACAGACCAGGGCAAAACCACAAAAATACCTCATTAGCTAGCCTGTCACCCATCATATCAACGCCATCAAATGTTAATTTTGAGTAGTTGCATTCACTGCCTGCATTTAAAAACATCAGGTAAGTGAACTGTTTACAGATGAATCATTTGCATAGGGGTTGGGTGGGAGCAAAAATAATAAATATAACATAAAAAAGCAAATATAGCATTTTATGTTGCAGCAAACGCTGCAATCGGTGATGTCTCTATCACCATTTCAAAGACAGAAAACTAAAACTGGATCAACATTGAAATAGCTACAGCTTCACAAGATTGCATAAGAGCCAGATTGTAACTATGAATTGAAAATTTCTATCATAGTTTCTCAATTAAGATAATCCGTTATCAATTCCTTACAAATAAGAAATCCCACCAGTGACAATTGAATCATTGACCAAAAGAAATTTCATCTTAAAAGATAAGGAATCTCACAAAATGCTGAAAATTAGAAGGAAGAGATTTATATAGCCTGATCAAATCATAAAAAAACTTTTCAGATGTAAAAAGGAGAACTTACGGTGCACAATTAATTTATCAGGAAGCATCTTCACAAACTGTTCTGCAGCATATGTCCAATCTGCAGAACTGCATACATATGTATACAATAGCAGTAAGTATATTTTAGTGTTTCTTATAAGATCAAATGATCAATGTGAGTTCAAAGTTCAAACTGATCACACGCTGTATACTAACAAGAACATAGAAGTTAGACTTAGGATAACATCAAAGGACCAACAAAAACCTGTTTCTAGCTACTCTTACACGATGGGTTTTGGTGCTCCAGAAGGTACTATAGGATAATATTTGGATGATCAATTCCAAAGTATGCATTATTCACCGGCAACAACAAAAAGAAGATTGCATTTGCTCCAATTAAGAAACAGAGCATGGGAAAGGTGATCCTCAGCTCCTTACAATTGTTGATATGGTCGCATAACTCCAGAATCATGTTTAATGCAAAATTTTTCTTTCTGTTTCCGCCATCCAAGTGTTTGAAAAGAACCATTTAACGAAATTTTTTTTGAAGAGAGATACTACAGTAATCGTTTTGAAGTAGAGAGTGAGCAAATGCAATATAGAGGTGCCATATTAACAAAATAAAAATGGCATATAGCATTCAACTAAGCACCCGTTTTGCATAATTGATGTTGGGATTCAGAAGCAGTAAAAAATTCAAGAGGTTTGCAACCAAAATAAATTTGGAGATAAATTCACATACGAGCCCCCTACCCTCTAATATCTAAACAAATTTATCAAGAAAAAAATATTAAACATCAAAAGCAAAAGAAAAAGAAAACAAAAGATTTTGAGGATAAAAATCCAAACCTTCCTCCAATTCCATTCACCATGACGACAAGGTGATCCGGCACAGCATTCCTCTTCCCCGCGGCCTCCGCATCGAAAATATCCACGTCATCATCGTCGAACTCAACTTTCAGGTTTTTCCTGCTAGCACTCTCCTTCAAGAAACCTCTGCTGACTCTGCGTATCCAGTCCATCCTCCGGCGATCCAATCCCCAGGACAACACTCATCCGTTTAACCCCGAACCGAAAGGATCAGACTGCAGAAGGCAATAAAATGAGTAGGAGAGGCGTCTTCCGCGGAGCCAAGGAGTCCAGTGGTGTAAAACGGAAGAGCGCTCAAGCGGCGAGAACTGAGGAGCGGCCGCGATCTTGCGGGGCAGAGAATGATCGAATAGTTAAATGGATCCGAGAAGGAATGCAAACAGAACAAATGATAAATCGCATATAGATGGCCTCTACGTTATAAATCTTTAGAGAGGCGGGAAGTAGTTTTAAAAGACTTAAATGTGGATAATGTAACTAGCAAGGGGAGAGATGTAATCGGCACCGGGAAACGGAAATAGTAACAGAGGCCCAGGCGCGACCGCGAAGAGGATCCGCCACAGTTAATCTACGCGCGGAATGGACCAGTGAAAAAATTGATAACAAATTCTATTAAATTTATATTTAAATTGTAGAGACTTTCCCGTTAGACAAATAAATAAATAAATTTTAGAATCAAAATTAAAGTTAATATGAATAAAAAATTATTGAATTAATCTATGAATAAAAATAATATCATTTGAAAAACCGTCTTCTCCTTTAAGGAATTAATGGTTAGAATTTTGACTACAATTTCTAATCCATCTTTCATTTGTACATACTATGTGAGACCTACTCCGTGGGGGGTTGGTTACCCAATCCTAAGAGATCTATAAGAAAATAAGATTATGAGATACAGCCTGTGTAATAAATTGATTATTTATTTCCATATCATAAAAGAACGGGATATCATAAAAGAACGGGAGATATCTTGGATTTATATTTATTATATGATGATATTATTTATAATAAAATATATTTTTTAATCATGAATTAGAAACTCAACTGCAAGGGGGAGTTTTTGGAGTTATATATATTATATGATGATATTATTTATAATAAGATGTATTTTTTGGATCATCAGTTAGAAACCCAACTGCAACATACACGTACTGTCCCTTCACAAAATATAGAAACCAATGCTGAGGATATTATTTGGACAGACAAAGAAAATTAAACACTGCGTTAATTGAAATTCACAAAACCGATACAAGTTTATGGAGTAGTAACTTCTTCTAATTAAGTATATTAGTATTTAAATCATCGAGACTCTCAATGCCGAAGTTATCAAACACAAACTATCGAAAGTTTCATCACATGTATGGTTAAGAGATGATTAGCCTAAAACACTTGACCCAAGAATTAAAAATCAAATATATATAAAAAAATTTCGTAAATATCAGTAGATATCATAGTGGTTTCCTCCAAATGTGACATAAGAAACCAGAGGAAAAAAAAAGAAATGGGTTTAGATTAAATTGAGATATAATTTATATATATCTTTAATTTAATGGGAAGGATCATGTCAAGAATATATAAAATATGATTTATATATTAGCTTTATTTTATTATTTATGGTAAATTTTCTAAAATTTCTTTATTATTCTTGCCAAATCCTTTATGTCTTTTTTAGCATAAAAATAAAATAATAATTATAAAAAAACGATATAAAAAAACAAACAATCTCATGATTCAGATACGGATGCGAGTATTAATTAATCACAAGATGTGAATCAAAATTTAGACAATAATAACAATTTGTGTCATAAAATATAGATAATTAAATTTATAAACTAAAAATTTTATTTATTAATTCTAAATTATTAAATAAATAATCTTATTCAATAAATTTGATTACTGTGGACACTGGTAGTACAAATAAAAACAAAATTTTGTATCCAGGATACATAGTTATCAAGCAGCGAAACCAGTGCTTCAAACTCAGCTACTTTACTATTTACTGCTTCATACTCCATCCTAATTCGGACTTGATTATAGTGGAAATAGTTTACATGTTGAAATCCAAAATTCTTTATGCATCCCAGCATGTAAAATCACATGGTTCACGGATGGATTATCTGGACAGTCCCAAACCAAAGTCTATATCTACGGGTTTTAAACAATATTATGTTATTCCTATGAGTTTTATTTTAATATTTCAAGCTTTGTTATGTTTTGTTATACAACACTCATCCTTTATTTTTTATGATAATACTTTTTAAAATATTTAATTTACTCTAATATCTTATTAAAAAAATATTGAGGGATCGTTTAGATTCATAGAAATTTTAAAACTATAGTTATTCAGATGTACCATCTAACTTAAATAGTCATATAAGGTAAGATTATTATTTAGATTTAAAGCATAATCAGTATGAATGCTGTATGTACCAAACGAAAAAACGAATAAGTTCAATTCATATTTCAAACATGTATAGGATAATTTTTTTTATGACTTAGTAATTTTCATCAAGTAAACATGTTAATATGGCTAACATGTTAATGTAACCTCACATTCTAAAAGAATTTCACAATTTAAAAATTGTCCAACAGTAAATTCTCGTTTTATTTATAATTTTCGAACCTTAATAACTGGATATTAAATATTTAACCTAGCATATCATTAATTTCAAAAGAAAAACGTTATATGATATATTGTATGCACGTTCGTGGAAGTTGTTTATTTATTTTAGTGAATATTTTTATACAGTTCAAATTATTTATATATATTTTAGTGATTATAATTTTTATTTAAGAAATGTAAACGCTCCGTCACCTGGCAACTACGTAAGTCTGATAAGCTTATCCTGCTCATGGGAATACTTGCTCCTGGGTAGGTAAGTGTCGGAGCCACCAGTCCTTTAAAATAACTAGGACTATTTCCAAACATACAAATTGCAGACGACCTGCAGTAACAGCCTAAAAGTTGCAAAGATCACTACCACGTTTAGCATCCAGTGGCTTCCATCTCTAGTAAGCTACTTAAGAGGTCGATGGCACAGGAAAAGATGAGAAAGAGAGAAGAACCCAAGGAAAAGAAAATGCAGGAAGGGAAGAATGTCCCGTGACGATAAAGTCCATAGCTTTTTAAAAAAATTAAAAGATGTCTGTTTCATACAGAAAATAAAAAATTAAAAATTGAATCCTTAAATCTTTCGTCCACCTAACGAATGAGCCACAAAGGACATCTTCCGCACCTCAGGCCTGCATCTAACAACTGCCCGTACCTGCATGCCTTAGGATGAATTCAAATATAGCTGGGAGCTTCAAGAAGAACTAGTCGTAAAAGAAAATTCACCAGAGAATGCTAATAGAATATAGCATAAATAGCTCAAGCATTAAAAAAAAAAAATAAGCAAAACGTGTAGCCATGACACGGACCAGGGCATGACCCCAAATATACCTCATGTGCAGCAAACGTTGCAAGAGGTGATGTCGCTATCATCTTTGCAAAGCAGAAGGAAAATTCAAACTAGATCAACAATGCAACAGCTACAGCTTCACAAGATTGGATAAGAGCCAGGTTCTAACTATGAATTGAAGAATTTCTATCATAGTTTTCCAATGAAGATAATCCGTTATTAATTCCTTACAAATAAGAAATCCCATCAGTGACCAGTGAATCATTGACCAAAAGAAATTTCATCAAAGAAGATAAGGAATCTCACAGAATGCTAAAATTTAGAAGGGAGAAATTTATATGCCTGATCAAATCATCAAAAACTTTTAAGGCATAAAAAGGAGAACTTACGGTGCGCAATTAATTTATGGGAAAGTCTCTTCACAAACTGTTTTACAGCATATTTCCAATTCGCAGAACTGCATACATATGTACACAATAAAAGTAAGTATATTTCAGGGTTCCTTTTAAGAATAAGTGATCAATTCGCTGTATACTAACGAAAACATAGAAGTCTGACCCAGGATAACATCAAAGGACCAACAAAACCTGTTTCTAGCCACTCTTATATGGTGGTTTTAGGGGCTCCAGAAGCCACTGTAGAGTATTATTTGTGTAATCTATTCCAAAGTATGCAATATCACCAGCAACAACAGAAGATTTTGAGTATAAAATCCAAACCTTCCTCCAATTCCTTTCACCATGACGACAAGGTGATCCGGCACACCATTCCTCTTCCCCGCGGCCTCTGCTGACTCTGCGTATCAAATCCATCCTCCGGCGATCCAATTCCTAAGACCATACTCATCCGCTTAAACCCAAGGATCAGGCCGCAGAAGGTAATAAGAGTAGGAGAGGCGTCCTCCGTGGAGCCGAAGAGTCCAGTCTGGTAAATCGGAAGCCCGCTCGAGCGGAGTGATCCGAGGAGCGGCGGCGATCATGCGGGGCAGAGAATCATCTTCGAGTAGTTAAATGGAACCGAGAAGGAATCCAAACAGAGTAAATGATCGATCGGCATTAGATGGCTTCAACGTTATAAATCTGATAAACGATTGACAGAAGCGAGGCGGGAAGTTGTTTTAAGAGACTTAAATGTGGATAAAGTAATAATCAACAAGGGGAGAGATGTAATTAACAGATGTCACGGCGCGACCGAAGAAGATCCTCCACGGTTAATCTACGCGCGGGATGGAGCAGTGGAAAGGTTGAAGGCAATTTATGTATTATTATTCAATAATTATGATTAAATTAATTATATACGGTATCTTAATATGTGATTATGATTAGTTAATTAATCATTAATATCTATTTTTTGTCGGGAAGGAAAATTAGATAGATATAAATCTATTTGTATTGTCTCACAAATATTTTGTTATTTACCAGCCAATCAAAACAGGGCATTGAATGATTTTGTCCAGGAAAGGACATAAATCTAGACAACCAACCAAGCAGGTACATCTGTCAGGACTCGAAGAGAGAAAAGAAAAATCTCAGGAATAACAGCAAATCAGTAAGGCCGTTCTCCCACATAATTCCCAGGGGGATGATAGTTGCAAGTCATGAAGACACCCGCGTCATCGAGGCAAACCACTCTGGCACATCCAACTTTCCTTGTATTCCTCCAAACAATCTGTGTATAATGCCCGCAATCCTGGTCATCGGCGCAAGAGTTGGACCAATAATTGTACCACTTACGCTCAGAAATCCAGGCGGCCACTGCCTGACTCGGAGTCCAGTTGGAGCCACTTCCCCAGAAGATGTTCTCGCCGTAAGGTCCATTGGAGTGTCGCAGGTCACAGTCAAGACGCCTCCTCTCCGCGTACTGCTCAGCATAGCCGGCCAGCTCTTCATCCCACACCAAAGGTCGCATTCCCACGACGGCACGAGCTGCGTTCTGAGGAGCCAGGAATTGGGTTTCGATGCTCAGGTAGCCTTGTGGTTTTTCTGAAATGACAGCAGAAGTGCCGGAAATGAGGAGGAGGAGGAAGAAGAAAATGGCGGTGTGCATTTTTTATAAATTTGGAACATTTCAGTCCGGAATATGATTCTGGTGGTCACGCCTTATTTATGTTCATGATAGTCTGGTGGGGATTGGACTGAGAGAACTGCGGAGATTTAATCCGGCACATAGGGTGGCACCCATGTTCGATAATGATTGCCACATCTGTAATTTTTTTTGCTGATAAAGTTTTCAAAAGCATATAATAATAATAATACCGCCCTACTATACTTTTCCAGGCACCATAATTTCTGCCCGGAAGGCCTTAAAAGGGAAGTCTAATAAGAACAAGTCTTGGCCATCATTCCAGGAACAATGATGTGAAGCCAGTTAAAGACCAGCTCGCGATGCGATCCAAGAAGGCAAGAGGATATGAATATAATAATAATATCGTATTAATTATATTTATTTCATTAAGGTTATAATGATTTGTTAAAACAAAAATGTTCTATTTCGTTAATTTCTATAGTACAAATTAGCTAAAGCCTGTGCACCACAAAATAGTCTGCGGTACTATCTATATCCACGTTAATTCCTTAACACCTCCCGGGTCTAACAAACCCTGCCATTTCAGGTAACCAAATTGATCTTCACACTCTTGGGGACCTATAACTTCAAATCAAAAAGCATACCAACTCCGTTCACCAGTTTTCCAACGTTTCCAGTACAGGTATCATATAATTTTTTGGCACACCGAATCGATGAATCGTGTCACAGAGAATTAGAACCCGAGAAAATAAGCCTCCAGCATGTCGGAACTGAAGAGACACATAGCGGTTCTAGCATTTCCATTCGGAACACATGCAGGTCCACTTCTAAGCCTCGTCAGGAGGCTATCTGTGGTGGTTCCTGATGCAAGGTTTTCTTTCTTCAGCACTGCAGAATCCAATGGAAAACTTTTCTCCGGAAATGATGATGATCAGGGGTCGGGAAGTATATATCCGTACGATGTGATTGATGGCTTGCCTGAGAATTACCGGTTTTCCGGGGACCCTCAAGAGCCTGTGGGGTATTTTCTCAAGGCAGCGCCGGAGAATTTCAAGCATGTGATGGAGATGGTAGTGAAAGAGACCGGGAGGGAATGTAGTTGCATTGTATCTGATGCATTCCTTTGGTTCGCGGCTGATCTGGCAGAGGATTTGCACGTCCCGTGGGTGTCACTCTGGACCGCCGGACCTCGTGCCCTCCTCGTGCACATAGAAACCGATGAGATTCGGCGGGTAATGGGATTTGAAGGTAAGGTTTGTTTTCTTCGATCATGAATGAGCTTCCATCTCGATCGTGTCCAGATTTATGATTTCGTGGCTAATTAATGGCTGATGTTCCCATTCCAGGATCAGCAGACAGAACCATTGATTTCCTTCCAGGATTTTCTTCCATACGTGTCAGTGACTTGCCTGGAGGAATAGTCTCCGACGACATAAAATCAGCATTCCCAATAATGCAGCATAAGATGGGATTGAGCCTGCCGCGAGCTGCTGCTGTTGCCTCAAATTCATTTGCAGAATTAGACAGTGAAGTGGTGAATTTGTTGAGATCAAGGCTTCAGAATTTTCTCAATGTCGGTCCCTTTGCGCTAACACCTCCGGTGACAAAGATTCACGATCCGCACTGCTGCCTAGAGTGGTTGGACAACCAGAAACAGGACTCCCTGGTTTATATTAGTTTCGGAAGTGTGATAACACCACCCCCTCATGAACTGGCGGCACTAGCTGAAGGGCTAGAGGAAAGTGGGTTTTCATTTCTGTGGTCATTTAGAGGCAATCCAGAGGAGAAACTCCCAAAGGGTTTTCTAGAAAGGACCAAGGAGAGGGGAAGAATAGTGTTTTGGACACCTCAAGTCGAAGTGTTGAAGCACAATGCAACAGGGGTTTTCATGACCCACTGTGGATGGAACTCAGTCGGTGATGCCATTGTTGGAGGCACCCCTATGATTTGCCGGCCGTTCTTTGGGGATCAAATGCTGAACACGAGGACAGTGGAAGCGGAGTGGGGCGTTGGGTTGGGGATTGAGGGTGGGAAAATCACTAAAGATGGAACAATAAAGTCTCTGAGACTTGTTCTGGCAACGGAATTAGGGAAGAGACTGAGACAGAGAGTTGTAGCCCTTCAGAAACTGGCCATGGATGCTACAGAAGCAAATGGTAGCTCAACTATGAACTTTAAGACTTTGGTAGGAATTGTCACAAATTAATTATGTAGCCATTTGCTAGTGGCAATCATATATTGTCAAATTTTGTTGATTTTGATTGAGATTAATTTAGTTGGTGAAACGAAGCCTTTTTAATTTGCTAGAATCTTTAGCTAATTGTAAAAGATAATTCTTACCAAGAAGAACTGAGCGAGCATGAATGAAGTAAAAGATACTGCCAATCGAGGTACTAACCTACAATTTGAAACCTGAAAAGCTGACCCCAGGTTTGGAAATACTGAAATTTTTTAAAAAAAATTAAAAGAATATTCACAATGTTCGAACTCATTATGATTAATGGATTAGTTTTATCATTCAATTATATCTTTCGGTTTATATTATAACAATTGACTATAAGCTATATATACGACGGAATGGTAGAACTCAGAGATCTGCGCAGGGAGGGATCGCACAGTACCAATGAGGATCATTTCAACTTACACAGTAGGTTTCTGAAATTCATGTTCAAGGTAACTGAAACTTGCCATGGAAATTAAGTTGTAGCAAAGACGATAAGATATTTATTCACACATATACAGAGACCAGCTAAATCACTGTCTGTCCTCTCTTTCTATAATTATATGACCATAAGAAATCAAATCTACTGCACTCCGACCCTAAATAGTTTGTTCATCACATGTGATACCTCAGTTCATAATCTTGAAATATCCCCTGGGACTGAAGAACAGAAGTGGAATCCCAAGAGTTTGAGGGTGCTGATTTTGATCCAAAGTCATTAGACCACCATGTCAAGTTATCCTTCGAGGCATTCATTTCTTTGAAACAATCGAATTCATCGATTTGATTCTCCTGTTCCTCGTAACTAGATACCTTGCCATTCAGCAGTCCTTCAATCTCAGCTTGGATGTTCGAAATTGACTGGCTTACTGCATCAGGTTGCCCTAGAACATCTGCTCTTGGAATTGCAGTCGAGTCCAAAGAAGTTATATTGTTCATATAGTTCTCCAAACCATCAGCCTTGGAATTGTCTAGTTTTGGATAGTCTTCATGGGGTGTGACAGCACCAATTAGTTTCTCACAAAGATCCACCTTTTGACCAGTACTGTTTCCTTGTGAAGGACTAGGCAGAAGATGAAGAGGGTTAGAGCTATGGCTGAGGGATTGGAGGAGCAACTTCTCCTGGAAAGGATGCAACTTGGGCCACAGCGCAGGATTGTTGTGGAAAGAAGGGTTTTGAAGCCCTTGAAGCTCAATATGCAGTTGCAACCTTTCCAGTGCTGAGTTGCTCAAGGCCCGTGAAGATGAACTATCTTCTGTCCCATTCGATTCTGGACTCGTGGATGCAAGCCGGTTGATGTTGGATTGTTTGCGTCTTCCAAGTAGTTTCTTCTTCAATCGTGTATTCCAGTAGTTCTTTATATCATTATCGGTCCTTCCAGGCAATTGTGCAGCAATTATTGACCACCTTAAGGTAGAAGAAAAAGAAGGAACTTCAATATCGTTAGCAGGTTCCTCGTCGAATAAACAAAAACCAGAAAACTAGAAACAAATGGTAAGACCCTGAAACTGAGATACGAGTTTACTGTCCAAAGATAAATATCTTTAAAAAAAGAAGAAGAATCACGGACAAAGATATAAAGACAAGCAGTTCATCTTGATTTCCGGAGCAGAAACCGTGTGAGAGAGATACTACCTGCTACCTATACTGATATAGAGGCTGCAGATGATGTTGTCTTCTTCTTCAGAGAATCCACCGTGCTTAATGTTAGGCCTCAGGTAATTCAGCCATCTAAGTCTGCAACTTTTTCCACATCTTTTAAGCCCTGTGAATCAAGAACCACCAACCAAAACCAAAACATTTTAAGGAAGAAAAATCTTCAAGAACTCAATTAATTCGGAAGAGTGATCATAGGTGGCATGTAGAAACATTACCAATTTTTTGAGGGAGTGCAATCCAGTTGCCTCCAGTACCATGCTGTTCAATAAAATCCTTCAGCTTAGCGTCCTCCTCGGGTGACCATGGTCCCTTCTTGACACTGTTCTTATCGCAACAAGGAGCTCGACCCATCTCTACCTATCTATGCTTAGTTATCTTCCTCCTCTTGATTTTTTGGAGCAAGAAACCCTTAGAAAGCTGTCTGAGATCGTTGGGAAAAGATGGAAAGGATGACCTCAGAATATATAGGTAGGAATAGTGGGTGGTATAATTATCCTGCGAGGGCTAAAGTTCCCGCATCACACCCTCTCCTCTCGCAAATTCAACCCTAGCTATTTCTCTTCTCCTAGGGTTTCTTCTGCTCTCTCTCTGCCTTTTTGGATTAGTTCGCTCTTCTAAATTAACTACACATGCAACTAGACAAAGAACAACACAATGTTTCTTTTGCTTTAGCATTTTAAATTACACTGCTTTTTCCAGGTTGATTAGTTTATTATTCGGATGCACCATATATACCCCAATCAAGCATAATTAGAACAAACCTCATCTTCTTGGTTTGTCGCCAGTGGGATCTTAATGTTCCATACTCTATCACCCTTACGAATCATAGAGAGATGGCCATTGGTTTTAACGATATAGAATTTACAGGCTAACGAGGTAACAGACTCGTAACGTGCCCTAGTTGAACAAGTTCTTATCTAGGTAACAAAAACTTTGCGTTTAGATCAATATTTAAGATAATCATTAATATTAATAGGGCTCGAATGATATGATTAATACTAAGATTAATACAAAGAAATCTTAGTAGTGATGTTCTAATTGTTTATTTGATTTTACAAGTGAGGAGCTGGCTTCTAATAAAGAGAAGAACAACTAATGCAACATTAAAATGATCAAGAGGTGCAGTGGTACTATATAAAAAGTACCACTCATTGACCTGGATTTTCTTAATAGAGGAGAAGAAAAGGAGGTCAGGAACCCGCATCCCACACAGATATTACAAGAAGAAAACTGTCAAGCTCAAAAAGCACTTGCTCCCACATATACTAATATCTTATTCTTCGAATGGACTCAGATCCTTGGAGAGGACAACATGCTTCTGCTTGTCTTTCACCGAACCCCAGAATCTCCTCACTGAAACGGCTTCCCATCATCAATAAGACCAAAATCGAGACTCTTTCTAGTGCGAGCTGGTAAGAATGGTGGCCATGTTAAGAGGATAAGCTTGGATTAGGCTAATCTTTACTTTCAAGACGGGAT
Source organism: Passiflora organensis (assembly GCA_019739055.1). NCBI lineage: Eukaryota > Viridiplantae > Streptophyta > Magnoliopsida > Malpighiales > Passifloraceae > Passiflora > Passiflora organensis. The sequence continues at coordinate 2,202,989 of JAEPBF010000269.1, forward strand.
GATAGGTAGCAGGTTTGATTTATTCCTCTACATAAGTATACACATCCGAAATAAATAGAGAATATCATGAAACCTCTTTTAATCTTAAAAGACTTTAAGAATTAGGATATACTGAGTTCCATGTAATTAAATTCCTTAACGGTGAGACGCAGGGAAACCCGACATAGATCTTCAATACGACGTCAGAGAGGTTGACGAACGAGGCTATTGTTGGACGTATGTTGTAAAATAAACGTCCACTTAATTCTACGAATAAGATAGTAATGACTTTATTAATATGCATATTTCTTATAATCTAACGCTGCATGTCATTGTCTCCATGCACTTTATGTGCGAAAAATGCTACAATTACACGCGGTTGCTGACCTCAATATTTCCGATACGTGTCACTCTCTATAAGTTACCAACACCAGTCAATTACTTTTATTTATTTTTATTTTAGTGACAAACACTATCCCTTCTCCTATTGGTCAGGAAAGTATAGATCACTCTCAAAATATGTAATTGAATAATAAGATTTTTTTATTCTTAATCAATAGTTATACGATATAATAAAATATTAATACAATAAACATTCTTTGATTAAAAATACTCTCATAATTAATTACACTTACTCCGTATTCGGTAGGACTCGATTGCCACCGAAACAATTATAACTACACAAGTTGATAAATACTACATTTCAGAGCAACTCGAAGAGAGATGAAACTTATGGGTGAGAAACCATGATAACTTGTTCTCCTTGTTCGTTTTTCTTCCTAGGGTTTGTATCCATTGGCCTAACAGAGACGGCAGCAAGAAAAACATCAAGCCATGGCCCAAACAACAAACCGGTCTAACTATACTCTGACGTTGACATAGTAAGGTCTACGACTATGCCGTGTGTTAGGTACCACAAGGAATAGTTTTGTGGACAGAAATTGGTGGGTTATGATGGTGTCACAGAATTGACTCTGCAGATTTTTCTACACTAACATAGAGTTGGTGATTTCGATGCCTTTTCTTATACTATCCGACTTGACAGTTTAATCATTAGCAAACAACTAAAGACTCTTAGCATTAAACATCCAGAGATAATTGCAAACTATACTCGAAGTCAAATAGGGTTGACGAAAGAAATAATTTACCTTAAAATACCAAATGAGATGAGAGCTAGTAAGGATGGACCCATAAAATTCCCTCACCGCCTACCTAAGTGTTTGTCCAGGTTTCAGATGTTGAAAGAATCTTCTTATATTCTAATCTAGACTACACTCTTTGTGGAGAAATTACGGGTGGGTCGCAGGATTAATCTTTTTCCGAATTTATCTTCGATTACATCTTCGGAATTTAAACCCTGCATGGAAAGGCATAGAATTCTTGGCGATGCTCATGCACATAATTAGATTTTATTCGATAGTTAGAGCAAATAACACGAGAAATAAAGAATATACACGTGCAGAAAAGCACTTGAAGACAATAAATTTCCCTCACTTAGACAAGTTATCGTAGTACACAGATGGGTTTTGAATTTGATAAAACTCCGACGGACAGAAATCTTCCGGTTCTCTAATGAATTAAAAACTGTTCATTGGAGAAAAGGGGGGCACTTGGGCAGTATATCGAGACGATCAGATCCACCTCGTGAGCATGAGCTTTGACTCCAACTTGCGGGCTTGATCATGACATGACATGTTAAGCAAGTTTCCCCTCGTGGTGATTATGCATTTACATGGCCAAAAAACTAGGCGTGGACAAGAAATCTGGATGTGGAACAGAAGGGGAAAAAAGGTGGAGTTTCGATCCAAGTTCTATCTGTCTGGGATTTTCAAGTACTATATCATTCTCCTCCGAGATAAAGCTTAGTAGACTTTAAAATATGACTTGCTATACACATATGGATCCCTCCAAAAGCAAAACGGGTCAGCTAACGTCCAATAATAATAGGAACTACTCGAGCTAGATGGCACCAATATGTGAAAACCCTGCAGGGACAAAAAGATTAACAATTTTATTACACTTGTAAACCAGTTCCAACGGAAGTGATTGGCAATAATTTAGATTCCATGCGAGCAAAAGGATAGACAGATTCCGGCAGTCGGGAAGAAAAACTCACTTTCTGATTGTGCATCGATGGCTCCTTCCGTGTCGACATTATCCAGCGTCAAAGCAACACTACAAGCTTATAAGAGGATGGGACAAAGCATGATAATACTATAGCCTGCAATATTTTTAGAACCAGTAGCAGAAGTTAAACAGGGAAACCTTGGTTTTATTTTGTTTCTTCTCTTTTTTTGTTTATGTCAAATTCCGTGTTTTTTTTTTCTTGTGTGGTAATAAGCAGTCAAGAAACGGGACATGGTTATTCCTGAACTGCAGACTATTTCACATTCATTGCAGCAGCCATGCTCCTCAATTTCCGAGAAATTTCGGAAAATGATGGCCTCTCGGTCGGATCTGATGCCCAACAACCTTCCATCAAAGATTTCCATTCTGGATCACACCAGGTTGGAATCTTTGGACGTAATGTATTATTCACAATTCCTCCTGCAAATCAAATCAAAAGATCATCATTGACAATAAAAATACTAACCAAAATTGTGCATAAAAAGAACCAAGTACAGACATTTCCATATCTCTAGATTTAGAAGTGTCTTCAAAATTTTATTAATTACATATGTAATCTCATTTTCTACTAAAAGAATCTTCCTTATTTTTTTCATATAAGCACACTTAACAGGTTGAGGAGTGCAAAAATACATGCAATAAATAAAAATTCATATCCAATCACTTGAATGTTAAGTTCATTTAGGTTAAACCAATGATCTTAAAGTGACAATTCATATTTTTTTTACAATAATAATCATTCAGCTCTGTAAAAGTTTCAAGGAATTGCAGGCTTCTGTTATAGTTAGTCACACCGTTGTGTCCTTCCTCATCCCTCAAAATTTATCCGTGATCCTACCTCAAAAGTGATATATATATACCTTTAGTTTTGTGCTTAGACCAGTTTGACTATTTCAGTTACATATGGAGTTCTGGTTCAGCACCAACAAAATTGACTACCTTTGCCTCAAGCAACACCAGAGTCATTTTCAAGTTTTAGTCAGAGAGTATTGCAGTGCAAATTTAAAGTAGTCTATGATCAAATGTGTACCAATGCTTACCGATGATTGAGGCACCATGCATATCAGCATAAGGTTCATCCCCCGTGAGCACTTCCCACATAACAATTCCAAAGGAGTAAACATCAATCTACACAAGAGAAGAATACCACTGAACAACATATAGCAGTGAATGGAAGGCAGGTAAAGAGCAGAATATTAATGTTACGACACGCCTGTCAAAGGTAATATCACCTTCTCTGTCACCATGTGATTTTTTCCGCTAAGAAGCTCGGGTGCCATCCAGGGTAAAGTCCCACGAATACCACCCGACACTAATGTGTGTTGTTTGACCTTTGATAGCCCTAAATCACCAATCTAAGAAACAATGCAACTTGCATCAGTTTCAATACTCATGTCTGCCACAAACTCATCACTACCAAAGTCTGAGGTAAATTTCGATGCGAATTTGAGCTATATTGACAAACACAAATTAATCATCAAAATTCCGAACTTTCTGCCGCCTGCATTTACTGGACTATAATAAGTTCAAATAAGGATCATGAAACTTAAAAAGCTCAAATAACACATTTGTTACAGGCAAATCAAAATGTACAATACAGGGGAGAAGAAGAGTTCAAACAACTTAGATATGAAAACAGTAATACTATCTCACCGAACCTTGCAAACAGGGCGCTGTGGATCTCTCATATTTACCAACAGATTTTCACATTTCAGATCAAAATGAACGATATTCTTCCCATGCAGATACTCCATTCCAAATGCAGCATCCATAGCTATGATGAGTCTCTTCCGACGATCAATGGTTCTGTCCAATTAATAAAATATCATGGAAATTTTCCAAGAATTGTTGCCTTTTACTAATCAATCTTCCCTTATCCATATAAGTTTTAGCTCTCTTTATAGAAGATTCATATTCGAAGAGATATGATTACCTGTCTTTCTTCTGCAAAAATTGTTTTAGAGATCCGTTAATCATAAATTCTGTGACAGTTGCTAAAGATCCACCAGGGCCATCACGAACTATGCCATAGAAAGAAACCACATTTGGATGGTGCAATGAACTCAATATCAAAGCCTCTTTCCAAAAATCTGCTATCTACAAAAGCAACACATATGCAACAGTTATTATCATAGCATAGTAATAGAAAACAAATTAATTTGGGAAACAATTATTCCCTGACTGCTGTAAAAAGATCTCTAAATAGGAGATTTCAAATTAGATCAGTCAGAATAACATATGCTCGAAGTACATATCACCCTACATAGTTGTTGATAGACAGGCTTTGAAAGGAGAAGGATGCACAATAGTGTGTAGGAGCAAGAAAACAGAAATGTGGGGAAAATTTTAAGAAAAAAGGTAATATACAAGTGTCTGGTAAAGTAGGTATCAGTAGAAAGCATGAATGTTCAAACCTAAAAACAGGACTTTAAAATTATATGCTACTATTGTTCATCTTCAAAATTAAAAACCAAGCATAAGAACCTAAAGCAAGTAATAAGCTTAATTTAATTAAAATTAGGATCAAGTAGTGCTTCTTTCGCCTGCAAACCTTTCAACCTCTTTTAATATTTCTTTTTAAATGTGGTTAACTGGAGCATGAGGTCTCCGGGAAACAGAAACGCTACATGCATCAAAGGCAAATGGCACTTAAAAGATGGGCTCCAAATCCAGGAAAAGCATTAAATTCTTCATATGATACCCAAACAACATTCTATGACCATATACCAGAAAGCAGATATCACAAGGAAAAACACAAAAGCGACTGCATATATAATTTCAAAATGATTTTTTGGCCTTCTTTTTGTGGTACAATCAAATTTATTCTATGTACCTTATATTTCAAGACAAAAAGTGTAAACCGATTGTTCAGTTAATAAAAGCAACAAATCGACAGAATGGATCATTTTGATAATAAACATAAGGAAGACAGATTCTACCAAACGCTCTCTTTCAGAAGGTCTTCCAGCAAAGCAACTGGCTTTTATTCTCTTTATAGCTACATCAGAACCTTTCCATTTCCCATGGTAAACAGCTCCATATGTTCCAGAACCCAATTCACGGATCTCCTCCAGATCATCATTCTTAATTGTCTGAGTTGGAATCAACAGAATAGTTAAAAGAAAATCATATGAAATGTTCTGCCACTTTCAGATAACAACATACGGGAAAAAGTAAATTGTGTCTTCAAAAAAAGACTAGAAAAAACATAGATAATGTGCATAGTAAAGCATAAATAAACCTGCAATCCCCTTTCAATAGCCTCTGCCTCGGCCTTTGTCATCTCAATTTTGTTGTTGCCTACATTGTCACTATCAGAACCCAGCTCTGTCTCTTCTTGAGCATTCTGTTACAAGAGGATATTTAAGAAGCAGACAAAATGATGAGTAATGCTAACGAAAAATAAAATTCTGTTCATTCTCACCACTGCTTCCAATTCCACCGCAGTTGCTTCTTTTAGTAATGATTTGTTCTTTGCAAGTTCAGCATTTTCTTCAACTCTAGCTTTCACATCATCAGCCTCTTCCAATGCCGCCTTTTTTGCAGATTCAATCAAATCAGGTAAGAAACTCAACTGGCTCGGTGATAGATCTTCATTGACAGCGCATGGGTCTTTTCCACCTCTTATTACAGAATCACTAAATTGTTCGGTATTCTTTGAACAGTCAGGATTTGCAGAATCTAGTGCCGCAGCATTACTCTTCTTACCGAGAGTCCCATTTTGATCTGAGCGAGGGTAGCTAAGAAAATCCAATTTTTCAAAATTTTCTACCACATTTACTTCTTTTCTCAAGTCAAGGATAATTTTCTCTTCCCTTTTTGCTGCTTCAGTAACGTTACGAGCAGAAGCAGAGAAATCGGGCATTCCTGGTGGCATTCCTGGTGGCATTCCTGGAGGCAGTGAAGGTCGGACAGGTTCTGGAGTAAATGACTGCAACTTGTCAGGACCAGCAGAATTTACGTTCAATTTTGAAGTAGGGCCATATGAATATGGATATTCTGCAAAATTTGTCCCATCAAAGCCCAAAATTTTCTGTGAGGGCTCAACCCAGGTCTGCTGAATATCCACGCCATTGCTAATCTTGTGACTGGCCTCCCCTGTTCCCCCAAGAAATGAAGGATTGACTGTACCATTCGGCTGTGGAGTTGTACTGGATGTTTCGTAAGGAGCAGTATGCATTGGATTTTGAACATTTCTCCACAAAGTTTGACTGTGTACTTGACCATGGGGCATTGGGTAAGTGTTCTCTGATCCATAAGCATAAGAAATGTCTTGGTGGTGCAGAGCAGCAACAGATTGATCATGAAACCCTTCATTACCTAATTCAGGTCCGGTGTGGAGATGGACATAATTAGAGGATATATGCGGACCCTCCAGCAAATTAGAATGTCCAACAGGATAACTTATGCCAGGACCATCACCAGGGTAGGGATCATTAAATCTTCCAGTTCCAGAGATATGTGTTCTAGCTTCATCAGCATGAGGACTTGACTGATGCTGCGGAATCCACCCTTTTTCATGGCCATGAGCTTCACCATAAACAGACCGGGGATCCCCATTTACCAAGAAAGCTTCCCTATTGGTTGGGCACTCGGCACACGGATTAGCAATGTGGGGAAGCCCGTTTACCATGTTGGACTGCTCCAAATGCAATTGGCTCCTATGGATAGGCACCCTGCAGTGCTCACGAGCACTATTCCCTTCAAAAACCCCAGGACCGTGCAGCAAGTTACCAGGGAATCCAGACTTATCACCAGAGACAGGTCCTGTAGGCATCCAAACATTCTCTGGATATGGTAGCTGGTGATCATAAGCTGGAAAATGATTTAGTTGTGACCTGGAATTTTCTTCATGCACTCTATCCATGCCTTTGTCCGGTAACTCTCCAAACTGTGCACGGAATCGGGCATTCGGTGGTGAATTCGAATGTGCAGAAAATTGTCCATGATGCCTGGGAGAATAATATGCAGGACTCCATGAGCCCTCCATTTCATTATACCGCTGGGGAATAGCCACATGATGCAAGTTGTATTGTGGTATAGGCATCTCAGTATTTCTCTGACCATGAAGGCCACCATCAAAAGTAATTGGATTAAAGAACTGTTCCTGTGCGTAGATGTCATCACCTGGACTAATCAAGATGGACTCAGAATGTTGCCTTCTAAAATCTGCACCATCACCCAAGCTATTAAGAGCATCCACATACCTCCTTTCAGACTCCCTATCATCTCCATCAATATAATGCGCAAGACCATCTTGTTCCTGCTGCGAAAACAGGAAAATCCGAAGCCTGCTGAACCCATCCCCGGAATCCAACTTCTCATATTCCTCCATCATATTGGTCACGTCATCATCATTCACAACCGTCACCAAAGCGTCAAGATCCTCATCAGGCTGTTGGTACTTCAAGACGGCTACCCCCTCATAGAGCTCCCTCATTTTACTCATCAACTCCTCATAACTAATATCCCAAGGCAAACTCACAATCCGGGTCTCTCCACCCACATACCTCAATTTCCCATCTTGAGGCCGAGGCATTATGCTTCCCAAGAAGCTGCACAACAATTTGACACGAGGGATTTCGCCATTCGCACTAGGGGTTGAACCAGGGGTAGAATTGTTGGTAGAGGTTGGGGTATCCATAAAATATAGCGCCTCCTGAGGATGTTGCTGGCTAGTATTCAATATTTCAATCCGTTTATTACACATGGGACTGTAATAGCACTCATAAGTCATGAATAACCCAATTACGGAAACAAAGTAATCTCCAGAGGAAGCGACCAAGCTAAGAAGGTCATAATCAATGCCGCTATCTTACGGAATAATCACCGACCCTTCAAAAAAACACAGACCCTCTTAATAAACTCGATCCAACAAAAAAAGAATCACCAGCCAGATTGGTTCAATAAGGAAACATAAATACCCATAAAAGATTCTTAACAAATTTAACATAACAGAAACCCAAAAGTACCTGATTTTGGTCGTGCAAAAGAGACAAAGCCAAGAAATCCCAATATTTCAAGATGCCTTATTTCTGTCTCTTTGCACCCCCTTGGCCTCCGGGTCTGTTATTTATCAAACGGGAAGACGAGTAAATTAAAAAAAAAATCATAAAAACCTGAAACAACCTTAACAAAAAAAAAGGTTATTGGGGGATTGGCGAGAAAGAAATATTCGTACAGAAACCGAAAAAGGAATTGTAGACTAATGCCGTTAAGGTTGTACGAGAGTCTCTACGCGTGTGATGATGAGGAAAAAGAAAGACGATGGAATTGGATTGGAGAGCGTAAGAAATATGGCTGTAATGAAAGAGAGTGAGTGAAGATGATGATGGGTACCAATTTGCCTTCAGGTTTGTTCTTAATTTCCGCCAGGTCATGTCACACGTGGCCCAACACGCTTCCTGCCATGTGTTCTGTGTTCCCGCATAATTTTGGAGGTATTTGGCATCTTAAATTCTTAATCAATACTATGCTTCTTTAAAAGTACCGGTTAATTATTTTAAAAAATTTAAAAATAGCTCTTTAAGATTAATATTACTTAAGACTTTGAAAATTTTAAAATTAATCATTAATAAAATATGTTATATATTTATATATAATTAAAATTTTCTTTTTATACTATGATAATTTTTTCCTTTCAAGTATCTCTTAATTGTTTATTATATGCAAGGGTTTTTCTAGATCTATGCTCATAAGGTCAAATTAACAATGTTTTCTTAGTTTCAAATTCTGTTTTAGCGAATGAAACAGAAATATTTAAAAAGACAATTTTGTAATGTTAAATAAATCTAAAAAGATATTAATTTTACGAATAATAATTATACCATGATTATGAATGTGTTGACGGTGATGTAGGAGAATCACAAACACACCATCACCATGTTTATTGAGAATTACCGAAGCAAGTCAAAGTTGGATATTAGTTTCTTATTCATATACCCTTAACTTTAATTCCCTAAAACAACTTATTTAAAGAGTACCATAATATAAAAAATTTATTTATATATATATTTCTATTTTTTATGTTTCTAATAACAATGTACACAAATTATTAATGTGTATAATTTAAAAAACATCCTTTGTCAAATATCAATTTATTATGGATTCCAGAATTTCTGTTAAGAAAAGCAAAAGCTTGAGGCAAACGATACAGTGGAGAAATATTAATTATTATTGTCGAATATTTTTATAATTTTTAAATATATATATATAACGCAGTGCAGAAAACGCTTGGAATATTCGCTGTAATATAGCACATTCGAGATTACTAAATTCCAAATTCTGGAGATCGCTGCAGTGGGTTCACTCCTTTTTCTCTGGAGTTCACTTTTTTATTGTTAATTTTCTCGTGAAAAGAAAAGAGAAAAAAAAATGGAAGAATGACATGGCTCATGACACGTGGTACCACGGATCACATGAAAGGTCGCATCCGTCCGTTTCCATCAACGAAGCGGTCACAAAAATCATGCCATTGTTTTGTGCTTTCTTTTAAGTACATTATTATTTGTCTGTTATTAAGGAGGTCACGAATAATTTTCTCTTTTGTTTTCTCGATTTATATTCAAAATTAATGATTTAATCATTAATATTTAATTCAAAATAAATAAATTTTATCATGATAATTTAGATTTTATTACCTGATGGTTCCATTAGGTATAGTAATGACAAATGATCCTTAATTATGCCAAATTGTGATTTTGATGAAAAAAAAAATTAATGATTGTCAGTGGAATCTTGGTTATGGTTAGCATGTATTTTTTTTCTTGAATTGGACCCCACATACATAAAGCCCTAAATTTTTTTTGGTAAACAATAAAATTCCTAAAATTTATTTCCATTATAAATTAACTTGATTCCATATTTAATAGTCTAGATACTAAACATTCATGCTATCATAAACTCTATATATACTCACTATGTTCTTTGAGTTATCCCGTGGGTATTTTTCAATTTAAATTTAATATTGTTATTAAGCTTTTTTAAGGTTTATTAAAAAAATTAGATAACAATTAAAATAAATTAATCTAATCACCAAGTTTGATTCACATTTTCTTGACATAGAATCAAAAAAATATGTAAATCTTGTATCTCTTAGACACAAGAGGATTGGACGGTTTAATCCTAATTGATATAAAGGTTTTATAATTACTATATCAATCTAATATACAAAAACTATACTTTTCGTTATATCTAGTGATTTTTATTTTATGTAATAAATTTAACCGTTCTATGTTATATAACATAACGTAAGTAAAAAAGATTTTCAAATTCAGTCTCATAAGTTTTATCATTAAATACTTTATGTAACGACCAATTATTAAAATTTTGTTCTACTATGTGAAGTTATCTCTTATTATGATTTTCTAATGAATCATCTTTAGAAGATATTTCATAGATACTTCTTAGCAATCTCTTCCTGCCACCGATTTAAACTAAAAAGTATGAAAATAAAATATAATTAAACATTAAATTTGCTTATAGTTGAACGCTGGAATCATTACGGGCTACGGCTAACCAACGGTTGAGACCACTGATATATCTGTTTTGCCGTCCAACTATAAATTAATCTAATGAATTACTTGGCTCTATATTAAATTTTAAACAAATATGATTTAATGAAATAATTTTGGGTTATTATAAATTTTTTTATATACAATCGATTCTACCATTAGGTATTCTCTTATTCTCATAAAATATCATCCCATCTTAACAAAGGCTTGTTATAGTAAATTTGGTAGCAAAAACGAGTATTTCATCCTTTTTAAATAGATTGGACTGAAAATAGGTATGGAGAGAAGTCCGTTTCCCATTCTATCCTCATGGGCCCCAATAAAGCCCACAAAGGTATGGTTTTGGGTTTAAAATTTAATCGGGGAGAAGGGCCAAGATTCTCGAGACGGAAGATGTATATTCAATTGGATTGAGATTTTATTACGAACATTTTAATTAATACGGATTTGTCTTTGGAGATTGTCAATTCTATTAGGCATCACATTTCTACTCTAATCAAAATGAGTTCGACTAGTCAATTATCAAAATGAGTACGGCTATACAAGAAGATTGAAGTATTCTACATTCGGGTTTATATTTAAATAAAAATTAAAATTTTAACTTAATCAGTCAGCCTGAATTTTTTTTTACCTGATCCGATGTTATTTTTCTTTTGATTAATTTTAGATAATTGAAGTTATCATTTATATAAAATATATTAATGTATTACAAAGAATTTTATTTTGTTCGACTCTCTTAAAAAAAATAGGGTTTGATTGGAAATTTTTTTTAAAAATTAAATTATTTCAATCTGTATCAAATTAATTCGAACAAACAAAAATAACCCAATTGTTGACTCAATCAAAATCTCTTACGGAAGAAGTATGTCCATGAACGCGAACGCCGTTGTTATGGACAAAAAACGAATAATCAGGTGACGTCTGTTCTCCTATTAAAAGCTGACGTCAAGAAAGAGTACAAATCATCACGTGAAGTGACGTGGCACGTCCTATTAAAAGCCTTTAAAGAAAAAAAGTCGCAAATATCTAGAAACCACTTACGGTCAAGATCCCATGATTCAACAAGTGGATATGATACAACTTACAAGCCGTCTGCCCACCGAAGGCAAAAGCATAGCCGGACCAAACTCCAGACCTCATGCATATTTAACCAACCCTGCATTTTAACACATTGGGATTGCCGACATTTATCTTGTCTTGACGATGCAAGTGGAATTCTTCTGTTACTCTTACAAATTTTTATGTTATTTTTAAATATTTTTTGCTACCCTTCCTTTTGTTTAGCATATCTTTCACACCAATGGAAGAGCCAAAGAGAAGAAGAACAGAGTGGACCCACAAAACCACTATATATTTAATTTTTATTTATATTTATACAAACGTTACCGAATACGTATAGCAACATACAAATACGATCACTCTTTATCAACGTTCGAGAATTAAACTCTACTGTTTCCTCTTTCTTTTCTGTTTATCCTTTTATTTTTATTAAGGTCCCTTTTCTTTTATCCTTTATCAATCTCCTATACATATATATATGTATGCCTATAGATATACCTTGATCATCACTAGTAGCACCTAAAACTTGCTTTGGTTGCGGAGGAAATACTTAGTCAGGCCTCTTCTCCTGGCCTCGAGTTTCCAGCTCTGTAGCTTACAGGAAGGGGGGATCGAGGTATTGAGCTTGGACTAGTGTGATAGTGTGGATCTGAGGAGGGAGTGGAGTTGGATTTTCTTATTTGATTGGAGTATTAATTCCTTGTTGTTGCAGATCTGAGAAGAGCTTAAGTTTGAAGAGAATTTAGTGGAAATGCAGACGAGGTATATGGAGAGGACTAAAAGTATGGGGGGAAAAAGGAAGTTGGAAGCTGCTGGAGGAGACGAGGAACAGCAATCGGAGCGAAAACGCCCCGCTTTAGCTAGGTATGGTTTCAATTTGTTGCTTAACCAAAATTAATGGTTGTATGTAGCGTTCTTGTTTTGTAATTTGGAGTCACTTGTTTGCAACTTGGAAGTGGAGTAATGTTTTTTTTGGCATTATGTTCAATTTGTGTTTTTGTACCTTTACTGCTCTTTGACTGTGTTGGTTGCTTGTGAAGTCTGTGTAAGTTTTCGGTACGAGGGGAAAGGTTACGTAGTTTGGCGGGCATGCGTCGTATGTTCATGTTTTAATTTTGCGTGTTTCGTCGAAATGGTTCAGGGTATTTCATTTCAGGAATTACGAAATGTCTTTTGATGGTAGTATGTGTATAGTACTCTAGCTCTTTTTTTCTAGTACAAAGATTTGAAAGCTTCATGTTCCATATCACTCTTGTGATCTAAGTGTTTAAGCTAAGAAGAAAATTAGTGGTTAGGTTCTTTTATTCTCATGATTTTATGATCCGTATCTAACTGTCAGCGAGAGGTGCTTCATCTATATGTACTTGGATGAGTAATCATCTCGGTTTTCCCTGGGTCATGGTGAATGGTGACATTCTGTCCTTTATTTTTCCTTTTTCAAATAAAAATTTCACTGTATGTTGGTATTATTCCGCATAAATGCTAGACTACACTCTTTGACAATTTACATATCTGTTCAATGATATCTTGATCCAAATTTTCATTTCTGTGTTCTGGTTTCCTTGCCACATGTTACCAACCCGCTATCTCTTGTTTTTGTTTTGGTCTATCCTTTGCTATAAGTTTGTGGCTGGTACAGTTGTGAATGTAACTGGTATTTAAGATTATCTAAACAATGTAACCATTTAGTTCCGAAAATAATATTAATATACAACTGTGCAGTGTTATTGTAGAAGCTCTGAAAGTGGACAGCCTACAGAGGCTCTGCTCATCTCTGGAACCAATTCTTCGTAGAGTTGTAAGGATCTATGTGCTTCATCTCTCCATTTTCTTATAAGAACTAACTGCAACTGGTGCATTCTCAAGTTTAGATTTGGTTTTGGATTGAAAGAAATCCCGATAATTTCCCTGCAGGAATTCAGTGGGATCATAGACTTTGGCCTCAACAATTACTCCATTTGTTGGATGTATCACAACGCTAATGATCTATGATATTTATCCGTGCCCAAGGAATCTAAAGTCTCAATTATTTATTTACTTATTTTCGAAACCATTCTGCCTAAAGAGATCTTTGAGCTTATTGCATATTGTGATTCGGAAAATAAGTGTTCTTTTGGGGCACATGCTAAGGAAAACTTCTTTGGATTGTTGTACTTCTCCGTTTCTTGCTCAGTGAAGAGTTACCTTGGGCTTAATATTATTGTGAAAACGTTAACACTAAATAAAATGAGTTGGCAATTTGGCATGAGATTATTTGGGTGTTCGACAATTTATGTAAAACAATTCAAGTGTCAATGTTTTCCATGAGGCATGATTGTCTCTTAGTCATGTGTCGCTGAAAACTTAAATCAGATCTAAAATAAATAGTTATGAAATATGATTGTCTCTTAGTCGTGTGTTACTTTATCTCTGCGACTGCTTGACTATGAATATAAGCATGTCATGTAGCATCTAGAATTCTCATTGCTCTCTGTACTTCATACTAAACAGGTAAGCGAGGAAGTGGAGCGTGCTTTAGCAAAGATTGGCCCTGCTAGACTCAGTGGGAGGTATGGACCATTCCTGATTGCTTATATTGTTCATTTTGTTGTCTATGAATTTGTTTTGTGCGTTGGAAGAAGGTGTTTGGTAATTACATCTGTTCATCTGTCTAGTTTTCCCCATGCAGCCAATAATTGTCAAATCAGCATCATGTTTTTATATCAAGCTCCATGTAATTGATGTTGGTCCTCTTCATCTATGCCTCTTTTCTTGAAATATTGGGTGGCTTTCTTTTTTGAAAATTTAAAGTTTGACTGATAAAATGGGAGAACAATTTAATAATTTCAGAATTCTTATCGTATACTCGGAGAGCTCTCGAGACAACTTGTGTTTCAAATATTTGTTTGATGGATATTTGCTGTCGCAAATCTTAGCTCTTTTCTGTTTGGTGATTCAGACTTGCATTAGTAATAATTGATGTACCGATATGGCTACTGTTTGGCTGAGGGTTGCAATGGCTTAAGCAGCTATTAGTAAGGACCATAGCTTTTCCATCTTGTAGTTCTCAGCAAGAGTCCAATAATGTAGCAAACCTTTTCTTTTCATTTCGTACCACCTTTTATTTAGCTTTATAGTGGACTCTTGTGGCATTCTTCTGCCTCTTTGCAATTTTTCATTGATAGGGAGGGCCAAATTCATGATATTTCAGGTCTTCCCCTAAACGAATAGAAGGGCCAGATGGAAGAAACTCACAGTTGCAATTTAGGTCCAGGTTGTCCCTTCCTCTTTTCACAGGTGGAAAAGTTGATGGGGAGCAGGGTGCGGCAATTCATGTTGTTCTTCTTGATGTTAACAGTGGCCATGTTGTAACATCTGGCCCAGAGTCATCTGCCAAACTGGATGTTGTTGTCCTTGAAGGGGATTTCAACAACGAAGATGATGAAGACTGGACACAGGATGAATTTGAAAGCCATGTTGTAAAAGAGCGTGAAGGTAAAAGGCCTTTGTTGACTGGTGACTTGCAAGTAACACTTAAAGAAGGAGTGGGGACAATAGGGGATCTCTCTTTTACTGATAACTCAAGTTGGATAAGGAGCAGGAAGTTCAGGCTTGGCTTGAAGGTTGCCTCAGGATATTGTGAGGGGATACGCATCCGTGAGGCTAAGACTGAAGCTTTTACTGTTAAAGATCACAGAGGGGAATGTGGGTTCATGTTTTTATTTTCCTCTTGGATTAGTGTTTATCGAGGGCTATGAAAATTCATATCTTTCTCCTATGCAGTGTACAAGAAGCACTATCCACCTGCATTGAATGATGACGTATGGAGATTGGAAAAAATTGGCAAGGATGGTTCATTTCATAAGAGGCTAAATAATCAAGGCATATTCACAGTTGAAGACTTTTTGGGCCTTTTAGTCCGAGATTCTCAAAAATTGCGTAATGTAAGAATCAACCTGAATTCGGGTTTCTGTTGAATATGCATTATAGTCCAACTGGTTTTTGATTTGTTCCCTTATTGAAATATGATCTCTATTTAAAATGATAAAAGCAATTTGGTTCTCAGATTGAGTTCAAGTAATGTTCTATTATCTTCTGATGTGTTTAGTTGGATGCAGATTATGGGGAGTGGTATGTCAAATAAGATGTGGGAAGCTCTCTTAGAGCATGCAAAGACTTGTGTCCTGAGTGGGAAGCTTTATGTTTATTACCCTGAAGATTCAAGAAATGTTGGTGTTGTTTTCAATAACATATATCAGCTGAGTGGTCTGATTTCAGGAGAACAGTACTATCCGGCCGATTCTCTTTCCGATGAGCAAAAGGTTGGTGTTTGATGTGTTTCATTAGATAAAAGACCTTTTGAATTTTGATGGTGTTTCTATATGGCTAAATGCAGTCATATTCTGGGTCAATTTGAACATTCGTGATCTATGCAGTATTGCTTGCAGGCCCTCATAGATGTTATCTAATTAATATCCAGATTTGTTTCTTTACTTCCATAATCTGTTTATTTTACTATTGATGACTGAACAGTTTATCAACATGCAATTGCTTCTCCTAGATCTGATTCTGCCCCAAACGTTATGGCTATTTTTAGCTGAAGCTTTTGACCTTCTCGAGATTGAACCCAAGATCTATTGTCCTTGAGTTTAACTGTAGTTTCAATTTCTGTTTTACTTAAGTTTTTGTAGTATAAAATCTGGGTTCATGGACTTTATTTGCTTGAATACGATTTTATAGTATTTTTCTAAATATATGTGCTAATAAAGTCTTTAGGCTAGTTGCAGTTATTAATCCGATTGAATTTGACTGCTGGATCATTCTAGGGCCTATATTTGCTGTGGCTTTACACACATTGAAAATTATTTTGAGTAACTGTATCTTCTTGTTAAAAAATTGTTTTTGCAGATCTATGTGGACACACTGGTGAAGAAAGCATATGACAATTGGGATCAAGTTGTAGAATATGATGGCAATTCGCTTGTGAGCTTTCAACGAAATAAGAGGTCTAGTGATTCAAAAAATGAACTTCAGGTCAGTCAAATTGGTTACTCTAATGCTTTAGACCAACAAATGCAACTACCGCGACTTCAAGCCCCAGTTCCTACTGAACATTCTTCTTTGCATTCAGGCCTACAAGTTGGAGGTATGTGTCTTGTAAAAGAGAAATTAGAGATTGTTTTTAAGCAAGAAGTTTGATGCTCAATATGTTGTCCATGTTTTGTTTTGGCAAGCTTCAGGTTATGATGCTAATATAGGATCTACACACTCGTCCCAGACCCAACTGGTGAATGCAAATTCCAATGCTCAGTTTGACAGCAATTCATTCTCAGCCAATGATCATCTTACTGGCAATTCTCAACCTACCCAAAGCACGATAAATGATAACAATGTTGCTGGCCTGGCTCTTGGTCCTCCTCAGTCATCTTCACCCGGATTCCAAACTCTTGGTTCTTCAATGCAGCCATCCAATACCAATCTGTATGATGACTGGACCAACAACCGTGACAAAGGGGTTGAAGATTTCTTTTCCGAGGAAGAGATTCGCACTCGTAGTCATGAGATGCTTGAGAATGAAGATATGCAACACTTACTCCGACTATTTAGCATGGGAGGCAATGCATCTATGAATATGCCTGAAGATGGCAGCTTTGCATTCCCACCTTATATGGCTTCGCCAATGCCAAGTTTCGATGAGGATCGCACTCGTCCTGGTAAAGCTGTTGTGGGATGGCTGAAGATCAAGGCAGCTATGAGATGGGGCTTCTTTGTCAGGAAGAAGGCTGCTGAGAGGCGGGCACAACTTGTTGAGTTGGATGATGAATAATTAGTGTTAGAACCCCAGACTTCTTTATTGTGAAAGTCACTGATTCATTTGATCCAAAACCAGCGACTGAGGTACTCGGTTTTAAAAGTCTCAAAGGCCCATATTGACTCTGGTGGCGTTATTAGGTATCAGATTATCTTGTGTACAGCTTCCTGTACAGTTTCTTTCTCTCTTTCCACTTCTTAACTAGCCAGCTGCTTCTCTTTGATCACTTCCACCATTGCTTCTTGCATATGCTACATGGGTTCAGTTTCCCAAATATTGATCGTGCCTTTTAGTTTATGGTTTTCTGATTTGTCCTGACTGGTCTGGGAAACATTCTAAGATTAGGTATGACTTTCTGTGTTGTATCAATCAGTGACTGTGTATAAGAATGGAGATATGTAGTTCCTGTTTATTACGGGACTTTGTTTACCATCTCTTCAGTATTGGGTTTCCCTCTTTTGATTATCATTGGTACATAGCAACCCCGCCAGTTTTCTGACTGCTCCTACGTATTAAAAATGAGACAGGATGGCAGAGGATCACAGCTTTTGTTATAATTGAAAGAATATTCATATCCTCATAAGATCATTATCTCTTCATATATGATCATCCTTAAAACCTCAAATTTGGTTATAAAATGTGAGAGTTATGGCTGGATAGTAATAATAAAAGAGATCGACTATCTATTTATTTATATTTAGTCACATTCCAATTGCTCAAGATTCTATTCAACTCCATCATATTCTCAAAAATTATTCTGAACAAAAGGAAAACTAAATCAATGAATTTATTACAAATATTAAGACAGCTAATCGATTAAAATTTTCCATGCATGAACATTTTAACTCTGTATAAAACCCAACCCCCTAATTAGCTTCTCTAATCACAAGAGAAGCAGCAATTGTCTAAAGCACAGTAAATTCCAGCTATTGAGATGGGGAGAGCAGGCTTTGGAATATCACTCTTTTGCCTGCTACTGCTTCATTACTGTCATGCCACTGATTACGTTGTTGGAGGAAAATTAGGTTGGACTCCTGATGTCTCCATGGAATCATGGCCTCATGGGAAGCACTTCTTTGCTGGGGATGTTCTCAGTACGTACAGAGCTGACGCTGTTTTCTTACACATTCGAGTTTATTAATTTGTCGAATTATTACATAAAAACTAAAATTTTAATATACCAAATATAACAATCTAAATTTATTAGATTCAGTTTTAATCCCGTTATCACTGGGTTCAATTCAATCTGACTTGTTCTGTTTTCCTTTTTTTTAATGTTGTAGTATTCAGGTACGATGATGACGAGGGATACAACGTGGTAGTGGTGAATAAAGAGGGGCATGACACGTGCACAGAGACAGGTGTCACGAGCAAGTTTGACGACGGAGATGATAGAGTGTCTCTTAATTTTGGACTAAACTACTTCATTTGCAGTGCCAATGAAGCTTGTCCTCAGGGGATGAAGATGGCCATCAACGCCACCGCTCGCCCGCGTCATCCTCCTCTTTAGGACACCGGAAATCACACCCATTGCTCGCCGGCGTTTTTTCTCTCTATCTAATACCTATCCAATTATAACAATGTTAGTGTTGCTCAAGATTTGTGGAGCTTTTCTATGAATTAATGTAGGGCTCAAACGTTACCTACTTTTCTTTATTAATAAAATAAAATATTAACTTTATCTTACCACTTTGAGTTCATAGCTTAATACCAATAAGATGGTTAGGCCTAATAAAAATTACCAACAACTGTTTTATGCTATTCATCAAGCACCTCGTAGAAGTGAGTCAACTGAGTTAGCCACCGAGTTAATCTAACCCAAAACAACTTTCCCATATCCGTTTTGGTTTAGTGCATGAATATACAGAGCCAATTCTATCCATTTTCAGGAGAAATTGTTCTCAAAATAAAGAAAGAAAATCAGAGAGAATAAAAAACACTAAATACGTTAATGAAATTGGTAAATAAAAAAAATTCTTACAATAGTAAGACAGCTAATTTACTATAAATTTCCATGCATGATGTTTTGTTGATTGCCTCTTTTTTAGAGCTTACAAAATCGTATTCGATCTGTTGGTGATTTATGGAGTTTTCTATAAATGTACGCTAAAGATATTGGTCTCTTAAATTTTAGATATATGAACGGAATTTATAAATATTCATTTTAATAACTATTAATTAAAATCTGTAAAAAGGGCTGAGGTTTGGCGTTGGGTTCGGTATGTGAGAGTTTATTTTGTTCGGTGCATGGGCTAGATTAGTTGGACCACGCGTTTTTATTTTGTTTGGGTTTGGTTTATTTAGTAGATTATTTTGGGCTTGGATTAAGTAGTATTGGATCTTGAGATAAAAATAGATTAATTGAATAGTCATAATTTTTTTAACTTATGATATCTACTTTTGGCTATTAATATTTACAATATAATAAAAAAAATCAGTCATTATTAATGATATAGATATTCTGCAGTT
Source organism: Passiflora organensis (assembly GCA_019739055.1). Lineage (NCBI taxonomy): Eukaryota > Viridiplantae > Streptophyta > Magnoliopsida > Malpighiales > Passifloraceae > Passiflora > Passiflora organensis. The sequence goes on from JAEPBF010000269.1 coordinate 2,222,927, forward strand.
TATGATTAATATCTTGATTATTTATTTATTTTTAATTCAAATATCTTAGTTATTTATTAAACAACTAAATAATCAGCAATCAATCAATAGCACAACATTTATGATTTTCCACACGATATGGTAGCGCTTGAAGATCACATAGTTATGATTTGTCTTCCTGTTTTTTTTAACCAACTGATAGATGTAAGATTCTAAATGGTACAAATATTACATTATCTGAAGTACAACCCAATCTAAACATAAGATTTGATCATTTCAATTCACATTTATTTAAAAAGAAAAAATAAGATACGAACTTTCCCTCATAATAATAATAAAAGAATATGAACTTTCCCTCATAATCGTTACTGCAAATTAATTATTTTGGGATTTCAAAACACATTTATTATTTCAAAACTAGTTATTAAAATTATTTAAGTGATTTCTTAATCTAGACATTTCAATTGTTCAATATTCTATTCCAATTCCATCGAATGCTGATTCATATTCTCGGATACACTGAATGTCACCTAGGAAATTGTTCTGCAAATAAAGAAAAATACAAAATCAAGGAATTTATTAAAATAGTAACACACCTAATCGATTATAAATTTCCATGCATGAACATTTTAACTCTGTATAAAACCCGACACCCTAATTAGCTTCTCTAATCACAAGAGAAACAGCAATTATCTATACAATATTAAATTTCGGGTATTGAGATGAGGAGAGCAGGCTTTGGAATATCACTCTTTTGCCTGTTACTGCTTCATTACTGCCATGCCACCGATTACGTTGTTGGAGGAAAATTAGGTTGGAGTCCTGAAGTGTCCATGGAATCATGGCCTAACGGGAAGCAATTGTATGCTGGGGATGTTCTCAGTACGTACAGAGCTGATGCTATTTTCTTACATATTCGAGTTTATTAAAACCCTATTTTAGATATATTGTGTAGATAATCTTATTCTTTGTTCTTTTAATGTTGTAGTATTCAAGTACGATGCTGACGCGGGATACAACGTGGTAGTAGTGAATAAAGAGGGGCATGACACGTGTACAGAGACAGGTGTCACGGGTAAATTTGACGACGGAAATGATAGAGTGCCCCTTAATTTTGGACCCAACTACTTCATCTGCAGTGCCAATGAAGCTTGTCCTCAAGGGATGAAGATGGCCATTAACGCCACTTCACGCCCGCCTTCTCATTCTTTTTAGGACACAATATTCCTTTTATGGGATGTATTTAGGACACAAAATAGCACCATCGTCTGATGGGTTGCTTTGCTTGCCTGCGTTTTTTTTATATTGTCGATTTGATTATATCTGTACTCTTGTAAACTCTTTTCGTTGAATATTTTTCAAATATTTTTTATGAATTAATAATTAGTGTAGGGTTTCTGCTTTGTTATTAATAAAATTAAATATTGACTTATCTTACCACTTTGAGTTCATAACTTAATACCAGTAAGATGCTTAAGCCTAATAAAAAATACCAACTTTGCTTTGTTAACTAGCAGTCGAAGAAAACTAAGTAAATAACTCCTCTTTTAAGCTATTCATCAAGCACCTCGTAGTAGTGAGTCGATTGAGTTAGCCACCGAGTTAATCCAACCCAAAACAAAATTCCCATATCTGTATTGGTTTTGTGCTTGAATATATACAGAGCCAATTCCGTCTATTCTTGCACTTACCAAATATTCATACGCAATATAAAAACTGTGAATATCATCAGGATAAATTGTTTTGCAAATAAGGAAAAACATTCAAAGGGAAAAAAAAACAGTGAAATCCAGGGAAGAACATCAGAATCTTTGTAAATACCTTACTGAATTCGGTAAATAAGAATTCCACAAATTTCATATAATAGTAAGACAGCTAATGATTATAAATTCCCATACATGATGTTCTGTTGCTTTCCTCTTTTTAGGGTTCATAAAATCGATCTGGTTCTTCCGTTTTTCTTATTTTGTTGGGATTTGGTTTATAAGTACTAATGAATTTTGAGATACAGGTTTTCCGACAGGGAAATAAATTGAAATTAGTAAAATCTGAACAAGTAGAATTTTTCTTTTAATTCTCTGTTTTCTGATTAATTGAGTCGATTTGTTGAAATGAATTAGCAACTTTTTAGTTCCAGGCTGACGTTTGAACTCCAATGAACAGTGCAAAATAATAAAAATAAAAATAAATTTATATTTTTATCTTTTAATTACAAAATATTATTTCTACTGTCTTGCACTTTTATGTTTCTGGGAACATACTATTCATGTATGTTTCTGGAACATCTTAAAACTATCCCAGCCAGGTAGTTTTAAGATATTCTGAGAGCATACATTAATAGTATATTCTTAAGAGACATAAATACAATATAAAATAGTAGAAATAAATATTGTTAGTGTTTTGCACTTGCTCCAAAAATATCTTAAAACTACCCAGCCGAGTAATTTTAAGGTGCTGGGAACATACACGAACATGCAAAACAATAAAAATAATATTTTTTAATTAAAAAATAAAAATAAAAATTCATATTCCCCAATGGCTGAACTCATCGAAATGGAAAGCTTAGGAAGTCATGTCGGGCAAAAGAATACTCACTTTCTACTGTAATAAATGTATGAATTCTCGTTACAATCACGTATGAAAAACTCCCAACAGTTTTTTTTTTCTGAACAAGTCGATTTAGATTGAAAGAATCGTATTCTCAAGGGTCTAATATGAAAAAAAAACCTATATATATATATATATCGCAGCAACTCGGCCGGGTCGGAGACTTAAGACAGGTTGCATTCTGTAGGCAAACCTTGTGGGAATCTCTTGGCGTCAGAACAGTAGTTGTAGATCATGTAGTTCTTCTGGACCCATTGAAGCCTCTGTTGGCTTGTTGAATCAAGCTCCTCCGAGAGCCAGGCGTTTCCCTTGTTTGATGATGGAGAAGAATTTGTACCGCAAGACGATGCCCCATTAGACCAAACACATGCATTCCCAGCGTTGAAGTTTCTATAGGAAGCAGTGAACGGAGCATGAGACCAATCGGTCTTGACCAGGCCACCCCTTGTAGCCCAGTCGTCGGCATTCCATAGGCTTGAGTAAATTCTCATCGGCTGATTCTTCGGGAATGGTACACCTCTAGACTCCAAGTTTTTAAACTCTCTGATGGGAGTATCGTCGACGGAGAAGACAATGCGCTGTGGATTCCAAAGGATGGAATAAGTGTGGAAATCAGCAGTTGGGTCAAACCAGAGATGAAATTGCTGTTCTCTGTTTCCTTTGCCTTGGCTGAACACGTTAGTGTGAAGGATGTAAGGATCGCCGCTCAAATTTCCCAGGAACTCAAAGTCTATCTCGTCCCATGTAGACCCTTTCGAGGACAACTGCAAGAAATTATTATTATCAGACGTCTGACTGGAAAATCCCCAAAGATCACTGACACAAATTAAGATATCAAGTTAATTTATAAGAGCAGGTTAAGAACTTACATAGTAAGCAGTGACGGTGCCAGCGGAATTGCCAGGTACAAGTTTGAGTTGCATATCAATCTTCCCAAAGAGGAACTCATTATTGGACTGAAATCCCGAGCCAGAGGATTTGTCGAGGGACAGAGTGAGGAGGTCGCCGTTGTTGAGTATTTTAGCTCGACCATCTCCCCAGGTGATGGCAAAGTCATTGTAGAAATTGCCGGCATACGCAGCCATCAAAGAACCCAAAAACAAAGGCATGAGCAGCGTGAGAACCATATTGGAAGAAGCCATTGGCAATGAAGCTAAGAGTGTACGTAGACAGCAAACTAATTGACAATGTTTAGTCGTAGGAGCGAGACTCAGATTTTACAAGTGATGAGACAAGATAGCAAGCGGGTCGGGCATATTTATATGCTTAGGACGTGGGTGCGGAGGAAAGGCACGGGAAGGTGCAAGTGGGTAGATCACTTGGTGTGAGACAGGTGTTTTTGGCTTGGAAAAGTGCGCACCTAAATAGCTGCCAAGATGCCAGCAAAAGACCAGCATGAATGATGGCCCGAGCCAGAGGTGAAGGAAAGGCCTACGAAAGCTCACGTATATTTTATTATTGAACCGAGCGACAGTTGTCTTGGCTTGAAAAGCCGTGCCGGTCAAGATCACACCGTCAAAACATTAAAGAAGGCGATGGATGGACGGATATTGTCTTTTTATACAGTAACGCGTTTTGCTTTTGTTGGTTTGGTAAGCCACACTCGAGCAGCCTCCCCTGCGACACGCCGCGTCTGTAATTAAATACGGGCAATGGACAAATGTTGAACAATTAAGCTCTGTAAATAATAATTCTTATTTTTTTTCTGAACTTTGGATATATTATAGAATTTTGGACAGGAATACATTACTAATCGTAGAAAGTTTATCATTCCAAGTCAATTACTCCTACTCCGTTCATGTTTGAAATTTCTATTAAAATTTTACCGATCCTCCCCTCCCATCCTTCAATCTTCTAAGTATATTTTATTAAATTTTAAAAAATATAATTGAATAATAATATTTATTTTTTGACCAAAATAAAATAAATAATTGATCTGTAGCTTTAATTTTGATTATAGAATATTTTAAAAAATTTCTGGACGGGTTGGATCCTTCCAGAGCATTATTGACTTAAAGGATGGCGAAATGATAAAATGATTTTGTTACAAATTGCAGAAGAAGAGTTATGTTTTCGGATATCCTTTAGTTTTCCAAAAAGATTAAACATATATTTTAACTTTCAACCTAAAATTTACTGAAAACCGACACGGTAACGTTGTTTAGATCGTGTCTACATATATACGGGTGGATTGCTTCACATGCAATTGTTTATTTTTTTACAGTTTTTTAACCAATTTACTACTGAAACACCGGATCCCGCGAAGACACAATTTAGATTCTAATTTATGATCAGTTTTAGACTGAAATGATCCTAGGCGACAATGATTTTCTCTTTGAGAAGTAAGCTCTTTAAATATTGAGATCGTTTTCTATACCAAGAACAGATAGGAACAATTAAACTCGGGGAAATAAGATTATAAAATTACATGTGATAAATAGATATTTTTAGCTTAGCATATGAAATGATTAAGATACATACGCAATTAACACGTATATGTTAAGTTTTCGTGGGACTCACGTAAATAATTATTTCGACTCTTGATGATGGATAGCATCTGTGTATTGGGATTGTTAATAATTGTTGACGTCACTGTCAATATGTAAATCTTTGTCGTTTTCTTCCTTTATACGTTAGCAAGCCTTCTAGCCTGTTCCTTTTAATAATTAAATGGAGTAGCTGTAATTGGATAGCCTGCTTTCAATTTCATGTTTTGGGCGGCTACTGTGTCTGAAAGTGAAAGCTCTGGTAATAGTATTTGATAGTACTTGTTACAACAGAACATCAAGCAAGCAATCTACAAAGAATAAAGAATCCTAAATAACTATTGTGTCGACAAACTCATAGTCTTGAAGTGGAACAATAATACAGAAGCACGTAGGTGGGGTGGAGGCTTAAGACAGGTTGCATTCCGTAGGCAGACCTTGTGGAAATCTCTTGGTGTCGGAGCAGTAGTTGTAGATCATATAGTTCTTCCGGACCCATTGAAGCCTCTGTAGGCTTGTTGAGTCAAGCTCCTCCGAGAGCCAGGAGTTTCCCTTGTTCGATGATGGAGAAGAACTTTTACCGCAAGAAGATGCCCCATTAGACCAAACACAAGCGTTGCCTGCGTTGAAGTTTCTATAGGAAGCAGTGAACGGAGCATGCGACCAATCGGTTTTGACCAGGCCACCCCTTGTTGCCCAGTCGTCGGCATTCCATAGGCTGGAGTAGATTCTCATTGGTTGATTCTTAGGGAATGGAACACCGCTAGACTCCAAGTTTTTAAACTCTCTGATGGGAGTGCCGTCGACGGAGAATACAATGCGTTGTGGGTTCCAAAGGATGGAATAAGTATGGAAATCAGCAGTTGGGTCAAACCAGAGATGAAACTGCTGTTCTCTGTTTCCTTTGCCTTGGCTGAACACGTTAGTGTGAAGGATGTAAGGATCGCCACTCAAATTTCCCAGGAACTCAAAGTCTATCTCGTCCCATGTAGACCCTTTCGAGGACAACTGCAAGAAATCATTATTATAAGATGTCTGACTAAAAAATCCCCAAAGATCATTGAGACAAATTAAGATATCAAGCTTATAAGAACAGGTTAAGAACTTACGTAGTAAGCAGTGACGGTGCCAGCAGAGTTGCCAGGGACAAGTTTGAGTTGCATATCAATCTTCCCGAAAAGGAACTCATTCTTGGACTGAAATCCGGAGCCAGAGGCTCTGTCGAGGGACAGAGTAAGTAGGTCGCCGTTGTTGAGAATTTTAGCACGACCATCTCCCCAGGTGATGTCAAAGTCATTGTACAAATTGCCCGCACATGCAGCGATCAAAGAACCAAACAAAAGGGGCATGAGCAGCTTGATCACCATGTCTGAAGAAGCCATTGGCTATACAATTTGACTGCAGAACGGATTTGGTTGGAAAATGAAGGCACAAAGCTATAGAAGTGAGATTGAGATTTTGCGAGTGATGAAGCAGAGGCAGGCGCCGGGTGTATTTATAATGCCTGGGACACCTAGAATATGCGAGAGTGGAGTCGAGGAAAGGTCCAAGTGGAATAATTATTTATCCGTGTGACAGTTGTTTTTGGCTTGGAAAGTGTACCCTGCAGCTGCCAAATATGCCACTAGCAAAAGCTCATAGGAATGGAGTCGGTGGTGATGGGGTAGGTTAAAGATGTTTACGCGTTAGTTCTTGTCTGACAAGAGAGTAGAAACCAAAAAAAATATCATTCGTTTTCGAACTCAAACTGGCCTTCACTTGATGGCTGAAGGACAGCCAAGCCAAGATGTGAAAAAAATCAATAGCAAGCGGACAGTTTGAGCCATTAAGATGCCGGCAATAGGGCTTGGATCGATACCCGGTTTCTATCTATCTACCGATTGACAGCTAAGTGTGAGTTCTAAAAGGTGAAACTTGGTGGGCTTTCCCCTTTTTTGTCTGTGGTTGTGGTTCCCTGTTTTTTGGTCAAAAATCTGATCAAAATAAACTTTGACCAGTAAAACCGCCTTCGTTACGCCACCCTCATTTTTTCCCGTTACAGTTTAAGATTTTTGCTTGTTTACAGTCCCATCTTTTTTCCATTAAGAAGCTCAAAATCAAGCTAAGGATGACAATACCATGGAATGTCTTCGTCCAGACATTCGAATTGGGTTTCAGACAAATATTGTGGCCCAAAAAGCCTTCGAGATCGCAATAATAGACTTCAAAATAGGCCCAAATATGCATGAAATTTCTAGAAACTATTCGTGCGAAAAGCAAGGTGCTTAAACCATCTAAAATTGCATTGTGTTTGGTATAATCAATAATTGTTTAATTAAATATTTATTGATCTCTTCTCTAATTATAATTATAATTATAAACTCGCAATTAAAATATTTTGAAATGAAATATAAGGTCATTGGGATGAGACGGTAATTTCCAACCCGTTTATTTAGGAAAAAAAATTTCTTGCGAGAAGCATTTCTCGAAGATTATTAATATTTCGCAGAAAAATTTTTCCGACAATTATCATTCCGATTAGAAAATTTTTTTGCCTTATTCCGTTACCGACCCATGAAAATACATGGCAGGTTGGGAAAAATAAAAATTTTGACCGACAATACAAACAAGTGGTAGACCATTGGAAAATAGAAGTACATTCAAGAAGTACCGATTCCAAAAATAAGAGATAATTCAGAGAGTGCAAATGAGCAGTCTTGCATAAAGACATACATTCAAATTCAATTGGCCATATGGACGTCTCTGCGCCTGAGTATCTCAACGCCAAAATAATCCAGCTGACCTTCAATTGCAACATGAGGCTTCCCAACTTTCACTCTTAAAAGCAACAAATGTCCGGTGGTTGGTTCCTCACAGTGACAGGCTTAAGGGTCGGCTTTGTTAGGCTATTAGCTACAAACTGCAAAGTGAAACCAACAGTTATATTGCAGTAATCCACTCACTAGCTTCAAGCTTCTCTATGTCTATAAGAGTTTCTTCGAAACATCATTATTGAGCCAGTCTTGTGTGCAAATAAGTGCTTGCACAAGTTTAGGAGACAATGAATTTCTATAGGGATCAAGAATTCTGCCACCAGTGTTGAAGGCTGACTCTGAAGCCACTGTTGAAATTGGGACAGCAAACACATCCTTGGCAATGACAGGCAGTATAGGAATCCTCGGGCCATTCAGTTTTCACCAACAAAGGATATCAAAATCCTCTGAATAATCCTCCACATCCTCACTGCCATATTTCTCCAACTCAGACTTGCTTTCAGTTTCACGGTTATCACCATGCTTGCTTTTCTTCCACAATGTCATCATCTCCAGTCGAGCTTTCTTCCTTTTTTCCAGTACCATCTCCTCTGGTGAAATCACCGAATGGTCCTGAGCAGTTGTGGAAGTGACCTCATCTATCCCACTGGATTTGTGGGAAAATGAAGTTTTATTTGGCGGAAATAACAAAGCCCTATATGCATGGAATAACTCCTGACAGACATTTTTTATCTTCTGTCAAATCGTCTCACCAACAGATTCACCATATGCTTGTTTGACTGAAAACTCTACATAATCAAATTTGCGTCTAGGATCTAAAATTGAGGCAACATATGTAATCATATTACATTTGACAATATTACTCCAATATTTATCCCATTTATACTTCATATTTTCAACCATGATGCATAAATCCTGATCTGGACTATTCACCCATTGATTCAATAACCTTAGAACATCTAAAATTTCATCTAACCAACCACTACTTGTAGCATAAGATGTCCCGGATACAAATTTAGTCAACTCATTAAAATTAGCAAGATAGTGGCATAAATTCTTGGCGGCCTCCCAATCTTCTTGATCAGGAGTACCTGTCCAATCTTCACCCACAGACACTGACTTATCCCGATCCATTATTTCCATATCAGCACGAAAATTATCATCAACTTCACTAAACCTCTCAAAGACACTTTCAAACCTACAAGCTGACTCTAACATCATATAAGTTGAATTCCACTATGTAGGTACATCCAAAGACAACAAAGATTTGGTAATAATTCATTCTGCTTCCACACAAGTTTTAAATCTTTGCAACCTAAATGGTGAACTCCTAACATATCTAACAACCTTTCTTATTTTGTACACAAACTTCCCATTGAATTTTAGTCTATCATTTACTATCAGATTCACAATATGTGCAACACACCTAACATGAATACATTTACAACCGAGAATACTACCCTTCCATTTTGTAAATTTTTTTTTCATTGAAGCTACTGCCACATTATTGGCAGAGGTATTATCCATGGTTATTGTAAATACTTCAGTTATACTCCACTCAATCAAACACCTCTTAATAGCAGAAGCTATCTTCTCTCCCTTATGACTACCAATGGGACAAAAATTCAAAATTGCTTTCCTCAAAATCCAATCAACATCTATAAAATGTGTTGTCAGGCTCATATGATTAACTCTTTGGATAGAAATCTAAGTATCAGTTGTCAGACACGCTCAATGACAATTACTAGTCAAATATTGCCTAAACGTCTTCTTCTCCTCCATATATAGCTGAAGGCAATCCTTGGTTATAGTTGACCTTGAGGGCATTCTGAACCTAGGACATGCAGTCAACATCACTTTGCTAAAGCCCTTTGTCTCTACAAATTTTAAAGATAACTCATCAGACACAATCATCTCTGCAATTGACCTTCGTAAAGCCTCACTTTCAAACCTATATGTTCCAATAGTTTCCCTACCAGTCCCAACACCACCATCTTCATCATCATACTGAATGATAATTTGTGATTACCCCATAATGGTATGCTTCCTAAGACAAGTATAGGCATGATATATTAGCCCAGAAGTCTCATATTTTTTTGGATCAGCCTTGAACTCCTTTCCGCAATACTTACATTTAGCCATCACAGACACACTAGGTAACACTATTCTAGTGAAATTATCCCTTGTTTTTTATTTATACCTAAATCTACCACCATCTGAAACCTTCTATTTTTCTACAACTATAGGCTCATCATGAACCGCCACTGAGGTACCAAGTCTTTGGAAATGTTGATCCTCATTATGTGAGGGAGATTGAACAAGATCAATGGGACTCACAGGGGTAGAACTTCCAACATCAGACGGTTGTGTATTCATTTTCCTAGGTTTTAAAGTCTAAAATTAGTAATTTAAATTCGATCACAGTACAAAATTCTAATTTCCAAAGGCAATTACTCAAGCAGAACAGAAGAAAATAAAAAACATGCATAACATACAGTAAGTGTTATGCAACTCAGAATGTATCTCATCATCGTTTCCTTCAACATTGCATCACCACACCCAAAACAAGAATTGTCTGGAATAGAGGATGAATGCCAACAGCAAGATCGAGACGATGTGGTGCTGATTCCAAGATTCAGGAATAAGTGAACATGATAAGAATGAGCAATGCTTATTTCACTTATTTCTAGATTTTGGAATCAAGATCACATCGCCTGGTTCTTATTATGGTCACCCACCCTCCATTCCAGACATTTCTTATGAAACAAGCAATAACAATCACACATTCAAACAAGTAATAATAACCAACTACCTAACATAGCAACACTATGCAGGCACTAACACATAACAGATTAGCATAAGGCGAGGTAATAAGGCAAAAGGCAATAAGCAAGAAGCATAAACAAGGTGCATAGGAACTCAGAATGTAGTATCATCACCGTTCTATGTGGATTTGGCATATCCAATGGCCTTGGAAGTGTGTACTGGGAGTGGTACGTGGCGTTGTTACACCAGATGTATGATGCCCGTGACATCCTTAGGATACTTAGCCTTGCAACTTCGGGTTTCCAGCCTATACACCACTGGGTACACACTTCTCGGGCCATTTGGATCTTCCGAACCTGCACACCCATATAGCAAACAGACAAACACGATAGCATGGGATATGACAAATCAGACCTATGTATGTTTCTAGTCCACTGCCTACCCATCTTATCCTATATACCTAACATTCATTAAGTTGGTTAACAGCCTAACACAACAACATTATGCCAGCACTAACATACAACAGATGAGCATAAGGCGAGGCAATAAGGGAAAAGGCAATAACCGAGAAGCATAAACAAGGTGTATAGGAACTCAGAATGTAGTATCATCACCGTTCCATGTGGATTTGGCACATCCAATGGCCCGAGAAGTGTGTACTGGGAGTGGTTCGTGGCATTGTTACACTAGATGTATGATGCCCGTGGCATCCTTAGGATACTTAGCCCCGCAACTTCGAGTTTCCAGCCTAAACACTACTCCCAGTACACACTTCCCGGGCCATTTGGATGTCCCAAACCCACACACCCACATAGCAAACAGACAAACACGATAGCATGGGATATGACAAATCAGACCTATGCATGTTTCTAGTCCACTGCCCATCTTATCCTATATACCAAATATTCATTAAGTTGGTTAACAGCCTAACACAGCAACACTATACCAGCACTAACACATAACAAATTAGCATAAGGCAAGCCATAAGGCGAAGCAATAAAACCACATAATAGGAACATTAATATACCAACAAACAACATCCAACAATGATAAATAAACATTATACATACGTAATAAATAATATAAAACAATAATAGCCAATACAATAGGTTACATCACCAATTCAACAACATGCATAAATAATTATATACAATATACAATAAAGTAAAAAAAATAGTTTAGACTTTAATAAAAACTTGTTATGCGTTCCTTACACTGTTGAACACTCCTACTTAACTCTGTCTCGATGTCACGAAGTATCAACGATCAAATGTCTAGTACAACCGTCCAGTGTCTGAACTCCTCTTCACTCAAATGACTCCTGGTTGTCCTGCACATTTAAAGTATTTGTTAATTCCCTAACATATGTGATCAATTAACAATTAGAAAAAAATAATCAAAACTAACAAAACCCTAAAAATTAGAATAATTTACCTAATTTACCGATTTGGGGTTGAAAAAAAGGGTCGAATTAGAATTAGGGTTTCAATTGGGATTAGGGTCGACTAAGGATTAGGGTTTCAATCGAGATTGAGGTGGCCGATTTAGGGTTTAAGGATGAATTTGGGGATGGATTACGAAAATTGACCGATTAGTGTTTACAAATTAGGGGTTTTCAAAATTGAACCCCCAAATCGATAGAATCCACTCCAGAAACTCCAAAGACACAACCAGAACCAAAGACGAAAGACTAATTAGGAAAAAATATACGATTAGGGTTTTCAATTTGGGGCTTTTCCAAATCAAACCCCCAAATTGACAAAAACCACCCCAAGGTCCCGTACAACTGTAAACACAAAGTAAATAGATGGAGGCACAATGGAAACAAGACGAAGTCAGACCGGAGACATGACGAAGTCAAACACACAAACAAATACTGAGGGATAAGGATGAGAAGAAAGAAATATATAGGACGAAGGAGAAGATGATGGAATAGAGGAAGAGGGAAGGAAACAACAGTTTGAGCTTGATCGAATCAGAGATTCAGAGGGAGAGAGAGAAAGCGGGTCACAGGCGGCTGACCGGGAGGTATTGTTCACGACTGAGACAAGAAGAGGCGATGAAGGGATTCAGGGGACTAGGGGTAAAAATGAAAAAGACTCGGGAAAGGGTCTTTTATACTCAGCAGTCGGGTTGGTAACCGATTGTCTCGATATATCGGATTTTTTTTTACCGACTAATGGGGTCAGTAAAAAAAGTACCGACTCGTATTTTCCGCATCCAACCCCTCTCCCGACCGATTTCTCAATCGAAATCAGTCGGGTCGGGAATTTTCCATCGGGTCGAATAAAAATGAACACCCCTAATGAAATATATTTTAGCACACCTTAATAAATTATAATTCCACCATGCGAGGGATATGTTTTACATTTCTGAATGAAAGAACGATTCATACCCAAAACGTCGAATAATGAGGAATCAGTAAGGAATTTTGAACGGTGTGAATTGGAGAATTTATTTTGAACTAAGACGCAATCAATGCAATGAAATTAATAATTGAAGAACTACAAAAGAGAACTCATTTGAAGAGTAGGGGTCTGCTCAGTCCGTAGTCTAGACTAGGAGGCACTGCATTCTTTAGGAAGTCCTTGCGAAAATCTCTGGGAGTCCGCGCAGTAATTGTAGATCATGTAGTTCTTATGGACCCACTGAAGCCTCTCTAGTTTTGTAGAATCAAGCTCCTCTGATAGCCAGGCGTTTGTGTTGGAAGATGAAGGATTTTCGCCACAAGAAGACGTTCCATTGGACCAGATACAAGCATTTGCAGTGAAGTTCCTGTAAGAGGCTGTAAAAGGAGCTTGTGACCAGTCTGTCTTCACAAGTCCACCTCTTGTTGCCCAGTCGTCTGCGTTCCATAGACTAGAGTAAATCCTCATCGGTTGGTTCCTTGGAAATGGTACACCATCAGTGCCTTCCAAGTTCTTGAACTCTCTGATTGGGGTGCCGTCGACAGAGAAGCTGATAAAAAGAAGAATATATAAGTGTCGAATAATGGCTACTGACATTGCAGAATGGACCTCTAGAATTATGATTTTAGAGAAGTTGGGAGCTTACATGATTCGCTGGGGATTCCAAAGGATGGAATAGGTATGGAAATCTGCGGTTGGGTCGAACCAGAGATAAAATTGTTGCTCTCTGTTGCCTTTGCCCTGGCTGTACACATTGGTATGAAGGATATAAGGATCGCCACTCAAGTTTCCCAAGAACTCGAAGTCTATTTCATCCCATGTCGAACCATTTGAAGATAACTGCCAAAACGTACATGCACTATGAGCTTATATTAAAATCGTGTTTTACGAATTAATTCGAGCAGAATGGAAAGGCAAGAGAAAACTTACATAGTAGGCAGTGACGGTTCCTGCAGAGTTGCCAGGGACAAGTTTGAGCTGCATATCAATCTTCCCGAATAGGTACTCATTCTTTGATTGAAATCCTGATCCCGAGGCTTTATCAAGGTTGAGAGTGAGCAGCTCACCATTGTCGAGAACCTTAGCTCGCCCATCTCCCCATGTGATGTCGAAGTCTTGGTTGAAGTTACCAGCAGATGTAACCTTAAGATTGCTTATTGCAAGAGAAAACAGTGACAGAAAGAGAACTCCTGAAGCAGCGACAGATTTGATTGCCATATGTGTGATATGAAAATGCGTAACAGTAAGACGATGATGGTATAGCTTGGTGGGTATTTATACAATAACGTGGCGTGGCGGATAAGATGTGAAATGAAAAGAAAGGGAATCCATTGGAAGGTTTAGTCAGCCATCGATGCACAGCTGGTGAAAAGACTTGCAATGAAGAGGTCACAAATAGCCATGAAAGGCATCAACAGACTGGAATTATCACACGCGTTTTTGCGTAATTTTGCTGAGACAGAAGAGGCTCAGCTTCATATGGCGGTGTTCGTATTATAGTTCAACTTTTTTACATCGTGACGGTGATGCATGCCAGGAAATAAAGGGTCATCGTAGCTTGTGCAAGAAGTTCCACAAAACGTCAAAGTGCGAACGTATTGATGGAGCTAAATCTATCTTAAGCTGTCAAGTCCACTGATCTTGAGCTTTTGCTTCAGATTCTGAAGTATTTGGTAAGATTTGTCTTTGAAGTTTTCTACCCATTAGACTGGTATATATATTCTGAGAGCAACAGAAAAATCTCGTTTCTAGAATAGTGGACTGGTTGGTGGAGTTTGCAGAACACCACCATTAATGCAACTTTTGAAGCCTAATTTTTATTACAATTAACTGCTAACTAAGTTACAGTTTCTGTTTTAAAATTTTTTAAAAAACCAAATACTTTTTAAATGCGGTTCAATGTGCATATAGTAAGGCAATTTATGCTTGTTCGGTTTCTTTTTCGCAATATTTTGGAAATGCGTACTTTTCCTACAAGGCTGCAGCTAGCTCGCCAAATGGTGCATGGAGGCGAGACTTTCTTTCCACATATATAGATGGTCATAATTGAATATACATTATTAACCTCGTTGATGTCATGGCATGCAAGATTCTTACCTATACAATATGACAGGTGTGCGTAAGGACATTGCATTTGATTACCAAAACCGTTGCTTCTACTTAGTAACGGATGTTCGGGTCAAAAACATTCATCCTTCTTTACGTTTCGTTTTCTGCAACCCTTAATTTTCTCTCTTTTTTTTAATTTATATAAATGCAACTAACTAACTTGGAATGTGATTAATTAAAAGGTCTGAAATATCAGTTTATAGGACTCTAGTTATAGAAAATTTAATATTGGTTTGCCAACCCCGTTAATCATACACCATGCTCTTTCATTTAATGGTTTCATGAGTATCTTGCGAAGACCAGCTAGTTACAGAGCATTCTGGTGGCAGGCCCTCGGGGAAGCGCTTTCTGTCTGTGCAGTAATTGTATATCATATAATTCTTCTGCACCCACTTTAGCTTCTCTAGGCTTTTTGCATGGAGCTTCTCCTTCAACCACGTATCTTTTGTGGGGTTTGGAAGCAGAGACTTTAAATTGCAAGAAGATGTACCAGAAGACCATATACAGGCTTCGGGGATGAAGTTCCTGTAAGAAGCAGTGAAAGGAGCTTTTGTCCAATCTGTCTTGATCTGCCCACCTCTTGTAGCCCAATCATCTGCATTCCAGAGACTAGAGTATATCCGCATTGGTTGGTTCTTAGGGAAAGGAATGCCAACCGAGTTAACTGAGTCGAGGTTCTTGTATTCCCTGATGGGGGTTCCATCGACATAGAAGCTAAAGAAGAACATACACATAGTAACAGATGGAGAAATCATTATGTGTATTTGGTTTCATATATATGCAAGCTACTTGACAAGAAAAGGTTAATTATACTTGTAAGTATACACACTTACACGATGGTCAAGGGATTCCAGAGGATAGAATATGTGTGGAAATCTCTGGTTGGATCAAACCACAGATAAAATTGTTGTTCCCTATCACCTTTGCCTTGGGTGATGACGTTAGTATGAACAGTGTAAGGATCGCCACTCAGATTTCCCAAGAACTCAAAGTCGATCTCATCCCATGCCGACCCTTTTGAAGATAGCTATATCATATAAAAGGGCGGAAAAGAATTATAATATCAATGTTAATAAAGCCGTAAAATGAAATAAGAAAGCATACTTGGAATGTAATATACTAGTTAAGCCTGGGCTGATCAGCTTACGTAATAGGAGGTAACAGTGCCAGCAGAGTTCCCTGGGACAAGCTTGAGTTGCATACTGATCTTTCCAAATAGGCATTCCGTCTTGGACTGGAAACCCGAGCCAGAATTCTTGTCCAGAGAAAGAGTCAGCAACTCTCCATTGTTGAGTATCTTAACTTGGCCACGTCCCCATGTAATGTCAAAATCTTCGTAGAAGTTGTTAGCAAATGCAACCGACAAGAAGGAGCTAACCATCATTGAAAGAGGCAGAAGCAGTAACGCTGAGGTTGTCATTGTCAGGCTTTGGTGATATTGATTTCAAGCAGGCTGCCTTATATATATATAAAATCGAGGTAAAAATAATTTCTTAACATAGAACGAAAAGAAAAGGGATAAAAAGATTTTGAAGGAGTGGAAAGGAGAGAATATCTTCATAGCCAAGCTGTTGGGCTGAGAATGAGACATGGTCACAGATGGCAACAAGTAATGGAGAAATGTGCATGTCACCCAAGTGACAGGTCCAAACCATGTCTAAATAACACGTTATATCGTGCATTATGAGTATTGGAAGCTATTTTTTATACAACATATAACTCAGTATTTTGCTCTGTCGTCTTGTTCTAACTAATCTCCTTCCTTATATCCTAAATATAAATTATTATTAAATTTGGATAGTCATAAATTTAAAAATATTATATATCAAAAACCAATAATCAAACTCTGTTTAGATGAATTTTATCATTACGGATTTACCTCAAAATGTTGAGTGCATATAGTGTTGATTATGAATTGTAAGTTTCCGATTGGATGACGAAGAGTGCCGTTGACTTGTTGTGAAGTGGTTATTCGCAAGCACGCCGAGGCCATTTCTTATTAATTAGTGCTGATACTATTAGTTTCCTTTCTTTGTTGTCCTCAATTGAGTCGTTGAATCATTTAGGTGCCTCTGGAGGCTCAAATTTGACTTTGTGCATGTAAGAGTAAACCATCGAGGGAATTGCATAGCCATTTTATTCAGTTTCTTCGACAACAGAATCAGGAGCTGTTTACCTTTAATTAGCCTTAAAGCACTCCTCCTTCACTGATTGCCGAATGGAACCTACCTGAAATAGACTTTGTGCGAGTATATTGGAAGCATTGAAGACAGGTTCATTCAATATGCCACACGGTTTCGAGCAGTAGAATCTTGAGATAGGTAGTAACCGGGACAACCTAGGATAAACAACCCAAGTTGTCCAAACCAAACCCTTTTGCCAATATAATATTTCTTCCCAGAAGCTGCCGCTACTTGGACCCATTATGGCTTGATAGGGAAACCCATTTTCAATTTGCTTTGTTTTTGCCATCCAGCTGTCCTAGTTCTCATCTATTTGCAACAACCAACTTCAGGTATTGGAAAAGAAACGTTTCTTGTAACTCTTCTCCAGTACCCCCTTATATACCTGACTAGACCTGCTGTATCGAAATTGAACAACAGGATGGCTTCCTATTCTACTCTACCAACGCCGTTAGTTTTTCTGCTATGGATACTAGTATTTCTTCTTGGCTCTTTCTCACCAGCTCTTGCTGGCAATTTTTACCAAGATGTTGAGATAGTATGGGGAGACGGTCGTGCTAAGATAATTAACGGGAGCCTGTTGGCTCTTTCCCTGGACAAAGCTTCAGGATCAGGATTCCAGTCTAAGAATGAGTTTCTGTATGGAAAGTTTGATATCCAGCTCAAGCTTGTCCCCGGCAACTCTGCAGGCACTGTCACAACTTTCTATGTAAGTATCCAATGAAGTTTCTCTTCATCCTTTTGATTACCTGTTCTTATAAGTGGCTGATGGTATATGCACCAGTTACACTCACTAGGGTCTACATGGGACGAGATAGACTTCGAGTTCCTGGGGAACTTGAGTGGAGATCCTTACATCGTCCATACTAACGTTTATACACAAGGCAAAGGCAACAGAGAGCAGCAATTCTACCTGTGGTTCGATCCAACTGCTAGTTTTCACAACTATTCTATCCTCTGGAATCCAGGGCATATCGTGTAAAGCACGAACAAAAACCATGCTAATTGATCTATCAACTTATGATTTAGAAGTGGAAAAACCGTTGACCTTTTTTCTGTATTCCTTCTCTTTTTTCAGATTCTACGTGGACGGTAGACCAATCAGAGAATTCAAAAATTTGGAATCATCTGTAGGAGTTCCGTACCCCAAAAACCAACCCATGAGGATATATGCAAGCATTTGGAATGCGGATGATTGGGCTACTAGAGGAGGGCTAGTGAAGACGGACTGGACTCAAGCTCCTTTCACTGCTTCCTACCGCAACTTCAACGCCAACGCCTGTGTTTGGTCAAATGGACAATCTTCGTGCACCAACTCTTCTAATAACCCATGGTACTGGCAACAACTAGATTCCACAAGCCAAAAGCAGCTTAGATGGGTGCAAAAGAACTATATGATTTACAATTATTGCACAGACACAAAGCGATTTCCTCATGGCCTCCCTCCCGAATGCAGTGTCACCGGAAACAAGTAGAAACTTGACATTAATTATGGGACCTTTTCATGTTATGTGATTTGTTGTTTGCACTGCTTGATAATTGTTTTATACCAAGTAATTATCGACATTTAAGGTGGACCAACCTCTAAAATTTGGATAAGCACATGAACGGTTTGGCTAGGGACAAATTCCAGTTCCAGTTGTTTATGCGTATTTTGGAAGGGAGATAAACATATATTTTATACATGCCGTAGCTTTATGCATCCTTATCAAATGCCATCAAGCCAGCTTCATTCATTATATCTTCTATAACCCACCCCTTTTATGGGCCAGCCATATTAATACGCTTAGAGTACAATATCTTGGTGCGTATAATATATAAAGCCGTATGTATTTGTTCCTCAGCTTGTACTTTTGAGGGGCCGCCTACGATGTATTTACTCAATAAATTATTCCTTCATTTCTTTTTAATAAAATATATACCCTTTAATCAATAAGTTTAAAGAATAATATAATCTTAATCAGAGATCAAAGCCTAAAAGGGATCATGTACATTGTACAAATATAAATTAGTTACAAATTACATAATCAAAGTCTCAATTATATATAAATTGGGAATTGTGGTTTAGAATATCCATTTATCATTTTTACCAAAACAAAAAAGAATATCTCTTTATCATCGAATTGACTACACAAATCATCAAGATAATGTCACATCACACACCAAAACAAAAACTAGACAACAAATTTTCGATAACTTTTATGTCCAAGCAAAAGCAAAAGCAAAAAGAGAGTGATAATAACATACGAAGTGAAAGCTAGCGATTCGTCCCCAATCAAGGGGGGAATGAAACGGTTGGGGAGACACTAATTGCAAGCGAAGGCATGCACATGAATCTCTGTAGTAATATTTTGATGGTTTAATTGACAGTTTTTAATGGTTTTTTTTACACCGCCTCCTGAAAATTTAGGCAATACCAACTGAGCAAGGAGGGTATAATTAGTGCTAGGTGACAATATTAAAATTCGCAAGTAACTGTTCTTTTAAAAAAAGAATCAATTAATCTCTTACATCTAATGATGACAAAATAATAGTGACAGTCAGTACTGTATCAGTAATAGATAAGGTTTGCATTCACGACTAATGTCCTATCACCTATGTGGTGGCCAAAAGTAAGATGTCGATCTAGTCATTTAATGTCTGTCATCTCCATTTCTCAGATGATACATCAATGAGCTTCCCTTCTTATAATAAAACGCAAATTGAATCTTGTAATTAAATAAGTTGGATAGGAGGTGCATTAATTGGGGCAGTTGGGTATAGGCCCCAACTTAATCAAGAGTTTCTTATGATGTACCAAGCCTCACGCGATTGACGATGAACACATGATCTGCCTCACTAAAAACGTTTGCTTTTGGTGCTGGATTAGAATTGTATCACTGTCGGTCCAAGATTTTGTGCCCTAGTATAGAACACCACCATAGAGTTTCATTCTCCTCGTCGATCATAAAATTTTATAAATAAATATCTTCTTGATAAAATTATGTTCGTACAAATAATCATGTCACGTCTAATACGGGCGGCTGATAAAGGCCATCGGACTTTTTAATTGTGATATTCAAATTAATCTTGACAGGCTGTGAATCTTAATGAATCAACTAGCGGTTTAGCCCAAAACAATAGCAAACCAGAGGGCTTTCATTTTCTGACGGCAATGGGAAAAATTAGGATGTGATAATAAAGAAAGACAGACAAACAAGGTGTAGGGACTTGCATAAGAGCTGGTATTTGCAGCATTAACTAGTTGCAGACTCGTGGTCGTGGATGCTTCCTCACCAATACTTTCCTTTCTCCTTCTCTCTCCCGCTATGCGTGTCCATCCTCTATAAAAACTGCGATACACTGACCGTCACAACTGGAGCTAGCAGATATCGACAAAATGGAGCTGATCACGAGTATCACTAAAATTGAGGCTTCTCTCAGGATTGGTGCGTTGCTGCTCTTTGTTTTGACAGCTTGTTTAGTTTGTTCGGATACTCAAACAAAGTACATCATTTACTACAAGCATACAGTCACTTACAAGCACTTGAAAGCTCTTGGGTAAGATTTTCTTATATTCTTGCATGTTTCTTTGCTTTGGCTGTTAATTTTCTCAATCTCCACAACTTCCAACTCTGATATCTTCTTACTAGTGGTTTCATTTCCGAATAGAGTGTTGGTGTATGTAACTATTGTGGCTGCTGTTTACGATCTGCTCCAACTGGGTATATGCTTCTTCTTAGCTAGGAACCCTAAGAAACCATACAACCATGTAGCTGCCTGGAGTTTTTACGTATTGGATCAGGTACATAAGTTGACTTCATCTGATTATTCTTTTTTGCTATGTTCAACATCATTTGATTATTGTTTTCATTGTGCAACATCTTTGAATGATGGGCGAAAGGAAGTTTGTTCGTTCGTTAACTTTTGATGCCGACAAACTATTTCTATTACTAGAAAGGCCGTTTATTGCTAAAAAGAATCCTCGAAATTATAGAAAAAACTCATGTATCGTAGATAGGTTTTATTGTCAGGCCTAACAAAGCTAAATTAGCCAACGAACCTTAGCTATATTTGAAAAATCTAATAAATATAGATTTTGGGTTCGAAACTCAGGAATGGATAAATTTGTCGGTAAAAAGAACATCTGAGATCTAAATTAAGCAAAATTTCATCATAGAAAATAACATATTTTTTATTATATCCGAACCAAAAAAAAGCTATTGGAAAGAAAACGTAAGGGACCGACCCATCATCCGTGGAGAGTTTGTGGGGTTAGTACTCATTATTGAGATCTCGACTTATCTATGAGTGAGGTCCCCATCTATGGCCAGAGAATTAGGTCTCGACGTACAATTTTCATAAATGGCTTAAAAAGAATAATTAAGACGTCGAATGGAAATAGACAATGATCGTTAATTAGGTTACAACATAATTAATTGTTTTAAATAACTATGCTAAATAATCTGCTATATATCTAAAAATTACGAATATAATTATATTTCTTGAAAAGATTTACTTACGTTGTCTTTACGCAAAGAGGTAGAGCCTTTCCAACAATACACATATGAAACTCGTGATGCTCCTATCACATCATGCTACTGTGAGGGACACTGAAAGTTTCACCTTGTGTTAATGATATGTCAAATTGCCTGTAGATGTTTAACTAACGTGAAAGTGAAATATAAGTCAAACTTCCTATTAAGTATTTCGCCCGGCGATCGGAACTGATATTTTTTCGAATTTGGATCCCGAATTTTTGTTTTAGATAGTATATATGTGAGTTTATCATACAAAAGGAGGTTAGCAAAGCCTAAACGAGACCTAGCTCCCAAGCACTTTTTTTATAGAATCTCCCTGGCATTTAATACATAGAAGAAGCTACAATAACTACCAACTTACAACAGAAAATTTTCCAGAGTAGGACCATCGTACACGTATGTACATCCGTGGTAATCCTCTCTGTCTAGGAAACCCAATTTCTTAATCTGCTTAATTGGGATCAATTTAGATTTCTTATTCGAGCTCGGGAAAGATGGATCCTTACTTCTAGTTTAGTATGTTTATAAAATCCATTAGGTAAACAGAGTCAAAAGCCTATTTTCTATCCACTTTACCCTGAAACTGTTGATAATATTCTGCAAAGTCAATTTTAATCTAGAAAATAGTAAGGTGACCGGCAACCATGAAAATCCTCCAGCTCAAGCCTTTAATGGTGAAGGACAGGTAACCCTTTATCGAGTCGGGCTACACCTCGTCCTCTTCCACAATGGCAGGGTTGATGGTGGTTGTTCATGTATATATGTGAAACATACATTTATACATTTTTACGTTAAACCACACGATATTAAAGTTGCAGAGTACTAATGTGTAGTTTTGCTACGAATTGTTAAACAGTTAGTGGTATGCATTACACTGGGTGCAACTTCAGCAGCTGCCGAGCATTCGGTTCTTGTTCTTACCGGCGCTAATGGGTTTCAATGGATGAAGTGGTGCAACAGATTCACAAGATTCTGTTTCCAAATCGGTGGATCGCTAGTCTGCGCTTATGTGGGATGTTTCCTGATGGCACTCACAACCTCCATCTCGGCTTTTAATTTGTTTAGGCTGTACTCACCCAAGAAATTTCTGACCTTAAAGACCAGATAATGGTCATCGTGTCCTGCACATTTTCCTAAGGGAAAATACCAGAGTGATGTAGGGTCATGCATCCCTTAGTTTCAGTAGCTGGAACACGTCCTGTTACTAATTTACAAGGGGAAAAGTTCCTGCTTGGACTATGTAGCATAAATAATTTAGTTCTTTTGTTTCTTCTCGTATGATCTAAACATTTGTAGCAGGGAAGTGTTTTCAACTTAGATTGGTCGGCTTACACAGATATCATGTTCCTGTTCAGTTGTCCCAATTTTCCCTCAAACAGGGTATCATATACTACCTAGTGGCATCTTCTTTTTAGGTTTAATTATGTAAACCATAATGTTTCACATGGGTAAATTATGAGGTATGCTGGGAAGTAAATCCCATGTGGGTGCTCAGGGAACACCTTAAAATTAACCCCGAGGAGGCTTTGTCGGTCATTCTACATGGTTTTACCATTTCAATATTCCACGTGACATTTATCTTTTTTTTATTTGTGAAAAATTTCATGGGAACCATCGAAGAGTCTTTCTTACACGTACGGCTCAAAGAAACAGCCACCTTCCTTTTCTTTTTACGTCAATTTCTAGGAATCACCATAAGGTTGACTCGAATATACAAGAACCTCTATGCTCTGCTTTTATACGACCAGGTCACTGAGTATGGCCTAAATGCTTCTTCCAGCTATGGAAAAGAAGCACAAGAAGCACCTTGTCAAGCTTTTTTGCTCCTTTTTAAACAATTTTTGGTACAAAGAGAAGCTTCTCTCTTATTTCCTTCTTGGGTATGTACATTGAAAAAAAATATAACTCATTAAGTTTTACTTTCGTGTTATTCTCAAGTAAAGCCGACGTACAAGTGTAGCAAAAGAACCATTCAAAATTTTGACCTTGGTACGTACAGCCTGTAGCCGTCAAGAAAACACGGTGACCAATCTCCCCACGCATTCTTCTTCTTGAAGAGTTGCCTGGCTACTTCATAATTGCCTACTTCTCATGCGATAGTCTTGTCGAGCAAAACTCTACACCTCCTATATATATATATATAGTGGCGGCATATATACATATCTATCTAAATTAAATTCCTAGGACATCTCATCTGTTTACTTATCCGGACAAGAAAAAGTGCAGAAAAATCACATTCTTTGCAGTTTACAAACAGTTTTCTAGCATGGGCGCCGACAGTTGGTCATTAATGAGCCGCCTCAGGAGGGCAGTAAAGAAGGTAAAGATACTACTAAATCTCGACCTAAGCCGGTGGCGTGTATCCACCATGATCGGAGCAGCTTCTGGGAGGAGACATCAGCTTAGCTTCAATGATCGACCGGGTTTAAGAGCTGCTTGTGCATATGATTCGGACTCGGAAGATTCAGGTTCATCAAGGGGACTCCGTAGAACTATCAGCTACCCGTCAGAAGATGATATTGACAGGAGGGCTGAAATGTTCATCCAGAACTTTAGACATCAACTTCAGATTGAGAGGCAGATTTCTCTGGAGCTCAAGTATTTAAAAGGAAACAGCCTTACATCTCCCTCTCCGTGAATATATGCATGACTTATATATTTTCTTGAATTGTGTGATGGAGCCTCTGTTTTTCTAGGAAGGCTTTTTTTCCTGCCGCCAACTTTGTGGAGAAGTTTTCTTCCTTTTTTTTTTCATTTTTCTGCCAATTAAGAAGCTCCTTCCGGTTCGCCTGCGATCGAGAAGCATAGAAGAACATATATTGCTACGTGATGCATGAAATCCGAAGATTGTTCGATCCGGGAGGTTTTTCTTTTGGTAAATTCCTGGGTGGTTTTGTTAGTAAACCAGTTCTCTTTTTTATGGAACAAGCCCACAATTTCATTGGTTGCTTCTTCAGCCTTTTGTCAATCTTATACATACTAGCACACGCCGCTATTCTTATAATTATAAAGTGTATAGATGATAGGGAAACGACAGAAAGCTACATGTTCATTTGGATAATGTTCCTCTGATTCCTTGCAATCTAGGATTGTTTGTATTGTTCAATACTAAAGGGATTGCTCATTTGTTTCAGTTTCCCATATACCATACATTAGCCTGTCATTCTTACTAACCTTTACTGCAACTACGCCATCTTTGATGATAAATATATACGAGAAATTAGTAAGCCAACGGAAGAGGTGGATATCTATTTAATTTTTTTAAAGAAAAGCTAAAAGAGGGTGAAGGATCTTGCTGATCGGAGAGAACATCATGCTTGAAACTCTCCTACGTAGAGGGATAGCAACCGGCCAGTTTTGCTTGCGACGGGTCGCTGGGGCCGCTGGGTTTTATGGCGGGCGAGAAATGAGAGTTCAACAAAGCTTGATGGGTTAACCAAATAACAAACTTTTTTTTTGGAATAGATATTTACCTCCATTCTCACGGGCTGTCATCGACCTCTCTGACGGTCAAATCATAACCTTTCTCTTAAAACTGAATAAATAACTGATCATCCAATATATTGCTCTTCGCGCGCTCTATTCTACATTTCACACACTATATTCACTGAAGAGAAAAAACAGAGACTACCTCGCGCCAAATTACTCTCTCACCCGAATCCGCCGGAACCGTTTTTACCGAGCGGCGATCTTCAGCTTTTCTCATTTCACTTTCTTTCCCCTTCTTGTGAGTACTCTGCTATTTATCTTGTACTTAGATTTTGGTTTTTATATCTGGCTAATATTCGTAAGTGTATATTGTCCCAGAGTGTTGCTGAAGCCTTCTTAGCAATGGCCGGAAGCAGTACGGGACAATTTCCCGAAATCGGAAATCTTGCAGCAGGTATCATTTCGTAATGCTAATTATTAGTTGTGATAAAGATTATGTTTCCACCGTCCGGTCCGATTGTCTCTGAGATTTGATGTATGCTTTGTGTGCGTATTCAATATTTATGTTTGTAGTTACTCGTATTATTGTTTGATGATTTCTCTTGTATAGGCTTGGTGCTACTAAGGACGCTACATGCGGCCTTAAGAGTAGAGCATGACCAAAAGGATTCGTAGTTTGCCTACATTTGTTGGGGATTAGTTTTGACTTGCAGTATCTTGGTCTTACTGAATTTTCGTGTATCTGCTCTGCCTTTTTTCTTGATTTAAAATGCACGTCTGACTGTTTACAGTCTTGATAATCTGATGCAGACGTCCTAACCAAAGACTATAACTTTGGTCAAACGTATACAGTGGCGTTGGGGAACTCATCAGGAACGGTACTTTCTGATTGCCGGTTTAATGATAGAAACATCTACTTGTTGAATAATGTTTTATTAGACAAGAAAGATAAGGAAGTTGGTAAGATTTATACCATGGTAGCAGTACCCACTGGTCATCATCCAAATTCAATTAATGCGATCGCTCAAGTTTCATCTATATTTTTTAATGACTAAAATTCACGACATTATTGTTTAAAGCTGTATGCATATCACACAAGATACCAGTGTGGTAAATGATTTCGGTATTGAAGCCATTTCAAGTCTTGTAATTAATAGAGCAAAGGAAGTAGAATATTGAAAGGGAAATGGAGGGCGGTGGGAAAATTTATGCTTTGCCTTTGATAGTCAGATACAGAAGGACCAAAATTTAACTTTTGATTTTATTACAGAGATTAACGGGTTGGTTTATCTGCCTAAATTTCACCCATACCTTTTACCGGTTGAGCATGGATACACGAGTTATGTGTGCAGATAATGGGCAATTTGTTCAGTCCAGGGACAGTAGTATTCCGCCGTGATTCAATGGAATGGTGATTTTGTAATTTTGAGTGCTAGCAAAAACCCTATGCGGATAGTAATTTCACAAGGAGCTTTACCTTGATTGTTTCTGTTCCTAAAGCTTGTTTTCATAAGTGTGAACTAGTTTTTACCTTCGTGTCACAGGAAATTACAGCCACCGGGGAGATTCGTAATCAAAATTTTTTTGGGGGTATCAATACTGCGTACAATATAGGAAATGCAACAGTGAATGTAAAAGTTGATACCAAGTCTAACGTAAGCTCTTGTTTGCAACTGTTGGCTTGACTATCCGTTGGATGAGCAGTAAATGTTATCTTGTAAATATCAATATTCTCGGTCGTAACTTGTTTTTATATTCACATCTGTTCAGATGTCCACTAAAGTGACTATTAGAAACATTTTGCGTGGCACAAAGGCAGCATTCAGCTTCAAAATACCAAATAACCAACCGAGCAAGGTCAGTGCATTTTTATTTATACCCAAAATATGGATTTAGTGACTTAATCCTGGGATAAATGTCCTCACATTTCCAAATGATTGTTCAGATTCATAAATTTTGTCTTGGTGGTCCGCAGGCTTACCAAGATTCATAAACTGAAAAGTATTATTAACTATTTATTTGTTGTTAGGACAATCAAGTTTTCATAATAGGCTAGCAGCTTTACTGTGGTATGTGAACTGATTCTATCTGGAATGTAAATGGAACTCAAAACCTTGACAGACATAGTTTTAATTTCCATTCTTTGTTAAGATCAACATTATTTGGTTGTTAATAATAGATATTTTTTCATAATTTTTTTTTCATATAATTATCTCAGGGATAGTTTATGTTCTTGAGATTGTTGCTTTTTATGTTATTGAGATTGTTGCTTTTTATGTTATTGAGATTGTTGCTTAAATCTGTGACAGAACAAAATGCTTAGTCTCTTTAGTAAAGGACTTCCGGCCAGGATTGTGATATATCTGCCCAGGATTTTCTTGTTTATTATGCCACCACTCTTTTATCAGAAATGATCAGTTTCATCGCAGTCCACCGTGTGATCATCAAAATGGCTTGAATATATGGGGTCTTTTTGTGCTTAAAAATTTTAATGTTTCATTGCATATAGAATCGGAGGACTTAATCTTAAAGAAGTTTTCAGATAATGATTTGCTGTCAATTATTCTTCGTATTCTAATGTTTGATTTTTGCTATGTCCACTGTCGTATGCATATCAGTACTGGTTTATTTTGGCACATAAGAAGTGAAAGTTAGTAAACTTCTTATGTGGGTTCTAGTTTATACTTGTATGGTTTGAACCTGAAGAGTGATCTATGTACTTCTTACAAGGGAATTCAAATTCAACAATAATTTAACTGGTTAATCTATTGTTTTAAGGTTCAATCTGAAACTATTTTGATTTTTTTTGTATAAGGGTTTGTTGAATGATTTTCAGGAATTTCTCAGCTCTTTCTTTTGTTGGAATTGTCTTGAAAGATTGAGGAGATTATTGGAAATAAATTATTTCCATGAAGAGATATTTCGAAATAAATGAAAAGGCTAAAGCAGAAACCACCACCTTTTTGCCTCTATGATTTTCTCTGCATGATTGCTATGGTAGTTCCCTACAAATATGGAATAATTTAGCAATTGGATTCTCAAAATGATTCTACAGGGTGAATTGCACTGAGCCTACTCCCTTCAAGCATTGAAAGCTTATATATCTAGAAAGTGCTTGGGAACTTTAGATGTCAAGAGTTGGATCTTATTAATAGGATGGAAGGATTGCCTTTTCTTTTCAAAAATCAAATTGATCCAGTGGCTTAAACAGGAACTAGTCTTTGGTTGAATGCATATACATCTTCTGTATTTAGCCAATTTTACTTCAAGCCATTTAGTTTGTTGGTTGAATTTATTTTGGAGTGAAAGTGAGAAGTCTGTTCTCAAGGAAATCTCGCCTCTTAAACAATAATTCATCATAATCTGAGCTCCTTTGTCATGGAAGAACGAATAACTGAGCAAAAAGGTTTTCATCATTTCAATCTTTAGTAGAGAGAAATTATATGTTTGTCGTTGTAGAAATCTGATGTGAATTTTCTACCTCTCAGCTAGATGTACAATACAGTAGGAATCACACAATCTTTCGTTCAATCATTTCTCTGTATCCAACACCAAATTTGGAGCTATTAGCGGCAACGGAGATCAAAGATTTAAGTTTTGGTGGTAAAGTTGGGTTCGATACAGCTTTATCCACCAAGTATGATGTTGGGATTGCCTTGAACAAGACAGATTTCTCTTTGGCACTTCAGCTGTAAGTGTTAATAAAATGTATTACTACTTTTAGTAAACTTTGCTTTAAAATTTTATTTTTCTGCTGGACCCAGTGTATCTATTGTTCATAAATAAAATTGTATGATTTCAAAAAAAATATAAAGAAGATATCAATTTGTTTATTCACCCTATCTCCTCGCTTCTGCTCTGCATGTGCTATATTGGATAAGAAATAAATGTTTTAGTGCATCACTTTCCTTTTTTGGTGAAATAGTGCATCACTTTCTTTTTTTGGTGAAATAGTGCATCACTTTCTTTCCTACTGTTATATCGAAAATGTTAATTTTATGTACAATGTTTCCATGTATGAGTGTGAAATAACTTCTCCAAAACTAACGTATAAATCTGAATATTCGCCTACAATGTATGGAAGTGCTCAGTGTTAGTGGTGCTAGTGAACATATGTCATAGTAGATTTTTGTCAATAAATGCTATCTTTGTTGTTCAGAGTTATTATTCATTGGGGTTAGTTATTGTTCATACTTTCTTTCTATTTTGTTTATTCATTATTTTTCTTACAAGTAGTGGAATGATACCTTGTAGTAAATGAGAAAAAAAAAACTTTATCGCAGACTAACTAATGTGAAACGAATTTTGACTGGATTAAGTTTCTAATTTTCTACCTTAAATTTGGAATATTTCAGCCGTAGGTATAACCAAGAACGAATTCTGATGGCATCTTATTTTCATGCCGTGGATCGTTTTCATTCAGTCGCTGCAGCAATGACTCTTACTCACTGCGGATATTGCAGCCACTGTGCTACCAATAGAACCATTTTTGCCTTGGGCACTTGTCATTTGATCGATCAATTCAACACGTTAAAAACTCGATTCTGGAACGATGGAAGAATAGCAATGGCATACCAGCGTGAATGGAGGCCAAAGTCTCTGATGACTTTTTCGGCCGAGTATGACACGAAAGCTGTTCGTGCTAATCCCTTCAGGTTTGGTCTTAGCCTTATTCTCAGGCCATGATGGTAGAAATCATTGATGGCACTTCATATGCAACTTGTCAATAACTTTTCCAGAGGCCAAGTGTATAACACTTCTTCCCAAATATATTGATAAACTGAAAACTCTGACCCCTACGATGATAAAGGTCTCTTAATCCCTTTTCAGAGGACGCAACCCATTTTTGAAAAGTTTTATCAGATTCACAAATTTTCTCCATTGTTTTCTTGAGACTAATGTGATGAAGACATTATGAGATAATAGAGTTTTTCGGCTTCATGATGTCTGTTAACAATATGTTGATTTCATTTATATAAAGCCACAAGCCAATGGTCAAAATTTACTAATATGCAACTGCAGCGAAAATAAAGAGTCAAAGTCAAAAAATATTAATATTAGTAATACAAGCCTACATTAACGACGTCGTATTATTCTCCACTTAAATTTTTTAAAAAAATATGATCAATAAATAAGTATTAAGTGAAGCCAAATAAAAGAAGTGAAAAAGAAAAAACCCAAATGCACTTTCCCATTTCATCCTCTGTTCTGCCCGTGGTCCTTTTATAGTACTGTTTTTCTTTTTCACAGACAACCTCCTTTCACTCCTCAGATTTACGCTTTCCCGCGAAAAATTTCCCTGAAAAATAAAAGAACAAAAAAGGAATTAGGAAGGAGGAGTAGAAGGAGTAGAAGTAGAAGAAGAAGATGTCGCACAGCGACACCGTTCCTCTCCACGCCTCCTCCCAATCAGACATCGACGAGATCGAGAGCCTAATTCACCAATCGGTGGTCCCCGCTACCATCTCACCCGCCCGGCCACCCAGCCCGCCCCGAATCCCCGTCTCCACCTCCCCCTCTCCTTTCCTCCAATCCAACCTCCCTCCTCCTAAACAACCGCAAGCGCAGCTGCCGCCTCCCTCTGTCCCCTCCGCCGTCCCCGCTCCTCCCCCTGTTCCATCTAGCAGTCTCGGTGACGGAAGTAACAATATCTCATCTTCCGGGTTCGGGTCGCCCCCGAACACGCTGACTGAACCCGTCTGGGACACTGTGAAGAGAGATCTGTCCAGAATCTTGAGCAATTTGAAGCTGGTGGTATTCCCCAACCCTTTCCGTGAAGATCCTGGCAAGGCCTTGCGCGATTGGGATCTCTGGGGACCATTCTTCTTCATTGTATTCCTTGGCCTCACCCTCTCCTGGTCTGCTTCCGTCAAAAAGGTTGCCCACTTGCCCTTCCTCGTTTTCTACTTTATATTTGATGCCTCTATAAGATTTTTGTGTATTTATTGTGAATCTTTTATCGATGCCCTTTTATTTTCCTGCTCTGATTTTGATTATTTGATGGTCCTTGGGGTTTTTCTTAAGGATTTACAGTGCACTTCTTTATGTTCATGGTCTCAAAATAACTAGGATACCATTTATGTCTAGAAGATTGAATAAACACTGACTCGCAATTGATATTAATACTATTTTTATGTTAAAAATAAGCAAATGGTAATCGCTAATATGTATGAAGAATCCAAAAGCTTGAAGCACGAGGTCGATATACCTTCATATTCAAGCTTTCTGTCTCATGAGAGCACTGCATTTTTTTCTCCTCCAATTCTTTATATTTTTGTTAGGTATCGTTTTGGACGGTGAATTTGATTGCGCCCTGGAAGCAAGCATGTAACACTAAAGAAGGAACTAATATCCTGAGCCATGCGAGGACTGACATTCTTTGAGAAGTAAATCCTGGTTTTTTCTATGCTCACACGTTGTCCCGAGCTACTACAGAAAGTGTGAAGGACATCCTGGATCACCCGAGCCTGCTCTATGGAAGCCTCTGCAAATAAGAACAGGTCATCAGCAAAGAATAGATGGGAAAGAGGAGGGCCAGACTTACCAAGCCTAATGGGAGCCCAGCTCTTGCTCTGAAGTCTATCTCGGATTAGGTGGTTCAGACGTTCCATGCAAAGGACGAAGAGGTAGGGAGATATGGGATCTCCTTGTCTCAACCCCCTGGATGGGACAAAACCATCAGTTACAGCACCATTCCAGAGTAATTTCATAGTGGAACTACGCACACAAGACATAATTCTATCAATAAAGGTATAACTAAGGCCAGTATGCAATAAAGTATTCTCAATAAAGTCCCAATTAACTCGATCGTAGGCTTTTTCCAAATCAATCTTTATTGCCATCCAGCCTACACGACCGGTCTTCCTTCTCATTGAATGAATCACTTCCTGCACAATCAAAATATTATCGGATATGTTTCTACCTATAACAAAGCTAGATTGAGTGTCAGCCACAAGAGAGTTTAGGATAGGTCTCAACCGATTCGCAAAAATTTTGGTAATAATCTTATAAATGACATTACACAAGCTAATAGGACGAAAATTAGATAAGCAAACCGGATTCCTAATTTTTGGAATTAGGACAAGGAGAGTTGCATTAAGTGCTCGATCCATGAAGCCAGTAGAGATGAAGTTCGAGATAACTTGGCAGACAGTATGACCCACGTGGTCCCATTGACTCTGAAAGAAGATTGGTTGTAGACCATCGACACCTGGCGCTTTGAAGCTGCCCATGCTTTTGACTATCTTGAGTATCTCATCGTTGCTTGCATCACAAAGGAGATGGTTATTCGTTTCAGTTGATACCTTCTTGAAACCCTGCGATGTGAGTAGAGAAGAGAGTGTGTCAGTGTCATCGGAATATAAATTTCGGAAATAACTTACAGCCATCTCCTGAAGCCGTAGATCATCAGAAATCCAACCCCCATCCGCACCCTGCAACATTGAGATTTTATTAGCCCTGCGTCTAATAATTGTGGAAGTATGAAAGAAATGCGTATTTCTATCTCCAAAACTAATCCATTTTGATCTAGATTTCTGAAACCAAAGGATTTCCTCCTGGAGGAGGGTTTCTTCGAATTCTTTTCTCAGTATTCGGAGTTTCTCATCCAACACGTGCGATTCTCTCTTCCCGAGCACAGTTTCAATGTTAACAATCTGTTTCTTCAACATACTCTTCCTTCGGAAAATATTTCCAAACACATTCCTGTTCCAAAGTACCACATCTGAAACAAAACTAGAGTATGCATTAGACCAGTTCTCATCGGGAGGCCAAGAGGATTTTAAAAAATCAGAGAACTCAGGATGTGTAAGCCAAGCCGCTTGGAGGCGGAAAGGTTTAATACTCCCTGAACAGGCATCGGGATTGGTGGACATAATGATCGGTCGGTGGTCCGACTTTATTCTTGGCAGGTGCCTCACATATGACTCAGGAAATGCTTGACGCCACACCATATTACACAAAGCTCGGTCGAGTCGTTCTTTGATCGATCCTCGAAACCAAGTGAACCTGGGGCCTGCAAAATCCATATCAATGAGAGCAGTATCAGATAGAAAAGAAATAAAGTCACGAGTGCCCACAGGGGTAGAGGAAGAGCCTCCCCTTTTCTCTGATGCTGCCAACATAGCATTGAAATCACCGATTAAGCACCACGGAGTGGAGGTAGAGGCATTGATGTTCTCAAGGGCTTGCCATAAAACTTTCCTAGTAACCGGGTTAGGGCTCCCGTATACTGCAGTACATAAGCCTGCCAAGTTGCCCGAGTTCCACTCAAAATGTATAAACTGGCGATGGGTTTGGAGGATCGTAATAGTTGTAACATTGTTATTCCATAAAAGCCAAATACCACCTGAAAAACCTTGTGCCTCTTCACAAAAATTATTCTGGAAGCCTAATTTGTCCAAAACTTTTTTGGCTTTGGCTCCGCTAATTCGAGGTTCCAATACAATGAATATATCAGGTTTATGTTCACGAATTAACTCCCGCGCACAAGTCCTGAAAAGTGGGCTAGCCGCCCCTTGACAATTCCAAGATAATATAAGCATAAATTTTATAAATGTAAAATTGACCAATAAACAAAGTCAAACCTTAGAGGAAGCCGTGTCACTCCCCTCGGCAATTATGCTCTTCATACAGGGCATATTATTAACTATCATATTTGTCATTAATTCACCGCTTACCTCCATAATTGCATCACCATTAACACTACTGTCCCTGTCCTTGCCAACGTCGGTGAAGCTCTCGTCCCCACCCACAAAGCTCGGCAAAGTCACCAGAGCGAGTTCCGCCAGCGTTTCACCTGCAGCCACGTCGCGGCGGGACCTCTTGGACCAGAGACGTTCCCCGTTCGTCGCCATCATCACCAGCTCCCTTCCCCGACCTGCCTCATCGTCGGTTGGTTTCGGGATAGCCAGTTTCCGAGTTGAACTAGGTTTTTTCTTTGTTCTTCCGGTAGAAAAGATTGCCTTATCCCAGACAGTTGTCGTGGTCATGCTACCAGAGGCGCTGAAGGAGGCATCGTGCGCAGAGGCCACCGGCTTGCCTACGGTTTGTGCCAGAGGCAGGTCGAGCTTGGTAGGCTGAAGAATGGCAGGCTTATGGGCTGCTCCTATCTTGGTTGTTTCCTCTTGGGCTACGGTTTGGGTAGCATTGAATTTTTGCAGATTGGGTTCACTCTGGCTAAGGCCTGAGGGAGGTCCAGCTATGACCTGGGCCGTAGGTTCTTTTGAGGGGGCTATAGAGTTAAAATGCAAAGGCTTCCCTGTGGACTTGGAAGACTTACCTTGGGCATGGGCTTTAGGGGCCAATGCAGCATCTGGAGGCCTTATAATATCTTTATTTTTCTGTTGGAGTGTAGGCTGCAGCGTGGGACCTTGTTTCCCTTGACCAACATTCCTCTTGGGATGCGTTTCTGCAGCATCAAGAACACCAAAACGTGACCCTAAATTTGCGTGTTCTTGTTCCTTCCTTGTCGGTGCCGCTGCTTCAGCACTGTTCTTTACCGGAATCCGGCCTCTCCTTCTTGTAACTTGTACCCAAGGTCCAAACAGGCTTTCCTTATCTGGGCTAGGAGACGGCTGCTGGGGGCTCGATGCAGCTTGTGATGTTGCGTTCTTGGGGGAAGCAGGCCTGTTACTAGCCATATCTTTCCCATGAGATGAACACATGCTTTGGCTATGACCCACACGTCCACAGCTAAAGCAAATCTGTGGTAAGTTCTCGTATGCTATGCGCTGCCAGGCATCATTGATACGTATCTTCGGAAGGATCGGCTTGCTTAAGTCAATTTCGACTGCAATACGTGCAAATTTTCCCCTTTGTACATCCTTGGTGTTGATATCTACCTTGATAGTTTTTCCTACAAGGTTGCCTATGGTCCACAGGAGTTTTTCTTGATACATGAATGGCGGCATATCGGGGAGCCTTATCCATGCTACGACCCTCGCCGCTTCAGCAGTGCTGGCCCGGAAAGCCGGGTGCCACTCCTGAACCACAAGATAGTGGCCTAGGATGACCCAAGGACCTCCCAGTAAAGCCGCTTGCTTGTCCGCCTCATTATCGAATTTAACCAAATAAAATCCATTCTCCATGTCGATGACTCTGGGCATGCTCGTTGGGTTCCAAAGGGTTTGTATTTTTGAATACAACATACGATAGCCAATGTCTCTTCCAAGAAGTTTAACCACAACCGTATGCTTCCAGGGTAACTGCATCTCCGACAAAATCCGATCCGAGAGGAATATCTTAGGTCCTAAATTATCCCTAGTGATTACAAGGTCACCATCTTCAAAGTCTATTACAGCTTCCATAGGAGGAGTAGGTGAACCTCCAGCCACACAATCTCTATAGGATTGGTGACTGTCCTCCATTTGTGTATCGTCATCTGGTGGAGCTGGTTCCGGACGGCAATCCGCATGGTCAGCCACACAATCTGTGATCATGGCTTATAACTCTTAGAACTAGTCTCTTTGTGACATAAACCCAAACACCTAGGGAGCACTCGAAAGTGTTTCAGTGTAAGAGGTTGGTGGTCCTGTCAATCAACGCTTTTCACACTCTCTCTCCTCACTCACAGAGAGGCCTTTTGCGTAAACTAGAAAGTTGCCCGTGGTCCTTTTATAGTACTGTTTTTCTTTTTCACAGACAACCTCCTTTCACTCCTCAGATTTACGCTTTCCCGCGAAAAATTTCCCTGAAAAATAAAAGAACAAAAAAGGAATTAGGAAGGAGGAGTAGAAGTAGAAGTAGAAGTAGAAGAAGAAGATGTCGCACAGCGACACCGTTCCTCTCCACGCCTCCTCCCAATCAGACATCGACGAGATCGAGAGCCTAATTCACCAATCGGTGGTCCCCGCTACCATCTCACCCGCCCGGCCACCCAGCCCGCCCCGAATCCCCGTCTCCACCTCCCCCTCTCCTTTCCTCCAATCCAACCTCCCTCCTCCTAAACAACCGCAAGCGCAGCTGCCGCCTCGCTCTGTCCCCTCCGCCGTCCCCGCTCCTCCCCCTGTTCCCTCTAGCAGTCTCGGTGACGGAAGTAACAATATCTCATCTTCCGGGTTCGGGTCGCCCCCGAACACGCTGACTGAACCCGTCTGGGACACTGTGAAGAGAGATCTGTCCAGAATCTTGAGCAATTTGAAGCTGGTGGTATTCCCCAACCCTTTCCGTGAAGATCCTGGCAAGGCCTTGCGCGATTGGGATCTCTGGGGACCATTCTTCTTCATTGTATTCCTTGGCCTCACCCTCTCCTGGTCTGCTTCCGTCAAAAAGGTTGCCCACTTGCCCTTCCTCGTTTTCTACTTTATATTTGATGCCTCTATAAGATTTTTGTGTATTTATTGTGAATCTCTTATCGATGCCCTTTTTTTTTCCTGCTCTGATTTTGATTATTTGATGGTCCTTGGGGTTTTTCTTAAGGTTTTACAGTGCACTTCTTTATGTTCATGGTCTCAAAATAACTAGGATACCATTTATGTCTAGAAGATTGAATAAACACTGACTCGCAATTGATATTAATACTATTTTCATGTTAAAAATAAGCAAATGGTAATCGTTAATATGTATGAAGAATCCAAAAGCTTGAAGCGCGAGGTCGATATACCTTCATATTCAAGCTTTCTGTCTCATGAGAGCACTGCATTTTTTTCTCCTCCAATTCTTTATATTTTTGTTAGGTATCGTTTTGGACGGTGAATTTGATTGCGCCCTGGAAGCAAGCATGTACTTGGGCATTAGTATAAGAAGCATGATGAATGTTTTTTTTTTTCAATTATAATTTATTTTATTCGTTATTTTCTTTTCCTTACGTTATTTCTTTTCACCTGAAAAGAAGATTACTTGTTTATGAAACCTATTAGACTCATAATCTTACTTGATTACTAACGATTTTTGTGTTCTCTTCCCCAGTCTCAGGTTTTTGCTGTTGCATTTGCTCTGCTTGCTGCTGGTGCTATAATATTGACTTTGAATGTTCTGCTACTGGTACTATGCCCTTTCTCATCGCTATCTTCCACTCATTTTGCATTTGATCGCTTGCATCCAAACACATATTCGGCCTGATTTTGCTGTGACATATCAGTGGTTTTAAATACTTGATCATATTATATATTGAGTAA
Source organism: Passiflora organensis (assembly GCA_019739055.1). NCBI lineage: Eukaryota > Viridiplantae > Streptophyta > Magnoliopsida > Malpighiales > Passifloraceae > Passiflora > Passiflora organensis. The sequence goes on from JAEPBF010000269.1 coordinate 2,260,283, forward strand.
GATTCATCATGTATTGAGATTTTTGTTTTGAGACCTTAGTTATTCTGAAATCATATAGGCTTAATAACTTGCATACATGTTGTTGCAGGGTGGACACATAATTTTCTTCCAGTCTCTTAGTCTTTTGGGTTATTGTCTTTTTCCTCTGGATGTTGGTGCTGTAATCTGCATGTTATACGACAATGTGATACTAAAAACAGTTGTAGTGGGTGTAACATTGGCTTGGAGCTCGTGGGCTGCATATCCTTTCATGAGTTCCGCTGTTAACCCAAGAAGGAAAGCTCTCGCACTTTATCCTGTCTTTCTCATGTACGTATCAGTTGGATTCCTTATTATTGCCATAAATTAATACGATGGCTTCTCTCCTGTTGGGAGAGATCCAAAGTTTGCAGTACATAAGAACATTACCTGGTGGTTGGTTTTCTTCTCATGTCATAACATATTTTTGACCCAACATCTGTCAAATATTATATACTAAGAAGCTACTCTTGTGGTTTTGTACCCTATTTAGTTTCATTTCTAAACTGTGCCTTTAAGAATTTATTCATCTTCTCATATAAACTAATAATCTAGGTATCATAATGCACATATACCACAAAGTATTTATTCTGTTCACCTGGAAAAAAATTATTCTACAACTGATGCATGTGTGTGCTTATAGTATATTCACAAATCCAAATAAATAAAATATAAAGACATATGAATTAAATCTTACTATCTAACCATGACCACTTAGAGAGCTATCTATGTTCAATATGTATTGTCCAAAACTTAAATGCAAACTTGTCATAGATAACTTCTAAACATATGTGGAATGTTACTTTTGAACCAAAATAGCTTTATCAAATATGTCTATTTCTTGTCAATTTTCAAAATATATAATCTGTTGTGAAACTCAAAACCCTCTAATAAAAAGATATATAAACTCGGGATATTGTGTATTGCGATGATTAAAGTCTTGAAATATTGCAATCATTTGGTTGAATCATCACCGTTGCCAACTTGTCCAATTGAAGTTGCAAGAGTCAGGTGAAATAAAACTTCACCAAAGACTGAAAACTTTGTTGGTTGGCACTACTTGGAAGAACAAGCACCAAAAACATGCTTATTCCATGTAAATCCACTTGGAAAGTATGGAAGGTTGAGTTTCTCAATGGTGTTGGCCATCAAATGGAGTATTCGGGTAACCAGCTTTTTTAAGAATCATGTGAAACATTACTCAGTTTCATCGGGTCAGATTTTTGCACGAAGCAAGCGACTTTATTGATTCTGTAGCCAAGGACAAGGATGGAGTCTACAGAACTGATGATCTTAGTTAAGAACTTTTGGCGCTCATTCAGCTATATTTCCCTCTCGCTCGTTTATCAGAAACCGTACAAGCCATTTTTTCAAGAAAACTGTTTGGCAGCCAAAGACAATATCATTTATTATACCACAAGGATTACGGGACATGAAATCGTACGGTCAAACTGATCAAATTCAACTGTCTTTATCATTCTGTTTTTTTATTTGATCTTTTTCTTATAACATACTGTTTCGTAAATGTGATTTGTATCTGTCACTGCTTTTACGTCACTGTGGACACGTACGGCCATTGCAGAAACAAAGTAAATAGCAGGAAGCAAAGAGGAAAAAAACAAAAGAGAGACGGGATTGCCCATTAGGTGAGGTTAACTTGCGAGAGGAAACTGGGCAGATATTTCGTTTTTAACTTCACAGGTGACCAGAGATCGTGTGGTGCCCCGAAGAAATACAGTAAGAGAGAACACATCAGGAGTAGATAAAAACTACAGTATATGCTGAATCTCTCTCAATATCATCTATACAAGCAAATCACAGAAGAAAACAAAAGAAACCTGACAAGATAAGATAGTATAGATCCATCCCTTATTTCGTCTTCTTCTTTAATCAAAAGTAGCTACTAACCAAAAGTAGGAAAGTTTAACTCGGGAGATATTAGAATTTGACTTCACCCACTGCTTCTGGCAATTGTCCTAGTAAGGCAGTAAGGATGTACCCACCCTCTTCTTTATATTACTAAATAATTTTAGCTTGAAAAATATTCATTGAGAAAAGAGTAATTAATGACTCTGTCAATGTGGTCTCAGGCAGGCTAGGACACTAGGCTCTCCTCTGCACACAGCCCCATCATAACAAACCTATTATATAACTTGAGGGTTAATGCATGAAGTGTCAGCATTACAGCATTACAGCGCCACAGACCCATTAGGAGTAGGGCACATGTTGTTAGCTGCACAGATTATTATAAAAACCCGAGTCTTCAAACCTTAATACTGGGCTCGAAGCCTTAAAAACAAGGGTGTAAAACCCAATGACTGAAAAAGTGTACGTAGGATCTTATCTGTGGAAAAGCAGTAGACCATATATAATGATTATATAAACATCGATCCAATCTTTCAAAATCTTTTCTCCCCTTCTCTCTCTTTTGATTAATGGAAAGAAGTCGAGGGCTTGAGGGGGAGGCAGAACAGAACTTGTGACATTTGTGGTAAGAAAATTGAGAGGCTGAGAACATCTCTTCCAAAAGTATGAATGTCACTACGGCAAGAAATCCTTCCCCTTACCATCATTCTATCTAACGTTATTGGAAGCATCTGGGTTGGTCCAGTGGGGGTGGGGCTAAAAGGGTCGTGGATGGTCCACAGAACCTTCCGTCTCTCTTATTTGCAACCCCAAACTTGCATTCTATTTCCCTCTTCTCGTTGAGGACTGGTATTTATTTTAGACAGAAGGGAAAGATGAACATGCATTATCATTATTATTAAGGGAAATTTTCAGTCAGAGTCGAGGAGTTATTGCTTGCTTTTTGTTTACAGATCTGCTGTGTGCTGTACAGCAGCAGTAGCAGCATAGCAGCATCACAGCAGCAGCAAGTGAATCAATCCTGCTTTTAACCTTATGCACTGTCCCATTCATAGATCTTGAAATATAATTTCTCTCGTTTCACGATCCTCTGTTCTTTTTTTTTTCCTGTGTGAGAGAAAATGAAAAAAGAAGAAAGCTTATTCAAATCCCCATAATAGAGTACAGGAAAAAGGTCCCAACAATACCTCCTGTAAAACACTCAGGAACCAAATTGAACAAACCCATCTCTGTCCTCTGATCTTCTCCAACCCAAAACTCCAAAACCCCTTTTTGTTTTTTTCTGCCTCTCTCGTCCTTGCTGTTTTCCTTGTACTTGTTATATCCCTCTAGGCCAGCCAATCCCCATTCTCAAAAACTTCTCTTTTGCCCTTTTTGTTATTTAATTTTTCACTTTATTCTCTCGTCTCCCTCCCCCTTCTCTATCTCTCTCTCTCCACAGATTTCCAGTGGCTGCAAGGACCTCTCGAATTCCAAGTCCCGTCAGTTTCTCTATAAATAAAGCTAGACTCCGTTTCAGAGGAAGCCCTTCAAAATAAAAACCCATCAACGTAATTGGCTCCTCCAAAGTGAAAGAGAGAAGAGAATCTCGTAACAAATAGTAGCATATCAGCCTCTCTGTTATCTATCTACTACAAAATCTCCCAAAGCCAAAATCCCAAAAAGCAAACGAAAATGAAAGAATACTGGGCCTCTCTAGCCTCAATACTTGGTGTTTTGGCTTTCTGCCAGAGTCTCCTTCAAGTACTCTTCCCACCAGAGCTACGCTTTGCCTCCATCAAACTTTTCAGCCGGATCTTTAACATGTTCACCTCTTATTGCTACTTTGACATCACTGAAATCGATGGTGTGAATACAAACGAGCTCTACAACGCAGTGCAGCTTTACCTGAGCTCCTCTGTCTCCATTTCAGGTAGCCGCTTGAGTCTCACTCGTGCCCTCAACTCAAGCGCCATAACGTTTGGCCTCACAAATAATGACAGCATCTTCGACACTTTTAATGGTGTCGCTATCCTCTGGGAACACGTAGTGACTCAAAGGCAAGCACAGACGTTCTCTTGGCGTCCATTGCCGGACGAGAAGAGAGGATTCACCTTGAGAATCAAGAAGAAAGACAAGAACTTGGTTCTGGACTCATATCTAGATTACATTATGGAAAGAGCCAATGATATCAGGAGGAGAAACCAGGACAGGTTATTGTATACTAATTCAAGAGGCGGGTCTTTGGATTCAAGAGGGCATCCGTGGGAGTCGGTACCCTTTAAGCATCCGAGCACTTTTGAGACTTTGGCCATGGACCCTGTGAAGAAAGTTGAGATCATGGAAGATCTGTTAGATTTTGCAAATGGTCAGTCATTTTATCAGAGAACTGGAAGGGCTTGGAAGAGAGGTTATCTGCTCTATGGACCACCTGGTACTGGTAAATCTAGCATGATCGCCGCCATGGCAAATCATCTTGGTTACGATATTTATGATCTCGAACTGACCGAGGTTCACACGAACTCTGAGCTCAGGAAGCTGCTAATGAAGACAAGTTCAAAATCTATCATTGTTATCGAGGACATTGATTGCTCGATCAATTTGAGCAATAGAAAGCCGAGTGCCGGCAATAACTCCATGGGGAGGAGTAGTTATTGCGACCCAGAAATGAGATCTGGGTCTGTTGGAAATGGTGAAGATGGTGGGAATTCAATAACTCTCTCTGGTTTACTGAATTTCACTGATGGGTTATGGTCATGTTGTGGCAGTGAAAGGATTTTCGTATTCACCACAAACCACATTGACAAACTCGACCCCGCATTGCTGAGGTGTGGCCGGATGGACATGCATATCTTCATGAGTTACTGTTCATTTCCTGCACTGAAGATTCTGTTGAAGAATTACCTAGGCTACGAGGATGGTGATTTAGACAATGGAATCTCAAAGGAACTCGAGGAGATTGTCGGTAAGGCACAGATGACCCCTGCCGATATCAGCGAAGTTTTGATTAAAAACAGGAGATGCAGGCAGAAGGCCGTGAGTGAATTGCTCGAAGCACTGAAGGAAAGAGCAGGAAGAAACCTGAAAAACGGGGGTGTCAGGCTGAAGAATTCCAATGATCTGGAAGAAGAAGAAGAGGAACAAGAGAAGAGAGCTTTGGAGTCTCCTGTAGGAGGCTCTGACATTGAAAACAGCTGCGGGAAAGATGAAGAGGATGATGAGAAAAAGTAAAAATTATGTGAAACTGAACACTTCATTTCTTGTTTTTTCCTTTCCCCCTCTCTCCAAGGTAAAGATGAGAGCAGATTTGTCTCCTGCAAATATTCAATCTTTCACGTTTTGTTGGCTCCTGGTGGTGGGCTGGTGGGTGGGGGATTGAAAACTAGAAACCAAAGAGAAAATCTAAATCTGCCTCAAATAATATTAGGTCCATTCCATTTTATATTTATTATATTCTTCTTTGTGTCAATTAAATAATTAAAATATTATCATATGATCAACAGATAAGCTTACAGGCATATGGTATGGTTGGCCATGTGAAATTTTCTTATATGAATTCTCAACCTTCTCCTCGTCTCCATTGGAAATCCTAGGCACATGTTGCCTCTTATTACATTATGCCCTTCGGACAGATCAAGCTCTATAGCCTACGTTGTGAAGCAGCGGCTATGGGGTTTTGCTTGAGCTTTTGTTGGGTCTTCGGGAGAGGAGGAAGTCCCCCCTTTTGTGCTAGAAAAGCTCCAAAGGTCATTTATTACTCGGAGATCCCAAGAGCCCATGGATAAGAATACATGAAAAAGGCAAACAAGTGAGCTAATACAAGATTGCATGTTGGGAAAAGGAAGATTTGAGTAGCCAAAGTAACTAGAAAAAGTCGTCACCTTGAATGAGAGAAAGGTTGACATCTTTGATCTCGATACCGTGGTGGAAAGGCAATTGAATTGATTGTGAAGCCTAAGCCACATCTCTGCTCACGAATTCACAATTACGTGTCAATATACGCTCATTTGTCCATGGAAAACATGCTTTAGTGAAGGGAAATAAAGGTTGAATATAACGTAAAATCAACTTTTTTCAACAAGAAAAAAGTGTGTGAGATAGTTGGTGGCATGGCAATTGGCACGTCGATTTCTACGTTAACTTTTATCATATAAAATGACATTCATGGGGGCCTCCTTGTTTGCCTTCAAGGCATCCGATTAGCACCTATGTGTCGATCATGTTCTGAGTTTTCCATAGGGAAACGAAAAGTTGTTTGCTAAATTTCCCATTTCAGCCACCACTGCAGCCCCCACTACAACCCTCTTTCTTCCCACTCTCCCCCCACTATACCATCTGTTACTGTTAGATAATGGGTTCGGGTCCAAACTAGTGCCATGTTTTGAACATGTGAGTTCTAATTTAGGAAGGTAACCTGTTTGGGTAAATTCTAATTTCAATTCCAATTCCGATAATTCCGCGAGATTTCCGGAATTCATTTCAACAGAAGAGGAGGGTCGAGGGAAAGCGAATGATCTATTATGACACACCGCCACCCAGTTACTACAAGCTAACAAGATGTAGGGACTTCATGTTACAAACAGTACTCTTGCCCTATCTAATTGTTGGCCCCAAGTATGTCGGGGAATGTACATTATGAAACGTGACAGTGCTGTATATAACAAAGGGGGATGCATTTGCATAGATGTGGACCAATGATAAATGGCTCTTAATTGAGCATTGTATGTGTATGTATGAAGAAGCCATGCATGATCATTCAAGGTTCTATCAAATCGTATCAGATGGGCTCGATCAATTAATTATAACAACCAAACAGTTCATTAATGGAATGCCAAAAGCTAGTAGACACTTTGTAGACAGTGAAGCAGGCATGCATTTGCTCCATTTTCATATATCAGCCATGACAAGCCATCCAAAATAATGCAGTCTTTGTATTTATTCTCTTCAGGCCATAAATACAAAACTTCCCTCCATTCTTATGGCTGAAACTCTTCCATTCTCGTGTCCCACAAATAAAAGAGACATAGACTTGTACAAGATTGGCATGTTCGGCCGTCAAGAATCAGTCTCGTGGTGCCCCATATTGGCGTACCTTCTTCATTAAGTGAGAACAAAACCAACGGTGCCAACTTAGACGCATTACTTAAGCAAGATATTGCTGGTTTCGTTTGCAGGAAAAAAAACTACAAGGATGAAGCATTAAAACTCCTGCAATTTAGGTGGTTTTATGTGTATTTATGCGTAGAAAGAGGGCATAGTCACGATCTTCCATCCATCCTATAAGATTAAGGAATCGTGTTGGACTGCACATAATGAGACGTGACATCTAACCACACAATACAGTCATTCAAAAATACATAATTGCTCTTATGCTACAATAAATAATAATTGGAGGTCCAACGAGTTCTTAGCTCAATTACATCCGAATCCGAATCGAATTCCAAGGGAAAAAGTTATGAATCGATTCAGACTTAACAATCAAAATTTCTTTGGTTTTCATGCATATACGTGTGGTGGCATTTAAACTCAAGACTATAGTTTAAAAGAAACAAACAAGGAAACAGAACCTCAATAATGGACCAAAGCTCAAGAAACATATACTGTAGTTTATTAACACTGTCCAGCCACTGAAGCTCTTGTTTATGTCTTAATGTAATCAATCTTTTGTTTGAAAGAAGCCGTATTTTGATCCTTTATAGATTGATGCTCTCCTCTCCTCCACTCGATCCGATTGGGTGGTGATAATAAAGAAGATTGTTTCCGACATGACTTGATGATGCGATAATAAACTGAGTAGAAAAAGAAGACTAGTTGGCCCGCATGAATCAAATCGACTGAATACATACAGTACTTTCATGATAAAATCCTACCATATATATGTTAGAAGAAACATAAAATGTTTGATCATTGCTACATTTGACCGGAAGTGTGGGTGTCAATCAGAAGGGTACATCACAACATTAGCTGCTGTTTTAGATAAAACACAACATTATAGTTGTTGGACTTGATAGAAAGGACTCTGTGCTGTTTAATTTTATAGTCGGGATTTGATTTTTTAAAAATGAAAGAATATCTATCTTCATTAATATTTTTATTAAATTATTAATATTTTTCAACTAGGGATGAATCTAAATCTAATGAATCCGTAATTTTAAGATTCTCAATACCCAAAATCGAATCGTATAGAACTTGAAAAACTACAATTATTATATAAGATGGGGTTGATCGATATTAAGAAATGACATAAACCTAAAGGTTGGGCCTATTAATTACCGAAACCCAATTATGCCAGCGCTTAATTAACGGCCATTGTCGGTTTGTATATCTATATAGGTAATGGGGCCTAATGAAACCCAATGTTTGTTACGTAATGGGGCCATAGTCCTAGTCCGCAACTGATGAGCAGGTTAACTACTGCATCGTTTTCCCAATTGTATTTTATATATTTTATGAAATTATATTATTATTGTTGTTATTATAAATGAGTGATAATTGCTTAATATTTAAAATATAAAACTTGTTTATTATTTTAATTATTATTTTATTTTGTATTCAATATATCGTGTTCCGTTTGTAAATTTTCATCCACCAACCAAAGGGAATTTTCCTTTTCCGCTCCGAGAAATTCTATTGGTGGATGGTTTTAGTTAAGAAGTAGAACTGTTAGCAGGTGATAGAACCACATTGAGTAAAAGCGTAGAGGAATAAAGCAGATAACAACAAGAGTGACAGGAAGAGAGAATCCCTTTGTACCTTTTTTCTGACATTGTGTTCCTTCTCCTGTCTATTGCCTCTCTTCCTCTTTCTTCATTGCTTCTACTTAGCACAGAAGGAAGGAAGAGAGAAGAGAGCACAAAGGTAAGACGAGAAATATTATCTTATCTGGTAAAAAAACAAAAAATAGTTCCTCAAGTCTGAATTGGGGGTTTTTGGCTTTGTTGATTCCTTTTTGAAGTGAAGCGAAAATGATGGTAGCTAACAGTTTCGATCTTTGGCAAAAAGATGCATTCTTTTCAGCGGCCGAAGAAGTTCAAGAATCCACTGACGTGTATGTTTTCTTCCTTCCTTTTATTTTTTCCTTTTTGCTGCTTTATTTATTTGATTGAGGAGGTTGGTTTGGGTTTTTGTCTTTTGGTTAAATTTTCAATTCTATGAGACTTGGCAAGTAGGTTTAATAGTTGGGGATTGTTTTTCCATTGGGTTCCGGAGTGGTGTAAACTTGTCATGGCAAGTATGTTTGTGTTTCTTTCATTCTGTGGTTGGGTTATGTAGAGAAGCAGTCGGTCATACCAAGTCCTTTACTTTATAGTAAGTTGGTGAGTAAAATTTTCTGAAAATTTTGAAACAAAGTAAGCGTAATCTGCTTTGATTAAACTATCACATACTTCAAGTAGGGGATATCAAAATTTTAGTAGGCTGAAAGGTATTGTTATTCTGGTAAAGCAGCAGTAATGGAGGTATTCTGTTAGACAAAATCAGGAGAATCTCGCAGAGTATTTGGCTTCAATCTTTCCTGGTTATTGCTTTTTGCAGAATGGAATCAGTACATAGGATGTGGGTCAGAGAGAGGAAAGAGGGGTCGAAACCTGAAGCTTTGGATGAACACTCTAGAGAGCTCCAAACCGCTTTAGGAACTGCAAAATGGCAGGTTTGTCTTGTTTTCTCAAATCTTTTGATTTCTATTTTTTTGCCAGTATATTAAATTCCATTGTCATTCCAATTTATATACCGAATTCCTATTACTTGTTGGTTCTGCAAATAGTTGTCCCTGGATTATTGAACTGTGACACTTGAATTCTGTTGGCTGATCAACATACTCTTTCTCCTTCCTTCTTGTTCGCACCTATCGAACAGCAGATATATGAACCTCTTAGGTAGTTCATTTCCAGTTTGTGAATTGTCTTTTACTAGATCTTTTTATTGCTGTTACTTTTTACTTTTGAAACAGCTGGAGGAATTTGAAAGGGCAGTGAGATTGAGCCATGGACGTCACTGTCATGATAGTTCTTCATCTAGGCATAAGCAATTTGTTGCTGCTATTGGAAGTCAAATAGCCCAAGTTGAAGCATCATTAAGGGAGTTTTTTATTTTGGAAGGAAAGCAACCTCTTCGATGGGTAAATCTCAACAAGGAAGAATGTGATGATTTAGCAATGTTCCTTTCCAGAACTGACCAAAATTCACCAACTGCCAAAGCTGAAAGCACCTCTCTCAGACCGTCCAAGACAAGTTTGCCGAGGGATGTGCAGCGTAAGAGGCAAGATAGAGAACCTAATACTGATGCTAATGCTAGCAGGGGTAAAGGTTTTTCTGATGCACAAGGTAACAGTGAGTTCATCATACATGTCAAGGAAAGTGAAATTCTGGGAGCAAGGAATGATGTTATATGTCAAGGTAATAAAGCATCTGGTTCAAGAAGAACTTGTAGTTCACCAAATTTTGGTTCTTTGAAGATTGTTATTGCTGACGAAGATGAACAGGAAAACATGTTAATGTCAAATACTGAGCCCACACCTAAAGGAAAAGGATCCAGGTCTCTCTTTTGGAGACAAAGGTGTCAAGGGCATTCTCAAGCAACAGGACCAGATAATTTGTTCAATCAGGTACTATCACTATAAATTTATAGTTTGACATATTTTAATAAAAATGGAGTGGTTTCTGTAGGCTGTATGTTATGTACTGTTTGATGCTTGTCCATGACTCTGTGCGGTATAATCCTGAGGATCCCGCTAAATTTTGTCCTTTGCAGTTAGTTGGTCATGTTGATGGACTCCACAGGCAGTTACAAACTCCATTACAATTGCAGTTCAGTTGTTCCATCCAACTTACTCTTGCTTTAATGCTTAGTATCTTTTTAATTGGTAAGATGTATTAATCTGTTTGACTGCACATATGCTTTTGTCAAAGATTTCCTATCATTGCATTTTCCATCTTATGCACCATTTTTTACATGTTACATCATTTTGTTCAATGTTTTCATGCAAATGATATTTTTCTATAAAAGTAGAATATAAACCAATTCCACACCAAATTATGATAAAGTAGTAAAAATTCTTTTTAAGTGGAAGAAAAACAATTAGTATTGAAAAGTTAATTGGCCAAACCTGAAATCAAAACAAGGATATGTACAGAAATTTCATTGTAAACTTTTACAGGTGCATTTTTCATTTCTTTTGATCTTAGACAGTGTAGATTCTTTCTTCTTTTTTTCTCTCAAGTTTTTGCTGTACATGAAAACCATTAGTTTTACTTATTCTTGTGATGTTTCCTGAAATCGACATCTCAACTCCGAAGGGAATCAATTCGTTAGAAAAGTAGATATGTTGTAGAGATGAAAACACTATTCAATTGTTTGAGCTTTTCGGTATCAATGTGTAGTTCCATACCGTTCTGTTGTATAAGTACATAACATATTCGATCATTCCAGTCACGGTCAAATATGTGGCCGCAATCTAACCTGTAAGCCATGAAGGGTATATGATAGGAAGATTGTGCATGGGTTGGTGATCATAACAGTTAAAGCAATGCATGTTTTTTTATCTTATTATGCTGGATATGAAGAATTCTTACTTACAAGCTTCTTGATCTTTCTTTTCCTGCAGTGCCTTTCTTCCTCTATTATTGACTGAGACAAGATTTTGTTTCTTCGGCTTAAGGTGAAAGGTTAGGAGCCATGGAAGAAGTGGGTGGGGTGTCATTCTGTAGGTGTAGTTTCCATAGTTAAGCAAATGATTAGATGTATATCGTAGTCCCAGAAGGATGCCTTGTAAGAATATTTTGTTGAGCGTGCAGGCCTAGTTGAGTTCCGTCCGTGGATCTATTTCTCTTCTAAGAATGTCCTTAGATTTTTTACTGTAGTAAAATTGGTTCATAGTAATTATCGGAATTTCAACTTTTATTAAAAATAAAATAAATTAATTTAATTAAGTTTAACTGATACAAAAGGCCATGATCAAGCCGCATTCCAAGCAAGCGGGAAACCATCGCAAATACTTGATTTAAAATATTATTTAATATATATTTATTTTGTATTAATTTATTATTAAATCAGATTTAATTTTAAAATTATTTGTTTTTTATTCCCAACATCGATTCTCATTTTATACATCTATCGTGTCCCATACGAACCAAAATCAGGTACTGGAAAATAGTTTTCAATCAAATTGACAGGATTGACTTAATCTCCTTTTTATCTCATCAAGAACTCAGGGATTAAGCCGATATGATGTACTATCTTATCAAAAATATTATTTGTATATATTGAGAAGAGGAGGCACTATCATGATTCTTATTAGATTATAAATACAACGTATATATCAAAGAAACAAAAGCACCCATGGCCTAATGGATAAGGCGTCTGACTTCTAATCAGGCGATTGTGGGTTCGAGTCCCACTGGGTGTGTTTAATTATTTATTTATTTATTTATTTGTTTATTTATGAATGATGGACACTGAAAAATTGATTCTGCTTCTAAAGAATTCTGCCATGATGTAATTAAACATGTCCATGTACTTTGCAGATTTCAGGTAGATTTCAGGTTGAACTTACAACACAAACAAAAATGTAAGCCATAAGTGAACTGATAAACAAAGGCAATAAACAACTGATAAGCTCCCATTGACAAAAAGAAAAACAGTAGACACTCTAACCTGCTACCTTGTAGTGACTTGATCCTGTACTTGTGGATCAACTCCGAAGACCCCATCTCTCCTGATGACAAACTCGCATGATGAATAAGGCAAATGAGGTGCAAAAACAACACACAGCCGTCTGCTTGCCTGTTTACACCCAAAACCATTTTCAATCCCACCCACCAAGCTGTTTCCACTCTCATCTCTCGACAAGAACAGCCTCGAATTGATACAATTCGCCCATGAAAGCCCCAGCGCCGGACAAACCCGTCTCCCACTTGAATACAAGCTTGCCAAATTCCCCATCCTCACCCCATTCACTCCCTCCCCTGACCCAACAAAATCCACCACCTGATTAGTCACCACCACCGCCAAGTCAAACCTCCTCGCCATTGCCTTTAACTTTGAAGATATAGCAAAAAACAACGAAGACCGCCTCTTAAGATCACCTGGTGTGTTCTCAAACTCTGACCTGAACAGTGCTGCTATTGAGTCGATCACAATCAGACGAACGGGCAACTGGGTTCTCGAATTCACGAGAAAAGATTCTATCTTGGGCATTATATCAAGTAATTGATCCGCGGAATGTACACTTTGTACAAATATGTTATCGCACGGATTACAGCGAACATTGTTATTGCTGTCGGAAATTTGACAGTGCAGAGACTGAAACGAAAGGGAGAGTTGGTGCAGGCGGCGGGAGGGGAAAGGGAATTCTGTGTGGAGGAAGAGACAGGAGGCGGATAGACCGCCGAGGGAGGGCGGGAGCTGGACGTTGAGGGAGAGCTGGAGACAGAGTTGGGTCTTACCAGATCCACTCTCGGCGACTATTTCGGTGATTGAATTGCAGGGTATTCCACCGGCGAGACAACGGTCCATAACAGGGCAGCCAAGCGTGCATTTTTTTGCGGGTAGGAGCCTTTCAGGTGTCATTGACGGCTGCGACGGTTTCCCCAGTTTAGATTTAATCCATCAAAATGGCGCCAATAGGCGGTAGTTTGGGTTTTCGTAAGGAGATGAATTTTCTTGTCTTCCGTATTCTTTCTCAATTATTTTTATTTTTGTTTTTTAAAATTAAATATATATACTTTTCGATTAATAAAGATTATACAAATAAATAACTCCATTAATTCTTTTCAGTAAAGCTAGAGTGCGGGATAAATGCAATTTTTATATTTCAGATCCAGAAAAATGGAATTAAGAGTACGGTAAATCACTGTATCAACATTATATAATATAACAATTAATTTAATTAAAAATAAGTTTAGGTCATCAAAAATTTTAATTTTTAACTTTAAAAACCGTATTTTAACACAATTTACCGACGTTGTAATCATATAACATGAATGATATTTTAGAATAGAGAATAATCATCACTTAATTTAATAAATGAACATTAAATTATCTATAGTCTAAACTTACGTATTGAAATATTAGTAATTAAAGTTTAACGGTATGCATACCTTATAACCTGCTGGGTACACAAATATAAGGCAACTCAACTTTGGGATCACTTCATTATCACCTTATTATAATAGCCAGGGGAGGCGGTGCTGATATTTGTGAGTTTCTATACTCTTCTTCTATCAATCCTTAACACACGGATTTGACACAGATCCTTAATTTTGCGTGGAAGAGATTAAGCGTGTAGGTACGGCAGGAAGACTGGCCGTTTACTTCCTCAACTTTGGCGTTTTCTGATTTTACAAGTAAATTTACGTGTAAGAGGAAAAAAAAAGAAACACGTAAGAAGGTTATACAAGTCCTCTGATTAACATTTGTACTTGAGAAAGAAAACAAGGTTCTATCATATAAATATTGTGAAATGATGTGCTACAAGTAGATTTCATCCACGAAGATCGAAAGCAAGCTGGAAAATATTTCCGCACCATCTGATCGGATGGATGACTGGTTTTTCAAGCAGTCTTAATTAAATAAAATATGTTTGATTGATAGAATATTAACACTTAATAGATGTTGCTGGTAATAAATTAATTTTAACGAAAATGGGCATAACTCATGGATTAGTAGAACCTCATTTTTGTACTCTACTTTTTGAGAAAGACCTGATGGTCATCTTAAGTTAAATTAGTTCATCAGTTGACCTATTTTCATTTTCATAATCACTATGACCCACAATTTAGAAATTAATGGAATCATCTAAGCATAATTTACGAGCTTTTTTTCTTTCTTTTTTTAATTTCCTATCCAGGTGGGTCACTGATAATTGCGTAATATAACCTGTTTAAAATACTCAGCTATATAATTTAATTGAAGGTTTTATAATAATTTAATTGTCATTATTTTCTTAAATTATGTGGACTCACCGGAACTACTAGTTCACTAATTACATTTCGTTCAAATTAAGCAACGACTCCTTTCGCATTGTATTTATTCAGACAATCAATATTTAGCAAAAGAAATCATAAACGTGTAAGAAACTAACAAGCATTTAATGCAATTCTGGATCATGTCCATCCGTATCTAATTCCAAGAATTCGACCTCTCTGTTAAATACTAAAATTGAAACTAAGCCCTGGTGGTGCTGATTATTTCAGGGTTTTGTGTAAACATCCAAAAGATCAGGAAAAGTAAGGAAACCTCTCGCTTGCCCGGAAGTTACCGTGTGTGTAAATTGGATGGCTGTCCCTATCCATCCGATGTTGACGCTGCAAACAATTTATTGCTCCTTGTCTTTGTCCCAATTGCCTTTTATCTTGGCGTGATATGATATCTCAAGGGTCCATATGTTCACAACATCTTGGATGACTTTTTTTCCTTGTTACGTAAATATTCACTAAATCCACCCTTCTAGAAGCCAAATACAAAGTTAAATAAAGCTTAAACCTCTGATTAAAATTAACACACGTAAGGATAGAGCTGTTAAGGCCTGTGTATGCCTCAACTTTTTCTGTCTCCCTTCCTTGGCTCACTTCGTACTCTGTTTTTTCCGGCTGCAAGCTTATTTTAAAAGGAGAAAACAAAAAAGAGTTCTTTTTCTTAATGCGCACTGACGTGTAAATATATATATATATATATATGTTAGGCTTCACCATTTAGAAGACACCATTAGTTGTCTTTCTATCTGTTTTTCATTCCTCACTTGTTTTTTGTTTTTTCCATCCTCAATCAATGGGAGGACACACCAATACTATTCATGACTACTATCAAGAAGATCGAGATGAAGAAACATTGTCTCTCTGCGACCTTCCGTTGAGTGACGCGGATGAGCATAACAAAGGCAAGAACAGGGAAACCACAAACATGGCGGGTCAAACGCGAAGATCGTCATCTGAGCCATTTGAATTCTTCGAGTTCCTTAGCGACAACAGCTCAGAGTATATGTGCGCGGCAGAGGATATCATCTTTTGCGGTAAGCTTGTACCCTTCAAACAACCCTATTTTCCTTCGGTTCAAAACACTGTTGAAGAGAAAAGACGCCTCTCTACTATCCGTCGCCGCTGTGAATCTTTATCCGAACTACAAAGCTCAGTCATCCGATCAAACAGCGCGAAGGACAGAGGACTAATGAGAAACAGTCGCTCTCTTGATTACCGCAGACTAGAACGATTCTCCGCATCCAAAAAGGCCTCACCGGGACCCGAAATCGAGCGCAACCCATCAGTCAGGAGTGTAGACAAAGGAGGTGATTCCGTGACACTTAAAAAGGCAGCCTCCAAGCCGCGGTGGTACCAGCTCATGTTCGGGGTGGTGAAACCTCCTACAGGGATGGAGCTGAGGGACATAAAAAGCCGGCAGATTCGCCTGAATCCTCCCGTCAGTATGTTCCCGACCCCGGCTGATGCCGAAGGCAACAAGGTCCCGGCAAACGGGAGTCTTAACAAAAGCTCTTGTGGGATGCTGCTCAAAGTGCTAAGCTGCAGGGACCCTTCCAGTGTCGCTGTAACGGCACCGTTTTGCATGCCACAAGTATAATAAGGAAAGGGGATGGGGCACGTGGAATGCACGGAACTATAATTCCGACAAAGCTATTATGCAAATTGGTTTTGCAGACAAGTGTCAGGATACGTCTTGATTATTACAGAAGGAATTCTAATTGCTACCTTACGAGGAAGGGATACATGATGGAGTACCCTACTGTGACAGGACATGGGCATAGATTTAAGTGGCAATGTCTTCCCCCACATGGTCATTCACTAGTGATAGACACTCTGTCTATGTTATGTGATCTTAGAAATGAATGGTGATCATCTTAGAAATGAATGGTGATCACGAGAGTCCCGGGAAATGAAATAAATTGAATTTTTATATTATTTATTTTGGTTTGTATTTATGTTACACCAGTAATTACGTTAATTTAATTTGTCAGCTCTGAAATTTCGTCTTGTGTCTTAAATTTGGCTGACCATTAGTCGATTCCATAGTGTGTAATCTAGACAGGCCATCTTTGCAGTTGTTCAAACTATACTAAGCCGTATTTGGCACTGTGGATTCCAAACATGCTTTTTCTTTTATATAATATACTAGGTAATATAATCTAAATTAATAATATTAAATTTTGAATCTTCTATTTTCAAGTTCAGTATTTGAAATACAAGATAGGCGAACGAGTCAACTAAAATATCTTGACGGCCAACCAATAACGGAGGACGAAGTAAAACAAGAGCTATAAGCTGTTTGTTATCTTCTAGAAGCAATTATCTTCCACATAGTGGCCATTTAATATCTTCTTAATGAAGGGTTTTACTAATACTGACTGGGCTTAGGGCCGAACCTCGACAGAAAATCGATCCCGGTTTCATACATCGTCATGCCTACTCATTGCTAACCCACATGTAAGGCATAATACTTTCTTATGGAAGAAGTAAAGGGGTCAATAGCGTGAGCCCATTAGCCAAATAATGAGTCGAATATGATGTTGTCAAACAATGAGCATGCCTGAAATTATCCGTTTGTGTCATGGAAATAACCCTTAAATGGAAAAGATGGAATAATGAATGAACATTATGATTTATCATTTCTCTCTGCTCTTTCTTTAATGCACAGTTCTTTCACTTTATGCATTCCTTTTTTTTCCTTACCTTTTGCTATCTCGGTGTAGACATAGGAGGAATGATGAATGGTCTCTCTCAAGACTTGAGAATGAAGATTAGTTAGGGTGATGATAGATGTATAGTTTAATGCATTGTCGGCTAGCCAATGTTACATGTTCCTTCTTTTGCCTTTGGTTCCTAATATATTTTTTTTAATTATAAAGAGTATACCAGTCATTTTATTCCTAATAGTCGTGAACAATTATAGTAAATATAGGGGGAAAGATTAAGATTAGGAAGTGAGATCTAGGGGAATTATCAGCTTAATTCATGAATAAGAGAATCCATGTGCCTATTGAGAAACGAAATATGTTTATCAATAGTGGTCTCACACTTAAAATGGATATAATATCATATTTATATAGTTTCAGATTAGATTTCGAAAAAAAAAATCAAAAATATTAATTCGATTATTTATTAGAATATTCTTTATTAAAAAAATTAAAATAAGAGAATCCATGCATTTGGACCTTATCTACGCATGCGGGGAAAGAGGGGACCCGATCCAGTTCACCCAGCACCTGGATTTGAAGGTGGAAACGACTGATCAGATTCTCGGATTTGGTTTTCACATAAATCAAACGACTTGCCGGGTGAGCCATATGTAGCGAATATGGCCAAATGTGGCTTAATGCAAATCCCACATCGTGGGATTTGCAAAGCCATGCCCCCTTTTTCCCTATAAAAGGAGAAGCCCTCTTCACTTATGATCACACCAAAATTTACACAACTTATGTAATATACCATTTGTGGTAAATTTGCAAAGTTGTAATTTGTAATATTTCCTTAGTGAAATATTAAGTGGTAGTGTCCGAGGATGTAGGCTAAATTGGCCGAACCTCGTTAAATTCTGAGTGTTTTTCCTTTCTCTATTTCTTCTGCTTTTCGTGTTTTGTATTCTTTATCAAAAAACACCTCAACAGAACGGGGTGTCCGAGTGTATAAACCGAACACTAGTGGAGAAAGTTCGTTGTATGCTGTCTAATGCTGGGTTGGACAGAAGATTTTGGGCTGAGGCTGTGACATACGCACAACACATTGTAAATCGTTTGCCATCATCTGCTCTTAATGGCAAAACTCCTTTGGAGGTATGGTCTGGAAAACATGCTACTGATTATGACACTTTACATGTTTTTGGCTCTACTACATATTATCATGTGAATGAATCAAAGTTAGATCCACGAGCGAAGAAAGCTCTTTTCATGGGCTTTACTACTGGCGTCAAAGGATATCGTTTGTGGTGTTTGGAGTCAAAGAAGATGATCATCAGTAGAGATGTTACATTTGATGAATCTTCCATGTTGAAGAAGGTAAATTCAGAAGAGGCTGATAGTACTCAGCAGCAGGTGGAACATACACCAAAGCAAGTGGATTTCGAGCAGACATTTCCAGCCAGCAGCACTATGACTGATTCTTCGATGGCAGAGGAGGAGTCAGAAGAAGAAGAGTTTCTAACCCAAGAAACTCAACAGAAATCAGAGCCAATTGCCGTCAGACGAGAAAGAAGAGAGATTTATAAACCTGCTCGTTTTGCAGATATGGTGGCTTATGCACTACCAGTTCATGACGATGTTCCATCCACTTACTCATAAGCAATCCGAGCTACTGATAGCGAAAGATGGGCAAGTGTAATGGAGGAAGAAATGCAGTCACTTGAGAAGAATAAGACGTGGAAGCTGACACAACTACCCAAAGGCAAGAAGGCAATTGGATGCAAATGGGTGTTTGCCAAGAAAGAAGGATTTCCTGACAAAGAAGATCCACGGTACAAGGCAAGGTTAGTGGCTAAAGGCTACGCTCAGAAGGAAGGAATCGACTACAATGAGGTATTTTCTCCAGTCGTTAAACATTCCTCTATCAGAATTTTATTGGCCTTGGTAGCACAGTTGAATTTGGAGTTAGCTCAACTTGATGTGAAGACCGCATTTCTACACGGTGACTTGGATGAGGAAATCTACTTGGTTCAGCCAGAAGGATTTAAAAGTGCTGGTAAGGAAAATTTGGTTTGTAAATTAAACAAATCTTTGTATGGACTAAAGCAATCTCCAAGGCAGTAGTACAAACGATTTGATAAATTTATGAGAAGCCAAAGGTACACAAGAAGCAAATATGATCATTGTGTTTATCTGTGAAGACTTCAAGATGAATCCTACATCTATTTACTCTTATATGTGGATGACATGCTGATAGCATCAAAGAGCCAAGCTGAGATTGACAAAATAAAGGCTCAATTGAGTAAAGAGTTCGAGATGAAGGATCTTGGGGAAGCTAAGAAGATTCTCGGCATGGAGATCAACAGAGACAGAAGGAGTGGCAAGCTTTGGCTGAAACAAAAGCAATATTTGGAAAAGGTACTACAACGTTTTGGTATGCATGAAAATACAAAATCTGTAAGTACCCCACTTGCTCCTCAGTTGAAACTTAGTAGCCAGTTATCTCCAACAACAGATGAAGAGCGAGAATACATGGCAAAAATTCCTTATGCAAATGCAGTTGGAAGTCTGATGTATGCTATGGTGTGTACGAGACTAGATATTTCACAAGCTGTTAGTGTTGTGAGCAGGTATATGCATGACCCAGGCAAGGGTCACTGGAAAGCTGTAAAATGGATTCTACGGTATATCCAAAGTACTGTAGACATTGGCTTGATATTTGAAAGAGGAGAATCACTTGGTTTATGTATGGTTGGATATTGTGATTCTGACTATGCAGGAGATTTGGATAAGCGACGATCTACAACTGGCTATTTGTTTACTTTAGCAAAAGCGCCAGTTAGTTGGAAATCTACTTTGCAGTCAACGGTGGCTTTGTCTACAACAGAGGCAGAGTATATGGCAATTACAGAAGCTGTGAAGGAAGCTATTTGGCTTTATGGATTACTTGAAGACTTGGGAGTTGGTCAAAAACAACTTGTATTGTTTTCTGACAGTCAGAGTGCTATTCATTTAGCAAAGAATCAAGTCTTTCATGCACGGACAAAGCACATTGATGTTCGCTATCATTTTGTGCGGGAGATTCTCGAAGAGGAGGAGATACTTATCCAAAAGATACATACAGCTGAGAATCCTGCAGATATGCTGACTAAAGTGGTTTCAAGAACCAAGTTTGAACATTGTTTAGACTTGGTTAATATTTTAAGTTAGCGCCTCATGGCGCAAAATTGGAGACACTACATTGGGAATAATGTGATATTTGGCCAAGGTGGAGATTTGTAGCGAATATGGCCAAATGTGGCTTAATGCAAATCCCACATCGTGGGATTTGCAAAGCCATGCCCCCTTTTTCCCTATAAAAGGAGAAGCCCTCTTCACTTATGATTACACCAAAATTTACACAACTTATGTAATATACCATTTGTGGTAAATTTGCAAAGTTGTAATTTGTAATATTTCCTTAGTGAAATATTAAGTGATAGTGTCCGAGGATGTAGGCTAAATTAGCCGAACCTCGTTAAATTCTGAGTGTTTTTCCTTTATCTATTTCTTTTGCTTTTCGTGTTTTGTATTCTTTATCACAACACCATACTCTTATCGTCACGTTATTACCAAAATGTTGGGGATCCAAGGTGTCTCCCATGCTGTGGGAAGTAGACAGGTACGCTTGTAAAAATTGATATTTGCAGTCACCATGTGCAAGACATGACAGTTTTAAAAAGTTGTAATAATTAAAAAAAATGGTTATCACGTGTCCATTAATAGTTTGACCAGCACATAAACATTTTAATATGATTCCAGTAGTTTGTTGTCTAATGAACCTCTCGTATCCCTAATTGATCCCTCCTCCCCTTCTCTGATTTTGTTAGAATAAACCATATATATCATACGAAATTCTGATTTTTTTAGGACTATGTGCTAACGCTATCCTGTATGGTACCCATATATCAATAGTTTTGCGAACCCAAATCCAATCTCACATAGGGAATGGTTTTGGATATATAAATATAAATTTATATAATAAAATATTTTTTAATTTAACAGCACCTTATGAATTTCAATTCATTTTATCGGACCAAAAATCTAAAAAAAATATATTGTCATTCATCTCTAGAGACTTATTCTAGTTTAGAATAAGATTTTAAACACCTTTTAAAAATAAAATATTGCGTACGGATGAAGCCTTTTTTAGACCTTTTGAGGCCACAGCAGTAGAAATCCCAGACAAAGAGTCATTTATTACAGTAGACAATACTTTACAGTTGGAAAAACTACATATCCTTCAACAGAAACTAACGACATTTTTATACGATACTTCTAAAATTAATCATCGGGTTGCTAACTTCTCTTCACTTCGTCAGCTAGCAAAATGACTGCAACCTAAGCAGCTTCTCTTCCCTTCCTTTTGTTGCCCTTCGCTGGCAATATTCTAATCCTCATAGCCACACGGACAAAATCCCTATTCACACATTATAACAATTTTATTGTATATAATGTCATAATTAAGGAGTGAGCATTAATCGCTAAAAGTCAAAGAAATAATAACTTACTTCCAGTGAAGGTCACCGGCAAGAAGGAGATCGTTTTCAAAGTCTTCATAGGCAATGAGGTGACCTGGAACAGCATTTGTTAGATCAAGATCAGACTCCACTAGGGCGGAGAGTCCTGCATCCCCTCCATCCACAAACATTTGCCTCAGAGTCCGGGCGAGGCCTTGGTAGCTCGCATGTTTATGCAGGTAGATTCTTTGGCAGATGGAACGGCCCTCAAGGACAACAGTTACAGGAGGAATCACTGCGGAAACCAGATCATCATCTTCAAACCCAGGGAAAGCTGCTTTAGGTTTATCCATGAAGGCTAGAGAAGAAGGTGTCCTAGCTGGGCTGCTCCCGTTATTAGGGAGTCGTCTGATCATCTCTGGCCAGGCCCTTTTCAACGACTCTTGCCTTGGTTTGGAGTCGAAACTGTTCATGTTTCTTCTCTAGCTCGATCGCTTGAAGACCTCAGCACCCTGATCTATTTGCTTAGAAATTATGTATGTGATAAATAGGTTTATATGAGTGTAAGAGTAGTTCTTGTCTTAGGAAGATGCAGCTAGATAACTGGAAAGGGTTTGGTCCCAGGTGGGATTTATGTTAGATAAACAGCGATGTGCACGTTCATGTTTGGGAAGATAGAGAGTTTGGTGGATGGAGGAGGTTAAGTCACAACTCGGTGGAGGAGGAGAAGAGAATAGGTGTTTGCAGTGCTTGAACCACTGCCTGGAAATAAGGACTAAGCTGTGTTTGTTATGACTTTGGTGAAAATATATATAGAGAAAACCAGAGGGAGAGAGCACAATTGTCGGATGGGTGACGTAAAGACGTCTGAAACGGGTTCGACACTTGGGCTTTTAAGTTGCTTTCTTCCCTAATTCCAATGCAATTTCATGTCTTCCCTTTCATCTCCTAGGTCTGACTGGGATCTCACCTTTGCCCCTATGGAACTTCAATTCAATTTATGCAAGACATACTAAATTAAAAAGTACGACCCAATTAGTGATGTAATTTAAAAGATAAGGGAAAAAAAGGTAATGGCATCCATAGTTAGAACCACATGTCTTAAGGTTATGACAACTGGAACTGCATGTCTTAATTAGAACTACTAGTCGATGATTCATACGTTGGAAAGGAAACAAAAAGTAAAGTATATTTGCTTGCAAGTGCAAAAGAGGGTGTGTCCTAAATGTTTAAAATATGTTGGTTATTTAGTTAGGCTTATATTCTATATGTGGCAACTGGCATGGATCGAAGACCTATTGTTGTGTCGGAAACGCCATGGGTAATAAAAGATCATGTTCATGGGGATGGCCATAAAATGCGTGAAGGAAAAGCAAGCTTCTACGGTTGGTAATAAAATATATTTTAAAAAATGGTATAGACTTCAAAAACAGTTAATTGATTAAGAATAGAGGAGAAATCTCGAAAATTGAAATGCATGGGCGACATGTAAGGAAGACGACCGCACTGCCGCTGCGGTCGGCGAACGCTACGCCTTCTTTGACAACAGGGCGGTCGGGTGCTAGAGTTTCTGTTCGTTCATTTTAAAATTACTCAAGTCCTTCTTTTGATAACATTTTACGTGTACCGATTAAAAATAAATAATATATATTTACTAGCATTCATGAGGGAATCAATTTGATGGGATATGCCAACATGGTTTTGTGGTGATCTGGCTATGGCTGTCGTGAAGCCGAATGCACGGGAATTCAACTCCTATGAATTTATTTTAACACGTTGTCTTTGTTTACAATCATTCCTCTTACTAGACAATTATTGAGGTCAGGTCGTATGGATGGAACATATATTAATTACAGTTAATTGATTTATATAGGTAACTTTTATCAAATATAAGAAGGGTAAGGTCTAGTACTAGTGACTTGGTCTCATATGGATTAATTAGGGCTGCATCTATCGATGTGGTACTAAACAATTATATTTAATATCAACAACGATTATGTTCAATGAAGAATAATTGTGTTTTCTCAAACATTCAACTAGAATTCCAATCATGAAAATGTGAAATTAATATGGTGGTTTAGTATGATATTCACCTTATATATTAATAGAAAACAAGAATTAAGCCTATGTGATGAGTTAAATATTTTTTAAAATAAATCTGAAGGATATAGTTGGGTGATAAGACGGATCACTCACTATTATATATTACTTTAATTTTTAAAAAATTTAAATAAATGTCTTTAAAATTATATTTTAAAAATAATATTTACAATTAATCCAAATTGATTTTCCATGGCAATCTATTATCTTTATACCTTCTTATATTTTTATTTAATAAAGTATGATATCGATTAAATATAATTAATTTTAAATAATTTAACTATTTTAATTTTCACAATACCCCAAAACTTCAATCCTATTAAACCATGTTTTCTCGTTGCTATTTGTTTTTGCACAATGTCACGATTGGACCCTCTTTAATAATTCACTAGTAGCAGCCCTCAGGCCCTTCTTAATATTCGGGCTCACGTTCTGGATGGGCTTTGACCCATTGTCATTTAGCCCGTGCGGCCTACAACGTACACATTATTGAGTATTTCAAATTGTATGCACAAAACCCAGAAGCCTAAGCCCTGCCCCGCCACCAAGTGAGATCTTCCATTGGCTATCAGTATCTTCTTAATATATTCTTGTAACTCGACCGTTTCGAAAAACTGTTTTCTCAAATAATTAGTTATTGGTGTCTGATGGTCCAATGTTTGTGGCCAACTAGTCCCACTCGTGCAGCTGAGGACCGGTATGACATCTACTGACCAAAGCATTGTCCTCTTGCAAGATATTGCCTTAGCCAACTTTGATTTGCTGCCATTTGTAACGAGTGGATGGTGGGTTGCTTATTTCCTTGGCAACGTGTAGCCCTTCCCCATCCTGTTGAAGATGGTGCCTTCCATCTCATCGTTGTCGTTGAAGGAAACGTATTATTTTTGTAAAGTTCTTTGAATATTCTCCCTTTCAATGAACAGAGCATTCCGCTTTCCTTTGCTGTCTAGAATTTTTCTTTCCTGGCCCAGCAACTACTATAACATATGGTTCCAGTTTCGTCCTATCGAATTATGCTGGTAGATCTTTACCTAAGCCATTACGTAAAAATATGAATGGCCATAAGTGTGAAACGATGCAAGTCCTCAGCCCCACGTTACCATAGCTTTGCATTATTGCATATAAATGTTGACAATTGAGCATGTCGGCATGATCTTGATATGGAGTTATGCATGTAAGAGACATTGTCTCCGAAAATTCTTGTCCGAAGCTCTATTGTTATTCGAATAATAAGACTTATTTAAAATTTTGATTTTAATATAAAATATTTATATCCGTAATTAATAATTAAAATGCAAGAGATTATTTCATGTAAAAAAACTTAACAGCAACAAGAGCTGCTTTGAAGGTATGCACATAACTTCTTTAACCTTATATAGAACATGAAAGTTCCAATTTTGATTTTTTATCCAACTACCACAGTAACTGACGTGACTGTGCTTGTCAAGTTTTTAGGGTTTTTATCCGTATATGCAAGTGGTATGCCACCTTGTGGGTCCAGGTTGATCTGTCCTTCCTAAATATGCTTAGCAGGTAGAAAACAAGTTATGTAGCCTATGGGTAGGTAAAACCTGAAATCTTTTGCTGTGATTATGAGGTTGAATGGAGTTGTGCTACAAAATCTCCTTTCACTTTTTATCGTGGATTCTCCCCGATATTTCGAGATGCCGAAAAAGAGATATTAAGGGTTCTTTTTAGTTCGTCTACCAACCATAAAAACACGTGCGACCAACGTGAAGCTAATGGGTTGGCTGCCCATGTACTTCTCAACAACCTCGATGACCAAAGTTAATTATTTCTCAAATAAAATAAACAAAAAGTATCAATAAGATGATAAAAAAAATATTTTAATCTCAATTTGAATAATACAGTAATCTTAAATTATAAAAAAAAATTGTCATAAGAAAAGATCTTTCCTTCTTTCACCAATTACTCAATTGTCGAAAGCACATAAGAACGAATACTACAAAAAAAAAAACAATAGTGCCCACCTTTATTTCAAAAAAAAAAAACAGTTGTGCTCACCCCTTTTCTAGTTGTGTCCTGTGGTCATGATTTAATTAAACTTGTGCTCTTCACTTGTGGGCGACGGTTGTGACCTGACCTGACCTGTCCCCCTAAATGAGTTGTGACAAGTCAAGGCTGCCTTTTGTTTTTTTTCATGCGAGCCAATTTATAAATTATATTCTTGTAAATTAACAGTAGCCACTCCATCTTTTTACAGTGTAGTTAATAAAGACAGATACCATGGTTGGTTGGCAGATGCAGCTTTCCATTCGCTCCTTTAAGTTCAGCCATTAAAGTAGATAAATGCAAATTAAGGTAGTTGGTATTTCATTTTAGAATGATTTAAAATTAAGTAAAAATAAATAAATGTCTATGTAACACTTCAATGATCCTTTATGTTTAGGTCATAATCATCTATCCGTACGGGTATTCGATACGAAGCAGGCCATTTGACGTATGGTGCCCATCAATGCCATAAAATAATAAGGTAGCTGTGGATACGGTGCGGGATAGGAAGGCATATTTACAACGAAAAACCAAATTGCTCATAAAGCTATAACATTTGTTCATAATCAGAACCACTTTTGTTGGTTCGCACAAAGAAAATTTGTAAGCCACAAACTACAACTACTCGTAAGATTTAATATAATCCATGTATATTATATAGGGGTTAAGAGAAGAGCAAAAGAATCATCATCAACCGTGCTACGCTCGGTGGCCTTTTCAAGGACTTTAAAGGGGGAGGCTTAAGTGTTTTCCTCTTTTGACGGGAGTTTCTCTTTCTTCATATTATACCATTAACTTTTCTCTCCCATGTCGTTATACGAGACTGGGTTCATCACCATACATCACGAAGGTACCTTCCACTTATTTGCAGATTCTTCACGATGCTCTCTGTCTTAGAGTTGTCAAGAGATCCCTGAACAGACACAACCAACGAAAATGTAGGTCATGATATTGCACAGCAATGTATATATCAGTCAGCTCTCAGGAAATAAATTGAAAGAAACAGCAACCACTTCAGGAAAATGATAAGAGGGACGGAATGTTGCTCTCAGACACGGTAGAGAGGACAGTTTGGCATCACCAGGGATGATAAAAGAGTGGGTTGTCTTTTAACCATAAAGAAGAAAGAGGGGATGGAAGAGAGGAATATGTGGACACAAATTTTTGACGCATGTAGCCTCTAAACTAGGTAGGTAGCCAACTTGGAAATAGGAAATTCCTCATTACAGTTAACAATTATAGGTAAACAGTTAAAATATTAAACCATACCTGTTCTTGCACAATATTGTGGAGAGCTCTATGGACATCTTTAGCCATGCCTTTGGCATCACCACAGACATATATATATCCTCCTTGAGAAATCATGTTCCAGATGTCGGATGCCTGAATAAAGAAGATTATAGTGATTAAAGCTCATCATGCTATAGAGAAAGGTATTCAAATACAATAACCACCATCAAGGATGGTAAGTGAAATGGGTCTGGTACCTTCTCCAACATTTTGTGCTGCACGTATTGCTTGGTAGGTCCCTCACGTGAGAAAGCCAAATTTAGCTCCGAAAGTGCGCCATTTTCGACAAAGTTGTTGAGCTCTTCTTGGTAGATGAAATCCTGCAGAAGTTAAGCATGTTAAATCTGTCTTTTTCTTATGCAAGGAGTATAGGGCTTCACCTATCCATCCACCAACCTCACCGTAATCTAGAATTTCCGAGGATGTACTTACCATCTTACGATTTCTGCAACCAAAGAATAGTATGGAAGATCCCAGCTCTGCTCCATCTTCTTTCAGCGCTAATCTTTCCTGAAAAAGGTTAACAAAAATGCAGATTATCAGCTTAATATCCTCAAGGTGAAACAACTAACAGAAAAAGAAAAAATCATCAATAAAAGAATCCAGCTCAAACCTGCAAGAAACCCCTAAAAGGAGCCAAACCAGTCCCGGGACCAATCATAATGATTGGGACTTTAGGATCAGCAGGAAGTTTGAAGTTTGATTGCCGAACAAAAATGGGTGCCCAACTGCATTCATGGCTTTGCTCCACGGGGACAGAGTGCTGCGGGAACAAGCGGAAGGATGAGTTAAACTCCTAGAAAGACTTATTCAAAAAATTATATAGTATTTTTTTTTTCAAAAAATTCTCCAAAACTAACACTATTGAGGAAACAACAACCAGCTTTTAGAGAGATATTGACACGTACAACAAATGTATGAATTTTCTGAACAGTGTTAAACAGAGTTAAGCTGGATATTAGTCAGACAATGCAACTTATATATTTTGATGATTATTAATTTGCTTGGTGGTAGTTCAGACAAGGTTTCTAAAATATGCTTCCCCTACAGCCTTAGTCCCAGAAATTTAGATAGCTACTGTAAATGTTGAAATATGAAACATATAAAAGAAAAATTAGAATAAGGACCTTCATCCAAGTTGAGCATACTCCCTTGTGAACGCGTCCAGTTGGGGTTTTCTCAAGAACCAGTGCGCAGGTTACATGTATTCTAGATGGTGCCATCCTGCATAGCATAGTTCAAGATAGTAAGAACACAGCAGCATTTAGCAGCAAACTGGACACAGACCGTTTCATCATCTTCCTCAGACAATATACACTTGAAATTTCGTTTCTGCCTAATTCTACTGTAAATTCCTAGAGAGCAGCAAATTAATGAATTCCAGTAATGTGATAGTAGTTGAATGCAATTGAAAATGACAAGGATCATACATGATCCACAAAGGAGGCCAATCCAGTTTTCAGCATAATTCTATTTCTTTCTCAAACTATTAGAGCTCTCATTCAGCATTTCTTTGACAAAAGAAGAGAGAGAATGTTCATCATATCAAGAGGTTTCTCGTATTGGAAAAGGTAACAGATGTCACTTTTCCCAAAATATATAAAGCTAATGTACATATATATATATATATAAATATTCACCTTGGAGATGATGAGATGGAATAGAATCTAGGCTGCAAACGTGGGGCAACTGCAGCAAAGAAGACACCAAGTGGGGCCCTAGCTGATGGGAACTCAGCCAAGACCTCAAGGAGACTTCTCTGATCTGCAACCATCCATTGCGCATATTCATCCTGTAAATATCCAAACCCAATGTTAAATTCGTGGAATAAAGAAGGAAAGGAGTATCCCCAAAACAAAGTGTTATATACTAACCTTTCCAGCAGGTGATGCAAGATGCCGTAGTCTATCAGCTTCCATTGGGTCAGTAGCATGAGCTGCTAAAGCAAGTAATGCAGACTGGAAACCAAAAGCATATAATACAAGACAAAATCAATTACTTGAAAAGCAACAAATAATACATTAAAATCAATCTTCAAAAATATATGTATAGCTTGCATATGATCCATCAGTCCACTAAAGCTAACCTTCTTGGGTGAACTCAGAAGATCAGCATATCGAGTTATAGCTGTTCTCAAGGTGCAAGGTTCAAAAGGCGGAGGCAAGGAGCTTCCACCAAGTGGTGTGCCATCCTCTTTATCAGTATGAATAGAGAAGTATGTATCAGGCGACAAACCCAACAACTGCAGGGCTTCATCGACAGTTTCACCTAAATTCTCGCAATATACGCCAACATGATCCCCAGTTTCATAACTGAAAAATATAGTTACAGTATATTAGTACACGGTTTGATTTAACATTAACATACCAAGCTCATAATTGCAATTAAAATAATTCAAGTAGAAACAGGACCATTCAACAAAAAAATGTAACCAATGGCATATTACTACTACTGACTGACCTGAGTCCAGTGCCAGCAATGTCAAATTCTAAATGGGTACACGATCGATCAGATGCAGGAGTATGAAGTTCCTTTCTCACAACGACATTGGACCTTCAGTGATAAAAATAATGGAATTGAGATGAAAGATGAATTAAAACGTCACCAAAATCTTTAAAAACATATTTCTATGATACCTGCAAGGATGCTGAGCATCATAAATAGCATGGCCATTAGCATTGCTCCAGCTATGGTCCTCTAATGGTGCATCTGCAGGGTCATAGAATACAACTCGGTATTCCAACACAGCAGCAGTATAAGGAGTGGCAACCACATCATCCTCATCACGGAGTAACTGATCCAACTCTGGCCACAGTGACTCCCGCCTGTAACAGCAAGCAGCAATGAGGGAAGAAGATCAGATGTCTAAAATATAAAGAGGTTCAAGGTAAAAATGCTTTACACAAATCCATATTGTTAAGTAAAGTACCATGCATTAAAGTCATCTTCAATGCATTGATCATCATCTCCAAGACCCACAGGAATAAGGCGGTCACCTCCTGAAAATGAAAAATGAACGAATGATGAGAAGGACAACAATTTTGCAATGAAAAATAACAATAGAAAAAAGCATGTCACTCCCAAAGAACAACAATTTCGATTGAATGAGAAAAAACATTAATGACAATAATGAGCAGACGATCCGTGATTCACAAAAATCTGTTTGTAGTGAAAACTATTCTTCGTCCTCTACTCTACAGAATATTCCTAAAACTAGGACATGCATCATCAATCAATCATAAAACTTGAGCACTACTTCATCGATCCTAAGTTAAGTGCAAACTTTTCAATTGAAAAAGGCCACAGAACATTTGTCTTCAAGGTAGATATTATTTATTTTAATGCTGGCATTTGCTTAACCAAAGGCCACATGAGAAACAAGCACACAGGGCAGCTCTACTGATACTCATCCAATAGATCCAATAGATGCATGGCCACCACAAGTCTTCAACACATGTATTATTGTGCGTCCATACTTCACATTTTACATGAACCATCAATTAAAATTGTATCAAATGCCATTTCGTGTGCAGATCAGTAACATGTATGAAAGACTATTCTACACCGTAACTATAAAAGTGAAATCAAAAGCATACCCTGCTCAGCAAGAACTTCATCCACCTCCTTAGCAATCTGTTTTAACAGTGACAAATGAAGTAAATATTGATCAGAGAAAGCAATCAGCCAAAAGAGAAGGACAAGAGAATCAACCGCACAACAAACTACAATTGAATTCCATCCCATACCTTGTTAAAGTGCTCGTACTGCTTATTCCCAAGACCGAACACAGCATATTTAAGGCCTTTAAGCCTGTCACCTATCTCCTTTCCCTATAAACAAACAGATAACTCAAACTCTGCTCGATCCCAAAATAAAATCAACATATAACAAAAACTCAATCAAAATTCTACCTCCATAAACCATTTGTAAAACCTCGCAGCATTATCCGTAGGCTCACCATCTCCATATCTATACAGCACAATAGAAGTTTAACATCCAGAAAGCCAAAAGAAAAGGAAAGGAAGAAGTGAAAAGGACCAGAAATACGCATGCTCACGTCGCTAAGAAGAAGAGAGCGAAAGACTCTTTCTTGAGCTTCTCCTCGTACTCATCGTCTTCAGCAGCATAGTCATCCTATCCACAGCTCCAACGCATCAATTACCGATCCAGAAACAACAACGAGAAACACTGCTATATTTTTCAAGTGAAGTCAAACTCACCAAGTCAACAACTCTAAAAGTGGCTTTCTCGTACCGAGCTTTTGCCTCTTCAGCTACAGCCTGCAAGCATCAAAGATCACCAAATTAAGCCAAACAACTTCAAGCAATCCAAGACACGGCATAAAGAGACAAAGACGCTCACTACACCTTAGCGAATCCTTCAGCGGTTCCAGTTTGGGTGCCGAAAAAGACGGTCACTTTCTTCTTACCATCATCGACATCCAGGTCAAGGTTCTTCTCAACCAACGGTTTAGGAGGCACGAGCAGCTTGGGGGGCTGGGAAGCGGAGCTGGATCTTCTCCATATCAAGACGAAGACACAGCCGATTAACACAGCGATGGAGGTAGTTAGGATCATAACGAACTCCCGGTTCTCGAAGATAACAGAGGCCACCTGAGCCCCGGAGTCAGACGACACGTTGGAGTTATCCAGTTTACCGCCCTTGATCAGCGCGGTCATGAGGTCAAGGGGAGAAATCTTCATAGAGCTCGTAGATTGCATTCTTCGACGTCACTGTTAGCCAATTATACTAACCAAAACGAGTCAAGGAAGGAAGGAAAATGGAGAAGAAAATAGAAAGGGAATCTCTCTGCTTTAGGTCTTGTTAGGACAATGGAAGAAGAAAATAGTAATGCAATTCACAGAGAGTTCCCTGAGAGGAAGGAGAAGAGGGGAAACGCAAGGATTTTTATAAAGGGAGTGGAGGGGAGAGGTGCAACGCCAACGCCAACGCCTACCAAACCAGACTGGTCAAACACACCTAACACGTCACTAACCATGGTTAAGAAGGCTGAAGCCATTAAAGAAGTGTGGTAAAAGGGTATTAGTCTTTTTAACTTTCACCCACAATGGCGAAATTGCAATTTATGCTCTTTCCTGTCCTTCTTTGAGAGTATTAGTTACTACCGTTAACTGTTAAGTGCTCTTACCTGTGTTACTGAAATAAATGGTATCTGTCTAATATTTTATATAAATAATTAAAATAAATTTTATTTTTGAATACTCTTTTTATTTTATTTAAATTTTTTTATATTATTGTATTTCAAGATTAGTATTTCTGAATTTTCCCATTAAAGTATAGAAGGAAATGATATTGAGTGAAATATACGTCCGTAAAAAAATTCATTTTTATTATTACTGAATAATAAATTTGGATAATATCTATGTATGTTCTATATCTGTTAATTAATGATGATTAATTATTACAATAATTGTCGGCATTTGCTGGCGGAAGATTTGGTGATTGATCAGTAATAAATCCAACCGGTCGATCACTAATCCAGAGCCCCTCCAAAATAAAATACGACATAGAAATTACGTCATACCTTTATTTTTGTGGAAAAGGATTTCCTAAAATGGCAAAGCCAGCAATTTGCAACTAATTTTGACACGTCATAAATAGAAATTCTTTCATTTTAGAAAAAACTCAATACGACAATGACAAATGATCTTAATAAATGCTTGGTATTAATGATCTCATCAAGAAGCTACAGATCTTTACGCCCATCTGTGGTGTATGTTGAGCCAAGTTTCCGTAAAAATGATAAAATTACTTTAATATATATATATATATATATATATTTATATCGATTCCAATTCCTGTTCAGGTCGTCTTGTGTGACGGAATCATTAGCATCTTGACTCTATCCTACCAAGGAAAAAGGCAAAGAGGCATAAACAACCCTGGAGAGGTGGAATCCCTTCAATTGGGTCTAATTATACCGACAATTAACTTTCCCAGGCGAGCTTCTTTTCGTCCACTGTGGTCAATAACAAAAGAGAAACAATCCCACAATGGTTCATTTCCGACTGTTTGGTCTCAATTTTTATAATTGAGACTACCGGAGCCAATATTTGACTTTCTCCACCATCTCTTGCTATTTTATCAACAAGTTGGACGTTTGACCGAGATGCCGTGTTTTTTTAGCGGCTGACTACGTCGGAATAATAATTTCATCCTTCAGATGAAATCAGTGTGGTGCTGAGCTCATCGGAGATTGTTTAACCTTTGGGTCCTTTTCTTATCATTAAAAAGAGGCGCCACCCGTCACTTGTTCGTACCGCTGGGAGTCTCGGTCTCAACAAATTATGTGTCCGAATTAATTTACTCTTTCAATGGCAATAAAAAAATTAAAGAAAATTAAGGATTAGAAATGAATTCCGTAATCCAGTAAATAAAGATCGAAAAAGGAATTGGTAAAGCAAAGATTCGTTCTAACAATTATTTTCACGTGCCGATGGACTCTTCGGACACTAGTTTTGTCCCAATATCGATCACGACTAGTTGAGGAACTTTTAGTGTACACTTACGATGTTATGACAGATTCAAGGCATGACAGAACCTTTTATATTATAATATTTATACTAACAATTTAAACATATAAGAACTTATGTTAGTGAAATTCAAACAGCAAAAACTTAGGTTAGTGAGAAATTCTTCTGTTGTTTATTAAATTTATAATAATACAATATGAATGATTTTAGGATGAATGAATTATGAATTTTTTAAAATAAATAAATAAATAATTTTACATTATATTTCCAATTTCCAACATCAATTGTATGAGTAAACGAGCACGTGTGGGGCGTTGGCACATTTAAGCAAGTTGGTACCCTTCCCCATTATGATACAACGCGACCGCTCCAAATAATATTTTATTCCGATCCACCTACCCATGTTTTGTTTGAAAAAAATAAGTACATTTACCTCATTATAAAATAATATTTAAGTTCCATGATTCAATTATATAAATTATATAAAATAATGTCTAAGGTCCATATAAGTTTGTATTATTGGATCTCTTTTGCTCTGAGTTCGGCGGTGCCAGAAGAAAACCTGACAAACACTAGAGAACAACTCTACGAGCACATGCTTACGGGATCTGGCCACACACAATAGTATCGTTATTCCATTCCGAGGCTCAGGATCGTTTCCGCATCTAATCAATCAGATTACGGAGGTGGGAAGCAAAATGATTTATTGCGTCTGAGATCTTCTGTTTTTTCGTGGCCATAAAATATTTATTTGGTGCTAGCTTTCTTGTTTAGATTAAAAATAATAAAATTAAAATATTTTCGTCCGGTTTATCATTACTATAAGAATGATTGATTATAGGTTTTCATCATTTTGAAAAGTCAAACGATTAAATGTATAAAGTTAGAGAGGCTCGTAGTCAACGGTCCGAATTGCCAGGTTGCTGAGGATACGAAGTAAAATTAAGGGCCTGAAGATACTGCTTGAAGAGATTAATGGGTTGGCGCTGATTTCATTAATAGTTGAAGAGAACTAGACAAGAGCCTTTGCCTACATAGTCAATAAACGCGTAGACTAGTTGTTCGGTTTTGAATTGACCAGCAAGGTGTTCCCTTGATAATTTGAAAATTGGAGAAAGGGGGAGACACTGACACTCTTGTCGTGTTGCTGGTCAATTGAAATCTATTTATATTGGGAAACTTAGGAAGTATTTGGCAAAGATAATTTCCTAACTTTTCCATTATCGAACGTACAAGTATGTGGTTTGATAATTTGAGAATTAAAAGATTATAAAATTGAGAATAATGACACCTGTCAAAATTACATTATTGTCCACAGAGATTTGTTTTTTTGGCGTCTTTCGTTTCTATCAATTATTTGCTTTATTGACAGATGAAGACCTCTCGCAGATTCGAGTTTCTTCTACTGATAATTGCTTCGCCTCTCCTTTGATGGTTATCTACCATACACTTCTACTGATGATTCAAGAGAGAGGATCAAAACGAGCTAGCCCAATTAGGAAACTGATAAAGCCCAACTGAAAGCTAGTGAAAGATTCAAGCCCAACTCAATCAATTTGATTTGGCACCAATCGGATGAATACCCAATTGTCCATTGTCTCTGGTTGGTCATAATCCACAGTATTAGTATTGAATAATTAATGGTAAAACACAAGCTACAGCCTGCCTTGCCATATGAAGTTAAATATCAAATGAATGGATTCCGAAGAATTTGACTCTAGTTTCAATATATACATGGAAAGCTAATTATGTTAATCCGAACTCCAAAAATATATTATTAATTATATTTGTTTTATTTGTATTCCTAATCGTATCCATTAGGGTTCTCGACATATTTAAGAAATCTAATCATTTTTATCACTCTATCAACTACAAATGGATTTTTCATGGAGAACTGACTCTCCAACAACCAGTTTTACACTAATAAAACGCATACAAATGAGCCATAATTATACCGCTGGGAAAGAAATAAGGTTGGTGAACCAGAGAAAATGATGAGATTTAGTGCATTAACTAACATCTCCGGTGTATCCAACGTGATATTCTTTGATCTGCTTGCCATAAAATGTCGTATGTATATCTATGAGATCTATCATCTTGCTTGTGCTTCAGAAGTGGTAAATGCATTGAGTTTACTCCAATCCTGAAGCCCTCTGAAGAGAAAAGGAGAGGCCAGGTATAAGACTCATCTCCTTCCTTTCGTAACCCATATTCCCAATGGAAACGAAAATGGCTTCGGATAGAATCAGAGCTAGAAGAGAAGACGGAATTGTAACTCTATACCAAGTAGATCCCGCCTTCTACAGGAAAATCCTTTCCAGAAACTCCTCTGGGGACTGTTCTGATCGCCTTACTGTTTGTGGTATGCCTGGAAGAGTTCCTTTCGCCTGGGAAATGCAACCTGGGGAGCCGAGAGATAGTCAAGAGGATGAAACGACGGTGTTACCGATCAAGTTACCACCGGCTGTTCGCGGCCTGAACATGCCAAAACCGTCCTTTCCTCCCTCGGGCCCTAAGGCCTTCTTGTTGAAGAAACTGAAAAAAATGGAGAGTATCAAGAATATACAAACCAAACGGCTATCACGATCCATTCAGCGCTTGACGCCGGAGAGTTCCCAGATCACTTTCAAGGAGTGTTTTACGAAGACTGTAAGGAAATTAGAGCGTAACAGGTTTATCCACATGAGAAAGAAAGCGGAATGCAAGTCTAGCAAGGACTCTTATTTTGATGATTATGAAACGAATGAAAGTGGTGGTCTTGTCTTCTTCTATTCGGAATCCGATGATTTTACTCCATCATCCATCAATTCAACTTCATCATCATCACCTTCACCATTACCATCACCATCATCGTCCTCTTCTTTCAGGTCAGCAAAAATATCAAATTTGTTTGATCTATCCAAGAGAGTTGAGAAATGGAAGAAATATATGAAGCAATGTCAGGAAAACTAATTGAAAGCACAACTTGTACTTCCTGTCGTTAGGTTTGTGTTGCAGTTTTGTCCTGATCAAAAGACTTTCCCCATTGAACAACTTGAACAGTTAGGTTTAATCTTAAAAAGATTTTAGATATTATAATACATTGTCTCTACTTACCCTTAATTAGGGACCAATGCTGTGTTTTTGCGCAAACAATACATGATCATGTCCATTTTTATAGGTTGATGATTATCATATAGCTAATTACATGGTTACATGATCAGTAGTATTATAACAGTCAATTATTATAAATTATTAAATACATAGATCATATGTAAATTATATTAAGTTATAATTTATAAGATAAAATTATTGAATATATAAATCATACGCAATCCCTAAGGACAAGATTATGAATGCCATGATATGAAATACTATCGGTTTTTACCCATTCTCTAAATAAGTTAATATCCTTCCTATACATATTTTTTTTCTGTTTCTTTTGAGCTTTATCTTTTAACTAAATAATTGAACCTTGCAATAAATGCGATTTTATATATTAGAACAACTCAAATTTTGTAAAAATTAATTTCCAAACTCAAAAACTTAAAAAATAGATAAATAGATAAATAAAAAATATAATTTTCTAAAATTTATATTTTTTTAAAAATTATTACTAAGATAATATAAAAATGATAAAACATAAATTAATTTATATATTAAGATAATGGGTTGAATATTAAATGGGTTTATACCTAAAAGTAACCGCCTTAGCATTTTGTTTCGTGTGAGAACATGGCTCGAAAAATTAGATCGTGAGGGACAAGAAAATTTGGCGGGAAGGGGGACACAGCGCAGACGCATTAAATACCAAACGGCGCCTTATAGGCGCGGTTTTTATGTTTACTCGACGAACTCATTAGCAAGATACAAAGGCAAAAGCACAAACAACTGGTGAGCAGTGGTTACTAAGTATCTGCAAAGATCAGACAATGTATGGAGGCAACGACTTCGATGGCGGCGCAGCTGCCTTCATGGGCGGAGGATTCATGCCTTCTCAGGCCACACAGGCTCCTGATCCTTCTTTGAACTTCTCCAAAGTAATCTTCCCGTTCTAGCTATCTCTGTTTTCCTTATTTCTTAAACCAGAGTTGGTCTTTAGGGTTTTGATTATTTTTTTTTCCTTGTTTCTTTTTCCTTTTTTTTGAAGAATTATTTCTTTTAACATGACAGAATCGTGACGCGAGGTGCTTGTTCCCTTTGACGGTGAAACAGATGCGAGAACTAGCTAGTAACGACGAATCTAATTTTGTGATTGATGGTGCTGAAGTGAACAATGTGTGTCATATAATAATGTTACGACTTTACTTTTGATCGTCTTTTGTTATTATTGCTATTTGATGTTGTTATTTTTAGATGATAGATTGATGATTGCGAGACTGAAATGTTGGCCAGGTTAGAATTGTTGGAAGGGTTTGCCAGAAGGAAGACAAAGCTAGTGAATACACATTCCTGGTTGATGATGGGACCGGACAGATTGAGTGTACCAGATGGTGATTTGCTATATTTGCATTGGTTATCAATTTAAAGTCACTACGTTTTGATATTTTTTTGGTAGGTTAATGAATGGCTATGCCAAATGCTATTTGTTTGTATAGGGTTCAAGAAAGCTTGGATGCTGAAGAAATGGGAGCAATCTTGTAAGTTTCCAATACAACGTCTCCAAACACTTTCAAATATTGTTTTTTTTTCTGGCCTTAATTATCTACTTAAACTTCCAATTGTAGATTCTTGGCTACTGGAAAAGATTGCTTGTGTTTGGGTTATTGATATTCATAAGAAGTTGCTGCATATTGGAAGTAAAAATTGGTAGTGTTGATATTTCGGATTTTGACGTCTCCTGGAATTTCTCCTAGATTAAGGCTACATGAGAAGTTTAGCCTGTCTGATGGATAATTGTTGCTTTAACCTGAAAAACTTTCTTGACTGACATGTTTTCATTTCTTAATGTATATTATTTGATGATATTTTTATATGATATTTGCTTGGAAACGTTTTAATTATTAT
Source organism: Passiflora organensis (assembly GCA_019739055.1). Classification (NCBI taxonomy): domain Eukaryota; kingdom Viridiplantae; phylum Streptophyta; class Magnoliopsida; order Malpighiales; family Passifloraceae; genus Passiflora; species Passiflora organensis. Next base: position 2,299,147 of record JAEPBF010000269.1, read on the forward strand.
TTTTCTGATTTTCATGATAGAATGGGGTCATATGTTTGTGTCCATGGACACTTGCGAGGTATGCAGGGCAGAAGGTTTATAAATGTCTTCTCCATCAGGTTTGCATTTTTGTTGTTGCCTTTTCTTTTTAGTAATTGATGAGGTATTTTGTGTCGCTGGTATCATTTTCACATTATATTAGCTTATTCCACTCCGTTTTGTTAATTGCTTTTTGTCAGAGTTCTTTTTAATTTTATGCTACTGCTTATAAATTTACTTGGAGATAAACTTGTTTCGTGAAGGTAATACTGAAAATGCATAGTTTATCCTTATTAAATTTTAAGATATTAATACGACAAGTTCTATAATTTGTTAATAGCACTTCCATGGAAAATATAATAGGTTTCCGTTCAGTACTTTTCTGTCTTAGCTTTAGTGTGATTCAGATGTTTCTGAAATCTGTATTTTGACTATGTGAAGAATCATATGGCATATTTTATTGATCACATTCTTATTGTTGACTTCATTGGTTTCTCATAACTTGCTAGCGTTTCATACTTGTCATAGAAGTCTAGTGTTTTGTGTTAATTTGTAAGAATATTTGGAGTTTTATCACTACAATTTTGTTAAGCTGTCTTAATTTGGACTTGGTTCTGGTTTTCAGGCCGGTTACCGACTTTAATGAGATTCCAAACCACTTTATTGAGTGCATATATGTTCACTTCTACAATACCAAGCTGCGGGTACTAGCAACAATGCAGCAGAGTTTTTTTTGTTTTTGCTAAAATATGATGTTACAGCTGTGTTTATGTTATTTTCCTTTCTGGTGAATGCTCACAATGTTTTTGGCAAATACAGGGTGCTACATCTCTTCCTCCAGCTGGAAATTTAATGGGTACGCCTTCAAAGGGATTCCAAACTGCCCCCCCAAATCAAGTAATGTATATTTCTTTGAGATGTCAACTGTTAGAGTTCTTTATTTATTTGCTTCTTGTTCTCAGATTTTTCTCTCTTTCAGTCTTATGCATATTCTACCAGTGATGGAATTAACAACATCGGCCAGATGATACTAAATCTCTTGCAACAACCTCAGTTCCTGTGAGTTATACTTGATATAAATCTAATACTGAAAATTGCTGATTGTTGTTTAAAATTCTATGGTTTAGGAATTACCGTTCCTTTTTCCCTCTAAAGCTCATATAAGGGGATGTCTTTCCTTTTTCTTTTCTTTTTTTTGTATCGTGGTGCTTCCAAAGACATCTCTACTTTATAAACTAATGTGTGTATGGTTGTTTTACTGATGTTCTGTCTTGTTTCTCATTTAGGCTGAAACTAATAAATGAGATGAATCTGTGCCTTTAATGGGATCTTTTATATATTTGTACCGATGGATTATTGTTACTATGAAACTTCATCTTTTCACATGGCTGGCAGAACTGGGAGTGGTTAGGAATGTGGGGACCATTGCCGGATAATGGAAATCATAACTAATGAGAAAAGGGATATATTTGCTTGTGATCCATCGAGATATTTTTTTTTTGCAATTAATCCATTGAGATGTTGAAACTTTTTTAAAGAACAAGATGTTCAAAGTAAACTTATGAACTAAGGCCTCAGTCCCTCTTAAGCCTTTTGGGGATTTTAAGAATGTCAGAACTAGAGTTCCTTCATATATATAGATGAAAACTTATATGCTGAGAATATCCTAGGACCATCTCTGTGATAATTACTGAGTTCTACATATTCATTTTTGTGGTTGTAATCCTTTAGATAATGCGCTTGAAAGGTTATGAGAAACTCATACACCAATATCATTAGGTGGCAATATCATTTGAATCTGTTTTTTGTCTCTTGCATATTTTCAAACGTCAGTTTAGGAGTTGATGAGATATTCTTGTCCAATTTACTAAGTCCCAGAAGAAGATATTGCCGACTACCATATTAATAAAAAAAAGCTATGAAAAGGTGAACTTACTGTTAAATAAATAAACTAGAGATAAATTTGAACAGACTAGGATGATTCTATTTTGGTGCACAGCTTATCCCCATTGTTGTGTGCCTTGTTGAGAACCTTCTTGACCCGAGGACTGTCTATATACTGGGAAAATGACATTGCTGGAGATGTATGTATGCTGCATGATTTATGCTATTAAGGTGAAACAATTAAATAAAACATTACTTTTTAGTACCTGGTCCAAGTATGAAGCTCTGTAACTAGTATTTGGTTCCTTTATATTTATGCATTGCTCAGTTTTTATTTTCGTCAATCATGGTCTGGTCTGACTACTTTTGACAGCAAATTATTTTCAACCTTTTCAGTGCCAACGAGGATGGAGCTCATCGTAATGCAATTGCCCATCAGCTAAATATTCCAATGGATAAGCTCATGTCTCTCTTTCTCTTCCTCTCTCACGCATGTGCATATTCACCAGTTTGAGCAGGTATATTCTAACCCGTAATTGTTGTTGCATTCTGCAGGGAAGAATTGCAGATTCTCGTTGACAATGGCTTCATCTACTCAACAATTGACGATGATCACTTTAAATCAACTGTCAATGCCTGACATCTTTCAGGGCAAATGACAATCATGAATTTAGTTTGATTATGATATGCTCGCTTGATGAATCATTGGATGGATAACTGAAGTATGAGTACAGGCAAATGGTCCTGCGGGCTTTTGTTTTTGCTATTCATTTTATCTAGCTTTAGGAGCTTAATGAACTTAATTGAGCTGTGCATACATATGTAAAGGTTTGTTCTGGCAGTCCAGGAGCGTATATCATTTTGCTTATTTGAAGCACACTCCTGACATGCATGAAACCATTTGTTCAGGTGTCATTAAATTCAGGGGGATAACATTTTAATTTAAAGGACAACAAACTCAAATTCAGGTTTCAAAAGTTGTAGCCCGGCCTCCGTCAACGGCACACGATCTACTATCTGAAAGCGAGATATAGATTTGGTTATGATAGCATTATCAAAGAACTTGCAACTAACAGGTTGTTTGGTATGTTAGTTATAGCATCAGCGTTGCCTTTATAAACATTAAGTTTGGTTACATTTGTTCTGAATAGTAAAATCTATTATTGGCGTTTTATTTTCTTTTATTACAGATACTTAATTTCTTGTAAATAGGAAACCCTCGAAGTGAGGGTTTTTATTTTGTCAAAATCTCCTTCTATATCATTCTTTCTATGTATAGGATCAACTGAATACATGCCGAATCGCCGATATTCCGAAGAACCTATTAGAAAAGTTTGATAAATACACCATGGACTAATTTCTTAACTACTCTTCAAATGTCACCAATTTCCCTTTTTTATACTAATTTGGTCGTTTATATAATATATAGATAGTGAACCTTTATTCTATTGACCCTGTAATCCCCAATTAACAAGCTAAATCCTAACTAATATATGGTTCGAAAGAAGATCTAGTGTTTGATTTATGCATCCGGAGTTTAAATTTTCCTTCTTTATTGCAAGAGACGAGACTATTTTCTCGCTCTGTGCGTATTATTAAACGGTAACCTTCCGGAGAAGTCGCGTGATCACTCGATTAGCACCGACCCAGCCAGTAAGTTCAAGACCTCGTCCATCGTGCAGGTTGTTGACCCACCTCTGGGAGGGCACGTGCAAGAACTTCAAAACTTTGACTGCCTTTTTAAACTGTGTCACCTTGCTTTGTTTTTGAAATTACAACTGCCAGTTTTGTGTAAGAATAACACATGGTGGATTAACAATATTGTGCAATACGGCAAGAGATCATAATTTATCACTTGCAAGAATGTACGAACAATTAAAAAATCACAAACGGCGTCAAACAATAATGGCATTGACGGAACAAAGTGCATCTGAATAATTAGATAGAAATATCTCATGCGATCGAGTTGTGACCATGGAGGAATAATAAACAATACAAACCAAAAGAGATATGATTATTAGCTTCACTGACCAGAAACCCTACTTTTTAAACATGGTTTGTTTGACCATCAAGAAACTCCCCTCCCTTTAGCTTCCAACTGACAGCCAATCCTTTTCTTCTGGATGGGTGTATTGTTTTAGTGATGAAGTATGTTCATCATAAACTTTTACTGTTAAGAGAATCAAAAGAAAGGTACACCAACATACTGCAGCCTCCGACTCCCTACCAGTACTACCCTTTTATAACTTGCTCTGTTCTTCTTGCGACTTTTTTTAAGGCCTTTCCTCTCTGCTTTGCTTGGTTTTTAAAAAGCATTTTTCACACTTTTATCCGGGTTTTCAGGCCAACTCTGTAAAGTTGTTTACCTAATGTGTTTTTCCTTAGTCTTATAGTTTGGTTAATTCTTCGTTCTGGAGCTGGTTTGCTCTACAAGTCAGCATCACTCACCATTTCCGCACTTTTGTATTAGCACTCGGGACATATGGCCTCATCCTCCGGAGTGGAGCTGCCATTTGTTGAAATCATGGGATTTTGTTTATTCCCTAATCACTGATTAAATGATACTAATTTACCACCACATACTGAATTGGCATTACAAGAACACGGTAATTAACATAACACAGATTGGTGCTCTATCATTTTGCACCCTATATTTTTATAGTTCATAAAACTATTTTTTTAGATTTCGATTGGTTTTCATAGCATATATTTTTAATATTAAAAAATATTATTTTATGTATTTTTAGATAAATTACTAAATTCAACTAAAAAAACATATACTTTATTAGGATATGTATCCTTTCGCGCTATAATGATGGGTCAAAGGACATGAGAAGAAATATGATTAAAAGTTTAAGGAGGCAAAGAAATGACACGACGTCACATATTGGGCCCGATTGCAATGATTCGTCGGGATCCAAAAGCATAGCCCCCTCCGTACCTCCTAACATGAATCAGATTATGTAATGATTTTTATATGTAAATATTGAGTGCAACAATATTATGATAATAGACAAATCTGCAATGAACAATATACTAAGAGATGACATATAATTATAAATTAATAGATTTTTATTTTTGAACATCATAATGATAGACATTATGGATAATGTCCAAAATTTTATAATTTTACTTCAAAGAGATGATTCTATATTTATTTAGCTAATATTTCTTACTTCATTCTTAAAATTCCATATACTTTAGTACATAATTTTTTACAAAATAAGAGCTTCGGTCTTAAATTTATAAAACTATATATTTATATAAGAATAAGAATATATGCTAATATATTTGTTGATAAAAAGATCAAAATTAAAATAAAACGATGTCTTCTCTTCATACCATAGGGTTGGGGTTTATCATCCTGAAATATAAAAATAAACAAAAATAAAATAAAATTCGCCTTAAAAGATATTGCTCTGGTCAAAGTAGCACCGTGAGACCGCCCCGCACATCCAATGACAAGATCCCACTTAAATAATAGCTATTTAATATTGTTTTTCTTTTTACTTGTTATTAACTCAAGAAAAAATCAAACCCTCGTTCCTCGTGCAAGCCTGTCTCGCCCTCTCTGTTCAGCTCTCTTTCCTCTACCTCTATATCTGTGTCGTCTTCTCTTCATTAATCCATCGAATGAAACCTTCCTTCTGCAACTACTAAACTAGCTCACGCACACGCTAGCTTTCTCTTTGTTCGAAGACCACAAACTGAAAGCTACTCGGGGCTTCCTAGCTATTTCGAAAGACGAGAAATGAACATGGACTCTTCTCCTGTGAACTGGCTTGGCTTCTCACTTTCTAACCATCATCACATGAATACTAACGTCCATAGTTCTTCACCTGACTCCTCGCAGCTCTGTCTCTTTGAAGCGTTTAGAAATCACGTTAACCCAGGTGGAATCAAGCCCTCTCTCTTTCTCTCTCTCTGCGGAAGTATCTTTATGTTCTTTCACCTACGTAACTGCATAGTATTCACTTTCGTTTGCCTTCTAATCTTTAACAGTTACTAAATTTGTGGCGGGTGCGACATCAGAAGGAAATGCAGTTGCCGGTAGTGCAATAGGCTTCTCAATGTTTAACAGCAGTACTGGACCGAAGCTGGAAGATTTTCTTGGCAGTTCCACCTATAGCAGTACTGCACCGCAGCAATCGCTTGCACCACCACCACCACAGCTGCAGTTGCAGCCACTAGATCGTTTCTCTATTGAAGCAACGGCGACAACTGTATCTGCCATTCCTGAAATATACGACTCCGAGCTCAAAACAATAGCAACGAGCTTCCTTCGCGGCTTTGCAACCTCTAGTAAGGACATGACTGATACGGAGAAACAGCAACATCGGCTACCGGTTCATCAGGCCGAACCCATATCGAACAAAACTGTTGATACCTTCGGCCAACGCACCTCGATATTCAGGGGAGTCACAAGGTGAACACTAACGGTTCAAATCTTGACTACGCAATAAAGAATAGTATTCCGTTAAGGATAACCCTGCTAAGTAGTGATGTACTGTCTGGCTTCTGTTTCTTTGCAGGCATAGATGGACTGGCAGATATGAAGCCCATCTATGGGATAATAGCTGCAGAAGGGAAGGTCAGAGCAGAAAGGGAAGACAAGGTTATAATTAGTGGATCATTTTTCGAGTTTGTCTAATAATTTTTTACAATGGCTCACACACGAGATCTGGGTCTTCTTCCTCTTTGTGTGAAACGTGTACATTAGCTGGCTTTGACAGTGTGATCATTTCATAAACGATACTACTAATAATGGAATATCAGTGCATACGCTGTAAACCCTGACGAGAACAGAAAAATCAGCTTCGAGTGTTTAGATCTTATGGAAGTTAAAGCACAACAACACGAGCATGAATTAGATTTTGATTTACATATTTTTTAATGCTATACAGTGTGGGCGTTCATGTGGAGTCTGATCTGCTTTTGTTGTTTCTTTATGTGACATTGCGAATGATTGCTACCCCATGGATGCTCAAACCCATCATTGCAATTTCAGTTTATTTGGGTAAGTCTCTTTCTCTTTTTTTGAGGTTTTCCTGACAGAGTTCTTCGATTCCAACTCCGATTAAAAATCATTTATTCTATTTCAGTGTAACTCTAATATTCTATTCTTTAATGAATGCATTATTATTTCCAGTACGTACGTAGATTGGATGGGAGTCCAGATTTTGTTGACTGTAAATTAAAGATTCCATATCTCTGCACGAATGTCTCATCTTGTTTAGATCTGTCAGGGCTCTTCTCACAACAGTATCATTATTGTACCTGAATGGTTTTTCCTTGGGTACTATCAGGTGGCTATGATAAAGAGGAGAAAGCAGCAAGAGCTTACGATCTTGCGGCCCTCAAGTACTGGGGTCCTACCACCACTACAAACTTCCCAGTATATATATATACATATATATGTTCTTCTCTTCCAATTTTTCTTTTCTAATTCTCCAACTCAAAATTAATGAACGTACGATTTCTGCTTCAGGTTTTTAATTATGAGAAAGAATTGGAAGAGATGAAGCATATGACCAGGCAAGAATTCGTTGCTTCACTTCGAAGGTAAACACCCATTTTCATTTCTGTGTGCAGTAAGTACCTTAACGCTATTGTTTTAATTCCTAATTATAACTGTAAAACAATCTTTTGATCCTCTAGGAGGAGTAGTGGTTTCTCAAGAGGAGCCTCGATTTACAGAGGAGTAACAAGGTTTGCTTCTTTTTTTTAACTTTATCATTCATGTACATGTATGAAGGAACATGCAAGTCAGTTTAATATAAAGAAACAAAAATTTTATGTAAGGCATCATCAACATGGTCGATGGCAAGCAAGGATCGGAAGAGTTGCAGGCAACAAAGATCTCTATCTCGGCACCTTTAGTCAGTTTCCAGAATCTCTTTTCCAGTCTGTAATGAGTTGCTTTGCTCGTTATGATAACGAGGATCCATAACACTTTCATTCTGTGTACGTACCAGGCACTCAAGAGGAAGCTGCAGAGGCTTATGACATTGCGGCGATCAAATTTAGAGGCCTAAATGCTGTCACCAACTTTGACATGAACCGCTACGACCTGAAAAGCATAGCAAACAGTAATTTTCCCACAGGAGGAACTCCAGCCAAATCTAAGAACCCTTCAGGATCGGCATCTGATAGCAAGACTATCAATGGGAGCCGATCAGATGACCGGGCAGATCTTTCCTCGCCATCCTCAGTCGTAACCTCTGGTTATTGGTCCATGTTCGGATACCCAAACACGTTCAGTACCGATTTGAACAGTGTCAAGGCCACTGGCGGTGCTAGTGCTACTGCATCCTCTGCTTTCTTCCATGGTTCCACTACTAGTAGTGCTTTTCCAAGCCCTACAGCTTTTAGCTTGGACTTCAATGGATCTTCTACAGTGAGTGCAAGTGACGACAACGGGGTACAATTCGATGGTGGTTTTGTTAATACCACTACATCAAGCCCTAGTGTCCCATTTGCTACACCCATCAGCTTACAGAGTTACAGTAGCTACGAGGCTAATTCCGGATATGGCAGCTGGATTGTCCCATATTTACATTCATTCCCATCCGTAAAGACCAATCTTTCTGTGTTTCAGACTCCCATATTCGGAATAGAATGAGGTCACTGAAGGACTCGATAGAATCAATGAGAATAACAGGAGCTGACCGTAGCGCTAACCTTATTAGTTCTTTTTCATGGTGTTGGCCTTTTACTTTTCTTCCTTACTGACATGGATTCTCTTCCTATATTCCTCATTTGCAAAGTGGGCTTCATTGGGCCCAACAAATTAGCAGGTTACTATTAGGCATTCTCTTTTGCAGTTCAGCTTCTTTCTTTGGGCTTTGTAACCCATCCATCTGGTCCGACACAGTTCGCTTGGATTTGCCATAATTTCTTTATTTAGTTTGGCAATTTGGACAAACAGAGCGGGTTGAGATTCTGTAGTGTCGACAGATCGAGCTTGATCTGTCGAATTGGGCCAAGCCATTTAGTACCTTGTAAGAAAATGACCGAACTGAGTTAAATCTCAATTGGCCCATGATAGTAGCAGACTGTGCAAGTAAATATCCTTTTATTTTGAACCATCCAATAAAAAGAACATTTACAGTCTGTATATATTACTTTAATAAAAATAACACTTAATTTTTTTTTATTTGATATTAAATCCACAAACGAATTTAGATAATAAGATAAATAAAAATAATCCCCAACACACGTCTATTATCATCATCTTTATATTTTTATTATTATAATAATATCTATTATAACGACAACCAATACGGCCCCACCCACTTGCATGAACATGCATGGTTACCCTATCTCCATAAAAATCTGGATCAGCATATCGAAGGATTGATGACGACTTCTCTGAAGAGAATCTAAAAAATTATAGGAAGAAGAATAGTCGTCGTCAACTCTCCTCCCCGTCTAAATAATAACCCAATCCCGTCTTCCAATAATTCCATATAAGATCATGCTCCTCATTATAGGACCGGAAAAGGAAAACATTAAAGTCATTATTATTGACCTTATAATATCACGTCGACAGCCGACCTATCAACTACTTAACTGTTTAACATATTTTAGTCACATATATTGATTATTCTATGCTTTAATTTCTCGTGAGGATTGATTCGTATATTTTAAAAGTCAATTTTGAATTATACAGGCGTCATTGGATGGCTAAGTGCTATCCATGTAAACACCCATCACCGTTACGTCACTTCCCGTAGGCCTCTTTTGTCAATTTTGTCATTTAGTATAGTTTATGTTTGTTTGATGAATTTCGGTACGAATGTATTGGATGCTAATATATTCTTTACCCATTCACATGCGATCCTCGCGAATAAAATCTCCATTTACAAGCGACCGAAGCTTCATGAAAGCGAAAGGAACGGCTGGAGATCGAGCAGAGGCGGAGGCACCCACCAGGCCAAGCAGGAAGGGATTCTTCTTACTAATATAAAACCACTACACATAGGATGATGCTGGGTGGCATGGGAAGCACTATCATTTGTTTGTTCAAATGCTAGAACTAACTTACTTTGTCAAGTAATCGATGAACCGCGCATCTTTTTTCTACCTATTTAGGTGGATTTCTGACCAATGGCTTGGAAACTAACCCATCTACTCTTCTCACATTATTAGGTAGCTAGCTAGCTTGGGCTTGGTGGAAAACATGGCAACACTTTTTATATTGTATTATTATAATCCATACCCAGCGCACAGAATTCAACTTGAGCATCATATTCCCACTATCCTTATTTGTCACTGTCTTTCTATGACAATTCCAATCCCTCGAAATTTTTACTCAAAAATCGAGATGTCATGCGCAAAATTTATGTATCACGATGACTTGTCGTTTGTAACTCATTGTATAACCCGAATTCAATCCGACTAACCCGAATTCGAACCACCCGCGGCGGATTATCAATTCTTATTTATTGACAAAACAAAGCTCGAACGGGACCAAATGGTTACAAGAGGAAAGAAGAGAGGCAGAAGTAGACAATAACAGTAAACGTTACGTAGTACCATAAGCTTTTTGTCTTTCTTCTTCTGGTCGTACCATGTTTCGCCTGACCCTAAACTAATGGTTAGATTTGTGTGAGAATGAATAGAAGAGGATGGATAGAGGGCAGAGGGTGAGAAAAGAAGAAAGAAAAAATTAAAATAAAAAGAGGAGATCGCATGCAGCCGCATTGCATCGCTTCCCTACAGTACGATACGGCTTTTTAATGGTACTTTTTTCTCTCTTTTTCAGTCTATGTTTCTCTATTTCTCGTCTTTTAACTGCTCTCTTCTCGAATCTCTTTTGGTCTCAAACGCAGCTACGGGTCTGGAAGGGAGGACCCATCTAACGCCCACACAGACTCTTACACACACAATAGATACGACCTATATCCATAGGGAGAGGAGATATATGTGTATATATATATACAAATATTTTGATATTTTTTGATATTGATATGTCTGATTATTTGTTCTACAGAGATAGAACCCCTCAGAAGTCATGGATTTCCTGCCGTGGTTGAATCTCTAGCACCCTTTGTTGTGTATGTCTTGTTTCCTCACTCCCTATATTTGTCGTTCTTTTCAGTATCTGGTTATGTTTTTTTTTTCCTCAGTTTCTTTAGCTGTGTATCAAAGCGTATTCTTTTTGTTACTCGTTTGCTTCTATGTGGTGTGCTCTTGAGGGAATTTTTTTTCTTTCTCTTTTGCAGGTTTTGGTTTTGATGTGAACGTATTGCTTGTCCTGGGTTGGTTCTTGTTTTATATAATTCGGATATGGATTTGTCTTTGGAGGGTAAATTCTTTGTCTCCTTTATTGTTTTTGTGATTTTTCTTTCTGATTCTGTTTTGTTCTTTTCTTATTTGTTGGGTCTATGCTTTGTTCTTCCTATTGTGATTTTGTTGTTGAGTTGAGATACTGTGCTGTTTTGGTATCGAAAATCTCTTGTGTTTGGGTTTTGATCGGTAGATAGCTTTTGAATTTCTGATCCAAATCTCTTTGTTGTTATTTGGGTTTTGAAGTACTAATTTTGGTGGTTGGAACCTTTTGGGTTGGTAAACTGCATTTTGTTTCTATTGTAATAACAAAATAGTTTCCTTCTTCTGGATATTATGTCTTTGCGTTATGCAGAAATTACAGATTATTATGTGGAAATTGAGCTTAAATTATACCTCGGATTGCTATCTTATTGCCAAACTGTATTTGATTGTGATGTCTCCTGTGATCATGAAAGCACAGACGCAGGCAGTCTGAAGTCAAACTGAGTTCTGTCATTCTATAAAATCAACGCCTGTTTGGTAAAAAAGGATCCTTATTCAATTTTGTGTGTAAAAGCTGTTTCATTTGTTTATGCAGCCAGGATGTGTTCTGTTAATCGAAGTCAATTTTTTTGTTTGAATGTTCCGGTGTAGTTTAGCCCTTGGGGGTTGGGAAAAATTCACTTCTGTAGTATCAGTTTAACTGGCTGGAATGTAGACAAGTTTACATCCTGGGTGTATGTATTTAGTTGACTGGTTAGTTTTGTTATGTAATACCATCTGTCGTGCCATGTCGAGCTTTTATCTAGTCGAAGGTATCCTTGGAATAGACTGACGTGAGTTTTCATGATAAATGAATTTATGATGATTGGCATCACGGTTTTATATTTTCATGTCTGGCAAACTTCTTTATTTGCTTTCGTATCTTCAGATACATATTTACATGTGGACTTGTAATAAGGAAAGTTGTGACCCTTGTAGCTTTATTCCTTTATTCTTATCGTGATTCATGGAATGATGTATGTTCTTTCTGTTGAAAGTAGGAGCTGCTTTTGAACCATCAAAATGCAGCAAGTTAAGTATGAATGAGAAGAGAGAACTGGTCTATCAATTATCGAACTGGTCAGGTGCTCCTGAAATATTACAGTCATGGAGCCGTCAGGAAATTTTGCAGATTCTATGTGTGGAGATGGGAAAAGAAAGAAAGTACACAGGGTTGACAAAGTTAAAAATCATAGAGCACCTTTTGAAAATTGTGTCCCAAAAAAAATCAGGGGAATGTGAGGCCACAACAGATCATGGGACAGATTCATGTCCTGCATCCTCCCAGAGAGCTCCCAAAAGACAGAGGAAAACCGATAACCCTTCTCGAGTACCTATACCGGTGAATACTCAAGCATCCATCAGAACTGGAAGTGATTTAGGTAGTACGATTTACTGCAAAAACTCAGCTTGCAGAGCAATCATGAGGGAAGATGATATGTTTTGCAAGCGATGTTCGTGTTGCATCTGTTATCGATATGATGACAACAAAGACCCCAGCTTGTGGCTAACATGTAGCTCGGAGCCTCAATTTCAAGGTGTTGGCTGTGGTTTGTCATGCCATCTTGACTGTGCCTCGAAACATAAAAGTTCTGGCATTGGACAAAGTGGACAGAATGAGAGACTTGATGGGAGCTTTTTTTGTGTAGCTTGTGGCAAAGTGAATGATTTACTTGGGTAAATGCTCCTACCTGATATCTTTATGTCTTATTTTTTTACTCTATCAATCTTATTTTGTATTGCTTGGGAACTTGTTTTTTTTAAAAAAATTGCTTTTGCATTGTTCATATCATAGTAAGTTCAACCATATTGATTCTGGATGAGGGAGAACTAACGCATTCTGTAAACTTCCCTAGCAAAATTGTCAATTGAATTCTTATAGTGCTGCTGGAAGCCTATAATGAGTGTAGATTTCATTGACTCGGTATTACACTGGGCAGTGACAGCTGCTCTTAAAAGGACGATCTCTTATTATTAATTTGGCTTATTCTTGGACTGCTATTAGTTTATAGTATGTCTTGCAACAATTTTTGTGAAGTCTTTGTGGAGTTTTATCAAGATGGTGACATCTGAAGAGTGAGACAGCTTGTATGAACATTTGTAGATGGTTAATGTGACTTTGGAAGATGAGAATCCGAGGATGTCCGTAAATTCCACATTGAATACAAGGCAGTTTGAATATTTGCAGAACAACCACAGAAAAGTTTAATGGATTTACAAATCAATCTCATCATTATTTTATTCAAACACCATACTGTTGAAGTGTTCAATACTGAAAACCAATCACATGATGGAAGTGCATGACTGCTCTGTGGCAATGTTCTATACATGTAAAGGTACATAATATATATTTGACTTCTGAACTGATCATTTGGTTGCAATCATTAATGTATTTAGATGCTGGAGAAAGCAGTTGATATGGGCAAAGGATACGAGGCGAGTAGATATACTGTGCTATCGACTCTCTTTGAGCCAGAAACTTATGAGTGGTACCAGAAAGTACCAAAAACTCCATGATATTATAATTGAAGCTGTCAACAAACTTGAAGCTGAAGTAGGTCCCTTAACTGGTTTGCCAGTAAAGATGGGTAGGGGTATTGTTAACAGGCTCTCTTCAGGACAGGAGGTTCAGAAACTATGTGCTTTTGCTTTGGAGTCACTGAACCAAACGTGTATGAACAGTTCTCTGCCTTCATCATGTGATCCTCTGACAAAAGGTAATCACTTTCCTTTCTTTCGGATGAACAATGGAGCAAAGATTGTTTTATTCTGTGCTCCTTTGGGTCAATCGTAGCCACAGCTTCTTACCATCACAAGTTATCATCTTCCCTTCTCGATACTGGTTTTGATATTATCCTTTTTTTGTGCTTTTTGATGTACAACAAATGCAGAGTTAAACTTTACTCCCCCAATCTCAGTGAGCTTAGAAAAAGTATCTCCAACCTCTGTTGCGGGGGTTCTGAGTTCGGAATATCCGTCAGCAGATGCCGTTGCTGGATATACTTTGTGGCATCGTAATGCATGTGATATGAATTATCCAGCAGAACCAACTTGCAGGCTGATTGCGCCGAATGCTAGGTTTGCTGTTGCTGGTCTATCTCCAGCAACAGAGTACCATCTCAAGATTGTTTCCTTAAACCATAGCAGAGAACTGGGCATGCGTGAAATTCGCTTCTCTACGGGCAGCAGCCAGGAAGACGTCCGGAATTGCTCCGTGATAGAAAGAAGTCAAAGTCCAGCTACCAATTGTAGCAGCCTTTCTAATCCATCCTCTGTTCAAGATGAAACAAATCACAACACTGGATTTGGTGATCAGATTGTCAACCGGGAAGATAACTACCACAGTTATGGTAGGGGAGGGGGTGATAAAGTTGTTTCTGCTAGTTTGTCCAATGGCCTCATGAACTGCTCCGGCTCAGATACGGAGCTCCCGGGGAGTGCAGTTCCCTTGTTGGATGAGGACCATGCCATGCAGTTGGTTTGCTACGAGCCCAATTCTGATGTGGAGAAGATTGTCGATGGACATTCACAGGAGGAACAACTTGTTGAGGAGATAAGCACCGATGATGGGTCTGACACTCCAGATCAGGCTGGCATGAAAGGCGTTCCTTTTGCGTCTGGCTCGGAAGCTAGCTTACCCGTCACTCCCTGCAAACTGGAAATTCTTGATGTGCAAGGAAGAAATACTAGACCCAAATCTAGTAATAAAGATGTAATAAATGGGAAGGGAGAAGAGCCCCAGAATGGTAGCACCTCAAAGAAGAAGAGAGTCGGGGAAAGGCCAGAAGGG
Organism: Passiflora organensis; assembly: GCA_019739055.1. Classification (NCBI taxonomy): domain Eukaryota; kingdom Viridiplantae; phylum Streptophyta; class Magnoliopsida; order Malpighiales; family Passifloraceae; genus Passiflora; species Passiflora organensis. The sequence continues at coordinate 2,314,154 of JAEPBF010000269.1, forward strand.
GAATGTACAGCCGATGGTCTTTCGGACAGGGATTTTGAGTATTATGTGAAGGTGATTAGGTGGTTAGAATGTGAAGGCCACATAGATAAGAATTTCAGACAGAAATTCCTGACATGGTATAGCTTGAGAGCAGACCCACGGGAGATGAGGGTTGTCAAGGCATTTGTTGATACTTTTATTGAAGATCCGGCATCCCTTGCTGAGCAGCTATTGGACACATTTTCAGAGTGTGTTTCCAACAGTAGATCTTCTGTTGTGTCAGCTGGGTTCTGCATGAAGCTCTGGCACTGATTATCGGTAGTGGATCCATTAGCCATTGTGCACTGGCCGCCAGGGCTCTGTGCAACAGTAATTCTTTGAAACCCAATTTATCCAGGCCATGGCCATCAACATTTACAGATATCATCATCAACGTCTCCTATTATTGTTACATAAGAATTTAAGTATTCATTTTCATTTACAATATACAGTGTCTATCCCCTTCGACAGTATATGAATCTATTCTGCTGCGTTGACAATTGCAATCTGCACCTTGCTTTGTTAATATGCCAATCTAACCTACTTTATGGCAAGGGCTACTCTGCAAATTTACTGTTCTCAATTGTTTAATAACGTAATGCCCAGATGAACAAGAAATATTTTTAACGTCCCAGGTGTATACCGGTTACTTCATGGATCAAAGTGCTGACCTGTAAAGGCTTCATAGTAATCTATCCACACACAAAAGAACAAGATGTCAACAAGTGAATATGGTCCTCATAAGACATTACTCTGTCACAAGGAGCAGCAATTAGAACAAAAGGTTATAGTCTAAAGTTTCCATTGCTAGGATCATATAATTTTACAATCACAGAGTACCTGAGAGGGCAACAATAGATGTTCAATTCCAAAAAGACTAGCACATATCTAGCCACTCTGGTTAACAGTTGATCAATGATTATAAGAACCTGATTCACATCCACATGATGTTCTGAATGTGAAGGTAGTACGTAAAACCCAGAATCTTACAAGATCTTTAGTTTTGAGTCATACTGCACACTTCAGTAGCAGTCGCTAATTACTCGCATTGTGCTAGAAAATTCTTCCCTTCTGCTAAAAAGGTAGATTGTTAATAATTAGCAAAAGAGGCACGAGGAAACTGATGGACTGTTTATTACAAAGCTTCAAACTTCTAAATTTCTAATAGTATAAAAATAAAAAGGTCATCATTCTTTAGTTCTTAATACTCGTGTCATGCAAACTGGAGCAAACAGTGGTCCCAATATGTGCTCATATATATAAATAAAGAGAGATAACACAACTAATAATGTGGAAAAAAGAAAAAAAGAGAAAACAAATATACAGAATGCATGCACATATGCCGTAGGCACCTTTTCCTGTTGCGTATACATGAGTGAATGAAGGATCAAATTCACAGAAAGAACCAGAGGAATGAAGACCACGAATCTATATCAAATGTGCCTACATTTCCACGCACTCAGAATCAAAGGGTTTATATTATGATGAGCGAGGGCTCAAATTTTGCTTCCAACAACTTTAAAATAAAATGGCACTTGACATCTGTAGTTCGCAAATGAAGCATTTGAAACATGGAAGGTCCATGAGCCCACAGCAGAAGCATAATCTTACATAAAAGGGAGGCAATTTCAAACTACTATTTTTATTGGTTGGCACGCTCAACCAGCCTTTTAAAAGATTACTAAGGAGAAAATATCTTCACTTATGCGAACCAAAATACAAGAGATCAATGAAAATTGTTCAGACTGCTTCTTCACAATACCAGACAGCAATCCTCGTATGAGAGAAGAAATTCTAACCCTGTCAGATCATTGAGTTTCTCCCATTCCATGATACCCAAAAAAAGTAAAAACACCTCATAATCACATATAATTTCGAATCCTTTCTGTGCCCTAAACCACAAATGTGAAAGTACAACTGTTCATATATTGTACCATGAATAACCTAATTCTCAGTGGTTCTAAGAAAATTAGGAAAAAAAATATCCATAGCTGAGGTACAAGGCTTTTAGTCATTGATGCTGCAGTAAAAACTTAAGTCAGACGATATGTTAACAAATTAACGGGGAAAGATGACTTCGAAAAAAAATCTCTTTAGAAAGTTATACGAATCAATATACATTGAGAAATAAACAGAATATCGCATGATAGTACTTTATTATGTTTCTTTTGCACTGAAGCATATGGCAATATCATCGAAACCCCAAGGCTATAATCACCAGAATATGCAGATGCATTCATGTGGAAGGAGCTTAAAGTTAGAAATTCTAACCTTGAAAATTCTTAGCGGTTCACCTCAGGCGGCAAAGGCCGATTAAACCCTCCTCTGCGATTCATGTACTGCCGGGGCTGCCGTTTCGTAACGGCCCTAACGCCACTCACATCCGCGCCGGCCACCGGTTTCCCTTTTGTAGAATCGAATCCAACAGGAATCCCTAGTTTCTTCATCATCTCAATCTCATCCTCGTCCATACCACCACCATTATTGTCAACGTTATTCTCCATCTTCTTCTCTAACTGCTCCTTGGCAATCCCGTCCACAAAGTCCGAAACCGCCGCTCTCTGCTTCTCCCTCTCTCGCTCGTCATCCTCACTTCCGTGCCGGTGTCTCTTCCTCGGTGGCGACGGCGACGGGGTGCGCTGTTGGCGATGCCTTCTATGAGACCGCTCCCGATCCGGCGATCGCGTCCTGGACCTGGTGTGCCGAGACCGTATCTTGTCCCTGTCTCTGTCCCGGTCCCTGTCCCTGTCCCTGTCCCGGTCCCGGTCACGCTCTCGGTCTTCTTTCTCTCGGCGTCTTTCTCTTTCTCGGTCTCGGTCTCGATCTCGGTCCCGATCCCGTTCTCGGTCGCGGTCTCGATCCCGGTCGCGAGGTCGGTCTCTGTCTCCCATTGGGCAAGTTAGGGGAATAAGAGACTAACGATTATCCAGTAAGGCTGCTGTTGCTAGGTTTAGTTAACGCTTGATGCTTAACTGCTGTAATTTTCAGATGATCGTTGGGTTTTAGGGGAAATCATTATCGAATCTGTACGGCAACAAAACCCCTTACTCTAATTATCCATTTCTCTTTGGTCGATTTAACCAATAATTCTGCTCACGACGTTTCTAGAAGAATCTCCTTACCATTTTCCTTGGTAAAATATGAGATTTTTGAAGTTTGGCTAAAATTTAATATATTAAATAAATAAGTATATGCAGTATATATATTAAAAATTATTTTAAAAACAATTATTATATTTATAATTTTTAGTTATTTTTAGTAAAATTAATAATTTGTTTTTAAAAAATATTTATTCCATTTCACTTCTGTCTAACAAAATAAACGAGCTATCCTACAAGCTCCACTTGAGGGCCACTTTATACAGAAACATTTTCACTTCATACACTGACAGTACTTTCTATCTCTAACGTTGGAAGCCGTCAGAAACTAAGTACGTGCATCATCCTGTTACATTCAGATGCCCTGTTCCTAAGGCGATGCATATAATAAATTGATACTGCTGAATTTCTTGGGTTTTCAAATTCAGAACAGAACAGAACAGAACAGATTCAATGCTCGAATATCTACTAAATAATAGTCCTATAATAGCTTTCTTGTGAAAATTTAATGAAATTCTGTCCCTTCAGAAAGTTGGGAATGATCAAGTTTCAAGATTGAACAATCCATAGTCTTGATCATTGAACAGAGGTTTTACGAACTTCAGGAAATAACCAAAGCTAAATTAACAGGTGATGCACATGCTCTGCATAGGTTATTCTTGCGTATGGGAATGGGAATAAATAATAATGGCAGACCCACTACAGTGGAAGCAAAGCTGTCCCGGTGCAAGCAAACTCAAATACTTTGCGTACCAATCCTTTTCATTTCAAATCAATCCAAACAGTTTCACAGTCAAGATAAAAACTTTGCTACCCTTATAGGTGGAATCCTCATTAATGGGCAGTAGAGATACACATGGCGACTCCTATTTATATTAAACAACATTTAAAACCTGATGCAATTATGCCTTACACAAAACTACCCCGCAGTCCCATTGAGTTTCCAAGGTTAAAACTCTCCTTGCGCTTACTTCAAGTTTGATTCACGGCAGGGCTGGACGCAGAATCAGTTTTTGTTTGTGTAGACTTACTTCCTCTGTATCTGACAGAGTGCTCTGCTTCCCCAGTTACTGTTGCAATGAAGTATGGAAGAACAAGCAGCTTGAAAAGGCTTTTCTCATTAAAAAGACGTAGTTTTGAAGATATTGTTTTGACCAATGAAGGTGGTAACAGCCATGAAAGCTTTGGGGGAGTTCAAGAACCAGTTGGACCTCCAAGACCCTCTTGGAGATGCTTCTCTTTTAAAGAAATTTTTGAAGCAACCAGTGGTTTTAGCCCAGGTTTGTTTGCCTCACTTTACTTGTGTGTTCGTGTGATCTTTCTGCTGATATTTGCGTTTTGTTATCTGGTTATTAGAGAACTTGGTGGGGAAAGGAGGGTGTGCAGAGGTGTACAAGGGAGTTTTGAGCGATGGAGGGGAGATTGCAGTGAAGACTTTCACAAAAACTTGCAGTGACGAGAGGAAAGAAAAAGAGTTCTTAACGGAGATTGGAGCTGTTGGTCATGTTTGCCATCCCAATGTGTTGCCCCTCTTGGGTTGTTGTCTTGATGGTGGACTTTCTCTCATCTTCCATTTTTACTCTAGAGGCTCAGTTGCTTCACTCCTCCATGGTATGCAAGTAATCACTTAACATCATTGATATCTTTTCAACAAGTTCTGATCAACTAAGATTGGATTTGTGGTTGTAGGTGAGGATTTTCCGGTGATAGATTGGAAGATAAGGTACAAGATAGCCGTCGGGACAGCCAGAGGGATCCACTACCTGCACAAAGGATGCCAACGAAGGATAATTCACCGGGACATTAAATCTTCAAACATCTTATTGACACCAGAGTTTGAGCCACTGGTACCGTCACCATATACCATCTACTAGTCCATCAGGCTTTTATTGGTTATAAGGAGATGTTTAATAAACCAGCTTTCAAATACCGGGTTTAAGATTGGTGCCTTTCTTAATGCAACAGATTTCTGATTTTGGGTTAGCAAAGTGGCTTCCATCTCAATGGACTCACCATTCCATCAGTCCCATTGAAGGCACATTTGGGTACTGATCAGCAAATTTCTTATGCAATTATAGTGTGTGTGTTTCAAGAAAAACTTCCCTGAAGATGCAAACCTTGCATACTCTAACAGGCACTTAGCACCTGAGTACTACATGCATGGGATAGTGGATGAGAAGACAGATGTGTTTGCGTTTGGTGTATTTCTTCTGGAGCTAATTTCTGGCAGGAAACCAGTTGATGGGTCTTACCAAAGCATACACAGCTGGGTGAGCATTCTGCAACGCCATCACTTTGAAATTTTTGTACCCTCTATTCGTTTGCTTTAGTTGTCTTGTTGTCCTCCAGGGAATCACTCCCTCATGGTTGGTATTTTCTTTATAAATTCAGGCTTAGAGTGAGCCTAATCACCAAAAGTTTCCTCTTTTTTTATTGCATACCTTGGCATATTCAACAGGCCAAACCAATATTGAATGATGGGGAAATTGAAAGGCTAATAGATCCAAGACTTGGAGGGGTCTACGATGTTACTCAACTGAAAAAACTTGCCTTTGCTGCCTCACTTTGCATCCGTGCCGACTCAACGTGGCGGCCTACCATGAGCGAGGTAGCCTTTTCCATTCTGTGCTTTAATTGCATACAATCTTGCTCAACTATCCTTGCTTGATTAGCAGATGGAGCATTTCCTGCCGTTGATTGGTAGACAAGAAAGGAGAATCATTAACAAAATACTTTGATATCACCCTAATGCAATAGTTTACTGAATCCAATTCAACTTTCCCATTATCGTCTGTTCATTACCTTCCATTTGCACATGCCCAAAACAGTCAGCCTTGGCACCCGTACTTGTAGGGGCTGGTGACGTTTTTCTATGCACATACCAACCATTTTAAATGCCTTCAGCAAACAGAAAGACAGATATGCAGGCATACACAAGGTGGTCCATCAGGATTTTCGGCCTTGTCATAAAATTCAGCAGTCAACAACTGTGTATGATTCCTTAGCTTGACTGCTGTCTGGTTTTAGATATTCAAGGGTTTGGTACTAAATCAAAAGTTTACGCAAATGGAATTTGCACAGCCTTTTCTCCAGTCAAGACTGCAACATCTAGACTTAGATTTAGTCTGTTTTTGGTAACGTTGCATTTGGGTTGTTTTCTCAGGCCTATGGCTGCACCAAAAGTTTATCCTCTAGTATTATATCCATTTTTGTTGGTACTAATGAAACTTGGTCAAATGCATCTACCCAGAATTAGAATCCTTACAAAAGCATCTAAGAGCAACTGCTTTTGTGGGCCTCACACAGATGGTAAACTCTTGAGAGATTGATGAAAACTCGCAGGTGTTAGAGGTAATGCTGGATGGAGATGTAGAGACAGATCAAGAAAGGTGGAAGATGCCTAAGGAAGAAGAGCAAGAAGAATTCTGGGGATTTCAGGATTTGGAGTGCGAGTGTACCAGCTCCTTCTCAATGTCTCCAGAAGATTCAATCTCTACAGGAAGCTCTTTGGCTACTGTGCATTAGGTGCTTGTTCAGATCCTATCCACCTTTCTATTCCATGTTGGTCCACATGTAAAAGTTTATATATACAAATCAAACCTTCAGAGACATGAATCATTTACAATCAATGGTAATACAAGAAAATTTTGCAGCTGCGGTCTTGATCAGTTTCCAGGTTCTGCCCCACCTTGAACTATGGTAGTTCTGATTTAGGAAACTCCAACAGCAAAAGGTTGCGGAAAAACTACAGACACCGGGAAAAATGTCAAACACGGATGAGATTAAAGTTGCTTTCATGCTTTGACCATCCACCAACCAATAATTGGAGGTCTAATAATTGCCATGGATTTATTGGCCGTAACGATGTTATAGCTTGAAGAGATTGCTAAAGCTGCAGTAAAGGGTGAACAGAACAAACAACAAAGAAGATTGAATGATCTTCCATAACACACTGGAAATCTACCTGGAGCCATCTGTCCAATGTAGCATATCCCACCAGTGAGAAATAGAAGCAAATTTTGCAGATTCATCACTGTCATGATAGTAGTTCTGAACTGGGAAAATAGTGATGCTAGTGCAGGTGGATCCCATGCCAGCCGATATGAGCTTCTTGTAATGCATCAAATATTTTCTGGATGGCCTTATTGTTTGTGAAAAATGTATAAAAAAATTCAAGTGTTCCTGGGTTTGACAGGGCCATTTCAACTAACTAGGGAGCTAGATGTTAAGACTGGATAAGAAGGGAATGGAGGTACCGAAAACACGGCCAATGCTCCCCGGCAACTTGGTTTCATTTAATGGCCGCTTGGCTTCTCCCCGACATTCATTTTCCATGGTAAGCACACATGCAAGGAATAAAATAAGATCAAAATTCCGTTGCCGGGAATCGAACCCGGGTCTCCTGGGTGAAAGCCAGATATCCTAACCGCTGGACGACAACGGATGCCTTTGATGGTATTCCAATAAAATTAAATACAAATTACTAAAAATAATTCGATTGAACCGACAGATTTCCTCGGAAGGCCCGGCAGGTGACCCATGATATTCCTCAAGACATCCACTCTTGAGAATACCAAAACGGGAAGAAATGTAATAATAGAGCAGCGTCTTATATTAACTGGTATGTATGATTATTTGTTTCGAAATAGCTGCTGCAAAAGTAGGTGTTATCTTTTCAATTTTGGTTTTTTTAAATTCAAAATTAGAGTGATACCACCTATTTTTAGTTCTTACTCATGAATTTTAAAAACCAATCATTATTCCTAATTTTACCATTCTGATATAAAAACATAAATAGCATAACAATAATATTTTATAATAGGAAAAATATATTATTAGTTATATAATCCTTGATCGAATGATTTTAAAACACCAAATACTAAACTATTGGTTTCTGAAACACCAAATCCTAAACTACTGGTTTTTGGAATACCAAAAACTAAACTAATAATTTTAGAACATAAAAAAGAGAATAAATTGTTGTGGGCAGATTATTACAAACAAAAGCAGCCCACATCCGATTGGATCAGGAGGAGTCAATGACAAGGAAACCGAAGGAAAAAAACAGGAATTCCATCCAAAAATCTACGAAAACCAGCAACAACAGATACTTCTGATGCAGTCAGGTGATCCCTCTTAACCATTTTGTCAAGTTGCTAGCCCCAAACGGAATTGCAACGTGGGCAGTAATGCGTATCTTTTTTTATCGTAGTGCTCCCACAACCATAGCAGAAAGAAGCTCCACACCTATGTTAAGCAGGAAGCATGTTTAGTAAATTCTATGTTAAGCAGTGAGGGTACGACATGCCGTTTTAGAGAGATCACAATCAAATCCATACCTGCATTCTATGTATCTGCATCCCTGTATTCTCTCAATGTAGATGTTGCAGAGTGGGCACCTTCTCCACTTCATCTTCTTTGCCGTGTCCATTAACAAAATATCCTCCTTTTGCCTCTCATCTTTATTCAGCTTTTGAAACTCCTCACACTCGATATTCGCATGCCAGGGAACCTTGCACTGTGCACAAAACAGTCTCCAGCAATAAGGACATTCGGATTCCTTGATAACCTGTCCTTCACCGCCGTCATTGATCAACATTGCCGAGCAATTTTTGAAGGGGCAGTAAAATTTCTGGGATCCTGAGATAGCAGACTCACACAAAGCGGTACCCCATCTGCCAGCAACCTCTAGAGGAAGGATGAACCGGAGGTCCACAAGGTTTAGTAAACATCTGCAGCCTTGTTCAGGACAGGGAATTTCGACTTTGTTTTCTTCCACCTTCACCGTCACGTACGAGACCATGCAATCAACGCAATAAACATGACTGCAGCCCTTGATGGCATAGGACTTGTCCGATGACTTTGGTTCGACGCAGATTTCACAGACGAAAGGCATTTCTATTTTCTTTTTTGTGGAATGTAACGACTGACCTTCTTGTTTTAATATGGATTTGTTAATCTGCAAGCTGAAAAGTCCCGTATCATGTCTGATCTTCCTGGTCCTTTCTTCGTTGTCCATGTCCTCGAAAATTTCAGCATTCAATTGCTAATCTGGGTATTAGTGTAGGGTCCGTTAGATATCTGTGCAGACTTTAGTGGGAAAAATATTTCAGGCACGGATTTTCGGGAATTTTTAAGTAGGATAATCCGTTATTCGTTTAGATTTATGATTGTATTTGGAAATAAAATTAATTAATAATAAAATTAATTTTATAATAATCAATTTTAGATTTAATTTTGAATTAATCTATTTATTATTAAAATATAATATTTAATATTTTTAAATATTTTTTTTAAAAAAAACCTATTCTTATTTCAAATATATATGATAATCTATCAATCATAACGATGTCTTTTTAAAATATCTCAGCTAAATATATATAATATTAATATATTTTTAAAATTAATATTATATAATTTTGTATAAATTTATATAAATATATTTTACAAAATTCTTTACATGTCAGTACTTAAAGTTTTATAATAATATAATTAAATAGTTTATTCTTGATCATAATTACACATTAAATATATATTATTTTTATGTAAGAACGCAAATAAAACTTATCATCAACTGCCACGAGTAAACTGGAGTAAATAATTATATAAAGACAAAAAAATTGATATATGAACGATTTAGCATAGGAACACACACATATATATATATATATATATATATATATATATATATATATATATATATATATATATATATATATATATATATATATATATATATATATATATATATATATATATATATATATATATATATATTTTGGTAAATCACTGATCCGGCCGGGTAGTTCAGCCGGCAGGGAATGGAAAAGGATCTCGGGAGCGTAAAAGAATGAAGCAGCATGGAAGATGGGAATCGGCGAGTAACGTAGTCCAGATAATGACAGGTTCCATAGCTCCCAGGGCAGACAGATCTGATAGACCTTGTTCTGTAGGGCTGCGTTTTTGTCAATGAGTGCAACCGATCAAATACACCCTGCTCCATAGAAATGCAAGGAAGAACGAAATTAGAGCAGTATTGGAGAAGACAATCAATTAGTAAACGAAAACTGGTTAATTAAAGATCAATAAGTACCTTCAATCCCCTCAGGTTCAGGATAAGGTCTACGGTGGATGGTTTATCCCCGTAGTGCCTGCAAACACAATAGGAATGCAACGGGGCAGCACTGCAACCAACAAAGCAAGAGTTTAAGAGTCACTGCTGATTGTGTCAGGATTCACATATATATATATATATACTCTATCCTGACATGTATAATCTAACAAGTCGGGTAGTACCTGATCTTTTGTTCTGGTAAATCATTGATCCGATATGACTGTAGCTTCCTCCTTCAACAAATGGCGCCACAGCCGTCTTCCTCCTCTTTTTCTTCACCATATTCAAGAAGAAGACAGGAGAATTCTACTGTTAATTGTAATGTTTAAGACAATTACATTCATCTGTCTTTTATAGGTCTGATGTAGTCCTTGGTATTATTTCTTTACTAAATTTAACCAGATACGATGATTATGTAATGAAGAATACTATATATATATATATACAGAAACGATTTGTATACATTGAATACAGGCAAGACCATATACATTGTCTGTGTATAGCCCTTCATGTACAAAATAAATCCTCTATCTGTTTTTCAAATTCCATATATGTAAAGAAGAAAATCCAATGCACAATTCTATGGATGGAAAGATATATATGCTCTTATCTATGAAAATGGAATGCTTGTATAGGTATGCAGATATTCTACTCATATTAGTTTTTGCTGTACTGTGATATGATTCCAAGATTGTTAAAGCAGACCAAGTTCGATGCATATCACACATCAGATATGTAAATATAAAGTTTGGTATGCGCTAGTTATGGAAATTAAAATTGGTAAGCATTAGTTTGGCATTTCTACGTTCCAACTTCGATCAGAATACAAAGAGATTGAGCCAACGATGAGAGGAGAAGATATAAAAGCAGAAACTTTACTGATTGCGGATGATTCAGGATAAGAAAATAAAAAACCTTTCTTCGGTAGTAGTCGTAGAAGACTAGAACGAGGATGACGTAAAGCAACTGAAGGGTGACGTGTAATAGTTGCGATGGAACTAATTTCCCACACCGTTTTCTTACAGAAACTATTGCTTAGTTTATATAGTCTGATAGAACAAAAGCTTATTGTCCCTTCGGGGACATCCGATAAAATTGGAACGATACAGAGAAGATTAGCATGGCCCCTGCGCAAGGATGACACGCACAAATCGAGAAATGGTCCAAATTTTTTTTGAATTTTTTCCCCCTTCCCAGTTTCCTTTCCGGTCGGATGCAGACATCGTTTTTGTCGCCGTCGCAAAACCTACCTTGGCTGGTTACAGTGAGCGTTTGATGCGGGATTTGATATGGGTGACGGTGGAATTTGGATGATGTTGCTTCGACTGCCTCGATCGAGCCAGGTACATCTCTGTATATTTTTTATATTCACCTATTTGGTGGAGTGGTTTTTTGCTTTCATATTCCTGCAATTGTACAGCATTTATGTTGAGATGCTTGCGGTTGCTTGCACTGGAACGTGAGTATTGGTGTGGGTGATAGACAGGATAATTTAGGATTATTGACAGAGTCGGGAAGCATAGTCAGGCACTTCAATGACTGACCAGCGTGATAACTCGCTCTACTGAAGTGTTAATTTTGCCCATCGCTTTGTGGTTGACATCTATAGGTTCTTCAGTTGCATTTGACCGATGGATTGTTCCAAATTGCCTCAAGGAATTTAGATAAAGTAGAAGATGTAGGGCATTTGTCATCGCTTGATCAATTTAAATATTCAGCCGGTATTGCTCTGCTTCCTTTTTTTTTTTTTTTTTCTCCAGATACCAGGCAATGGGACATATGAAGGTTCAGTTTGCTTCAGGGGTTTTCTTTCTTACAAAGCTCAGAAGTATGTCACTCTACCTTGTGAAGGATAATAGATAATCATGTATGGTCATTCTAGACACAGGGTTATATGCTAGCAGAATCAAAATCAAAATTCTGAGTTACTTCTGGCCTGAGCTTAAAGTTAAATCGGCTATCTAAAGAAATAAGTAGCATTGCAGCTGTAGGGTTTAAGAACCACCCTTAGGAAGAAACCTACAAAGTCTCCCTGCTTTTCAGATTGTTTCAAATTGAAACTGAATTTCTGTGAAGTGCTTGAAATCTGATCTTCAATGGCATCAGTAATCAGATTGGTTTACTCAAAATTACTAGTTAATATTGCAGGCTCTAGTTTGAATGAATAAAACCATGACTAGTTTATGGAGCTACTCTATTTATAACTTTTTCCTTAATGTTTCCGTCAATAACTGTGGAAAGTTCTTTCTACTCTTTGGGTACGAACCTAATCAGTATGTAAAGCTAGTGATGCAGTTATACCGTGATTTATTTAAATGGTCAACCTGGTTGACCTGCTAGATGACAAGACTGAAGAAAATGGGTGAAGGAATGGAGAGGAAAGCATCAAGAACGGGAACTTTTAAGGTGCTCCCAGTGCGTGCATCAGGAGACTCAGATCATTGTTCATATTACGTAAACAGTGATTTGAGTGATGGTGTACAGTGCACCCGGGAACACCTTAATTTCACCCCATCAGTAACCAAGGATTAGGTAGCACCTTCAGTGGAATTCACTCCTATGCTTGTAATAGTTGTGCAGCTCTAGCGAAGCAGGATATGTGGTGTAATGATGGTGTGGATTTACTACATTTATCTTTATGAAATTCCACATTGGCCAAATCTTTATCTATCAAATTCCAGTGAAAAATTCTTTTTCTTTGCTCAGTAACCAAACACAGGATCAAAATTAATGAACACCTGCCAACTAACAATCCGTCTTGAAAACAAGCAAAATATATGTTTTTTGCTCCTTTCATGGCCTCCCTCTTCCCTGCAAACTAAAATTAAAGTTCTGTTCGTTACAACTGTTATTTTTTAAATCAAAAGGTATCCATTGTTAGTATGTGTAACTTGTATCCAGTCAAAAGAAACCATGGAGAATATTTTTCTCCTACCGGTAAATCTTCAATGGGAAAATAAGAATTAGCTGATATCTCATGCTCTCCCCATTTTCAGGTCAACAGCTCGGTTGCTTCTTCCATATGAAAGGGGCCTAAATTTTCTCTGACTGACGAATTGTAAGGTTCTGACTTTTAAGGCATTTAACTTTTGTTCAGGTCCTACCTATTTGTTTTGGCAGCACAATTAATTTCCAGTTTGAATTAATATTCTAGGGAAGCTACTTGGCAGTCAAGTGTTCCGACTCAAGATAGTTAATTCTGTGTTCTGCCTGGTGGTACTTGCTTGGAAATTACATCCGCAATTACGCGTGGAGACTTGACTCTTTCAAAGTAAATGTCTTCTAGTCAATGAAGATGGCAAAGTAGTGCTCAAATCCTTAAACCATGATTGTATCCTTTTATCATCTTCAATTGCAAGTTCAGTCTCACATATGTGCAGTTTTTTAAACAATTTTGCGTCTGCAGAAAGCCTGTGAAGATGAGTTATCATTTCGAAGAAGTAAAAAGTCCTTATACTTTCAAAGAAACAAATATTCCTTATCCTTTCGAAGTAGAAAGGCCTCAGCGTGAAGTAAAAGATCCTTTTGATGAATTTAACTCAGCGCTCCACTGGTCGGTTGCAGGCGCTGTTGGTAAGCAATTAGTAGAGGAGGAAATCTTCTTTCAATAAAAAAGGAAAGTAAAACCCATTTTCCGTTCTGAGCTTGACAATCTTGTTTTCCATGCTTGTGTTCTTTCAGTTTCAGGTGTGGTGTCAACTGTTGGTTTCGTGGCCATTGTATATGCTATAATTAAGTGCTTGCAGAAAGCAGGAAGTTCAATTCCGTCCTATGCCCGGCTTGCTACCGGAGAGAGTCGCTTAGATTCTGTCAACGACACCAAGCCTGAAGCTTCAGCAGACCATGTAGTGATACCTGTGGAATCTACAGGGTTCGCAGTGATTCGGGACTCAGAGGTTGAGTTTGCAACCGTGGAGAACTTCCTAAGCAACGTGGCAAGGGAGAAACCCATCAGGTTTTCTCCTCAGCAGATCGAAGGATTCACTAATAATTGTTCGACTGTATTAGGGTCAGGGGCCTACGGTGTAGTCTTCAAAGGGCAGTTTCCCAATGGATTGCCTGTTGCTGTCAAGCTCCTGACCAACCATTCCAACAAGAAACTCGAAGAGCAGTTCATGGCAGAGGTTGGCACCATGGGAAGAACTTACCATCTTAACCTCGTTAGACTCTTTGGCTTCTGCTTTGATTCCTCGATGATGGCACTTGTTTACGAGTACATGGAGAATGGATCACTCAACAGGGTACTGTTTGATGAAAACAGAGAGATGGAATGGTCGAAGCTGCAAGAGATTGCAATCGGAACCGCGAAAGGCATTGCTTATTTACACGAGGAGTGCCAGCAAAGGATCATTCACTACGACATAAAACCCGAGAATATACTTCTCGACGAGAACTTGAATCCAAAGGTTGCAGATTTCGGGCTTGCAAAGCTATGTAACAGGGAAAACAGCCAGGCAACACTGAGTGGTGGAAGAGGAACGGTAGGATATTCTGCTCCAGAGATATGGCTCCGTACTTTTCCTATAACACACAAGTGTGATGTTTACAGTTTTGGAATACTCCTATTTGAAATTTTCGCCAGGAGACGGCATTTCGATGAAAATTTTCGGGAGTCTAACCAGTGGCTACCAAGATGGACCTGGGACATGTATAAGAACAATGAACTGCCCATCATGCTGGCTATTTGTGGAGTAAAGGAACAGGACAGAGGCAAGGCCGAAAGGATGGCTACTGTGGCTCTCCTTTGCGTTCAGCATTTTCCTGATTCAAGACCTCTCATGAGTGATGTGGTCAAGATGCTGGAGGGAAGCATGGAAGTTCCAGTGCAGCTTGATAATCCTTTCGAGTATCTGGAATCGACTGCACCGAGATTGGTTCCTCACACCGGAAGCTCAGGATATTCGAGCACGTCATCATCGATGGCTACCATCTATGATTGTGGTAATTCCAAACACATGCAAGGAATGCCTGAAATTCAGTTAGCTAGTTTCTAGCTCAGTAGATTTGATGTGGGCACAGGTTTTAGTACACTCTGAATGATTGGTTTGTATAGTTTCATTATTCCATCTTCCATGGCTAGATAATCTCTGTTGATAGCTTGGAATATATGGTCTGTGTTGTCTATTTTGTAAACGTGAAGGAGAAATTCTACAAGAGCTCACCTGTAATTGCAGGGAGTTTTCTCTATTGCTTATGACTTGTCTCTGTTCCTGACAAATTGGATTCCTGAAATTTTACAGGAAAACTGGATTCCTGTTCCGATCCCTTTTTGTTTTAAAAAACTTCAAAGAAACAAGTTATAGCAATCAAATGGAGCAAACACATCCCATGTGAATACAATATCCTGACAGTCTCAAAATGATCCTGGAAACCCTAGGGAGTTGCCATTTCAATCTCATATTTGGTCATGATTGGAGTGCCATACTCAACTCTGGATCCTGTAACTGTAGATGGGAAACCTGACCCAAGAGTGCTGGAAGTCTGCTCCGAATAAGATGGCGGCTCGGGAGCGGAATTCTTCTCAAACAAGAGTGGAAATGGGTTCAAGGGTGGTGGAATCTCCATTGACCCTTCCAGCATTTTCACCACCGTACTCATCAAAGGCCTTGATTCAGGCCTGGACTGCACACACCAAAGCGCTGCCTTAATCAGTCTCTCTGCCGCCTCACTGTCCTTCTCATCAATCCCGCAGACTATGAGCACTTCTTTCAGGTTTCCATGTTCAAACCTTTTCCATGCCCATCTCGGAAACCACTCCTGGGTCTCCGGCACATTTATATCAAGGTTTCTTCTCCTACCTACAACCTCACATAGTAGCATTCCAAAGCTGTAAACATCACACTTGTGAGTGATACCAAACGGCATCCAAAGTTCTGGAGCAGCATACCCAGGAGTTCCCCTTCCTGCGGTCATTGTTATATGAGTATTATCCCTGCTGCAGAGCTTGGCCAATCCGAAATCTGCCACTTTAGGAAAGAATTGTTCATCCAAGAGAATGTTCCCGGGTTTTATGTCATAATGGATGATTCGTTGCTGGCATTCTTCGTGCAGGTAAGCTATGCCTTTGGCTGTTCCGATGGCTATATCGACAAGCTTTCCAAATCCTAGTATCTTGTTGTCATGAAATAAGAATCTGTCCAGAGAGCCATTACTCATGTACTCATACACTAACGCTCTCATATCTCTTTCGAAGCAAAAACCATAAAGTCTAACAAGATTGAAATGATGAGTTCTTCCAATCGTGCTCACTTCTGCCATAAACTGTTCTTCAATTTTCTTGTCAGAACTTCCATGCAAAACCTTCACAGCTACAGGCGTTCCATCACTGAACATCCCTTTATAAACCTCGCCAAAACCTCCAAATCCTAGCAAGTTTGTAAAATTACTGGTGGCAAGGATAAGCTGGGCAGCAGTAAACCTGACAGGCTTCTCTCTTTCTATACCATCAAGAAATCTATCAATTGTCAGGGTGAGAAATGTCGAGTCCGATTTTCCAGCACTATGTTTTTTTCGTAAAGCTGCATGGTAGTACTTAATAGCCACATAGACTGCAATTTACAAGAAATCAACAATAAGATCTGATGTGTTAACGTACAAAAACACTACTTTAGCTGAGATCAAAGGATGACCTTACCCGCCATCGCAAAAATAGAAAATGCTGCAAGTGCAGGTACTACAGATTCACTATCCAAATTGGACATGTTGGTCGATCTAGAATGCAAGGAAACTGAGGGTATGAGCTTTGAATAGAAAAGATAATTACAGATTACAGTTGTTTTACAATCTGTCTTCCCATCAGACACGATATTTGAAGGAAAGAAGAAATAACAGGGCGTTCGTATCTGACAGAAAAGAGATAGAAAGGGGAAGCAGGTTCGCAATTTCTGTTCCTGACCCTTAATTTGTAAGTTACTGTAGACTCAGAGTCATCTAAACTTGTTTACTAAATACTGAGCCGGCCTGAGATTAGACATATAGAAAGGACAATAATAGAAATAAAGAGTCTTATTACTGCCTACCCTCCATTGTTCATATCGACAAAATTCTTTTCCTCGGTTTTCCTCTCATCGAGGTTTCACTCAGGCCAGTGGTTTATCAATATTTCCTGATGAATAATGCACGGGTGCTGAGTAAACCCTTGAGCCGATCAAGGTGCCTTTGCTGCTGGACATAATTCTAGTGACCCACAGCAGCTTTCAGGATGCGGTAGCCAGGAATCTCTTTAAAAGAACAAAAGTAAATTTTCAGGCTATAAGCCAATGCCATAGTCGAGCAAAACCACACAACTTGAATAATATATTAGACAAGTTGATAATATTTCAATAATCTGTAGCTCGACAGCAGACAAACAAATTCCTGACACAACATATTAGGCTTGCACAGAGAAAACATAACTCATAGCCCTTTTACAAAACCATACTCTGTTAGCTGCTATCGCAGGCAGGAACATCTGAGACGAGAAGATCCCCAGCACTTTGGGTAAAGTGCCCTTCAACCATCCAACGGAATTACGCAGTTCCTCGTATTAGGTACATAGATATGGTGTCCAAAAACGGAACCAATTAACCCAGTAGTAGCAGGCCAATAGCGAAGTTATACACTCTGAACTTTGCTCGTCATTTCGTTTGGCTTTGATTCTCCCTTTTCCTGCATTTAGTGAAATATCTTTGCTATAATCAAATAGAACAAAGGTTTAAAAATGACAAAATCTTTCCAGATGAGGTATAGGGTCTAAATAGGCTTTTTTATTTTGTAAGTAATGCCAAACTATCACAATCAAGCTCAGGATTAAAAACGTAGGAAAGCTGTAAATGAGACAATAAGCTGCAACATCTGACTACCATTGAATGGTATGGATTGGTTGCTGCTTAAATACACGAAAAGATTGCTTTCAGGATAATGTTTAATAGTCTGGAAACATTACTAAAACAGTATAAAAAAATCTTACCAATCCCTTGGTTGCATAATAATCATCCAGCGCCCATTGATATTTAGATTGGTTCAACCCGAACCACCGAGCCAAATGGTCATCCAAGCTCGAATGTGCTGCTCACAGAAGAAAACCAAAACAACAACACAAGAAGGTCAACAAGACAATCAAACTAGCAAACCCCATGCTCAAAAATCAAGAGCAAAACAAGAATACGAACCATTCTGGACTTTGGAGGCGGCATTCTTGAAAAACCCGAGAACGGACCCGTCGGATGGAGTAGTGAGAGAGTAAGCGGACTTGTCCAGCTGCTGAGGCGGAGGCTGAACGGGAGGAGGAGAAGCAACCGCTCCCGCGACAGCCGCCTTCTTGGCCGGCGATCCGAAGGCCGTGTCGGCGGGTTTGGGGGTGGAAGGAGGGGTCTTGAAGACGGTATAGGGCCCAATTTTTCCAATCATGGGAGGGGGAGTAGAGGGATCCTTGTTGATTGGCATTGTGAGAGCGAAATGAAGGGAAAGTAAGTAGCAGTAGCAAACAGGGAGAGAGTTTCAAGTCTCGAGTCTCGTAGTATACGCCAGTAAAGAAGAAGAGACTGAGAGAGTGAACCAGAAGGAAGGAAAGAAAGTACAAGAAAGTAGAGGGCTTCGGTTCTTTTGTTTCGGCGTAATGTGGGTGTGCAACGGAGCAGAGAGCACACACAATACATACACAAACCAACTGGTTATATCTTTATCTTTTTGTACCGACTTTATTCTATTCCATAGTACTCTCTTTTTAGTGCTTTCTTCTTCCTTTTGGTTCTACCAACTGAGAAAATCTTTACCGTACCTTTTCCCTTTCCTTCTGCCCTTCGCCCATGGATTTGTATGGAACCGAACTCACAACCCAGACAACTGCTAACACTTGTGGTCAGTTGGTGTTGCAATGAACAGCCAATCATGTCGTGGATTACCATTTGCCTACTAGAGATGCGTGCCATACGCTTCACTAGGCGACAGGGATACGGTAGATGGAGATTTGCCCGACCAAACCAAACAAAGACTTGGGAAATGTCCGTTTAGTTAGTTGAACTAAAATTAGAATATAATAAAAGAAAATCCAAAAAGGGGCATTAATATTAAATACATTACTTAAAGAAAGCCATGCATTTCTTGTACAAATGTGGGGAATTACATACTGAGCAAATACATTATCGATCATAAACATGGACCTTTTTAAAACTTTTTTTTTAGGCTTTGTCAAATTACACAACGGAAATAAAGCAAACCATCTGCATAACAGTAATCTAATCCTACAAATATATATATATATTTTATATATATATATATATATGGAGATGATAAATTATCAACCTGTCTAAGGAGTACTACTAAGCCTATAACTAGGAAGAATGGTCCAATGTGCGAAGTGGTGGTGGTGATGTTGGTCGAGTTTACACAAACCTCACAAAAAACAGTTTCAAGTAGTCACCTTGTGAAAGGTTCATCCCGACCCGAGCCAGAACTATGTTGTACAAGAAATGCATTAACGGACAACCACTCAATATAAAAGTCCTGACTAAGTGCAGCGTTTTGTCAACAGTTATTAGTGACCGAAACAACAGTCTTTTTAACTCTTGACTGAGTTTCCAACCAATGATCTCCTCTCTCTCTCTCAAGGGTTGCGGTGGAAGGCCTATGGGGATTCCATTCCCTTTGTCACACAGCTTGCTAACCGTGTCTACTGAATGGATCAGATCGCTGAACTTGCCAAGGACAGCTCATGGAGCTCGCTCAGCATCCACTCCTCCCCAGTTTGACCACCAAGCACTAGAGCCCTTGTCCCCCCAACAACACAGGTACTATGCCCCCAAGCAAACCTCGGGGGCCGCCCCGGCACATTTAGAATCCTCCATGTAGGTTTGTCATCTGTAGGGTCGAGAATATATAGTTGTGAGGCGGAATGAAGTCCGGCAACTGATCCACCAAATATCAGGATTCTACCACCAGGGAGACTCACAGCTACGTGGTCAAGTCTGGGGGGTGGAGCTATACCCCCCGGATTCCCAGCACCAGGCATTCCATTGCCTGTCACACTTCTCCAGCAAGGTTCCTCCTCGCTCAAATCCATAGTGAAGACATCACTGGAACGAAACCGGAGGGGACCACTCTTGGCAAGACCTCCAAACATCAATATTTTCCTCCCGCCATAAACAGAGAGAGTATGACCAAGCCGCGAAGGCGGGGTCCATGCTACAGGTATCTCTCTCCATATAGGTTTCTCCATTGACAGGTCAAGCAGAAATGTGTCACTAAGAAGTACTCCAGAATCTGCACAACCACCGGAGACAATCAACTTGGTGCCATCAAGGGTGCAGGAGCTGTGCCATGATCGTGGAAGTGGAGGGGCTAACCCAGAAATCTCACGCCAGGTTGGAGGCTTGGCATCCAAATCCAATATAAAGACGTCATTCAATAGACCTTCCCTTCCACAACCTCCAAAAACCACCAAACGAGATCCATTAACACAAGAAAGTGTATGACCCCACCGACCAGGAGGAGGAGAGCTCACTTGAACATGCTGCCACTCTGGGTTACTAGAGTTCAGATCCAATACGAAAGTGTCATTCATTGGCTGCATGTTAACACCTTCCCCTCCAAAAAGGACTACCCGATTTCCTACTGCACAAGCACTGAAATTGCAGCGTGAAGGTTCAACAGCACCGCCAACAGTCAGCTTTCTCCATGCTGCTGCTTCAAGAGTTGTTAATTCCCTTGCTAGGCGACCCCATCCAAGTCTCTTTGCACCAGGTACAGTTTCCAGAACTCGAGTGGTCTCACTACCCCATGCATTCTGACAGACCATTCTCCATAGGTCCTCATTCTTTGTCAGATCATACAGTCGCCTGCAGACAGAGCCAACTGATGCAATATCTCTTGGTGTCAACCGGGAAAGTATATTAAGAGAGAGCACCTCATCACTCAGTTGCAATATTCCACAAAGCCCTCGAGAAACATTGCGGTCCCCTACCATTACTTGATGGTAAGTGGAAAGCCTAGAACGGAGCTTATCACCTGATTTCACAGATTCCTTCATTATAGAACCAGGTACAGGGCCTAGATCAATATTTGTTTCAGTGAAGAACTGGATCCCAATAACATGAGTAATCGTGTCATCATCTCCATATATCGGAGTAAGGCGCAACCTATTCATTAATGGTGATCCATCTTTTCTGAAGTTCAACAACTCACCGTGAAAGTCAACGCCATCTTCAAGGCATCTTCTTATTTCTGAAACCACTGATGAGTCCACCGATGGGTGCCTTCTTTTAGCAAATGGTCCTCTGCATTGCAAGAATCGGCTGCAAAGAATCCTTCATTATCAGAATATTGAAAAAGCATGGAAAAAAACAACAGTTTATCTACAAGAATAACACTGAATCTATATCATAAAGATTATAGAGTATGGTATAGAATGAAAACATGCTTATCGAATCACAAAATCTTGAAAACCAACAGGAAATAACATTGGAGTCAATTATATGACATGGGTCAAATCACATGACTGAGAGTTTTTCTTTCCCAAAAAAACAACAATATGGGCACAACAGAAAATGCTGATCCAGGTTGGATAATACAACAACAGTAGAAATTCAGACTACCTCGAACAAATTTTTTAAGATATGACAATCCAATTATCTGGTTCTGTTGCTTGCAACTGCAAGACCAGTACATTAATCATCTGTGCATTTCAAACTTTTTGTAGACAAAACCAACAATATATTAAAGAGATACAATGACAAACACTACATTAAGCCCATGAAAAGCTTCATTAGACCCATAGCTTAATGAAACCAATAACATTAGAGATTAAAATTTCCTAGTTAATTAAAGCATCCAACAAGTGTTATAAGCAAAAATACTACGCAATAAACTACCAATTTAGTTTGAATCATACAAAAAAATCTTAATCCGCCAAGTGATATAGAGCAAATGTTTTATGTGATAAACTATCAATGTACTCAGAATTGAACAGAAAATATTTTATAACTTAAGGACAAAGCCTTCTACTGTGGTTTTCTTTTGCTCCAAGATCAAACTTATTATGAACTAACTGCAATCAAGGTCCATGATGGGTTTTTGGGTTGCAAGCAAGGTCCATGCCCAGATATCCTTGAAGAGGTCCATGACAGAAAACTAAAAGCTTCGTATTTCCTAACAAAGAATCCTGATATTTTTGGCTTGCAGGCAAATAACTGATGGATCAGGCCAAAGAGGCCACTTTAATACAGATGATGTAGTGTAGACTATCCCAAATATCCTCGAATAAGTCCGCGACAGAAAATTGAAAAACTTAGATTTCAGACCAGATATCCCATAGGGTTAGACAGAGAGATGTCACATTTGCTAAAAGGTATAGTAACCACCAGTGAAACTGAGGGTTTTCTGGAGAGGGAGTACAGAGCGTGCAAAAGGAAGAGTAGTGTCAATGCATCCACTACCTATTGTTTCTTTAATTGATTATACTTGCACAAAAATATTCCATACTCAAATTTCCACTCTACTATCAGCATCAAGATAAAATATCATAACCAGAAGTAGCCATAACAAATACTACATCAGTTGCTACAATAAATCAAAATTTTACCAAAACTATGCTTCCAGTCAAGGCATTTCCTAGTTATATCATGTAGCCATCATAGATGAAGTAGTGTAGAGTGTTAGAGACAGGAACAAAATAACTGCATCCATGCAGGGACAAAAGCAGCTCCAAATATCAATGATGCATCAAAAGAATTGAAATTTAAGTGGGTGGGCACTAAAAATGCTACAGATAATAACACCAAAAAGGACTAAAACTTGGCGACTACAAATACAGCAGACAAACACTAACATAAAATTAATAGATCAAACATTTTCCATGGCCAAAGACTAAAAAGACTAAAACTCGGGTAACTACAAATGCAGCAAACATTTTCCACAGTGCACCAAATGAAGACGTCAGTTTTCACATGGCCTTTACCTCTATAAAGAAATTCTAAAAACTCAAAACAAATGCTCAAACAACTTCACGATGTATAGGATAGTAAGACCACTAAATACAAGAAGCTTAAATAAAATCATTTTAATCGGCAATTCAATGGAATTAAACTAGGTCAGAAATGTCAGGCAATAGCAAATTAAAGGGGCAGGAGAACACAGCATTAAATTTTGCACAAGTTTGTGTGAATCTTACAATCCATAAAAGCTCTAGGAAATGTATGTTCACCATAAGAAACAAAACGAAGAAGTTAGATTACCATATTTTCCAAAAGCTTGTTTAAAAATTTTCAATCAATACTCACTTCGTAGTATCTAGTATGAATTTCAAGTAACATATGTGATATCTAGTTATCACAAATAAACTATCATGAAACTCAATTATTTAGACATTCAAATAAAAGCATAAATGTCTAGGATGAGACCAAAGTCATGACTATACACCAAATCATTTAAGCTAAAACATCAGTGAGAAACAAGTATCCTCCACGAGGTGAATGATGGGAACTGATAAACAAGTCTCAATATTAAAGTACTGCAACCCCAACAAATGGATTTAATGACAATTCATATGAATCCCCAAGAATCTCAAAGGAAGCAAGGAAAACTACTCAGAGGAAAACACTAACCATCAAGTTGGGAATTGTGAAACTGTTATAAACTAAACAAATTTCATATCAATTGTAATAATGACCCAAATACTTATCATGGACTTTATGAGAATTGCAATATTCACATAAGTTATGCCAATGCAGCATGGAAGCAAGACATGCAATAATTTAGTGCCAATTTCATCTGACTACAACCAACAGCTGACAGGACAGTTTAAAATGCTATCTGTCTATGTGTTTCCATTGTTGTATGGTTTGAACATTATGTATAAGAATGCATCGGAAAATACATGTCTTCAAGAATCTGCGTGCAACATCTCCAGTTAGCTGCAGGGTGTTTTTTCTTTGAAGTGTAACTTTAAGCCTCAGTTCTCAGCAATCCTATTCTAGAAAATGAAGATAGCACAGTATATAAATTCAATACTTGAAGTTTTTATCCTGTTTAAGTTAGAAAATCTGTTGCACTCCACTTGACCAACCATAAGTATTTACAATTCGTATGGTTTAGATATGTATCTTTTCAATACAACAACACATGCAAATGATACAATCTGTCATCATCAGGGTTAGATATAAGGAATATATGCTCAAAGGGATATAAACAGCAGATAGACAACAGCAATAGTCCTTATTTGAACCTAATACAACACAAAAACAAATTTTTTACAGTTTTTTGAAGTATGAAAAAAAAAAATGTTTCACTCTATATTCATGCCTTAAATGCTAACCATTTCACCTGCACATGCATATGGAAAGCACCTGCTTGGCATCAACCTCAGACAGAATAACTCGTTAATGACAGATAACAGAGAAGAAAAAGCTGAGAATGTGAAGCTCGAATTACTTTTAGAAGCTTCTTAGCAGAGACTTGTACAGCTCAAGAAGAGGTTCTAATTTATCCTAAGGAAACCAATGCAAACTAGGCAGCAAACCAATAATTAACTGATCCCTCTTCCTCAGATTTCATATTTCACTTCATCCCGAACAGATTAGCCAGCACAAACACCAAAACGTATAAACTGGCAGCTTCAAACCCAAAGGATCATATCAATTCATAAGGATATTTTAATGATGAATTCCCAGCTGAACTGACCATGTTTCCAGTAAACAGGCTTCTTCTTACAATTGAAATCATCTTACTATACCCCAATTCGACCCAAAGGCACAAAACCTAATCACAAAATCTAACCTGAAAGATGTCAGCAAAGAAACTATGCACAGCAAACTTGTATTTTCCAGACCAATACAAAAAACCAATGTCAAAACAAGCCCTTTTTTCCTTACACGAGTAGAATTCAATCTCATCCTATTTCCGGACCAGATACCTAGGGATATTTATAAAAGAAAGCAACGCTTCAACCAAAAAAGGCAATCATAAAAGCTCAAACCATCCCATTTATCTATTCATTGATCCAAAAAACAGACAGAAAACATAGCCCTGTTGGATGAAACCAAATTTCAACATAATTCTAAAATGGAAAAAACATTAAGAAAAGCCACTGACCAATTACGACCAAGCACCTCTTCGGCCCGGTATCCAGTAACCATCTCGAACACAGTATTGACATAAATGATAGGGTGGTCAGGCTCTAGGGCGTCAGTAACCACGAAGCCGCACGGCGCTGATTGCAGCAAGTTCTCCACAGGGAAAGGAAGAGGCCCCCCGTCGTTGAGCATGAAGCCCCCCTCATCCTCTTCCTCCTCCTCCGCACTCAGATCCGAATTACTGTCCCACTCCATCAATTCAGCACCAGAACCCCACAAAGGCAACTCACAGAATACACCAGCTACCAATTCCCCTTCTCGCTTCCCCTCTTACCCTCTCTTAGCCTAACCCATGAAAACCCGAATACGGAAGTAAGCAGCCGATAATCCCCAATCAACAAGCGTGCGTCTCTGCGTGGTAGTTAGGAAAAAAAGATCAAACAGAAATCCGCGAAGAAGAGCTCGCGGGAGGGATTTAAAGTGTATGGTTCGGGCGTTGTTGTGGAAGTTGTTGGTGGAACCAAACGAAATGAAGCCCCCCTCCTCCCAAAGGTTCCTTTTGGTTTTTCCTTTTTCGTTCGTTTTTTTCCCCTTTTGGTTTTTCCCTTTGCTCTCGCTGATAATGGAGCCCGGCTCCCAGATGGTGAGGTGAGGCCTATTTGAGTGGTGGGTATCGTATGGGAAATTAGCTTATTCCATCCTCCTTAGACCTATTTACCTCGCTCCCCCACGTTTCAGTAAAGTGACAACTCTATCCAGAATTTTTTCTTTTCTTTTCTTCCCTTTTCTTCTCTTTTTATATATTCTTCCCTCACAGTTTGCAGATTTACAAGCATATTATATAAAACAATACATGAGCACTCATATCCGTTTATTATATGGTCTGTAATCCATACTATATCAGAATTTTCTAAAATTAGTATCATACCGATATTATAAAATTTTTATTAAATTTTATGTATATATTCACTTGTATTGACAGGGTAAAATTGTCATTTGAATTTTGGTCTTAAATCCAAATCCTCAAGTAAGTTATTTAAGACACGAAAGAGATACCATCTGCATTTTAGATTGATATTTAATAAGATAATATTATTATACATGGGCTCTAGGCCTTAGATTTCACATCATGATTACAATGTGGAGATGGAAGCATGTAATGGTATTAAAACACCATACATCATCCAAAGTAGCCAAGAACACATGCGAATACATTATACAGAAAGAATGCACCTGGATTTTGCTATGTAGACAATATGTGAGAGTTACAGGGAGATATGGGATGAAGAAACTGAAAAACCTGAGAGTTGGTTACCCTCTAACCGAGTAACTCAAAAGGGAATTGAACAAGGATAATGCACAAAGTTACGAGTGCAAATGTTCCTGAATCAGGCAACCTAGTCTTTGCACCGATTGGTAGTGGAAAGAACTATCTATATCCTTAATCCTTGATAAAAAATCCATGGCTTGTCTGTATTTTTTGGCTTTACAATAACCATTCACTACGGTTTTATAGGTGAGTTCATCAGGTTTGCAATTGTGCTCCATCATGTAGCTGATCACGTCATCTATTGCTTTGAACATTCCCAGCCATGCATAGCCTGCAACAAAAGTATTATAGGTGAAGATACAAGGGTGGATTCCAGATGCCGTCATCTCAGATAAAATTCTGATTGACTCCTCCATGAGCCCTTTTCTACAAAATCCTTTTATGATTGTGTTGTAAGAAACCAGATCTGGGTTGAGACCAGAACGTTTTAGTCCCTTCATGATATCTTCGGCTCTCCAGCAATCCCCTGCCTGGGCATACATGTCCATCAAGCTATTGTAGGTGACTAGATTTGGCTCCAGGCCTCTGTCACGAATTAACTGCAGCATTTCAAGTGCTCGTTCATGCATGTCACTTTTAGCAAACAATGAAAGCATTGAATTGAATAAAACCAAATCTGGTTTGTATCCATGCTTTTCCATTGTTTGAAATGCCTTTTCCACACCTACCGGTGATCTGCATTTGACATTCACAAGAATTAGGGTTCTTAAAAGCATCCAGGTAGGAAAGACATTGCCATTATAAATCTCTTTCTCAATCCTCATGATTCCCTTCACATTTCGACTCTTTGCATGGGAATGGAGAACCAATGCGTAAGAGGTCGCATTAGGCTTGAATCCCTTATTCCTCATGTCTTCAAGGACTGATTCTGCTGCTTTCCAGTCCCCTCTATGAGACAGAGCATTCAGTAATGCGTTATAGGTAGTAAGACAAGGAGAAAACCCTGATTTAATCATATCATCATGCACTTTTGAAGCATTAATATCAGAACCGCAGCGTCCATACGCACCAATGAGAGCATTGAATGTATCCCTACCAGGCTCAAAACCACAATTTCTCATCTCCATAAAGACACGGCTTACATATTTGTGCATTCCAGTATTACCACAGAATGAAAGCATTGTGTTCCATGTTATGCGATCAGGCGCACAGCCATTTAATTTCATATCAGAGAGTATCTTCATCATCTCCTCTGATTGTGACTTCTTCCCCAGCATCCCCAAGATTGCATTGTATGTATAAACCGAAGGAACGCAACCAGACTCTTTCATCTTGTAAAACAATCTCAAAGCCTCATCCACCTTTCCTACCTTGCCATATGCATTTATCACAATTGTATATGTAATAGAATTCGGCACTACTCCCTTACGAGTCATTTCATCTATAACAGCCGCTCCTTTCTCATGTATCCCCGCCGTCACATAAGCTGCCACAAGCTCATTATAAGTCACATCATCACAGGGGCAATCATTATCCTCCATGTCTTTGAGTATGTTCAAGGCCTCGGTGTACATCCCTGCCTTTCCGAATATTTGCAATAAAGCATTGTAAGCAACAGTGCCTGGTACATAACCTTGTGATTTCAATCCAACGAAGAATTCTTTTGCTTCATCGAGCAAGCCCTCTCTCCCACAAGCAGATATAACAGTACTGCAAGTGAACTCATCAAAGGCAAACCCTTGATTTCGCATCTCATCCAAAAGGCCAACAATCTTGTCCCACGACCTACCCATCTTCCCATAAACATCGAGCATGACATTATAAGTGACCAAGCTTGGAGACAAGCCAGCCGCATTCATTCTTTCATATAAAGCTACCGCTCTCTCGTACTTTCCAGCACGACAGTAGACATGAATAATAGTTGTATAGGCACGAGTATCAAACAAGTACTGATCAAGCGGAATCGCATCAAACAGCTTCGTGGCGATGGTGTACTGCGAGTGCCTACCCAGAATCTTAGCTATCTCTTCAATAACCTGACTGTCCACTTTTGCTATAGAATCGCCCGAATTGGAGACGATCCATTCGAGCAACAAAAGGGCTTTATCCCAACTGCCATATTGATCCAACGCTTTCAGCAGACAAATCAAATCCACTTGAAGCAACTCCATTTTGTACGACTCGAAAAGATCATTCAAACTGTGCAGAGGATGTTCAACAATATTAAGCACGAGCTTACCATTCCTGGAAAAAAATTCAAGTAGCCCATCCTCCAACGCGCCCCCTTTTTGATCAACATCAAACTTTTGGAGTGAAACTGAAGCGGGTTTCCTCCGTACTGTTTTCTTCAGCAACTTCCTCGAAGAATCTCTAGAGAGATGCAGAGGGGGAAAACGGGCGTTGTTCGCTTTGCGGGAATGGATGGTGGGTGTGGAGGAGAGGTGGAGGAGGTCCTTAAGGAGAGAGTCAAAATGGGAAGAAGACGAAGTGTGTGGGGACTGATGAGGAACCGGTGGCAGTGTTGTTGAACTGAACTTGAAGGGAGAGCTTGTTAGTGGAGGTCTGTTCGCTGGGAGAGGGTACAGTGGTCTTTGAGGGAAAATACTCCCTTCCATTGCCTGGATAGGAGAATCGCGCTACGGTTTCTCCAAAGATTGAAGATGGCGCGACTGTGATGGTGGATTTCCAGTGAGTGAGAGGCGGAGATATATCAATGGAAGATAAAACAGGGTCGTCTCTTAAATGAAGATCAAAGATAGGCCCAGCGCTCATGACAACCCAGCCCACAGAGCAAAATAATACGACGTCGTGTGATGGACACCCGTTAGCGGTACTAGTAAACGGTCCCTTGCCTCTATCTTCCTCTTTCTAACCCCTTATTTGCAGTCAAAAACCCTACTCTCCATTTTCATTTTGCTATCTACCTGGCAAGCCGCAGAGTTGTCCCCGAAAATGGAAAGCTCCGTGGACCAAACCGCGAAAGCTGTCTCCGATCTGGCACTCGAATCCGGAGAAGCCATCAGCAAGAAGTAATGTCTCGTTCTTTCTCATTCTCTCTGTTGTTTCTAACTCTTGCTTTTCATGCTTTTGCTCATGTCGTCTGTGGTTGATTGATTGATTTTTTAACTGACAGTGCGCTTAAGAGAGAGCAAAAAGCCAAGCAAAGGGAGGAGGAGAAACGCCGCAAGGAAGAAGCCAAAGCCAAATTGGTAGCGGTTTCACTTCGCTTGTCAATTTACTTTGGCCTTACTTGTTTATTCATCTAGTTTTTTTTTGTTTTCCACCATTTCCCCACAATATACATATCTGTCTATGAGGCTGTTTGTTTAACGATCGTTTATGCTGTCTAGGCTGCCGAAAAAGCTGGCTCCCAGGCGCAAAAATCCGTGGCTGCTGATGATGAAGACATGGACCCCACGGTAATAGGTTCAATCTCGTATTGTTTATTGTTTATTATGTTAATGTGATACTGATTATTTTGTTACTAAATTTGTTTGTATCTATGTATGTTGCAGCAATATTTTGAGAACAGACTCAAGTATCTCGATGGCCTTAAGGCAGAGAATAAGAACCCATACCCCCACAAGTTCTTTGTTTCAATGTCTATTGCTGAATTCGTAGTCAAGTATGGAGTCTTAAAGGATGAGGAGCGCCTCGAGGATGTGGCTGTATCGTTGGCAGGTGCCTGAAACCCTAAGGCCTTTTCTCTTGTGTGTCATATATTCTCTGTTGTCCTTTTTGTCTCGCTAATTTTAAATTTTTTCTCTTCTCATATCCTGACAGGGAGAATCATGAGCAAGCGAGCTTCTTCATCAAAGCTGCTGTTTTATGATTTGCATGGTGTTGGTGCAAAAGTCCAAGTTATGACTGATGCAAGGTATTCTATCGCTTGCATGCTTCTGGGATTGTGTTTAAGCATCTATGTTCGACATTATTTTTCTATTACTAGTTGCATCGGGGCCATCTTTTTAATGTTTTGCTGCATGTTTATGGTTATGCATTTCGCGAATAGTGCATAATTAATAGACATGCGAGTTCCTGACTTTGAATATGATATCTAGCCCTTTCATGATTACTTGTGGCGTTTAACTTCATTGTCTTTTCTTAGTTGGTTTCCAGAATAATTTTTATAGTTATTCTGTGTATGGTTTGTCCCCTAGATTCAAGTGGCATATGATATTTCTGTTTTTAATTTTTTTTTCATTATTATTTATGTTGAGAATTTTCCTTATTCATTTAAATTCAGAAATTCTGGCATGAGCGAAGCTGAGTTTTCTAAGTTCCACTCCAGTGTGAAACGTGGTGATATTGTTGGCATTACTGGTTTCCCAGGTCTGATTCTGAGTACTAGTAATTTTATTGTGCATTGCCCTTTTTCTTTATTTTTTGGGCCATCATTTTTGCATCAAACAAATAAATTCTAGTCGTTTGTGCTTATCCTAAAACTTTCTACTATTAGACTAGGAATCTTAGTTTCCCCATTTTAAAATTTCCCCAAGATTATTGCTCTCTAATGTGGGGGACATAGCAGATGATCTTATGGTATATTTCCTCTAAATTACACCTCTGGATGAAACTAGGATGTTATAACTTCTAGTCCATATTGATACAGGTTTCCTTTGCTGCTAACCAATGTGTCTGGAACTTTTCTAGGAATGAATGGTCGAAATTCATTTATCTCACCTGATCTCAAAATTTTGTATTTTCTTAAGCACCATGTGAGACATCATAATTGTTGGAAACTCTGAATAGAGTAACACACTGTGAAACCATGATTGCAGCGTTAGAGAAATGTAGAAAAAGATTATACCAATCACAGGAACCATGATACAGCACTTTTCATACTGCATATTAACCTTTTTCTGTCATTCTTCTGGTAGAAAAATTGATGTTATTTTTAACAGTTCCGTCTCATCTAGTATATTGCTCCTTTCTTTCTGGTTATTTATTGAGTAACTTTGAAGTTAACTTTCAGAAATATATGGTTATTTTGTTTCTGCAGATTGTAATAGAATTTTATTGACATTCATATGTTTACTTTTTCTTTCAGGAAAAACTAAAAGAGGAGAGTTGAGCCTTTTTCCAACATCTTTTACAGTTTTATCTCATTGTCTCCATATGATGCCCAGGCAAAAAGCTGCTCCGGCCTCGGATAATTTGAAGGTATAAATTTGTCACCCAGTTGTTGATGGATAATTTTACTAGGTGTAGTAACAACTTGTTGTTGTGCAGAAAATTGAGAACTGGGTCCCTGGATCAACAAGGAATCCGGAAGCATATATTTTAAAAGATCAGGTATCTATTCAAGAGTCTTTTGAACCTATCAAGCAATGTTTGGTTTGAAATCTTTATCTTTTATTTTGTTGATACTCCTGGTTGAATTATTTTGTAATAAACTTGAAAATTCTTAATCACTTTCCCTGCTGTTAGAATCTTGGATTCATATCTATCATAGATTCTAGATATAGCTAATAGAATAGTTTGGATAAGTTCTGCATATTGGAGCTTGCTTGCTGTGGTTGATGTTGAGCTCATGGTCTCTGGATTTTACAATAGATGATTATTGAACAAAATGTATATGCTAATTTTGATCAGGTAGCTGTTTCTTGGCACCTTTTCGAATAGGTTATTACCAGAATCCACGGAAACCATATGTGCAATTTTTTTCCATGAGCCAATCATTCTTTCTGCTTTGTGAACTTGTTTTTACCCACAATTTGGCTTCTTTAGGTGTGTTGAAATTTTAGGTTGTATGACAACACCCATATCCGAACATTTTTTTTGACATGACAATTGGAATAATATTTCAGTAGTTAAAATATCTATGGACTTTGCACCGGTTAGTTGTTTATCTTGTCTATTGTCTTTTTTGCTAGGAAACTCGATATCGGCAGCGGTATCTAGATTTGATGTTGAACCTGGAGGTTCGACAAATATTCAAGACTCGGGCCAAGGTCATTTCATATATTAGGAGCTTCCTTGACAAGCTTGATTTCTTAGAGGTCAGTAATTGATTTGGTTGTTCCTGTCATTGATGGTCTCTTGAGTTATCTCTTTTCCTACACTTATCATGTCTCCTGTCGTCCCAGGTTGAAACTCCAATGATGAACATGATAGCTGGTGGAGCAGCTGCTCGTCCATTTGTTACACATCATAATGAACTAAACATGAGGCTGTACATGCGCATTGCACCTGAACTTTATCTTAAAGAGCTTGTTGTTGGTGGACTTGACCGTGTTTATGAGATAGGGAAACAATTCAGGAATGAGGGTATTGATTTGACTCATAATCCCGAATTCACTACCTGTGAGTTTTATATGGCTTTTGCAGACTACAATGACTTGATGGAACTCACTGAGGAGATGTTGAGTGGTGAGACTCGCTTTATATCCTCTCTATTGTATGTCCATATTATTTACCCAAACTATTTGATTTGGCTCCTAACAAAGTATATGCATAATAGGAATGGTCAAGGAACTTACTGGTGGCTACAAAATAAAATATCATGCAAATGGGCTTGATAAGGATCCAATTGAGATTGACTTTACACCACCTTTTAGGTCTGTGTCTTAGTTACTGCTCATATATGTTTTGAAGTTTAACATAATTCTTTCAATTGTGGCCTTAATTTTTTACTTTTTGCAGGAGAATTGACATGATTGAGGGGTTAGAAAAGATCGCTAATCTTAATATACCAAAGGACATTTCCAGTGAGGAGGCTAACAAGTATCTTTTGGCTGCTTGTGAGAAGTTTGAGGTCAAGTGCCCCCCTCCTCACACCACAGCTCGTCTCTTGGACAAAGTAATTGTTCCGTTCTTCCCTTCTTTGCTGACTACTTGTAAAGTTGTACTGATGGTATTGGGTTTTTTATATTGACTTGTGAGGTGGTAATAGTCATGCAGTTATATTTAACTTTAAAGCACTGGAGTTTTTGGTTGAACAGGAAACATTTTTAAGGATTTTTTGTTGTTGTCACAAGCCTGTTTTTGTGGTTATGCAGTTATTTTGATGAGATTGGGTCGGTTTGGTTTGATATTATCTGTTGTGTTCCTAAATCATCAAAATCTTACAAATGCTTTTCGTTTGCATTTCCAATGGTACTTGTATGTTTGAAACATATGTTCTTTGGCTCACATTCTACATCTTGAGATTTAATTTGTTTTTTAAGGTTTGATATTACTCTTAACTAGTTTCCAGTATTTTCTTAACTTCTGACAATTAGGTCCTTTCACAATAAAGACTTTCCTACAGCATCTTAATTTTATGCAGTTAATTGCTTGTTACCTGTGTTTCAGCTGGTGGGGCACTTCCTCGAAGAGACGTGTGTAAATCCTACGTTCATTATTAATCATCCTGAGATTATGAGTCCTTTGGCAAAGTGGCATAGATCAAAGCCAGGATTGACTGAGCGTTTCGAACTATTTGTTAACAAGCATGAAGTATGTCTTTTTCTTGACTTAAAGATTCATATTCTATTATTTTGTTGAAAATTTTCTGTGTTACTCTACTGTTAACAACAGATTCTCTGCAATTTCCTAGCTTTGTAATGCATACACAGAATTGAACGATCCTGTGGTACAACGGCAGAGATTTGCTGACCAACTCAAGGTAGGGCACACAAAAATGATGCTTGCTCTTTCAGTAGTTTTGAAATTGTATGACGTATGTATTATTTTTTTGTTATCAGGATCGACAATCAGGTGATGATGAAGCAATGGCCTTGGATGAAACATTTTGTACGGCTCTTGAGTATGGGTTGCCTCCAACAGGTGGTTGGGGAATGGGTATTGACCGACTGGCAATGATTTTGACTGATTCACAGAATATCAAGGTTTGTACTTTACTGCTGCCATTTCTTGCCATTGTGTCGTTTGTGTATATTTTGCATGAGCCACTGTGCAGGGATATGATTCTCATTATGTAATGAATATTTGTGTCGGGTACAGGAGGTACTTCTCTTCCCGGCCATGAAGCCTCAAGACGAACCACCTGCGAAAGGTATGCACTATTTATGGCTTCCCTTCTGCATAAACTAGCATAAAAGTCTTCATGATAACTCCAATGTACATCACGGAACACAAGCCTTCAAATGTTTTGCTGCATATGAATGATAACCTGGCTAGAGATCTGCTTAGGTTACTATTAACACTTTTTTATTTGTTGCGAATGCAGCGAATTAGGGAATTTGAGTCCGGTGGCTAAGAGGGCTAAATACCTGGTATATTATGATGAATTCCATTTTTCTGATTCTGCCATCTAATTTAAGTTGGTTGATCCCATAATGTAACCATGATGATTGGGAAACGCTTATGATGTCATACCGAGCATAAAGATAGCAGATATATTGCAGTTGTGGTTATGTTATAATTCAGTTATTATTTTTGTCATTACAATACGAAGAATATGCAGATTGTTCCATCTTCCCTCCATTCTGCCCTCTTCGTTGCAATTAGACTTTTTGTGTTTTTGCTTATGGCTGCGGGGTCAGGTTCCGAAAGAAGAAAATAATAAAAAAAAGGTGATGTCAAGGCTAGTGATCATAGACACCTAAGCTATTTAAAGTAGCCACTCGTGGGAAGCTCCTGCCTCTCAATAACTCAGAATTGTGATTAAGGGTTTTTTCTTAAAAGGTAAAAGTGTATCAACGAGGGTTTTCTAAATGTAAATAATTTTAACTCTTTACATTCCAGGTGCTCAAGTCTCGTATGTTTGGGTTGGTCAGTAGGTATCCGTAGGGGTCATTGGATTTAGTGGCAAACCAAACCAAAGACACGATCCAATGCCGGCTCCTGGACAAATATTGAGATATGCTTGTAAATTGAATCATGCATAAAATGATTTGGAAGAAGCAATTGGTTTATGGTGTAAGTTTATTATGATACATATACCTCTAAGAAATATGGTTTGACACTATTAAAATTTAAAAGCCTAGCGCATTTACATTTGTACATTGGCGAGTTGATAAATTTCTAAAATCAAAGAACAGGTCTAAAATTAATGGTCAGGTTTTGATTTTTTTTTTAATGGACTTTTAGTAAGTTTTCTAAATGGGCTTTATTGGTGGTGAAACCTAAAGTTATTATTATTACTTGTTGGGCCAGTATGTTAGCACAAACTTGGGCCGTGAGTAGTTAAGCTTTTTCGTCACTTGCTCTGGAGTCCTAGGAATCAACTATTTGTGAGTTTTTAGTGTAGATCCATTTTGCTTAGGCCTAGGAGAGGGGGGCATGACATCATTGAATAACCTAAAGCAAGGCCCACAGCTTCCATTACTCTATATTTAAAGCAAGCAAATAGTTTGCATCCAAATATGTATATGATTTTTTTTTGCCCCTCTGATTTAGAGGCTCTTGAACTTTAAAAGTCATATTTTATCATTAAAAAGGTAAATTTTGTGTTATTTATAGCTGTTAAGCATTATTTCATTATCGAACAAATTTACTAATAGAAAGAATTAAGATACAAGAAGGAATATTACCCAAGGCTTATATCCAATATTAGTTTAGTGTAGATTTATTTATTTTTCAATAAAACTTTGCTGTATCCTCCTACTTGTCAATGTAGGGGGCGGGCAGGTACATCAATGGTATTTGGAATCATCAAGATTGTCTTGAAGTTGAATAATTAAGAAATTAGTAGTTTTTATTTTTTAAAAAAATATAGTTACTTTCATCTCAAAATTTATAAATTCACTCACCATACATAGATGATGATACCGAGAAGATCAGGTAGGTCTTCTGATAGGAGTTTTGAGTTGACCTAATCAAAGATCCGGATCCACCATTGTTGGATGGTGATGTAGCAGATCAGATGTTATGAAAACCCTTTTGTGGTTGATATCACTCGCACAGCAAATCCGAGCTCATAAGAAAGGATGTGTGTAATGTAGCTTTATGGTAGTATAGATCTCTTAATCTTTTATACAGAGTTTTGTACCCAAGCTAGTGTCACTAGATTTCACAAAGAATTCGAGATTTGTATCCCTTGTCTTTTTTTGGGTTTGATGTGACCTTCACCAAGAACCAGATGACAACCTTTCTATCATATAATCTATAATGCTTAAGACGTAAGAAAGTTCACTAAGGATCGATGTCTATGAGCTAGTAAGAGCTTTAACATTGAGATTTGGCTATGCTTTGTTATGTTCTAGTATAAAGTCAATTATGTTTTTGATTCGATCGATATCTGTTAAGTTTAAAGGTCGGGATCTAAATCACATCAGCTACACTTAACATGACTCTTCGATGTGCAGGATGGTAATGTGTATTATCTTTATCACATCCATCTACCTTGTATATGGAAGGATGACTCATAACTTGTACTACTTTAGACCTACCAAAGGAAGTGATTAGTGTTTTTTGTAGTACCGCACTGACTTTGCAAGGCGTCATGTGGATTCTTAAGGAATGTGTAATAGTTTGGCACTTTGGTAGGTTATGTGAGATCTTCCAGATAGAGACAGAGAACCAGTTGTATTTCTCATTACGTTATTGAAGTGTAGTG
Source organism: Passiflora organensis (assembly GCA_019739055.1). Taxonomy (NCBI): domain Eukaryota; kingdom Viridiplantae; phylum Streptophyta; class Magnoliopsida; order Malpighiales; family Passifloraceae; genus Passiflora; species Passiflora organensis. The sequence goes on from JAEPBF010000269.1 coordinate 2,351,202, forward strand.
AGGTGGACACCTAAAGCTGAGGTGGACAGGTTACAGTGTCAAGACTAGTTGATTTTCAGACAAGAAACTTGAACCACACTCTGCTCTGTACTTGTTGCACAAGATGGATTTATCTTCCAGGTCCTGTATTACACATACAGAAGGGCAACGATATCAGGATTTGCCAGCGGACAAAGTAATTGGCAGGTTTATCTTTATCTTTTCTGGTTATTTGTGAGCTGAGAAATTTATGATATTTGGCTAAGGAACGCAAAGCAAAAAGGGAAGGAAACACCATTCTTGTGGATCCCAATGTATATAGATTTCTATCCAGACGGATTTCAACTGTCTATGGAATTATAGCCACCACCAATTGAGGAAAAAGACAGACCCACTTGGGTAGTGGGTTTGGTGTACATTCCATATTCTCTCCAATATTTGAAGGCTCTGCTGATTCAAAGCATCAATTCAAGAAAATCTTCAGAGATGCAATGAAGAATTGTAGTGTAGCCATCATTTCGATTAGAAAATCTCCAATATTTAATAGTTATTGATTAGAACAGTTGGTTATGGGTAACTTTTTATCACCATTTCTCGAAACAAGCGATGCTTCAGTTCAGAACGAAGAAAAGTAGAAGCAACCCATGCTTAATTTCGAGAATCTCCATAACGGGGAAAGTTTTAACAACCTGCCGCACTAAGAAAAAAAGCATTGGTGGGCAGAACCTGGTGGGAACTATCACTGGCATTAAAAAAATGCTTGGTTTCTTTAACCAATTATTCCTGGCCCTTTTCTGGGAAATCTTTCTTGCAAGCTGACTTTTATGCAGTTCTTTTTGTTTCAATAATTTGGGCTAGGCTAAAGTTTCTCAGGATGGGACAATGGGATGAATCGACAGTACACGTACATAGTTGTCTTGTTCCATATAAAAGCTGAAGTGGTCATCAAAAGGGAGAAAAAGACGCTGGTCCAACAAGCAACACAAAGGTACAAGATTAGGAAGAGCCTGCACTCCTGATCTATGCTATTTGTTTATCTAGTGGAGACCAAGAACTTGATTGAATATTAGAGATCATTACTAAAAACAGAGGCCCGCAATTAGCTTCCCATGCATATTTTAGACTCATATGCTTGTCTTGGAATATATGGTACTTTCTCTCATCGGTTCATCTCAAAAGAAGCAGTACCTGAAATCTAATTCTGGAGAAAATATATTAAGTTTGAGTGGCCAAGAATACCTGTAGGACACTTGGTGTTCGAAACTCTCATCAAAATTTGAAGTGCTAAATAATTAAAAGAGTGAAAATGCCATTCTGTCGTTGCAAATCATGCTTCAATCAGGAATCTTCAAGCAGTGTCCTATACACTAGGCATTGATGAATGTCACATGTTGACATGTTCTTTTGTGGTGCAAACTATATACTTGAATAGTTACCCTATTCTTCTTTCATGACCATTCTCCTTTTCTCTTTTTTTTTTTTCAGGCTGCCACAGTTTCTATAAACAGTCTCCCCACAAATAAAACATGCCTCCTGGAACTGCAATTGAGGTGTCTGTCACTTTCGCCCACCAAGCCTTCTCCTCCACAATTCTCTCAAGAAATCCTCCCCAGGAAACGCCTACCCTCTCGGTCTCTTCTGGAACTGCAGACGACTCTAGCATTACTGCTGCGTGATACGCAGTAGATCAGGAAAATAGTTGCAACTTTCTACAGATTGATGATTATATATTCTGACATAAAGTATGATAATTGAGACAAAGTTACAACAATTAAATGGAACCATATGTTCTGTCTTTTCTCCGGATTTAGGCGGCTATTATGGGTGGTTTTTATCTCTTTGATGTGACGATTTTCCAGGCAGTACCCTGTTCTGTCTTCCTTTTTCTGCTGTTGCCTCCAAGTCACTGCTTCAGGATTTGACACCTGGGTACCAACGGCCCACAGAAGAAGGGAAAAATCATTTCCCTCATTGAATGGTGTGAAAACCCCTGAACAAATCTAGAGCCTTTGATCGGTAAATATTTGTTCCCTCTGCAATTGTGAATGCAGGAGTGGTCGAAACTCCTGCAGTGGGGTCAGGATAAGTCAAATGTTTAAGAAATAGAGCTGATGCTCCTTCCACATAAAAAAAAAGGAAATTAAAAAGAAAAAGAAAGAAATCTGAAGATGCTAAAGCGCTGCCAGGTCTGATTGAAGAACATAGGTATACGTACAAATTATTGAATTTGGACGGTGCGATTGCAGAAAAGGAATTCCCATTTGGGTTTCTCAATAAAGTCTTCAACTGTCACATGGTGCCTGGGCCACCTGAATTCTCCACTATACCTGATTTTCTGGCCAGTTTTTCCTCTTTTTTTTAAAAAAAATTAATCTTCGATTAATCGAAAATGACTACCAAACTGGATCTATCTGATATTATCTCGGATGAAACAAAAGAGTTATCATGTATTAAAATAATCCAAACTTTTATTGCATTGCTGGAACACTGTCCTGACAATGTGGATTCCAGGGCCTTACTAACTGCCATTATTTCAGGAAGATTGGAACCATTAATACCGACAGTATAAGAGAAGATCATAAATCGCTAAATACACCATTGGTATCACTTTTAATGGATTATATTTAGAGGATCTATCCATGTTCATCCACAATGTGCTTGCCGGTGGATGGGCCCACATTGATGCTGTCGGATTGGGAGCCTGGATTGAGCTTGAATTCAGGTTGCAAGTAGATTTGGCAATTTAGGTTGTCCAATCTATATTTCAGTTTGGTGATTTTAGACTTTTTCCCGTATTATAAATTGAAATTCCAAAGATTGAATTTTATGTTATTCAGGTTTAGCCTGAATATCTGAATTTATCAAACAATTTTATATAATAGAAAATTTCAGTCCAGATATTGCTGTTTTCCTAATTAAAGAATATTAATAGAAAATGTCAGGAAGTGGCCGCCTGCTTAGTTGTTACTTTCTCTTGTTCTTTTCTTATCTCAGGACAGATTAGGGCATTTTCCCCTCCAACAGAGTGTCAGGAATCGGTTGTCAATTGTTCAGGACTAGAATAAGAAAACCCAGATAATAATCACTATGTTTTCCTTTCCATGTCACCTTATGGACTGGACGTACGGCTCAGGAAAGCTGAGCAGAGGACCTCCAGATTCTGAAATTCGATAGTATAAAATAATGGTAGGGCACATAATCCTACAAGATAAAAGTCTCGGGTCTAGATTCCTTCTAGGAAAAAAATAAAGATAAAAGTCACTCTCTTTCTTTCGTTAATGGAACATTATCCTATGTTTGATATTACATAAATAAAAGGACTTTGAACGAATTTGTGTTCTACGCAGAACAGACCTGAGACCTGGTAGATCAAACCGGCCGGTCATCAGTCTTGGTTCGGACAGTTTAGCATTTGTCTTTTATTGATTTTTCCGTACTCATCAGTCGTAAGGACAGAACATACACGTATTCTGTTCCATTTCATCATTGAGTTCTTGGGTTAAATTGTCTTCCCTGTCGTCAAATGCAACCTATTCTCTAACGTTTTTCCTACGCGCATGACCTTTTTAGCCGACCCAGTACTCAGTTTTCTGCTCATCGAGCGTAACCAATCAGAATTAGGATTTAGATGCCACTAAACTGTTTAGAAATGTCTGAATCTCAGTAATTAATCTTAACAAGTAAAGATTTGCCTCATTCGTGAAGTACTTGTGGTCTTTTGACGGATTTCGAATATTAAAGATGTGAAGGAACTTGTAAATCTTAGGTATAAAAGGAAATAGCCACACCTACCAATATCTGCAGTACAAATTATCCCGCCGGCAAGCGTGAATGGGAAGCGGAAAGGTGCAATGTTGTGTAATATTGACACTTTTGCAGAAATCATCTATAGATTCCTTAATGGTCACTGATAATCCACAGAAACAATTAATGTGAATCGACACAGAAAAGGAAATGGGATTGCCGGAAGAGGAAAGTTGTGGAATCCAACGCAGCAAGATCATCTATCTCTACATATATATAAGGAGAAGAAAAATATATGAATTTGTCAATTAGATTAAAAAGAAAAGGAGCATATATTCGTGACCAGAGGAAAAAAGGAGTGAATGGTAAGAAAGAATAGATTAAGGAGAGATAATCAAAGAGTGGATACTAAAAAAATTGAGAAAAGAAGGAAGCAGGGGGGCCACCTGACAAGGGGTCTAAAACAGGGGTCATACAATGGAAGTAATGAAGGCTAGCTAGTCTGGCGAGGGATATAGTCACTATAAACACACAGCACATAGATACCCCCCCCCACCTCGAATTTGTTTATAAAAGAAGGCAGACTGGATCTGCAGAGAACCCTCTCATTATATCTCCACCTCTTTCTTCTCATTTCCTCTACTCTCTGAGTATCTGGTCCTTCTCTTCTTGGGAGAGGCGAACTCTCATTCAATGATCCTTTGACACCCCGTTTCCGTGTCTTTCTCTTCTTTATCGTGTTCATGCTCCTGTTCTTTTAGCCCATATAGAATATAACCCAAAAAAGGAAAAAAAGAAGAAGACATTTTGCAGTGTCTGTTGTGTTGGTCATACAGGAATTGAAAGAATATGGCAAAGGCTATCAGTCTGGAAGAGATCAAGAATGAGACAGTTGATCTGGTATGGATTCTTAAACTCATCATTCTCCAATTACCTCAGCTCATTTCAGCACACGTTTTTTCAGCCATTTTTTCTTTTATGAAAGCCAAATTTATTTAATAAAAAATAGATGTGCTTGTGCTCGTATTATGAGGGGAAGCAAGATCTCTGGTCTTGCTTTCGCGTGTGGTAAGATCAGGAGCAGTTAGAAGGAGCTTAACACTTGAAGTCTACTTGATCTAAATCAAAAGTGGCTCCTTGTTAGTACTTGTTGGGCTCTTTACACTTTAGCTTCCTGTTTTTCTGCTCCTTTTTCTTTAATGGAAAATGCAGAAAAGATTAAAGCAGAAACTGAAACTTAATAAAAATCCATATTCTGTTCCATTCAAATACAGTACCAAGACACGTAAATGCGTAAAGTTCACTCCTTTTTTTCCAGCTTAACAATTATATTCCACGGCTCTTCATACCATGATTTCGTGGCCGTTACTTTGGGAAATTATGGGTACCCTTCCGTGGTACTTTTGGCCTTTTACAGTTAAATAAAGTTTTCTCTTTTCACGGTCTCGACGGGTAGAACTGACACTGCTCCGACCAGATTTTTTTTTGTAATTTTGACAATTTTCACACTTCACGGTCTTGGAATCTGTACCCAACCATTCTTTGGCGCGTGTTAGACACGCAACGGTCGTGCCAGGAGAGAGGGCGGAGGCCGTATCATGTGTTCACTTTTCAGTTTTCACTTTTTCCAGTCTTTTCCATATTGGTCAGTGGTTCGGTGAGGGTTTGAGCTTGTAGGCCCGAGTTGGTAACGTCGACTCGGTCTGACTAGGGAATCCCGACGGAGAGAGAAAGCTTTGATTGATAAAGATGATGATCATGAAATATTGCTACGATTCTCTTTTCATCTTATTTTATTTTTTGGGTGTAATTATTAGTAAGTGAACACGAAGAGGAAAGAGGTTGGTGAATGGAGTAGTTGGTTTGTGAGTGGCCACAGGCTTAAGATTTTGGTACACAATACGCTGATGATTGCTTTCTTTACAGGAGCGAATTCCAGTGGAGGAAGTGTTTGAGCAGCTGAAATGTACCAGAGAAGGTTTATCCTCCGAAGAGGGAGCCAACAGGCTTCAGATATTTGGCCCCAACAAACTAGAAGAGAAAAAGGTCCTTTGTAATGAATTATGGAAGAATTTATGATACAGATGATGTTGGAAGAAGTTGTTGTATTGGGAATATACTAAATTACTTGTTATTTTAATGGACAGGAAAGCAAATTTCTCAAGTTTTTGGGGTTCATGTGGAATCCACTGTCATGGGTTATGGAAGCTGCAGCTATCATGGCTATTGCGTTGGCAAATGGTGATGGGAAGCCCCCGGATTGGCAGGACTTTGTTGGTATCGTTTGCTTGCTTGTCATCAACTCCACCATCAGTTTCATTGAAGAAAATAATGCCGGTAATGCTGCGGCTGCTCTTATGGCTGGCTTGGCCCCTAAAACCAAGGTAATCTGTTCAGTAAATAAAAATCAACTTGAAGCTATACGGATGACAATTCAAAGTAAATCATCTCAATTCATGAAGTTTGAGTGATATAAATCATGTGTTTATCTGCTTTGTCATACATACTGTTCTAGATACTACAGGCAATTGTCTAAGCTTATTATTTATTTCTTTCGGATGTCCAAGTCTAACATTCATGTGTTGCATTTGCAGGTGCTTAGAGATAGTAAATGGTGTGAAGAGGATGCTGCCATTTTGGTTCCAGGTGATATTATTAGTATCAAACTGGGAGATATCATCCCTGCTGATGCTCGTCTCCTGGAGGGAGATCCTCTGAAGGTGGATCAATCTGCCCTCACTGGAGAATCACTTCCAGTAACCAAGAATCCCGGGGATGAGGTTTTTTCAGGTTCTACTTGCAAACAAGGAGAGATTGAGGCTGTTGTTATTGCCACTGGTGTTCACACATTCTTTGGGAAGGCAGCACATCTTGTGGACAACACCAACCAAGTTGGGCACTTCCAGAAAGTCCTCACGGCTATTGGAAATTTCTGTATCTGTTCCATTGCAGTTGGAATGATAGTTGAGATCATAGTCATGTACCCAATTCAGCACCGAAAATACAGGGATGGAATCGATAACCTTTTGGTTCTTTTGATCGGAGGAATTCCCATTGCTATGCCTACAGTCTTGTCTGTGACGATGGCTATTGGGTCTCACAAGTTGTCCCAACAAGGTGCAATCACCAAACGTATGACTGCTATTGAAGAAATGGCTGGTATGGATGTGCTCTGCAGTGATAAAACTGGGACACTAACCCTTAATAAGCTAAGTATTGACAAGAACTTGATTGAGGTTTTCACAAAGGGTGTGGATAAAGAGCATGTGATTCTTCTAGCTGCTAGAGCATCTAGAGTTGAAAATCAGGATGCAATTGATGCTGCCATGGTTGGAATGCTTGCTGATCCGAAGGAGGTAGAGTACTTTCTCCATGTCTATTCCGAGAGTTATCGATGACCATGCTTTAATTTTTAGTGCATGCTTGCAGGCAAGAGCAGGTATAAGAGAGGTGCATTTCCTCCCCTTTAATCCGGTGGACAAGAGGACTGCTTTGACCTACATTGATTCTAATGGAAACTGGCATCGAGCGAGTAAAGGTGCCCCAGAGCAGGTAATAAATTGCTCAGAGTATATGCACCAAACAGATATAGGAAATACTGTTGAAACGTTGACCAGATTCACTTAATCAATTTGTGTTTGTTTATAGATCTTGAGCCTTTGCAATGCTAGAGAAGATGTTAAGAAGAAGGTTCATGCTTGTATTGACAAGTTTGCAGAACGGGGGCTTCGGTCACTGGCTGTTTCCAGACAGGTTTTTATCTATGACCAGCAAATGCTAGTCCTCCAATTCTGTGGGGAAGTACCACTCTAAATTTTTTTAAATTTTGTAATGGATGCAGGTAGTGCCTGAGAAAACCAAGGAAAGCCCGGGCGGTCCTTGGGAATTTGTTGGTTTGTTGAACCTCTTCGATCCCCCTAGGCATGATAGTGCAGAGACCATCCGTCAAGCTCTGAACCTTGGTGTGAATGTGAAGATGATTACTGGTAATATGAGGATCTGTCATGACTAGTCTTCCATTTACAACTATTTTTGCTCATTTTTCGAATTCGCCAATTTTCAGGTGATCAACTTGCCATAGCGAAAGAGACCGGACGAAGACTTGGAATGGGAACAAACATGTATCCATCTGCTTCTTTACTAGGACAAGACAAGGATGCAAGCATAGCTGCTCTTCCAGTGGAAGAGTTGATTGAAAAGGCCGATGGGTTTGCTGGAGTGTTTCCAGGTGAGGGTTTTTTTTTTATATATATAAAAAAAAATTATGACAAGAAGAAATTGTGGCATATTGGTTCAATATGGCTTGAGTTTCTATTCTAACTACGTCCCATCTTTCTCCTCAGAGCACAAATATGAAATTGTGAAGAAGTTGCAAGAAAGGAAGCACATTGTTGGAATGACTGGTGATGGTGTTAATGATGCACCTGCTCTCAAAAAGGCCGATATTGGTATTGCTGTGGCTGACGCAACAGACGCTGCACGAAGTGCATCCGACATTGTTTTAACAGAGCCCGGGTTGAGTGTTATTATCAGCGCTGTGCTGACCAGCAGAGCCATTTTCCAGAGGATGAAGAACTACACTGTTAGTTTTACTTGTTCTCTCCCGATATGCTTCCTTTTCTGTTCCCTATAACTTTTGACAGTCATAACGCTTTCTTTCTTACAGATATATGCTGTCTCCATTACAATACGTATTGTGGTAAGTAGATGGTGTTGTAGTATTTGCAGTTTCCAAAGGCAGGAACTATATGATTAAAATGCTTAACTTGAATTTTGCAGTTTGGTTTCATGCTCATTGCCCTGATATGGAAGTATGACTTCTCCCCATTCATGGTTTTGATCATTGCCATTTTAAATGACGGTGAGTTGTCTCTACAGTTGTGTGCATCATCTATCACTACACAAGTCTCTGGATCAACTGCATAGTTGGTTCCGCTGTATGGTTTGTTTTGGGTTTCAATCCTTTGACTTTCATATTCTCTCAGGAACAATCATGACAATCTCAAAGGATAGAGTGAAGCCATCACCTTTGCCTGATAGCTGGAAACTAAAGGAGATATTTGCCACTGGAGTTGTGCTCGGTGGTTACTTGGCCTTGATGACTGTTGTGTTCTTCTGGGCAATGCACGACACTGACTTTTTCTCGGTGAGACATACTGGCCAGGTTTTTGCAGGGATATGCTCTTGCATCCTATGAGAGAAGCTGATCTTAAGTTAAGCTTCTCATATAGGGTGAAGCCATGTCCCCTGCCTTTCAACTCTCTGGATGTACCAACCCTTACACCAGTTTGTCATTTAAACCTTTATATATGCAGGACAAGTTCGGAGTAAGATCCTTGAGGCACAGCAAAGGTGAAATGATGGGTGCTCTATACCTTCAAGTGAGTATTGTGAGTCAGGCTCTCATCTTCGTGACTCGGTCACGCAGCTGGTCCTTCGTCGAACGCCCTGGGCTGCTTCTGGTGACTGCTTTCGTGATTGCACAGTTGGTAACAGTCTTTAACTAGTTCTTCCTTCTTTAACACTTGGGGAGTTACTGGATGTGGAAGATTTCAAAGGCAATTAACATAAACTGTGATTCTTAGGTTGCAACTGTGATCGCTGTATATGCTGACTGGGGATTCGCCAGGATCAAGGGAATTGGATGGGGATGGGCTGGCGTCATCTGGCTTTACAGTATTGTCTTCTACTTCCCACTTGACTTGATGAAATTTGCCATCCGTTACATCCTAAGTGGAAAAGCTTGGCTTAACTTGCTGGAGAACAAGGTATGAATGAGCTTTTCCCCGTAAGAATCCCTATCCATAAATGTTTGGACATTGGACTCAACCCTGCTCCACTCCATGAACAGACTGCCTTCACCACCAAGAAAGATTATGGTAAAGAAGAGAGAGAGGCTCAATGGGCTCTTGCTCAAAGAACCTTGCACGGTCTCCAACCACCAGAAACGGCTAGTATCTTCAATGAAAAGAGCAGCTACAGAGAGTTGTCTGAGATTGCTGAGCAGGCCAAGCGAAGAGCCGAGGTTGCAAGGTCTGTTATCCCCTTCAATCCTGATCATAAAATTTCAAAATGGATAACTTCTAAACCCTCCTTTCCTTTCCTTTCCTTCTTCTAACCTAGAGTTTGTTTATCTCTGTGTTGATAGGCTTCGCGAGCTTCATACACTCAAAGGACATGTTGAATCAGTGGTAAAGCTCAAAGGCTTGGACATTGACACCATCCAGCAACATTATACGGTGTAAAAAACAGACCAAATAACAAAACCCAGAAATAACATTCTAGTTGGGAAGGAAAAAAGGGTTGCAATGTAACCATGCACCCGAATGATAATGAGAACCAAGAAAGCTTACCTGATGACAGACTTCGAAAGCTTTCTGGATATGGAGAAAATTTCCATGATATCTATCATTCTTCCTGTTTGCTTGCCTTTTCCTTTCTCTTATGCTTTCATCCAACGGCTGCAAAGCAGGGGTGTGTTTGCCTACTTGCTTTGTCAAGACCCACCTGATTGTTTCCCCTAGGAACACAGTTTTTCTAGTTGTAATTCTACTTCTCCTTCACTTATTCAATAAATAGTTCATCTTATGTGAGGACATTGTGAAGCCATAATGATATGCGACGAGGCCCAATCCAACCCAGGTTTTGGCAACGCTTACTGGAACCACTGCGGCCCTTACTTTTCAGGCCTACCTTATCCCCCAGTAGGGCTATAATAATAATATCAGTTACATCCTGGACTAAATTGTTTGGGCTAACCCATGTGCCTACTTCGGCCTTTACGGCCCATGTTCATAGTACCGACTACTAAATGGATCTATTACTATAAAACTCCATAACCTAAGATTATATATCAACCTAAGATCTGATAATATTTGATTTATATGTCATTCTCAATTTAATATTGCTCCCATCACATAATTTTTAAAGAGTATTTAATTACCGACAATCGTGATTAATATCTTTCTTAGTATTATAAGAAGCGTTACGATGAATCCAATTGACCCAAAAAATTTTAATTTTTAATCTACTTAAATACATCTCTCAGATTAACCCATCACATAATCTATCCAATTAGTATGATTCGTCCGTCCAATCATTTTTTCCTGCAGGTTGTACAAATTTTCTTACACCTAAATCATTTTTCAAACACGAAGGAAATCATCTCGTTTAAACAACACATTAGGCGAAGCAAATCATAGATCCACATCAAGGCAAAGGGATGGAACTCCGGATTCTTGTCTGCTTCCCTTTTTATTCTTAATAAAAGCATTGTCTGTATTAATGTCTTCTCCATGTGATCCGAATTAAGATAAGCATTTCGTGCCCATTAAACAAGTCTGGCATATGAACTAAAAGAATACAGACCCAAGAAAAGCTGTCCACCCAATAAGAATACAAACCCAACTTTAGAAAGCCGAACAAGAAGAAGGAAAAAAAAACCTATCGTGGCCAATCTGGTAAAAGGATGCTTTTGCTTTAACACATGTACATCCACCTTGTACTTGACGTTACGACAACACCAGAAAGAATATTAATAATAATTGAGCTATGTAAATTAAATAAAAGATATATATGTATATGTTCGTTACGCACACTTCCAATAGAAGACTTTGAGCATCAAAGATGTGATTAATTGGAGGAAAATTAAAAAGCATTACAAGAACGTGGCATAAGAAGAAGATATGGCCATAAAATAAAAAGGACTATGAATGCTCTGGCAGAGAGGTACTATATTTATTTCCTGAAGGCATTGGCAGTGGGTACTAGATATAGACAAGATAAGCCTTGGCTCCATGATCGAGAGCTTCTTTTTGGTTTTTGGGGTCTTATGAACCCATATGTCTTTGCTTTTTTCTTCTTCTTTTTTTTGTTTTTTTTTGGTTAGTTGATTAGTCACAGTCCAGATTTGATGCATTGAATGTGGGAACTCAACTGGATTCAAAAAATGATTTCGTTTCTATTTCTAAGATGGATGGTCTCCCGGAATCTTTTCCTTTTTAAGATTTTCAACTTATGTGTAACTTTAATAACACAGTACAGTTCATATGTTATGATGTTTTAGTTAAGATAATATTTTTTTACATAAAAGATTCTCTCTTAAGATAAATTTCTTTTCGAATTTAAATAAAAATTATAATTGAATTATATGATTTTTTTACTGTTGAGTTTTGATTTTTAATTTTGGATGTAAAGCATCTTAAAACCTAGAATCAGTTTGTATCAATCCTTAATCAATAATTACGAAGTTAGTCATTTAATGTTGACTAGATAAATTTACCTGAGAATTTATTCTATCTAAGATTCTTAATTATCTCCTAATCTTTATGATCTATTTTTTCTAACGGTACATATTCGATGTGTTAGCAGAAGGGTCAAAAGCTTGAGGCATCCTATTAGTATTGCAATATAACACAATCGAGCAAGCACTATTATATTATATTACCGAACTGCTCTAGCTCTTGTCTTCCCATTATCTTTAAGACACAGAAATAAGTGGCGTCAACTCATCAAACTCTTTCTAACTAAACTGCTAAGTGGGGGGACCAATCAAGAGTTCCCATCAATCAAGTGAGGTTCCTCTTTACACTAAATGCTGCCTCCAAAATGCCCTGCGTGTGCAAAGCATGCAGTGTAAGTCAAATTTCTTTCTTCATCAGCAAGCCATAGGAGGTGTTGTTGGAGGAGAAAAAGCTCTCACTCTATCGTCCTTTCCGCCATTAAGTAAGCAAAATCCCAAGTGACCATTAGATTTTCTCCACTGGATAGTGAACACGCCCTGTTCGTTTAACACAAGTTGGATTCCAGGTAGAATTAATTTTCTTGTAAAAATATATATTTTAATATTAAATTAATTAATTTAATAATTTTAAAAGAAAGAGAAAAACCCCATTTAAATATTGGGATAAGGCTGAGATATGTATTCGATTTGATATAATATTTTTTATAAAAATTGAATTAACAAATATCAAATTTGGAGAGCCGGAACACCAACCTAACAATTGGGGTGCGCATGTCATCTCCAAGACAGCAGCTTTGGCAAAATTGTCTTGTCTACCCCACATGATATGTCAAAACTTTACAATATGTGGAAGCTTTCAAACCCATAAATCATGCACTACTTTTTGTAATTTTTTTTCTTAAAAGGAAAAAATGAAATCATACTTGATAAACGGGTTGTGAGTTGGCTTTTGATGATGAATGTGTGGATTATGACAGCACTTGGGTTGTAAATGGCACATATCGATATTGGTTTTCATGGTAGCTACTAATGAAGAAAAGCGTACGGATGGAGCAATGGTGAAGGATTTCTCATGGTGGGTCCTCCCATGCATGCCAGTGGAATATGGATTGGAATGTGACCTTCGCAATTATTTAGGTCTTGACCACTGAGTACATTGAGAAATCCTTATCTTTTTCGCAAATGGATTTCAAACGATCACGATATCCAAAAAATGGGCTTTTTTTCAGAATAATATAAAATGACCCCAATTAAGATTACAATCATATCTTTTTATAGGATAAAAAAATTATATTATATATATTCATATACAGTATTTGCAATATTATATCTTAAGCTATCATAAATAGTATACATATACAACTAATTAATGCATAAGTCCATCAAGATTTAATTGTCTTTATTTTTCATACATGCCATTAGAATCTTATATGAGGTATGACATGATAAGCGAGGATCCATTTACATGTCAACTATATCAAACAAGATACTAAATACATGTTTTTATTGTATTAACTCATGTCTAGAAGAGTTCTTTCTTTTTTTATAATTATTAATCTCTTTCATTATACAATAAATATCAATTATTGATAGATCTAGTTAGTCCAAAATTTTAAAAGTATTCTATACTAAAAAATCCTTAATTTTTTTATATATTTAATTAAAAATAAATAAATTTTACCACTGTCTCTCGAGTATCTAGAAGAACTCTTGATTGTCATGTTCCTTAGCTAGGTCAACATGGATTGCGATCACATCGATAGATGAACATAAGTTAAGGATAATGCAATAAACGCTTCTCTCTATGTGATCTTCTGGCTCGTTGAACGAGATCTCTTCTCAAAAAACAAACCACGCCTTGATTCTATCGACAGTACCTACCTGGGTTAACGTTGAATCCATATTAATTTATCGTTATTTAATCCACGAGTTAATTAAAAAATTACAAACAGTACTTACTTATCCTTATGGTGCCTATCAGAAGAGTATCAGAACTCTGTACATAATAAAAGTCATATGCATTAATCATGGCAGTACAATAGCACTAGCAAGGAGAATGTGGAATCCAAAAGAAGCGAAATGAGTGTACATAAAGGCTGGAGAATGGGGGGAACCATGATGGGGAAGCTTGGGTGTCGGCCTTGATGGTGATGGTGAAGGTTTATGACTTTGAAAAAGGGGAAAAATGAAAGAAAACAGGGAGGGAGATGGACCTCGTAATCTAAATAGGGGTTTGTTCCACAAATAGGCTACAAGGCGTGCCACTCCCATTCCACTTCCCTCTTCAAAAAAATTAATTCTGAAACAAGTAATCTATGATCTGTCTCTCACTTGAAGTATGAAGATGCCCTCGTCAATTTCTACTTTTTTTTTCTTTTTTTTTTTACTTTCACATATGAGGCATTATCCCTTTTATCCTATAAACAAATGAAGCAATGATGGAAATCTAATTATATGTTTCCCCAATTTCAGTTTGTTTATTATTGAATCACCAATCTCTTATCGGATTCAGATGGATAGTATAAATCCAAAGCAATTTACACACGCAAAGCAAGGAAAGCTATGGTCCCCTTGTATAGTTCAAAGGTGTATGGACAAACAACTTTAATGCCTTTGCTCAAGTTTTGGCTGCATATGCCTGTTCATCTTTTTCAATCTGTAACAATTTCATCAAACTGGTTTAACACTGAGGACAAAGATTTGAACAGAAGCTATGGTTTGTCCTCATTTCTCTTCTTCACATTTCAAACTCGTAAGAATTGTTTATGAATTGGACAGAATGAAAAGTGATTCCATGAAGAAACTGTTATGAGCAGGGTTGTCTTAAATGGCGATGGGTGGAGCCGAAGATCATGTGGAAGAGGTGAAAAGACTTGCAGAATCTTACACAGGGTTGGATATTTCTAGCAAAACCCATGTATAGATCAGGTAAAAGACAACCCAGGCAAGTCATGTCAGCACCCAGGAACAATTCAAGGCAATCACTGAATTATATATATTACCTCTCACGCATTTGGATCTGTGTGGTTGTGGTTGTGATTCAGATAATGGATTGAGGTGTGAATGTTTGGAGATTTTTTTAATGTTATGGGACAGCTATGGTCCTTGCACTCGAGCATCTTTTGGAGGAAAGTGATGCATCAGCATCAGCATATGGAAGTCTGACTTTTCCCCCCTATCTCTTAATTTTTCCATGTTTTTAAAATCACATCTCTGAAGATTCCAGGGGCTCATTTGGACATGATTAGATGATGTGGGTTGATTGTCGAGGAACTTTGGGTTACCCATAAAAAAAGACAAGTACCCAATAAAGTCCTGAGGCTAAAGGATGCCTGGTTTTCCATGGATGTTAGCGAAAATCTTCCAGGCAGGTCACACCCACCATAGTTGGTTGCTTAAGAGAATTTTGTTCTTTACCCATGTCTACGGATACCTGAAACCGACTGTAGGAAAACGTATATGCAGTATAGAGCTCTGACCAACCATATCTAGCTCACTGCTGAGATTGAGAGATTGAGATTGAGTTTCAGATTTTATCCTAGTACATACTTGAGGAGCTGAGGTTGATATGGTTGGTCAGAGCTGTGTGGCGAGAATAATCAGAAGGAGAAGAATCAGGCAGAATTTCCTAAAATAAGGGAGCCTAGCTAGAAAAGGCAAAAATAAAATTGCTGTGGGGGAAGAAAAGGAAAGAGGAAAACAAGAAAACCAATAAAAAAATAGCAATATGGTTGTGCTAAAGAAGCACCAACTTTCTATGATTCATGCATATCTTGATTTCCTGGAAAGACTCTGTCTGGAATATCTTGTTCACTGGCCTACATAGGCTTATGTTCAGGAACGCCTATCTGATTTTATTATTTTGACTTTCTGGGCTCCACTGCTTTTAATCTCATCCCACGGAACTGTTTTCAGGATAAACTATAGAACAACATATACTTACCCTATCATGTACAGCAATATATATGTAAAATATAAGCAACTCCTCTTCCTTTCTCTCAAGACAATCAAAATATTTCTCACACACACACATTGCTAGTCCAGCTTTTTTCTCTTGCCTCCCTCCTCCCTTCACAGCCTGTCAGCCCTGAATTATTGAGACCAAGATTATATTTTTTAGTGAAGCCTCGCTTTGTTGCCTCTCAAAGTTAAGGAGGTGGGAGCTAATTCCTTGGCCGGCCTCGTCAACACCAGGGATACATACACAAATCTTGCTTCTTGCTTCTTGCTTCTTGCTAGTGTTGTGCTGGTGATCTTGGAGATCACCGTAGACAGTTTGCACTACCTTGGTCGCCTCATCACTCCTTTGTTTGCAAACAGCATGAGGTATGGAAGGTAGCTATCAAGACGACCAACTGGTGGCATGAAGGTGGAGGAAGCTCAATGAGCCTTGCAGGAGAGATTTGTGATCCAGTTACTCTCTGTAACAGGTAATGTCATCAGAATCATAAACAAGCTTTTCTTGTTCTGGTTTTGATTTTGATTTTGGCCGCAAGTATGCGTTGGGAGTTTTCAAGGTCGGTGCATGTTTCTCGTATCTCTCGAATTATTGAATGGTAAGAAATGGTGTATATATGGATACAGTGAGTGATCTTGTAGAGAATGTGTATCCGTACGATGCCGTACAATTACTGCAATTTTCCAGGCTCTTTATCTGCAGATACATGTTCTTCTTACTTGGGCAGTTTGGTCTGAAAAGCTACCTCATTAAAGAACAATCTAAAACTGTTGTATGATATCATCTTCTGCAATACCCAAAACAAAAAAAACTTGGCTTTGGCAAGGAACAGAAAGAAGTGGTCATTTTTCAAAACCAATTTCCTGAAGATGAATCAGAGCACCGCTTTTGCCTGCTATTTTCCCCACACCAAAACACAGACACACTCTCACGCGGAGAGGGAGAGAGACCCATGTCCCTTTCTTTTTCCTTCTTTTGTCTCTGTATAATAGCCCACATCCCATTTCCCTTTGTATCCTTGTTCAGTGTCTAGGTACTGCTTTCTTACGCTTTTGGAGCTCCCAATGCAATTCCAAGCAGTCCCCTTTGTTCCTCCATCCCTCACTCCCTCTCAATTCTCACATGAAACTCTATAATTTTAACTTTTTTCTGAAGACAATCAGTTGACATGATTTGCCGCGAAAAAGAAAAGAAAAGAAAAAAGCAGCGAAGTTATCCTTAGAATAATTGCTTGCTTTGATGAAAACAAGGAACCTGCAGATTTGGTGGAGAGGGTCAGTAGGTAAAGATACCCTTACGCTTCAGTGAAAACGAAAGGAAGACAGATATCTGGTTTGGGTTCTGGTTGTCTTCTGATTGGTTTCTTGCATATGGTTTTTCATCAGAATTTTCTCCACTAGCCTTTTGGAATCTACATGTCCCACAAAGATGAAAAGCTGGTCGACTTAAGGTCAACGGGGCTATACCTCAATCTACATAATGAAGCATTAGCTTTTTCATCAATCACGCCCACCCTGATTTAAAAGATAATGATGGAAACCAGCAAAAGAAATGATGAACCAGAACTCAGTTTTTCATATCCATGATTCTTCTCCATGTATCTTCCTACTTCCCATCTTTTCTCCTCTGGTGACATTGGATATTTCTTGGGGTTTCTTCTGTTGAAATCTATAGTTGCAAATCATTTCAGGAATGGGAACCAAAGTTGAATATGCCATCAGTTTTCAAGCTTCTTCACAAAATAGCAGCAGTAGAATTAGCGTGCACTACTTGGATGACCAGCCTTACTTGCCGACAAGAGAGTTGAACAGGAACCTTCATATTTCAAGGTCCAGTCGAAATTTCACCCACATGGACAGGATGCCTGACGTTCACAGCCCAGATTTCATTAAAAAGACAATGCAGATGCATGAAGATGTCTTCAAACAGCAGGTAACATTTGCTTAGATTTCAATGGCTGGGGTTTATTACAGATCTGTGTATAGTTTCATAGAAGAAGATTTACTCCATTAAAATTTACCTGAGAATCCTTGGAATGGAAGTTCTTTTTCAGACTTGGTAATCGTTAGACTAAACAAATCCTGGGATGAGAAGTAACTAATCAGATTCTTAGTCTCAACTAATAACTGGAATTTAATATGTAGCTGCAACTTGCAGGTAAGGGAACTCCACAGACTGTACAGCGTTCAAAAGATGTTGATGAATGAGCTGAAAAAGGAAATTAAAGAAACCAGGCAATATTGGAACCCCACGACTAATTCAGATATGAACCGTGCTCAGATGATCAACGCGCCTGAAGCCGCGACACAAACCGCTAGTGGGTTTAGTCTAAACTTTCAGAGTTTGCGAGATTATCCAAGCCCAAAGGAAAGAAGTGGGAGCTGCTCCGGCGAGACTGTGAGAGTAACCAGGGGGTTCGATCTTGAAATGCCGGCAGAGGAAGGCATACTGACACGAGTTAGAACTATGGATGATAACCAAGCAGGGAGTAGTTCATTGATACCCCATAAGAGCAGTAAACTAAGTATGGAAGAATCTGATGAAGATAGTCAAGTAGAACTGACATTAAGCATTGGAGGCAGCACAGGCAAGAAGAAGTCCAGAAACTGCCAGTCTCTTGAGCTTGATTCCCCAGCGTCATTTAAATCCGAAAGAGCAGAGGATTGCAGTACCCCAACAACCCCCATGAGCAGCTCTAGTGCAACATTCGATCAGGAAAGAAAACGACCGCATTGGCTCTTCCAAGGCTTAAGCATAAATAGGACCTGAGCTTTTGACTTGTGTGAATCCTTTTGAACTCTTCTCTTGATTTGACTTGTGAAAATATTTGGTCTTTGAATTGAGATTCTTAAATTTAGCTGCTGCCTCTTTAATCTAATAAACGAATTCTTGAATGTACCCTTGTTAGGAGCATTCATGATGTGAATAGGATGTTCAGAACTTCTGCAGGTTTTTCTTTTTCCTGTACAAAAAACTTACTTTTAACATTTAGATTCATCTTGTAAATCATAGTGCCTTGGCAACTTAATTCCAGACAAGAATTCGGATGAAACCAGAAAGTTGTGTTCCAAAACTGTAAAAGACGGGCTGAAATGTTGTACTTGCAACTCTGCTGGGCCTCCTTGTCAGTACTATAGTTATAGAATATATTAAGAAGCTACAGGAATCCTACTGATGTATCTAAGAGATCGATGAGACCGAAAGGGATGGTAAGAAACGATCTTGTTGACAAAGAAGGAACAGAATTCAAGAAAGTTAATTCTTGCATAACTTCCGAAGGACATGGCACTGATGACACCAGAGCTACAGACTGCAGGATCTAGGCAGGACAATGATTAACGACAAAGACAGTACCTTGCATTGGCAGTTGTCAGAATATGAAAAGATGGGTATAAACAGAAGAAAACCACCGATTCAAAATTGTCTGCAAATCCTTGTATGCTAGAATAACAAACCCCTGGGA
This sequence comes from Passiflora organensis, assembly GCA_019739055.1. Taxonomy (NCBI): domain Eukaryota; kingdom Viridiplantae; phylum Streptophyta; class Magnoliopsida; order Malpighiales; family Passifloraceae; genus Passiflora; species Passiflora organensis. Next base: position 2,370,588 of record JAEPBF010000269.1, read on the forward strand.
CTATACGAGTTTGATAATAATAAAGAAATCTTATTATTACGTTACTCCTGAAGAGAAACTATGTGTTTAGTTAACAATGAATAGATAGCTATATTTTATTAAAGAAAGTAAAGCTTTACAAAACAGAGTAGCCAGTCTAGTTTACACGGGTGCAATCTCGCCTTATTTCACCTTGGAATCCTGTTAGGACCCCAACACGTCCAAGCTTAGTAATGGCAGTCACAAAGGCTTGATAGAAAGCTCCATTGCTGGACGCGAACAGGTTGACAGTGGGTCGTGATCTTAAATCCGTGAACAAGACTTGATCAGAGGTGAACAACCCTTTTCCTTGCTGTAGGTTTTGAAAGTATGCATTGTCAAATCTGAGAGGCGTGGTCGGGTCCATGTTGATTGCAACTCTTGGGTCGACATTTATGGGACACATTTGTCTCAGGCTGAGAGCATACTGCATATTCAGAGTTGGGTCAGTCCTACTTGTGGGGCTGAATCTATAGATCCTCCTGGAGAAGCGATTGCAATGAGAGAATCCGATTGTGTGTGCACCTGTCGTATGGACCAGAAGTTGAGGCAGTGATGCACAAGTTTACATATGTTCTTGATTTGTATATCTGCAGACACTAGTTTACAAGAAATTGTAGTGTACCTGACAGGGCAATCATGTCTGTCTGGGTAAGACCATGTGGATTAAACATGGCATTGAGTTGATCTAAGTTGAACTCAGGATGAGGAAGCCTGTTCTGAACAGCAGCCGTTGTGGATATCCTCCCATCTCGCCTACCCAACTCAACAGGAAAATACGGCCCCCCAGTCTACATAAAATATGGAAGAATCGTCTAATGAATTCCAGAATTAACAATGGATGGCTACGTAAACTTAATCAGAGGACCAGAAGGCAACTCTGCATACCAAGACCACCACATCTCTAGTGGCAAGAGCTAGAATGTCAGCGCAGGATACTCTGTTTCTGCACCGTGGATCACTATCCACTGCTACCTTGGCCTTGATCACGGTGTCAAAACCATCTCCAGCGAGGGAGAGATCGTCGGGATGATCCTTCTCAGCATTGTTAATCGGGGAGGCAAGCAACACCGAGGCATCACATCCCTATTTATGTCATACCAAGAAAACCCACATATAAAATTAATCATATTCTTGGTCTATTCAAACTTTGACCAGAATATGCAAAACTACTAACCCGAACAAAGCAATCATGGAAAAAGAGACGGAGAGTAGCTGGAGCAGTGACGAAGGTCTGCTGGAACTTCCTCAGGACAGCAGAGCGGACTAGTGATTCAACATTTGGGCATATGTTCTTGTAGAAGTTCTGGCTAAGTTGAGCTGAAGCCGTTGTAATGAGAAGAAATATTGATAGAAGAACAATGAAGTTCTCTTTCTCCATGATGTTGTATGCCAGTCCTGTAGTGATCATGGTGTCTGCTTATATAGACAATACAGACTGAAAATATAAACACTGATCTGAACTGGATGTTATAACAGAGAACTACCCTGTGGCCAATGAGAATGGCACAATTGGTAGTGAATTATTGGCAAGCTCTGTTCTGGAGGAGCATAGCTGTCAATGGGCAATCGAATGATTGCCTTGTTCTGGTTAACACTCCCTCTTTTTGACATTGATGGGAACATAAAGTGAGAACGACATACAAGAATTATCAAAAGATTAGGTAATTGCCAGCAATTTACTTGAACAAGTATCCAATGAGTAGTCCTTAGAAACCAGGTGATTAATACAGGCAGAAAAGCTTAGTGACTGTGCATGGCTGTGCCAACCCAATTGCATGTTAGTAGCCAACCACTCTCGAGTGGAAAAATATCACGTCTCAACCACCTATCCTTGCCCCACCCCGCCCTGCATGCACCACTTTGGCCCCCCTATTAAGCTTCCTTTTGGTGTTCTTTTTCCCTTCTTAAGAGAATGAATAATCTAAAAAACACTAGATTACTATATTGAGCCAGTTATGAATTGTTCTATGCTGGGTTCTTCTCCTCTTAAAGGTTAAAAAAAAAGGTATCCACAGTAGTGACTAAACTCTTTAGTTGTATCATAATATTTTTCACATTCCTCTGTTTTTTCTTCTTTCTTTTTTTTGTATAAAGACGATTTGTAGTGTAATAAGAGAAGGATTTACAAAGAAAAGTCAGAGTCTCACATTCCTCTGTTTAAGCCTGCGCTTCTTAACCTTTTTCTTTTCCTCACTTCCCCGTAAGAATGGCATTCCCCTTTTAAAAGGTCTCACTATTGTGAAAGCCATGAACCTACTGGAAAGGCATCGACAGATTTTTTTTTCTTTCATTATTGAATGGAGTGGAATAAACAGTTATTTTCCATTTCTTCTAAAAGTGACATGGCATGGCTAGTTGTGGGCATGTGATGGTTAGTAGACACCGTCGACAACTCTGTCATGTTCATCCTGTTTATATTTGTCTTTTCAGGATCGACATTTCCCTTCTGCTATGAATCTAGTCTTTAATGCAAACTTTGCAATACAATGTAAGATAGCTACGTACACACGCCATGGCCGTCAGAAACCAAGATGTGTGTCCATACAAGCTTTTCGTCTAGAAAAATATTATTAATAGATAATTCTCTGTTGGTTCAAAGTCATAATTTTGTATGCTAATAAGTTAAGAGGGCATTAGTCAACTTGGAAAATGTATAGTAAGAAATAGACTACCGAACTAACAAAGATATACCAGTCCAGTTAGTGGTCGAAATTTACAAGTTTCTGCAATGGAAAAGAAAGAGTGTGATAGATAGGGGAAGTCAACTTACTATTGGTTGGTATGAGCGAATCGTCATTGGGGAGAGCCCATGCCAGTCTTCTGTCTTTGGTCACCTGTATGTCTAGAGTTGGTGTTGGTAGTGAGAATGGTTTTTTATTGGGTAGTAGAGGAGGAGTTTGAATTGTTTGTGGTGGTGAAATGGGGTAAGTGTTTTTGAGTTTGGTTTATGGTTGCTGGAGGTTGGGTGAATGGTTGTTTGTTTGTTGGTCTGGTTGTGCATATATTGTCGCCAGATGGTAATGCATGTCTCCAGTTTTTGAGAGTATTTAATGAGATGATTATGGTGGCTCGGGTGACAAGGTTCTTGGGAAAACATGGCGGCCTAGCGGACGATAGTAGAGGATGGCATTTTTTCAGGTTCAAATCCCCTGGAATGCTGGCTAGAAGGATGTGGTCACGATGTTGTGTTTTCAAATATCCGATGCTCTAGAAGGTATTATCTCGTATTAGTTGTTAGATTTCTTCTTACAGTCCAATTAAGTCCTGAAAGAGATTAGTCATACTGTTGAGAATATTCTTGTATTCTAAAACAGTTAATTAAAAACTTTATCTATAAGTCTATGGAACGCAAATACAGCAGGAAACAAGCATTGTATGATTGTAGATTTTCAGCCAAAATTTTCTGCAATGTAATAAGCAAACCCGTAGGCTATCTTTTATGGTTTCTTTATCTAAGAAACCAGTTCATAAGCTTAGATAGGAATGATTTATTATGCTTTTTATTTCTGGGTAGGAAAGAATAGGTAATGTGCATAATACTGATTTTGGTTCCAGTTATTTTTCTTTCTTTGAAAGGTAAAAAGAGGAGCAAGTTAATTAGAGTAATGCTGGTGAAATGAAGCTAGCTTTATCTTGTTTCTTCACTTGGGGGTAACACCAAGAGTGGTTATATAAAGGACCACATATTCTGGCTCTTACCTTTTTTTCCCAGGATGAGTGAGTGTGAGTCAAGACCGGAGTATAAACTGAGCCAAGGAAGAGTGAAGAGGACGGAAAGCGACCGCTGAGGAAACCTCCGTGTACAATTTAATCCCAAAACGGGAAGGAATTGTTGTTCAATGCTTCACGCGACAGCATCTAACTGTCAGGATTCCGTGTAGGAGTGTTGATGAAGGAACAAAATGACCTGCAGGCTTATATTATCTGATTCCTGAAGTGGATATTGAATGTTAAGCCGCGTATTAAAACCAGTCCTTTGACTATGATTAAATGGAATATATAGCAAACAGCAGTGACAGAATATTTAGAATTATTATGCACTCACATGACAACCTAGATTTAATTCCATCTACAACAGCAAACTCAAATTAGCTTTTGTCTAGTGTAAGAAATGGCACTGTAATACCGTAAAATGGAGCCAACCAATTTGATCACCACATACCGTAAGGATATCTACTTATGTGAAATGAAATCACTTGCTTACTAAAAAAACAAATAAATACATACGAAAACGACACAGAAGTTGTTATATATAAGTAAAAAATAATAAAAATTAGCTTGTTGAGCATGCATCATCCAACATATTCTTTGAAACATACCAAGTTTACCATGTAGTTTCACATAGTATGAAAATTAAGATATTCAAACCTCCGACAACGGCTCCAGCAACAGATCATAGATCAACATAAATTTGATGTTCTGGTACTGAAAAGCACCAAGTACATGTTTAAGGAGGGGAATTGAAACTTCCAGCAAATGTAGCTGTACAGTATATAGAACAAAACCTCTTCAAGCGTTCTGAAGAACCTTCTCGGGGTCAAGTTGTCCGCTACAGTAACTGGAAGGAACAGCCGAGAGTTCTAATCTTCCCTTCCACTCTTCCCCAGGTTTTAATGTGATGGCCTTTTCAATAGCAGCAGCCTCCACACACAGCATATGCTTGTATTCATCATCCCCGAAATCAACCATAGACTTTGCCTTCTTATCCCATGGATTCCAAACCACTGCTCACAAGGGAAAACTATAGATAAGAGAAAGTAGAGGGGTATAAAATGACATGCAACAACCAAAGAGTGAATGTGTAAACAGAAAAGCTAAATATTTACTCATCGTAAGGTCAAGAACTAAAATTAAATGCATAGGGAAAATTAAAATAAGAAAGGATTGCTCCAAGTGTTCTCAAATTCTTAGACATCATGCAGTAGGAAGAATTGGAAAATTATGACCAGACAAGTTACGAGTAGATATATATCCTCTTGCCCCTGCCTACTGATGCTTGCTTGTCCTCGTTAGATTTCCCATGAGTGAAAGGTCAAGCATACGAAATTTATGAAAAAAAGAAATGTTCGCCTTACCAGCATCTGGAAGCCCATCTTTCCGTACTACAAATGTTCTCTTCTTTTCATGATCTAGGATTGCAATTTTTGTAGGAGTGCTGAGGTATATCTTGTCAACCTACAAAACAAAAGTCGTAAGTGACTTTAATACAAAGTAACACAATATCACAAGGAAAAACCCCACCCTTCACTTACTTCTGACTCGAATGTTATAGCATCACCTTGCTCAGTAAAACGCTCCTTATTCTGCAAATTGTCCAGATAATCAAGTGTCTCAAGCCCTTCAACACGAACTTCGCTGAAAACAACAAAGATAAGTAAAACACAATTCTAGCCAACCATATACTTAGGTAGTAAAGTTGCCAAAATAATAAGAGCATCAAATTGGATGACAACCGCAAATATGTAAACAAACAATTTCTTTAGTAGATCTTCCTTGTGTGACCAATTTTTTTTTTTTAAAAAAATTCAGGGATATGTTGCCTTTGTGCAAAGGACTCTGAGATTGGGGAAGAAGAAGGTAGAGCAGGACGATAACAAGGCAGAGAAATAATGAAATGAAAAACATCCACAGTTCAAGCTTTTAAAGATACTCAAATAAGTCGTGCAGCTATAGGAGTAGTGTTGCGTTCATAACAGTATTCCTAATGATTCATAATTTTATAAAGGTTAAGTCATGGCCATGGGAATCAACAATTTCCTTAAAAAACAACCACCTATTAACCTACTCTTTTAAATATGCAATAGGCTAGGAAGCATTTATTATTTGTCTAATGCCATAAATTTTTCCTTCCAACACAAGGTTCCACATAAGAGATGTAGCACACAAGAATTGAACAATCAAGACAGAATTTCATGGAGAAATTTTTGGTAGACAGTGGCAGATATCTTTGTGGTGAATCAATAATATTCTGCAAAATAATATAATAGGATCACAGAAAGCAGGTTTGTGATTACCTAATATCTGAAACAGAAAAGTAAGTATGATACGCAAATGTGAAAGAAAATGGTTTTCCATCACTATTGGTATTCCTGATGCGAGATGTCAGCAACAGATCTCCTGCAGGGCTCAAAGCCACCCTCAGACGGAACTCATAACTAAGAACAAAAAAAAAGATTTCATAAATGAATTTTCCAATTCCGCATGATCATATCAGAACATTTTTGTTTATAAAAAAAAAAATAACAGAACATTTTTGGCATAAATATGTTAAGGTGAAAGATTTCAGGTATTTCACCTGTGAGGCCATTTCTGAGAATCATCTTCGATTGGCTTGAGGATCAAGTCAATCTTAGCCTTGGACATAGAATTTGTTGGAAAAGGAGGTGGGTCAGTGTCAATGGACCAAAACCTATTCCTGGCAAATCCGTGAGGGTCAAGAGAACCAAGATTTGAAAACTGCACACATGGAGCAATTTTCCTTTAAAACGATGAACTCAATTTAGCCAGCAGGAACTGAAGTTGTGGAGTAACTACATACTTGAGGAAAGCATATTGGAATGCCTCCACGAATAGCTTTTGGAGGTTTAAAAATTGCCTGCACAAGCCATTAAATATAATTGGTTAGTTTTGTCTAGGAAACTAAAGTATAACAGAAAATTTCATCTTTTTGAGAAGAGCTAGGTTCTTTCTTATGTCCAAGCACAACATTTAGAACAGCTAAATTCTTTCTTACATCCAAGCACATAAGCATTAGAGAGAATACCAAACTTTGAACAAAAGCATAGTGAAATGCTCATTGTACTGGATATTGCAATGAAACTGGCATAAAATTCAACAAGCTAAACAAAGAGAAAACATACATTCGCTGAACCTCTGAAGATATCATACTCGATTCACGGACTAATTTTCTAGTACAGCATAAAAAACTCTAGCTTGACTGAACCTCTAAAGACAATTTACCCATTTCAGAGATTGCTTTTCGGATAAACCATAAGCAGCTCTATCTAGTAAGCATTAAAGATTTAAAACAACCTTTTCTTGAGGCCAGACAACTTCAGTTATTCTCTTTCCTGAAATGGCTAAAAGTTTTTAGAGATTTGATTTGAGAATGGAATCATGGTGCCACAGTATGCGTTATGGCAGTATAATGAAAGTATATCTATATACCTCTCACCGTCATCATAAGTAAAAAATAACAGCAGAAAATCAAACTAAAGAAATCCTCAACAAAGGTACAGCAACTATGTCAACAAATACCACCAAAAAATACATATCATACACTCAGCATCAAGATTAAAGAAGAAAAAAGAAATGTAGCTGGAAAATTTCTCAGAACAATGTTCAGGAAAAGTAGTACTTGATTGGAAAAGAAACACTTCCAACTTTAATTAGCTAATATCAACATGATGATTTCACCGATCCTAGAGTTTTCATAACAATCCAAAATGATAATGGTTTGATAGCTTACCACGGACTAAACAATCATATCAACTAGCCACCAAAGGAGATTAACAAATCAATTATATCAAACTCCAATCTGAATGTTCTCTAACCACTTCTTGATCTCTCTATGCACTTCACTGAACTCATAAACTCAATCAATTCAACCATTAACTCAATGCTGAAGAAAGTAAAAATTGAAATTCAAGATAGCCATGAAACACAAAAACTAGATTGAATTATAAAATGTGTAACTAGGTTCCAAACATATGGAAATGCTGATGCCCAAACATGGCAGATATATTCAACTGCATACCAACCCAACTTATGAAGTTTTAGAATGAAAACAGTATATCTTTGGTAATTAGCACAATCACAGCACCTTACTACTGACAAAAAGCAACTCCTCCCCATGATCATTCTTCCAAGATGTCACATGACCACCATAGAGATATACCTGGAGAAAAATATGTAAATTAAAATACAGATGTATAACTGAGAAGAAAATAAATTGTTCTTGAGAAATTGAAGGAAACAAAGATCCTAATGAATGGTGAACAGAAAAGGAATAAACGCAGTAGCTGTCAGGTAACATAGAAAGTAGAACTCCGCAAGCATGGATGCATCAAATACTTGGATCCATCACAGAGGAACCAAGAAGCACAACTTGACCAAAAAAAAAGGCAGTGCTTACTTACTATCGTTCTTCACAAAATTCTATTCCACCCTGAAAAGTTCCCAACAATTACAAGGCAGGCGCATATCGATTGTGGTTCTGGTTAGGCAATCAATATGCTGATGCTGAACACAGCTTTAGTTATAACTAGTGAACTGATGATGATGGAAAATTATCGAAACGCCTGTTGTTGACAAGCTTCAAGGGCACAAATCAAGTCTAGATATTCTATGACAAGTTAGTCATAAGATGCAAATGAACAATTTAGTCCACTAAAAGCTGCAGAAAAGCACCTGAAAAACACTCGAGCAAACACACAGCCGCACTTGTTCACACATTACTTAGAACTTTAAATATGTTCTGTATGCAGAAACTGGAGAATAGGCAGCTATGAAGCATAATTCGGAAAGAAACCAAATAAAGCCTATGAAAAAGGATGAAGACTGCAACAGGCGTTGATATTCCCAAATTAAATGAGAAAGACTATTGTAAGGAATGTTATTGAAAGGCAACTATTTTCTGATCGTTAATTCTAGTCAAACGACAGTAAGAGTTAGCACCAATGCATTTGATAGAACCATACGAGCTTTAGCGATAACAAGAGAAGGAAAAAATTATCCGACTGCTTTGGATCTGATCATCACCCCACTTGAGTTTCAGAAAAAAATACCAGCCCGAAAACAGATTGCACAACATCTACCGTTACAGATTATCCGGATGCACAATGTGACCCAAGCAAACCGGCACAACATAGTTACTCACTAACTGATCACCTACAAACGTCACCTATCAACATAACTGTAAGCAAACAAAAAGAAATGAAAATCTAAACAGGAAACGACAAGGAAAACCTCAGGAGCCGAAAAATCAAAACCGACAGAAGCGAATAACGGTCAGATCGAGAAGCCTGTACTCAACGACGAGAGATAAAAAAAAAAACAAAAACAAACTTTACCTCTGCAGAGGCGGCCCGGCCCTCACGGAGAACCACCTTGTCTAGGCCGTTGATGCCTTTACACAACTCCACCGGCACTCTCTCAACACCCGCAGCCATAGCACCTACACGCGCGAGATCAGTCACACACTCTCCCTCTCTCTCTCTCTCTCACACACACACGCACACACTATATTATGACTGCTATCTCTTCTTAGTTTTCTAAAGTCTCTCTCACTATATATATCTATCTACGATGGAAACGTTAGCAAAAGTGCAGTGTCCGCTTCTGCGAAAGCTCTCGCGTCGTGGTGCGTGACGAGCAGAGTCCCTCTCTCTCTCTCTCTCTCTCTCTCTCTCTGTCCCTTCCGCCTCTGATGCGTGTTTGTTTTTCTAATGGCTTCCTTCTTATTTTTGATTTTATTCATTTACATATAAATGATATGTTTTTAATCAAAATTAGCATATTTTGCTTTTTTTACAAAGGTTATTTGATGTACTAAATAGAATATAAATTACTTCATTTCCGACAAGTATAACCATATGATATAAAATATAATAAAAATAAGAGAAGAAATCCGAGAATATTGAAAAAAAAATGTCTACAAGATGCTGTCTGAAGGCAAAATTGGAAAAGGAAAACAAAGTTGGTGATTTAAAATAAGAGAAAAAAAGGAATGGAAATTTTTATTACAATTCCTACATCCAAACAGGAAAAACAGCACAAAATTGGAGGATCAAATTGAAATAAAAAAGGATAATCAAGGGTCATTTTATTTTTTTTTTAAAAAAACACACTTTTATTGAAAATAAATACTAGTGAGTGGGGGGGCTGGTTTTTACACTCGTTATGTACACACTGCATTCCTCTGTTGTACAGTACAACAACCTAATCTGTCTGCAATCCCAACAGGCTACTACTCACCGCTACAATCAATTTCTGAAGAAAACAATGAAGATCAAAAATGCAAGCTCACAACCAAACTGCGATCGGAAAGAATATCAAACAGCTAACTCAGCTAAAAGAAGCGGAGGGCAGGGGGAAAATTGAAAAGCTGGGACGACCAAAAGCAAGAGAAGAAGAAATGGGAATTTGTTCATCAACCAAGAAAACAAGCTTCCTGGGAGCAGAAGCAGCTAAAAAAGCACTGATGCTGTCCCTTTTCACTTCTGAGGAACCAGGTTCACCAACTGCAGGAAGAGCGGGGAGAAGCACATTTAGAATGTCGATTGAAGATGGTGGAAGAATAAATTAATGAAAGGGAAAAAGTTGTAGAGATCCACAAGGAAGCTTTCATTCCACCTGCGAGCTGGAGGGAAACAGAGGTGTAAAAGAGGCTTAGAACAACTGAAGAGCCATTTTAAGTTTGTTTTGTTTCCATTTGGGTAACTTATAGAATGCGTCCTTTGTCAGCCCAAATTTTTCTCTAAATTCTGCCGACGACAAGTATGCCTGCATGGATATAAATGAATATGTTAAGATCAAAAGCCACCCACTTGCTGTGAATATTATGGTTCACCAAGAGCCTAAAGTTTACCTCTCGTTTGGTCACATCGATTTCGGTGACGGGATCTGATGAGTGAATTTTAAGGCGTTCGTATGGATATATTGAGAGTCCTTCCTCATCTTCAGCCTCATCCTCTTTTGCATCTTCCTTGATGGTGAGAGACTCCATTCTGCTGCTAACAGCTTTCTCCTTGGAGTTGGATTCAGGTACTGAATTTTGTGTTGGGGAGCTTGCTTCACTCAGGACATGCAGTAGTTCAACATTAGATAATCGAGAAATTTGGACTCAATAGTAATAACAAAATTGATTCCAAGAAGCTGAAAGAATGATACCTTTCACAGACCGGGGCATAATGAACTGTCGTGCTGGTGGCGGTTGTTCAAAACTTGCACTTAGAGCTGCTACAGCTGAAGATCTGGAAGCCAGTTTTGAGGAATCTGGGCTCCCGGATTTTGGATACAGCTTTCTAACAACTGGTGGAGGGGTTGAGAGGTTCCTTGCATTGGGGTTCTCAAAATTTGCAGCCAAGGCATTAAAAGCTGGAGACCTGCCCCTCACACGAACTCTTTCAGGGCTGAAGGAAGCACTTCTGGAGCGTTGTGATTTGTCCGGTACAGTAGACCTGCCTCCATATACAGGCGTTCTTCTTTTGGGTTTCTAGTAATGTATCAAGCATCCAACTTGTAATCAGCAGAAAACGACTACGCATGTGAATTTATGCAAACAATTTGTGACTCCATTGTCATTTTCGGAGAAAAATATGATACTGATTTAGAATATCAATCACAGAAAAATGAGTTTTTAATCAACACCTTAGTATCTGAGATTCCTCAAGACTATGTGCTTTAAACAACAACGAATCTGTAATTGCAATTGAAGAAAATGATAACCTAAGACGGGTCCAAGAGAAGAAATATGAAGGCAGTTCAGACTAAAGATGTCACCAACTAGTGAAGACAGCTCTGAAGCTCCAATGAAATGTTTTATAACATGAAAATATCTTACATCTAGGATTGGCGTGCCACCGTTTTTCACTATTGCAAGTTTCCGCTGGAATGAATTTCCATGCATCTGCAACCAAATAAATTCAATAACAACTCTGGAAATCTAAGTTCATAATGATTTCTTTCGCATGATACATTCATTTTATACTTACAGCGGATTTAGTAGATTCCCAGGAAAAGAAACGGGTAAAAAAAGATGGCTCATTCCCTTCCACAACAATATATATTGGAGTTTCATTGGATAGTTTTTCTAGCAGAAAATCATGCTCAAGAAATTTCTGCAGAATGAAATCACAGGATTAATTGCAGAGTAAGAAATATCATGCAGATCAAAGTGGTAGTATAGTGCTTTAAAATTGAGCTGTAAAATTCAAGAAAGAAGGTCCAGGATTACACTGGACCAGAGCCTGAATGCACTGTACCTCTCCAATTGTTAACGCATGCATCTTGCTTTTGGAGTCAACTAATTTTCCCACCCACACAAAGATTTCAGAGTGAGAGTCCAGGATGAATATATCTTCTGTCATTAAATCATCCTGGGTGAAGTTGTATATCTCGGTCACCTGTAACACAAATTCCAGTTATAGCTGCACAGAAAAGTATAATGGAAATTACCCTTAAAAATACGGTTTAATAGGCACAGTCTAGGAGCAAGTATGAATTCAAAAATCAGTCAAAAGCGACAGATGTTAGAGAATATAGACTCCAAAGCATACATACCTTCAAATTTCCTGCAGATGAGCGCGATTTTTATGGTAAATAAAGCCATGATGGAGAAGAGGAAACTAATCAGATTTTTACAACTTTGACTAGACAAAAGCATAACCAGAGGGTAGAAGAAAAAAGTGACAAGGACAGGGCACTTCCTTACCTTTTGAGTAGTCACAAGAGAAAAGATGAGGATCATTTTCGGCAACCCTACCAATTTTTTGGCTGGGGTATTCAGATTTTCCTCCCAACAAATCCCAAAATTGCTCAGACTCAGAACCTTCCTTTTGTGGCCTGGATTGATCATTTGGCTGCAGAAGTTATACAAGCAGAGGATTTTCACATTACACGTCTGTGATGATTAACAAGAAAATGTGCTTCGAAACACATAGTTCGACAAATCAATTTCACATGTCAAAGCAGAAGTACAAATGCTAGGAAGTGTCAATGAAAATTTCCATCCCTACATGCGGTAGTGATTTTTATCCCACTTGAACTAGCAACTGCCTCTACCTCATGAGTATTTTGCTGAACAATTAATTCAAGGAAAATTTGTTAAATGGAAATTCTCAAGAAAGGATCAAAGAAAGCATTTCACACCTTTATCACATCCAGCTGCCTTTCCATAAGTTCCTGGTCCTCTGAGCTTGTAAGGTTGCCAGACCATGTGAAGACATAGGACTCATTATGTGCTACGTAACAGTAGGAGGAATTCAATGAAGATGCAACCTGATTTTGAATTATATGAGAAAAAACATAGTAAATTACTAAAATAGACAACAGTATTGGATCTACAAAAATCATGATAGGAGCTCAGGCATGTCATAGAAAAACAGTCACAATTTAAAAGAATCTAGTATCACATCACTATAGCAAATCAGCAAGACAGATTTTAGGAAATTCTAACATTCCTATCTTCAAAATGTTACAAGACATTAAGGGAACCTCATTACTTTTACAAGAAACACAACAAATGGATAATGGGGATGCATTGTCGAAGATATCCAAGAGCTTGTTGTTAGTATTTTAGGCAATCATTATTAGTAGACAACATTTGTCTAAGGATTCAATTTTGGACTGAAAAGGTTGAATCATTATATCCATGGGCACCCCTTCTGAATGGACCTAAAGCACGTAGCAAGCAAAATAAATCACACATTTATCCCAAAGACATAAATATACATCTACAGACAAATTCTAGCTTGATAAATTTTAGTATTAGCAAGGATGGACTTCAATAAGATATTATTTCTGTTATCTTGGCTTCAAAAATCATTCAGCAGCATCACAGCAATGATGCAAAATGTGCACAAATTTACTCAGAAATAGCACCAAGGTTAGTTGAACTCAACGAATTATCAATTTTTCTGAATATAACCTACACCTCTGACCCTATATCATTATCCTTCTTCCAGTGTGTATAAAGCATAGAAAGGAAGGGATCCAATTTAGCTAAAAAAGAGACGAGTTAACACAGCCATGTCCCATAATCCAAGAGCCATGAGCATCTCTTGCGTTTGTGTTAAAATGGCAATCAAATTTCTGGAGGCTCAAGTTCAAAACCAAGGATACCAAAAGAAGTCACTCATCATTTAACAATCCCTGACAACATTAACAGAGATGAAGCAGTAATCCCACACAAAAAAAATGTTAATTCCATTGAAAGGGGTATAGATACATAATTTGAGGTAGTCACATCGCTATGAAAGTGGGATTAACATCTCTAAAACAAAAAGATGACATACCGAGTCAACTTGTATAGCTTGCATATTATCAGGTCCAGAACCTTGAACCCGAAATAAAGCGACAGCATTCCCCTCGTATGTCTCATCAGGGAGCTCCTGCTCCGCAATATAAGCCTTGTATCCAGAGCTCAGACCACCCTAATAATTGAAGTAAATTGCTTCAGAAAATGGTAGAAAATCACAAATGTCTTTTACAAGAAAATTAATCGGAAAAGGTCACGGAAATTTATGAATAATTTAATCATCGGGAATCAGAAATCTTCAAATGTATCCCACAAACCTTAAAGACAACAAAGCTTTGGAAGATTGAGAAGAGCAGAATTGGTTCTCTACCTTCATAAATACGTGCCTAGGCATTAATATGAAAAATTAATCAGAAAGAAGCCCCAAGAGATAAACAAGTCAATCTTAGAAGAATTCAGCTTGAGAGAAGAAAACCACCTGAGCTGGCATAAACTTTAATGCCTCAACCACCTTATTTGCCAGTGAAATTGCAGAAGCTCTTTCCTCCTATTTTAAAACAGGAAAGTGTGATAATCAGAAAGACTAGAAAATAAATCCATCGTGCAGAATGGAAATACTACGACCTATAGATAGATTAAAACAGAAAGATTAAACCACATATGTACCGATGCTTTACTACTACTACCTCCACACTCTTCTTCCCAAACCATGTTCCTACGAGATATTCCTCCTTGTCTTCTCCTGGATATGAATATTGAAAAATATAGCAATCTCCACTGTAAAACTTTGACTGCTCCGAAGCTGGAATAAGAGTCTTTTCCTGACCATTTACACGCCAAACCTGGACAATCAATGTGGACACACAATTAGGAACTTGATCATAAGTAATTAGTACAAAGATGACCTATGGATTTTACAGTCAGTTGGTAGCATGTTTCAAACAGGTAAGAAAGTGTATATGAATTGAGTGTTGGGGGACATAATTCTGAAACATCCCAATGGCTCTGTTTCATGCTATATTGAAAGCTAAGTAGTATCAATCCACTGCATTCAACTAAAAGGCAGCTGAAGCCCAATAAATCCAAAACAGAAGAAAAGAGTTAATGCAATTCATGGTAAAAGAATTAAAAACAAATTCTTTCAGTATTCTCTGCTAAAATTCTTCAGTTGACTGAAATTATAAATCTTCCCCCCTGTTAGAACTAAGACTCAAATCAAATAAATTGCTAGAACTCAAAATTTCTCGTGTCACCTGCAGGTCTCCTGTGACATCAATGTATGGTTGAGGTTCTTCTTTAACAGGAGCAGTTTTCAACAGACCCTTGACATTAACCCCCTGTCGCTGTAATAGTGCTGCAGAACAATCCAATAAATAAAACTATAAGAACTTTCAGAATATGATAGCAAGAACATAATACCACAAAATTTGACCGTTCTAACTATTACCAAGAACATGTATGCAATGATTACGATAATGATAATTCTGAAAATGAAATTTTAAAATGTTAAGAAAATGCTAAATCACACATAAATACAATTCTGACCTGCAACTTTTCCCCTGCCCTCCTCAGATACAGCTACATTATTTGTCTGAGGCCAAGAATCAAACTTTGACCGGAACATTACAGTCTCAAATCCCTCAATTACCCGAATAATATGGGATTTTGGTCGATCAGCACCTTGGACCAACTCCTGATCAGGAGGAAAACAAATAAAGGAAATTAAGAATTTCAATCAAGCATGAACACTGAATATAGGACGAAATTAAAGAGAAAGAGAATAACTTACCTCTGCAGCCCCACTTGCACTCTTTCTTTCATCAAGAGAAGTATTTCTTCCCATCCATACAAACACTTCCACCCCGCAATCTAGGATATAGCACTTATTTGTGTCTAGTAACTCCCTTGTCAAAGAGTCAGCCCCCACAGATTCTACCTTCCCTTTCATGATGCTTGAAACGAAAATACATGTCTATCAGGACTGGCTATTACAAGGTATGACAATGTCGGTTTCTCTGAAACATGATTTCATTGCAGAAAATGCAATTGAAGATGTGTATACATGACTTTCATTACAAAATAAGTAGGATATTATGATTATCTCGTTCTGAAGCTTGACCAGCATACATGCCAAGTAACAGAGACAATCATATTCAATAAGTATAATCTTTCATTCTTGGTCCAATTTCTCACCAAGTGGAACGCAGTTAATGCAGAATGACTAAGAATGGTGTTAATATGTTTCATTTCCACTTGTAAAAAAATTTGCTTCAAAGAAAATATTTTCTATCAACCAATCCCTTATGCTCAACTAAAAATCTTCAAAAAGAATCTAAAGGAAACAAAAGAAAAAAATTCAAGCAAACAAACAAATTAAGCATATGCATATGATTTCATAAAAGCAATAACAATGCATTCACAAAAACAATGCATTCACAAAAACAATGCATTCACAAAAACAAATTACGTTCCATTAAGTCATAGCATTAGCACATTAAAATAGAAAAAACTGCGAGATTATGTTACCTAAGCAACTTTGTAGAATGAGAATCATCAGTCTTATCCTCATCACTGGCTGTCTTCCTAGGAAGTGGAGCAAAGCCTCCAAAGAAACCCCAAAATTCTCCAGTTTCAGCATCAGCCATCAATTTTCCATCCTCTATTTGAACAGACAAATCATCCAACTCAGAATAGGCAATTATGCTTCAACTAGCACATTGGATATAATAGTATACTCACCAATGGCAGCTACCTCACATTTTCCATCATGGTAAGTGTCCTTAATATACTGAACCACTTCCAAAGCTTTTGCTCTCTCTTGGATTGATGAGTTCGAACCATTAAACTGAAAAATTTTTGACTTGGTATCAAGGACAAAAATATCATCATGGTTGAGCGAGGATCGAGCAAAAGGAACCTGCAAACATCATTAAAAAAGTAGCAGCTTAAGATGAAGAGACAAAGAAGTGAAGGATAATGATTTATCAAGTATTCAAGACTCACAGACTTGCCTCTTGTACATGAACAACGTGCTTTCCTTTACAAACAAACAATCGTGTCTGGTGTTCTTCAGCCTCAGTATGTTTGAACCCAGATGCAACTCCACCTTCTTTAGGTATAATACATGGTTTAAAATAAGATAGGAACTTCTCAGTTTCATGGCCCTGCACTTCACGATACTGTACAGCTCGACCACCAAGTGCTGCATCTAGTTCAACAGTCTTGATGGCAGCAGCACCTGCTTCGTCCTATTTTAAAAGAGTTATTGCAAGACAAAATTCAACTGGCAAGTTATCTGTATTGACATGTATCAAGAACACATGAGAATGAAACTCACCTGAGATGTGTCTTTACCAAGCCAATAGTGAATCTCATGGCGAAAAGCACCACTTTTTAATGTTGTTGTCTGCAGAAAGAAAGCGCGAATCATAATTGACAGACACTCAGCAAGAATCTAACTCAAAACTTGCTTGAATCGACTGTGTACATTCTTTATTGCAATGCCAGTCTCTGCTCAAAAATATATTCTTCAATAGAAATGAATGCAAATAGTTAATCAGTTTTTAGCAAATGTTATTTTTGAGGTTTTTTCTCTCTCTCAAGCATCTCGTGCTTGTGCTGTTTCCTCATTTTGCAAAGTTCCGAGTAAATATTGTACATATATGGGAATAGAGTTGGTCTTTGCAATGAACATAATTCCCCGCTCATAAGATGTCCAAAACAACAGTTTCAATACAGAAAACTAGCCTGACAAAAACTGCTCTAAGAAAATAGACAACCAAGTCACTAATTCAAAATGTGTAAGAAAAACAAAGCTAACCTTCAAAATCACATAGGAATCTCCAGTGAAAAATTTCCCATAGGATGACTTTGGGACAAGAACAGGACGAAAGTTTTCAATCCGCCATATTTCAAGTCCACTATGTTTAGTCAAGGGAAGCTGTTTATTAGAGAAGATTTCAGAACAATATACTATGTGCACGTAACAATACGAGAAGTCTGATGATAATCCGACGGCATCATTGATATGCAATTGATTCATGCTGCATTTAATCCTAACTTTCAGAACAAAAAAACCAGAAATACACAATGCATATACAAGTTTGATAACTCAAAGATGCAGCAAATACTCAAATAAAGGATACGCCTTCTGACCAGCCCCCTGGAAAGCCGGATCTAAATCTCTCATGGAAACCGCCATACTGTACACACACTTGAATTATTTAAACAGCCACAAGTTTGGAGTTGAGAGGGTGGAAATTATATATCTGAAATCAAGCAAGGGCCACTAATTCAGTGATCTACTGATAAATGAAATATAAAAACAACTATGAAAAGCATATGTACAAATGTTGCAACAAATTTTTTTTTTAGCCTAAAAAGGAGAAAATCATACTATCAAATAATTTCTTCTAAGAAATTGAATAAAATTTTTAAGCTATTGCTCACGTAATACAAATAGAAGTCAAACACAATTCAGGTAAAGCCATTCAAAGCATTTCACCACGCATTTCATTACTTATATTTGGAACTACGCACAAATGGGTTCAATAGTAGATTCACAAAAGAGTGCATGCTTTTATCTGAAAGGCTGTTAAACGAGTAAATATACAACAGCAAGACATGTTCATCTAAGAAACTTCAGATTCCCCTCATAACTAAAACTAGCTGAGACCTCAAATTTAACATACAAGATTTTAGAACGCACCCCACCACTAAAAGATCCATGTGCCGATAAATCTAATATGTGATTGTGGAATTATGTTTTCCAGTTCATCGGGAAAATATATGCTACGTGATAGTGGAATTGCGTCTTCCAGTTTAAGGATACATGATGCTTGCACCAAATTTCAAGTAGTTATGTGGCCATATTTTCAGCAGATTTTGCAGCAGCTTAAACTCTATTTCCTTAACTCATATTTCCCAATACTTAACAAACTGCAAATATCAATACCACATCTGTTATATCCATTCCTGCATCATGTATTACAATTAAGAACCAAGTTCCGGCATAACCAGCAAAGAGAATCGCCAGAAGGCTAATCTCAATATAGTGAAGAAAATATTTCAGTTGACAATGATGTTACATCTGGAGAAAGCATCAGGTCACTTATCCCATTTTCTTCACGGGAAAGAAAGGAACAAAACCTTTCACATAAGCATAGGTATAAAAGATTGGACATTCAAAGGCTGGGTCATTGCCCACTATCCCCGTCATTTCCATCACCAAGCACTTTAATTTTCTATACTGACAAAAAAATCAATTTTTGGCGCCTTCTTCGTTATGGATCATAGATTCCATTCTAACATCCCAGTATGTATTATAGTCCATCATCAAAAGAAAAAAGAATGGATGTAAAGCAGTCAAATTACAAAAATATTTTTACTCTTTTTTTTATTTTTATTTTCAATCATCACTTTTTTGCTAAAGATATTAGTCGTTTTGAAGTGCTCGAATGCACCATTATCATCAGGATAAGGCTAACATAAACCCTTGAGACGTTAGCCAAAGTTGACGATATTAGAAAAACATAGGGACACTCTTACGAGACAAATCCTACAATGATATCGGAATTCTAAATCGTTTGAATTAGATAATTCCGGTAGCAGCATCTCAAAATTCGATGACAATGCCATGCACCTTAAAAACAGCAATGTTTTGCGGAAAATCTCACACGGAGGCATGAAAACATAGTACAGTCCAGATCAGAGAAAGACGTCATTTTGAAAGCTAACCTGAAACCAAAATGAACCACCCTCGACCAGAAAGACAAACCATCGAGAGGGAACAAAACCCCACTCACAGGTCAAATCCATCTCGGCATAAGGGCAGTCAACATCATTAACGGATGCAGCAAACGGCGGACAATACACAAAAACATTCGAAGAGTACAATATAGCAGGAAATTCGAAACTTGTGACGAGAACTACCTGGTCTTTGAAGCAGGTAATCACAGTACAGAAGTAATTCAGATCCAATCTAAAGACCCCAATCAGGAAAGTAATAGCCTTTTTGGAAGGAGCAAAGAAAGAGAAAAGGAGCTGGAGGAGGAAAAAAGGTAAGGAAGAGAGAAGAAAGTGGGGCTAAAGAAGAAAGAAGAAGAAGGGGAGAAAAGTTAGAGAGAGAGAGAAAGGGGAGGGAAGTTGGAGGGAATAATGAGTGTGAGGCGTGCTAATCACTAACGGCAACATAATCCAACCCACAGGGACGCCATCACAATTTTTATCAACTATAATAATAGTTCTTTCCCCCTTCATTTACTTTGCATCTCGCTCTTTTTTATGTTTTTTGGGTCTTGATTCTTCAATGGAAACATCAGAATGTTGCTTGCAGCTACCAACGACCGAATCTTAATCGGCATAAAAAAGTCATCTTGATGAAAGTTTATGTTCTTACAGGTAGATTTTGCTGTCAATGGTTGTTGGGTTCATTAAGATATTTCCTTTCGGTATTCTGTCTCGCTTTTCACCGAGCATTTTATCAGCGTAACGTGATTAGTGAAGACCGCGATAACCCACTACACCATTTACTCCTTTCCTTTTGCTTGGTGGGTTACAAACTTACAGTTCAAGTAAATCAACAGACAATACAGTTAATCAGGTAGGACAGAACCACAATAACCCAATTAAATAAAATGGCGGATTTCCTGAAATCCTAGAGAATGAGAGATGAGAGGAAAAAAGCAGTACCTTAATTCGAATTCATCGATATTATACAGGTGGAATTTGGTGTTGCTCCTGTACTTGGGATCTTTTGTGCTGTGCTAACCCATACAGGAACGTGCGTATAACTTATTTGGAACCTTTTTGTCGCTACTATTGATTTCCAACTAGAAGAAAAAAGACAAGTCCCGGGAAAAATTGAAATCAGTAAGAGAAAGGGAAGGGGTAGAAAAGGGAAAAGAGAGTGATGTCCGAAAATGACTAGAAATTTATGGCTGGTGGGTGTTGATAGCTTCCGCTTTGTGAGGAATAGACTGGAAAGAGGAAAGGTTGGTCACCGTCCCTTATTCATGCACTGCCAATTTGTCCAGCTGGGGGCTTAATGACATGAGCTGCTTTTTTTAATGTTATTGTTTGTGATTTGATGAGGTACCATAATCTCCATTTTCTCGTTTGCCTGACCTATTGCACAAATGTGGGGTAAGGCAATTTCAAGGGCAGTTTTGTGATTTGACATCTCACCCTCAAGGCAAAGCAGGTTACAATCTTGAGCTCATTATTAATAAACAGAAGAAACTATTGAATATCTTTTTGGAATTAAAAGAATATTCAATTGCTTAACCCCAATACAATATTGAATAATTGACGAATATTCGATTAAAAGAATATTCAACTGCAGAACTATTTTGCAGATATAGATGAGTCATATATATCAACATGGTTTCTTTCTCCCGAGCATTAGGACTTTTTTTTATTTACGAGGAATAATTATTGAAATCTAGTGAAAAATTTTAGGAGGAAAAAGAATTTAGGTTAAAAATTCAAAGGAACACTTGTTTTGTAACTTCAGACATAACGACACTGTAACGAGTTAGATCATGAACAACTCCGTAACCCCAGTGAATCATAAGCTATCTAATGTAAACACAGCTCACTATTATCTCCTTCCGCGGAAACAATTAAAGAAAGAATAACCTGGCCCACATGCAATGTAGTCCTACAGTGTCATTTTCAATTCATAATGAAGGCTTTTGTGTAAAGAGCCCAACAGTGCCAAGCAGCAATTCTAAGTTAAGAGAAGAGAATGAAGGCTTTTGAGTTCAGCTCATAGCAACACTAGCAAAGAATTTACATAAATAAGGATCGGCTCCGATCAATTAACACCTCTCTTTCCACCAGTTACCATTACATCCTGCTATTCTAGTCAAACTCAATAGCGGACTAGTAAAAAATGTAAGATTATGTAGCTATTGTTTCTGATTTCTTTGTCCTATTGCGTTAAAGAAAGTAGATTTTAAGTGTAACCATACGTATTAATTGATAAAGATAAATTTGATAAATTTGGACGATGCATTCACTAACCAACAATGAACTATCAAGCAAACATCAAGTTCAGAACTCAAAACGATGCAAATTTGCTTATCTGCAGCTGTTAATTACCAGTGTCATAATTGTCATTCGTGCACATACTATACTATCAGAACGAACCCACAAAGCAAGCAAAGAAAGACCACCACCAAAAACAAACGAGTTCAAGATATACAAAGCTACCAAACAAAATAATTGTAAGGCCCACATAAAAGAAATTTAGGAGATAGAGGCAGGAATATAAAATACTAGACCTGTTCAGTGAATTGTGATAATATCTAAACGAAGTCCATCAGATTATAACATCAAAACTGCAACATTTAACTGCCAATTAAAACATCAATAAACCCAACAAAAAAGAGATATCATTCATTGAAAAACACACCAAATCTAGTCAAAGAGAGAGAATCCCATGTCGTCGTCACTCTCCTCCTTCTCTTCCTTCTTCTCCTCAGCTGCAGGTGCTTCAGCAGCAGCAGCAGCTCCTCCTACCGGAGCTGCACCACCACCGCCACCAACGAAAGCGCCGCCGCCCACGCTACCTCCAACGATCACCTGCAGTAAACTAAATTCAGCACCTGACATATCATAGAAGCAAAGAAGATACGACGTAGGGCGTCGGAAATGATAAAAATATACCTGGAAAACGGCAGAGGAGGGAGTTACGAGAGAGAAGGACGATTGAACACCTCCGGAGGAGTCAGAAGAGAGAACCGTCTGGACAAGTTTTCTCTGGAGATCGTAGGTGCTGGAGGCGGAGGCCTCTAGGTCGCCATCGGAGATCTGCTTTCCGGACCAATCCTTGCCTGACTTTCTGAACACGAATGTGTACACTCCCAAGCGATTTGGAAGCTCTACCTTCAGCAGAACAAAGCGGCTAATTGGAATATGATTTTGAGGAAAGAATATGTTTGTATATATACGAAATTAGTCGGAAATTGAAAAGGGCCTCGCTAGGGTTTTTCGAATGATTGTTCCGTAAAAGACAAATTTGTCCCAGTTTTTCTTTCTCAATTCCATTAACACCCTTGTCCATGATTACCAACATTAAACTATATGATATATAAGCAATAGAACTGTAACCTGTAATCGATTTTAGAAATGAGTTAGATTAAAAAAATAGTAATTAATTTTAAATTTTATGTTTTCTAATTATTATTTAAGTATATTAATATTTATATTTATAATACAGCAGAATATGAGGGCTCAAAAGGTCATGACGGCTGTCTTCCTTGGTTGATATATCTGTTGGTATCCTACACTCGGGATTCTACACTTTGAAATTCAATGAACTGATTTTCAAAAAACACCAAATAAATCCAACCCATAAGGTTAAAAGCAATGGACCAGGACAAGCAAGAACACATGAATATCAACAGAGTCAAAGAATCAACCATTCCAAACAAACACTAGCAATTTCAACACAGAAAAAATTAAGTTTACTGCAGTTATACAAAACAAATATTTTGATTTGTATTCACCGTCCCAAATTAAAATGTAAGTGCAAGCTGATGATATTACAAAAACCAAGGGATGCGGTTGAGTAGTAAGATTCATCTATCATTAAACAAAAATCAAGGATTCAATCATTGGCTTTGGATATGGAGCATCTTAAAAATTTCAGGCCAGCTGGACCCACCCTTGATTGGTACATACAATGCAACGAAAAAGACTACTCACTGTCAGTGACAGTGAATAGCCTTTGGTTTAAAAAAAAAATTCTAAAACTGGTCAAATATGACGCAAATGCATTTTATCAATCTCAAATTAGTACCAGCAAGAATTCAAGCACACTCGTGAACAGCCAGTTACCTGGTAGACACAGATTCCGCAGCCACGGTAGCAGATTGTGAAGTCACATTGAAGTTGTGTTCATCATCACTTTCAGAGGCCGCCTGGACATCCTCCGAAGTAGCAGCTTCAATGTCACCCACAAACCATTTTTATTAGACTCTTGCCAACTATTTCTTTAAGTTACATAATTTATTTCATAGGGTCTTCACAAAAACATGAAAAGTAAGGTCATCAGAAATAACTAAATGTGATAATGACGCTTGTCAAGTTCAAAAGAAGCGATTGAAGCTATAAGATCAAAATAGGGAGAAAATTTACGATACCTTCTTCACCAGAATCCTCATCTAGTTCGCCATCGGAGATCTGCTTTCCGGACCAATCCTTGCCTGACTTTCTGAACACGAATGTGTACACTCCCAAGCGATTTGGAAGCTCTACCTTCAGCAGAACAAAGCGGCTAATTGGAATATGATTTTGAGGAAAGAATATGTTTGTATATATACGAAATTAGTCGGAAATTGAAAAGGGCCTCGCTAGGGTTTTTCGAATGATTGTTCCGTAAAAGACAAATTTGTCCCAGTTTTTCTTTCTCAATTCCATTAACACCCTTGTCCATGATTACCAACATTAAACATATAATATATAAGCAATAGAACTGTAAACTGTAATCGATTTTAGAAATGAGTTAGATTAAAAAAATAGTAATTAATTTTAAATTTTATGTTTTCTAATTATTATTTAAGTATATTAATATTTATATTTATAATACAGCAGAATATGAGGGCTCAAAAGGTCATGACGGCTGTCTTCCTTGGTTGATATATCTGTTGGTATCCTACACTCGGGATTCTACACTTTGAAATTCAATGAACTGATTTTCAAAAAACACCAAATAAATCCAGCCCATAAGGTTAAAAGCAATGGACCAGGACAAGCAAGAACACATGAATATCAACAGAGTCAAAGAATCAACCATTCCAAGCAAACACTAGCAATTTCAACACAGAAAAAATTAAGTTTACTGCAGTTATACAAAACAAATATTTTGATTTGTATTCACCGTCCAAAATTAAAATATAAGTGCAAGCTGATGATATTACAAAAACCAAGGGATGTGATTGAGTAGTAAGATTAATCTATCATTAAACAAAAATCAAGGATTCAATCATTGGCTTTGGATATGGAGCATCTTAAAAATTTCAGACCAGCTGGACCCATCCTTGATTAATCATACAATGCAACGAAAAAGACTACTCACTGTCAGTGACAGTGAATAGCCTTTGATTTAAAAAAAAAATTCTAAAACTGGTCAAATATGACGCAAATGCATTTTATCAATCTCAAATTAGTACCAGCAAGAATTCAAGCACACTCGTGAACAGCCAGTTACCTGGTAGACACAGATTCCGCAGCCACGGTAGCAGATTGTGAAGTCACATTGAAGTTGTGTTCATCATCACTTTCAGAGGCCGCCTGGACATCCTCCGAAGTAGCAGCTTCAATGTCACCCACAAACCATTTTTATTAGACTCTTGCCAACTATTTCTTTAAGTTACATAATTTATTTCATAGGGTCTTCACAAAAACATGAAAAGTAAGGTCATCAGAAATAACTAAATGTGATAATGACGCTTGTCAAGTTCAAAAGAAGCTATTGAAGCTATAAGATCAAAATAGGAAGAAAATTTATGATACCTTCTTCACCAGAATCCTCATCTAGTTCGCCATCGGAGATCTGCTTTCCGGACCAATCCTTGCCTGACTTTCTGAACACGAATGTGTACACTCCCATTGTTTTACCGCGATTTGGAAGCTCTACCTTCAGCAGAACAAAGCGGCTAATTGGAATATGATTTTGAGGAAAGAATATGTTTGTATATATACGAAATTAGTCGGAAATTGAAAAGGGCCTCGCTAGGGTTTTTCGAATGATTGTTCCGTAAAAGACAAATTTGTCCCAGTTTTTCTTTCTCAATTCCATTAACACCCTTGTCCATGATTACCAACATTAAACATATGATATATAAGCAATAGAACTGTAAACTGTAATCGATTTTAGAAATGAGTTAGATTAAAAAAATAGTAATTAATTTTAAATTTTATGTTTTCTAATTATTATTTAAGTATATTAATATTTATATTTATAATACAGCAGAATATGAGGGCTCAAAAGGTCATGACGGCTGTCTTCCTTGGTTGATATATCTGTTGGTATCCTACACTCGGGATTCTACACTTTGAAATTCAATGAACTGATTTTCAAAAAACACCAAATAAATCCAGCCCATAAGGTTAAAAGCAATGGACCAGGACAAGCAAGAACACATGAATATCAACAGAGTCAAAGAATCAACCATTCCAAGCAAACACTAGCAATTTCAACACAGAAAAAATTAAGTTTACTGCAGTTATACAAAACAAATATTTTGATTTGTATTCACCGTCCAAAATTAAAATATAAGTGCAAGCTGATGATATTACAAAAACCAAGGGATGTGATTGAGTAGTAAGATTAATCTATCATTAAACAAAAATCAAGGATTCAATCATTGGCTTTGGATATGGAGCATCTTAAAAATTTCAGGCCAGCTGGACCCATCCTTGATTAATACATACAATGCAACGAAAAAGACTACTCACTGTCAGTGACAGTGAATAGCCTTTGATTTAAAAAAAAAATTCTAAAACTGGTCAAATATGACGCAAATGCATTTTATCAATCTCAAATTAGTACCAGCAAGAATTCAAGCACACTCGTGAACAGCCAGTTACCTGGTAGACACAGATTCCGCAGCCACGGTAGCAGATTGTGAAGTCACATTGAAGTTGTGTTCATCATCACTTTCAGAGGCCGCCTGGACATCCTCCGAAGTAGCAGCTTCAATGTCACCCACAAACCATTTTTATTAGACTCTTGCCAACTATTTCTTTAAGTTACATAATTTATTTCATAGGGTCTTCACAAAAACATGAAAAGTAAGGTCATCAGAAATAACTAAATGTGATAATGACGCTTGTCAAGTTCAAAAGAAGCGATTGAAGCTATAAGATCAAAATAGGGAAAAAATTTACGATACCTTCTTCACCAGAATCCTCATCTAGTTCGCCATCGGAGATCTGCTTTCCGGACCAATCCTTGCCTGACTTTCTGAACACGAATGTGTACACTCCCATTGTTTTACCGCGATTTGGAAGCTCTACCTTCAGCAGAACAAAGCGGCTAATTGGAATATGATTTTGAGGAAAGAATATGTTTGTATATATACGAAATTAGTCGGAAATTGAAAAGGGCCTCGCTAGGGTTTTTCGAATGATTGTTCCGTAAAAGACAAATTTGTCCCAGTTTTTCTTTCTCAATTCCATTAACACCCTTGTCCATGATTACCAACATTAAACATATAATATATAAGCAATAGAACTGTAAACTGTAATCGATTTTAGAAATGAGTTAGATTAAAAAAATAGTAATTAATTTTAAATTTTATGTTTTCTAATTATTATTTAAGTATATTAATATTAATATTTATAATACAGCAGAATATGAGGGCTCAAAAGGTCATGACGGCTGTCTTCCTTGGTTGATATATCTGTTGGTATCCTACACTCGGGATTCTACACTTTGAAATTCAATGAACTGATTTTCAAAAAACACCAAATAAATCCAACCCATAAGGTTAAAAGCAATGGACCAGGACAAGCAAGAACACATGAATATCAACAGAGTCAAAGAATCAACCATTCCAAACAAACACTAGCAATTTCAACACAGAAAAAATTAAGTTTACTGCAGTTATACAAAACAAATATTTTGATTTGTATTCACCGTCCCAAATTAAAATGTAAGTGCAAGCTGATGATATTACAAAAACCAAGGGATGTGGTTGAGTAGTAAGATTCATCTATCATTAAACAAAAATCAAGGATTCAATCATTGGCTTTGGATATGGAGCATCTTAAAAATTTCAGGCCAGCTGGACCCATCCTTGATTAATACATACAATGCAACGAAAAAGACTACTCACTGTCAGTGACAGTGAATAGCCTTTGATTTAAAAAAAAAATTCTAAAACTGGTCAAATATGACGCAAATGCATTTTATCAATCTCAAATTAGTACCAGCAAGAATTCAAGCACACTCGTGAACAGCCAGTTACCTGGTAGACACAGATTCCGCAGCCACGGTAGCAGATTGTGAAGTCACATTGAAGTTGTGTTCATCATCACTTTCAGAGGCCGCCTGGACATCCTCCGAAGTAGCAGCTTCAATGTCACCCACAAACCATTTTTATTAGACTCTTGCCAACTATTTCTTTAAGTTACATAATTTATTTCATAGGGTCTTCACAAAAACATGAAAAGTAAGGTCATCAGAAATAACTAAATGTGATAATGACGCTTGTCAAGTTCAAAAGAAGCGATTGAAGCTATAAGATCAAAATAGGGAAAAAATTTACGATACCTTCTTCACCAGAATCCTCATCTAGTTCGCCATCGGAGATCTGCTTTCCAGACCAATCCTCGCCTGACTTTCTGAACACGAATGTGTACACTCCCATTGTTTTACCGCGATTTGGAAGCTCTACCTTCAGCAGAACAAAGCGGCTAATTGGAATATGATTTTGAGGAAAGAATATGTTTGTATATATACGAAATTAGTCGGAAATTGAAAAGGGCCTCGCTAGGGTTTTTCGAATGATTGTTCCGTAAAAGACAAATTTGTCCCAGTTTTTCTTTCTCAATTCCATTAACACCCTTGTCCATGATTACCAACATTAAACATATAATATATAAGCAATAGAACTGTAAACTGTAATCGATTTTAGAAATGAGTTAGATTAAAAAAATAGTAATTAATTTTAAATTTTATGTTTTCTAATTATTATTTAAGTATATTAATATTTATATTTATAATACAGCAGAATATGAGGGCTCAAAAGGTCATGACGGCTGTCTTCCTTGGTTGATATATCTGTTGGTATCCTACACTCGGGATTCTACACTTTGAAATTCAATGAACTGATTTTCAAAAAACACCAAATAAATCCAACCCATAAGGTTAAAAGCAATGGACCAGGACAAGCAAGAACACATGAATATCAACAGAGTCAAAGAATCAACCATTCCAAACAAACACTAGCAATTTCAACACAGAAAAAATTAAGTTTACTGCAGTTATACAAAACAAATATTTTGATTTGTATTCACCGTCCAAAATTAAAATATAAGTGCAAGCTGATGATATTACAAAAACCAAGGGATGTGGTTGAGTAGTAAGATTCATCTATCATTAAACAAAAATCAAGGATTCAATCATTGGCTTTGGATATGGAGCATCTTAAAAATTTCAGGCCAGCTGGACCCACCCTTGATTGGTGCATACAATGCAACGAAAAAGACTACTCACTGTCAGTGACAGTGGATAGCCTTTGATTTAAAAAAAAATTCTAAAACTGGTCAAATATGACGCAAATGCATTTTATCAATCTCAAATTAGTACCAGCAAGAATTCAAGCACACTCGTGAACAGCCAGTTACCTGGTAGACACAGATTCCGCAGCCACGGTAGCAGATTGTGAAGTCACATTGAAG